>CM057349.1:451392464-452618297 GCA_030015575.1 Agapanthus africanus | reverse complement strand
CTTCTCGCATGACATCATATTTGCGGCGCACCGTTCAATCAGCCCCCGCAACCTCGCCTTTGCAGCCACAACCTTTGAAGGAAGGCGCGTACATTCAAGACTATGCAAACAAGCCTCCACCCGATGACAAAACTCAACCTAGACTTGCACTAATGTTTCACTATGGTAAGCAGCAAGAAAGGGAAGAGAATTGTTGGCTTCGGCGGCAAATTCTTCGGCCGTGATCAAGCTACCAGCACAAAGGTCTTCGATCAGAGCTGACAAAGAGTGAAGGCTTAGTTTTTCCATCCGTTCAGAGGCACATAGGGCATAAGTGCCGGGCAGCATGACGATGCAAGATTCCAGCATGGTAAGAACTGGCAAACCTGTTAAGATTTATAAACAATCAGCGAGACTTGCAAGCAAAGAGCAGATGGAACAACGTCGAAACTTTACTTACCCACAATCATGCAAGAAGGGTCTGAAAGATCTCCAGGCCCGTCAAGAATTTCAACTTTGTCATCAGCTTCCAGAACTACAGAAGACATCAGTATCGTTATACAAAATAATAATAATACCGTGAAAAAGGAGAACAACACTAACCTTGCCCGGAAGATAGGACGATGCGTTGAGGGGATATTGCCTATGGACCGGCCATCTCTAGCAGACGCTGAAAAGACTTCCTGGGGAACAGGTCCGCGATGGACGCCGCCAATCCTCGTAGCTCTGAAAAGACAGAAAGGTTCAGATAATGAAGAGATCATTAAAACAAAAGATAGAAGAATACCTTCGATACTCCTCCCGCTCTGAACTGGAGGGATAGCAGCTTCGGCGGCCTCCTCCATACCCCCAGGCACATCATCGGGGACATGGGCCGGTATAACAGCTTCCAATTGAGGAGCAGTGGCCACTGCTGCAGGCTCCAATGAAAGGACGGTGGTTTCGACTACCTGTCCCACAGTCTCCGGGCCGTCCCCAGAAAGATCCATTGAATCTGCGGCCAATGAAGATGCCTCTTCTGGGAGAGCAAGCACCGGAGGAACGGAAACTACTAATGGGAGCTCCGCGGCAGGAAGAACAGGTGTATCGACCCTTCCACACTTACTGGTGTCTCATCGGGGATATTTACAGAGTCTATCGTCAAGGCGCGACTCGAACTCAGATCCTCTGCCATTGCCGAAGTCCCTGCAAATTTTTCACGGAGATAAGAATATATATATATATATATATATATATATATATATATATATATATATATATAAGCAGTGCAAAATACTACAAAAAGATATATAAGTATACCAATGCGCCAAGGAGCTTCTAGTATGGCTTTTTCAAGCCGGCGTTCCTTCTCAAGAATTCGTGCTCACCGGGGTTCGAGGGTAGACTCGTGGCCACCATTCCACAACGACAGTGCATCTTCGGCATCGGCTGAGATAGGCTGCTTAAGGGCTATCTCACATCCCTCTTCTAAAGGACCTATAAATATCCGCCGTATCGATGGAGGATCTTCGTAGAACATGACGGCGGGATAAGGCCTCTTTGGGACCCTTACATTTTCAGTCTCATTCTGGGAGCGTCTTATAGCCTCAGCCAATTGTGCGGCTTCCTCGGCAGATGAACTTTGAAAAAGAAGACCACCATCCGGCTCTTGCATAGCTAGTGGTTCATCTTGAAAGATAGGCTCTGATTCCACTAAAAAGTCGAGCAGATTGGTGACCATCTTCCTTCGCCTCTTTGACCCAGAACTAACACCAGAAGACGATCGCTTCTTTCCCCTCGATGCTTTGGTGCGATGTTGACCCACTTCGCCTTCAGTATCCTCTCTCGGCGGTGCTACCGATGATGACACTGCCATTGCTGACGCCGCAGCTGATGAAACTGCTACTGGCGCCTTATTAAAAGCCCTTGCATGAGCTCTAGTGCGCATCGGCATCCCAACTGTCGGAGTCAAGTCCACATCCGCCGCCTCAGGAATAAGTATAGTACCAGTATCCCTCAAGGGAGGGCGAACCATTGTCCGCGGTCGCGGCGGGACTCCCGTAGCCTGGAGCGGGGCGGGAGCTTTAAGCCTAAAAAGTATCCTCTTCTCCTCAGCAATGATTAGACTAACCCGGTGGTGATACCAACCCATGAAAGCCCCCACGCACCTCGGAATGTAGTCGGTCTCGGGGATCATGAAATGAGAACCGGTGTTCAGCCTCATGAAATGGTGGGTGGCGTCAAGAACACCTTCCAAAGAAGGGCTGGGCTCCGCTGTGAATGCCTCGAAGGAGACACCCTGGTTATACCCCAGTTGCCGGGCAAAGCGGTGTGGATTGTACCGCATGAAAAGATCCGCATCGTTTCGATGGAACACCAGATAACCGGGTCTGATCGAGTACAGGTGCATGGCTTCCTTAGGCTTCAAAGATGGTGCTCCCTCTTTTGATAAATCAAACAACTGTTGAACAGGTTCTGAGGGAGCAGAGAGAATTCGATCATTAAATACCATTCCGCCTTCGTTGGCATACTGATTGAGCAGCACACGAAGAGCCCCTAATTGAGTCGGGTCGGGAGCAGAAGCGTCCACCAACCTCATGAGCTGCGGAAAGGTATAAGCATCATAAAAGCTGGGTCACTGGTGCGCAGCAAATGCCCCTAGCATGTGCATCTCAATCCATGACGTAATGTAATGAAGAGAGAAACTCACTACGTTCACGCATGGGGTTGAGGTATTGGCTGCAGTGCTTAGCCCATGGTACAGATGCGACAGCCCTGCAATGCCCACGGCTAGTCGCGTCCTTTCGGCGATGCGATGAGCAGGGTAAATGACCGAGGCTCTCATGAATCGACGGTGCGTTGGAACGACAAATCAATTGAGCCATACGCTGATAAAACCGATGAAGAAAGTTTCTTCATCCATGCCAGGAGTTGTGATCGACTTGAAAGGTACAACCGACAAGACTGGAATGTAGAACTGGGGCAAATCCTCTTCTCTAGCCGGCAGCCTATTTAAACCAAACCCGAAGGGGTCGTTGATATTCGCGAACTTCGGAGCCGCCTTTGACAGAACGTCTTCACGAAGGAAGCAGGCGATAAAGCTTTTAAAAGTAACGCCCTGTTCCTCTGACTCCATGAACAGCTTCTCAAAAATCCCCAGAGTCTTGATTAGACTTGGGTACTTGTGGCGGACGGCATTTTCAGTTGACAAGCCGTCAAGCGTAGCGGGCACCGTCTCGAAGGCATACTTGTCAGAGGGCAACAATTCTTCGTAAGGCGCTCCCCTGATCGGTAAACCTGAGATCTCGCGAAACTCTTCCAAAGAGATCGAAACTTCGCGGTCCCCTAACAAGAAAGTGTTGGTGGGAAGATTTCATTGATTAAGGAAAGCTTTAACCCACCATACATGAGGAGACTGATAATGGAAGAGAGACACGTACACCGCCTGGTAAAGCCCGACCCTCTGCAGTCGCGTACGATGAGCAGACAAGATGTAACGAGCCCATAGAAGATAGCCCGTGGGATGACGAGGGGTAAGCCCTATCTTGTAGACTTGTCCCCAAGGCTGGGCCTCACCTTGGTTGATACGACGCCCCAAGATGTCTATGGCCGGCACAAGCTGGTTTGGTATCCCAGCTGTCGATGGTTCGAGCCGGCCTGTAGGAGTCCAATCCGCCACTTCTACAGCAAAAGAAGTCCGCGGACGGTCCATCGGCAAGAACGGGCGTAGAGGTTCTGTTGGCACCTCGCAAAGAAAACTTCGGCGACCGCGGATGATATGACCGTACCAGGTCCCCCACAAAAGTAAGTTGGTGCAATCCGGGTCATAAGCCCTGATCATTGCCATCACTTCTTCATCCGACGGTGATTGAGGAAAAGCCGCCTTCGAGCGAGTATAGGGAAAGTATGGAAGAGTAGCCATTGTTCCTGAAATAAAGGAAGGGGAAACTGTTAGTGAAGCGCACACGTGTATAAATATATATATATATATATATATATATATATATATATATATATATATAAGTATATATATAAGAAGACGATGGAAGAAAACGACAAACAACTTATTTCATGGGACCATGGGTTACAAGACACGTGGGCCCTACAAAATCAATACGGCGGCTCACTAATAATAAGGCTGAGTAATCATCATGAGAACAAAAGGAAGATTCTCAATAAATTCAAATGACTCTACACATTCCCTCAAGGAGAAAACCCATTGCAGAAACTCTGTGCAAATCGAGAAGGATCTCTGCAAGAACAACTCAGGATGAAAACCCCCAAGAAGTCTCCTTTTAAGAACTAAGTTCTTTAGAAGAATTAAATTCCTTTTGAACAGAGGAATTAAATTCGCAGAAAAATTTTCAGAGCTAAGCTCTTTGAAATGGAGTTAAATTCCAGAGGGAAGACAAGTATCATCATCAATCCCCTAAGATCAGAGAAACCTTAGCGAAAGGGGTTTATTATTTAAAGATTGGACATTCTTAAAGAACTTGGAAAGATAGGCTTTTGTTTAAGGGAAAAACCCTTGGTGTGGATTTAAAATCCAAAGAAAATTTCTACAAGAAGTTCCTCGGCCGTTCAAGATCCTTACCTGAAAAGGGAAATCTTTTATCGACAGAGTTAAACTCTGAAAATTTTTGGAACAGAGAACTGAGCTCTGAGAAAAAGAATTAAATTCTCAAGGCAAGAACAAGGAAGAAAGAAGATGAAGGAGTGGAGGCACTGCTGAAGAGACCCTTGCATTTATAGGATGTGATGGGAAACAGTTCATCTACCTCCTTCCCTAGGCAAATCCAACGGCCACAAAGATTACAGCGTTGCACTCACGTGCAAACACGTGAGAACAACGCTGTGGGGGCATTTGTTCCCTCATAAAATATAAGGAAAAACCCCAATGGGGCATCACGTGCACATACGTGATCGGGGTCACGTGCCGACACGTGATGGCTTCCTGAGGGCTCTGAAATGATAAGAATTGAATCCTAATCAAATGGGGTCACATGCCCATACGTGATGGGCCTTTAAACCCACTGAAAGGAATTAAAAAGCATAATAAAACAGCAGGAAGAAACCCCAATGGGGTATCACGTGCCTACACGTGACCAGGGGTCACGTACCAACACGCGATGAGTTCCCGAGTTCTTTAAAATAACAGAATTAAATTCTGGTTAAATGCTTAATCCGTGGGTCACGTGCCACCACATGATGGGGTCTTAAAAACTCTCTGAGTTAAAGGAAAGAAAACAGTAAATGGGGTATCACGTGCCCACACGTGACAGGGGGTCACGTGCCAACACGTGATGGGTTCCTAAAGATCTCTGAACTGATAAAACTAAATTCTAATTAAATGGTCGATCAGTGGGGTCACGTGCCAACACGTGATAGGCTCTTAAACGTTCTGAACTAATAGAATTAAATTCTAATTAAGGGAAATTAAAAACCCTAATATTTCCCTAGATCTTTCCAAACAAAAAGATTGTGCTCTGTAAAGTGGAGCATCATTGGATTAAAAATCCAATGGTGATTAAAAATCACCAATTTATAGAAAGATTTTATAAAAGGAGATATTTTCCTAAAATTTGTCAGGAACAACAGATAAAATATCTTTTGGATTAAAAATCCAATGTTGAATAAAATTCACTGAGTGATCTAAAAGATCATGTTAGTTACAAAATCAATTACAATCTTTCAATAAAAGATTGACTAAACAAACTGATTCTCTTCTTTCTCCTATAAATAGGTGCCAAGAAGAAAAAAGAAAAAAAAAGAGATAACAACAACAGAGAGAAAAAAAAGAAGAGAATTTAATTCTCCAGAAAGAAAAGAAGATTTCTTCAGAAAAGAAAGAAACCCTAGGTAAGATAGGGAAAGAGATCATTCTATAAGATCCTACAAAACAAAAAGAGAATTTAATTCTTAAACTAAGAGTTTAACTTTCTGAATAAGAACCTAGTTCTTCCTCTGGTTGAAAATCTGTAGAAGCAGATCTCCCCATAAGTTAAGAATTTAATTCTCATCGGGAAGATTCTGCCTTGCAGATCCAAAACTTAGAAGGAGAATTGAGTTTAAAGAATTTAATTCTTCCAAATACTTGGGAATTTAATTCTTCCAACAAAGATAGGGTTTAACCTTTTAAAATAAGAACTTAGTTCTTCTTCATGGTTGAAGATCTGCAGAAGCAGATCTCCCCATAAGTTGAGAATTTAATTCTCATCGGGGAGATTCTGCCATGCAGATCCAAAACTTAGAGCGAGAATCGAGTTTAAAGAATTTAATTCTTCCATATACATAGGAATTTAATTCCTTTAAATAAAATTAGGGTTTAACCCTTCAAAGGAATTTAATTCTTAAATAAGGGACTTAGACTTTTCATGCACGTAAAAAGACCAGTACCCAACCTGATCACGTGTGTCCACGTGACTCCCCTCCTCAATGATCAAAAGAAAACGAATAAGATCAGGTCACGTGCTCACACATGACCCTTGAACAGACTCTTCAAAATAAGAAGAGCAGAACAGACTGTGGGCACCATCACGTGTCCGCACGTGATAATCATAGAAATTAAGTGTTTAACACTTACCTGCATATTTTAAGAATAAAATAAAGAAAGTTTAGCCCAATTCTCAGGCGTCTCACGTGATCCCATGTAGGCGCTTCAATTTTAGTGTTTAACACTATTTTTGAGAGCCTCGTCCCTAGTGTTTAACACTATTTTAAATGTGTCACGTGGGAACACATGATCGCCGAATGTACTCTAGTGTTTAACACTATATTTGAACCAGTCTTAGCCCAAATTGGCTAAGTCTTCCAGAGGCAAGACCCCCCCTTTGACTGAACCTCAAAGTACACCCTTATCTTCCAAGATTGATCATCTTATATGGCATATGAGTGCTCAGCACTCAATAAAAGATAAAATATGGTCAGAACCCAGACCCATGCTTAGCATTGCTAAATAATGGGGGGCTGAGCCCAGACAAATGTTCAACAGTCCAAACAAAGGTCCAACATTTTAAACCTAATTGGACTTAGCCCAAGTTGGCCATAAGTCCTCAATTCAGATTAAACTGAGCCCATGTGCTCATAATCTAATTAATTGATCTTAGTCCCAAATTGGACTACAGATTTCCAAATCAATATTGGTTCAAGGGTACATCTCTTCACTCCTTTGATATTTGTCGTTGTAATCCTTCAACGTCTTCAGAGAGGTGACGGGTCCCAATAACCAATCATTCCATGGACTGTGGTGTCCTTAAACTCATGGACTATGATGTTCTTAAACTTTATAGACTATGACGTCTTTAAACTATGGACTGTGTGGTCCTTAAACCCATGGACTATGATGTCCTTAACCTCGGACTATGGGATCCTTTAAGCCCATAGACTATGATGTCCTTAACCTTGGACTGTGGGATCCTTTAAGCCCATGGACCATAATGTCCTTAACCTTGGACCATAATGTCCTTAAACTAACAATGGACCGCAATATCCCTACACTAAACAATAGAGCCCAAATGCTCTTTTGTCGGATCTAAGCGATCCCGTTAAGTTGATCTTAGTCTAAAATTAGACTAATATATCCTTAATAATCGTTTAAGTCGATCTTAGTCTCAAATGAGACTAACGTATCATTAAACCCAATCCCGAACCCAAATCTAAGAAGATACGGATTTGGACTAATCCACGCCCTACGGGCGACAACATAAATTAGTCTCCGTATACAATCCACGGGCAACCAAAAACAAAACAAACACACACGACACGAAGTGACCATCTGGAGAAGGAGAAAGTGGTTACCACGATGCGGTAGCGTAATTAACTGTAGGGGCTTTTGCCTGCAGGGAAGAGCGTCCCCACAATCAAAAACCCCTCAAAGAGGGAGAATCTGATGAAGTCTGCTACATCGGCCGCATCCGTTTGAACCTTCGATACATAGTGTCATAAATCAACTTGACATCTTCGGAGAGGTGGACGGATAGCACCAAATAGCATCTGCCCTCGGAATTCAGGCCCGGACGTTCCGACGTCCCGGTCGCGTCTTTCGGCGGGAAACACCAGCTCGGATAGGGTCGTCCAGTTCTGACAACTTGACCGACAGCTTCATTTGCCAGATGAGCTCGTATTTGTGGAGCTATGTAGTCATCAAGCGTAGCTTTTGATATCGTCTCCTCTCTGACATCTGATAAAGCCAGAAGAGGGTTTGATGTCTCCCCTCTGTCGTCTTTAATGATTATTGGGGGATCTTCAGCTGGAGGGTCCGGTTGAATCATCATCCCGACCATATCTTGGAATAGTAGCGCCATTTGCTTTATGTTAGCCGCTTGTTCCACGGCCTCTTTATCTTTCTTTTCGAGCATTCTTCGGAGGAACTTGGCGTCGGTTTCCTGCTCCTGGCATTGATCCAACGATACTTCCGGGCTTTCCTTCTGCCAAGTGAGTGTGGCCATCCTTGTCAGCATTTCTTGGAGCTTTTGTTGTTACTCCTGAGTTTTTGTAACAGACCGTGTGAGTTGTCGATGACCCGTAGAAATACGGCTTTCCTCTTTTCCGGAACCCATGTAGACGGTGTGCACTACCATGCCCCCAGACTTGGGGCGTTTGGATTCAGCGCCCTTGAGATTTATCGTGGACACACGGATCCTCTCCGGCCTTCTCCTTTTATGAACGGTCGAAGTTGAGGGGGCTGTTGCAGACGATATTTTTCGTGGTATGACGATGGGATGATCCCCTTCTTTCCGGATCTTCATTTTCTTTGATCGGCGGGAGTAGTCTTTGTCGATTACAGAATTTTGGACTCTTCGCCAGACCCTGTGGATTTTAGAGGACAGCCGTTGAGAGGGCTGTTCCGGCTTCGCTTTAGCAACATTTTCAGCGGGTGGAGGAGACCTTTTCAACACAGTGATCGGAGAGTTCTTTTGCATCCTCCTGAGCGGCTCAAAGCTGTTCCCAGTTGGAACAGCAGCATAAACTTCTACCGTAGGAGCTGGTGGGGTAAGTCCGGAAGGGGAACTGCACCCAGCTTTCCTCACTCGGTGCCAGTGGCGACGTCGAGCATGTCGTGTAACCGGGATCACCTATGTTGTTGGGGTAGCTTCGTTATGCCCCCTGATCTGATGAGAAGTTGTTATCGGTGTCAACTTGTTGAAGACTGACGCCCGTTGAGAGGGAACGTTTAATCTGTCAAAGACTGACTTTTGAGTAGGGGAAGTAGTTCAAACGACTCCACCCGCAGCGGGAATTGGAACGGCCAGTCTTGCAAAGACCGACCCCATAGCAGGAGAAGCCCCTCTGATGACTTCGTTTACCGGAGCTGGAATAGCTATCCGCTTCGGGCTAACTCCTTCGGGTATTGCAGGCTTCGTCACGGGCTCACTTGAGCTTTGGCCTAGTCTGTTAAAGACCGAGGCATTGGACTTGGACGACTCGTTGAGAGGGGCCGTGGTAGTTGTAAGCCAATCAAAGACCGACTTTTTTGGAGCTTCCTGTGACGACAGTGGAGCGTTGAAGCTTGTTGGCGGGATCATGGTCCCGAAGAACAACCCAGTGGTGGCCTGTGTCACCTGTTCCACCGGCATTGTGAAGATAGATGCCGCTTGGGGCCCGCAAGTTACTCCTCCAAACAGGGCGGAGCAGGAATTCTTGTTGCAATTGGTGCAGTTGGAAGCCATTGATCTTCTTTTCTCTCCTGCACGGAGCAATACACCAAATCTTAGTACCTCGAATCCACAGGCAACCATAGCAGACCGCGATTTGTTCACGAAATACGACACACGAAGTGTAGAGTGGAAAGAGGAAAAGGTGCCACCGGGCGTGCCAGAATCTGTTCACCACCGAAAGACGCGACCGGGACGTTGGGACGTCTGGCCTAAATTTTAGGGGAAGATGCTATTTGGTTTTATCCGTCTACCACTCCGAAGATGCCAAGTTGATTTATGGCACCGTGTATTGGAGGTTTGGACAGATGCGGCCGTTGTAGCAGACTTTGTCAGATTCCCCCTCGTTTGCGAGGGGTTTTTGATTATGGGGACGCTTTTCCCTGCAGGTGCAAGCCTATATAGTTAATTACGTTACCGCGTGGCGATAACCACTTTCTCCTTCTCCAGATGTTCACTTCATTTCGTGTATGTTTGTTTTGGTTTAGGTTGCCCGTGGATTGTATACGGAGACTAATTTATGTTGTTGCCTGTAGGGCGTGGATTAGTCCAAATCCGTATTTTCTTAGATTTGGGTTTGGTTGATTTAAGGATCGTTAAGCTCATTTGAGATTAAGATCAATTTAAATGTTTGTTGAGGATACAGTAGTCTAATTTTAGACTAAGATCTACTCAACGGGATTTTGGGATCATTTAGATCTAACGAAAGAGCATTTGGGCTCTATCATTTTAGTTTAAGGACGTCACGGTCCATTAGGTTTAAAGACATCATAGTCCATGAAGTTTAAGGACACCATAATCCGTAGTTTAAAGACATCATAGTCTATGGAGTTTAGTTTAGGGACGTTGCGTTCCATTGGGTTTAAGGACATCATAGTCCATGGAGTTTAAGGACATCATAGTCCGTAGTTTAAATACATCATAGCCTATAGAGTTTAGTTTAGGAACGTTGCGGTCCAAAGGGTTTATGGTTTGTTGTTTTGGGGGTATACCAAGAGTTATCGGTTATTGGGACCCTCCACTTTTCTAAAGACGTTGAAGATTTACAACGACATGTATCAGAGATGTGGAGAGATGTACCCTTGAACCAATGGATATTCGTCAAAAGATCGGTGGTCTTGGGACTAAGACTAGTTTGGAAAAATAAAGAGCACATGAGCTTGGTTGATTAGGAGCTTGGCCAACTTGGGCTCAGTCCACTTAGTCTTTGTCATTTCTTTTTGAATAAAGTGTTAGACACTTGCTAGGACACAGTCCTTTCTCTATGCACACAATGCTAAGCATTTATGTGGGTTCTGTCACTTACGCTTTGCTTCTTTTTCTTTTGTTTTTTGTGAGTGTTGAACACTCTTTATGGCGTTGGGCTCTGTATGATAAGTGTAGAGCACTGATTGATCGTTATTTTGACGTGTTGAAAAGTATAATCACAATCAAACAATTTATAACCGCAATCAATAACGGTGTCGATGTAGCTCGTTAATGAGAACGGATCGTCCACAGAGATTCGTGTATTTATTCGATATTTCTTTAGTTGAGTCGAAAGAAAATAGTAAAGAAAAGTTCAAGAAGATGAATCAAGATTTAATTGAGCTGTCATTTCAAGAAAATCAAGAAAATATTCAAGAATTAGAAATCAAGAAAATGTCCAAATCAATTTTAGTTATCAAGAATATGTAGAATAGCTTGTAGGATTCGATAGGAAATCGTAGCAATGATGAATACTAAAAATGACTAATCTTATATATTGATGAATTATAGCTAGAACGATGGCGATGAATGAAGATTAGGGATTTATTGAAGAAACTAGGGTTTCTCCTTCACCATCCCTTGTCTTTTCATTGATTATCATTCAAATCTAGCCTTTAGCAAAGAGAATCATCAATCATTTAATTCCCGAATTGTAACAAAATTATCAAGAATGGTGATCTCGCTACAAATTTGGTCATTGACGATTCTTTTTCCTAAAGTTCATAATTCTCATAAGACTTAAGACTAATTTAGGATTTCATTACCATTTGATCCTCCGAATTCAATCGAATCCTTAACAAGCGGAGATTTCACTCACGCATCATGAAAATAAAAGAATCAAGAATTAGGAATCTCATAATACTAGAATTTAAAGAAAGCTAGAATTAACAAATGATCACCTTTATTAAATCGACGTCTAATTACACTTTCCCTCAATCCGAGGTTACAAGAATTGCTCTCGATCGCTTCCTTGAAGAGGTAACTAATTCCGTCGAAATTCGCTTCGCTCGATCTTCGTGAGACTTGGACCTATCGAGGATCTCGCGCCCTTGATGATGATCGGCTTCGCGTAAAGGATCTTCGATGTCTTCGCTTGATGTTGATCTCAACGAATCTTGATTTGGATCTTTATTGAATTGAATTGGATTTGGTTTTGGTTTGTACTTTGTAACTTGATGAATACCGAACAACCTTTTCAATGAAGCCCTAGATCCCTTTTTATAGCTCTTTCAATCTTCCACTAGAAGCCAGGTTAATCTTCTCAAAGAAGCTAGGTAGTTATCAAGCTTGCATAAGAAGCTTGGCTGTTGTAGGGAAGCTTCTGGAGT
Source organism: Agapanthus africanus (assembly GCA_030015575.1). NCBI lineage: Eukaryota > Viridiplantae > Streptophyta > Magnoliopsida > Asparagales > Amaryllidaceae > Agapanthus > Agapanthus africanus. The sequence continues at coordinate 452,606,110 of CM057349.1, read as the reverse complement.
AAGCTAGGAAGTTATAAAGGAGCCTCTGGAAAAGTATCAACCGCGACGACCTTACTCGGCCGCGGATCCGCGGCGGATCGGGCTGAATCGGCCGCGGTTCCGCGGCTATTTGATGGGCTTGATGCATCATTTTTCCTCTGTCTTTTGGTGTTGTTCTTTGGGGTTATATGTGATATCTGGAATCCTTTTATCTCTTCTGAATCTCTGCCAGATTTTAACTCTTTGACTTGCTGTATTTTGTCGGCAAAATTGCGATTCCGATATCTGTCCTGAGATAGTTTTCTGCACAAAATCTCAATGAAGAATGTTGGAGATATAGAATATTATGCATGACACAGTAAACACATAATTTCCTTAAAAAGACGTTGATTATATATATAACACGTGGTATTTGATAATTTGCAGCCGAACTGGTAATATGTGTTATATTTATATCAACTATCCTTAAATGATTAGAAAAGTGAGGAAATTGATATGCTCAAGATTATAATATTTTCGACTGAACAAATTCCCCCAAACTTGATTTTGATCGTCTCAAGCAAACTTCTTTTATTCAGGTGAAGGAGAAAAGAAAAGGAGAAAGAAAAAGAAAAACTAACTAGCACACTTTCGTAGGCAACACGATTGCACTGAGCACGTGCAACAAGCCTTTAAATCTCTAAGTGTCCCTAGTAGGAAGAGTGTTGTCTCCTGAGGGTTTTCAGCGGATTGCACCCACAAATCCTATAATAAAAGGAAGACTGTGAAAATTACATATAAAGATAAGAATTATAAAAGAAAGACTTTGAAAATCAGAGTTTCTAACTATACTAGCTTTTCAGTTGTCATGTGCCCTATCTTAATAGTCATGAACAGATGTCAGAAATCATATCATCCCTCAATAAAATATCGCCTTTATTCTTCATTCCCACCTTTCTTCCAAACACCGATCATATACCCCTATGTGTTGTAAAAGACATCCCTACACTCGGAGAATTCAATTCAAGCTATCATACTCTTGTCTATCTACCTCAGTACTTTTTTAGTCGGTGAATATTTTGGATAGAATTGCTTACATATTTTTCATGCGACCGTTAATACTTCTTGAGGTACTAACCGACCGATTACTCATGTGCTTACAGATTAGGCGTAAATAGCAATTTTCTCGTCTTGCAACACCTAAGGCTTGGCAGTGACTACCAAACCAGTTGGTCTAAGGCACTAGGTAATGAAGCACCCTCGCTATATTTTTTTATGCTGCCTTGGTGATTACAAAACCAGTGTTCATTTTTCTTCACCATTTTATACTTTATACTTCATTTATTATTTTCTTCGTACTTTGGATTTTAGACAAGAGCATTTCAAGGTATCCTCTACTATCTCGAGTTTTAAGACGTTTGTAAGTGCGTATAGTAGGGTATCAATATTCAAATATTTGGCTACCAGAATATGAACTATTTTTCAGACTTATTTTTATTCTCAGATTAGTGACTTCCTTCATCTTACTAACCCTTGGGACAATGGCTCATAACTACCTATTACTAGTTTCGTTTAAGAAAACATATAACTTTCTTGGTTTTCTTAAATTTTTCCAATCTTTTAGTTGTAATTTTTCACTTTCTAATCTTTTATTATCAAAGAATTTTTTTTTTGAAAATTTTGTGCTTTTGCAAAGTGTATGCAAAGTGATGCGTAAATAAGCACAAACCTCCCCCAAACCTGTTTACAGCAGTGTCCTCACTGTTGTCGTCTGTTAAATCTCAAAAAGCTGTAGGCTTGGGAGGAAATTATTAATGGGGACAAGAATATATAGACGTGAACATCTTCCCCAAACTTATTTTTGGCTCACAATTTTGAGGACAACTTGAGTTAAACAATATTAAGCTTTTTAAGAGGGGGTAAAGTAATTTGGTCAATATAAGACTTTACAAAGACCAAATGTTAATACCAACCATTCGAAGATTTTATCAATGTAACGACCCGGTTAGTGGAAGAACATGTTGTCTGCACCCCAGAAGAAGTGGGGAAGAGATACGTGGTGGTATAGAAAGGGTTTGAGTCTTAAATTATAAAATGAAAGAATGAGCATGAATGACAGCGAGAGTGTGAATGAATAGGAATGAGTAGAACATTTGCATCCTCGTATCTTATAAGAAGGAGTGGTGGCGGTTCAACTTCTATAGGTGGAGCTTGATTAATCACAAAATCCGTGTTGTTTAAGAATGAAAGTTCGTCAGCAAAAAGTTCTTCAAAACTTTCATCAATGGTGTAATTGAACATTTTGCTGTCAATAAGTTTTGTGCCAGAATTTATCATACTTGATTTGTCAAAAATTATGGAGGTAGGAGACTCTAAAAACTCATCTACCTCATTTTCAAAAGTCTCTAAATCAAGTTGACTTTTTGGTATTATCGAACTTGAATTATCGGATTGTGATTCATCAACACTCACTGAAATTATAGGAAGAAAAGAAGAAGAACCTGAGAAAGTAGAAGGTGAAATGGGTAAACAAATTGGTGTATCGAGGATCGCTAAACCAAATGTGGGAGATGGAGGCTGAATTTCGGTCTGCTGTTCAGTTATACGATTATCATCAACTTCAAGATGCATTTGGGGTTCGGGAAGAATAATTAAAGGCTCGAGAGGATGACCACAAGGAAGTGAAAGGACCTGATGAATTGGTGGGACAAACTCATCCAAAATTTCGGGTTCATCAATCAATATATCCCCAACGTCAATCTCATTCAAGTGAAGGTTAGAAGTCTCAGACACCTCATTAAAAGTATGGTTTTCAATCAATTTTGGTTCAAGAGTGGACGTGTAGAGATCACAAGGATTGGGTGTGGTTTCACATGAAATGGACCCTTCACAATTCGGTAAATCAAACACTACAAAGTCACATGATTGATCATCTTCGTGTGTAGTAAAATGTTTCACAACCAAAAAAATTTATACCGCGATCAATTAACGTTGTCGCTTATAGCGATCGTTAGTGAGCACGGATCGTCCACTGAGATGTGTGTTTTGGTCGATCTTGTTTTAGATGAGTCGAAATGAAAATATAAAAGAAAACGCAAGAAAGTTGATTCAAGATTTATGAGTTTTAATTTCAAGAAAAATAAAGAAAATGAAGATCCAGAATCAAGAATTAAGAAATGTCCCAATCAATTTAGTTTATCAAGATTATGTACAATAGCTTGTAGGAATCGATTGAATTAATAGCAATGACAAACCTAACAATGACTTATCCTATCTATTGATGAATTGTAGCTAGGACGATGGTGATGAATGAAAATTAGGGATCTATTGAAGAAACTAAGGTTTCTCCTTGACCTTGTCTTTTCATTGATCATCATTCGGATCTAACCTTTAGCAAAGAGAATCATCAAACGTTTGATCCCTAATTTGCAACGAAATTCGCAAGAATGTGATCTCGATCCAAATTAGGTCATTGATGATTCTTTTTCCTAAAGTTTACAAATCTTATAAGACTTAAGATTGGTAAAAGGATTTTATCATCATTAGATCTACCGATTCTCTCGATTCCGTTACAAGCGGAGATTTCACTCACACATCATGAAAATTAATGAATCAAGAATCGAGAAGTTTCATAACGCAAGAATGTAAAGAAAGCAAGAAGTACAATTATCACATTTATTAAATCGACGACTAATTACACATTCCCTCAATTCGAGGTTACAAGATGGAGCTCTCGATCGCTCCTTTTGAAGAGGTAACTAGATCCGTCGAAGTTCGCTCCGCTAAATCTCCGTGAGACTTGGATCGTCGTGGATCTCACGCTCTTGATGAAGATTGGCTTCGTGGATAAAGGATCGATGGTTTCTTGCTTGATTTGCTTCTCAAAATGATCTTGATTTGGCTTTGGAATGGATTTGGGCTAAGGTTTTTGGTTTCAAGTTGTGTCACTCAACTTGAATTTGAATTTTGGCTCCAATTATCTAACTAACTAACCACTAATTAACAAACTATTCAACAACTAATCAACAACCCTTCAACAACATCAAACCCTAGGTTTAGATCTCCTTTTATAACCACTCATTTGAATCTTCCCTCCAAAGCTAGGTTGTTAAATAGAGCCTTCTAGAAGAAGTTTGTTAGAGAGAATATTCTAGAATGAGCTTGTTACAAGGAGTTTTCTAGAAGAAGTTTGTTATGCAGAGCCTTCTGGAAGAAGCCACGTGCTAATTAAGAGAGTCTTCTGGAAGTGAGGTTGTTGACAAGAAGCTTCTGGAGAATTTTGACACGTCGATGAGTTAAACAGGCCGCGGATCCGCGGCAACTCGGCCAACTCGGACGCGGATCCGCGGCCTTTTAGTGGGCTTGAAAACTCATTTTTCTGGACCTGATTCATGTTGGTGTTTGGATACTTTTCTGATGCCTGGAATATTATATTTCTTTCTTATTTGCTGCCAGATCTCAAGTCTTGGACTTGCTGCATTTTATCGGCACTTTTGTGATTCCGGCTCTTTGACCTGAAGGATTTCCTGCACACAATCTTGATACAAGTTTTGAGATATACAAACTCATGTGTATAGTAATAAACACTCAATTTCCCTCTAGAATGTCGATTATAACGTATAACACATGTTATTTGATATTTTGCAGACGAATTGCTAATATGTGCTATATTTACAATAAACACCCTTATATGATTGATAAGTATAGGGAAATTGTCGTGTTAAGAATGCAATATTTTTGACTGATCATCACACAACTTATCAGACATTCTATCTTCAATTGGTGAATCATTTGGTGTCCTCGATGAATCTGTGAAACTGGAGTTGTGGATTTCAGTTTAGAATGGGAAGGTTTGATTAGGAAGGGTGTACAGTCCTGTCTCACTACCCAAATTCTCACTTTGTCTTATGGCCGTATTATATACCGAAAATTTTTAAGCTGGTTCAGAACTAGTTGCTCGTTTATACTCAGCCATGCTTTCTGCCAATTCCTTTCTGAAGAAGCGCATCGATTCCACACCTTCTTCTAATTTCCACTCAAAACTAGACTTGGGTCGATAAGGGATTTCAGTATAAAATTGAAATTCTTGTGGATAATTTAAACTCCCAAATGACTGATTAGAAGGACTGTCTAGAGAAGGTGTAAAGGTTAGATAGGATTGATAGGAATAGAGTGGTTGGGAAAATTGGGCAGGAGTAGGATCAACATTATGATAAGAAGAATATTGATATAAGTTGGTTGGTTGGCTATTTTCAATAGACATCATATATGCCACAAACCGATTATGAAATTCTTCTTTAGAAAGTGGTGGTGATGGTTGATATTGGTCCGGATTGAAACATTGGCCGTTAGCCCTCGCTATATGCTCAGCAATGGACATGCGTCTAGGGGTTTCCTCACTCGGAGTATCAACTAAAACAAATGTAGAATTAGGATACAGTTGATAAGACCTAGACTGAGGTGGCCAACTGTTTCTATCCGCTTGTTCTATCTGATCTCTTACAGATATGGGAAAGTCGGATGGTATACCGAAGCGATTACGAAGACAAGAAATATCTGGTTGTGGATAGCAAAGCTCGGCAAGAGTTCGTCTGTTTGGGTTACCCATTATAAGAAGGGAAGAGGGGAAAAGGGTAAAAAAAAATAATTGGTTTGTTTTGAAAAAGACGGATTTAGAAAAAAAATCACAAAAAATACACAAGCAACCCTAGATCTACGGTCACCTAGGTCAAGTCACTAGACCGCTCCTAGACTTCCAGAAGACAAATCGCAGGATAAATCATCTACTGCCTCTTTATCCCTTCTGTGTCCAGGTAAGTGCCAGGTAAGTGGGAGGTTATCCGCTACGTAAGTAGCGGTCCTAATTAAGTAACCACTTGCCTTAGACACACTTGCCTTAGACACCACAAAAGAAATGCGGATAAGCAATAAATTACCCACGACCTTCTTCTGTCATCACTGTCAAGAACAAATTACGCACAAATCTCCGGCAACGGCGCCATTTGATTGATCGTTCTTTTGACGTGTTGAAAAGTATAATCACAATCAAAGAATTTATAACCGCAATCAATAACGGTGTTGATGTAGCTCGTTAATGAGAACGGATCGTCCACAGAGATTCGTGTATTTACTCGATCTTGCTTTAGTTGAGTCGAAAGAAAATAGTAAAGAAAAGTTCAAGAAGATGAATCAAGATTTAATTGAGTTGTCATTTCAAGAAAATCAAGAAAATGTTCAAGAATTAGAAATCAAGAAAATGTCCCAATCAATTTTAGTTATCAAGAATATGTAGAATAGCTTGTAGGATTCGATAGGAAATCGTAGCAATGATGAATACTAAAAATGACTAATCTTATCTATTGATGGATTATAGCTAGAACGATGGCGATGAATGAAGATTAGGGATCTATTGAAGAAACTAGGGTTTCTCCTTCACTATCCCTTATCTTTTCATTGATTATCATTCAAATCTAGCCTTTAGCAAAGAGAATCATCAATCATTTAATTCCCGAATTGTAACAAAATTATCAAGAATGGTGATCTCGCTACAAATTTGGTCATTGACGATTCTTTTTCCTAAAGTTCATAATTCTCATAAGACTTAAGACTAGTTTAGGATTTCATCACCATTTGATCTTCCGAATTCAATCGAATCCTTAATAAGCGGAGATTTCACTCACGCATCATGAAAATAAAAGAATCAAGAATTAGGAATCTCATAATACTAGAATTTAAAGAAAGCTAGAATTAACAAATGATCACCTTTATTAAATCGACGTCTAATTACACTTTCCTTCAATCCGAGATTATAAGAATTGCTCTCGATCGCTCACTTGAAGAGGTAACTAATTCCGTCGAAATTCGCTTTGCTCGATCTTCGTGAGACTTGGACCTGTCGAGGATCTCACGCTCTTGATGATGATCGGTTTCGCGTAAAGGATCTTCGATGTCTTCGCTTGATGTTGATCTCAACGAATCTTGATTTGGATCTTTATTGAATTGAATTAGATTTGGTTTTGGTTTGTACTTTGTAACTTGATGAATACCGAACAACCTTTTCAATGAAGCCCTAGGTCCCTTTTTATAGCTCTTTCAATCTTCCACTAGAAGATAGGTTAATCTTCTCAAAGAAGGTAGGTAGTTATCAAGCTTGCATAAGAAGCTTGGCTGTTGTAGGGAAGCTTCTGGAGTAAGCTAGGAAGTTCGAAGCGTCTTCAACAAGCTAGGAAGTTATAAGGGAGCCTCTGGAAAAGTATCGACCGCCGACGACCTTACTCGGCCGCGGATCCATGGCGGATTGGGCTGAATCGGCCGCGGTTCCACGGCCATTTGATGGGCTTGATGCATTATTTTTCCTCTGTCTTCTGGTGTTGTTCTTTGGGGTTATATATGATATCTGGAATCCTTTTATCTCTTCTGAATTTTTGCCAAATTTTAACTCTTTGACTTGCTGTATTTTGTCGGCAAAATTGCGATTCCGATATCTGTCCTGAGGTAATATTCTGCACAAAATCTCAATGAAGAATGTTGAAGATATAGAATATTATGCATGACACAATAAACACACAATTTCCTTAAAAAGACGTTGATTATATATATAACACGTGGTATTTGATAATTTGCAGCCGAACTGGTAATACGTGTTATATTTATATCAACTATCCTCAAATGATTAGAAAAGTGAGGAAATTGATATGCTCAAGATTACAATATTTTCGACTGAATAAGCACTCTATGTTAAGTAGCGCCCACATGAGGGGCACGTAGGGCGCTTGGCGCTGAGCGCCAGCATTGGAGTGCTAAGGCACTTTTCATAAAATAGCGCCCATGTGAGGAGCACGCGGAGCGCTTGGCGCTGAGCGCAAGACTTGGAGTGATAAGGTGCTTTTTATAAACTAGTGCCCACGTAAGGAGCACGTGGAGCGCTGAGCGCCAGACTTGGAGTGCTAAGACGATTTTTATAAAATAGCGCCCACGTGAGGAGCACGTGGAGCGCTTGGCACTGAGCGCTAACCAATAAGTGCAGAGCACTCTTTATTAAGTAGTGCCCACGTGCGGAGCACGCGGAGCGCTCGGCGCTGAGCGCCAGGCACTATTTTTGGCAGTTCTAATCAGTTCGGTGCTCTGAGAATTAAATTCTCGTTTGTGAGAGACTTTATCTTATGAACCTAAGAACTAAGTTCTTCTTTTATGAGGAGATGCTATGATCTCTTTTGTTTTTCTTTATGAAAGACTTTGTCTCATGGATCTAAGAACCAAGTTCTTCTTTTATGAGGAGATGCTATGATCTCTTTTGTTTTTCTTTATGAGAGACTTTGTCTCATGGATCTAAGAATTAAGTTCTTCTTTTATGAGGAAATGCTATGATCTCTTTTGTTTTTCTTTACCTTGAAGAGAGATAGTTTTCGCCTTGAATTCTGAAATTTATGGGGGAGTTCTTCTGCTCTTCTTCTTTCAATTTGAAACTTATGGGGAGGTTCCTCTCTTTTTAAGACTTGAAGTCTTGGGTCCTTTATATAGGGGAGGCTGATTTGTTGAATCAGTTAAGGAAATCTCTCATTGAGAGATCTCTAATTGATTTGGGGAATTTATTTACCGTTGGATCTTTGATCCAAGGACTTCTGTTTTACAGAAGACATTTTTCTTGTTTTTAACAAGATTGGGAAAATATTTTCCCATACAGAACTTATTCTGTACCTTGGTGATTTTTAATCACCATTGGATCTTTAATCCAACGATACTTTGATTTACAGAGCATAATCTTTCTTGTTTAGAAAGATTTGAGTAGTATTTCCTCAGTCAGAATTTAATTCTGTACTTTGATGATTTATCATCTTCGTTGGATCTTTGATCCAATGGTGGAGAACATTTAGTTCTAGCACCGGCACTCTCGTGCTTTGCACGTGAGGCGCTGCCACAGAGTTTTTGACTCTTGACGCTGGCGCTCTCGTGCTTTGCACATGAGGCGCTGCCTCAGAGTCTTTGACTCATGGCGCTGGCGCTCTCGTGCGCTCTCGTGATTTGCACATGAGACGCTTTCTCAGAGTCTTTGACTCTTAGCGTTGGCGCTCTTGGCGCAAGCGCTCTTGTGCTTTGCACGTGAGGCACTGCCTCAGTTTAAATTTCAAATTTTGAACAGAGCTTTGCTCTCTGATTGGGTGAAATAAGGACTTTGCGAGTGTATTTCAACTCTTTTTCATGAGTTTGCACCCTTTCGGGTTTTCACAAACTCTCCGGCAGTCCTGCTGTTTTTACTCATGGAGCCCTTTCGGGTTTTCATCCGTGCCCGTTTTGCTTGTGGACATACCTTTTTTTCCTTCTTTTCTTCTTTTTTTCCTTTTTTTTCCTTTTTTTTTGGCGGATCTTCATTGCTGGTGAGAATTTAAATGTAGTCTCGCTGGTAGGACTTGGGAGAGATTGAGATCGTTTTACGCCCGTAGATTGTATACTGTTTTACAGGATGTATGATCCAAACCGTAGGGCCGGAAGAATTTCAGGATTTTTTGTTGGCGTCTGCATCGCTGCACTGGAATATGGTATCAGGAGCGACTCATCATTCGTCATTGGGACATTCAAAAATTTGAAATTTTGGTTGGCGTCTGCATCGCTGCACTGGAATATGGTACCAGGAGCGACTCATCATTCGCCATTTGGGAATTTGGATTTTGGTTGGCATCTGTATCGATGCACTGGAATATGGTACCAGGAGCGACTCATCATTCGCCATTTGGATTTTTTTTTACCGCGATTGCTCTATCATTTCAGCTTTTCTTATCACGAAGGTCGCGATTGCCCTATCATTTCGGCTTTTTATTCGCGGTTGCCCCATCATTTCGGCTGTTTATTTTCATTTTTATTTTGCCCGCTGATTTTTATTGCGAGTTGCCTTATCATTTCGGCTTTTATTTATTTGTTTGTTTATTTTTATTTACACATTTTTACATCCCCAGTTTAACGACTTAGAGGTCGACTGTTCCCAGTTTAACGACGTGGTGGTCATCTGTTTTGTATGAAGTTGGCGGTCGCAGCTTGACTGTTTGCCAACACGCTTTTAGACAGTTCTATCTCTCCTGCCTTATATTGTTTTTCGACCCAATCGTTGAAGACGAAACAGTCCTCAATAGCATGACTTATCACTGTGTGATAGGGGGGCAATACTTAGGGTCGTCGGTCATATTCGCTTCCTGCGGTCTTTTTGATTCTGGCAATTGTAGACCGTTTCATAGGGCATCCTTGAATATTTTATGGACTTTGTCCCTTCTGAAGGAATAGACCTTATCCAGCTTCTCTTTCAATGGAGATTCTTCTCCCTCTCCGAACACTGGCTTCCGAGGTTAGTTGGCATTAGGCCCGCTCATCCCTTGCTTATTTCGTTTAGCCGAAATGTTAAAAGATTCAGCATAGTAAGAATTTCTGCCTTTACGATTTTCGTCCTTTCGGTTTCACCAGGACCTATTGTTATTTTAGGAGTCAGAGGAGGACTCCTGTTTTGAGCGTTCCAACATCTGAACTTTTCTGGACAGCTCTTGGAATGTTTTGAGACCTGCGATGTATAAAAACAGGGCCATCCAATTGTTGAGATTTCCGACGAGGAGACTGACAGATTGGTCCTGCTCTATCGGCGGTTCACATTTGACGGAGAGATTGCGCCATCGGGTTATAAAATATATGCTGCTTTCGTTGTTCTTTGGCTTGGTCCTTACGAGATCGGCAATGGTGATCTTATCGCTGACGCTCATGAACCTCTGCCGAAACAGAGATTCCATTTGGATGAAAGTTGTGACGGAGCCATCCGGTATGCTCGCGTACCAGTCGAAAGCAATATCGGTCAAGCTATTAACAAACTGGCGGAGGAGAAGTGCATCATTGCCTCCAATATTCCGGTATGACGCTTTAAAGTGGGCAATGTGCTGATTCGCATTTCCCGTCCTATCGAATCATCCGAATTTAGGGATGACATAGCCGCTAGGAAACTCTACCAGATCATACTGAGCAGGATATGGCCTTCCACTACTGCTGATATCTTTTTGCACTTCGGCTTCGGCTACCAAGGTTTTGAATTTGTTGGCAACCAAATCCATGATTTGATCTTGAGTTAGCGAGTTGCTGTCATCGCTAGCCAAGACATTTGCCGAGATAAGATGCGACTGGCTTTCATGCGGTCTGCCCACCTTTGGATTTGGGGGAATAGGCGTCAACTGCCTCTGGACACCGTTTCCCGGTTCATAGGCAGAGCCCTGCGCTTGATTGGGCGGCTGAGAGGCAAGTTGGACTGTGAGTCGTAAGACGACGTTTGTCAAGTCATCAATCTTTGAGTGGAGCTTGGCCATCTCCTTGTCTTTACTTCTGAGCTATTTTCGGAGCTCTTGGAGAAGTTGCTGCTCTTTGTTCTTGGGATGGAAGATTGGCTCCTCTTCGCTTTCCGAGCCCGACTCCTCATGAACCGAGGGATCTCTCTGCTTATCGGCCTCACTGGGAGGATTTTCATTACCTTCCGAAGGATGCTGATCTTGGGAAGTGACATCCACATTCACACCAAATTGGATTTGAGATGTAGTGGCCTCATCCTTGCTCTTGCTGCGCGTGCCCACCATGTAGACAGTGTAGACCACATATCCAGCCGTCTCTTTATCTTTGGCGGGGTAACCCTGTTCTTGGAACCTAATGAAGTTCAGCCTAGCATGAGTCCTAGCCCTCTTGTTGGCCCTGTATCTGAGTCTTTTCTGTCTTAGCTTCTCGATTTTTAGGGCTTGACGGGCATCCGTCATCCAGGAAGCCATCATGAGTCGATTAACGGGGAACTTAGAGAAGATACCCAATTAAGCAGTTGTCGGGGGCGCCGCTGGAGCTTGCCCGAGATGCCTTGTTGCTTTGTTGGTATTGATGGCCTTGCCCCCAGTTGGGGCCAAGAAAAGTCGTTCAAATACCGACTTGCGTTTGGGTAGTGGTGCCCTCGAGATCACCACATTTGGCCTCTTACCTTTCGAGGCCGGTTTGTCTGTTACCGGAGCTTGAAGTGCTGGGATGGCGTTAGCTGACACGAACAGAATATAGCCAAATGGTAGCAGCGGCTCATCCCATTGTCGCCCAAGACTGGCCGGGAGGTGTTAGTGTATATGCCCTAGAGGCCATTACTGTATCATACTAGTATGTATATTACTTGATGGAAGCTTGGGATATTCACAGTTGTACAGACAATCTTGCTCAATATAGTAGTATGCTACTTGGTTTGCCTCTGCTTTAATGTGTACATGTGTGTTTATTTATTATATCACCTATACGCATTAGTAGAGCCCTTAGGATCTTTGCTTGATTACCGGCGTTGTGATGGCGATCACACTCGTGGGGGCTGGGTAATCTACAAGCACATCCTTATACACGTCCCTAGTCGTGGGAGTACCGAGATAGGGCATCGATACTCCGGAGTAGACTAGCGTATGCGCTTCTCATCCCAGCATGGGAGACGGTCTGTCCCACAGCCGTCGGTACGTCGTACTTGAGATAGTATGCGGGTGCTCGTTGGGTTACGAGTACACTGGACAGGACTCGTCGGGGACTGATGGTTGGTATTATACCTATCGTCAGTTATCAGTTCCCAGGTGACATGAGTACAGCTTAGTCCGCTGACTTGACACTGTCACTTCGCCTCGAGTGTGTTCCCACTGTTCTTTGATTACTACCCTACCACGGCTCTACTGAGTCGTGCAAACAGGTAGTAGTTGGGAGCAGTCCCGAAGCACTTGGAGGCAGTGACGGTTAGACAGGATTCGTCTCTCCCGGTATTGGGGGTTGACATCGCGCTGTGTCTAGGAGAGCCATTACACAAGTAGTCCCTGGCCAGGGCAAGCGAGATATACTGGTAGGTTCCAGTGTTATCTCAGGGTGTTCTGGGCTTCACTCCGACACGACTTGTACCGCTATTAGGGGTCTGACACTTGCCGCCCCCCCTAGACCCGACATGCGATGTATCAGACGAACAGACCGGACTGTACGGAGATTGTCACATACAGACTCAGTAGGAGTTCGGATGGGTTTACCTCATCGGCCTTCTTATCGACATCTACCTGGGGACCGTTACGTACAGCTAGTGCCGCTTGCGGTCTGTGGTTAAACCCACTGCCAGCGTAGAGTCGAGTCTTTAGAGTCCCACACAGAGAGTTTCCCTGCACTGAGCGAAACGTGTAGAGGCCGTATGGTTTTACGGCAGGGCTGCGATCTCTTACGTACACTTGTGTGCGTATGATGTTCGGGCAGACAGTACTAGTGGGCTTTGGTTTAAGCCAGATCCTAGTATTGCACGGATGGATCTGTTTTGTCTTCTGCGCATCCGCATTCTACGGAATACGGATGCAGGTGTGTATGCACAGTTTTCTGGAGCGATGAAGGAGGAGGTGCCTCATTAGGGTTTTGGCAGTTGGTTCGGCCAAAACCACTATGTGGCAGGCTCATTAGGGTTTTGACAGTTGATTCGGTCAAAACCATTTTGAGGCGGACTCATTAGGGTTTCGACAGTTCGTTTGGTCAAAACCATAAATGAGCCGGGGACATTATTTACTAATCCTTTCATTGATAATTTTGTTATGGCTAATTACATTGACCATTTGACCATCTTGACTTTGTTGACTTTTTGACCAAAGTTGACTTGGACCTTCTTAGAAGATCTAAAGTATTCTTTGGTTTTCTTTTTATTAAGTTATGATAATGGTCATGTCATTTGTAGCCATCACCTTTATCTTGATTGGATTTGTAATGATAATGTTTTGTGCATTATTGCAACCATGGTTAGCTTTTCTCTTGGTTAAGCTTTTCATTTGCTCATTCTCATTCTCTCTCTTGAAATAAGAAGCTCCATGGTTGCTAGAAAATCTCCTCCTTCTTCCTCCTCTTGATTTCTCCTTTGATCTCATGTGTTGAGAGAAAAATGATTCTACTTGACAAACACATCCATACATCCTCTCTACACAACCTAGGGCTTCTAGATTAGCAATCTCCTTGCCCTAGTTACCTCGGCTTGAGGTGGAGCTCGGTGTACATCTCTCGGGTGGATCGTCTTCGACTCAAGGAGGCCGCGGAGGTGACCGAAGTCCGGATCAACCATTGAGCAAGCAATGAGAAGAACAACAAGAAGAGAAGAACATCAAAGAAGAACAACAACTAGAAATGAAGGAGTTCAAGTTGAGGTATAACCACTTTGCCGAGTAGTTAACTCTTCTTTGCAAGAATGCTAGTTTAGTTTAGCAAAGATCCGGCTTTTACGGTCCATGTTACAAAGTTTAGAAAAATTTTGATTTACCGTTTCCGCAACCCCGCAAGTACCGGGAGAGGTAACGTGGACCTAACAGGAGGACCGTCATGGCGTCCATCTTCATCGCGTAGGAGATGGGAGCTGTGTCGAGAGCTGAGCTGATCCTTAGAGACACTTTGTTGCATCCAGAGATTGCAATTTAAAATTTGTTAACTTGCACAAAGAATCATGATTTCAGTACAGGGAATCGATATGTATATTGATTGAGTTCGCATGAACGTTTAACCCGAAATATGGAAGGAGAGATCCGTCGCTCCGGGCGTGCCAGAATCTGTAGGGTGTTTTCGTTACCCCATTGAGATGGGAATATGCACGCACTTGTCAGGCATACTACAATTTCCCCCTGCCTAAGGTAGACAGGGGTTTATTAATTGTGGGGATCCGAATCTCTGGCAGCCGCGGACTAAGCTGCCGGTAATTACCCCTCGCCTTTGGAGCGAGAGAACCTCCAATTGATGGGTCAAACTGGTCATGCGAACTCGATGTGTAATGTACTTATGTTTTGAAAGGGTTTTGGATATATCGGGGCCCCCGCAGAGTTTTACGGGGGTACCGCTACCCAGATAGCGTGCGGGGGTCAACGGGGCTAGCAGCCCCCTTGCGGGATGCGGGGCAGCGCCCCGTTAGAAATTTTTTCTAACGGGAGAAGTACATTTAGTATGGAGTGCATATAAAATGGGGGGAGGAGGAGCGTCTTAAAAACGCATGCCTGGCACGTGGGCGCCGGAGCCCGCGGGTCACGTACCAGGCGCGTGAGCACTTGGCGCCTATGGGTCACGTGCTCAGCACGCGACCGCTGGGCGCCAGCGGTTCACGTGCGCTGCACGCGACTGCTGGACGCTGAGCGCCCGCGGGTCGCGTAAGGCGCACGTGGGCGCTTAGCGCCCGCGGGTCACATGCCTTGCACGCAACCGCAGGGCACCCGCGGGTCACGTGTGCTGCACGCGACTGCTGGGCGCTGAGCGCCCGAGGGTCGCGTGAGGCGCACGTGGGCACTTTAGAGCCATTGGGTCACGTGCCATGCACGCGACCGCTGGGCACCCATGGGTCACGTGCGTGGCACGTGACCGCTGGGAACACCGGCAGAAAAGGGGCTTAGCCCCTGGGTTAGGAGTTAAACTCCCAAAGGGGGGCTTTGGGGTTGAACTCCTAACATGGATTATATATAGAATTGAAGTTAAACTCCTAAAAAGGGGTTTGATTTATGGAGTTAAACTCCAACAGATCTTGAATGGAGTTAAACTCCTAGAGATCTTTGGATCTTTTTTTGAGCCTTAGATCCTCCCAGAATAGGATTTTTAAAGATGGGTCTCTTTCTTCTTCCTCTCTGTGGGCTGGATCTTAGGGGGAAAAGGGAAGGTAAGACTTAAAATCTCCCCTTTTTGGGATTTGATGGGAGATCCGAGCTCTTCTTTGTGGGTTTTATGGTGAAAAACTATTCCTTTTTGGAAAAGAAAGAGTTAAACTCTTGATTTAATTCCAAAGGGGAAGAAGGTTTTAGAACCTTGAGGAAAGAGGCACATACCCTAATTTTTTGAGGAGAATGAATTGTATGCTTTATTTCATTATCATGTTGCCTTATATAGGCTTACATATTTACATATAGCCCCTTGGGCTTTACAAAATGGCATTTTGCCCATCCCATATCTCATGTGCTCATTTCTTTTGCACATGAGCCATGAGCTTTACAAAAATTTGGCTTTATGCCTATAAAGATTGCATCAAAATTATTTATTACATGATTTTTATTTTGGCATGGGGATGGCTGGCCGCAGGGCTCGACTTGGGTATGGGCCCGCTTGGCTTGGGGTTGACTTTGACTTTGACTTGGTCAATCGTGGTGTAATTTTTTATCCCAACAACGTCATGCAATGGCTGGACCACTCTCGAAGGTTCTTGGTTAGTAGTCAGAACCTTATCGATGAAGGTCATGCTTTCCCCCATAAGGCGTGGACGTAAGAGAAATCGTTGATCCACTCGTCGCGTTGGATCAGGAAAAGAAGCGTCGACCACCATCATGACCCACGGGAAGTTACATCCCTCATAAAACCTGAGTATTTTATGCTCATCGAAAGCACCTAGCACATGCATCTCGATCCATGATGTAAAATAATGGAGGGGGAAGTTTACGGGCTCCACACCCGGCTGGGCGGTGTCAGCCGCCATGCTTAAACCATTATACAAATGGGCTAATCCTGCAACACCGACGGCTATATGTGTTCCCATCGCGATGAGGTGAGCTGGGTAAAAGACAGATGGTCTCATGTACCGATGATGTGTCGGAAGCGCGAACCAGCTGAGTCATAAGCCAATGAAGCCCTTGAGAAACGTCTCCTCATCAATGTCAAGAGTGGCAATTTCTGCAAAGGAAGTGACGGGGGTATCTGGAATATAGAATTACTTCAGATCCTTGTCGGCAATTAGTAGTTTGTCGAGACCAAACCTGAAGGGATCATTAAGCTTAGCAAACTTCGCTGTTTTTTTGGACAAAACATCCGCGCGAAGAAAACGAGCGATGAAATCTGTGAAGCTGGCCCCATGTCCTCCTGACTCTAAATACAGGCTTTCGTAGATGTTTGGTACTTTGATGAGACTTGGAAATTTGTGTCAGATAGCGTTCTCGGGTGTAAAGCCGATGAGAACTGATTCTGTGGCGAAAGTATATTCGTCAGGAGGAACTTGAAAGTGTTTACTAGCACCACAGTAGGGTTAAAACGGGCATCACACATGCAATTTTCATGATTTCATGGTGCTAATGAACACTAATCAAGATCTAACTAGAATATTTGGGTTAACTGTGATGATATCACAAAAACTAACTAAGAAAAGAATGCTACAACCTTTATAGACCGTGTCCTTCTCTTCTAAAGCTCCGGATTGTAGTCCACGCGACTCCACTTGAAGGTTGAATGAACTTCCTCCGATGACCTTCGTGCCAAAGATGATCCACCCGAAGTCCGCCAATCCAAACTACCTCTTCACTAAACTCTTTAGTGAAGGAAACACACCACATCAAAGTGCTAATCTAATGTGGGAAGGTGAAGTAGGGGTGTTGTATGCTCACCAGGGATCTCAAGCTCTATGGTTCACATCACATGTAAGGGTTTATAGCTTGAAGTATGAGGAAGAGGATGATGATGGAGAGAGCTAGAGAAACTCAACACATGAGCTCTCAAAAAAATGGCTAAGTGTTAGAATGAGCAAGCATGAATGGCTCTCACTTGACCTCACTTATTCATGCATGGAATAAAATGCAATAAGAAATTGCAACCATGCTTGAATAGTGAGTCAAGACTAATAAACAAATGAAAAAACCCATGCCTTACCATTCCACAAATATCTCCACATTTTACACCTCATTTTCTATTTTCTAAAAATAGAAAATCAATAACATGCTTCATATAATATATATATATATATAAATATATATTATGAAGAAAATAATTAGTGAGCTAATATTAGTTAATATATAATTATATCAAATATAAATATATATCATATTATTAAATCAACACTTGATTTAATAATCCGGTTATATCACATATAACCAACTAATATCATTTATCTGTATATCACATTATCAAATCAATAGTTGATTCGATAATCCTGTTATATCATATATAACCTAACTGATAACAAATAGCCGCCAGATTACAATACGGTATCTCATACTCGTATTTAATCAGGCCCCCGCACATATCAGCATATGTGCTCTATTTCGTTTCGGTTGAACCAGAAAACTTCTGTGTGGGAGTCTAAAGACTCGTCAATACGCCAGCTGTCACGACCCAAAGTTCGGCCCGTGACCGGTACTTAACCACGTAACGTCTACAGGCGTAACGCGACTAAGTAAGCCGAACCCAGAAATCAAAACCATTTGAAGTAGCGAGTGTTTAAAACATTTATTAGAACATTTGTTAACACGTTTAGAAAACCTTAAGTAATTTAGTAAAATTCTTTAAAGTTCAAGTTATTATCTTAAAAATTTTGGCATCATTTCCTTTGTAAAAACTAGCCCCGAAATCGGGTACGAGACAATATATGAATAAAATGATATACAAGAAGAATAAAGCATCCCAAACGGGAGCAATCACACCCAACGGCGGAAACAATCACCACAATGATAATATACGACGCTGTAGCGAAGAATGAGTACAAATAAGTGAAGACAATATGAAATATAAAACTGCCTAAATAAAGTCGGCTCACAACGAGCTCGACACCAGAGTACAAATAATATACATTATCGTCCTCACACTGGTCTCTAAGTCAATACATGAAAAGTAGATGGAGAGTACTAGATACAAGAGTGTGTACAAATGGAAAATAATCGGATACCACAACCCACCTAGCAGCAAAACAACTCACGCACTAACTGCAGTGGTATCTGTAACCAAAAAGATACAAGAAAGCAGCCTGCCGCGACTACTCTGAGGGGCAACCTGCAAACACTGTGGCACAACGGGGGTGAGTTGCCAACTCGTGAATAGAAATAACATATAAAGGTAATCACGAGTATGCACGTACAGCGCTGCTCTAACATGTATAATCAGATAACATCTATATGATGAGCTGAGTATGCGAAAATCATGCAAAAGTACTCTATCAGGTACTACAACTACATGATACAATGCATAACAATGAATGCTGAGCATGGGATAAAATATCATCAACACGGAATGTCAACGTAGAAAACTCCGGTGTTTACCAAAAACACCCTAAAACCCAATACTCAGGCGCCGTCACTCTATCCGGCCCTCAATCCTGTAAACCTCATAGAAGCGGGGTGCCCAACATCGGCACCTCAAAATAACAAGAAATACTCGTGTCCAGTATCGACACGCAAATCCTCATCATTCAGGCGCCGCATACCAGATCGGCCCTCAGCATGTATCTCATGTCATAACTCCCAGACGGTATCCTCCGGATATCCATCAGGTCTCCAACTGTCACTGGCAGGTAGTAGTCCCTCCGCTGGGCTCACCGTCTAACTATACAAGTCTTCTTGCCCTAGGGTACCATACCGGGTTCACCATATACCCAAAGACGGTGCCTACCACTCCTCGAATCGGGTATACCACACAAGCTCTCAGAACCGAGAAAACTCATGGTGGACGTACGAAAATATCATATCAAGAGAAACCGGATTTTTAAGATAAAGCATACTTTCTTGAAATAATACCACGGTTCTCAAATTCAGAAATCACATGAAATCCAAAGCCAATGCATAAATCCATGCGATGTAATATATGCAAATGAGTATGTGCACAAGTAACATAATCATGTCGAATCATATAGGAGGTGAGCTACAATATATTGTTCATGGCAATTCTATAGTGTGAGTGTCATTGTAATTACTAACGGTGTGTGTGTAACATGCAGATTAGTGCTCGTGCAACATGAACCGTTAGTAATAGTGCGGTGTTCTGTTAACTCTAAGTTCTTATATGGCAGGGAATATAGTATGCACCAATTAGTATCCATGAACAGTCAATGTATGTAAATGCAATATGCTGCTACAATGTCCTATCAGCCCTGACGCATAACGCCATACAGGCGATTTCCCTGTAGATGTTAAATCTACTCACCGTGGTCTAATGCTAAGTATAGCCGACGACTTATTTCCCCTTCTTCGCGGCGTCCGTCGTACTCTCCTGCGAACCTAGAATTTCACAAAATAATACACATAAGCTAACATCTACAAAAACGCGACATTAAAGCCAAACGAGAAATCCGCGTCTTGAACCAAACGCGTGTGTGTCCGATACGCTAAAACGTGTAATTACGCGCCTGAAGCTACCCCGTCCCGTCGCGACACGCAGGAAATCACCAAACCCACACACGTATCACACGTGTTGCGAAAGTTAAAAGTATAGGAAATAGGGTAATCGGTTCCAGATTTTTCTACAGATAGAATTTTACAAAGTTGTGTTCAGTTGATAAAACTGCACATTTAATATGACATTTTTCCTACTATTTCTATATAATAAAAGGTATTTATTATAATATATGATACATATGAGGGTTTATCTGTAAAAATACTATTTTCATGTGTTTATATATTATAATTAACATTTGGTAGGAAAAAATAAGCATATAATATCCATGTGATATTTGGCCCATTTAATATGCTTACCTTATTAATACCTTTGACCAATACTTAATGGTTAAGTTAAATATCTCAATAAAACAAACTCTACTAATATTATTTGTTGAGTTATTGTGCAGAATTTTCAGGGCTGAAATCAAGGAAATCAAAGTTGTTGGAACAAACCTGCCTAATTAAGAAAGTAAAGTAAAGAAATCAATTCTGGCAGTGATGTAGAAAAGATTTTCAGTTTCCAGATATACAAAAGATCACCATATATCACCAGAAGAGCCCACAAGAAGATTAAGCCCAAGATGTCACTATTTGGCCGCGGATCCACAGCCAAACCCACCTTTTGCCCGCGGATCCGCCGCGGTTTTGACGATTTAGGAGCTGGGGTTTGGTGGGTAGAATCTTAACAGATGGCTTCCAAATTTGGAAGCTAGGGTTCTGGCTTTTGGAGTATAAATAAGGACCGAGAGCCTCGTGGAAAAATCATCAAGTCGACGCGATCACGAAGTCCAAGATGGCTCACGCATCCAGACTGATCATCAACGGTTCATCTACCTCCTTAGAAGAGATCGAGAAGCAAACCAGTATTTGTAATCATTTTCTAAGGAATAAAGTGTAGATTGTTCAAGTTGATTAATAAAGATAATTGTTTTATTTAATTCTTTTGCAATTTACATTATTTTTTCCCTCTCTGTCTTTTCATCTTCTTTTCCCAACATGCGCGAGTAATTCTCCGCTTGTTCGGGTTCATAGGATTAGGGTAGATTAATGGATGATGAAGATCCTTAAACTCTTTTTACGTCCTATAAAGTTTATAAACTTTACTAAAAGAATCATTAACATCCTAATCGGGAGTTCTACCAATTTATTGTTAGTCTCGACCGCGATTAGAGATTAGATTAATGATTGTTTTGGTAAAGGCTAGATATGAACGGAGTTCCATGTCGAAATAAGGGTTAAGAGTGGGAACCCTTTTCCCTCCAGAAACTCTAATCTACATGCATCTCTGTCGTTCTAGTTTTAAATCTATTAAACGATAAAAAGAGTAATCTTTAATTAACCATCCATAACTACTAAATCCTAATGAACCCTACAAGCCCCCTTTTTATATTAAACTTACATCCATAATTAATCTAGATCTATATTTTGCATCCGTATTTAACATAGATCTAGAACCTACAACCATTCTTTATTCTTCCTCCTTTCTTTCTCAACACGCCTAAAGTAAGAATAAAAAGTTCCACGTTTCCCTGAGGATGACCCGTACTCATCTCGGCTAGCTACAAGCGACACCGTTATTGATTGCGGTTATTCTACAAACACTTTTTCACACAAATCAAATGGCGCCGTTGCCGGGGATACGTGCGTAATTTTTTATTCTTACTATTTATGTTGAATTCTTATTCAATCTATATCATAATCAAAACAAAACTGCAAATTGTATATTTAACAATTATTGTGTGAATTTTGCGAGGGGGTCTGGAGTCGCAGACTTGAGGAAACAGAAAGACAGAGACATTCAAGGAGATCCAGAGGAGTACAGAGGGCCACAGAAAAAAATTCATCAATTGATCCCTCTACTCCGCGGCGGATCCACGATAGAAGGTGCATATTGGCGGCGGAAGCGCGGTGGTTTAGAGGATCTAGGGTTCCACACTTCTCTGGTAAGATTCTCAACTCTTTCTCTCTCCTCTAAAATCCAATAAAATATCTTTTCTGCAGGATTCTTTGCAAAATATCGCCGCTCAAAAATCTTTTTGCAAAGTTTTATGATTGGTTTGTTTTGCATATTTTAATACGGATTTTAAGGGGCAAAGACCAAATCTAGATTAGGTGGGGATTTCATCACCCTTCCTAAGCCCCACAAATCACAAACCGAGCATCTGCATCAACCCTACATTAATTTAAAAAATATCTAGACAAGACTCTAAGGACTGTTGCACTCAATAAGGACAGAGGAAGGTCGTGGGTAATCTATCGCTTATCTGCATTACTTTTGTGGTGTCTAGGCAAGTGTGTCTACGGCAAGTGGTTACTTAATTAGGCCCACTAGTTACATAGTGGATACCTCCCACTTACCTGGCACTTACCCGGCCACAAGAGTAGTAAAGAGGTGGTAGAAGATTGATCCTGCGGCTTGTCCTTTGGAAGTCTAGGAGCGGTCTAGAGACTTGACCTAGGTGACCTTAGTTCTAGGGTTGTTTATGCATTTTTGTGTGATTTGTCAAAGTCCGACACACTTTTCAAAACAGACCAATTTTAAATCACACATACGCTGCCACTTGCGCTAAACCTGCTTAGTGCATGCTTGGCTGGATACGGGATTCTAGTGCCCGTCTTGTCCGCGTTCCTGCTATCGACTCCGAAGTCGGTGCTTCTTCATCTTCTTTTCCCCCACCACACACCACATCAACCGAGATGGACGGTACTCCATCAAATTATAACAACACGCTGCCACCGCCCGTAGGTGCGCAGAATCCACCGCATATCTCTCTCCAAGAGAGATGCTATCCTATCCGTGGTCCACTTCCCACTTGTCTATCTATTCCACCAGCTAACGGGGATAATTTTGAAATTAAACCCCACTACATCAATCTGTTGCCCAAATTTCACGGGCTTGAATCTGAAGACGCGTACGTTTTCATCACTAAATTCGAAAACGTATGCGCAATGATGGGTACTTCACAATTGACTGTGGATGCTATGCGCTTGCGTCTTCTCCCATTCACTCTGTGCGACTTGGCAGAAAAATGGCTTTATAATACTGCCGCACACTCTATCACTAATTGGGATGAATTCGTAATTGCATTTCTTAAGAAGTTTTACCCAAATCATAAGACCGCCAATATTAGGAGCGAGATCAACCAGTTTACCTAGCTTCCCAATGAACCATTTTGGAAGTGCTTTGAACGTTTCAAAGATCTGCTTGTCCAATGTCCTCATCATGGAATCAATAGATGGGATTTATGCCAAATTATATATGAGGGCATTAATCCAGCGACAAAGCAGATGCTTGAAACAATGTGTCAATGCAATTTCATGTCTAAAGATGACGGTGAAGCGTGGAAATATCTAGAAGATCTCGCTGAAAACACTTTGCAATGGGAAAGCGTAAGACCACCTTCATTTAGGGGAGGTATTCATCAGCTCAATGTTTCCATCGCAGTAAAATCCGAAATGGCAGCGATGCAGAAGAAACTCGACGCTATTGAGAACAGATTCTCATTAGTCTCCCTAAATCAGGTAACGCTTCCCAAGACCGTCTGTGGTTGCTGTTCAGATCCTTCACACTTAACGGAAGAATGTCCTATGAATGCATCGTTTCAAGGTCATGAGCAAACTAATGCTGCTTTTCAGCAGCGACCTAGAAACAATCCTTATTCTTCCACATACAATCAAGGATGGAGGAATCATCCTAACTTTGCTTGGAACCAAAACCAACCCCAAAATCAAAATCAGTTCCAAAGCAATTATTAAAGACCTCTTCCACAGCAACCACAACCACAAAGTCAGCACCCTTTTTAGTCACAAAATTTTCAAAATCCGGCCAACACTTCTGCACCACAATTGGCCGGTACTGATAACTCTTCACTCGCACAAACTTTGGATTTGTTTATGAAACATTCCATGCAAATGTCGGCTGATATGAAGTCTTCTATTGATACCCTAAAGAAAGACTCCGCCTCCCACGGTGAGAGTATTAAATCAATAGAAAACCAAATTGCTTAGTTGAACACCGCAATTAGTGCGAGAGAGAAAGGGAAACTCCCATCTCAACCCCTACCAAATCCTGGCCACTCACAAAGTTATAATGTGAGTGCCGTTACTGCGTTGAGATCAGGAAAAGTGCTGAATAACCAAGTTGGTGAGCAATGTGATGATGTTAGTGACACCAATGATACCCCAGCTTCTACTTCTTCCCCTAATTCGTCTAGTCTCCCACCTACTTCCGAGCCTATTCTCCGTTTTCCCCAAGGTTCGAACACTTTCACAAATCTATCTAAAACGATCCCCACTCCAATTATGGGATCCATTCCATACCCACAAACTTCTCCAATGTTGGACCAAACCCTTATTAATAAAGCACCTTATCCAAACAGGTTAAGGGGCAACAGACCAAGTCCACAAATGGAGAAGATTGTGGAAATTTTTAAGCAAGTTAATATAAACATTCCTCTCCTAGATGCTATTCAACAAGTTCCGTCTTATGCGAAAATCTTAAAGGACTTATGCAATAGGAAGAAAAAAGTTCAAGTACCTAAAAAAGTTTTGCTT
This sequence comes from Agapanthus africanus, assembly GCA_030015575.1. Taxonomy (NCBI): domain Eukaryota; kingdom Viridiplantae; phylum Streptophyta; class Magnoliopsida; order Asparagales; family Amaryllidaceae; genus Agapanthus; species Agapanthus africanus. The sequence continues at coordinate 452,581,472 of CM057349.1, read as the reverse complement.
GCGAGTAATGTGAGCACTGCTTTTAGACAACAACTACCCAAGAAACGAAAGGACCCCGGAAGTCCTACAATTTCTATTTCTATTGGGGGTAAAAATATCAATCGTGCTCTACTCGATTTAGGTGCTAGTGTTAACTTACTTCTATATTCTGTTTATGAGCAATTAGGGATCGGAGAGTTAAAACCCGCGCATTGCACTCTTCAGATAGCCGATCGATCTATCACCCAACCTAGGGGTGAGCTAGAGGATGTGTTAATCAAAGTCGGGGAATTTATATTCCCTGTGGACTTTAACATTATAGATACACAACCTGTAGCGAACCTACGAAATCAAATCCCGGTGATACTCGGTCGACCCTTCCTTGCAACTTCCAACGCAGTAATCAATTGTAGAAATGGCTCTATGACTCTATCCTTTGGAAAGAAGTCAATTGAGCTTAACATTTACAAGTTGGGAAGTGAACCCTCCGAACCCTATGTTCATGTGTATTCTGTCGAATTAATGGATGTCGACAGCAGCGAATTTGATCAACCTCCTGATACTGACTCTTTTTATATGTTGTTGCTTGACCCAACCATGTATTATACATATACGGACTCTTCCACCGAGTTGTCCGGGTCAACATCTAACGCTGATGAGGAACTTTTTATAGAGTCTGACGATCACCCCATTTTTCTGATGACATTATTCTTCGGGGTATCGATGAAAGCTTTGAAGAAATTTTCGCTGATGAACTTGCAGTTTTAAAAGACACGGGTGTTGAGATGAATCAACTCCAAGATAAAGAAATTGAACCTCCACCCCTTCTTCTGGACAATCACGATAATGCGAGTAATCCATCATCACTATCACTGTGTCGTCTCTCCAAATTGAGACGCAATCCTTTTCCATTACACCTCTTATCACCTCCCCACTTCTTTACATCGAAAGGTGACATGTTCTTCCACCAACCTTGGTGCTTCATCGATAAATTTTTTGAATGGTTGGTGTTGACCTTCGGTCTTTGCAAAGCTTGGCATTGACCAATAACCTTGACCCCCTTGTGTGATTTTAAAAGATTAACATTGTTTAACTCAAGTTTGGGGGGGTTATATTTTGGCTCTTGAAAGGAAATTTTTATAAGATTGTGAGCCAAAAATAAGTTTGGGGGAGGATTTCACTTGCATTATTTCTTGTCCCCTTTTTCCTCCCAAGTCTACAGGTTTTTGAGCTTAACGGATGATATCAGTGAGGACACTGCTGTAAACAGGTTTAGGGGAGGTTTGTGCTTATTTACACATCAATTTGCATCATATTTTGCATAAGCACAATATTTTCAAAAAATTTTCTTTTATAACAAAAGTGTAGAAAGTGAAAAATTATATATGAAAAATAGGAATAGTTTAAGAAAACCAAGAAAATTAGAAGTTTTCTTAAACGAACTAGTAATAAGTAGTTATGAGCTGTTTTCCCAAGGGTTAGGAAGATGAAAGAAGTCACTAATCTGAGGATAAAAATAAGTCTGAAAAATAGTTCCTATTCTGGAAGCCAAACATTTGAATGTTGATACCCTACTATATGCACTTACACACGTCTTGAAACTCGGGATAGTAGAGGATACCTTGAAATGCTCTTGTCTAAAAACCAAAGTATGAAGGAAGTAAAAAAAATAAAGAAAATATAAAAATGGTGAAAAGAAAAAATGAACACTGGTTTTGTTATCGCCAAGGAAGCAATAAAAAAATATAGCGAGGGTGCTTCATCACCTAGTGCCTTAGACCAACTGGTTTGGGAGTCACTGCAAAGTCTTAGGTGGTGCAAGACGAGGAAAAATACCAATACACCGTATAAGCAAGCACATGAGTAATCGGTCGGTTAGTACCTCAAGAAGTATTAACGGTCGCATGAAAATGTGTGAGCAAATCCATATAAATATTCATCAAATTAAAAAGTACTGAGGCAGATGGACAAGAGTATGATAGCTTGAATTGAATTCTCCGAGTGTAGGGATGTCTATTACACACACGTAGGGTTATATGATCGATGTTTGGATGAAAGACAGGAATGAAGAATAAAGACGATGTTTTATTGAGGGATGATGTGATTTCTAACATTTTTTCATGACTATTAAGATAGGGCTCATGACAACTGAAAAGCTAGTGTAGTTGGAAACTCTAAATTTTCAAAATATTTCTTTTATGGTTCTTATCTTTATATGTAAATTTCACCATCTCTCTTTTATTATAGGATTTTGTGGGTGTAATCCGCTGAAAACCCTCAGGAGACAACACTCCTCCTACTAGGTGTTGGAGTAAAAATTTACACCCTAGTTGACCAAGTCAAAATCAAAGTCAACCCCAAACCAGGTGGGCCCAAGCCCAGGTCAAGCGGGCCCATGCCCAAATCGAGCCCGCAGCCAGCCTCCCTATGCCAACAACAAAATCATGTAATAAATAATTTTTATGTAATTGTTTATGCATGAATGTAAACAATATGGGCATAAAGCCAATATTTTGTAAGCCCATGGCTTATGTGCAAAAAAAAATGACACATGAGCCATGGGATGGCTAAAATGCCATTTTGTGAAGCCCAAGGAGCTATATGTAAATATGTAAGCCTATAAAAGGCAACATGATGATGAATAAAGTAACACTTTTCATTCTCTCCACAAAAATTTTAGATCTGAGATCTTTTGTGCCTCCTGCTCCTTCTCCAAGGTTCTAAACTTTCTCATTTCTTTTGAATTAAATCAAGAGTTTTACTCTTTCTTTTCGAAAACTAAGAAGTCTTCCACCACAAAACCCACAAAGGGAAACTTGGATCTACCATTAGATCTCAGAAAGGAGAGATTTTTAGATCTCACATCTCTTGATCATCAAGATCCAGCCAACAGAGGAGGAAGAGGAAGAACCCCTTTCATCAACCAAAACATTTTAGGAGTTTAACTCCATATATTTACATATATATATATATATATATATAATATTTCCTTTCTGAAGCATAGCTTCTGGTTCTGGGACTAAAAGCCCCTTTGTCTCTCCAGCACCCGGCGCTCGAGCGCAAAACGCGCCACGTGCCGACACGTGGCGCGCTTACGCTCAGGCGCACTGCGCTCGAGCGTAAAGCGCCCACGTGCCGACACGTGGTGTGCTTGCGCTCAGGAGCACTGCGCTCGAGCGCAAAGCGCCCACGAACGTGTCCTCGAGCGCAAAGCGCCCACGAACCGACACGTAGCGCACTTGCGCTCAAGCGCACTGCGCTCGAGCGCAAAGCGCCCATGTGCCGACACGTGGCGCGCTGCGCTCAGGCGCACTGCGCTCGAGCGCAAAGCGCCCACGTGCCGACACGTGGCACGCTTGTGATCAGGTGCACTGCGCTCGAGCGCAAAGCGCCCATGTGCCGACACGTGGCGCGCTGTGCTCAGGCGCACTGCGCTCGAGACCAAAGCGCCCACATGCCGACACGTGGCGCGCTTGCGCTCAGGCGCACTGCGCTCGAGCGTAAAGCGCCCACGTGCCGACACGTGGCGCGCTTGCGCCTGAGCGCACAGCACCTAAGCGCACAGCGCCCAAGGCGCTGGCCCCACGCATCCTTTGGATGCCTTTCCCCCCTTTTTTTATGTACATACATATACATATACATATGTATACATATTTGCACACACACATGCTCCACGACACTGTCCCCGTTAGAAAAAAAATTCTAACGGGGCGCCGCCCCGTACCCCGCAAGGGGGCTGCTAGCCCCCTTGACCCCCAGCACGCTATCCGGGTAGCGGGACCCCCGTAAAAACTCTACGTGGCTCCCGATATATCCAGAACCCCCTTTCAAAACACAACACACGAACACCTCACATTAAGTTCGCATGACCAATTTAATCCGTTAATCGGAGGTTCCCTCGTCCCAAAGACGAGGAGTAATTAACGACAGCTTAGTCCGCGGCTGCCGGAGATTCGGATCCCCACAATCAATAAACCCCGGCCTACCCCAGGCAGGGGGAATCTGTAGTACGCCTGACAAGCGCGCGCGTATTCCCATCTCAATGGGGTGACGAAAAACACCCTACAGATTCTGGCACGCCCGGTGGGACCAATCTCTCCTCCCATATTTCGGGTTAAACGTTCATGCGAACTCAATCAATATACATATCTATATTCATACTAAAATAATGCTATTTCATGCACGTTTTCAAGCAATCACTTCTTAACAATGTCTCCAAAGATGAACTCAGCTCCCGTCTCCTACACAATGAAGATAGACTCCAGAACGGTCCTCCCGACCAGTCTCGGGTGATAATGGGAGGAGCCGCTGCTACCATTCGGCTCTATTATGTTCATGCCTGTTGGCGCAATCCCAGCTCCTCAAGCCCCAGTGGCAGACAAACCGGTCTCGAAAGGCAAAAGGCCAAATGTAGTGGTCGTGAGGGCATCTCAGCCCAAGCGCAAGTCCGTTCCCGAATGACTCTCCATGGCCCCAGCTGGGGGCAAGGCCATCGACACCAACAAAGCTGCAAGGCGTTTCGAGCAAGCTCCAACGGTACCCTCAACAACTGCTCGATCGGGTGCTTTCTTTAAGCTCCCCGCCAATGAGAAAGAGACGACTGGATATGAGGTCCACACTGTCTACATGGTGGGCACGTGCAGCAAGAGCAAGAACGGAGCCACTATATCTCAAATCCAATCTGGCTTGATTGTGGTGGCCGCTTCCCAAGAACAGCCGCCTCTGCTGGGTGATGAAGACCCTCTCGATGAGGATGATAGGCAGAAAGACCCTTCGGTCTATGAGGAGTCGGGCTCGGAAAGCGAAGAAGAGCCGGCTTTCCGCCCCAGGACCGCGGAGCAAGAGCTGCTTCAAGAGCTCCGAAAGCAGCTCAGAAACAAAGACAAGGAGATGGCCAAACTCTACTCCAAAATCAATGACTTGACGAATGTCGTGATGCAGCTCACGACCCGACTCGCCTCTCAGCCGCCCAATCAAGCGAAGGGCTCTGCTCGTGAACCGGGAAGTGGTGTCCCAAAGCAGCCGACGCCTATTCCCTTAAATCCAAAAGTGGGCGAACTACATGAAAATCAGTCGCATCCTATCTCGGGAAATGTCTTGGCTACCGATGACAGTAGCCCGCTAACTCTAGATCAAATCATGGATTTGGGTGCCAGCAAAGTCAAAACATTGGTGGCCGAAGCCGAAGCGCAAAAAGATATCAGCAGTAGTGGGAGACCATATCCTGCTCAGTATGATCTGATGGAATTCCCTAGCGGCTATGTCATCCCCAAATTCGGAAGATTCGATGGGACGGGAAACGCGAATCAGCACATCACCCACTTCAAAGCCTCATGCGGGAATACTGGGGGCAATGATGCGCTTCTCCTCCGCCAGTTCGTTAATAGCCTGACCGATGTTGCTTTCGACTGGTACGCGAGCATACCGGATGGCTCCGTCACAACTTTTGTCCAAATAGAGTCTCTGTTTCGGCAGAGGTTCATGAGCGTCAGCGATAAGATTACCATTGCCGAGCTCGTAAGGACCAAGCCCAAGAGCGACGAAAGCAACACGGATTTTATAACCCGATGGCGTAATCTCTCCGTCAAATGCGAACCGCCGATAGAGCAGGACCAATCTGTCAGTCTCCTTGTCGGAAATCTCAACAACTGGATGGCCCCGTTTCTATGTACCGCGGGTCTCAAAACATTCCAAGGGCTGACCAAAAAGGTCCAAACGTTGGAACGCTCAAAGCCCGAGTCCGCTCAGGATCGTCAGTTCACAAACAGACCGAAACCTTAGAGGGACGACAACCGAAAAGGCGGAAATTCTAACATCACCGATTCTCCAAATAAGCAGAGAACGGGCGGAGCAAAAACTGGCCAGTCTCGAGAGCCAACTTTGGAGGAAAGAAGAAATAAGGTCTACTCGTTCCGAAGGGATAAGGTCCACAAAATTTTTAAAGACGCTCTGAAGAATGGCCTGCGGCTACCAGAACCGAGAAGGCTAAGTGAAGCGAACAAGACTGATCATCCCAACTTTTGCCCATACCACCAAGTGCTGGGGCACACTATTGATGACTGTTGCATCTTCAAGGATTGGGTCAAGAAACAATACAAGGCAGGAGAAATATCATTGTCCCCTGGCGTGTTAACAAACAATCAAGCTGCGACCGCCAATTTCATACAAACGGGGACCGAAGTCCTTCAGGGACCTGATTCTCTCAAACACCCGCCTTTCTCTGGGAACAATCGACCGCCACGTCATTAAACTGGGAACAATCGACCACCACGTCATTAAACTGGGAACCATCGACCTCTAAGTCGTTAAACTGGGAATGTAAAAATATACATATATATATGTAAATAAACAAAAAAAATGTGTAAGTAAAAGAAAAATAGAGAAAAGCCGAAATGATGGGGCAACTCGCAATAAAAATCAGCGAGTAAAATAAAGATGAAAATAAAGCCGAAATGATGGGACAACCGCGAATAAAAACCGAAATGATAGGGCAATCGCGATCTTCGCGACAAGAAAAGCTGAAATGATAGAGCAATCGCGGTAAAACAAAAACAAAAGAAAAACGGCGAATGATGAGTCGCTCCTGGTACCATATTCCAGTGCAGCGATGCAGACGCCGACAAAAATTCAAATTTCCAAAATTCTCCCAGCCCTACGGCCAGTCCCCAAATTGACTGCCGTATACAATCCACGGGCTCAAATAATCCTCAGCATACACATTCCCCACCGCAACCACCAGTTACGCGGCTGGCCTCCACCTTTGGAATTATACTTCATTGGGAAGACCCACTCATGTGTCCTGGCACATGTGTTTCAGTGTTAACAACGTTGATGCCGGCCCCTACCCCAAAATTCCAAGCTCGCCATCCGTAGACCTCTAAGTCGTTAAACTGGAAACAGATGACCTCTACGTCGTTAAACTGGAAACAGAAGACCTCTAAGTCTTTAAACTAGAAACAGATGACCACTACGTCGTTAAACTGGAAACAGTAGACCTCTAAGTCGTTAAACTGGAAACAGATGACCTCTAAGTCGTTAACTGGAAACAATCGACCTCCACGTCTTTAAAACTGGAAACAGATGACCACCACGTCGTTAAACTGAAAACAGATGACCTCTAAGTCGTTAAACTGGAAACAGTCGACCTCTAAGTCATTAAACTGGGAACGAGGAAAATCCACTCATGTGTCCTCACGATACATGAGGAGAACAAACCTTCGTGGGATCCTTACGACTCACGAAGGAAAAACACACTTGGAAGTCCTCACGACTCCTAAGGAGAACATACACCTACGAGATCCTTACGACTCATAGGGAGAAAATGCTTTTATGGGACCCTCACGGCCCATAAAATTGAAAAGTCTTAGGTGACAGGGATCTAAACCTGTCTCCTAAGCCATCGCTCCCCCACCCCCCAAGTGGCGGATGATGAGTCGATCCTGGTACCATATTCCAGTGCAGCGATGCAGACGCCAACCAAAATGACCTCTAAGTCGTTAAACTGGAAACAATCGACCTCCACGTCTTTAAAACTGGAAACGGATGACCTCTAAGTCTTTAAACTGGAAACAGATGACCACCACGTCGTTAAACTGGAAACAGATAAGCTCTAAGTCGTTAAACTAGAAACAGTCGACCTCTAAGTCATTAAACTGGGAACGAGGGAAATCCACTCATGTGTCCTCACGATACACGAGGAGAACAAACCTTCGTGGGATCCTTACGACTCGCGAAGGAAAAACACACTTGGGAGTCCTCACGACTCCTAAGGAGAACATACACCTGCGAGATCCTTACGACTCGTAGGGAGAAAATGCTTTTATGGGACCCTCACGGCCCATAAAATTGAAAAGTCTTAGGTTACAGGGATCTAAACCTGTCTCCTAAGCCATTGCTCCCCCACCCCCTAAGTGGCAGATGATGAGTCGCTCCTGGTACCATATTCCAATGCAGCAATGCAGACGCCAACCAAATTCCAAATCCCATACCCCAATGGCGAATGATGAGTCGCTCCTGGTGCCATATGCCAGTGCAGCGATGCAGACGCCAGCAAGGTCCTGAAATTTTTCCGGCCCTACGGTCTGGATCATACATCCTGCAAAACCGTATAAAATCCACGGGCGTAAACAATCCCAATCTCTCCCAAGTCCTACTGGTTAGACCACATATAAAGTCCCACCAAAAATATTTAAAAAAAATAAAAAAATAAAAAATAAAAAAATAGAAAAGGTATGTCCACAAGCAAAATGGGCATGGATGAAAACCCGAAAGGGCTCCGTGAGTAAAAACAGCAGGACTGCCGGCGAGTTTGTGAAAACCCGAAAGGGCGCAAACTCGTAAAAGAAAAAAAAGAGATGAAATGCACTCACAAGGTCCTCTCGACTTTGTGAGGAGAAAATTCCCGTGTGAGATCCTTACGACTCACAAAGGGGCGACACACTTAGGAGTCCCCACGACTCCTAAAGAGAAAATACACCTACGGGATCCTTATGACCCGTAGGGAGAAAATGATTTGTGAGACCCTTACGGCTCACAAAATGGAAAAGCCTTAGGTGACAAGGATCTAAACCTGTCTCCTAAGCCACCAATTCCCAAATCCTCTCGGGGCACATGATGAGTTGCTCCTGGAATTATTCGAGTACAGCAATGCAGATGCCAAACAAACCAAATCCAAATCCTCTCGGGGCACATGATGAGTTGCTCCTGGCATTATTCCAGTGCAGCAATGCAGATGCCAAACAAACCAAATCCAAGTCCTCTCGGGGCACATGATGAGTTGCTCCTGGCATTATTCCAATGCAGCAATGCAGATGCCAAACAAAAAAAACCAAATCCAAATCCTCCCGGGGCACATGATGAGTTGCTCCTGGCATTATTCCAGTGCAGCAATGCAGATGCCAAACCAAAACCAATCTCCAAATCCTCTCAAAAACAGATGATGATTCGCTCCTGGTACCATATTCCAGTATAGCGATGCTGATGTCAACTCAAATCAAACAAATCAAACCAACCAATTCCAACATCGACCTCTGCGTCAGACAACAGACACTCCGCCTCGGGGAAACGTCAAGCAGACACTCCGTGCCGGGGGCACATCGACCAGCCGATACTCCGCCTCGGGGAAACGTCAAGCAGACACTCCGTGCCGGGGGCATATCGACAACAGACACTCCGTCTCGAGGACACGTCAACCAACGACACTCCGCATCGGGGAAACGTCCTACAACAGGCACTCCGTCTCGGGGAAACGTCCTACAACAGACACTCCGTCTCAGGGAAACGTCCAACAACAGACACTCCGTCTCGGGGAAACGTCCTACAACAGACACTCTGTCTCGGGGAAACATCAACCAGCGACACTCCGCATCGGGGAAACATCCAACACAGACACTCTGTACCGGGGAAACGTCCAACAACAGGCACATCGTCTCGGGGAAACGTCCTACAATAGGCACTCCGTCTCGGGGAAACGTCCCACAACAGACACTCCGTCTCGGGGAAACGTCCAACAACAGACACTCCATCTCGGGGAAACGTCAACCAGCGACACTCCGCATCGGGGAAACGTCCAACACAGACACTCCGTACCGGGGAAACGTCCAACAACAGGCACTCCGTTTCGGGAAAACGCCCTACAACAGGCACTCCGTCTCGGGGAAACGTCCTACAACAGACACTCCGTCTCGGGGAAACGTCAACCATCGACACTCCGTCTCGGGGAAACGTCAACCAGCGACACTCCGCATCGGGGAAACGTCCAATACAGACACTCCGCATCGGGGAAACGTCCAATACAGACACTCTGCATCGGGGATACGTCCAACACAGACACTCCGGGTCAGAGAAACGTCTACCACGGGCACTCCGTCTCGGAGACGCGTCAAGCACCAACCGTCCAAGTCGCAAAAAGGGCAGGACCGACCGTCTATGTCATAAAAAGGGCAGTGCATCCCAAAAAGTGGGAACCAAGGCAAGTCGCCTCCACGCAAAAGAAGATCCATCAATTTCATGCACACGACCCACATATGCTGTGTGCATTTATTGATGGGGGGGCAATTTGTTGGGGTAAAAATTTACACCCCGGTTGACCAAGTCAAAATCAAAGTCAACCCCAAGCCAGGTGGGCCCAAGCCCAGGTCAAGCGGGCCCATGCCCAAGTCGAGCCCGCAGCCAGCCTCCCCATGCCAACAACAAAATCATGTAATAAATAATTTTTATGTAATTGTTTATGCATGAATGTAAACAATATGGGCATAAAGCCAATATTTTGTAAGCCCATGGCTTATGTGCAAAAAGAAATGACACATGAGCCATGGGATGGCTAAAATGCCATTTTGTAAAGCCCAGGGCGCTATATGTAAATATGTAATCCTATAAAAGGCAACATGATGATGGATAAAGTAACACTTTTCATTCTCTCCACAAAAATTTTAGATCTGAGATCTTTTGTGCCTCCTGCTCCTTCTCCAAGGTTCTAAACCTTCTCATTTCTTTTGAATTAAATCAAGAGTTTTACTCTTTCTTTTCGAAAACTAAGAAGTCTTCCACCACAAAACCCATAAAGGGAAACTTGGATCTACCATTAGATCTCAGAAAGGAGAGATTTTTAGATCTCACATCTCTTGATCATCAAGATCCAGCCAACAGAGGAGGAAGAGGAAGAACCCCTTTCATCAACCAAAACATTTTACAAGTTTAACTCCATATATTTACATATATATATATATATATATATCATAAATATTTCCTTTCTGAAGCATAGCTTCTGGTTCTGGGACTAAAAGCCCCTTTGTCTCGCCAGCGCCCGGCGCTCGAGCGCAAAACACCCACGTGCCGACACGTGGCGCGCTTGCGCTCAGGCGCACTGCGCTCGAGCGCAAAGCGCCCACGTGCCGACACGTGGCGCGTTTGCGCTCAGGCGCACTGCGCTCGAGCGCAAAGCGCCCACGTGCCGACACGTGGCGCGCTGCGCTCAGGCGCACCGCGCTCGAGCGCAAAGCGCCCACGTGGCGCGCTTGCGCTCAGGCGCACCGCGCTCGAGCGCAAAGTGCCCACGTGCCGACACGTGGCGCGCTTGCGCTCAAGCGCAAAACGCCCACGTGCCGACACGTGGCGCGCTTGCGCCTGAGCGCACAGCGCTCAAGCGCAAAACGCCTAAGCGCACAGCGCCCAAGGCGCTGGCCCCACGCATCCTTTGGATGCCTTTTCCCCCTCTTTTTATGTACATACATATACATATACATATGTATACATATTTGCACACACATGTGCTCCACGACACTGTCCCTGTTAGAAAAAAATTTCTAACGAGGCGCCGCCCCGCACCCCGCAAGGGGGCTGCTAGCCCCCTTGACCCCCAGCCCGCTATCCGGGTAGCGGGACCCCCGTAAAAACTCTGTGTGGCTCCCGATATATCCAGAACCCCCTTTCAAAACACAACACACGCACACCTCACATTAAGTTCGCATGACCAATTTAACCCGTTAATCGGAGGTTCCCTCGCCCCAAAGGCGAGGGGTAATTAACGACAGTTTAGCCCGCGGCTGCCGGAGATTCGGATCCCCACAATCAATAAATCCTGGCCTACCCCAGGCAGGGGGAATCTGTAGTACGCCTGACAAGCGCGCGCGTATTCCCATCTCAATGGGGTGACGAAAAATACCCTACACTAGGGACACCTAGAGGTTTAACGGCTTGTTGCACGCGCTCAGTGCAATCGTGTTGCCTACGAAAGTGTGCTTAGCTTTCTCCTTTCTTTTTCTCCTTCTCTTGAATAAACTAGTTTGCTCGGGACGATCATAGATAAGTTTAGGGGTATTTGTTCAGTTGATAAAACTGCACATTTAATATGACATTTTTCCTACTATTTCTATATAATAAAAGGTATTTATTATAATATACGATACATATGAGGGTTTATCTGTAAAAATACTATTTTCATGTGTTTATATATTATAATTAACATTTGGTAGGAAAAAATAAGCATATAATATCCATGTGACATTTGGCCCATTTAATATGCTTACCTTATTAATACCTTTGACCAATACTTAATGGTTAAGTTAAATATCTCAATAAAACAAACTCTACTAATATTGTTTGTTGAGTAATTGTGCAGAATTTTCAGGGCTGAAATCAAGGAAATCAAAGTTGTTGGAACAAACCTGCCTAATTAAGAAAGTAAACTAAAGAAATCAATTCTGGCAGTGATGTAGAAAAGATTTTCAGTTTCCAGATATTCAAAAGATCACCATATATCATCAGAAGAGCCCACAAGAAGATTGAGCCCAAGATGTCACTATTTGGCCGCGGATCCGCGGCCAAACCCACCTTTTGACCGCGGATCCGCCGCGGTTTTGACGATTTAGGAGCTGGGGTTTGGTGGGTAGAATCTTAACAGATGGCTTCCAAATTTAGAAGCTAGGGTTCTGGCTTTTGGAGTATAAATAAGGACCGAGAGCCTCTTGGAAAAATCATCAAGTCGACGCGATCACGAAGTCCAAGACGGCTCACGCATCCAGACTGAGCATCAACGGTTCATCTACCTCCTTAGAAGAGATCGAGAAGCAAACCAGTATTTGTAATCATTTTCTAAGGAATAAAGTGTAGATTGTTCAAGTTGATTAATAAAGGTAGTTGTTTTATTTAATTCTTTTGCATTTTACATTATTTTTTTCCTCTCTGTCTTTTCATCTTCTTTTCCCAACATGCGCGAGTAATTCTCCGCTTGTTAGGGTTCATAGGATTAGGGTAGATTAATGGATGATGAAGATCCTTAAACTCTTTTTACGTCCTATAAAGTTTATAAACTTTACTAAAAGAATCATTAATATCCTAATCGGGCGCGCTACCAATTTATTGTTAGTCTCGACCGCGATTAGAGATTAGATTAATGATTGTTTTGGTAAAGGCTAGATATGAACGGAGTTCCATGCTGAGATAGGGGTTAAGAGTGGGAACCCTTCTCCCTCCAGAAACCCTAATCTACATGCATCTCTGTCGTTCTAGTTTTAAATCTATTAAACGATAAAAGGAGTAATCTTTAATTAACCATCCATAACTACTAAATCCTAATGAACCCTACAAGCCCCCTTTTTATATTAAACTTACATCCATAATTAATCTAGATCTATATTTTGCATCTGTATTTAACATAGATCTAGAAGCTAAAACCATTCTTTATTCTTCCTCCTTTCTTTCTCAACATGCCTAAAGTAAGAATAAAAAGTTCTACGTTTTCTTGAGGACGACCCGTACTCATCTTAGCTAGCTACAAGCGACACCGTTATTGATTGCGGTTATTCTACAAACACTTTTTCACACAAATCAAGTTGCATATACCATAGGTCTTAAAATTGTAGCAGACACCCACACAACAAACCCCAACACCCAGGTCCCCCATCTGGCCGTAAATTACGGCCAGAAAGAATATTCCGGCGGCCCACCTAGGGAGTTGTGCTCCCGTGCTTCGTGTGTGTTCTCTAAATCTAGTGTACATGCTCCAGTAAATACAATTTTTACCTAAAACAAACAGGTTGCACGCAGATCACAACAGAGCACAAAACCTAATTAAAAAGCTAATTTAACACTAAACTAAAACATTATGGTGTTTTAGTTAAAACATTATGGTGTTTTAGTGCAACCTGAAACAAACCCTAGGTTAAAACGACACTATAAACACTTAATTAAGTTAACCAAGCCATAAAAATGCCAACTTAACATAAACTTCACTAATTTCCCCTTTATTAGCACAAAAGTGCACAAAAAAACGATTTTTGGCTAATTAAACTACAAGTTTTGAATTAAGATGCTAAGGATGAGTTTAATACCTCCAAAAAGACCCTAGAGAAACCTCACACCCAGCCCTTGCCTTCAAAGGCACTGATTTTCCACCAAAATCCACAAAAGAGCCATTTTTCCAAGGTTTTTGATGAAGAAAAGGTGAGCTTTTGTATAGGCTTTGTGTATGGATCAAAGAGAAGCAAAAGAAGAAGGAAATGATGAGGATGTTGTTGCTGCTGCTGCTATCTCTTCTGAGATTTCAGAAATGAGAGGAAAAGAGAGAAATGAGATAGAGATGTGGTCAAAAAGTCAAGCCCCACTCCACCTAATCCAACCCATACCTCCCATTCTTCATTTCCATTTAAAAAAATAAGGGTTTGACTTGGTTTATTTGGGGATATATCAACCATGCAAGAAGAAAGAAAATGAAAATGGTTACACTTAACCTATGTTTCAAAAAGTGATAAGTGTGCATGCTTGCCATACTAAACCTTACTTAGGAAAATAATTAAGGAAAATTTCTAATTAAGGTGAACACAAGCTAAATTATAATTAACAAAACCCATTTATATATAAAAACACTTCTCATCACAATTAGAACTAGTTTTATTCGAGTTTAAAAAGGAAATTAAAATTTTCGGGTTTTTATGAAAAACACGCATCATTACTAACTAACGCGAAATTAACCTAAACGAATTTCAAAGTTTTACAATCTACCCCCCTTAAAGAAATTCGGTCCCTGAATTTAAAAATCTAGCTACGCGTACCTTCGAAGAGATGGGGATATTTCTTCCTTATCTCGCTCTCGGTCTCCCAAGTGATCTCCTCGCTGCTCGGGCCACGTCAAAAGACCTTGACGGACGGTATAACCTTCGATATCAATTTCTTCACCTATCGATCTAAGATGACCACCGGCTGCTCTGCAAAAGAAAGGTCGCGCTCCAGCTGGATCGTCGGGTGCTGAATCGCATGCGAAGGATCATGAAGATACTTGCAGAGCATCGAAACATGAAATACGAGGTGCACATCTGGGAAACTAGGAAGAAGGGCTAACCGATACGCAACTGCACCAAGACGCTCGAGGATCTCAAAGGGGCCCACGTACCTGGGATTAAGCTTCCCCTTCTTCCCAAATCTCATCACACCTTTCATTGGGGAGACCCTCAAGAAAACATGATCGCCAACAGAAAACTCAAGTCTGCGCCGACGACGGTCCGCATAAGATCTCTGCCTACTCTGGGCTTCTCTCATCCTATCGTGAATCAACTGGATCTTCGCGGTCGTCTCCTCAACAATCTGCGGGCCCAAAATACTGCTCTCGCTGAGCTCTGTCCAACAGACGGGCGATCTGCATCTCCTCCCATAAAGAGCCTCGAATGGTGCCATCTGAATGGTCTCCTGAAAGCTGTTGTTATAGGAGAACTCTACTAAGGGTAAATGATGATCCCAGCTACCTCCGAAGTCTAAGACGCACGCTCGGAGCATGTCCTCGAGAGTCTGAATAGTCCGCTCTGACTGGCCGTCGGTTTGCGGATGAAATGCTGTGCTGAAACTCAAGCGGGTGCCCAAAGCCTCCTGAAGCCTCTTCCATAGTCGGCTGGTAAACTGGGCGCCTCGGTCGGACACGATACATGTCAGGACTCCATGCAGTCGTACGATCTGGTCGATATATATATGGGCATACTGAGCAAAACCGAAAGTCGTCTTCACCGGCAGGAAGTGAGCCGCTTTCGTCAATCGGTCCACGATCACCCAAATGGATTCATACCCTCGACTAGTTCTGGGTAGACCCATAATGAAGTCCATAGAAATATGCTCCCATTTCCACTCCAGAATGGGTAACGGCTGTAGCTCTCCCGCGGGCCTCTGGTGCTCGGCCTTGACTTGCTGACAAGTCAGGCATCTCGACATGAAGTCTGCGATATCCCTCTTCATCCCGTCCCACCAGTAAACATCTCTCATATCATGGTACATCTTGGTGGAACCCAGATGAACACTGTACACCGATCGATGTGCCTTCTCAAGAATCTTACGCCTCAGTCCCTCAGCATCTGGTATGCACAGTCTAGTCCCAAATCGCAGTATCCCCTGATCATCGATCACGAACTCGGAAAATCTGCCTTGTCCAATCTGTGCCATGATCTCTGAACAACGGTCATCACTGTACTGTGCCTCATGTATACGGTCAAGCAACTGTGGGCATGCATGAACATGCGCAAGCTGTCCCCCGATTGGCGTGAACTCGAACTGCACTCGGCTGTCGCATAAAACCTGCCAATCTGCCGACGACTGCCTCTGCACTATGCTCAAACATGATAGACTACCCCCGGGCCTCCTGCTCAAAGCATCCTCTACTACATTCGCCTTGCCCGGGTGATACAAGATCTCGCAATCGTAGTCCTTTACTAGCTCCATCCAACGGCGCTGTCTAAGATTCAGGTCCTGCTGCTGAAATATATACTTTAAGCTCTTGTGATCAGTGAATATCTGGCACGACTCGCCGTATAGGTAATGTCTCCAGATCTTGAGTGCAAAGACCACTGTAGCCATCTCCAAATCATGAGTGGGGTAGTTTTTTTCATGTTTCTTCAACTGCCGTGAAGCATACATGATCACCCTGTCATGCTGCATCAATACGCGCCCTAGCCCCACTCGAGAAGCATCACAAAAGACCACAAATCCGCTCGATCCTGAAGGCAATGATAACACCGGCGCTGTAGTCAAACGAGTCCGTAGCTGCTGAAAACTGTGCTCGCACTCCTCCGTCCAATCGAAAGGAACTCCCTTCCGGGTCAACCCGGTCAAAGGTGCAGCAATGCGGGAGAAGTCCTGCACAAATCGCCTGAAGTAACCGGCCAACCCTAGAAAGCTGCGGATCTCAGTAACTGATGTGGGCCAGGACCATCGCTGAACGACCTCGATCTTCTTCGGGTCTACACATATACCATCTCGTGTAATCACGTGACCCAAGAAGTCTATGCTGTCCAGCCAGAATGCACACTTGGAGAATTTTGCGAAAAGCTGGTGCTCCCTCAAAGTCTGCAGTGTGATCCGCAGGTACTGCTCGTGCTCCTCTCTGCTCCGGGAATACACCAAAATATCGTCAATGAAAACGATGATGAACAGATCAAGATACGGCCGAAAAATACGGTTCATCAAGTCTATGAATGCTGCTGGGGCATTGGTGAGTCCGAACGACATCACCAAAAAATTATAATGGCCGTAGCGCGTGCGGAAAGCTGTCCTTGGAATGTCCTCCTGTCGAACCCGCAGCTGATGGTATCCTGATCGTAAGTCAATCCTCGAAAAATATCCTGCCCCCTGAAGCTGGTCGAACAAGTCGTCGATGCGTGGCAAAGGATATCTGTTCCGCACTGTAACCCTGTTCAGCTGGCGGTAGTCGATACACAAACGCAAACTGCCGTCCTTCTTCTTGACAAACAAGACCGGAGCACCCTAAGGAGACATACTGGGTCAAATAAGTCCCTTATCTCGCAAGTCTTGCAACTGACCCTTCAACTCTCTAAGTTCCGCCTGGGCCATCCGATAAGGCGGTATAGAAATAGGCCCCGTGCCGGGAATCAAATCAATACAGAAAGAAATATCGCGCTCAGGCGGTAGCTTAGGAAGCTCGTCAGGGAACACATCAGGGAACTCGCTAACAATCGGAACCTGATCCAACGGAACCTCTGTAGCTCTAGTATCACAAACATATGCGAGAAATCCCTGACATCCCTTCTCAAAAGCTGTCCAGCGCGAAAAAAAGAAATCAAACTATGAGGGACGGCACCACGGTCCCCCTGCACAACAAAAACCGACTCGTCGGGAAAACAAAACCTAACTATCTTCTCGCGGCAGTCCACAGACGCATAGTATATGGCTAACCAATCCATGCCCAAAAGAACGTCGAAGTCCAACATTTCAAGAAGGATCAAGTCGACAGGCAACTCTCTCTCGCCAATACGGACAACACAGGATCAGAACACGTGCCTAGCAACAAACGACTCACCCACAGGGGTGGTCACAACAAGCGGCTGATCAAGCAAACCGGACTCTCTACCCAAACTCGGCACGAAGTGTGTGGAAACGTATGAGTGCGTGGATCCCGGGTCAAACAACACGTGTGCATCAACAGAACATACGGAAAGGATACCTGAGACCACTGCATTAGACGCCTGCGCGTCCTGATGCGTCAAAGAAAAAACCCGTGCCTGTCCTCCACTTGCGACTGACTGTCCCCTGCCGGCGACTGGCTATCCTCTGCCTCGGTCACCACGTCCTCTATTAGCAAATCCCCCGCGACCACGACCTCTCTGTGCATGAAACTGGCACGGAGCAATAGTAGGTACAATAGGCAACGCCCTCTGGGGTGGTGAAGGTGGTAAAGTGGCGTGCGGTACTGCTGTGTCCCCCCGGCGTAGCTCAGTACAGTCTCTAATGCGGTGATGGGGACTACCACACCCGAAGCATCCACGCGACGACTGCTGTCCCTCCTGGGGATAAGAGCTAAACATCTGACCTCGGCCCGAGTCTCCGCCACCTGTCCGACATCTATCACGGCGTTCGAATGGAAGTCTCTGTGCTGCTATAATAGTACGAACCCTCTTCGGCTCTGGAACTACCGAAGTCTCAGCAAGGCGCTCCTCAACTAATAGGGCTGCATCCACCGCTGCTGCATAGGTCTCACAATGCTGTGCACTGATCGCAAAGAATAACGGGGTAAGCAAGCCTCGAACAAACCTCTTGACTCGCATCTCCTCAGTAGCCACTAAATATGGGGCATAGACCGATAACTCGATGAACAGCACATCGTACTCTGCCACTGTCATCTCCGGAGTCTGACATAAAGACTCGAACCTGCGCGCTCTAGAATCTCTGACACTCTGTGGAAGGAAGCGGGCAAGGAACACTGTCACGAACTCTGTCCAGGTCATAGGAGGAAGACCTGCTGCTCTGCCCTTCTCGACCGATTCACACCATTTCTGCGCAAGACCTTCCAGGCGAAAGCTCACAAACTCTACCCATCTCGCTTCTGAGCATCTGAGTGAACGACATATCCGAGCCATCCAATCAATGAAAAACTGTGGGTCCTCGGCTGCATCGGTGCCTGTGAAGACCGGAGGCTTCAGCCTCATGAACTCTGACAGAGATACTGTAATAACCTCTGTAGCTGCAGGGGAAACTGCCCGTACTGTAGGTACCATCACGGTCCCTGCAACGGGTGGAACTACCTCTGGTCGCTGCGCTCGAAGTATCTCAACTAGCGATCCCATCATCTGGCGCATCTCCTGCATACCGGCTCCTAGCATAGCGAATTGGTCTGTCGAAGGAGGAACAGTCTGCTCTGGTACAACGGGTGTACTGCCCGGGTCTGTCCTCGTCTCAGACGAATCCACTCTAATCTCGGCTCTCACGGCCGCTCTCTGCGCCCTCGTAGTCTTTGGCGGCATAATGGCTGAAAAGAAAATAGGATTCGATAAGGATACGGAAATCGAATCATAAGAATGTATACAATCATGAAGGAATTTCAATCAATAAGTCCTAAGGTCGCTTAGGCGGAGTACCGTGTCGTGAGTATGCCGCGGAACATACACCCATTACGCCACTCTACTTCAGCTACCTACTCTATCATACCAGGGTCATCCTACACTCCGAAAGATAAAACCTACGCTCTGATACCAACTTTGTCACGACCCAAAGTTCGGCCCCTGACCGGCACTTAACCACGCAACGTCTACAGGCGTAATGCGACTAAGTAAGCCGAACCCAGAAATCAAAACCATTTGAAGTAGCGAGTGTTTAAAACATTTATTAGAACATTTGTTAACACGTTTAGAAAACCTTAAGTAATTTAGTAAAATTCTTTAAAGTTCAAGTTATTATCTTAAAAATTTTGGCAGCATTTCCTTTGTAAAAACTAGCCCCGAAATCGGGTACGAGACAATATATGAGTAAAATGATATACAAGAAGAATAATGCATCCCAAACGGGAGCAATCACGCCCAACGACGGAAACAATCATCACAATGATAATATACGACGCCGTAGCGAAGAATGAGTACAAATAAGTGAAGACAACATGAAATATAAAACTGCCTAAATAAAGTCGGCTCACAACGAGCTCCACACCAAAGTACAAATAATATACATCATCGTCCTCACACTGGTCTCTAAGTCAATACATGAAAAGTAGATGGAGAGTACTAGATACAAAAGTGTGTACAAATGGAAAATAACCGGATACCACAACCCACCTAGCAGCAAAACAGCTCACGCACCAACTGCAGTGGTATCCGTAGCCAAAAAGATACAAGAAAGCAGCCAGCCGCAACTACTCTGAGGGGTAACCTGCAAACATTGTGGCACAATGGGGGTGATTTGCCAACTCGTGAATTGAAATAACATATAAAAATAATCACGAGTATGCACGTACTGCGCTGCTCTAACATGTATAATCAAATAACATCTATATAATGAGCTGAGTATGCGAAAATCATGCAAAAGTACTTTATCAGATACTACAACTACATGATGCAATGCATAACAATGAATGCTGAGCATGGGATAAAATATCATCAACACGGAATGTCAACGTGGAAAACTCCGGTGTTTACCAAAAACACCCTAAAACCCAATACTCAGGCGTCGTCACTCTATCCGGCCCTCAATCCTGTAAACCTCATAGAAGCGGGGTGCCCAACATCTGCACCTCAAAATAACAAGAAATACTTGTGTCCAGCATCGACAAGCAAATCCTCATCTCTCAGGCGCCGCATACCAGATCGGCCCTCAGCATGTATCTCATGTCATAACTCCCAGACGGTATCCTCCGGATATCCGCCGGGTCTCCAACTGTCACCGGCAGGTAGTAGCCCCTCCGCTGGACTCACCGTCTAACTATACGAGTCTTCTTGCCCTGAGATACCATACCGGGTCCACCATATACCCGCAGACGGTGCCTACCACTCTTCGAATCGGGTATACCACACAAGCTCTCAGAATCGAGAAAACTCATGGTGGACGCACGAAAATATCATATCAAGAGAAATCAGGTTTTTAAGATAAAGCATACTTTCTTGAAATAATACCACGGTTCTCAAATCCAGAAATCACATGAAATCCAAAGCCAATGCGTAAATCCATGCGATGTAATATATGCAAATGAGTATGTGCACAAGTAACATAATCATGTCGAATCATATAGGAGGTGAGCTACAATATATTGTTCATGGCAATTCTATAGCGTGAGTGTCATGGTAATTACTAACGGTGTGTGTGTAACATGCAGATTGGTACTCGTGCAACATGAACCGTTAGTAATAGTGCGGTGTTCTGTTAACTCTAAGTTCTTATATGGCAGGGAATATAGTATGCACCAATTAGTATCCATGAACAGTCAATGTATGTAAATGCAATATGCTGCTACAATGTCCTATCAGCCCTGACGCATAACGCCATACGGGTGATTTCCCTGTAGATGTTAAATCTACTCACCGTGGTCTCATGCTAAGTGTAGCCGACGACTTGTTTCCCCTTCTTCGCGGCGTCCGTCGTACTCACCTGCGAACCTAGAATTTCACAAAATAATACACATAAGCTAACATCTACAAAAACGTGACATTAAAGCCAAACGAGAAACCCGCGTCGTGACCAAACACGTGTGTGTCCGATACGCTAAAACGTGTGATTACGCGCCTGAAGCTACCCCGACCCGTCGCGACACGCAGGAAATCACCAAACCCACACACGTATCACACGTGTCGCGAAAGTTAAAAGTATAGGAAATAGGGTAATTGGTTCCAGATTTTTCTACAGATAGAATTTTACAAAGTTGTATATACCATAGGACTTAAAATTGTAGCAGACACCCACACAACAAACCCCAACACCCAGGTCCCCCATCTGGCCGCAAATTGCGGCCAGAAAGAATATTCCGGCGGCCCACCTAGGGAGTTGTGCTCCCATGCTTCGTGTGTGTTCTCTAAATCTAGTGTACATGCTCTAGTAAATACAATTTTTACCTGAAGCAAATGGGTTACAAGCATATCACAACAGAGCACAAAACCTAGTTAAAAAGCTAATTTAACACTAAACTAAAACATTATGGTGTTTTATTGCAACCTGAAACAAACCCTAGGTTAAAACAACACTATAAACACTTAATTAAGTTAACCAAGCCATAAAAATGCTAACTTAACATAAACTTCACTAATTTCCTCTTCATTAGCACAAAAGTGCACAAAAAAACGATTTTTGGCTAATTAAACTGCAAGTTATGAATTAAGGTGCTAAGAGTGAGTTTAATACCTCCAAAAAGACCCTAGAGAAACCTCACACCCAGCCCTTGCCTTCAAAGGCACTGATTTGCCACCAAAATCCACAAAAGAGCCATTTTTCCAAGGTTTTTGATGAAGAAAAGGTGAGCTTTTGTATAGGGTTTGTTTATGGATCAATGAGAAGCAAAAGAAGAAGGAAATGATGAGGATGTTGCTGCTGCTGCTGCTATCTCTGCTGAGATTTCAGAAATGAGAGGAAAAGAGAGAAATGAGAGAGAGATGTGGTCAAAAAGTCAAGCCCCACTCCACCTAATCCAACCCATACCTCCCATTCTTCATTTCCATTTAAAAAAATAAGGGTTTGACTTGGTTTATTTGGGGATATATCAACCATGCAAGAAGAAAGAAAATGAAAATGGTTACACTTAACCTATGTTTCAAAAAGTGATAAGTGTGCATGCTTGCCACACTAAACCTTGCTTAGGAAAATAATTAAGGAAAAATTCTAATTAAGATGAACACAAGCTAAATTATAATTAACAAAACCCATTTATATATAAAAACACTTCTCATCACAATTAGAACTAGTTTTATTCGAGTTTAAAAAGGAAATTAAAATTTTCGGGTTTTTATGAAAAACACGCATCATTACTAACTAACTGTAACGTTTTAGAAATCGTTTTGCGAATTTTCCTGTTTTAGGGCAAAATTGTCGGTTTTTCCCGTTTTAACCCGATTTCGATCAAACGACCGTATAAGCTTACCGACACCTAGTTTGGCGAAAATAAAGGTTGTGCGCAAACTTTGGGGGTATTTGGGAAGTTTTGGTTCAGATAGATTTTTTCCCAAATAAAATATTATTTTAGCGGTATTTTGTGCACGTAAATCGGGAAAATTTTTTCTTTTGTGAATAAATTAATTTTGTCACTAGAATTATTTTAGAAGGTTCTTTTTAAATATCTAGATATTTTTTGGTGACTAATGGTTTGTTTTTAAAAAGAAAAGAAAAGGGTGTAAAGGTGGCATTTTTCATTTAATGTTGCAATTATTGCTAAAGACTAGAAAATTCTTCATTTTAATTACACAAACCCCGCCCCCCTCTCACCTTGCCCGAGCCTCATCCTCCCCATTTCTGCCCTCAAAAGTTCCAAACTCATTTCTCACTCTTTTTCATTCAAAAACACAAAAAGAATTCCAAAAATAAATCCAAAAATTCCTATATAAAAATTAAACCATTTTTTCCTTCACCAATCCTTCATGGATCTTCATCAAAGCTTGATTTTTGGAGGCTAAAATGATGGATCTATTTTCTTTTTGGTGTTCTTGAGGAGGTATAATTTCTTACCTTAATCCATAATTAATTGCTTTAATCTTAAACTAGCTAATTTAGTTAACTATTTATGTGCTTAGCTTAGCTTTTAATTCATGATTAATTCATTATATTTGGTTTAAGAAATTCATGTTAGGGTTAATTTTTGATTAAGTGATTAGTGTTTATTTGTAGTGTTAAATTGGGTTTTAGAAAAGATTAATCTAGTAGAAAATGTTAAAATTTTGCTAATGATCATTTTGTTTAATTAAGCAAAGTTGCTTACTAGATTTTTGCTAAAACAAAATTAGCGAGTGTTAAAAATATAGGATTGGTTTAGATAGCTTAGTTAAGCTATTTTAAGGTATTTGTAATTGTTAGATTTGCGTTATCTTGAATCTAGTGCAATATATTGCGATAGGTTGCTTACTAGATTTCGGGGTTTTTCCGACGTAGGGTTCGTTTGGTAGTTGCGAGGTTATATCTAGTGTATTCCTCGTAATTTTTGTGTTGTGTTGCGCGATCGGGATGATCGGGGTCCAGACTTCGTTTTTTATAGTTTAGCGACCCCAATTAGGGTTTTGGCCGGTATCGTGCGCGATAGATGCGCTAAGCGCGCAGTGTAATTTTCCGGGCGTTTTCGTCGCGTTTCGTTGTCTTTTCGTCATTATAGGATATTTAGCTTATGTGTTGTATTTATGAAATTTTAGGTTCGCAAGCAGAGACTTCGGGTGCTGCGGACAAGGGGAAGCAGGTGGTCGGATTTTCATAGCTCAAGACCATCGGTGAGTAGATTTAACATCTACGGGGAAATCGCCTGTATGGCGTTATGCGTCGGGACGAATATGATATGATAGCTGCATGTATTTGCATATTAGTTAATTTCATATGAATGTCATTGCATAGCACTATCTGTTGTACTTGACTCGTACCTTTAGATATAACACATTACTGACGGTTAATGTTGCACGAGCACTAAATTGTATGCTACACCCACACCGTCTGTAATTGCCATAACACGCACAAGCACCTACCTATGTGATATGATAGTGGATAGGAATGATTGGAGTAGTAACTCTTATTCTATTGTGCATATGAAATACTGTGGACACATACATACGTGATATTGCATTGGGCAGAAATAGTTAAGGTAGTGAACCTTATTCCACTTCACTTATATCTTGCTATAATTACTTATACATCATGCATACATATTGACATGTACACCCTCGTACTTGATTACATATAGATACGTAAACCTTGCTACACTTACATGTACACTTCATATGATACTGCATGTAATTTCGAAGGAATTGGGAACTGCAGGATATGTTTTAAAGCTAAATTCAATTTAAAGAGTGGTTTTCCCTTTATATGCTCATATTGATGTTTTATGTTGCATATATCAGCTTTATATGGATTTTACGCATTGAGATATGGATTTCATATGATTTATAGATTTGAGAACCGTGGGGGATATTTTCAAGAAAACTATGTATTGTTTGAAAACCCGGTTTCTCTTGATATGATATTTGATGCGTCCACCATGTGATTTCTCGGTTCTGAGATTTGGCTTGTGATACCCGATTCGAGGAGTGGGACGCACCGTCTGGGGGTACATGGTGGACCCGGTATGGTACCCCGGGGTGAATGGTGATTTCGTGGTGTAGATGATAAGCCTGACGGCGAGACCACTACCTATCGGTGATTGTATTTGAACTCGGCGGTTATCATGGAGATACCGACCGGAGTGAGGTATGACATATCGTCAGGGCTAGTCATGGTGACAGAGCCTGAGTTATGAGGATTTACGTGTCGATGCTAGACACGGGTTTCATGATGTTTCGAGTGTCCGTGTTTGATACTCAGGTTTTCGTGAGACTTACTGGATGTGAGGGCCGATCTGAGGATGCGGTGCCTGAGGATTTGGGATTTCATGTGTCAGTGAGGTACACTGGTGTTTTTCCATGCTGATGATTTTTGCATGAGATTTTATATTATATCATCCCACACTCAGGATTATGTTGATATGCATTGTTTCACATAGTTGTAGTACCCTGATGATGTACCTTTACATGATTGTTGCATATTCACCTATCATACTTATGCTATCGGATTACTTGTGATAGATAGATCGCTGTTCGTGCATACTTACGATTGCTGTATGATGTTATTTACTATTCACGAGTTGGCAACTCACCCCCGTTGTGCCACAGTGTTGTGCGGGACTTACCCTCTGAGTAGTCGCGGCAGGGCATCTTATCATCTCTATTTTTGCGGATACCGCTACGGTTGGCTGTGAAGCCTTGCTTTTAGGTGGGTTGCGGTTATCTGTTTGTACCTTGTATATTTTTTGTTGGATCTAGTATTCTCCATCTACCACTATGTTGTATATGACTTAGAGACGACTTGTGAGGATTCAGTGTTGTTTTGTGGTGACTTTGGGTGTCGTGCCCTTTGGAGCCGGTTTTGTTGAAAAGTTTTACTTCTTTATGCAGTTTTCTTTTATATTTCTTCGCTTCGGCGTCGTATATATGTTGTGGTGGTTGTCTCCGCCGTTGGGCGTGATTTGCTCCCGTTTGGGATGCTTTTATTATTATCTATGTTGTACCCGTTTTCGGGGTTGGCTTTTATAAAGGAGGTGCTGCCGAAATTTTTAAGAACGAAAACTAAACTTAAAGATTTTTACTTGAAAAATTCCGAATGTTTAAAACTATGTTTTCTCCGTTGATCCAGTTTTGGGTGGTTTAGATTTCTGGGTTTCGGCTTACTTAAGTTGCGTACGCCTTTAGACGTTACGTAGCTTAAGTGCCGGTTACGGGCCAAATTTGGGTCGTGACAAAGTTGGTATCAGAGCGCTAGGTTTTTACCTTTCGGAGTGTAGGATGACCTTGGTATGATGGAGTAGGTAGCTTAAGCAGAGTGGCGTAGCGTGTGTATGTTCCACGGCATACTTACGACACGGTACTCCGCCTAAGTGACCTTAGGACATTTTGATTGAAATTCCTTCCGTGATTGATATACATCTTTGTGATTCGATTTCCGTTTCCTTATCGAATCTTGTTTCAATTTCCAGCCTATATGCCGCCGAAGACTACGAGGGCACAGAGAGCGGCCGCGAGGGCCAAGGCCAGAGTCGACTCGTCTGAGGCGAGGGTTGACCAGGGCGATATGCCTGTGGTATCGGAGCACATTGCTATGATTGGGGCTGGTATGCAGGACCTGCGCCAGATTGTGGGGACTTTGGTAGAGGCCATTCGAGCACAGGGGCAGACTGTTGTTCCACCCGTTGCAGGGACCACGATGGGACCTACTGATCCGGCAGTCGTAGTTGCAGCTCCAGAGGTTATTACTGTGTCACTGACGGAGTTCATGAGGCTGAGGCCTCCGGTGTTTACTGGCACAGATGTTACTGAGGATCCGCAGTCGTTCATCAACCGGATGGCCAGGATTTGTCGCTCACTCCGATGCTCCGACGAGAGATGGGTAGAGTTTGCGAGTTTCCGGCTGGAGGGTATGGCCCAGAAGTGGTGTGAGTCGTTGGAGAGGGGCAGAGCCGCTGGTCTTGCTCCTATGACCTGGGCTGAGTTTGTGACGTCGTTTCTTGCCCGTTTTCTTCCACCGAGCGTCAGGGATGCGTGAGCGCGCAGATTTGAGTCGTTACGTCAGACGCCGGGGATGACGGTGTCGGAGTATGATGTTTTGTTTACTGAGCTGTCGGTGTATGCTCTGTACCTGGTGGCGACTGAGGAGATGAGGATGAAGAGGTTTGTTCGAAGCCTGCTTACCCAGTTGTTCCTAGCCATCAGCATTCAGCATTGCGACACGTATGCGGCAGCTGTCGATGCAGCCCTATTGGTAGAGGAGCGTCTAGCTGAGTCATCGGTTGTTCCAGAACCGAAGAGGACTCGTACGGATGAACCAGCACGGGGACCGGGGTTTGTCCGCAGAGGCAGAGTTCCTTCAGACTCGGGGAGTAGCAGAGACGTAGGACGTGGCCAGTTATTCAGTTCTTATTCCCAGGAGGGCCAGCGACCGTCTTTTGGATGCTTCGGTTGTGGCAGTTTGCATCATCTTGTTCGGAATTGTACTGTGGTGTGTCAGAGAGGGCCAGCAGTACCGCAGGTTACCTTACCACCTTCTCCGCCTCAGAGAGCGTTGCCTCTTATTCCTGTTGTTGCGCCGCATTAGACTCCTGCTCAGAGAGGTCGTGGTCGCGGTGGTTTTGTGCCGAGAGGACGAGGTGGCAGAGGCAGAGGTCAGTCAGTAGCCGGTAGAGGGCAGGCACGAGTTTTTGCCTTGACTCACCAGGACGCTCAGGCGTCCAATGCTGTGGTTTTAGGTACCCTTTCCTTATGTTCTTTTGATGCACATGTTCTTTTCGATCCGGGATCTACGCCTTCGTATGTTTCTACGCACTTCGCGCCGAGGTTAGGCCGAGAGTCGTGTTTGTTGGATCAGCCGCTAGTAGTGACTACTCCTGCGGGAGAGTCGTTTGTTGCACGGCACGTGTTCCGATCATGTGTTGTCCGTTTAGGAGACAGAGATCTGTTCGTCGACTTGATCCTTCTTGAAATGTTGGACTTCGATGTTCTGTTGGGCATAGACTGGCTAGCGACTTGCTATGCGTCCGTGGACTGCCGTGAGAAGACAGTTAGATTTTGTTTTCCCGGCGAGCCAGTGTTTGTTGTGCAGGGAGACCGTGGTGCCGCCCCTCACAGTTTGGTTTCTGTTCTGTGCGCTAGACGGCTTTTGAGGAGGGGATGTCGGGGATTCTTGGCTTTCATTCATGATACTGGAGCTACGGTGGAGTCGTTGGACCAGGTTTCTACCGTGCGAGAGTTTCCCGATGAGTTACCTGGGTTGCCGCCAGAGCGTGATATTGAGTTTTGCATTGATCTGATTCCTGGCACAGAGCCTATTTCTATACCGCCTTATCGGATGGCTCCGGCAGAGCTTAGAGAGCTTAAAGATCAATTGGAAGAGTTGCTTGTTTTGGGACTTGTGCGTCCGAGTGTTTCGCCGTGGGGAGCTCATGTTCTGTTCGTTAAGAAGAAGGACGGCAGTTTGAGGCTATGTGTGGATTATCGTCAGTTGAACCGAGTTACGGTGCGGAACAGGTATCCTTTACCCCGCATTGACGATTTATTTGATCAGCTCCAGGGTGCGAAACATTTTTTGAAGATTGATTTGCGTTCGGGTTATCATCAGTTGCGGGTTCGGAATGATGACATTCTGAAGACTGCTTTTCGTACGCGCTATGGGCATTATAAGTTTTTGGTGATGTCGTTCGGACTCACCAATGCGCCAGCAGCGTTCATGGATCTGATGAACCGGATTTTCAGGCCGTTCCTCGACCAGTTCATTATAGTATTTATTGATGACATACTGGTCTACTCTAGGAGTCATGAAGAGCATGAGCAGCACTTGTGGATTACTTTGCAGATATTGAGAGAGCACCGGCTGTATGCTAAATTCTCAAAGTGCGCATTTTGGCTTGATAGAGTTGACTTCCTGGGTCATGTGGTGACTGGTGATGGTATTCTTGTGGACCCGAGGAAGATCGAGGCTGTACAGCTTTGGCCCAGACCTGTATCGGTGACGGAGGTCCGCAGCTTTTTGGGCTTAGCTGATTATTATCGCCATTTTGTGCAGGATTTCTCGAGTATCGCTGCACCGCTGACTGGACTGACCCGTAAGGGAATTCTTTTTCTCTGGACTGATGCGTGTGAGCAGAGTTTTCAGCAGTTGAAGACTCGGTTGACGACAGCACCAGTTCTTTCTTTACCTTCTGGATCAGGCGGCTATGTTGTTTATTGTGATGCTTCTCGAATGGGGCTCGGCTGTATTTTGATCCAGCATGATAGGGTGATTGCATATGCTTCTAGGCAGCTGAAGAAGTACGAGCAGAATTACCCCACTCACGATCTTGAGATGGCAGTGGTAGTCTTTGCGTTGAAGATTTAGAGACACTACTTGTACGGAGAGTCGTGTCAGATCTTCACGGATCACAAGAGTTTGAAGTATATCTTCCAGCAGCGAGATCTGAACCTGAGACAGCGCCGATGGATGGAGCTAGTGAAGGATTATAATTGTGAGATCCTTTATCACTCGGGCAAGGCGAATGTGCTAGCTGATGCTTTGAGTCGTAGGCCCGTGGATAGCTTGTCCCAGTTGAGCGCAGTTCAGTGTCAGTCTTCTACAGATTGGCAGCTCTTGTGTGATAGTAGAGTGCAATTCGAGTTCACTTCCGCTGGGGGACAGCTTGCTCATGTCCGCGCCCGTCCACTACTATTTGATCGTATCCGTGAGGCGCAGCCCAGTGATGCCCGTTTGATTGAGATTCTTGAGCTTGTTCGGCAGGGAAGAGTTTCGGAGTTCATGATTGATGACCAGGGTGTGCTACGATGCGGGACTCGCTTGTGTGTACCAGATGTTGATGGGTTGAGATGCGAGATCCTAGAGCAGGCACATCAGTCGGCCTTTAGCGTTCATCCAGGTTCCACCAAGATGTACCGTGACTTGAGGGAATTTTACTGGTGGGAAGGGATGAAGCGTGATATATCGGACTTCGTTTCGAGGTGCCTGACTTGTCAGCAAGTCAAGGCTGAGCATCAGAGACCGGCTGGAGAGTTGCAGCCTTTACCCGTTCCGGAGTGGAAATGGGAGCAGATTTCCATGGACTTCATTATGGGTCTACCCAGGACCAGTCGAGAGTATGACTCCATT
Source organism: Agapanthus africanus (assembly GCA_030015575.1). Lineage (NCBI taxonomy): Eukaryota > Viridiplantae > Streptophyta > Magnoliopsida > Asparagales > Amaryllidaceae > Agapanthus > Agapanthus africanus. The sequence continues at coordinate 452,551,397 of CM057349.1, read as the reverse complement.
TGGGATGTTGTAGACCGGTTGACGAAAGCGGCTCACTTTCTTCTAGTGAAGACCACTTTCGGTTATGCTCGGTATGCTCAGTTGTACTTAGATGAGATTGTGTGTTTGCACGGTGTTCCCACATGCATAGTATCCGACAGAGGCACCCAGTTTACTAGCCGTCTTTGGCAGAAGCTTCAGGAAGCCTTGGGTACCCGGCTGAGTTTTAGTACCGCTTTTCATCCACAGACCGATGGCCAGTCGGAGCGGACTATATAGACTCTAGAGGATATGCTTCGTGCATGCGTGCTTGATTTTGGTCGCAGTTGGGATCGTCACTTGCCGTTGTTTGAGTTCTCCTACAACAACAGCTTTCAGAAGACTATTCAGATGGCACCTTTTGAGGCTTTATATGGTAGGAAATGTCGATCGCCAGTCTGTTGGACCGAGCTTAGTGAGAGTTTGGTTTTGGGACCCCAGCTAGTTCAGGAGACCACGGAGAAGATCCAGCTGATTCAGGATAGGATGAGAGCAGCCCAGTGCAGGCAGAAGTCTTATGCCGACCGTCGTCGTCGCAGACTTGAGTTCGCAGTGGGGGATCATGTATTCCTGAGGATTTCTCCGATGAAGGGCGTTATGCGATTTGGGAAGAGAGGGAAGCTCAGTCCCAGATTTGTAGGTCCTTTCGAGATCCTTGATCGAGTGGGTTATGTTGCTTATCGTTTGGCGCTTCCGCCCAGTTTTTCGGATGTTCACCCCGTTTTTCATGTGTCGATGCTTCGTAGATACCTTCATGATCCTTCTCACACGATTCAGCACGAGACCGTTCAGCTTGAGCACGAGCTTTCGTTCACCGAGCAGCCGGTAGTTATTTTGGATCGGCAGGTGAAGAAACTTCGGTCAAAGGTCTTGCCATCTGTGAAGGTTATTTGGCGTAGCCCAACTAGTGAGGAGATCACTTGGGAGGCCGAGAGCGAGATACGGAAGATTTTCCCTCATCTTTTTGAAGGTACGCTTAGTATGAAATTTTAATTCGGGGACCGAATTTCTATAAGGAGGGGAGATTGTAACGTTTTAGAAATCGTTTTGCGAATTTTCCCGTTTTAGGGCAAAATTGTCGGTTTTTCCCGTTTTAACCCGATTTCGATCAAACGACCGTATAAGCTTACCGACACCTATTTTGGCTAAAATAAAGCTTGTGCGCGAACTTTGGGGGTATTTGGGAAGTTTTGGTTCAGATAGATTTTTTCCCAAATAAAATATTATTTTAAGCGGTATTTTGTGCACGTAAATCGGGGGGGAAATTTCTTTTGTGAATAAATTAATTTTGTCACTAGAATTATTTTAGAAGGTTCTTTTTAAATATCTAGATATTTTTTGGTGACTAATGGTTTGTTTTTAAAAAGAAAAGAAAAGGGTGTAAAGGTGGCATTTTTCATTTAATGTTGCAATTATTGCTAAAGACTAGAAAATTCTTCATTTTAATTACACAAACCCCCCCCCCCCTCTCACCTTGGTCGAGCCTCATCCTTCCCATTTCTGCCCTCAAAAGTTCCAAACTCATTTCTCACTCTTTTTCATTCAAAAACACAAAAAGAATTCCAAAAATAAATCCAAAAATTCCTATATAAAAATTAAACCATTTTTTCCTTCACTAATCCTTCATGGATCTTCATCAAAGCTTGATTTTTGGAGGCTAAAATGATGGATCTATTTTCTTTTTGGTGTTCTTGAGGAGGTATAATTTCTTACCTTAATCCATAATTAATTGCTTTAATCTTAAACTAGCTAATTTAGTTAACTATTTATGTGCTTAGCTTAGCTTTTAATTCATGATTAATTCATTATATTTGGTTTAAGAAATTCATGTTAGGGTTAATTTTTGATTAAGTGATTAGTGTTTATTTGTAGTGTTAAATTGGGTTTTAGAAAAGATTAATCTAGTAGAAAATGTTAAAATTTTGCTAATGATCATTTTGTTTAATTAAGCAAAGTTGCTTACTAGATTTTTGCTAAAACAAAATTAGCGAGTGTTAAAAATATAGGATTGGTTTAGATAGCTTAGTTAAGCTATTTGTAATTGTTAGATTTGCGTTATCTTGAATCTAGTGCGATATATTGCGATAGGTTGCTTACTAGATTTCGGGGGTTTTCCGACGTAGGGTTCGTTTGGTAGTTGCGAGGTTATATCTAGTGTATTCCTCGTAATTTTTGTGTTGTGTTGCGCGATCGGGACGATCGGGGTCCAGACTTCGTGTTTTATAGTTTAGCGACCCAATTAGGGTTTTGGCCGGTATCGTGTGCGATAGATGCGCTAAGCGCGCAGTGTAATTTTCCGGGCGTTTTCGTCGCGTTTCGTTGTCTTTTCGTCATTATAGGATATTTAGCTTATGTGTTGTATTTATGAAATTTTAGGTTCGCAAGCAGGGACTTCGGGTGCTGCGGACAAGGGGAAGCAGGTGGTCGGATTTTCATAGCTCAAGACCATCGGTGAGTAGATTTAACATCTACGGGGAAATCGCCCGTATGGCGTTATGCGTCGGGGCGAATATGATATGATAGCTGCATGTATTTGCATATTAGTTAATTTCATATGAATACCATTGCATAGCATTATCTGTTGTACTTGACTCGTACCTTTAGATATAACACATTACTGACGGTTCATGTTGCACGAGCACTAAATTGTATGCTACACCCACACCGTCTATAATTGCCATGACACGCACAAGCACCTACCTATGTTATATGATAGTGGATAAGAATGATTGGAGTAGTAACTCTTATTCTATTGTGCATATGAAATACTGTGGACACATACATACGTGATATTGTATTGGGCAGGAATAGTTAAGGTAGTGAATCTTATTCCACTTCACTTATATCTTGCTATAATTACTTATACATCATGCATATATATTGACATGTACACCCTCGTACTTGATTACATGTAGATACGTAAACCTTGCTACACTTACATGTACACTTCATATGATACTGCATGTAATTTCGAAGGAATTGGGAACTGTATGATATGTTTTAAAGCTAGATTCAATTTAAAGAGCGGTTTTCCCTTTATATGCTCATATTGATGTTTTATGTTGCATATATCAGCTTTATATGGATTTTACGCATTGAGATATGGATTTCATATGATTTATGGATTTGAGAACCGTGGGGGATATTTTCAAGAAAACTATGTATTGTTTGAAAACCCGGTTTCTCTTGATATGATATTTGATGCGTCCACCATGTGATTTCTCGGTTCTGAGATTTGGCTTGTGATACCCGATTCGAGGAGCGGGACGCACCGTCTGCGGGTACATGGTGGACCCGGTATGGTACCCCGGGGTGAGTGGTGATTTCGTGGTGTAGACGATAAGCCTGATGGTGGGACCACTACCTACCGGTAATTGTATTTGGACTCGGCGGTTATCATGGAGATACCGACCGGAGTGAGGTATGACATATCGTCAGGACTAGTCATGGTGACAGCACCTGAGTTATGAGGATTTACGTGTCGATGCTAGACACGGGTTTCATGATGTTTCGAGTGTCGGTGTTTGACACTCAGGTTTTCGTAAGACTTGCTGGATGTGAGGGCCGATCTGAGGATGCGGTGCATGAGGATTTGGGATTTGATGTGTCAGTGAGGGACATTGGTGTTTTTCCATGCTGATGATTTTTGCATGAGATTTTATATTATATCATCCCACACTCAGGATTATGTTGATATGCATTGTTTCACGTAGTTGTAGTACCCTGATGATGTACCTTTACATGATTGTTGCATATTCACCTATCATACTTATGCTATCGGATTACTTTTGATCGATAGATCGTTGTTCGTGCATACTTGTGATTACTGTATGATATTATTTACTATTCACGAGTTGGAAACTCACCCCCGTTGTGCCACGGTGTTGTGCAGGACTTACCCTCTGAGTAGTCGCGGCAGGGCATCTTATCATCTCTACTTTTGCGGATACCGCTACGGTTGGCTGTGAAGCCTTGCATTTAGGTCGGTTGCGGTTATCTGTTTGTACCTTGTATATTTTTTGTTGGATCTAGTATTCTCCATCTACCACTATGTTGTATATGACTTAGAGACGACTTGTGAGGATTCAGTGTTGTTTTGTGGTGACTTTGGGTGCCGTGCCCGTGGGAGCCGGTTTTGTTGAAAAGTTTTACTTCTTTATGCAGTTTTCTTTTATATTTCTTCGCTTCGGCGTCGTATATATGTTGTGGTGGTTGTCTCCGCCGTTGGGCGTGATTTTCTCCCGTTTGGGATGCTTTTATTATTATCTATGTTGTACCCGTTTTCAGGGTTGGTTTTTACAAAGGAGGTGCTGCCGAAATTTTTAAGAACGAAAACTAAATTTAAAGATTTTTACTTGAAAAATTCCGAATGTTTAAAACTATATTTTCTCCGTTGATCCAGTTTTGGGTGGTTTAGATTTCTGGGTTTCGGCTTACTTAAGTTGCGTACGCCTTTAGAAGTTACGTAGCTTAAGTGCCGGTTACGGACCAAATTTGGGTCGTGAAACTAACGCAAAATTAACCTAAACGAATTTCAAAGCGTTACACCAGCAATAGGTGATGATCACATCAGTCACCCACAAGTTGTCAGCGGTACTAGCTGGACGTAACGGCTACCTAGCTATTGAGCGATTAGAAAATCAACAAGCAAGATTATCCAAACTCCCATGAAGCCTATAAGTAACACTTACCGTACAGTCCGGTCTCTTCGTCCGATATGTCGCATGTCGAGTCTAGGGGTGGTAACGTCAGACCCCAGTAACTTGATAAGTCATGCCGATATATGGCTTATAACGGTTCGAGAAACTACTGGTAACTCTTACCAGTAAATCTCATCAGCATCCCTGGCCAGGGACATCCGGTTATAACCAATCGAGCATAGCGCAACATCAACTCCCAATACCGGGAGAGAAGAAACCCTTCCTATCGCTCATTGCCTCCATATAACTCGGGACTGTACCCATAATCCACCTGTTTGCACGACTCCTTTGAGCCATGGTAGGGAGGAAATCAAAGCACAGTGGGAGCCACACAAGACTCTATGACGATTTCAGGTCTACAGACTAACATGTACCAGTGTCACCAGAGAACTGCTATCTGACGATAGGTATAGTACCAACTAGGAGTTCTCGGCGAGTCCTGTTCGGTGTACTCATTCTCTAATGAGCACCTGTGTACAATCATTGACGTCAAACACCAATGACTATGGGATCAACCATCGCCCCATACAGGGTCAAGAAAAGTACACACTAGTCTACTCTGGAATATCGATGCCCTGTCTCGATATCCCCTCGACTAGGAACTGTTAAAGGATGTACTTGTAGACCACCCTGGCCCCACTAGTATGATCTACATCATAGTCCTGGTCGTCAAGTACATATCCTAAAGGCTTTATCAACATGTAAGAGAGAGAAAGTATAATAATACTGGTCTACATGTTAAGATAAAGGCAACCAGATAGCATACTATCATGTCGAGCAAGAAAGTCCTCCATATATATGTCCAAGCATCCACTATATCATACAAAAATGGCCTCTAGGGTATACATATCACTAACAATATCCCACTTGCACTAAGGCCAATTGTTGTAGTATCTTCTTTATGGCCGCGGATTCGCGGCCATTTAATCTCGGCCGTTCATCATTTTCTTGGGGCTCTGTGTTTGTGACGTTTGGCGATCCTTGGAACCTTTGTAACATGAAAATCTTCTCGTGGTTGCTACCAGACTTGGTCTCCAAGTTTTGCTTTCTTAATTTGGCAAGTTTTCTTTAACAACTTGATTTCTTGGAAAAATTCTGCACAACAACTTGGAAAAATTCTGCACAATAACTTAAATAATATTTAGGAGACTTTGTTCTATTAGGATTTGGTCAATGATATTATTTGCATACATTTTCCTACCAAATTCTAATTATAACATATCAACACATAGAAAATATTATTTTTACAGATAAACCCTCATATGTATGATATATTATAATAAAGACCTTTTTTTTAATATGAAAATGGTAGGAAAAATGTAATAACAAATGTGCAGTTTTATCAACTGAACAAATACCCCCAAACTTATCTTTGATCGTCCCGAGCAAACTAGTTTATTCAAGAGAAGGAGAAAAAAGAAAGGAGAAAACTAAGCACACTTTCGTAGGCAAACACGATTGCACCGAGCACGTGCAACAAGCCGTTAAACCTCTAAGTCTCCCCAGTAGGAGGAGTGTTGTCTCCTGAGGGTTTTCAGCGGATTACACCCACAAAATCCAATAACAAAAGAGAGATGGTGAAATTTACATATAAAGATAAGAACCATAAAAGAAAGACTTTGAAAATAAGAGTTTCCAACTACACTAGCTTTTCAGTTGTCGTGAACCCTATCTTAATAGTCATGAAAAGATATTAGAAATCACATTATCCCTCAATAAAACATCGTCATTATTCTTCATTCCTACATTTTGTCCAAACATTGATCATATAACCCTACGTGTGTGCAATGGAAATCTCTACACTCGGAGAATTCAATTCAAGCTATCATACTCTTGTCCATCTACCTCAGTACTTTTTAACTTGATGAATATTTAGATTTGCTCACACATTTTCATGCAACCGTTAATACTTTTTGAGGTACTAACCGACCGATTACTCATGTGCTTGCTGATTAGGTGATAATATTTTCCTCGTCTTGCACCACCTAAGGCTTAGCAGTGACTCCCAAACCAGTTGGCCTTAGGGCACTAGGTGAAGAGGCACCCTCGCTATATATTTTTTATTACTGCCTTGGCGATAACAAAACCAGTGTTCATTTTTCTTTTCACCATTTTTATATTTTCTTCATTTTTTTTCATTTCCTTCATATTTTGGCTTTTAGACAAGAGCATTTCAAGGTATCCTCTACTATCCCGAGTTTCAAGACGTGTGTAAGTGTATATAGTAGGGTATCAACATTCAAATGTTTGGCTTCCAGAATAGAAACTATTTTTCAGACTTATTTTTATCCTCAGATTAGTGATTTCCTTCATCTTACTAACCATTGGGACAACAGCTCATAAATACTTATTACCAGTTCGTTTAAGAAAACTTCTAATTTTCTTGGTTTTCTTAAACTATTCCTATCTTTTGGATGTAATTTTTCACTTTCGACTCTTTTGTTATAAAAAAAATTTAAAATTTTTGAAAATGTTGTGCTTATGCAAAATATGATGCAAATTGATGTGTAAATAAGCACAAACCTCCCCCAAACCTGTTTACAGCAGTGTCCTCACTGATGTCATCCGTTAAGCTCAAAAACCTGTAGACTTGGGAGGAAATTATTAATGGGGGCAAGAATATATGAAAGTGAAAATGCTCCCCCAAACTTATTTTTGGCTCACAATTTTGTAAAAATCATTTTCTTTCAAGAGCCAAAATATACCACCTCCCCCAAACTTGAGTTAAACAATTTTAATCTTTCAAAATCACATGAGGGGGGCAAGGTTATTGGTCAATGCCAAGCTTTACAAAGACCGAAGGTCAACACCAACCATTCAAAAATTTTATCGATGAAGTACTAAGGTTGGTGGAAGAACATGTCACCTTTCGACAAGAAGAAGTGGGGAGGTGATAAGAGGTGTAATGGAAAAGGATTGCGTCTCAATTTGGAGAGACGACACAGTGATAGTAATGATGGATTACTCGCATTATCATGATTATCCAAAAGAAGGGGTGAAGGTCCAATTTCTTCATCTTGGAGTTGATTTATCTCTACACCCGTATCTTTTAAAAATGCGAGTTCATCAGTGAAAATTTCCTCAAAACTTTCATCGATACCCCGAAGAATAATGTCATCAGAAAAAATGGGGTGATCGTCAGACTCTATAAAAAGTTCCTCATCAGCATTAGATGTTGACCCGGACAACACGGTGGAAGAGTACATGGTTGGCTCAAACAACAACATATGAATAGAGTCAGTATCATGAGGTTGATCAAATTCGCTGCTGTCGACATCCATTAATTCGACAGAACACACATGAGCATAGGGTTCGGAGGGTTCACTTCCCAACTTGTAAATGTTAAGCTCAATTGACTTCTTTCCAAAGGATAGGGTCATAGAGCCGTTTCTACAATTGATTACTGCGTTGGAAGTAGCCAAAAAGGGTCGACCGAGTATCACCGGGATTTGATTGCGTGGGTTTGCCACAGGTTGTGTATCTAAAACAATAAAGTCTATGGGAAATATGAATTCCCCGACTTTGATTAACACATCCTCTAGCTCATGCCTAGGTTGGGTGATAGATCGATCGGCCGTCTGAAGAGTTCAATACACAGGTTTTAACTCTCCGATCCCTAATTGTTCATAAACAGAATACGGAAGCAAGTTAACACTAGCACCTAGATCGAGTAGAGCACGATTGATATTTTTACCCCCAATGGAAATAAAAATTGTAGGACTTCCGGGGTCCTTTCGTTTCTTGGGTAGTTGTTGTGTAAAAGCAGTGCTCACATTACTCGCAAGGAAAACCTTTTTAGCTACTTGAACTTTTCCCTTCCTAGTGCACAAGTCCTTTAGGATTTTCGCATATGACGGAACTTGTTGAATAGCATCTAGGAGAGGAATGTTTATGTTAACTTGCTTAAAAATTTCCACAATCTTCTCCATTTGTGGACTTGGTCTGTTGCCCTTAACCTGTTTGGATAAGGTGCTTTATCAATAAGGGTTTGGTCCAACATTGGAGAGGATTGTGGGGATGGAGTGGATCCTAGAATTGGAGTGGGGATCGTTTTATGTAGATTCGAGGAAATGGGCGAAGGGTTCGAGCCTTGGGGAAAACGGAGAATAGGCTCGGATGAAGGTGGGAGACTAGACGAATTAGGGGAAGAAGAAGAAGTTGGGGTATCATTGGTGTCACTAACATCATCACATTGCTCACCCACTCGGTTATTCAGCACTTTTCCCGATCTCAACGTAGTAACGGCACTCACATTATAACTTTGTGAGTGGCCAGGATTAGGTATGGGTTGAGATGGGAGTTTCCCTTTCTCTCTCGCACTCATTGCGGCGTTTAACTGCGCAAGTTGGTTTTCTATTGATTTAATACTCTCGCCATGGTAGGCGAAGTCTTTCTGTATGGTATCAATAGAGGACTTCATCTCAGCCGACAATTGCATGGAATGTTTCATGAACATATCCAAAGTTTGTGCGAGTGAAGAGTTGTCAGTACCGGCCACTTGTGGTGAAGTGTTGGCCGGATTTTGAATGTTCTGTGACTGAAAGGGGAGCAGATTCTGTGGTTGTGGTTGCTGTGGAGGAGGTCTTTGATAATTGCTTTGTTGGTTTTGGTTCCAAGCAAAGTTAGGATGATTCCTCCATCCTTGATTGTACGTGGAAGAATAAGGATCGTTTCTAGGTCGCTGCTGAAAAGCAGCATTAGTTTGAAACGATGCATTCATAGGACATTCTTCCGTTAAGTGTGAAGGATCTGAACAGCAACCACAGACGGTCTTGGGAAGCGTGACCTGATTTAAGGAGACTGATGAAAGTTTGTTCTCAATAGCATCGAGTTTCTTCTGCATCGCTGCCATTTCGGCTTTCACTGCGATGGAAATATCAAGCTGGTGAATACCTTCCCTAGAAGAAGGTGGTCTTACGCTTTCCCACTGCAAAGTGTTTTTAGCGAGATCTTCTAGATATTTCCACGCTTCACCGTCATCTTTAGACATGAAATTGCATTGACACATTGTTTCAAGCATCTGCTTTGTCGCTGGATTAATGCCCTCATATATAATCCGACATAAATCCCATCTTTGTATTCCATGATGAGGATATTGGACAAGAAGATCCTTGAAATGTTCAAAGCACTTCCAAAATGGTTCATTAGGAAGCTGGGTGAACTGGTTGATCTCGCTCCCCGGCAATGGCGCCATTTGATTGAAACGAAAAAGTGTGTTTGTAGTGTAACCGCAATCAATAACGGTATTGCGCGTAGCTAGACCGAGATGAGTACGGGTCGTGCTCAGGGAAACGTTGAATTTTTTACTCTTACTTTAGATGTGTTGAAAAAGAGAGGAGGGATAAAGAATTTTGTGGAAAGGTATATAGATCTAGATTATTTTAGGGATGTAGTTAATATAATAAGAGGGCTTGTAGGGTTCGTTAGGATTTAGTAGTTATGGACGATTAATTAAAAGTTACCATTTTTATCTTTTAATAGATTTAAAACTAGAACGACGGTGATGCGTGTAGATTAGGGTTTCTGGAGGGAAAAGGAATCCCACTCTTAACCCTTATCTCGACACGGAACTTCGTTCATATCTAACCTTTACCAAAACAATCATTAATCTAATCTCTAATCGCGGTCGGAACTAACAAAGAATTGTTAGCGCGCCTGATTAGGATGTTAATGATTCTTTTGATAAAGTTCATAAACTTTATAGGACTTAAAAAGGATTTAGGGATGTTCATCATCCATTAGCCTACCATAATCCTACGAACCCTAACAAGCGGAGAATTACTCGCGCATGTTGGGAGAAAACGAGATGGAAAGAAATTGCATAATTAAACTACGAAGAAATAGAATAAGAAAAAGAAAGCTACCTTTATTAATCAACAATATTCGTTACACTTGAATCCTTAGAAAATGATTACAATTTCTAGTTGCTTCTCGATCTCTTCTAAGGAGGTAGACGAACAGTTGATGATCAGCCTGGATGCGTGAGCCATTTTGGACTTCGTGATCTCGTCGGCTTGATAAATTTTCCAAGAGGCTCTCGGTCCATATTTATAGTCCAAAGCCAGAAACCTTTGCTTCCAAATTAGGTAAATAGTAGTAGAGATCCTCGCAGAAAATTTTCAACTTGTGAATCTTCTTTATGGCCGCGGATCCGCGGCCCAAGGGGGGTATGGCCGCGGATCCGCGGCCATTTAATCTCGGCAGTTCATCATTTTCTTGGGGCTCTGTCTTTGTGACGTTTGGCGATCCTTAGAACCTTTGTAACATGAAAATCTTCTCGTGGTTGCTACCAGACTTGGTCTCCAAGTTTTGCTTTCTTAATTAGGCAAGTTTTCTTTAACAACTTAATTTCTTGGAAAAATTCTGCACAACAACTTGGAAAAATTCTGCACAACAACTTAAATAATATTTAGGAGACTTTGTTCTACTAGGATTTGGTCAATGATATTATTTGTATACATTTTCCTACCAAATTCTAATTATAACATATCAACACATGGAAAATATTATTTTTACAGATAAACCCTCATATGTATAATATATTATAATAAAGACCTTTTTTTTAATATGAAAATGGTAGGAAAAATGTAATAACAAATGTGCAGTTTTATCAACTGAACAAATACCCCCAAACTTATTTTTGATCGTCCCGAGCAAACTAGTTTATTCAAGAGAAGGAGAAAAAAGAAAGGAGAAAACTAAGCACACTTTCGTAGGCAAACACGATTGCACTGAGCACGTGCAATAAGCCGTTAAACCTCTAGGTGTCCCTAGTAGAAGGAGTGTTGTCTCCTGAGGGTTTTCAGCGGATTACACCCACAAAATCCAATAACAAAAGAGAGATGGTGAAATTTACATATAAAGATAAGAACCATAAAAGAAAGACTTTGAAAATAAGAGTTTTCAACTACACTAGCTTTTCAGGTTTCGTGAGCCCTATCTTAATAGTCATGAAAAGATGTTAGAAATCGCATTATCTCTCAATAAAACATCGTCTTTATTCTTCATTCCTACCTTTTGTCCAAACATTGATCATATAACCCTACGTGTGTGTAATGGACATCCCTACACTCGGAGAATTCAATTCAAGCTATCATACTCTTGTCCATCTACCTCAGTACTTTTTAACTTGATGAATATTTAGATTTGCTCACACATTTTCATGCGACCGTTAATAATTTTTGAGGTACTAACCGACCGATTACTCATGTGCTTGCTAATTAGGTGATAATATTTTCCTCGTCTTGCACCACCTAAGGCTTAGCAGTGACTCCCAAACCAGTTGGCCTTAGGGCACTAGGTGAAAAGGCACCCTCACTATATTTTTTTATTACTGCCTTGGCGATAACAAAACCAGTGTTCATTTTTCTTTTCACCATTTTTATATTTTCTTCATTTTTTTTCATTTCCTTCATATTTTGGCTTTTAGACAAGAGCATTTCAAGGTATCCTCTACTATCCCGAGTTTCAAGACGTGTGTAAGTGCATATAGTAGGGTATCAACATTCAAATGTTTGGCTTCCAGAATAGAAACTATTTTTCAGACTTATTTTTATCCTCAGATTAGTGATTTCCTTCATCTTACTAACCATTGGGACAACAGCTCATAACTACTTATTACCAGTTCGTTTAAGAAAACTTCTAATTTTCTTGGTTTTCTTAAACTATTCCTATCTTTTGGATGTAATTTTTCACTTTCTACTCTTTTGTTATAAAAAAAAAATTTAAAATTTTTGAAAATGTTGTGCTTATGCAAAATATGATGCAAATTGATGTGTAAATAAGCACAAACCTCCCCCAAACATGTTTACAGCAGTGTCCTCACTGATGTCATTCGTTAAGCTCAAAAACCTGTAGACTTGGGAGGAAATTATTAATGGGGGCAAGAATATATGAAAGTGAAAATGCTCCCCCAAACTTATTTTTGGCTCACAATTTTGTAAAAATCATTTTCTTTCAAGAGCCAAAATATACCACCCCCCAAACTTGAGTTAAACAATTTTAATCTTTCAAAATCACATGAGGGGGTCAAGGTTATTGGTCAATGCCAAGTTTTGCAAAGACCGAAGGTCAATACCAACCATTCAAAAATTTTATCGATGAAGTACCAAGGTTGATGGAAGAACATGTCACCTTTCGACAAGAAAAAGTGGGGAGGTGATAAGAGGTGTAATGGAAAAGGATTGCGTCTCAATTTGGAGTGACGACACAGTGATAGTAATGATGGATTACTCGCATTATCATGATTATCCAAAAGAAGGGGTGAAGGTCCAATTTCTTCATCTTGGAGTTGATTTATCTCTACACCCGTATCTTTTAAAAATGCGAGTTCATCAGCGAAAATTTCCTCAAAACTTTCATCGATACCCCGAAGAATAATGTCATCAGAAAAAATGGGGTGATCGTCAGACTCTATAAAAAGTTCCTCATCAGCGTTAGATGTTGACCCGGACAACTCGGTGGAAGAGTACATGGTTGGCTCAAACAACAACATATGAATAGAGTCAGTATCATGAGGTTGATCAAATTCGCTGCTGTCGACATCCATTAATTCGACAGAACACACATGAGCATAGGGTTCGGAGGGTTCACATCCCAACTTGTAAATGTTAAGCTCAATTGACTTCTTTCCAAAGGATAGGGTCATAGAGCCTTTTCTACAATTGATTACTGCGTTGGAAGTGGCCAAAAAGGATCGACCGAGTATCACCGGGATTTGATTGCGTGGGTTTGCCACAGGTTGTGTATCTAAAACAATAAAGTCTATGGGAAATATGAATTCCCCGACTTTGATTAACACATCCTCTAGCTCACGCCTAGGTTGGGTGATAGATCGATCGGCCATCTGAAGAGTGCAATGCGCAGGTTTTAACTCTCCGATCCCTAATTGTTTATAAACAGAATACGGAAGCAAGTTAAAACTAGCACCTAGATCGAGTAGAGCATGATTGATATTTTTACCCCCAATGAAAATAGAAATTGTAGGACTTCCGGGGTCCTTTCGTTTCTTGGGTAGTTGTTGTGTAAAAGCAGTGCTCACATTACTCGCAAGGAAAACTTTTTTAGCTACTTGAACTTTTCTCTTCCTAGTGCACAAGTCCTTTAGGATTTTCGCATATGACGGAACTTGTTGAATAACATCTAGGAGAGGAATGTTTATGTTAACTTGCTTTAAAATTTCCACAATCTTCTCCATTTGTGGACTTGGTCTGTTGCCACTTAACCTGTTTGGATAAGGTGCTTTATTAATAAGGGTTTGGTCCAATATTGGAGAGGATTGTGGGGATGGAGTGGATCCCAGAATTGGAGTGGGGATCGTTTTAGGTAGATTCGAGGAAATGGGCGAAGGGTTCGAGCCTTGGGGAAAACGGAGAATAGGCTCGGATGAAGGTGGGAGACTAGACGAATTAGGGGAAGAAGAAGAAGCTGGGGTATCATTGGTGTCACTAACATCATCACATTGCTCACCCACTCGGTTATTCAGCACTTTTCCCGATCTCAACGTAGTAACGGCACTCACATTATAACTTTGTGAGTGGCCAGGATTAGGTATGGGTTGAGATGGGAGTTTCCCTTTCTCTCTCGCACTCATTGCGGCGTTTAACTGCGCAAGTTGGTTTTCTATTGATTTAATACTCTCGCCATGGGAGGCGGAGTCTTTCTGTATGGTATCAATAGAAGACTTCATCTCAGCCGACAATTGCATAGAATGTTTCATGAACATATCCAAAGTTTGTGCGAGTGAAGAGTTGTCAGTACCGGCCACTTTTGGTGAAGTGTTGGCCGGATTTTGAAAGTTCTGTGACTGAAACGGGAGCTGATTCTGTGGTTGTGGTTGCTGTGGAGGAGGTCTTTGATAATTGCTTTGTTGGTTTTGGTTCCAAGCAAAGTTAGGATGATTCCTCCATCCTTGATTGTACGTGGAAGAATAAGGATCGTTTCTAGGTCGCTGCTGAAAAGCAGCATTAGTTTGAAACGATGCATTCATAGGACATTCTTCCGTTAAGTGTGAAGGATCTGAACAGCAACCACAGACGGTCTTGGGAAGGGTGACCTGATTTAGGGAGACTGATGAAAGTTTGTTCTCAATAGCATCGAGTTTCTTCTGCATCGCTGCCATTTCGGCTTTCACTGCGATGGAAACATCGAGCTGGTGAATACCTCCCCTAAATGAAGGTGGTCTTACGCTTTCCTACTGCAAAGTGTTTTCAGCGAGATCTTCCAGATATTTCCATACTTCACCGTCATCTTTAGACATGAAATTGTATTGACACATTGTTTCAAGCATCTGCTTTGTCGCTGGATTAATGCCCTCATATATAATCCGACATAAATTCTATCTTTGTATTCCATGATGAGGACATTGGACAAGCAGATCCTTGAAACATTCAAAGCACTTCCAAAATGGTTCATTGGGAAGCTGGGTGAACTGGTTGATCTCGCTCCCCGGCAACGGCGCCATTTGATTGATACGAAAAACTGTGTTTGTAGTGTAACCGCAATCAATAACGGTGTCGCGCGTAGCTAGACCGAGATGAGTACGGGTCGTCCTCAGGGAAACGTTGAATCTTTTACTCTTACTTTAGATGTGTTGAAAAAGAGAGGAGAGATAAAGAATTTTGTGGAAAGGTTTCTAGATCTACGTTAAGCAAGAATGCAAAATATATAGATCTAGATTATTTTAGGGATGTAGTTAATATAATAAGAGGGCTTGTAGGGTTCGTTAGGATTTAGTAGTTATGGACGATTAATTAAAAGTTACCCTTTTATTCTTTAATAGATTTAAAACTAGAACGACGGTGATGCGTATAGATAAGGGTTTCTGGAGGGAAAAGGAATCCCACTCTTAACCCTTATCTCGACACGGAACTCCGTTCATATCTAGCCTTTACCAAAACAATCATTAATCTAATCTCTAATCGCGGTCGGAACTAACAAAGAATTGTTAGTGCGCCCGATTAGGATGTTAATGATTCTTTTGATAAAGTTCATAAAATTTATAGGACTTAAAAAGGGTTTAGGGATGTTCATCATCCATTAGCCTACCATAATCCTACGAACCCTAACAAGCGGAGAATTACTCGCGCATGTTGGGAGAAAAAGAGATGGAAAGAAATTGCATAATTAAACTACGAAGAAATAGAATAAGAAAAAGAAAGCTACCTTTATTAATCAACAATATTCATTACACTTGAATCCTTAGAAAATGATTACAATTTCTAGTTGCTTCTCGATCTCTTCTAAGGAGGTAGACGAACAGTTGATGATCAGCCTGGATGCGTGAGCCGTTTTGGACTTCGTGATCTCGTCGGCTTGATAAATTTTCCAAGAGGCTCTCGGTCCATATTTATAGTCCAAAACCAGAAACCTTTGCTTCCAAATTAGGTAAATAGTAGTAGAGATCCTCGCAGAAAATTTTCAACTTGTGAATTTTCTTTATGGTCGCGGATCCGCGGCCCAAGGGGGGTATGGCCGCGGATCCGCGGCCATTTAATCTCGGCCGTTCATCATTTTCTTGGGGCTCTGTCTTTGTGATGTTTGGCGATCCTTGGAACCTTTGTAACATGAAAATCTTCTCGTGGTTGCTACCAGACTTGGTCTCCAAGTTTTGCTTTCTTAATTAGGCAAGTTTTCTTTAACAACCTGATTTCTTGGAAAAATTCTGCACAACAACTTGGAAAAATTCTGCACAACAACTTAAATAATATTTAGGAGACTTTGTTCTACTAGGATTTGGTCAATGATATTATTTGCATACATTTTCCTACCAAATTCTAATTATAACATATCAACACATGGAAAATATTATTTTTACAGATAAACTCTCATATGTATGATATATTATAATAAAGACCTTTTTTTAATATGAAAATGGTAGGAAAAATGTAATAACAAATGTGCAGTTTTATCAACTGAACATATCTCATACCCAACATCCCAAAAAGTCTCTCGATTGGCATCTGGGGGAGGGCCTTGGTGAGTAGATCCGCTGTGTTATCCTCTGCGTCAACTCTCCTGACCTTGATCTCTCAGCAACCTACTATCACCCTGATCAGGTGATACCGCCTAAGAATATGTCTGGATCTCTGATGGGACCGAGGTTCCTTGGTCAAAGCCACAGTTCCATTGTTATCACAATACACAGGTATTGGATGCTCAATGGATGGAACCTCACCTAGTTCATCTTATAAACTTCTTCATCCAGACAGCCTCTATGGCAGCATCGTTGGTAGCGATGTATTCAACCTCATCGTCGAGTCTGCTATGGTATCTAGCTTGGAACTCTTCCAACATACCGTCCCTCCACTGAGGGTGAAGACAAAACCCGAGACCGACTTACTGTCGTCTTTATCACTCTGGAAGCTCGAATCGGTAAAGGACTCCACCTGGAGTTCACCGTTACCATACACCAAGAACATCTTTTTAGTCCTTCTCGAGTACTTAAGAATGTTCTTCACAGCTGTCCAGTATTCCCCAGGATCTGATTAATACCTAGTGAGTAAGCTATATCCGGTCTGGTACACAACATCGCATACATGATTGACCCGACTGCCGAAGCATAAGGTATCCCTTGCATGTGAGCCCTCTCCAAACCAGTCTTGGGAGACATCTCTTTGAAGAGAGTGATTCCTGAACAAGCGGGTACATTACCACGCTTAGAATCTTCCATACTAAACCTCTTTAGTATGGTGTCTATGTACCTGGATTGGGACAATCCCAACATCCGTTTAGATCTATCTCTATGGATCTTAATCCACAAGATGTAGGAGGCATCACCTAGATCTTTCATGGAGAACTTGTGTGATAAGAAGAGCTTGACCGAGTGTAGTATAGGAACATCGTTTCCTATCAAGAGTATGTCATCCACATACAATACGAGGAAGACAACCTTACTCTCTACAACCTTCTTATATATACATGGTTCATCTACATTTTTGATGAAGTCAAACTCTTCGACAGCTTCATCAAAACAGATGTTCCAGCTCCGCGATGCCTGCTTTAATCCGTAGATGGATTTAAGCAGCTTGCACACGTTTCCGCTGCTCTCACTATCTACGAAGCCCTCTGGCTGTGTCATGTACACAATCTCTTCTAAATCACCATTTAGAAAAGTGACCTTGACGTGCAACTACCAGATTTCGTAGTCATGGTATGCAGCAACGGCAAGCAGGATCCTGATGGACTTAAGTATAGCCACTGGAGAAAAAGATTTCATCATAATCGACACCTGGTCGTTGACGAAAACCTTTTGCTATAAGTCTAGCTTTGAAAGTCTCAACTTTTCCATCTACACCAATTATCTTCTCAAGATCCACTTGCTCCCGATGGGTTTTACCCTATCAGGAGTAACTTTCAAAGTCCATACTTTGTTGGTGTACATAGATTCCATCTTAGATCACATAGCATCCAGCCATTTCACATAGTCTCCACTTATGATGGCCTGCTCGAAACTAGTTGGGTCATCATCTTCCATGATGCAAACATCGCTCCCACCGTCTATGAGAAAACCATAGTATCTCTCAGGTGAATGAGAAACCCTACTAGATCTGTGGAGTGGCTTAGGTTCATTGGGGACTATCTAATCCTCCGGTTCCACCAAATCGTCAGTTATAGTTTGTGTAGCTGGAACTTCTTCCAGTTCTACCTCATTACCACTGATTTCTTTCACAAAAAATTTATTTTCTAAAAAGGTGGCATGTCGAGAAACAAACACATTTTGTTCCTCGGTATGGTAGAAGATATACCCTCGCGAATGTTTGGGATATCCTACAAACTTGCACAGAACTGATCTTGCCTTGAGCTTGTCCGGATTTTGTTTTTTAATATAGGCCGGACAACCTCATATCTTAACTCGTTTAAGAGATGGTCTCTTTCCATTTCATATCTCATATGGAATGGTAGGTAACAGATTTGGTTGGAACTCTATTCAATATGAATGCAGCTCTCTCAAGTGCATAACCCCAAAAAGAAATGGGCAACTTAGCATTACTCATCATAGAGCACACCATATCTAATAGGGTGCGATTCCACCGCTCCGATACTCCGTTGTGCTGTGGTGTATACAGAGGAGTAAGCCGAGAGAGAATCACATTCTCTTTTAAGTAGTCTCTGAATTCCGTGTTCAAGTATTCTTCTTCCCGATCATATTGAAGGATTTTAATATTTTTACCCGTATGGTTCTCAACTTCGTACTCATATTCCTTGAATTTCTCAAAAGATTCGGATTTGTGTTTCAACAGAAACACATATCCGTATCTTGAGAGATCATCGGTGAATATAATAAAGTACGAGGAACCATTCCTGGCATGTGTAGACATAGGACCGCATACATCACTAAGTATCTTTCCAAGAATTCTGTTGCTCTTTCTCTGTGTCCAGTAAACGAAGATTTGGTCATCTAGCCTTTGAGACATGACTGGCAAATTTCATAAGATGTAAATTCGAACGGATTCAAATATGCATCCTTATGCAACTCAGCTAGTCTTGACGCATTGATATGACCTAGTCTACAATGCCACAAGAAGGTTTCGTTCATTTCTGAACTGTTCCTCTTGTGTGTGTTCTGTATACTTAGAACTGTATTATGATTTAGAACGTATATACCGTTATACAACGTACCATATATACCCAATCAATACTTGATTTAGGAAATCATTCACAATATTTTTGATATGAAATAACAGTCGCTCAGAATCACTGTTTTACCACTTGGTAATACAAGGTGATATACACCAACTGCTTTGGCTGCAACAATTGCACCATTCCCTACTCCTAAAGACATGTCACCATTTCCCAGTTCTCTACCTATTTTTAGCCCATGTAACAAATTACATATGTGGGATCCTGATCCGGTATCCAATACCCAGGACGTAGAGTTAACTAAGAAACAGTTCTTGGTAACGAACACACTCGAAGAAAATACATCAACATACTTATTCTTCGTTTGGGTGGCATAGGAATCCGGATATTGCCCTATTCCTTACTCAGACTTATGATAATCATAAGAAAAAGCGGAACCTAACCCAGTATAATAAGTGGGTTCGGTCAATACATCCATATTATTATCTTGATTAAGGCATGTCATTGGTCGCTACCAGGAGAGAGAGAGAAGGATAATCACTTTGTGTGCGCTCTTTGCAAGATTAAACTGGTTATTATTTTATCTAATCAAGATGGCTCCCACTGTTTTTATCAAATCTTCCTTCAAATCTTAAAAGGTGAGATTAGCCGATATTAATTACACGCTACAAGTTCGCCAATCGTTCTGCCAGACAGGTATTGGTACTCCGAGAGAGTCTCCCATACTTTCGCATGGAACTAATTAAATAAGCTCGTTTTCGCAGGGGCATCACCCCGTTAACACCTTTCTTAGACACCTAATGGATCGGCTACTTGTAAAGTGGAAAACTCTCTCAGGAGTAACTCTTACTCACAGTGGGTATCGGGATCCAACTATCATATAGAAGGTATGCAATCTCATTGCAAATTCCAACACTTGAAATTCCCAATATTTTTTTACCCCTAGAAACTTATGATCTTAACTATGGTCAACAAATCATAAGCGCTAGCTAAGTTCAACCCGTCATTTCGTGATTGAATTAAACCCACCCATACGATCCTTAACTATGGTCAACAAAGCCGTACGATTACCCTAATCCAATCGCATCACATGCGGTAGATAAGCAATAATCAACTACCGCACACTACGCCTTGACTACGGTCAACAAACGTAGCACGGATACTAAATAGTACTTATCTGAAATGACGGAGGGTTACGGCTGGTTTCTAAGAAAACCTTTAATGTAATGAACTTGATATCGTTGCAGAATCTAGTGATTTGAAAAGGAGTGGTTTAATCTCCGCTTTTAAATCGAGTAGTTTTCAAAAACAAACCGAATAGCTTTTACTAGCAAAAGCTAAAGAGGTCACTCTCGGTGAAGGGATCTCGGCTTTTTCCTCATCGAATGGGGTGCTGGATATCCATCAAGGAATACCACTATACAAAGTAAGAACTACAGAAGCTATGATGATAAACCGAGTGGGTTATAGTATTTGCTAGTTTTGCTAAAGAGGTCGCTCCCGGTGAAGGGGTCTCGGCTCTTTCCTTATCGAATGAGGTGCTGGATATTCATCAAGGAATACCACTATGCAAAGCAAGAACTAGAGCTACCTTTTTAAAAACTTTTGATTCTACAACATCTTTAGGTTTCTTTTCTTTTCATTAATCTCATTAATGAAGTCCCATCATTTAATATTTCCTAAACATCACAGAAAATGAAACGAAAATAGAACGTACGCTTATGCCATCCGCATTTGCCACGAGCCCCGTCATGCACCGTTAGGTTATTTAACTAACGGTAGAGCGGGGGCTGGACTAGTGCGGGTGCAAAACATAAGCAACGTTTATTATATATATCATATATATATATATATATATCATCCGTCTCACGCAGTTATATGATCACATCACAGAACTAAACAGCAGAAGTCAACATATGAAATATTGGATATATTATGAGGTCCATGTTTTAAATTAAGCCAATAATGAAAAACACGGATTCCATGGTCGTGATGAATAGCCAATCCCATATCCCTAGACCCCTACGAGAGCGGCAAGGAACCTGCCAATTCTAAAGTGAGGAGACCCGGTCTCGACTCCTCGAGATGGTCTCCCACTGGACTCTAGAACCCGGTTACTTGTGCTCCCCGTCCTGGGTCTATCCTAATGCGGAAAAGGAAATAATATACATCAATGGTGACATCATCCTCAACCTGGAAGTGTCTAAATAAAAGAATATTACATACAAATTTTACATGAATGAAAATAATAAAACTCTCATCTCACATAAAACCCCTGGCTATTCATTCACGACGATCCAATAAAACATATCACAGCGACACATAATATCACATATCATCAACGTAAGTAAATACGCGTATCCCAAATTCCGTTGACATATAGCAACGAGATTTGGGATAGCCCACAAATTACACTTACGGTCGCAGAAAAGAAATGAAAAACTATAATAATTAGAATCCGTATATCCTTAGACATCATAAACCCGGAATATCTCATATTCCGGATTTTATTGCTAACTTATAAACTTTGCATTTTAGTCTCAAATTGAAAACTCTTTCAAATAAACTGTCGGATAATTCAACAAGATTCCAGACTAAGTGATCGCGTACTTTACACAATTGCGACGGAGTTTTGATCCGAATCAAAACTCTGTGGAAATCGATCAAACGAGACTAAACGGCTAAATTTACAAAATACAAACTAGTTTTCACAAAACTAATTATTCCGGATTCTAACAATTGTATCACATATCATCAAGATCAATACAATGTTAAACTTTTCGATCGATTTATCGAATACCCATAAATTCCAAAGACCTTAACAACTTGAGAATCATTAAAAACATCCAGAAAGTGCCAAATGCCTAAATGGAGCAACAAAAGAAAAATGACACCTCAACCCCACTAACTTGCCGCAGAACCGCGGCCAAACAAGGTGTTTGGCCGCGCTTCCACGGCCGTTTGTTGGTGTTGGGTCCTCAAATTTCTTGAGTCTCCATAAAAAAGCCTGCACGATTTTCTGCATATTTTTAATCACCAAAATTCCAACTTTTGAAAAATCGACAGAAACTTGAGAAAACCGGGTCTCAAAAATTTGATTGAACACTTTAATATCGTAAAGACCTACCCAAATGTTCTAGTTTGGCTCTGATACCATGAAAGCGTTTACTAGCACCACGGTAGGGTTAAAACGGGCATCACACATGCAATTTTCATGATTTCATGGTGCTAATGAACACCAACCAAGATCTAACTATAATGTTAGGGTTAACTATGATGATATCACAAAAAATAGCTAAGAGAAGAATGCTACAAGCATTTTAGACCATGTCCTTCTCTTCTAAAGCTTCGTGTTGTAGTCCACGCGACTCCACTAGGCTCCGCTTGAAGGTTGAACGAACTTCCTCCAATGACCTTCGTGCCGAAGATGATCCATCCGAAGTCCGCCAATCCAAGCTACCTCTTCACTAAACTCTTCAGTGAAGAAAACACACCACATCAAAGTGCTAATCTAATGTGGGATGGTGAAGTAGGGGTGTTGTATGCTCACCAGGGATCTCAAGCTCTATGGTTCACATCACATGTGAAGGTTTAGAGCTTGAAGTATGAGGAAGAGGATGCTGATGGAGAGAGCTAGAGAACTCATCACATGAGCTCCCAAAAAAATGGCTAAGTGTTAGAATGAGCAAGCATGAATGGCTCTCACTTGACCTCACTTACTCAAGCATGGAATAAAATGCAATAAGAAATTGCAACCATGCTTGAATAGTAAGTCAAGACTAATAAACAAATGAAAAAACACATGCCTTGCCATTCCACAAATATCTCCATATTTTACACCTCTTTTTCTATTTTCTAAAAATAGAAAATCCATGTCATGCTTCATATATATATATATATATATATATATATATATATATATATATATATATATATATATATATATATATATATTATGAAGAAAATAATTAGTGAACTAATATTAGTTAATATATAATTATATCAAATTTAAATATATATCATATTATTAAATCAACACTTGATTTAATAATCCGGTTATATCACATATAACCGACTAATATCATTTATCTGTATATCACATTATCAAATCAAAACTTGATTCGATAATCCGGTTATATCACATATAACCTAACTGATAACAAATAGCCGCCAGATTACAATACGGTATCTCATACTCGTATTTAATCAGCCCCCCACACATATCAGTATATGTGCCCTATTTCGTTTCGCTTGAACAAGAAAACTTCTGTGTGGGACTCTACAGACTCGTCAATACGCCAGCAGTAGGTGATGATCACATCAGTCATCCATAAGCCGTCAGCGATAGTAGCTGGACGTAACGGCTACCCAGGTATTGAGCGATTAGAAGATCAACAAACAAGCTTGTCCAAACTCCCATAAAGCCTATAAGTAACACTTACCATACAATCTAGTCTCTTCGTCTGATATGTCGCATATCGAGTCTAAGGGTAGTAACGTCAGACCCCAGTAACTTGATAAGTCACGCCGATGTATGGCTCATAACGGTTCGAGAAACTACTGGTAACTCTTATCAGTAAATCTCATCAGCAGCCCTGGCCGGGGACTTCCAGTTATAGCCAATCGAGTATAGCACAACATCAACTCCTAATACCGGGAGAGACGAAACCCCTCCTATCGCTCATTGCCTCCATGTGACTCGGGACTGTACCCAAAATCCACCTGTTTGCACGACTCCTTTGAGCCGTGGTAGGGTGGAAATCAAAGCACAGTGGGAGCCACACAAGAATCTATGATGATCTCGGGTCTACAGACTAACATGTCCAGCGTCACCATAGAACTGCTATCTGACGATAGGTATAGTACCAACTAGGAGTTCTCGGCGAGTCCTGTTTGGTGTACCCATTTTCTAATGAGAACCTGTGTACAATCATTGATGTCAAACACCAATGGCTATGGGATCAACTATCGTCCCATACAGGGTCAAGAAACGTACACACTAGCCTACTCTGGAATATTGATGCCCTGTCTCGATATCCCCTCGATTAGGAACTGTTAAAGGATGTACTTATGGACTACCCTGGCCCCACTAGTATGATATGCATCATAGTCCTGGTAGTCAAGTACATATCCTAAGGGTTTTATCAACATATAAGAGAGATATAGTATAATAATACTAGTCTACATGTTAAGATAAAGGCAACCAGATAGCATACTATCATGTCGAGCAAGAAAGTCCTCCATATATATGTCCAAGCATCCACTATATCATACAATAATGGCCTCTAGGGCATACATATCACTAACAGAACTACCTCTTCATAGTGCTCCCCCCTGACGGGCAATCCAGAGATTTCTAGGAATTCTTTCAAAGAAATCGACACCTCCCGATCTGATAATAGAAACGTATGGGTCGAGATATTCTATTGTTCCAAAAAGGACTTGACCCACCAACGTGAGGAGTGTGATAACAGAACATAGATGCGTACATCGCCGGATACAGCCCAGTCTTCAACAACAACAACTTCTTTGCAGATAAGATATAACGGGCCCAAGCAAGATAACCTGCGAGATGCCGTGGGGTCACTCCTATAGTATAAACCTGACCCTAAAGCCGTGCTTCTCCGTGGCATATCCGACACCCTAAAATATTTATGACCATCGGTAGTTGAACCAGTATCGATACCATGGACGATTGAAGATGACCATTCGCAGTCCAATCAATCTCCTCCACCGCATAAGCAATTGGCAAAAGGTTCGTGTATTGAATCGGAGGGATCGGCTCTGACGGTACTTCGCAAGTAAAGCTGCGACGTCCCTGGATGATGTAACTATACCATGCTCCCCATGGATGAAGGGATTTCTGTTCCGGATCGTGGTCCCGAATTAAAGCGAGGACTTCACGACCAGTAGGTGCATTAGCAAAAGCACTTTCCGAGAGAGGATAAGGGAAGTAGGAATTCGAAACCATGGTACCTGAAAAGAAATCAGGTGGAAAATTAGCACAAAAAATGCTAGAATCACTAAATCTAAAAGCTAGTGGACCCCACAGAATCAAGATGGCGACTCATTAATGATTGGAATATGTGCCCAATAGAGAAATCTAAAAATATTCTCTAAGGTTGGTTTTAATTAGATTAAAATTTTCAAAGCTGAGCCTTGTTTTGTAAGAAATGGTATAAAATACCAAAAATTTCCCTAAAAAGAAAAACGGTCAAGATTAAGGCCCAACTTTACAAAATGAGGTAGAGTTAAGTCCTAAAAATTCCCAAACAGGAGATTTGATATTAAATTTGTCAGAGCAAAATTCTGTTGAATTAAAACTTCAAGAAATCCCCAAAGGGAAGATGCTATGAAATTAAAATCAGAACTAAGTTCTGTGATAATAAGTGAAGTTAAAACTTCAGAAAAATCCCCTAAGGGATATGATTTAAAATAAAAAAAATTAGAACTAAATTCTGTGACCACAAATGAAGTCAGAACTTCAAGAAATTCCCAAAGGGGATATGCTAGAGCTAAGCTCTATGACAAAAAATGGAGTTAATCTTCTAAAAATTTCTAAAGAACAATATTTTAAAGGCAAAAAGTAAGCTCTGCTGAAGAAAACTCTTACCAAGAAAATTTTGGCAGAGTGGGTCTGCAAATGTAGATCTGTGAAAAAATGAAGAACTAAGCATCAAGAACAGAGCTAAACTCTAATGGAGAATAAAATTCTTAAGGAAGAAGAAAAGATAGAGGTGTAGTTGTCACTTAGGGCTTAATGCCCTATTTAAAGTGACGGGATCTGTTCAGATTCTCCTTATCCAAAGATGGATCGGACGGCTATAAAGCTGAACACTGTTGTACTCACGTGCAAGCCACGTGAGAACAACGGTGGGGGCATTTGTTCCCTCATAAAATGAGACGGCGCCTCATGTGAAAGACACGTGAGCGCCGGCATGCAGAACACGTGGACGCCTGTCTTGAATAGGATTAAATCCTAAGGCATCACCTTATGTGAAAGACACGTGAACGCCGGCGTGCAAAGCACGTGGACACTTGTTTCCAGTAAGGATTGAATCTTAGGGCCAGCGCCTCACGTGAAAGGCACATGAGCACCGGCGTGCAAAGCACGTGGGCACCTGCTTCAGTAAAAATTAAATTCTTTGGTTACGCCACGTGCATAGCACGTGAGCGTCAGCGCCCAAGTTGAAGCAGATTTGCTTGGGTAGAATTAAGTTCTACATGAGAAAATATTTCCCTAAAGTAAGAACAATATTCTCTATTAAACAGAGAGCCGTTGGATCAAAAATCCAATAATAGAATTAAATTCTATTAGAGAAAAACATCTCCCTGATCAAATAAAATAAGAACAATATTTTATGTTAAACAGATAGACATTGGATCAAAGATCCAACGGTGATTTTAAAAAATCATCAAATGATAGAATTGAATTCTATTAAGGAAAAATATCTCTCTAATCTTTCTAAATAAGAAAAATATACTCTGTTTAACAGAGAACGCTTAGATTAAAAATCAAATGATGATTACAAAATCACCGTATGAAATAAAAGATAGAATTAAATTCTGTGCACGGGAAAATATTTTCCTAATTTTATTAAAAACAAGAAAAATATATTCTGTTAAACAGAAAGCCTTTGATCTAAAATCCAACGGTAATTAAAAATCACCACCTGAATATAAAATCACATTGAGATCTCTCAAACAAGAGATCTTTTAAACTAACCAACAAATTTTCCTCACTTATATAAAGGACCCGACACTTTAAGTCTCAGGGGGAGAATCGACCCCATAAGGTGATAAAAAGGGAGAAAACTACAACTGAGAATTTAATTCTCTTGCAGAAAAAAAGTTCCTTCTCCTCTCAAACCCTACGTAAAAAAAAGAAGAGATAAAAAATATTTCATTTGACTAATATATGTAAATATAAGGGTTTAACCCTCCATAAAAAATTTAGTTCTTTCTTTGTATCTGAGATCCGCAAGTCAAATCTTCCATAACTTGAGAATTTAATTTTCATCAGAAAGATTTTGCTCTTCAGATTCAAGATTTAAGGGAAAAGATAGATATAAGAAAAGAAATATGAATAAAAGAAGTGGAACTTATATTTCAGGAATTTAATTTCTCTAAGAACAGGGTTTAACCCTATATAAAGAACTTAGTTCTTATAAAAATGGAATAGAAAAACTTAGTTCTCAAAAATCCGATTCCAGATCTTCAAAAATAAAGATCTTGGTGATCATTACTAGACAAAACACCATTAACAGAAGTTAAATATCTTTATAAAATATAAACAGAGGTTAAATCTATAAGTACTCAACGCCTTACGTGCTACACATGTGAGCGCCCTAAAGATTCCCTAAAATGAGTGCCTCACGTGACACTCATGTGAGCATGCAGAAAGCCCATGAAGCCTTAGCGCCTCACGTGCCTCATACGTGAGCGCCCGTAAATGAAAACTCGGCGCCTAATATGCCTCACACGTGAGCGCTCGTAAATGAAAGCTCGGCTTCTCATGTGCCTCATACGTGAGCACCTGTAAATGAAAACTCGGCTCCTCACGTGCCTCACTCGTGAGCGCCCGTAAATAAAAACTCAGCGCCTCACGTGCTTCACACATAAGAGCCCATAAATAAAGATCCGGCGCCTTACGTGCTCCACACGTGAGCACTGTATAAAAGTGCTCAGCACTATATAGTCAAGTGACTAAGTGCTTAGCACTGATAGGACAACGTCCAAGTCTGAGCGCCTCATGTGATACACACATAAGCGCCAGAACAGAAATGAGATATTATATTCATAATCAAAAGACAAAGTGCTTGGCACTGCAAGATGATGTAAAAGCGCAAGACTGAGCCCAAAATTGGCTAAGTCTCTGAAATTTCCCTGCAGCCGAGCCTATATGTTCTGTTGGTGGATCTTAACAAAATTTAATGATTATTAACCATGTTTCTAAGTTGATCTTAGTCCCATACAATATTAACGTATCCTTAGTTAAAATAAATTGAGCCTATATGCTCATATATTTAAGTCGATCTTAATCTAAAACCAGATTAACGGTCCTTAAATAAAATAAAATATTCTTTGAACCAACGGTGTTGGATATAGTGCCCTCAGAGTCAATTATTGGATCGCAGGCATGTGATTGCAATGATTGAGGGAAGACTTATACCGGTAGGACAGTCTTACTCGAGATGATTGTATACTATCTGGTTTGTCTCTATCGTCGTGTACATGCTTTAGGTGATATTGTGGTTCACTATTACACCTTGATGGAGAATAGTATGCTACCATGGTTTGTCTTTATCATCGTGTACTGCTTTAGGTGACCTTACAGGTCGCTATTGCACGCTGATAGAACCCTTAGGGTTCTTGCCTGACGACCAGCAGTATGATGGCGATCATATACGTGGGAGCTGGGGTCTATAAGCACATCCTTAAAGTGGTCCCTAGTCGTAGGAGTTTCGAGACTGGGTATCGATACTCCATTAGTAGACTAGTGTATACAGTCGAGACCCCGACGAGGGGCGGTGGCTGGTCTCACAAACCATTAGTGTTAGTTGGTTCACCTAAGATGTATACAGGTACTCATTGGGTTATGAGTACACCGGACAGGACTCGCCGGGAACATACTAGTTGGTATTATACCTGACGTCAGATAGCAGTTCCTTGGTGACATGTGTACATGTTAGTTCATCGACCTGAGATTGTCATTTGTCTCGTGTGAGTTCCCACTGTGCTTTGATTACTACCCTACCACGGCTCAAAGGAGTCGTGCAAACAGGTTTTAGTTGGGTACAGTCCCGAGCCACATGGAGGCAGTAAGCGGATCGGCAGGGGTTCGTCTCTCCCGGTATTGGGGGTGAGGTCGCGCTAAGTCTAAGAGAGCCATTACACAAAGCTCTCGGCCGAGGCAGGAGATTTACTGGTAGGTATTCCAGTAGTATCTCAGAGTGTTCTGGGCTACACTCCAACACGACTTGTACCGCTTTTGGGGGTCTGACTTTTACCAACCCCCTAGGCCCGCCATGCGATACTCATAGACGAACGGACCGGACTGTACGGATATTGTCACTGACAGGCTCAGAAGGGTGTCAGGATGAGTTCGCTCATCGACCTCCCTTTTGGTCAATACTTGGTAGCCCATTACGTATGGCTAATACCTCTGACGTGCTAGTGGTTAAATCCACAGCCAAAGTATTGACGAGTCTTTAGAGTCCCCCACAAACAGTTTCTCAAGTTTCGGGCGAAACGTTGTAGAGGCCATATGATATATGGCAGGGTTCGATCATATACGTGCGGTATTGCATGGATCATGATCGGACGGATCATACTAGTGGGCTTTGGTTTAAACCAGATCCTAGTATTAGATTTGTTGGATTACTTTAGTCTCATCGTATTCGCATTCAGTCGGAATGCGGATGCAGGTATGTATATACAGGTGAGGGGTATCCTTGCGATCCGTCACGAATTTACTTTAGATGTTGCCGGATTTTCTTGTTGGACCAAACATTTGGATTAATGTTTGGATGGTGGAAATAATGAGCTAGAATTCATCATGGAATGCATTAAATGTGGCATAGACATATATCATGACTCGTGGTCTCTTTTTTAGCAAATATGTCACATTAGTGGATTGATTTGAGTCATGTAATGAGAAAGAGAGAGAGAGGGGCTGCCATGAATTGGTGAGCTCTCATATTATTCTTCTCACTCTCTCTCATTTGTTCATTCCAACATCACAAAAGAAAAAAAAGAGAAACATCTTCTTCTTCCTCTTTCTTCTCTAGCTCTTTATCTCCATCAATGGCAACACCTCTAACCTCTATCCAAGCCATGGATGCAAGAGACAAAGTGATCACAAACAGTCTCTACAATACCTTGGACACGTCGGCTAGCACACTTCGTTCCCGAGTTACTTCGGATGAAACGGGAGCCCGTAAAAGGACTCGTAGATGTGGTGCCCTTTCCGACGAGGAGATCAAGACAGGAGATGCCGCGAGAAGCTTGGGATGGTGGTGTAAGTCTACGGTAGCGCCCCGGCCGTCAAACTGACGCCAAATGCGGAACAAAAAACTTTTATACTGGCGCTATAGCATAC
Source organism: Agapanthus africanus (assembly GCA_030015575.1). Lineage (NCBI taxonomy): Eukaryota > Viridiplantae > Streptophyta > Magnoliopsida > Asparagales > Amaryllidaceae > Agapanthus > Agapanthus africanus. The sequence continues at coordinate 452,520,998 of CM057349.1, read as the reverse complement.
TATAACCCGAATCTGCCATTAACGCTAAACTAACAAACTACAAAGTGGGTAGAAAGGTTATACCGAACGATCCGAGTCCTTCGTTCTTTAACCATCATCCCACGCTCCGTTGCGGCTGCTCCGATCTCCTGGCTCCTCGTCGAGGTGGTACCACATCTACGGATCTTTAAACGGGCTCCCGCCTCTGAACCGAGGCAACCCGGTCATCAAGTTTGCTAAAAGAGATGACCAAGATTGATGTAGAGAATGAGTAGAACACTTTGTCTCACTACATCCAAAGCCATGGATGAACGGTTAATGAAGTTTCCTTTTGGATCGAGTAAATGAGAAATGTGAATATGAAATTTCCATGAATCAAATTCCTAATCTTTTTAATCAACAACCATTCTTTGCCTCCATAGAATGGCCGGCCACTAAATAGGAGGAGGGAGGTGAGTGTAGGAGTAGAAGAGGTGACCATAAGATAAAAGATCATGAAGAAATATCTAAGCAAGAACAAAACCACATTAATGCAATGAATGACTCACTAAACCTAGTCATCCATTCATTTAATGCAAACAATGATTCATGAACCTAGTCACCAAAACAAGAAGCTTCCACTCATGACTCACCTCATGACTCACCCTCATGAAGAAAAGATAAATCCGCATTAAACCGAATGTTTAATACGGGTGATAGAAAACTGGCAACTTCCAAAAGCGATCCCGAAACGAATTTCAGGATAACCCCGTAACTGTATAAATATACCCGCATTTGTATTACGACCGAATACAAATGCAACTGAGACAAAGATGTTATATCTACAAAGTATAATACATGGATCCGGCTTAAACCAAAGCCCACCAGTATTATCTGCCCGAAATATAACACGTGCGTAAACGCACGTGCATTTTCCGAACCCTACCATAAAACCATACGGCCTCTACAACGTTTCGCCCGAACATGGGAAACTATCTGTGGGGGACTCTAATGACTCGTCAGTACCCTGGCAGTGGGTTTAACCACAAGCACGTCAGCGGCACTAGCAGTGCGTAACGGCTGCCCATGTACTGACCTCAAGGGTAGCCGATGAGCGAACTCATCCTGAAACCCTACTGAGCCTAACAGTGACAATATACATACAGTCCGGTCCGTTCGTCTATGAGTATCGCATATCGGGCCTAGGGGGTTGGTAACGTCAGACCCCCAAAAGCGGTATAAGTCATGTCGGAGACATGCCCTGAACACCCTGAGAAACTACTGGAATACTTACCAGTAATTCTCACCTGCCTTGGCCAAGGACTTGGTGTAATGGCTTTCCTAGACACAGCACGATCTCACCCCCAATACCGGGAGAGACGAATCCCCTGCCGATCCGCTCACTTGCCTCCATGTGGCTCGGGACTGTACCCAAAAAAGACCTGTTTGCACGACTCCTTTGAGCCGTGGTAGGGTAGAAATCAAAGCACAGTGGGAACTTACACGAGACAAATGACGACCTCAGGTCGATGAACTAACCTGTACACATGTCACCAGGGAACTGCTATCTGATGATAGGTATAATACCAACTAGCAGGTTCCCGGCGAGTCCTGTCCGGTGTACTCGTAACCCAATGAGCACCTGTATACATCTTAGGTGATCCAACTGACACCAGTGGCTTGTGAGACCGGCCACCGCCCCTCGTCGGGGTCTCGACTGTATACACTAGTCTACTCCGGAGTATCGATACCCTGTCTCGAAACTCCCACGACTAGGGACCACTTTTAAGGATGACCTTATAGACTACCCAACTCTCACGTATATGATCGCCATCATATTGTTGGTAGTCAAGCAAGATCCTAAGGGCTCTATCAACGTGTAATCGTGATCAGTAACCTGAACCTATACACGACTGATAAAGGCAAACCAGATAGCATACTATCATCTCGAGTAAGACTGTGCTACCGGTATAGGTCCTTCTCAATCATTGCAATCACGTACCTGCGATCCAATAATTGACTTTGAGGGCACTGTATCCAACAGGTGGCCGAAGACCGAAGGACACGGATCGATCGGTATAGCTTTCCAACCCTTTCTCTAGTTGCTAGTTGTAGGTTAATGGTTCAATCCGGGTTTTAAGCATACGATAGCGCCGGTTTCTAGTTTAGAAAAAATTTCGTTTCCGCATTTTGGCCTCGGAAAGACGGCCGAGGCGCTACTGTAGTCTTACAGACGGAACATATGACCTAGGTTCAAACCCAAATTGAATATACGAATTTGGACTAATTCACGCCCTACGGGCAACGACATAAATTAGTCTCCATATACAATCCACGAGCAACCAAAATAAATAAAACAAAACACGACACGAAGTGACCTACCGGAGCAGGAGAAAGTTGTTATCGCAGGGGCTTGCGCGATAACGTAATTAACTGCAGGGGCTTGCGCCTGAAGGGAAGAACATCCTCACAATCAAAAACCCCTCACAAATTAGGGGGAATCTGATAATGTCTGATACATCGGTCGCATTTGTAGGGTGTTTTTCGTCACCCCATTGAGATGGGAATACGCGTGCGCTTGTCAGGCGCATTACAGATACCCCCTGCCTAGGGTAGGCTGGGGTTTATTGATTGTGGGGACCTAAATCTCTGGCAGTCGCGGACCAAGCTGCCGTTAATTACCCCTCGCCTTTGGAGCGAGAGAACCTCCGATTGACGGGTCAACTATTCATGCGAACTCAATATGCAGTGTGCGTGTTTGAAGGGGTTTTGGATATATCGGGGGCCCCGCAGAGTTTTACGGGGGTCCCGCTACCCGGATAGCGGGCTGGGGGTCAAGAGGGCTAGCAGCCCCCTTGCGAGGTGCGGGGCAGCGCCCCGTTAGAAATTTTCTCTAACGGGAGACAGTGTTGTAGAGTGTGTGTGTGTGTGTGTAAAAAGGGGGGAAGCGTCTTAAAGACGCATGCGTGGCACGTGGGGCATAGTGCCCACGGGTCACGTGCATGGCACGTGCGCGCTTAGCGCCCGCTGGTCACATGCGCAATACGTGGGCGCTAGGAGCCAGCGGGTCACGTGCGCAGCACGCGACCGCGAGGCGCCCGCGGGTCACGTGCGCTGCACGCGACCACTGGGCGCTGGGCGGGTCGCGTGGGGCGCATGTGGGCACTTAGCGCCCGCGGGTCACATGCGCTGCACGCGACCGCTGGACGCTGAGCGGGTCACGTAGGGCTCACGTGGGCGCTTAGCGCCCGTGGGTCACATGAGCGCACGTGCGCGCTTTAGTGCCCGTGGGTCACGTAGGCTGCACACGACCATCGGGCGCTTTAGCGCCCGCGGGTCACGTGCCATGCACGCGCCCGCTGGGCACCCGCGGGTCACGTGCATGGCACGCGACCATGAGAGACACCAGCGGGAAGGGGCTTAGCCCCTGGATTGGGGAGTTGAACTCCTAAGGGGTTTTGGAGTTGAACTCCTAACAGAAATTTAATTTATGGAGTTAAACTCCAACAGATCTAGAAAGGAGTTAAACTCCTAGGAATCTTTGGCTCTTCTTTTGAGCCTTGGATCTGTCCAAAGTTAGATTTTTGGAGATGGGTCTCCTTCTTCCTTCTCTTGATCGGCGGGATCTTGGAGAATAGAGGATGAGACTTAAAATTCTCCCATTTTCGAGATCTGATTGGAGATCCGAGTTCCCCTTCGTGGGTTTTGTGGTGAAAAACTATTTATATTTTTGAAAGGAAGAGTTAAACTCTTGATTTAGTTCAAAAAAAGAGGAAGGTTTTGGAACCTTGAGGAAGGAGAATATCACATATCTTGATTCTTTTTGGGAGAGAGAAAAAAGTTCTTGAGATATTTTTATTGTCTTTTCCTTTATAGGCATACACTTTACATATAGCCCCTTGGGCTTTACAAAATGGCATTTTGCCCATCACATGCCTCATGTGCTATTTCTTTTTGCACATAAGCCATGGGCTTTACAAAAATTTGGCTTTATGCCCATTTTTCTTACATTTATTCATAAAATAAAATAAAAGAAATACATCAAAATTATTTATTACAAAATTTTCATTTTGGCATGGGAGAGGCCGGCCGCTTCATGTTCGGGATCGACCCGGGCATTGGCCCACTTGACCTGGGCTTAGGCCCACTTGGCTTGGGGTTGACTTGATTTTGACTTGGTCAATCGGGGTATAAATTTTGACCCCAACAGCATCTATCCAAACCTTCGATATACAGTGTCATAAATCAACTTGGTACTTCGGAGAGAATGATGGATATGTCCGAATAGCATTTGCCGCCAAATTCATGCAAGACGACCTATCTCGGTTCGTATCTGTTTTCGGCGGTAAACATGTATTTTAGTGTAATATACACAAAAACACATACACACACAAGCATACACACACATGTGCAACGCCAAACTATAATTTATCTTTGATCATTATTCTCTACATTGAACTCTTGTCAAATACCACCCTAATCCCAACACTAAATCCAAAATTTTAAACTCGATTAAGAAAACCCTAAGTTTTAAAACTTTACCCTAAAATAAAAAATTCAACACATTAAAATCGAAACGTAAACGTAAAACTAGTTCAAAATAATATTAAACTTGTGCGTATGATAGTCGATGAAAATATGAAATTTTCATATTATCGTAGCTAATCATATGTGAAAATCAAAACGCGACTTAGTTCCCATCTATCGGTTAAAATACATGCGATGTTCGTCGTGAAATAAAACTACACGAAAGTTGTTAAATATCAGACGGTATCGTTCGGCTTCTAATAATCGTCGCATAGTTTATATGACGAGAATTAATATTCAATCGTATGATAATCGATAGATTTGTCCCATGCGGAAAAGTTAGAAATGTATAAAGCAGACACCTGCATTCACTTGTGTTTTTTATTCGTTTCGAGATATTTCATCGGTACCTTTCTGCTGGTTCTCCATGTACAACGATATATTAGATATTCGTTTCAATGGTGTTTCACTGCATTGAAACAATTATCTGTTTTATTACAGTGTACTCAGAAAACAGCGGGGAGGTGCTGCCGAAATTTTCTCGAAACGGATGAAAACACAAGTGAATGGGTGTATGTTTTATACATTCTTAATAGGATAGGTGCCTTACCCCTACCGCCGTTACCCTTGACATCCAATAAAGAACATTTAATATTATTATCAACTTTCTTGGAAGAAGAATCTAACTCTCGAGTTTTGAGATTAGAAGGAGAAAGTTCTCAATAGGCGTTGGAGGAGATTAGAAGGAGATAGTTCTCAATAGGAGTTGGAGGAGAGCCAAATCCATTAATATTTGAAATCAAACTTAACGAAGTCATCAATTAAACCTTACACTAACACTTCTTATTATTCGTATATCTCGTATTTGTCATGAAATCTTAATTTCATGACTCTTATCTATACGAACCTTGCTACGTTCCATTTTTTCCAATACGGTATTCCCGTACCTCCACGACAAGAGTTGGATGCACATCAATGTTTCCTCAAGTGTCACTGGTTTTTTTCTTAACGGTATTTATTTTTCACCGATTTGCCTACGCACGTCTTGGGATACCGAAAGAGCACGAAATCTATCGTCTTTGCTATAGGTGTATGAATACGCAATTGCAGAACGGAGAAAAGGATGATAAGTAGGATATTCATAGAGAAAAGGATGATAAGTAGGATATTCATAGAGAAAAGGACGATGGAGGGCCAGTGCAAGAGACAGAAAACGAATTCATTGAAGCGAAAACCGAAGAGTGGCAAAAGACAATAGAAGAAGAGGAAGAATGACAGTTTGAAGAAGACAAAGCCGTCAAAGACGATGATGTTGTATTCGTGCCGGTCGATAACATGGATGGGCTTATAAATACCGTTGGACTTTCTTATAATACGGAAATCATTGGCCCCATGTTATTGGAGAAGTACAAGGCTTCCTCAAGAATCCCTTTATATTCAAATTGCAAAGGGTTTTCGTTACTATCATTTTTCGTACGTCTCTTTCAGATCAAGTGCAAGAACAGATGGAGTGACATGTCTTTCACCGATCTTCTAGTATTGCTGAAGGAAGCTTTTCCCAACGGAAATGAAGTGCCATCGAGCTGGTACGAGGCGAAAAATATAATCACAAATATCGGCCTAAAGTGTGAGAAGATACATGCATGCGAGAATGACTCTGTTTTGTTCCGAAAAGAACATGCCGCACTCAAAAGTTTCCCAGTGTACGGGAAAAGACGATTCAAGCCTAAGAAAGACTCCCGTTCGAACGATGTGCCCGTGAAGATTCTTCATCATTTTCCGTTAATATTGAAGCTACAACGGTTATTTATGTGTTAGGATACGGCGTCTGAAATGCAGTGGCACCATAAAACGTCTCGTGAAGAGGGAAAAATGAGTCATATTAGAGATTCGATATCGTGAAAAGTTTTAGATGAAAAACATCTTTCGTTCAGCATAGACCCTTATAACGTGAGGCTGGGTGTCACGACCCAAAATATTAGCTCGTGACCAGCACTTGAATCACGCAACGTCTAAAGGCGTAACGGAATTCAAGTAAGCTGAAACCCAGAAATCTAAACCTTTTTAAGAAAATAAAGGAGGTGAAGTTTTGAAATAAAGGTATAATGAAATCAATTTTCTAAAATGCATGGAAAAAGAACATGAATGATGCAAGTGAAATTTACTAGTTTGAAAACATGTTTCGTCTTTTTTTTAAAAAAATCGGCAGCACCTCCTTTGTGTATTTTGATCCCTGCACGACTCCCTGTGTTTGAAATATTATTTCCAGTGCCCCCGGGTTACTCCAGATTCCAAAATACCCTCACAATTCACTTATTTATCCGATGTGGGGGTTTCTAAATTCCGTGTTTTGGGTTTCTAAGCTCTGGTCCAGGTCATGAATCATCTCAAAAGTCTTGTTATCAGCCACCAACATCACCAATTTTCCAAACCCTTCTCTTGGGATTTTCCCAAGTTCTCAATCCATCACTAACGACATCTAAACTTAACAAAAAGCTAGGAAATCCAAACTACTCTAAATGAAAAGAGATATATCTCAAGGTTACTCCCAAACAAAACCCTAGAGGTCCCAAAGTTACCAAAATCCCATTTTGCTTGGTGCAATGTGATGAGCATGAAGAGGGAATCGTTTTTTGTGAAAGGGGTATATGGTTGGGGTGGAGTTTTGGAGATGGTTTTAAGGTTTGAAGGTGGAGGTATGTGGAGTTGAGGGAGATGAAGAGGGAAATGGAAATGATGGGGGAAATAGGACAAGGCAGCAGCCCCCCTCTCTCTCTCACTATTGTTCTCACCCACTCACTTTCCATATCATTATTTTGTCTCCTTTCTCTCTCCTCACTCATCATGACACCTTTTCTTTCTCTTTTCTCACCAAAACACATACACCCAAATAAAACAACACCATGAAATAACATGTAACCAAAATGTAACATGACATGGTGCGCTAGCCATGAAAAACTGTAGAAACACGAATTTGGCTTAATCGCGATTAGAAGTGCACTAATCGGGTTTTTATCGAAACTGCATAAATAAAATTTTTAAAATGCCAAATTCTTTAAATATATTATTAAATGAATAAATCATTTTAATTTCCAATTATTTCACAATTATTGGTATATATTTATATCCTTTTCGAAAACCCCAATTTCGCAAATCGGGCAATTTTCGGGAAAAATATTATTTTAATATTAAATTCCAGAAATAATATTTTATATTTTCTGAAATGTTACAATCTTCCCCCTTAAATAAATTCGGTCTCCGAATTTAAATTTAAATCCCCAAAATCTAAAACATTTCAATAATCAGCTCAAAACAATGGGGCTTCGAATCATGGAAAACGCAGAAATAACACAGCGCGTCAAGTGCGCATAAAAACGAGTACAAAATTCAAAATCAAACTCTGTCAAGCGTCATGCAAATTATCGGATTCGCACGCATATCCTCGGAGTTACAATAGAGATACGGATCTCGAAATCCACTACTGAAATCCAATATACATTAGTCAAATACTATAGTACGTGTATAATACGCATCTTTGAAAACTCCAAAATCTGAATAAAATACATGCAAAGTCCTTTCTAAATCGCCGCGGGAATGCGTAACTCACGGCATAACTGACGTATGCTCATTTTAAAATAATAATATATGTCCATATATGTTTTCTCAAATACACGTTCCGTCGTTTTCAAAATATCCCAAAAGATTTTCCTTTATAAACGTTCGTGTCGCTCACGAACACGTAGGAAATAGCGAGACTATAGCTCCTCTTTTTTGAAAACCACTTGGTAAACTTTTAATGCATGCAAAGTACTCAGGTACTGTCCTCGGATCAGTCATGTTCGGCTACTACATAACATAGTGCCTATCATGAAAACAAAGTGCTCAAAAGAAAAATCAGTCTCAAAAGGCCTATCTAACCATCACGTGCGTCTGGGGCACACGGAAATCAAATCCAAATACACGTGCCACAACATGCACAAAAGCAAAACTAAGTGCAACGAGTGTGTACAAAAGCATCTGTCCACTGCAACGGGCGTGCACGACAACAATATCAAGTGCATCTAAAATGCACAAAAATCTCAATCCAGTACATACGGTGTGCACAAAATCGCATCTCATATCATGCACCCAACATGCGCGAAAATCCAAATCAGTGCATATGTTCCACACGAATGAAATCGCATCCAATATGCACGGAAGAAATCTAAATCAAGAGCATCCAACATGCACGAGTAAAATCTCACTCAAGTGCATCTGATGCACACAAAAATCCAAAATCAAGCGCCTAATATGCGCAAAAATCCAACCAAAGCGCGTCGAGTCCGTAAAAGCATATAGTGCAGTAGCATGCACGTAAACGAATGGCAAGTGCCAACGGGCACGAAAATACAAATCTGGTAAAACGAATGCTCAACGATATAAATCGGGTGCAACCGAGGTACGGAGTATAAATCCAGTGCGACAAACGCATAAATACCCGTCCGGTGCAACAAATGCAAGAAATGCAAATCTAGTGCAACTAATGTGCGAAATACGAATCTGGTGCAGCAAATGCACAAAACATAAATATGGTGCGACAATTGCACGAAATTAAAATTTAGTGCCACAAATGCACGAAGTGAAAATCTGGTGCATCCAGTGCACGAAATACAAATACAAATCCATAACTCAAATGCGTAAACAGCAACACTGAGTGTACCAAGGTGTATAAAATCATAAACGTGTGCAACTGCGTGCACAAAACGCTTATCAATGCACATCAAGCACATATAAGCTATACCGAGTGCAAAAATCAAATCGAGTGTTTACCACACGCACAAAATCAAATCAACCGTATGAAATCCATGTAATCATAAACATGTGCAGCCAAGGCACAAAACTGAATCTCAAGTGTAATAGATATGCATAAATCGTAAATCAACACAACGGTGTAGAAATTATATATATTAAGTGCAATAACTATGCACACAATGTAAATACCCAGTAGGTGCAGCCATGGTGCATGAAATCCATATCAGGAAACTCGTCATCAAAACTCAAATCCAAGCGATATAAGCGTGATACTCAGATCACAAACGCAAATCGCAACAAAAGACATCGAGGTACACCTCCTGCAATGTCGAAAAATAAATCGGTGCGCCTAAAAACCGGCAGAATAAGAACATCCGCTTGCCTCCTACTCACGGTCTGGCATCCTCTATCTCTAGATACTCATCTTCTCCTCGGATTACCAACCTCGCAATCCATCGGCTCATCGGCCCAGTCAGGCATGCTAACAGGGACGATTCCGTTCTGGCACTTCTCTGGTCATCTCTCGGTCAATCATCACGACCGCTCGTAAAGCAACACGTCACTGGCGTCGGCCTCTGACTCTCTGAATACACGCGGCACATCTGATCCTGGGTGCAATTCTCATTGCAGCAGTGTCCCGGAAGGAATCCTGCTCAGGGTCTCTTCTGATCTCGCCTATACCGAATTGTACGGAGGCTGGTACTCTTACATAATCTTTTCTCGTTTTCTGGACATCTGCGTTTCAGCACAATGTTTCCTCGGGAATTGGCCGTATCCCAACGCCTCTGTGTGCATATCAGATCTCTAATCTCGACGGGGAGTAGCAGCAGCTCGTCAGCGTCTCGCATGAACCTCCGGCTCCACTTGTCTGCATCCTCATCCACTACGACGTCACATCGTGCTATCTGCATACTGCAATGGTCCTCGGCTTCAGTAAATCCGGAGTCTCTCACACGAACTCGAAGTCACGAACTCGGTATCTTCATCACTCTGTAGAAGATATCTAGCCGAACACGTCCTCGGGAACTCGTCCAAACCATCGGAGGAATACTCAATACTCGTCCGTCCTCGATCAACTCACAACGCATCTGGGTGAGGTCCTCTATCCGAAGCTGGTCAGCTTGTTGATCTCTTATCACATGATATCTGGACGAAGTCAAACTTTTCGATCGAGTCATCGAGGTCCAAAAATTTCCCGAAGGCTCAATACCTGAGCGCTGTCTAAAAATATCTGGTACATACCACCGCACCTCTGGACCAGCCGTAGAAGGGAAAACCCAAGCCTCACTGATGGCACCGCTAAACTTCCACAAACCCTAAGGTTCAAAGCGGTTCCATGGTCATCATGTCGAGTTAGGGTTTCATTCTTCTAGAGGGTCCACAGAATTACCTGCATGTTCCTCCGAACACTTTAAACTTAGGAAAATGGGTTTCTGACACTCGTTCGAACTTTTTAACTTCGCCTAGGTGGCATGCGAATACCCTTCGTCCGCACGCTAAACAGTGCCTCAATCCTTCAGGAAAGGCGATACATCGGCGATCGTCTCTGGATCGGTCTGCTCTAGGTCTGAGTAAGTTTCTCTCCACACTGGAAATCTTCAACTCAATTGGGCCTGCGTCGGCGCATCAACCTGACGAATCCCCTTCGTCTCTCAAATTGAGGTAGGCTAGCTATAATCTGTCGCATTTCTGCCTGGAAGCTCCGGCGATCTTAGCTCGTAAGCTCTGGAAGCGACATCCCATCATCTCAGCAACAGCTGGGTCACCTGTCTGTACGGTAGACGACATCATAATCTCTGAGGTATGCTGTATATCAACAGTCCTCTCGCAACTGGCAGCTCTAACAATGGCCCGATCATCCGGTATAAAAGCAAGCACTCGCCTCCACAAGAGTCACAACAAAAATACTAACTCGAGACGTTCCCATGTCACCAGAAAATACAATGGTCAGCTCTCGTACCAGACGAGCTCGCCCTGACCGCAACACTAGCAGCAGCTCAAACTACGCTCAATCTATGGTGACAGGAACCTCAATCGAGTATCGAAGAAAGCAGATCAACGGCATGAGAGGAAACGACAGATCCAGAATGGATACATAATCATAAGAAGGAACAGCATCAATGAAAGTATGATCACGAAACTAATAGAATCGAGGATCTCAAATGGATGTATAATCATGGATAAGAAGAGAATCACTGGTCTCAAAAATATGTACATCCTAAGGTTTCTTAAGTGGAGTATCGTATCGTAAATTTTCCGCGGAACATACGTACGGTACGTCACTCTACTCAAGCTACCTACTCCATCAATCAGGGTCAGCCTATGAAACGAAAGTTCGGGTCTAATACCCCCCCGTTCAAGTCTAAGTTCCGTAAGGTCAAGCCTAGGTTCCGAAATACATACCCGCCCTAGACTCCGCATAGTCCAACATAGACTCGAACCAAGGTTAAACCTAGCACTCTGATACCAACTTTGTCACGACCCGAAAAATACGGAACATGACCGGCACTTAAATTACGAAACGTCTCAAGACGTACGTAATCTAAGTAAGCCAAAACCCAGAAATCAAAACCAAGTAAAGCAGTAGAGTGGAGGAAAAACCAATTTAAATCAAGTAGTTTTAGCACCATAAGCCGAAATATGTATTTTTAAAATCACAAGTCTTTTCTGAAAATTTCGGCAGAGTTTCCTTTGTAAATACTAGCCCCAAACGGGGTACAACATGATAAATATATACATGAATGAAAAAGGCATCCCCAAGCGGGAGCTAGCTCTTCGTCAATCGACGGTCACAACCACGCAAGCAATATAATAAGTATACGACGCCCAACGGCGAAGTTCAACACAAAAGATAAAGAAAAGCAAGACATAAAAACCACAAGTAGCGGAAAACCCCTCACCCTAAGTCTCGCAACCACAATCCCACTAAGTCTCATTACTTATACAATTTACTAAGTTTGATTGATGGAGTTAACTAGATACAATATGAAATATAGATACAAGAGTGGGTACGATACAAATGTCCCACCTACCAATGCAAAACACCCGAATGCAACTGTGTGCCAACGAAGTCGCTACTGATCCAAGCGGTCAAGCTGCAAGAACTGTGGCACAACGGGGGTGAGTTGCCAACTCGTGAGTAGAAAAATATCAACAAGTAGAACTCAAATAAACAACGACTTCTAGGTCAACTATATCATAAAGGTAATACTATGATATCTAGGGGTAACCGGGTCATATATGTGCCAACAAGGTAGTCAATGTCTATAAGCATGCTAATATCATCCAATCAGATAATCAATGTCTGTATGTACGTGGATCTCGTCCAACCATATGATCAAAGTTTGTATGCATGTGGATCTCGTTCACGTGTCAACCAATGACACAACAATATCATGCATGTAAATATCATAAAAACATATGCATGAAAATATGAGGATATAAATCAACGTGTGTTCCTCGCGACACATCAAAATCATGGAACTGGAGTGTCCAACCTCGACACTCGAAAATATCATGAAACCCGTGTCCAGCATCGACACGTAAATCCTTATATGTCTCAGGCACCGCACACCCTGGTCGGCCCTCATATCCATATCTCTACTCCGGTCGGTATCCTCCGGATAACCGCCGAGTCCAAATACAATCACCGGTAGGTAGTGCTCCCCTGCCAGGCTCATCGTCTACACCTCGAACTTCTTTCCCCGGGGTACCTTACCGGGTCCACCATGTACCCGCAAACGGTGCCTACCGCTCCTCGAATCGGGTTTCACATGCCACTCTCAGAACCGAGAAAACACATGGTGGACGCACTGAAATATCATATCAAGAGAAACCGGGTTTGTAAAACAATACATGCTTTCTTTTAAAATAACCATCGTTCTCAAATCCAGAAATCTCATGAAAACAGCATATCTCAATGCGTAAAATCATAGAGCATGATGTTTGCGACATATAATAGAAATGTAAGCATATCCGTATATCATGCAAAATGGAAAAGTGATATGACATTTTAAGGGAAAACCGCTCTTTTAAATGATTCCAGTTTTGAAATACAATATGCGGTTCCCAATTTTCCAATAAAATCAGTTATCTATGTAGGCATAATATGTATATGCGCAAGTATAGAGGTACCAATGTATATATGTGCCAAATATGGATATATCAATGTATATGTGCACCAATATGAATATACAATGTGCATGCGCGCAAATAAGGATGTATCAATGTATATGTGCACCAATATGAATATACAATGTGCGTGTGCGCAAATAAGGATGTATCAATGTATATGTGCACCAATATGAATATACAATGTGCGTGTGCGCAAATAAGGATGTATCAATGTATATGTGTACCAATATGAATATACAATGTGCATGTGCGCAAATAAGGATGTATCAATGTATATGCGCAAGCATGTTATGTAAAGAGTCATGTCATGATGCAACAATCCTACTGCGTAGTGACATGGCAATTATTGATGATAAAGTGTGTGAGCCTACAATCAGTGTACGTGTAACATACGCATCATCGATAATGGTGCAGGTGTACTATCACAGGTATGAGTAATACAATGCGAATAATATGAATGCAGTATAAGGTAATCATATGCAAATACTGACGGGTATACGTATCTAACATAATCGAGTCGGTGAATCTATCAATCGGCATCCAGCCTAACAATATCGCGTACGGTATGATCCATCGTACGGCAACCTCTAGTCAAGGGTAAGGATCAATCATCAAGTCAAACTCATCACGCACGGAAAATCATCGTACGGCGGCATCAAAGCAAAAGGGATCCTATCATCCTATAAGACAAATGAGGGTACGGCCTAATTCACGTACGGCCACTCATCCATGTTTCACAACATTCTATATATGTATATATATATCTATGTACCTATGTCCCAGGTCACATCCGCAATAATCTCATATCAGGGGACCGGCACGGTACAAATTATCTCGATCGACTCGCATCCGTATACCAACATATTATCATATCATCATATCCGTCTTATATTCTTTCATCACATTTATATCACACGTCAAATCGAATTTACATAAACATTGTATCTCTACTAAGTATGAGTATCTAATCTAACGTACACACCCGAACCATACAATCAGATTTTTAAAGAAGTGAATCGTAGTTTTGAAGATAGGGGTTACGGTGTTTTTAAGGAAAAGATATCATTTGAAAATCCATAACATCCCTCAAGGTATACATTTAAAATACATACGATTCTTCGGTTTAGAAAAAGGTATGGTTTGGACGACACCTCTACATTGACTATCTAGTTCTACAGTACCCTAAACGGCAATATCGCTAAACGTCATCCTATGATAGTCGTAACATATCACTTCTAACTATCCTCTAGTTTCTAATATGTTTCGCAGCTATCCTCCTTCTAACCCTAGTTTCCTAATCTAGGTTTCCTAACCATATTCTATAGATCAGTTTTCCATCAAAACTTTGCGGGGATGCTATACGTCGTCCACCTGACTTCCTCCGTGGATATAGATCCACTCACCTTGCTTCTTACTTGCCGAAGTCGATGACGCCACGCTCCGTCGCCTCGGAATCTACGTGAAGGTACCTACAACAATAAACAATCGCAATGCGTATTAAAATCAAGGCGGAAAACCAAAACGGCACGCGCATTGCTCATAGGTTAGAACCTATAGCTTACGCGTACAAAATCAACCAAACAACCCTTGTTGTTGACGTATGAACATCCAACAACCAAATACAAATCCAAATATCAAGAATTAGCATTTCAAAATACGGAAAACATAGCCTAAAACACACCAAAGTGCTCCCAGATTCTCTCTCAGGTAAAATTGGCCAATTCTGCACATATAGGGGATCTAATTTACTGCTAAAGGAGCTAGGGACCAAGTCTGGAAGGGTTCTTCCCCAGCGTGGCCGCAAATTGCTGCCACGAAGAATAAAATGGCAGCCAAGATATTAGGGTTTGGGCTTGGGTCTCTGTGGTAGCTTCCTGAGTACCTGCACGACTCCCTGTGTTTACAATATTATTTCTAGTGCCCCCGGGTTACTCCAGATTCCAAAATACCCTCACAATTCACGCATTTATCCGATGTCGGGGTTTCTAAATTACGTGTTTTGGGTTTCTAAGCTCTGGTCCAGGTCATGAATCATCTCAAAAGTCTTGTTATCAGCCACCAACATCACCAATTTCCCAAACCCTTCTCTTGGGATTTTCCCAAGTTCTCAATCCATCACTAACGACATCTAAACTTAACAAAAAGCTAGGAAATCAAAACTACTCTAAATGAAAAGAGATATATCTCAAGGTTACTCCCAAACAAAACCCTAGAGGTCCCAAAGTTACCAAAATCCTATTTTGCTTGGTGCAATGTGATGAGCATGAAGAGGGAATCGTTTTTTGTGAAAGGGGTATATTGTTTGGGTGGAGTTTTGGAGATGGTTTTAAGGCTTGAAGGTGGAGGGATGTGGAGTTGAGGGAGATGAAGAGGGAAATGGAAATGATGGGGGAAATGGGTTAAGGCAGCAGCCCCCCTCTCTCTCTCACTATTGTTCTTACCCACTCACTTTCCATGTCATCATTTTGCCTCCTTTCTCTCTCCTCACTCATCATGACACCTTTTCTTTCTCTTTTCTCACCAAAACACATACACCCAAATAAAACAACACTATAAAATAATATGTAACCAAAATGCAACATGACATGGTGCGCTAGCCATGAAACACTGTAGAAACACGGATTTGGCTTAATCGCGATTAGAAGTGCACTAATCGGGTTTTTATCGAAACTGCATAAATAAAATTTTTAAAATGCCAAATCCTTTAAATATATTATTAAATAAATAAATCATTTTAATTTCCAATTATTTGACAATTATTAGTATATATTTATATCCTTTTCGAAAACCCCAATTTCGCAAATCGGGCAATTTTCGGGAAAAATATTATTTTAATATTAAATTCCAAAAATAATATTTTATATTTTCTGAAATGTTACACTGGGGATTGCGAGCGACGGTTTTAGTCCATTTGGGAAGGTTCGCGGTGGGCATACTCACACTACTTGGCCTGTTGTGGTGACTATATACAACCTGTCGCCATGGAAGGCTATGACACAGTCTTATTTTATGTTGGCGCTTTTAATCGACGGTCTCTCGTCTTTTGTGAAAAACATCAACGTGTACCTTCAACTCTTGATCGATGAGTTAAAGTTGTTATGGGAATCTGGTGTGAGAATCTATGATGCAAATAGTAAACAATCTTTTCAGATTCGTTGTACTTTGTTGTGGACGATTAATGATTTTCCTGTCTACGGCATACTGTCGGGGGGGACAACTCAAGGTAAGCTTGCTTTTCCTAGTTGTCATATTTATATGAATAACGTACGCTTGAAGTTTAGCTGGAAAGAGTCGTTTATAGGTCACTAACGATTCTTGCCAATAACTCACATATTCAGAAGGAATAAAAAATATTCAATGGCAAGATGGAGACCGGTATGCCGCCTGAATCATTGTCCGGTAACGACATACTGCAACAATGGAGAGGTTATCAGAATATCACATTCGGAAAGAAACAGAACAAAGATGCAATGCTATGCCCATCTGGTTGGATGAAGCTTAGTAGTTTATTTCAGCTTCCGTACTGGTTCAATCTACCGCTGCGCCATAATTTAGATGTCATGCATATCGAGAAGGGCGTCTTTGAGCACATTATCAATTCTCTACTGTGTAAGGACGGAAAAACGAAGGAGAATCTCAACGCCCATCGTGATTTGACGAATTTGGATGGTTTGTCCATTAGAAAAGAATTGCAATCTCGGCCTGTGGCTGGTAAACCGGGTTATTACGAGATCCCATCGGTAATGTATGAACAAAGAGGAGAAGCGGCTGTTCTTGCGTGTGTTGAAAGAATTGAAAGTCCTAAACGGTTTCTCATCAAACATTTCCAAACAGGTGCAGGTAGAAAACGGAAAAATGTAGGACTCAAGAGCCACGATTATCACATATTGATGCAACATCTTCTTTCTTTATACCTCAGAGCATCGGTAAAAGCAAAAATCGGACTCGTGCGTTACGACTTTTGCACGTATTATAATATTGTGTATGTATATCTATTTTTTCATGTTAGGACGAGGGGTCCTACTGGGTCCGACTGCTGCAGGCCGTGGGCGGATACCGGGCCATGAGATCCGATCTTTGACGCGAAAAGTGTGCCTGTTGGAGAGCGCGCGACCCAGTGAGGGATTATATTGGGCAGGAGATCTGTACTTATTACAAATACCTGCTCCATATTCGGTAGAACAAGGACCAGACCGAGCGTGCTATGCGGTTATTCGGGTCGAAGGAGATATGACATATCCTTTCACACATTTAAATTTCAATCGTCGTTATATACATATACATAAAATTATTTTTTTAATATATTTCCATTTCAGACCAGAAAGAATTACAGATTCGTTGGCGAGCCCGGCGAGGATGACATATACGGGCTATTCGATATAGATCATGCCCTCACGCACTTCCTAGGCCAGTATCAAGTGATCAAGCGATATCACTGATGGGAAGTGAAGAGTGAACTTTACTTTCCCTGGGCCGCAGCGACCAAGGATCAGCGGATGCACTTGATGGAGGTCATAACGCTGGAGATCCCGAGAGAGGATTGGCTGTTTCTTGTCGCCTATTTTGAGTGCGATGATGTGCATATATTAATTTAATTTTTAAGATTTTAGCAATATAATATGAAATCATATTCTAAAATATATATAATCTTTATTTTTGCAAGATTGGTGTCGGTTCGAAATAAGCACAACCGGAACAACGGCGTGTGAGAACACACTATCCCGATCCAAGAGAAGCGCTCGCAGGCCAACGCTCGGTGGTACTAGGTGAGTATTTCGACGCTTAATTTCATATGTTTTCTATATCGTTAGTTAATTATTAAACTAAATCCTAATTTCATCGTAGAGAAAGAAAGACCCCGCTAACTACAATGAAGCCAAGGGGTGGGCCGTGTTACAAAAGGGCATGAGCACGTACATGATAAGTTTCTTATAATAAGGTTGATTACGTATTTTAAGTAAGCACCAGTGTGTGTGTATTCTATACAGACCTAGTTCCAGGAGAAAATGGACGCCTTGGGATTTGGCCTCGGCGATTCGATCTCCGCCATTGTCCCTGTCGTGGATTTGATATTCGGCGGGCATCACGGTGGGTATGAGCATGGGGTTGGTCCCGAGGCTCATCGAATTTTTGATAGACGTTTGACCGCGCATGAATATGCCGTGACCCAGACGCGGGCGGATACGTCAGCTGTGTCGCAGGAGGAGATCCGTCGGCTCCGTAAGCAGGTGGAGTAGCATCATCAGACGCCGCAGGAGACGCGGCAGGAGCTTCAGGAGACATGACACGAGCTACAGGAGCTTAGTGCGGAGATTCGAGACATGAGACATTTGCATGCCGATTCCGTCCAGCACGCCATATGGAATAAGTTGAGTGTATTCTTTAAGCCACGGGACGATGGAGCTGAATCGTTGTCCCAACGGCATTAGTTCTATTTTAGATTTGTTGACACATACATTTGTTTATCAGTGGAGTATTGATCATATTGTATGATTTTTTGACACATATATTTTTTGATTTGTTGTTCATTAGTGGAGTAATGATCATATTGATTGTATATATATTTTTTGTTTATATTTGAGTGCGATTTGGAGCTTATTACTTTGATTATCGTATATTGTGAGATTTGAATATATTGCATGAATGAAAATTATATATTGCTACTTGTGAATGGAAATTATATATTGCTGGTTGTGATTAAAATTAACGCGCGTGGGGCATGAAAAATTTAATTATTTAAAAAAAACATTGGTCACGGTTGTAACGGTGACTAAACACATTTAGTTACGGTTACAACCGTGAACAAAAGACTGCTCTAGATACTGATATCTGGAGCAGGTTAGTGTTTTGGGTCACGGTTATAAGTTTTGTGCACGGTTGTAACCGTGACCCAAAACTGGTTTTGTTCACGGTTAGAACCGTGAATAAAAACTTGGAGTCTACCAACTAACTGCCTCTTTAACTTTTCAAGCTAATAAATGTTCACGGTTAGAACCGTGAATAAAGGACTTTTGTTTATGGTTTAAACCGTAAATAAATACATGTCCCGTAGTAGTGAATAGGATGAGATGAGATACATAAAGGTGAAAGAAGAAGCTTTGGGTACTTCATCCATCCAAGAACTGCCAACTCCTAGCATATCAGATTTGTGCTTAAAAGTAATTATTGGTCCAGATTCTTTTTATATATCATGGCTTTAGTATACCATCGCCACTGGTAGGAAAAACTGTAATGGCGAGCACTACTATAGAGTATGGATTTGGTCACGGTTTTAACTGTGACCATAGATACGTTTGGTCACGATTAAAACCGTGACACACCCGTCGCCTAAAACCCCGTCACGAGAAATCTAGTCACGCCTCGTGACCATATTTTTTTAGTCATAGTTAAGACTGTGACCATATACGTGGCGTTACCAAAAACAGTTCAAACGACTAAATAAAATCCGTGTAGGGTCCATATATATGGTCACGGTTATAATCGTGACCAATTTATGATCATGGTTTAAACCGTAACCATAGGAGATATATGGTCACAGTTTAAACCGTGACCATAAGGTTAAACCATAATGTAGGATACCTGCTATAGCAAGTAACCGTGACTATATAGTCCTTATGGTCACTGTTTAAACCGTGACCATAAGGGAAAATCATAGCGAAGGTTACCAGCTACTAGCAAGTAACCGTACCATTTCTATATCCTATGGTCACGGTTTTAACCGTGACCATATAATATTTAACCGTGACCAAATATATTATCAATTTATTTTAAAACTGAAATTTGCGCGCCCCACGCGTGCTGCTTTCAGTTACAACCAGCAATACATAATAATAATATGATCAAATCTCACGCAATTTTAACAATCAAGAAATAATATGATTAGAATCAAACGCAATTATAAACAAAATATATACCATCAAATAGTAAAATCAATAAACCAATAAAACAAATGTTTGTATCAAAAAATCAATAATCTATAGTCGTTGGGACGATCCAACTCTATCGTCCCTTGAGCTGAACATACTCCCAATCACGTCTTGTATGGCCTGCGTGATGATCTCCACGTTCGACCGCCTCATCTCCTCGATCTGTGCCTAAAGAATATCCACCCGCACATTCTGCTACTCCACCCGATCATAGAGTCGACGAATCTCCTCCCGCGACACAGCGGCCACATCTGTCCGCGTCTGGGTCACAGCGTACTCATGAACGGACAAACGCCTAGCAAAGTGTCGGTGGGCCCCGGGACCAACCCCGTGCTCATAATCACCGTGATGTCCACCGAATATCGAATCCAGAATAGGGAAAATGGCGGTAATTGAGTCGTCGGGGACAAATCCTAAGGCGTTCGTCCTCTCCTGGAACTGGGTCTGTGAAGAATATATATATAAACGTGTTAACTCAAATACAATATCGACTTGATTACATGAAACTTACTATGTACTTGGTCGTGCCCCCATGTAACGTGGACCATCCTCTGGCAGCAATATAGTTGGCAGGGTCTTTCTTTTTTTTGTGATAAAATTAGAATTTATTTCAATAAGTAATTTGCGAAAAATAAAACTTATATTCTTAAATGTCGAAATATTCAAGAGCTGGTGCCGAACGCTAGCCTGCGACCGCTTCTCTTGGATCAGGATAGCTCGTTCTCTGACGTCGTTGTTCCGGTTCTCTCTGTTGCAAACCGACAGTGCCTTGCAAATATACAGAAGATAATATTATATATCACAAAATATGATTTCATATTATATTATTATAATCTTAAAAGTTAAATTTATATCTAAACATCATCGCGCTCGTAACACGTGACCAGCAGTGGCCAATCCTCTCTCGGGACATCCCGAAAAATAGCCTCCATCATCGCCTTCCACTCCTCCTCAGTCGCCACGGCCCAGAGAATGTAATAATTCTTCCTTACTACATATCGGCGTTTCTCTTGATAACCTGGCATTCGGATATGTCCCAGTCTATTGCCTAATGTGCATCGAACGGCATAGGAACGCCAGCCTCGCCGATGAATCTGTAATGTCTTTGGGTCTGAAATTACAAATATATATAACAACGATTAAATTTAAATGTATAAAAGGGTATGTGATGCCGTGGCCGCTGTAAAAAACTGCCAAATATAATCGGTCTGGCGTAGGCTCCATCTAATATGGAGCGGATACCTATAGTAGGTACGGATCTCTGCTCCCATATAATCTCCCCACTTGGTCGAGTACTCACCAACGAGCACACCTGACCTGGTCCACTCCAGCGTCCATGGAGCAGCGTTTGGGGCTGGCCTGGAGGAAGAAGGCCCGGTAGGACCCCTCATCTTAACACTGCTGAAGCCTGAAAAAAGATAGATATACAGACACAATATTATAATATTCATAGTATGTATATAGCATTTGTCAAATTTAAATTACAATCGTTATTTAAAAGATTTAATTAATAATAATTATAACTGACGTCCCCGGCGTGGTGCTAGAACCGACGCCAGACCCCGTCCCATCAGTATCATACATGACTGCAAATAATAAATTGTTAGATGGTTCGATAGAATTATTTTAATAGAAAACTAAAAAATGAATAGATAACTGTATATCATGTGCAGGAGGAGTGACTGGGGTAGGAGGATCTGCTACCCTGCTAATAGGGGTAAACAGCGGATCTTGTGGCACTGCGGCTGCTGAGGGTGGTGGGGTCCTGTAGTAGGAACGCCGGTAGAAGGGGCTAGGGTAGGATAGGCGGTAGGAGAGGCCATGGTAGGAGGGGCCATGGTAGGAGGGCACGGGTAAGGGTAGGTACTGCTGCCGCTGTTGTTGCAGTTACTGACATCCCGCCAATCTCGTCTAGACGTCATTTCCTATGACATCTAGAGCCGGATCCACAGTTTCCCATCAGACCCTACATATTTATTCAAATATTAAAAATTTACTTATAATCATTATACAATTTAAAATATTTAGTTCAATTTCATTACCTAGCACGTTTGTTCGGTGCATTAGCTGAAAATTCGTTGGGTGGATTATTGAAATCTTGATCTGTGACAATCACTTAGCCGATGTCACGTCTTACTAACGTATTGATGGATGGAGCAGAATAGTTTGGATCGTTGGTACATTCAATAAACGAACTGAGACGTGTTATCGTCTTTTCCTCATCACTCTCATTTTCAGAATCACTCAATGTCGGCATATTATAATAATCTCTTGGTTTCCAACAACAAACAACACTCCAGTCAGCCTTCTTCAGGTCCCGAGAATAATATATTTGTGTTTCTATCGATGGAAAGATAAAGTTATCGTATTATCCATTTGGTGTTTACCAAAGTGAATTTGTGTTCATCGACTTTTATACTTCGTTCAGACTTGGTATCGTACCATTTTTATTGGAATATTAAAAGGGGGCCGCTTTATGAATGTATGAGACCGCTATAATCTGCTCAAGAACACAGTAATAGGGATTTCCTCTGTCGTCGGAGGTTGCGACGTCACTATTTTGCGTAGGTCTAATACTTTTCGTCCTTTCAATCTAAAATTTGTAGCCGGAAACCCCGTACCCGTTGTAAAACGTAGCTGCAATCGATGGACTGATTAAAAGATCCTAGACCTCCCTATCAATCTGCTCACCACGATTTATTTGTCCGTCAACTTCTTCTCTACACCAAGTGACGAAAGTGCGTCCTGTCCTTCTTCGATTCTATCATCCAACCATATCTTAGGATTCGATCTCTTGAGTATAGTTTTATGCACTCTGTTAGTTAATTTACAGTTATATATTATACTATATTTCAAACAGTTTAAATGGATGAAATTAGAAAAACTTACTCTGCATATTTAGCATAACATTTGTTGTTTCACAAGATGAACGCATATAAATCACCAATGAAACCGTAAAATATGTTTTTTAGCCTTCCTGCTCCAATTGGACCGTTAGGAACACGCAGCGGTTTGTTCAGCTTTGTCCTGATATCGTTGTTTAGGAAACGAGCACAGAAATGCGTCATTTCTTCCAAGAGATAACCATCCGCAATCGAATCTTCAGGACGATACTTGTTGTGGATATAGTTTTCTAAACTTAATAGATATCTGTTGAAAATAATAGATATTAATAATCCACGATAATTTTTTGCAATTTAAATGATTAATAATAAATATTTTCATGCCTCTCGATAAGATAATCCAACGGTAATGCACCGGGCCGCCAATCTTGACCTCGGTTGCCAAATGGACGGACATGTGAAGAATAATGTCGAAAAAGGAAGGTGGAAAGATAGTTTCGAGCTTACAGAGGATCATAAGAATATCTTTTTTGAGCACTGCTATCTCTTTGACGTCATCGTTTTTGGAACACAGTTGTCAAAAATACATGCAAAATTCATTAAGAACAAGACCAATTTTGGATTTTACCGATGCTCTCAGGCATAAAGGAAGAAAATTTTGCATCAATATATAGTAGTCGTGGCTCTTGAGTCCTATGATTTTTCCATTTTCTATTTATACCTGTTTAGAAATGTTTGATGAGAAACCGTCGGGGACTTTCAATTCTTTCATCACCCGTAGAAACCTTCGCTTCTCCTCTTTGTCCAGGTTGTAGATTGTCGGTGGGATCTCATAATAATCTGGTTTACCAGCCACGGGCCGAGAATGCAATTATTCTTTAATGGACAAACCATCCAAAACCGTCAAATCACGGCGGGCGTTGATATTTTTCTTCGTTTTTCCATCCTCACAAAATAGAAGATTGATGACGTGTTCAGAAACGCTCTTTTCGATATGCATAATATCTAAATTATGGTGGAGCGGTAGATCGGACCAGTACAGAAGTTGAAATAAACCACTTAGTTTCTTTCAACCGGTTGAGCATGGTATTGCATCTTTATTTTGTTTCTTTCCGAATGTGATATTCTGATAACCTCTCTCTATTATTGCAATATGTCGTTACCGGACAATTGTTTAGGAGGCCTGCCGGTCTCCGTCTTACCGTTGAACAATTTTTTTCCGAATCTGTGAGTTATAGGTAAGTAATGCCGGTGACCCATAAATGACTCTTTCCCACAAAATTTTAAGCGTACGGCACTCGCATGAGTATGAAAACTGGGGCAAGAAAGCTTACTTTGAGTTGTCCATCCCGACAGCATGCCATAGGTAGGAAAATCATTAATAGTCTACAACAAAGCAACCCGCATCTGAAAAATTGTTTACCATCTGCGTCATAGGTTCTCACGCCAGGTCCTCACAGCAATTTTAACTCATCGATCAAGGGTTGAAGGTACACCTCGATATTTTTTTCAGGAGACGAGGGACTGTCGATTAAAATTGCCAACGTAAAAAAAGACTGCGTCATAAACCTCCATGGCGGTAGGTTGTATATAGTCACCACAATGGGCTAAGTACTGTGAGTACGCCTGCTGCGAACCATCCCAAATGGACCAAAACCGTCGCTCGTAATTTCCAGTCTCACGTTATGAGGGTTTGCGCTGAATGAAGGATGTTTTTCATCTAAAACTTTCCACGATATCGAATCTCTGGGATGACTCATTTTTCCCTCTTCATGAGACGTTTTATGGTGCCATTGCATTTCGGACGCTGTCTCCTCACACATAAATAACTGTTACAGTCTCGGTATTAATGGGAAATGACGAAGAATCTTCACGGGCACATCACTCGACTGAGCATCTTTCTTAGGCTTGAATCGGCTGGTCCCACACATGGGGCAGTTTCTGAGTGTGGCGTGTTCATTCCGAAACAAAACACAATCATTCTCACATGCATGTATCTTATGATACTTCAGGCCGATATTTATGATTATCTTTTGCGTCTTGTACCAGCTCGGTGACACTTCACTTCCGTCGGGAAAAACTTTCTTCAGCAGTTCTAGGAGATCGGTTAAAGACTAATCACTCCATCTATTCTTGCACTTGATCTGGAAGAGACGTACAAAAAAGGACAGTTTTGAAAACTCTTTGCAATTTGGATATAGCGGGATTTTAGAGTCAGCCTTGTACTTCTCCAATAATGAAGGTCCAGCGCTTTTCGTATGATAAGGAAGTCCAACGGCATTTATAAGCTCAACCATGTCATCGATCGGCGCGAATACAGTATCATCTTCTTCGACGACTTCGTCTTCTTCAAACTTCATTCCTCTTCCTCCTGCTTTTCTACTATTCTTTACTAATCTGCGGTTTCCATTTCGATGAATTCATTTTCCGTCTCTTGCACCTATGCCTCGTCTCCCGTTACGACTTTTTCTCCGTGAAATTCCCACATAGTGTAATTTCTAACGAAACCGTATCTTACGATGTGTAACTCAACTTCCGACTTCTTGAGCAATCGCTTATTCATACACTTAGAGCAAGGACAATAAATTTCGTGCTCTTTCGGTTACCCAAGATGTGCATAGGAAAAATCGATGAAAAAACTAACACTGTCAATGAAAAAGCAGTTGACTCTCGAGAGAGTATCGACGTACATCTAACTCTTGTCATGGAGGTATGGGAATTCCATATTGGAACAGCCGAGGCGAAATAAGGTTCCTATAGACAAGACGCATTGGATTAATATTTCTTTACAGATACGTGATAGACGGGATACTAAGAAGCGTTAGTGCTAGGTTTAATTGACGATTTAGCTATAAAAATTATTAAGGACCGAGAGCAGATACTCATATGCAGGAAGTTGGATTCTTCTTCCAAGAAATATGATGATGATATTAAATGGTCTATATTGGATGTCGAGAGTTGTGGTTGTTGGGGGTAAGACACCTATCCCATTAAGAAAGCATAAAATATACACCCATTCGCTTGTGTTTTCATCCGTTTCAAGAAAATTTCGGCAGCAGCTCCCTACTGTTCTTTGAGTACACTGTAATAGAAAAGATAATCGTTTCAATACTGTCAAATAACATTGAAACGGGTATCTAATCTATCGTTTTATACGGAGAACCAGCGGAAAGGTACTGATGGAGCTCTGTTTCGGGCCTCCGTCAGATGTTGTCTTCCGTTGATCTCACGGTGAACTTAGCTGTTTATCCTTCGTTGCGTGTGGGTCTCAATGGGTTTTTGGAGGAAGAGGTGAGGTGAGGAAGCTGTTGCCGAGTACCTGCAAAGTAGTCCCGGGGTGGTTTGGTACCACCGAGGACCCTCCGACGCTCAAGTTAGTGATAAGATCCGAGCAGAGTAACGGCATAAAAGTGTAAAAAAGGGCTTACCTGACCCCTCTGTGATGGAGGTTTATTTAGCGGTGGTGGCATGCAGCAGCAGGCACGAGAATCTCGCCGGCAGTTACACTCTTGACGTCACGCCCGCGTAAAGAGCGGATCGCCCATTAATGGGGATCGTGATGGCGTGGAACGTGGGATGTTGCTGGCGGAGAATCTGCGCATGACGAGATTTGCGGAGAGGCGGTTACGCCTGTGAGTGGTGGAGTTGGTCGGTCGGAAGGACCGGGGAAGATGGTCTCGACGGGAGAGCTCGGGAACGAGCGAGAGGGCCGAGGTATCTTGGTCCTGTGGTAGCTCGAAGGCGAGATGAGAAGCCGAGGAGGCCAATTTACAGGGGGCCCTGAGGTGAGACAGCTTTGTGCTTGTAGGTCGGGTACAAGGGTGGCCTGATCGGCCCCTGTGGGCCCTCTCTTCTGAGTTCTGGGACACGTCATCTGCCACGTGTCCTGATCTGGAAGGTCGCCAATATAGAGCATCATCATTATCCCCCTACTCTTGTCCCGACCAGCTGGCGGGTCGGGCCAAGAGTGGACTGCCGGGCCGCCTGGGGAGAGCTCCCTCCTAAGATTTCGTCAGGACGTGTCCCCGGGCTGTCAGCTGTCTTTTCTGCCAGCGAATCAGGGCGAAATCTATGCATTTAAGGAAAGTGCGCCGGTTTGTGCATCCTTTCACTGAAGCGACTGTCTGCGTGTCAAGCGTCAGTTGGCCGATGCGATGTGTGCAAACCTGTGGACTAATTGGGCGCAGCCCAGTGTGGGCGGGACATGTGGAGCGATCGGCCGTCGAGTTGATTTCGATCACTTGCCGAGTGTGCCAAGCGCTGCTGAGAAGGAGGCATCTCCATGACCCCGAAGTCGAGGGGGGATTACTCAGGCTTGGATAGACCTGATGTCTCTCGTTGGGGATTCGGATCCACTACATGTGATGGGCTCAGTGGCCTCATTATGAGGGTTACAAACCCGCAGCGTCTGTTGGGCAGGAGGATGCCTGCTGGGGATGACCGAGTAGGGAAGCTACTCGGTTGGTCTTGGCGAGGGTCTCGACCCATGGCGTTACGAGTAGGGAAGCTACCGGCCAGGGGTAGTCGAGTCTGGAAGGACTTTGATCCTTGTCTTTGTTGGGTAGGAAGCTACCCACCGGGATGCGCCGAGTAGGAAGGGGCTCGGTGGCCTCGCGAAGAGGGCTTCACACCCTCAGCGTTTGATGGGCAGGAGGACGCCCACTGGGGATGCGCCGAGCAGGAAGGAACTCGATGGCCTCGCGATGAGGGCTTTAGACCATCAGCGTCTGATGGGCAGGAGGATGCCCGCTGGGAAGCGCCGAGCAGGAAGGAACTCGGCGGCCTCACGATGAGGGCTTGAGATCCTCAGCATCTGATGGGAAGGAGGATGCCCGCTGGGGATGCGCCGAGCAGGAAGGAACTCGGCGGCCTCGCGATGAGGGCTTGAGATCCTCAGCATCTGATGGGCAGGTGGATGCCCGCTGGGGATGCACCGAGCAGGAAGGAACTCGGCGGCCTCGCGATGAGGGCTTCAGATCCTCAGCGTCTGATGGCAGGTGGATGCCCGCTGGGGATGCGCCGAGCAGGAAGGAACTTGGCGGCCTCGCGGTGAGGGCCTGAGATCCTCAGCATCTGATGGGCAGGTGGATGCCCGCTGAGGATGCGCCGAGCAGAAGGAACTCGGCGGCCTCGCGGTGAGGACTTGAGATCCTCAGCATCTGATGGGCAGGAGGACGCCCGCTGGGGATGCGCTGAGCAGGAAGGAACTCGGTGACCTCACGATGAGGGCTTCAGACCATCGGCGTCTGATGGGCAGGAGGATGCCCGTTAGGATGCGCCGAGCAGGAAGGAACTCAGCGGCCTCACTATGAGGGCTTGAGATCCGCAGCATCTTATGGGCAGGAGGATGCCCGCTGGGGATGCGCCGAGCAGGAAGGAACTCGGCGGCCTCACAATGAGGGCTTGAGATCCTCAGCATCTGATGGGCAGGTGGATGCCCGCTGGGGATGCGCCGAGCAGGAAGGAACTCGGCGGCCTCGCAATGAGGGCTTCGGATCCTCAGCATCTGATGGGCAGGTGGATGCCCGCTGGGGATGCGCCGAGCAGGAAGGAACTCGGCGGCCTCACAATGAGGGCTTCGGATCCTCAGCATCTGATGGGCAGGTGGATGCCCGCTGGGGATGCGCCGAGCAGGAAGGAACTCGGCGGCCTCGCGGTGAGGGCTTGAGATCCTCAGCATCTGATGGGCAGGTGGATGCCCGCTGGGGATGTGCCGAGCAGAAGGAACTCGGCGGCCTTGTAGTGAGGGCTTGAGATCCTCAGCATCTGATGGGCAGGACGATGCCCGCTGGGGATGCGCCGAGCAGGAAGGAACTCGGCGGCCTCACGATGAGGGCTTTGGTCCTTGACGCTAGAGGGGCCATGAGAGGCCTGCGAAGGATGGCCGAGCAGGGTAGCTGCTCGGTGCCTCTTGGCGAGGGCTTTGATCCTTGACGCTGGAGGGTCCCTGAGAGGCCTGCGAAGGATGGCCAAGCAGGGTAGCTGCTCGGCGCTTCTTGGCAAGGGCTTTGATCCTTGACGCTGGAGGGTCCCTGAGAGGCCTGCGAAGGATGGCCGAGCAGGGTAGCTGCTCGGTGCCTCTTGGCGAGGGCTTTCTGATCCCGGCGTTGAGGTAGGGAAGCTACCCGCCGGGGATAGCCGAGCGAGGGATCCTCGGGCTCGACTGTCTCTGGGAGGACTTTCTGATTCCTGGCGTTGCAGTAGGGATGCTACCCGCCAGGGATAGCCGAGCGAGGGATCCTTGGGCTCGACTGCCTCTAGGAGGACTTTTGATCCTTCAGGACGGGAACCGAGCAGGGTTACTGCCCAGTGCCTCTTGGCGAGGACTTTGATCCCTGTCGGTTGTGGTAGGAAGCTACCAGCCGGAGATAGCCGAGCAAGGACCCGACTGCCTCTGGGAGGACTTTGATTCTTGGCGCAGGAAGAGCTATAGGGTTGTAAGAAGCCTACCAAGGACCCTTGGCCGGACAGGGTTACTGCTCGGTGCCTCTTGGCGAGGGCTTTTGTCCTGAAGGATAGCCGAGCGAGGGATCCTCGGGCTCAACTGCCTCTGGGAGGGCTTTCTGATCCCTGGCGTTGCGGTAGGGAAGCTACCCGCCAGGGATAGCCGAGCGAGGGATCCTCGGGCTCGACTGCCTCTGGGAGGGCTTTCTGACCCCTGGCGTTGCGGTAGGGAAGCTACCCGCCAGGGATAGCCGAGCGAGGGATCCTCGGGCTCGACTGCCTCTGGGAGGACTTTCTGATCCCTGGCGTTGCGGTAGGGAAGCTACCCGCCAGGGATAGCCGAGCGAGGGATCCTCGGGCTCGACTGCCTCTGGGAGGACTTTCTGATCCCTGGCGTTGCGGTAGGGAAGCTACCCGCCAGGGATAGCCGAGCAGGGTAGCTGCTAGGTTGCCTCTTAGTGAGGGCTTAGATCCTTGGGCGAAGTGGCCCTCGAGCCGCCGTGGCGAGCCCCCTCTGTGCAACCCCGTCAAGGGAGGGGGTGTCGGTCTATTCGGCCGGGGAGGGCGTTGATGATGGTCGTCGGAGGAGGTTCACCCGCGCCTCCTGTGAAGGGGAGGCGGCGGCTGGTATCTGAATCTTCAGGGTGATCGCTTGCCATGGGGATGGAGATCGGAAGGCCAACTTTGTTTTTTGTGGAGTTTCGTTTTCCACAGACAGTTCCAACTGATGGAGCTCCTTTTCGGGCCTCCGTCAGATGTTGTCTTCCGTTGATCTCACGGTGAACTTAGCTGTTTATCCTTCGTTGCGTGTGGGTCTCAATGGGTTTTTGGAGGAAGAGGTGGGGTGAGAAAGCTGTTGCCGAGTACCTGCAAAGTAGTCCCGGGGTGGTTTGGTACCACCGAGGACCCTCCGACGCTCAAGTTAGTGATGAGATCCGAGCATAGTAACGGCATAAAAGTATAAAAAAGGGCTTACTTGACCCCTCTGTGATGAGGGTTTATATAGCGGTGGTGGCATGCAGCAGCAGGCGCGAGAATCTCGCCGGCAGTTACGCTCCCGACGTCACGCCAGCGTAAAGAGCATATCGCCCATTAATGGGGATCGTGATGGCGTGGAACGTGGGATGTTGCTGGCGGAGAATCTGCGCATGACGAGATTTGCGGAGCGGCGGTTATGCCTGTGAGTGGTGGAGTTGGTCGGTCGGAAGGACCGAGGAAGATGGTCTCGGCGGGAGAGCTCGGGAACGAGCGAGAGGGCCAAGGTATCTTGGTCCTGCGGTAGCTCGAAGGCGAGCTGAGAAGCCGAGGAGGCCAATTTACAGGGAGCCCTAAGGTGAGCCAGCTTTGTGCTTGTAGGTCGGGTACAGGGGTGGCCTGATCGGCCCCTGTGGGCCCTCTCTTCTGAGTTCTGGGATACGTCATCTGCCATGTGTCCTGATCTGGAAGGTCGCCAATATAGAGCATCATCAGGTACCAATGAAATATCTCATAACGAATGAAAAACACAAGTCAATGCAGGTTTCTGCTTTATACATTCCTAATTTTTCCACACGGGACAAATCTATCATACGATTGAATATTAATTCTCGTCATATAAACTACGCTACAGTTGTTAGAAACTGAACGATACCGTCAGATATTTAACTACCTTCCTGTAGTTTTATGTCACAACGAATATCGCATGTATGTTAACCGATAGACGGAAACTAAGTCACGTTTTGATTTCCACATATGATTAATTATCGATGAGAAAATGAAAATTTCATATTTCCATCGAAAATCATACACAAAAGTTTAATATTTAATTTGAATTAGTTTAAATTTACGTTTCAATTTCAAGTTATCGAAGTTTTTAGTTTAGGGTACATTTTTTAAAGTTAATGGTTTTCTTGACAGAGTTTAAGATTTAGGGTTGGGGTTATGGTGGGATTTGACAAGAGTTCAATGTAAAAAATAATGATGATGAATTAAGGTTTGACCTTGTTCGTGTGCGCGCGCGTTTGCTTGCTTGTGTATGAGCACGCGCGCATGTGTGTGTATGCTTGTGTGTACTATAAAGTACCTAAACAAATTCTTTCTAAGCGACCCTTTGCTATTATTGTTCTTCGCTAAACTAGCTTAAAAAAATTTACCTAAGCAACATATTTATTCAATTTCACTAAATTACACTAAAATACTCTAAACTATTGGTGGTTTTTCACTAAACTACTTTAACAAATTTAAATAAATAACTCATCTTCTTAAATAAACCAAGTCTATATAAAATTCACTAAAATACCCTTAATTATTGTTATTTTTCACTAAACTATGATAAAGTTTTTTAGTACAACACCCCTTTTCAACTTTATTTTTTTACACTAAAATACCATTAAATTTTGTAGCTATGTCACTAAAATACCTTTAACTATTGCTTCATTTAACTAAACTACCTATCCCTAACCCTAACCCTAACCCTAACCCCAATTCAATCCCTAACCCTAACTCAATCCGCAACCCAAAACCCTAATCCTAACCCCTAACTACCCTAACCCTTGTTTAAAAAATTTAAAAATTAAAACACTAATTAACCTAACCGAAGCAACCAATAATAACAGTAACAACAAATTAAAAAAATTAATTCCTAAATTTAAATATGGAATTGAGCAACAACAAAATAATTTGAATTATCAAAAATCAACAAAATTAAAAATTAAAACACTAACCTACCTTGAAAGAGAGGAGGCACGACGACGAGACAAACGCGGAGGCGAGACAGCTCGAGAAGGCCGGCGACGACATGAGCTAGTGCACAATTTAAAAAAAAATTACTGGATCAAGCAAAAAGTCATATATTAAACGATACAAATAAAATTAACCAAACAAATCTACCTCTTGACCACCACAAAGCTACGACTGGCGACGGCGGCGAGTTTATCGAGCTCGATCGATGGCCGGCGCAAGCTTCAATTAGACTTGGGCTTCAATAGGAGAGGCAGTGGCGACCCTGGAGGAGAGGCGGTGGCGGCAAGCTGGACGAGTCAGGAGAGGCCGCGGCGACGAGCTGGAGGCGGTGGCGAGAAGGCGGTGACAAGGAGGCGAGAGGGAGAAATTTTAGGACCAAAATTATGGAGGGATGAGTGCTCGGGGAAAAAGAAAGGGGGATTGGGTTTTAATCACGAGTGAGGTGTAGGGCGGCCATATTTTTTTATTCGTAGCGGTCTCAATCATGACCATATCTTTTATAACCGTGACCATAAGTTGGACACGGGTCAAACCGTGACCAAATTCCCTTTACTACTGGGCACATCTATGGTAGTGGAGGGAAAGTATTTACGAGGGACAAATTTTGGCCGGCAATGTGGACACTACCAAGCGAATTTTTCTCCTTCTAATATTCTCTCGGTATTAATCTATTTCTAAGAGGGAGAATACATTACCGAGAGAAAGTATAAAAAAAAACCCATATTCAATTGGGCCAAAACATAGTGAGGGAAACATTGCCGAGGATATATCCCTGAGCAATAGTCGCATCAGTAACAAAAGAATTGCTGAAGAAAACATTATCGAGTGATATATTCCTATATCAAAATTTATCATTAAAATTGCAACGAAGCTATTATACGAAGTAAATTTTTTTATATTAACATATAAGATGGTAATTATAATAACATAACTGGATGTTAGAAATGTTAGCTAGGTTGGGGCTGGTAGGGAGTGTGAAATATGGTGTACCTTGGTGCCCCTTAAAACTACGTAAGCAAAATAAGCTGGATACCAATATATGATATCTAGTGATCAATAGATTATAGCATAAATATAGGGGGTGATCTCAGCTAGCTACTAAAATAATTGTAAGACATATATACGAATCGATTCGCTCACAATTTGTCCATGAATTAGCTAGGGCACTGCATCTATCGGCCTATCTGTGGCCCCAAATTGAAGAAGAAGACATTGCTCAGAGTTGCTCAGTTTGCCAAAAATTGACGGCCACATGCAGCAGCAAGCTAGCTGGCTAGGTACGTAGCAGCAGTCAAGCTTATGTGTGAGAGATTCTATTATTGCTATTCCATCACAAATGTGAGAGGTGTCGTCTATTGATCTCACTTTGATAGATGAACCGCATCTACCACTGTATATAAAATCTCTAACATGTATAGGGTCCATTTGGCATTTGATTGGTGAGCAAATAATAGATTCACATGGTCACAAAATGTGAAGTATTTTATTTTATATATTTTTTTTCCTCAAATGCTAAATCCAATCTATATAGGACATGAGAATTACGGGAAAATGTCATAAGTTAAAACCATGCATGCAAGTGCCGAGGAGGACAAAGAAAAAGGATTTAGTTAGTGAAGCTAGCTAGTGTACATGGTTAATGAACCGTATTCCTAAATCTCGGTGTAGCGAAAGAGCGCGCACATCGGATTCACAGCAAACACAAGCTTATTATCAAAGACAAAGTGAGATCGTGGTGACACAAAAGTATGACAATATGACTAGGTTTGGAGCAAACTTCTAATCGATTTACAACGATGAGAAAATTAAATCCGGCAACTATTCTTGGAAAGAGAGACACTTTCAATATAACCTCCCTCCCCCCCCCACCACACACACACACACACCGCGGAGAAATATGGATAAGGTCAATAGAGATCTTAGCCGATGACGTACTACACCATTCTCCAGAGATCCTTTTCTCATAAATCAAGTATATTTAAACAAATTGAAATCACATAAATTCTTTTGCTAGATAGAGCCGGATCTCAAGTCATATTTATTTTAAACCCTCTAATTAATATGGAAAACATATATCTTTTTATTAGAAATTAAAACAGAAGACTTGTAGGAATTTGAGAAAGTTACTGGCACATCAGGTTTGAGACCATGAAGATACCATGGCGCGATACCAATTTGTTAGAGACTTTGATTCCCTCATTGCGGAATCCTAGGAGTTCAGCTTCGTAGCAAATCCTAGGATTATCATAAACATAATAGAATCACAGCAACACGTTGACACAAAGATTTAACATGGATCGGAACAAAATTCTAATCCGTTATAAGAGGAGAGAACTAATCAAACAAAAAGAGGAATTACATGGAGAATACAAAAAACCCTATCCCTCACAAATCTCTACCCAAAGGGAAGGGATGAACTCTCACAAATACTAGGAACCGCGTCATGACGGATATAGGGAGGATCTCAAACTTTTCAAAAGGTGGCTGCATTATTTAGGTATTACAAACCTATTCTAATTCCAATGCCAAAACTTAGACTATACATGAATACATATAGTTCTCATATGCCTGGGGCTCAAGTAAAAGCATACCGCGGGCCGTGGGATTAATACTAAACGGGCTTGACATAATGTGGATGGGGCTCGCCGAAGTCAAAGGCACAAGCCGGTCATTACTCCAATAAAACAACAACAGTCGTACTATATAAAAGATTTGGTCACCGTTGAGATCCTAAAAAAGGTTCTGCTGTAATATATATGCGGATCGAGTGACAATACAATCAAATTCCTACACCTCAAAATTGGAAATATGGTTTTAAACTCGACCGATCTCATATGAATGCTATATCATTGGACCATTTACTGCAGCAGGCTGCGACCCCTGCATAGTATTATTACATTGAATTTCGTATCCTGTCAAGCTTTAGGATTATCTGCCACATTTTCTTTCTCATTCCATCTGTTGCCATCCACAACCAACAAGATATGAATGAAAGAATTTGCACAATCAAAGATGAACTTTATGTTTTTATATATTAAAGATTAATTCTATTATCTCTTTCTAACCAAATTCGCAAGTGATTGCCATAATAATTATATCCCAAATATTTTTATCTCTACATGAAACTCTATTATTCCTCCAACACCCCATAAAGAAACAATACAATTTTTAAATTGGTTAATAGACTACTTCCGAATTTCAAGGGCTTCGAGTAACCCATGGGGGAGACCCGGGTTCAAGCCCGGGATATTCCATTAATGAGAAAGGGATGTCTAATTTATTCCACCTATCATCCCGGAATCGGGCCCAAGATCTCATTTTTTTTTAACTTCCGAATTTCCTTAATTAATATCCTCACATGAAATGAATAAGCGATTAACCGTATCCCTTGCATTTATACATATATAACACATTCAGACGTCCCTTGTCATGAGGACCGTATTTCTAATTAAGCAGCAGCCAACTAAAGGGATGGATTTCATGTATTGCTTTGGCTTTCTAAATTTCAACTTGCCGCCAATCTTTAGCTTCTTGTCACCAAAGTCATCCTGAACTTTTAAAATGACGAAAAGATCCCATTAAGAGCAAACCATCCTCTGTTACCCATCTGTTAACTGCGCAATCATGTGAATTTTCAATTCATTTTCCTGATGCACCCTCTTTCCATTCGTCTAATTCCTTATCCTTATCTTCTCTCTAGATCTATATTAATTTGTAAGTTCTAATCCAAATTCTTCTCGCAACATACATTACTCGCTTTTATTAGGCTTCAAGGAATGCCATTGGTGTCTAAACTAGGGATTCCAAGCAATCAAGCAGCGTTGACGTCTTCTAGAAGTGATCGTGAGTTACACCTACGGTTTTCTGAGCCAACAGGGAAGATCGACAGCAAGGAGAGAAGAGGATGCTTGAGGTTTATGCGTAGGATAGGTTTTCAGATGTGGTGATTTTTTTTTGGTCAATTGATAATTAATGGCTGTGGTAGTCGTTTCATCTTTTCCGTAAACGCCACAGGAGTGTTTTTCGATATTCTGAAAGTTCATGATATTTTTTCATCATTTTAGAAGTTTAGCGTACTATTGGTGGAAAGTGTCTAAAGTTCATTTGTGGCAAGTTGTAAAATGGCCTTTTATTTTACAACTTGCTCAGTTGCTAGAAGGTTTAAAAAATGTTTAAAATAAAACCAAAACTTACTTTTAAAGGCGTAGGAGCAAGGTGCAGGAAAGCCAGGTTCCTTACTAAACTTCTTCAAAATCCATTTCAAACCTTGTTTTTCTCTTAATGATAACATATGCATTCATGCGTCGTACATCGCATGCTGCAGTACGTTAAGGAATCATATAGCTTGAAAATGGAGTTGGTCTTGTCATATTCAAATGCATTTTAATTTATGTTTGCTTAGAAAAGATAATTTATCTCTATTTAAATGTTGATTTCAAGAATAAAAATTGATTATTATATTTTCGATGATATCAACTTCACATCGCAAGGTAATCAAACATTTCATAGAAAAAAGCATGGACAGACAAAGATCAAACCAGCCGGTAGTCTACATGTTTTTTTCTTGGCCATCAAGAAATAAAAAAGGAAGAAGATGCCCTTAAGTGAGAGTAGAGTAGGATCAAAGCACTTCAAGCCCTAGATATTGGAAATGAGACTGATGTGGTTGGTTAGTTGAACAAATAAAGAAGAAGAAGATGCTTTCTAGTGAGAGTAGAGTAGGAGATCAAAGCACTATATGAAACCCTAGACAATTTTGAAACAAAAAAGATTGATGTTGTTGGTTTTTCAATTTTGGGTCAGGAGAGTCTATAGGGTTTAACATAGCCAAAGCTTCATTTAAACCTCACCTGAGCAAAATTCAAAAGTGCAACCGTACATGAGAATGACATGAGCCCAAGTACTATAATAACATTAATTAATCAATATTTCATTCAGCAGATTAATTCCTAGTATGCTTAAATTCCAACCCCCGTCATTTTTTTAGGGTTTCTTGGTGCTTGAGTCAAGAACTACTAGGGTTACAGTTTTAGGGTTTTTGAGGTGGTCCAAGAGAAAGCTAAGCAAGCCGTGTGTGTGTGTGCGTGTGTGTGTGTGTGTGTGTGAGAGAGAGAGAGAGAGAGAGAGTAAAGGAGAGAAAGAGACTTGAGCAGTGATATTATTACACTGAAGGACCATAGGGCCTTTTCAGAAGAGACCAGTGCATCAATCATAACTATCATTTTCTTTTATTAGAAACACACCACCTATTTTTTCTTTTCGTATTCTTTGCTCTATCTACCTCTTTATTGGATCTCTTGAGGAAAAAATTTACTGAAAGAGAAAAAAAGGAAGGATAGGGTTTTATTTCTAAGGATGGAATGATCTTTTATAAGATTATATGATTTAAAGGGAGGGGGAATATTTTGATGGCAAAATCTAAGGGGTTGGATATTGTGTTTTGTTCTCTTTTTGTGGGGTTGGCAATTTTGGGGTACTTGAGTGCCTTTGTTTAATGTGTCAGAGAACCATATGTGTGGCCACAAAGGTGAAACAAAATATCTTGTACTAGGTTTCAAACCAAGTTGGAACTTAAATGGGAGAACCAATCACTGTATATAAATTTTTATTTCATATTTTTTTTGAAATTTTTTTGGTCATGCATTGTCGAGAGGAAGATTATGCTCTTTATTTTTATTTTTTCATTTTAGGAAAAAATGAGTCCAACTCGCTAGGCTTGAAAAACAATAGGAAAAACTCTCCGGTCAAGTGAAAAACTCTTTAAATGCAAAAGGTTATTGGTTTAACTCACTATAGTACCACCAACCACTCTTTAATTTTTAATATTCCCATAATACTTTTGGCAACCTCTGGCAGATAATTGCTATATTTAGCAGGAAAAATGCTACACTTAGCAGATGTAGCATTTTACATTAACTGTCACACTTAGCAAATAACTGCTACATTTATCAGATATAGAAGTTTACCTGCTAATTATAATAGTTATCTAACAGAAGTTGATAAAAATAATATGGGAATATTAAACAATGGTTGGTTGTATTGTAGAGACCTAAATCTTTAACTTTTTGGATTTAGGGAGGGTTCGACTAGATTTTTTTGTCAAGAGAGTTTTTCCTATTGATTTCTAGTACCAGAGAGTTAAAACCTAGTTTCCCCTTCTCTTTAAAGTGCAAGTTATATATAGAAAAATAATGTGCATATATACCAGTACTTTAATAATGAAGAATATCGGTTTTACAAAAATATAAATTGTTTCTTTCTGTTTCAAAAGTAAAATACTGATATACATGATCGTTGTTAGAAAATGCGCTTATTTCTTGAGTCGATTGATACATGGGTGGAGCTAAAGGAAGGCCCCACAAGGGCGGTGACCGCTCCGAAAGCCCCCTTAGTCACTGTATTTATTAAATCACCCTTCTTGCTACTAAATCATGGTACATAGCAATGTTATCGCTAGACCCCGCTTGATGTCAAATTGGCTTCTCTCTTGAGTCGATATAACTCAGTATCATGGTTGTGTAGTTCATTATTGCTAAATAATCCAATTTTCTTTTTCTATTTTCCTTTGGGGGGGAGGGGGGGCTAAACTTAATTTTCCTTGTGAATTTGTGGGGTTAAATCTTATCCTAGGGAAAGAGGACTTGGAAGTAAATTATGAAAAGTATGAAGGGTAGCGGGGTCAGAAAGTAATAATAGACTACTGGTACCAAGGAGGTGGGAGTAACTATAGCATGACGACATCTGTGCCGGTGTTAAGGTTGAAGCCAAAAACTTTAGCATCAAACAATGAGGAAAAAAACAGAGTAAATAATTAAATAGAAAAAAGATTATAAAATAAATAATTTGCAAAACGATCATAGGCACACATAGGATGTCTTCTCAATTCAAGCGGTAAAAATTGAAGGGAGGGTGAGTGTGTGATGTGTACACATGTCGACACGTAGCTTATCAGTAGTCCCTTTTCCCTGCTTTAATTCGATGTAACAGGAACCTTGCTGTTTTTTCCTTTTAATTTCCTTTTTTTTTTCTTTACATTGATGCATTCAAAATTATCTACCACGTTAATTTCCATTGTATTTGTTTTCTAAATTTGGAGCTATATATAACAAATGTTAAGACCTTTGCGTTCCATTAAAACGAAAGTTAATGAAACTAAAACATATAAAGTTCAAAAAGAAAGGGGAAAAAAAAGGAAAACAGGCTGCCAAGCCTCCTACTTAGCACAGGCTAGCAAAACAGAAGCGAGATATGTATAGAATCAAATTTTAATTTTTAAATTGAAGCAAGACGATCAACAGTAATTTTTAGTTATATAGGAGTCCAGTCTGGCGATATGGAGGTCGAATTTAAAGAATAGGAGTCTAATCCGATTATGGTCGAATATGGTGAAGAGGTTATCGATGTGATATATGCGGAGTTTGATCCTACAAGATAATGTTGGACGCGAACGTGTGCAAAGATGATTGTAGACCAATCAGAGAGATAAATTCTGATCCGACAATGTGGAGGTCAAGTAGGCCTAAGAAATATGTGAACCGACGAAATGAAGAACATTTGCATTTGGGTGGAGATAGGATTGTGTGATGCATGGTGGGTCTATGAGGAGCCCAATCCGATGATGTAATGAATGGAACCGGTCATGAAGCCGACAAAAAGGAGCTTGATTACGCATTGTAGAGTCCAATTCGACACAGAGGAGATTGGATTTGGAGTTGAAGGGACCCAATTAGAGCTAGAAGAAGATCAAGACATATTTTTCTAGTTTTAAATGTATTTTGTTTAGTTGTCTTGTTTGGATTTAACACCTTTGGGGTCTTTGTAGTTCATTACATATTTTTTAATGAAACATGCTGCTGGCTTAATTATTCCATCTTTATCTCAAAAAAGAAAAGAAAAACTCAACATTACAGTAACTATGTGCTATAAGAAGCCCCAGCAACCTCTATGACCATAGACCATAAGTGTATATGAGCTCTACCAATTGTATGAGGAGGCGATAAAGTTACGTTTTTGTCATCTCGTGTAGTTGTTGTTCCAACATGCAGAATGGTAGGCGCATCCTCTGGCAGGCCAGTGTCATTTGATAACTAGCTAACCGAATAAGTAAATTGCCGAGACTACTCCCATAGGAAGCCTCTATAAAAATTATGCACTACTACAATAATGGGTTGCTCCTACGGATTTACTCGTAGGGGCAAACCATGACCCCTACGGATATATCCGTAGGGACACAAAATTCCCCCCGTAGGTGCAAAAGCCGCAGGTGCAAATCTTGACTCTGAACATACCCCTACGGAGTAATAATTACCCCTACGCCTTACCCCTACGGTATGTTCACAAGCAAAATGGGCATGGATGAAAACCCGAAAGGGCGCCGTGGGTAAAAAAAGTTTGACTACCGGCGATATTTGTGAAAACCCGAAAGGGCGCAGACTCATAAAAAAAAATGGTACGTCCATAAGCAAAATGGGCACGGATGAAAACCCGAAAGGGCTCCGTGAGTAAAAACAGCAGGGCTACCAGCGAGTTTTGTGAAAACTCGAAAGAGCGTAATCTCATTAAAAGACACTTACAAGGTCCTCTCGACCTGGTGAGGAGAAAATACCTACGTGAGATCCTTACGACTCATAAGGGAGCAACACACTTAAGGATCCTCACGATGCCTAAGGAGAAAACACACTTACGAGATCCTCACGACTCGTAAGGAGAATTCCCCTATGAGACCCTCACGGCTCATAGGATTTAAAAGCCTTAAGTTATAGGGATCTGAACCTGTTCTTAAGCCATCACAATCTCCAATGCTGCCCTACAAGCGTTTCAATATTGACCCTTGTATACAATCCACGGGCACGAATAGACATTTCCCTCACAAAGTCCCACCCGCGACTAGGGATATGTTTACACAGTGAACGACCCTTGCAAGTCCTCTCGACTTATAAGGAGAAAACACTCTTGTAAGATTCTTACGACTTATAAGAGAACATACACTTAAGAATCCTCACGATTTTTAAGGAGAAAACGCACTTACGAGATCCTCACGACTCGTAAGAAGAAACACCTTTACGAGACCCTTACGGCTAATGAAGTCAAAAAGCCTTAGTCAACAGGAACCTAACCCTGTTTGCTAAGTTACCTTTATTCGACATCGACAGAGGCAAATAATGATTCGCTCCTGGCAATATCCCAGTTGTAGCGATGCTGATACCTAAATCGGTATCAAATCCTAAACTCACAGCGAAAAATCAGCGAGCCACAAATGCATATGGAATAGCCGAAATGATGGGGCAATTTGCAACAAAATCAGCAAGTAAAATATATGCATACAAAATAGCCGAAATGGTTGGGCAACTCGTAATAAAAAACAGCGAGTAAATAAAACAAATAGCTGAAATGATTGGGCACCGCGAAAAATAGCTGAAATGATTGGGCAATCGTGACTTTCACGATATAAAAGCTGAAATGATAGAGCATCGCGGAAAGAAAAAATATATGAAATGAAAATTCTGCCCTACGGGTGAGATCACATCGATCCCTGTATACAATCCAGGGGCACAAACAAAAATGGAACCATACCTTCCCACCAGGCTCCATCAGAAAGAGAGCCAAGTCTCGATGGAAACATCTGCATCTCGAGAGAACAACAACAGCGTTCCTCCTCATTCTAGCAGGATTCAGACGCGACAATCAACCTTGGAGCCATGGCAAAGTCCTTGTTCCAAATCTCAACGGTTCATAGACAACCTGGAGATCAACAACAGCATTCCTCCTCATTCCAGCAAGATCCAGACGCGACGATCAACCTTGGAGCCATGTCAAAGTCTCTGTTCCAAACCTCGACAGTTCACAAACAACCGAGAGAGCAAATCCTGGTCCCGTAGAACACAGCTAATGTCAATCCTGGCCCCGTGGGAAATGCCCAGAGCACCTCCTGGTCCCGTAGAACACGGCTAATGTCAATCCTGACCCCGTGGGAAACGCCCAGAGCACCTCCTGGTCCCGTAGAACACGGCTAATGTCAATCCTGACCCCTTGGGAAATGCCCAGAGCACCTCCTGGTCCCGTAGAACACGGCTATTGTCAATTCTGACCCCGTGGGAAATGCCCAGAGCACCTCCTGGTCCCGTAGAACACCGCTAATGTCAATCCTGACCCTGTGGGAAACGCCCAGAGCACCTCCTGCTCTCGTAGAACACAGCTAATATCAATTCTGACCCCGTGGGAAATGCCCAGAGCAAATCCTGGTCCTGAAGAACACGGGTAATGTCAATCCTAATCCCGTGGTAAACGTCCGTGAAATGCGGATAAAGTCAACCCCTGACCCCGTGAAATGCGGATAAGGTCAACCCCTGACCCCGTGAAATGCGGATAAAGTCAACTCCTGACTCCGTGAAATACGGATAAAGTCAACCCCTGACTCCGTGAAATGCGGATAAGGTCAACCCCCTGACCCCGTGAAATGCGTATAAAGTCAACCCCTGACCCCATGAAATGCGTATAAAGTCAACCCCTGACTCCGTGAAATGCAGATAAAGCCAACCCCTCCTGGTCCCGTAGAACACGGCCAAAGTCAATCCTAACTCCGTGGAACACGGCCAAAGTCAATCCTGACTCCGTG
Source organism: Agapanthus africanus (assembly GCA_030015575.1). Classification (NCBI taxonomy): domain Eukaryota; kingdom Viridiplantae; phylum Streptophyta; class Magnoliopsida; order Asparagales; family Amaryllidaceae; genus Agapanthus; species Agapanthus africanus. The sequence continues at coordinate 452,478,039 of CM057349.1, read as the reverse complement.
GGAAACAGCCAGAGTAAACTCTCGAACTCCCCGTCAAAAGCAATGTTTTGACTCGGGAGCAGGTCAACTCAACAATCACTTACGAGTCCTCTTGACTTGTAAGGAGAAAATTCTCTTGTGAGATCCTTACGACTCTCAAGAGAAAACACACTTAAGAATCCTCACGATTCCCAAGGAGAAACTACACCTACGGGATCCTCTCGACCTATAGGGAGATAATTCTTTATGAGACCCCCATGGCTCATAAAGTTGAAAAGTCATAGGTGGTAGATCCTAACCCTGTCTTCCAAGCCATCAGTGCCTCGTAGAGAGGTCAAGGTAGATTTTCTACAGGCCATACTCTCACAAGTCAAATATCGACAAGAAAGGAAACAGCCACTTACAAGTCCTCTCGACTTGTAAGGAAGAAAATTCTTTCGGGAGATCCTTACGACTCTCAAGGGGAAAACATACTTAGGAATCCTCACGATTCCTAAGGAGAAAACACACCTACGGGATCCTTTCGACCTGTAGGGAGAAAATTCGTTATGAGATCCTCACGGCTCATAAAATTGGAAAGTCTTAGACAGCAGACCTGAACCTGTTTCCTAAGCCATCATTACCCTGCAAAGAGTCCAATATGGACCGTCACTATCTACAGGCCATGCTTGCTAAAATCACGTGGCAACAACACAGCAAAGAAAAGAAAGCAACAGTAGAACAAAAAAATATGTATCTTTTATTCATGAATTCAATGGAGTACAAGTTGAATCATATGAAAGAATAAAAAAATGGATACATATTATTCAAAGGATACAAGTGTTTAATCTATACGAAAACAGTTACTGAGAAGGAAGCGTCTTCAATAAATCAGTTAGCTGCTCGCGCACTCCTCTCAACGTTTTCTCATGGTCAGCCGCTGCGGCCAGCTCCGCTTCGACTCGAGCCCTTTGCTGCAAGCACGATGAAACCTTCTCATCGATTTCCCATAGGGCAGCTTCGCGGCTCTGCGTAACCCACTCAATGGAGTCGAGCTTCCGCCTCAATGCCAGCCCGTCCGAAATGCATCGCTGCAAATTATCAAAGACGGCTCTCAGTTGCGCGGCGTTCGCTTCAACTTGGGCGCGCAACCAGGCAGATTCACCCGAAGCCTCCTCGCGTTCCTTCCGCCTCAAGATCGCTTCTTATTCAAAATGGCGAAGGAAGGACACGCTCTGCTCAACCCATGCAGCCCGCTGCGAGTTCAAAGCCAACATCTCAGGAGCAGGACGCCTAAGCTCAAGCTCATGCAGGCAGGCCTTGATCTTCCTGCAGTGGTTAATCCAAGACTCAACGACGCCTTCGTTATGGAAGTTCACAAGTGTCGCCAACATTGGATTAATCTCGGCAGCAAAATCTGCAGCGAATGTAGGGGCCTCCGCGTCAAGCTCCTCGATATAGTCACTCAACATACGTAGACTGGTCACAGCGCCTTTTGAAGATGGACGTCTGGAAAAGGGCTCTGCTGGCATTATGATTCGAGACTCGAACGGAGCTGGAGTCGGTGTCACCGCTGCAAAATAAATCATAATCAGATGTCGGCTCAAGAAATAAAGAAGATACACGAACAATAGAGTTTACTATACCGGCTGCAACAGGGGGCAGAGCTAGGAGTACCGGTGGCGCGACGATACCCTTGTCCCCTCCTTCAATTTGTAAGTCTACAAGTAATGCAAAGGAGAATTAGCAATAACATAGCTGCCTGTTAAAGAAAAGAAAAGACGTCGGTTAGAAAAGATACTCACCGACACCAACGAGTGGACTAATCTCCGAATGGAAGGAGAAGTGCGGGTTTAGCACCTGATACAGGTGATCAAAGAGGACTCCTGCAAGATCACGATGATACATGGTCAGTACACGAAAGATGTTGTCCCTGATTTAAATTAATCACAAACCCATACCTTCCAACATTCGAGAAGATATAAGAGGAGACGAAGGGGCAGCAACCGTCAGAGCGGCAGCTGGTGGTGCTTCTTGAGGTGTCACAACCTCAGCGCTCACCATACCTACATTCGAAAGGAACAAGCTGTCATCAGAAGGGACTGCAAAAATGAAAAGAATGTAGCGGTCCAAGACCTACCAGGCAAGTCATCAGCCAAAACGGTGACGGAAGCATCACCAGGCATCACGACTTCTTCGATCTCATTTGTGGGGAGGGTTTCGCCTCCCGTGGCTTCATCCCCTGATTCCACAAGAGCCGTCATGACACTCGCGATGCCAGGCGATGGAAGGGAACCGCAGGCGGAAAGAGCGGCAATTGGGGCAGTCCCGGACTCCTGGGAAAGAGTAGCCGCTTCGGGCTCAATGGTTGCCGTCATCTCACCCGCCACCTCCTCACCAAGACTTGGCCCTGCAGGGTAAGATATATGAGAATCTGAAGATCAAATTCTGACAAAAAGACCCAGTGTTACATTACCTTGGGACGGCTTTTCAATTTCCTCTCAAGCCGCGCGTACCGCCTGTCTATGAACAATAGACAAGGCGGCCGAGACATCCTCTGAAGAAGCAGGGACGGGAGAAGCAGCGCTCGAGCCTGCACCTACGGCCAAGGCGGCGTTACGTTCTCTTGCAGCACGCCTCCTGCGCTTTCTTTCCACCTGGGCCGTAAGAGCTGATCTTCTTAGAACCTCTGTCAAGGAGACGTCATCGTCCGTGCCAGGAGCTACTTCTGGGGCCGTTATGGCGTCCGTCATCGGTTGCTTAAGTGAAGCCTCTTTTGACAACACTAGGGAAGCTGGCACTTCGGTAGCCGGCCTTGGAAGCATCTCTGAACCATCCTGCGAAGTCGGCACGGCACTTGGGATAACGGGTCGAAATAGTGCGTGCGATAAGATGAAAAAGGGGTCAGATTACCCATAAGAAAGGAGAATGAAGGCACAATGAGCCAAAATATACCAACACCCAGCGAAGCGCGAAGCGCGAAGCGCGAAGCGCGAAGCGCGAAGCGCGAAGCGCGAAGCGCGAAGCGCGAAGCGCGAAGCCTCTCTTCCTCCTCAAAAGTCTTGAGGGAAGCCGCGAGAGCCTCTTCAGTGGAAATGCCTGTTGAAGAAAAATTGTCAGTCAAAACACGATAATAAAAATGTAACGACAGAAAGATACGACTGAAGACTACCTGACTCAGCGAGGATGATCATTCCTGCTTTGTGGCTAGCTAAGTCGCTCGGAAGCTGCGATGGAAGCCTCCAGATTAGTATCATCCGGCGCCATGAATAGACCCTTGTTGGTCCCGTATTCGCCTAAGCCTTCGCTATAAGGAGCATGGGGCTCCTGGCCGAATACAACGTCCGCAGAAAGAATCGACTTCTTCTTCTTCTTCTGCGAGCGAGTACCGGCCGCCGGTAACACGAGCTTGCGCTCAGCGGGCAACTTCGGGCGGGGAGTCCCGATCTCCGCAACCAAGCCGGACTCAGGAAACGCCACAACTGCCACTTCAATGGGAGCACGGGGTAGTGGTAGCTCAGGCATATCACGCGGAACCACAGCCGCAACAGCTTCTCTCAAGGGAGGACGGACAATGGTCCGTCGCTTCATAGGAACATTTAGATTACTAGCCGGCGCTGCACCTTTGCGATCAAGCAGCAATCTCTTTTCCTCTCTAATGACGGCGCCCATTGAATGTTGATACCACGCCACATACATATTCAGGGCCTTCGGAACGCAGCTCGGTTCACTAATGAAGAAGTTGGACCCTGTGTTTAGGTGCATAAAATGATGTAACACGCTTCGGATACCCTCTTCAGTAGCGGCCGATTCTACCAAGAAAGCCTCAAGCGGGACGCTCTGATTATAGCTTAACTGCTGGGCGAAATGATGCGGGTTGTATCTCATGAACAACGCCGAATCATTCTGCCTAAATACGAGAAAGCCCGGCCTGATGGAGTATAGATGAAGAATCTCCCGAGCTTTCAAGACAGAGGCCCCGTCTTTAAAAATGTCCTGCAATGGCAGCACCGTTTTCGCGGATTCCTGGCCGACGGTCAGAATTTTATCGGTGAAGGACATGCCATCTCCAACAATGCGCGGACGAAGGAGCAAACCCCTAGATTCCCGTGTTTTCGGATTTACAATGGATGCGTCGACCAGCCGCATGATCCGAGGGAACTTACACCTGTCATAAAAGCAAGGCCTTCTGTGGATACCGAAGACGCCAAGCACGTGCAACTCGAGCCACAAGGTGAAATAATACATCGAGAAGTTTGCAACCTTCACCCCTGGTTCATCAGTATCCGCTGCCAAGTTGAGACCGTGATACAAATGGGCCAACCCAGCGATCCCGACGGCTACTTGTATCCCAGCAACCATTCGATGAGCTGGATAAAAAATGGACGGACTCATATAACGAGGGTGCATCGGAAGCACAAACCAACTTAGCCACAACCCGAGGAACCCCAAAAAGAACGTTTCTTCATCAATTCCAGGAGTTGCAAGTTCTGTGAAAGAGACGACCGGGGTGTTGGGGAGAAAGAAATTTCTCTGATCTGCCTCCGCTGTCGGTTGGTTATCCAAACCCAAACCAAAAGGATTGTCGAGTTTGGCAAATTTCACGACTTCCTTCGACAGGACTTCCGGGCGGAGAAAACGGGCGATAAAATCGGTGAAATTAACCCCGCGTCCTTCGGATTCAAGAAACATAGATATTCAACACCTTTATCAAACTTGGGAATTGGTGTTGAATGGCGTTCTCTGGGGTAAGACCCATTACCACTGATTTGGTGGCAAAAATATACTCATTCGGAGGAAGCAGCTCCTCGTAATGTTCTCCCCTAACGGGTAAACAAGAGACCTCGGCAAATTCCTCCAAAGAAATGGAGACTTCTCGATCCAATAAGAGGAAGGTGTGGGTCGGAATGTTCCATTGCTCCAGAAATGCCTTGACCCACCATGTAGGAGGTGCAGAATACTGGAACAAAGAAGTATAGATAGTAGGGTACAATCCGAGCCTTACAGCTGTGACTTCTTCGCCGATAAGATGTATCGGGCCCACTGCAGATATCCGGCTGGGTGACGAGGAGTTAGTCCTATGTTGTATAGCTGTCCCCAAGGGCACGACTCGGCCTGACATATGCGCCGCCCTAGAGTGTCCAAAGCCACCGGCGGCTGCACGAGTATTGCGGCCATAGAAGGCCGAAGGAGACCTTCTGAAGTCCAATTCATCTCCTCCACAGTATAGTTTATCGGGGGTTCATCTGCATAAGGGATCACCGAAATAGGATCCGAAGGTGTCGCGCAAGAAAAACCCCGACGACCTTTGATGATTTAGTTGTACCATGTTCCCTATAGATGGAGATTCTTGTGCCCCGGATCATGGTCTTTAATCAGTGCAAAGACTTCCCTGTCCACGGGTGCTTCAGGGAATCCGCCTTCCGAACGGACGAACGGGAAGAAAGTGTCGAAAGACATAGTACCTGCATGGAAAAGAACAAATTTTCAGCCGCCAATACTACAGTTTAAGTTCTATCACTTAGTAATTTAAATCCGTACCACACTGCAATGCAGTAAAAAGGGACCAAAGGGGACCCACATAATCTAGATAACAATTTATCATTAATAAAACAGTCTCATCATTTGAGGAAATCCTCAAAGAAAGATTCTCATTCAATGAGAACCCCTCGGGCAGAGGAGTAAATCTCCCCTTGAGAGCAGTGCTCTGTGATAGAATGACATCTGTCAGATTCTAATGATGAAGGAATAAAAAAATTCCCTAAAGAGAATTCCTCAAGAGCCTTGCTCTGTAAAAATGATGGAATAACCCATCAGAAAAATTGAAGTAAAATTCTTGATGAATTAAAATTCTGAGATCTTCAAGATCCATGAACAAACTCTAAAGAGTTCTTCATAAGAGATTAATAAATCCACATGATTTGAAAAGAGCAAAACTCTGTTAATGGGTTAAGAAACCCCAAGAAAGATCTGTTTAGATTTATGATTTCAAGAGAGCAAAGCTCTGTTAATGAAACCCTAAAAAGGGTTTTATTTAGATCGAAGATCTATGAAGAGCAAAACTCTGTTAATGGGTAAAGTCCTAGATTATTAAAAGATCCTTTAAAAGATTTAATCTTTACCTAAATTCTGACAGAGTTCTGTCCTTAAGAAAATTCTTAAGATAAAGAGCTATACTCTGAAGGAGAAATAATTCTCAGAAAAAAAAGTAAGTAAGAAGATGAACAGAAATCATCTCAAGAGCCAAGGGTCCTATTTATAGGCACTGAGATGCCATTGCAACTTCTGAGTTGATCCAAGGACGCAGATGCTGCCACCGCTGCACTCACATGTAGGCCACGTGAGCGCAACGGTGGGGGCATTTGTTTTCCCCAATCAGAGCAAAGCTCTGTTCAAAATTCAAATTTTGAAATAAACCAACACTTCATAGCAGCGCCAAGTGCGCCGCGCCAAGTGCAAAGCACGTGTGTGCTAGCGCTAAGAGCGCTGCATTCCAAGCAGCGCACCACGTGCAAAGCACGTGTGCGCTAGCGCTAAGTGCGCTGCACTCTAAGCAGCGCACTACGCGCAAAGCACGGGTGCGCTAGTGCTAGAACTAAAAGCTCCCCACCGTCAGATCAAAGAGTTAATAAAGATGATAAATCATCAATTAACCAGAATAAAATTTTGTTAAAGAAAAATTCCTCAAAATCTTTCCAAACAAGAAGATTGTGCTCTGTAAATCAGAGCACCGTTGGATCAATGATCTAAAAGTGATTAAAAATCACCAAAATTACAGAATAAATCCTGTATGGAAAAGATTTCCTAATCTTGTTAAAAACAAGAAAATTGCCTTCTGTAAATCAGAAGCACTTGGATCAAAGATCCAACGGTAGGAAAATCCCCAAATCAATTGGAGAAAAGATCTCCTTAACCGATTGAACAAATTAGCTTGCCCTATATAAAGGCCCCAAAACTTCAAGTCTCATATAGAGAAACCTCCCTATAAATTTTGAGAAATCTCAGAAAGAAGAGCAAGCTCTCAGAAGAAGAAAATTTTCTTCAAGGTAAAAAGAACAGAAAGACGAAATCATCTTATATAAAAAGAAGAATTCACTTCTTTTAAGATCATAGATCTATAAGACCAAGGTCTTTCACAAAGAGATCAAAGGATCTCATCATAAAAAAAATAAGAAGAAGAACATAATTCTTCTCACAGATCATAGATCTATAAGACTAAGGTCTTTTACGAAAAAAGATCATGAACACCTCATTATAAAAAAAGGGGAGAGAATAATTCAATTCTCTTAGGATCACAGATCCATAAAGGCAAAGCTTTTCACCAAAATAAGAGATTGAAATATCTCCTATAAAATAAAAACTTTGTTCTTAGAATCTTGAGACAAAGTCACTTATAAGCGAGAATTTATTTTCTCAGATCATAAAGCTGATCAAATAGCGCTTTGCGCTCTTGGACTGACGCTCAACGCCAAGCGCACCACGTGCTCCTCACGTGTGCGCCACTGAACAAATAGCGCTTTGCGTTCATGGACTGGCGCCTTGCGCTCATGGACTGGCGCTCAGTGCCAAGCGCACCACATGCTTCTCACGTGTGCGCCATTGAAACAATAGCGCTTTACACTCATAAACTAGCGCTTTGCACTCATGGACAGACGCTTAGCGCCAAGCGCGCCACGTGCTCCTCACGTGTGCGCTACCCAGCAGAAGCGCTCTGCGCTCTTTGACTGGAGCAAAGCGCCAAGCGCGCCACGTGCTCCTCACGTGTGTGCTAAAAAGAACATAAATTGTTCTATAAATAAAGCCCAGAGCTATGTTGAATGCTCAGCATTCAATAAAAAACATAAACGCTGTCAGAACCCAAATCAATGCTTAGTATTGTCAAATGTTTAACATTTTAATTGAGTGGACCGAGCCCAAGTTGGCCATAAACCCCCCTCATTCAGATTAATTGAGCCCATATGCTCATAAATCTCATATCTTAGTCCCAATTGGACTACAGATCTCCCAACCAAAATTGGTTCAAGGGTACATCTCTTCACTCCTCTTATAATTGTCGTTGTAATCCTTCAACATTTTCAGAGAGGTGACGGGTCCCGACAACCAGACATTCCATGGACTGTGGGGTCCTTAAACTCATGGAGTATGATTTCCTTAACCTCGGACTGTGGGGTCCTTAAACCCATGGACTATGATGTCCTTAACCTTGGACTGTGGGGTCCTTAAGCCCATGGACTATGATGTACTTAACCTTGGACCGTAATGTCCTTAAACTATTGGACCACAATGTCCCTAAACTAAACAATAGAGCCCAAATGCTCTTTTGTTGGATCTAAATGATCCCGTTAAGTTGATCTTAGTCTAAAATTAGACTAACGTATCCTTAACAAACGTTTAAGTTGATCTTAGTCTCAAATGAAACTAACATATCTTTAAACCAACCCCAAACCCAAATCTAAGAAGATACGGATTTGGACTAATCCACGCCTTACGGGCGACAACATAAATTAGTCTCCATATACAATCCACGGGCAACCAAAAACAAAACAAACACACACGACATGAAGAGACCATCTGGAGAAGGAGAAAGTGGTTACCGCGATGCGGTAGCGTAATTAACTGCAGGGGCTTGCGCCTGCAGGGAAGAGTGTCCCCACAATCAAAAACCCCTCAACGAGGGGGAATCTGACGAAGTTTGCTACATCGGCCGCATCTGTTTAAACCTTCGATATATGGTGTCATAAATCAACTTGGTATCTTCAGAGAGGTGGACGGATAGCACCAAATAGCATCTGCCCTAAAGTTCAGGCCCGGACGTCCCAACGTCCCGGTCGCGTCTTTCGCCGGAGAACAAGGACCTGATAAATACTCCTACGGATTAATTCATAGGGGCAACTTTTACCCCTGTTACCGAGTCCATAGGGACAAAATATCAGATATCCTGATATTTTGTTCCTACGTCTAACTGTGTAGGGGAAAACCTTGCACCTAAGGATTAATTCGTAGGTGCAACAGATGGCCCTACGGATTAATCCGTTGAGACAAAATATCAGAGTTTTTTTTAAAAAGAGGCTCCCTTTTTTTTCCCCGCCCCGTGCACAATAATATATACATCATATAACCAAATACAGAAATATTCATAATCAACATCTCACGCATAATATATAAAAGAAATAAACAAACAGAATACAATATCAATCTAAATCATCGTGAACAAGAAACCAACCACCAATATCGTCCAAAAAATGTATAATATATATCAGATAAGTACATGCATTCTCAAAAATAAAAATTAAAAAGCTACCCTACCTCGGTCCAGCTCCTCCACCTCTGATGAACGCCGTAATCTGGCGCATCTGCTCCTCGGTGCAACCCTGAGTCGTCAAAAACTCGTCTAATGAAGGAGTGGACTGTGCGGGAGTCTGAACGTGCTGTGTAGCTGCAGGAGTGGTCTGGACAACCACAACCGAGATAGTGGCTTGCGGAGTCGCAGCAGAAGGGGATGCATGTGGAGCTGCAGCCGAAGTAACCTATCACATCTGTTAAATTTTGTGTGTAATAAATGAGTAAGAATGGTGTATTAGATTCTAGTCGAATTTGTATCATTATCAGGTTATTGCAAAACACCAATCTAAGAATACTTAGGGACTTAGGCGATGTATTAGATTCCAGTCGAATTCGTATCATATGTTACCATCTATAATGTGATATAATATTTTACTATTAAGTAGTATACGTACCATCTCCTTCAACTCCTCGACGGTGGTCTTCAAGGCGGCAACATCATGCTCTAGACGTCGCTCACGGGTGTAGGAGAAGTAACGACCGGAGTGGAGTCCAACCTCATATGGGCCCTGTTAGGACCCAGTCCTCGGCCTCTCTCCCAACCTCCGTAGTGCCCTCCGTGTGCGGCGTCTAGAACTGGGGTCAGTAGCATCGGATCGGTCTGTCCAGTAAAATCGATCCCTGATTTCTCCGCCTTCTCCACCACCCGCTCCTACACCCACATTAACCATTAAAATATAAGTATATCATTTAAATTTAAACTTTTCAAATGTGTTAGAATAAATATTAACACTTACGCAATACTCCTGGGTAGCGGTGTCGGGGAATCGAAGCTCGCCCGTGGCGGGTTCTGTCGAGATGCCGTGGACGGTGTAACGCCCCACGCCCCAGTACATATGGTATTGTCCGCTTTGGCCGAAACCGCACGGTTTTTCCCTTTAGAGCGAACCAGACCCGACCAGGGGCCACTTCCGAGGAGGTCACCCATCCTAAGACTTCCTTGGCCCGAGCACGCTTAACTACGGAGTTCTCAAGCTCCTGTAGCTCCGGTTCACTTAAAAAGCGCCTCTGTAATTGAGAGTGGTATCATTATATTTATAATGTAGTTCGGTTCTCTTTCGGTATGTGCTTTAGGGACCCGATCCCATTGTTCTGAAATGGCTCCTGTTCAGACCATAATATTGCATTTATCATTCCCCTATTCTTATCCTTTTTATAAATAAACAGGTACTCTTGACGCACGTTTGTTGCATATTACAGGATACAGGTTTCTGGAGCAAATACAGTGAAAAAGACACAAAATAACAGAAAAAGGGACTTTTGACCAACTATTAGACGGATCCTAGTCAAGCCTAGACGAAGAACAGTACAAGGTCCAAAATGTCAAGTGAACGGTCAAAAGATACGAACAAGTTTTCACTGAAGATCTGGAGAAGACCCAGAAGCCCAACAGAGAAAATACATATAAAAATACAGAGCCCAAGAACCACTGAAGAAAGCCCAAAAGTTTGGCGGCCCAAGACCACCAAAGGGCTGCGGATCCGCGGCCCAAGCCAACCAATGCCGCGGATCCGCGGCCGTCTAATGCCCGTGTCGATGGATTTTTCTTCTGTTGCCGCGACGGTTCGGGTGTTGGGATTTTTAGAGGTCAAATCAGTAATTGCGCATGTGCGAGACTCTGAAACCCTAATTCTCCTGTTTACTTATAAATTGTAATCTCAAAATTGTAAAACCCTATGCCTCTTTTCAATAAATAAAATTCAGAATTTCTGGGAATTATATTCAGATCTATTCTGTCTTCTACTTGGAGGGAGCCATCAAATCAGTAGGTAATTTTATTTCCTTGCTTTTATTTTCTAGTATATTTTATCATCCCCTAATGAGCGAGTAATCTCCTCGCTTGTTAGGGTTAGCCTTAGGGAAAGGGTTGAGAGATGAGATCTCTCACCCCTTTCAATGCCACCTTCACTTAAGAGTTAGAACTCCATGCATACGCGCACAACCGCTCCCTACGGCACCCTACCCCTAGAGGTAACGGTGAACCGTAGTATAAAGGGCCGGTTGCGCGCGTTTTCCATGGGGGTTAGGGTAATTATCAACAAAGGAAGGATACAAATCTAGAGGAAGAAACATCTTCCCAAAAGATTTGGATCCACTTTATTGATAATTACCGTAACATCTAATAGATCTAAAAAAAAAGTAGGCATTGAAAGCGGTGAAGAAAAACGTTAATCTCCAAAACTTCCTCTAAGCCTAACCCTAGCAAGACTTTTAATTAGATTAATTAGATCCAGTTTTTTATAGATTTTTATAAACCAATCAAAACGACATTTTGAATCAACTCGTTAAAACACATAAAAGGAATTTACCCGTCTCTGTGGATCGACCCGTACTCACCGGCTAGCTGCGAAGCGACGCCGTTTTTGATTGCGGTAAACTTATATTTTTGACAATAATCAAATGGCGCCGTTGCCGGGGACGGCGTAATCTTTCTTTTTGTGAATTTTCGGGTTGATATAAATTTTAAAAATTATAAAAATCTGAAAAAAAATAAATAAAAAAAAAATTATCAAATTTGATCTGTTTGAAGGGTGTATCTTTTGAATCTTGCAGGAACAGCAAAGAATTGAGGATCTGGAAATTTACAGAGGGCAAAACAAAAATTGGTACAGAAGAACAGAGAGGAATTGAACGTACAGAACCACAGAATTTTTTCCAGAACCTGATCCCCTCACTTAGCCGCGTTTCCGCCGCATTAGGGGTCCCTGACCGCGTTTCCGCCGCAACTTGGCCACGTCAGCAGTTCAAAATTAGTGGGTTTGTTCTCTTTTCTTCCCCTCTGCAACCTACAATATATCTCTCTGTAAAAAGTTTTCTGCAGGAATTCTTTGCGTAAAGAGTCTTTCTCCCCCTTCTAAATAACAGATTTTCTGCAGGTTTCTTTGCGCCGCGCTAAAAATTGATTGCAAGTGAAATTTTATTTGTTTTGCATAATTTAACCGGACTCTAAGGGGCTAATTGACCAAACTCAGATTGGGTGGGGATTTCATCACCCTTCCCAGGACCCCAGAAAACACCTAAAGCATTTTGCATCGACCACAATTAATAAAAAAAGATTAGACTCAGACCTAAGGACATCGAGCTCAATAGGAAAAGGACTAGTATAGGCATCGGCCGTTTATCCTAACCGACTTTGCGGTGTCTAGGCTAGTGGTTATTAATTAGGCCCACTGTAGTGGTGGTTCCTTCCCATTTACCTGGCCGTATTTGTCCGTGAAGAGGCGGTTTGAGGTCCTATTTCTAGCCCTAGTTAGGAGCTGTCTAGCAGACCTAGGCAACCCTAGATCTAGGTCTGATTGTGCATGTGTGGTTGATACATTTGTGTCACGAGTCCCATTTTCTAAAACCTTCTTGCAAAACTCTCCAATAAAAAAAATAAAGAAAAATCTTTTCAAAACTTGCAACTTGCCGCTAAGAAAACTTGCACCTTACTTCCACCAATTCTCCTTCATTGACGTTATCTTACCCCCACATTCTGTTTTTCTATTTTTTCTGACTACACTACCCCTTTTAGTGTATGTCATTTTGGACTAGGGATACTAACGTCCGATTAGTCCGTGTTTCGTTGGTACCGACCAACGAACCCTTCGACGAGCCCTTCGTCGACATTCCGTCCATTTCCTTACCTCCACCTTCAAATTCTTCTTTCGAAGGTATGTCGGGACACAACCCCAACAATACCTTACCGACGGGAATGATTCCACCTCCGTTAGGTGCGAATAACCCGAATCTTCCGCCTGTTGTAGCGCCCGCACGAGTTGCGCTTCAGGATCTCTTCTACCCCGTCCGCACTTCTTTACCTACATGCCTTTCACCCCCACCGGCGAATGGGGATAATTTTGAAATAAAACCACACTTCATCAATATGCTACCTAAGTTTCATGGTTTGGAATCCGAAGATGCATATATTTTCACTAATAAATTCCAAAACGTTTGCGCCATGATGAAGACAACCCAATTAAGTGATGACGCAATAAGGCTAAGGGTCATTCCTTTTACCTTATGTGACCTAGCCGAGAAGTGGCTATACAGCACCGCATCACACTCCATTAGAAATTGGGACGAGTTTGTGAGAGCTTTTCTGAAAAAGTTCTATCCTCATCACAAAACTGCTAGAATCCGAAACGAGATTATACAATTTTCACAGCTTCCTTCCGAACCATTTTGGAAGTGCTTCGAGAGATTTAAAGAACTACTTGTTCAATGCCCTCATCATGGGATAGAAAGTTGGCAACTTTGCCAAACATTATACGAGGGATTGAACGCAGCAACGAAGCAGTTGCTAGAAACAATATGTCAAGGTCATTTTCTCTCCAAGTCTAGCGACGAAGCTTGGCAGTTTCTTGAGGACCTAAGTGAGCAAACAATTTAGTGGGAGAGTACCAAGACCACATCATTTTCTTCAGTTGGTCAATCTAGGGCAGGCATACATCAAATAGATATGTCGATTGCTATGAAGGCCGAGATGGCCTCACTTATGAAAAAGCTAGAAGCCATTGAGACCAAAATCTCATCGTCTTCTCCTGCCCCTACTCTACCCACACGAACTGTTTGTGCTTGTTGTTCTAATCCATCACATCTAACCGAAGAGTGTCCTTATAATGCACCTATTCAAGGACAGGATCAAGTCAATACTGCATTTCAGCAACGACAAAGAAACGATCCGTACTCTTCGGCATACAATCAGGGGTGGAGGAGTCACCCAAATCAACAGTTCCAAGGTAATAACAATTTTCAAAGACCTCCTCCACAACAACAACAAGCACCTTTACAAACTCAAAACCAGCAACCTTTCAAACAACAACCTTATACAAATCAAACGAACAATTTGGTTCAACCAAATGATGATAAGGTTATCTCGCTCGAAAAAAGTCTAGATGCATTTCTTAAGCAAACTACAGAATCCGCAGCAAGATTTGAAAGTTATGTTCAATCTTTAATGAATAACAATGCCTCACACGATCAAAGTATCAAATCTATCGAGACACAAATTGCACAATTAACTGCTGCGTTGAGCGAGAGAGAAAAGGGAAAGCTTCCATCTCAACCATTGCCCAATTCCGGTCACACACAAAACGCATATCACAATCACAATGTAAATGCGGTGACCACGTTGAGATCCGGAAGAGAGTTGCAAAATAATGTGGGAACTAGTGATGACATCCCCGCCGGTGGTTCTTCTTCCCCTTCTTCACCTTTTTCTTTAGAGCCTATTCTCCACCCTTCACACGGCTCTACTTCTTCTGACTCGAACGGACCCATTTCTCACAACACGAACACATCCACACTGGGATCCGTTCCTACTCCACATTCTACTCCGCAGACTTTTGACTCAACAAATTTTCAGAACACTCCATTCCCAAACAGGTTGAGTCCTAATAAACCAAATACACAAGTGGAGAAGATTGTGGAGATATTTAAGCAGGTTAGCATAAATATACCTCTCTTGGATGCTATCCAACAAGTCCCTTCATACGCGAAAATCTTAAAGGGCTTATGCACCTCGAAGAGAAAGGCATCTCAAGTACCCAAGAAAGTGCTAGTGGCTAGTGCAGTGAGCAATGCTATTAACCACCATCAAACCTTACCCCAAAAACGAAAGGACCCCGGCTGTCCTACGATTTCAATCACAATTGGGGATAAGAAAATTAATCGAGCACTTTTAGATCTTGGGTCTAGTGTTAACCTGATTCCCTACTCCGTGTACGAACAATTAGGGGTTGGAGAGTTGAAACCCACTCGTTGCACTCTCCAAATGGCTGATCGATCAATCACCCATCCAAGGGGTCAACTAGAGGATGTGTTGATCAAAGTCGGGGAATTCATATTCCCCGTTGATTTTATCGTTATGGATACACAACCTGTTGCTAACCCAAGAAACCAAATTCCGGTGATTCTTGGTCGACCATTTTTGGCCACTTCCAATACCGTAATAAATTGTCGCAATGGCTCCATGACTCTATCCTTCGGAAAGAGGTCTAGTGAGTTCAATATTTATAAGATGGGAAGTCTGCCCCCAGTACCTAAAACTAGTACACGAGAAGTTTGCTCTATTCACGAAATCACGCAGGAGGACTGCGAGCTTGAAAGATTCCTATTTGATGAAAACAGTTTTGACGCCACTAGTGCGTCCCTCCTTGAGCCTACTACCGTTGACACAACCGATGTTAATTATGAATGTTTTACTTTTTCGGATGACGACGACTCACAGCCCGAATATGAGTCTTTTGAATTTTTGGATGAGTTAGTCGAACCATCCGAATCGGTTGCTTGCAGTGATTTCGAACCTGTGTTGGAGTCCTTTAAGTTCGAGGTAGATTCCGCAATGATTCTTTCGCCTCCGAAACTCGAACTAATGTCCTTACCGCCTCACCTTAAATATGCTTACATAGGTGAGAATGAGACTTTTCCCATTATCATATCAGCCTCTCTAGCCTTCGAGCAAGAGAACGCTATTTTAAAAGTCTTACAAGATAGGCGGCAAGTTTTCAGTTGGACTATGGCGGACATCGAGGAGATCAGTTCCCTCATAATTGAATATCATACACAATTGATGGATGATGCCAGATCACTAGAGGACCCACAGGAACATCTTGGGGGTATTGTGGTGAGTCAACCTCCTCCCTTAGAAGTTGAAATACCCCCATTTCTTTTAATAAGCTACGAGAATGCCAATACTCCACTGATTGCTGATCATTTACATTCTCGTTTTGATTCATCACCATCACCTGTATATTTACCTCCACACCTCCCATACCACCACTTCTATCTTCCCCAATTCTTTGCGGACCATCACAACTTATTTTTCCACCAACCAATATTCTTTACTGATAAATTTTTCAACTGGTTGGTGTTGACTTTTGGCCGATGCAAAGTTTGGCAGTAATGTCTAACATAGTTTAAATGAAGTTTGGGGGAGGGCCTTTCTGTATATATATTTGTTTTCCTTAACAATAAAAAATTATAAATAAATAAACAAGGGAGTATCGGTATTTTGACCCTCTTGGTTTAGCATGACAGTGAGGACACTGTCAAGTTCAAGTTTGGGGGTATGCTCGGTACGTTTTCTTCCTTCGCATTCATTTGTACATATTTTTGCATTTGCATATTTATTTGAAAAACCCATAAAAATTGAAAAAATTTCAAAAATTATAAAAATTATTGTATTCAATTTTGGCTAATTGACTTGAGTTTGACAAATAGGTTAACTGGCTAGGAACAACTAGATCTTAGACTTAGTGAATTAAAAACCCTAAAGATAACATTCCTTAAAGTTTAACGGTAGAAAGTATATGCCTTGTAGTTTATTTAGAAATAGGCAAATTTTGGGTTCACTTTTTGGGATAAGTCGAAATAAGGGAAGAGTATTGATGTTCTTATTAGAGTATAAGTTTGAAAAATAGTTCCTAGTTTAAGTCTAAATTCTGAAAATGTATACCCTACAATTTGCACATTCACGCTCCTTGAAACTTGGAATAGTAGAAGAGACCTTGAAATGCTCTTGTCTAAAGTCCTTAGTACAATGAAAATAAAAAGAAAAAAAAGTGAATAAAGAAAAAAATGGACACTGGTTTTTGTGATTACTTAAGGCTGTAAAAATAGAAAAATATTTAGCGAGGGTGCTTCATCACCTAGTGCCTTAGACCAACTGGTTTGGGAGTCACTGCTAAAACCTTGGGTGTTGCAAAGACTAGGAAGTACGCTTTAAAGTGCAAACGCATTTTGTAATCGGTCGTTGGTACCTCAAGAAGTATTAACGGTCGCATGAAGGATGTGTAAGCAAATTTCATTTAAATTCACCAACTAATTAGTACTTTGGACAACGGACAAGGGGTTGATTGCTTAATTTGAATTTCCAAGTGTAGGGGTGACTTATACACACACGTAGGGGTATGTGATTGGTGTTTAGATGAGAGAAAGGAGTGAAGAATAGAACTTGTATCTTTAATAGAGTTGATAAAAATTCCTAAGTGGAGATGGAACCCTAGAAGGAAAACTTAAGAAATGCCGAAAGCTAAGTAAGTCTACATAACATATATAATCTTAAGTTAAATGATGAGGAAGTGTGAAGAATATGGATGGATAATTTACAAGTATAAGATAATAGAATTCCTTGTTGGAAAACCTAATTGGAGAACAAAAGTCAATGGGCCGAGTTGATAGGATTTTGTGGGTAGTATCCGCTGAAAACTCTCAGGAGACAACATCCTCCTACTAGGGACACCTAGAGGTTTAACGGCTTGTTGCACGTGCTCAGTGCAATCGCGTTTCCCTGCGAAAGTGCGGTTAGGATTTTAGTGAATAAATAATAAGTTTGCTCGAGGACGAGCAAAAGGTAAGTTTGGGGGTATTTGTTCAGACCATAATATTGCATTTATCATTCCCCTATTCTTATCCTTTTTATAAATAAACAGGTACTCTTGACGCACGTTTGTTGCATATTACAGGATACAGGTTTCTGGAGCAAATACAGTGAAAAAGACACAAAACAACAGAAAAAGGGACTTTTGACCAACTATTAGACGGATCCTAGTCAAGCCTAGACGAAGAACAGTACAAGGTCCAAAATGTCAAGTGAACGGTCAAAAGATACGAACAAGTTTTCACTGAAGATCTGGAGAAGACCCAGAAGCTTAACAGAGAAAATACATATAAAAATACAGAGCCCAAGAACCACAGAAGAAAGCCCAAAAGTTTGGCGGCCCAAGACCACCAAAGGGCCGCGGATCCGCGGCCCAAGCCAACCAATGCCGCGGATCCGCGGCCGTCTAATGCCCGTGTCGGTGGATTTTTCTTCTGTTGCCGCGATGGTTCGGGTGTTGGGATTTTTAGAGGTCAAATCAGTAATTGCGCATGTGCGAGACTCTGAAACCCTAATTCTCCTGTTTACTTATAAATTGTAATCTCAAAATTGTAAAACCCTATGCCTCTTTTCAATAAATAAAATTCAGAATTTCTGGGAATTATATTCAGATCTATTATGTCTTCTACTTGGAGGGAGCCATCAAATCAGTAGGTAATTTTATTTCCTTGCTTTTATTTTCTAGTATATTTTATCATCCCCTAATGAGCGAGTAGTCTCCTCGCTTGTTAGGGTTAGCCTTAGGGAAAGGGTTGAGAGATGAGATCTCTCACCCCTTTCAATGCCACCTTCACTTAAGAGTTAGAACTCCATGCATACGCGCACAACCGCTCCCTACGGCACCCTACCCCTAGAGGTAACGGTGAACCGTAGTATAAAGGGCCGGTTGCGCGCGTTTTCCATGGGGGTTAGGGTAATTATCAACAAAGGAAGGATACAAATCTAGAGGAAGAAATATCTTCCCAAAAGATTTGGATCCACTTTATTGATAATTACCGTAACATCTAATAGATCTAAAAAAAAAAAGTAGGCATTGAAAGCGGTGAAGAAAAACGTTAATCTCCAAAACTTCCCCTAAGCCTAACCCTAGCAAGACTTTTAATTAGATTAATTAGATCCAGTTTTTTATAGATTTTTATAAACCAATCAAAACGACATTTTGAATCAACTCGTTAAAACACATAAAAGGAATTTACCCGTCTCTGTGGATCGACCCGTACTCACCGGCTAGCTGCGAAGCGACGCCGTTTCTGATTGCGGTAAACTTATATTTTGACAATAATCAGCTCCCTCACTCAGATCACCAAGATATCCGCAACAGACCGCACTGAGTGTGAACAGAGCAGATCACCATGATGTCTTAAGACCGCACTGCTCTAGGGTATTACAAACGGCAAGATAGGCAGTCAGCATACTCGGTGCAATACCCTGCGCCAGGGTCTGAGCTCTCTGCAATTCGCCAAAAATTTGCATATATTATAAAATAACTTAAGTTTATATTATATCAAAATAGATCTATTGTAATTTACCGATGCATCCATAGCATGAGTAATGTTCCTCGAGCCACCTGTATAAAGTGGGGCGACCCCTCTTCGCCGGCTTCCTATTCTCCTTATTTTGACCGGCCTGTTTCTGCACAACACATTCAAATTTAGTTTTCTAATTAAGCAACACAAAATAATAAATTATATACTAAATAATGAATTACATTTAAATTACAAATCTTTTTACGCTGAGAGTCGAAATATTAGCACAAGAAAGACCATGTATCTATGTCGACTCTCGTAAAGGCCGGAGTATGTTAGAGAGCCGCTCTCTTTGCCTCGGGGGTCGCCATCCATAGAGAATAGCAGTCGATCTTCAGCTCGTTCCTATTGTATCAGACATTTGATTGCATGTTTTTCATCAGGCCCTGGGTACAGAGCGTGAAGATTGAGCACTCTCTCGGGGTGATCAGGGTCGAGTATAAGTTGAAAGTCATAATCCAACTGCAAATACCAAAATATAATGTATTTAAATTGCAAGTGTTAAATAATAATAAATATATTGGACAAGTCAAATGAAAATATATATTAATACCCGAGTCTGATCTCAAAAGAGGGCAAATGAGCATCGGTGTTGATCGCCCCACTCAATGTGAAGTAGATATTTCTTTAGGATGCGGCTCTCATCCCCCATATACTGGCCGAATCTCTTGGCATAATCGCCAGTATATCGATAATCGGGGGTAAAGAAGAGGGGGAATGGTGCATCCCCCTAACTTTGTCAGGCCTTAGCCTGTGGGACTGATTCGGCCCTCGAGTCCCTCTTTGAGGATAGGGCTGCCCTGCATCTATAAAAAATATAAAGACAAGTAATATTAAGACAAAGTGGTATTAAGAAATTAAGAATTAACGAAAATTGAAGTGCAATATATACATCCGGCGACAGCAGCACGAGCGGGACGATAGTTCCTTCAGTGAGGAACAGCCGGCGACCCGGACGTGGACGCATTCCCTCCAACTAGAACATAAACATTAACGATAAAATTACATGAAATTCATATTTATTCTTAGAGAATATGTAAAATAAATAAATATTTTATATTTATTCATACTAACCTGCAGACTGAACGGAGAGTACGGAAGTGGCGGGAGTGGCCTTTGCGCCAGATGTGGACGCACCACCTATAATTAGACAATTAATAATAGATTATATAAGTAATTGTAAAAAGAATGTGTGTATATTTATGAACATACCTGCAGGTGCGGTGGTGGCCTCTGCTCGAGATATGGAGACACCACCTACAGCTAGATAATCAAAAAATGATTATCTAAGTAAGAGCAAAAATAATGTATGTAAATTTATGATATAACATTCCAAATCAATATGCATGCACTATAGCATATATAAACATACCTGTAGGTACGGTAGTGGCATCCGCCTCTGATGTGGACGCACCACCACCAACTAGACAAACATTGACTATATAAGTAATTTTGAAATAAATATGCGTGTATATCTATAATATTACATTCAAAATAAATATGCATGCAATATACCTGGAGGTGTGGTAAAGTCCACACAGAAGGAGTCATCCGAAGGGGTATCCGATCGGGGTGCAAGACCGGCCCTCTAAAGCTCCCTACGAAAGGCGGCAGAACCATTCTGCCTCTACCTCTGCCATTGCCGCGGCTGGTGCACCTGCCGCCCCTCGCTGCTTCGGTCGTCGTCATCAAACCTAAATAACAGTACAATCATTACATATGCATGCAATATATGTATAGATCGTAGAAATGTGAAGTAATGATATAACATTACTAATAACCTTTTTCGTTTCGTGGACGCATTAGACATATCTACTTAGAATTCATCATCGATATCATTTCTAACCCACGGAACTTCACAATCAGTCAAAAACAACCCGTCTTTTGAAACACACGGTCGGAGCACTCCAAGTCTTCTCTCTTCTTCATCCTCATCGCCGTTCTCCAAACGATCCTCGAATTCTGGGACATCGTAAATATCCTTGGGTTTCCAACGGCATACGACACTCCATCCCGGATGCTTCAAGCACTGTGAATAGTATACTAGGAACGCTTGATTCGGAAAGATAAATGGATCGTCCTGACCGTAAAATCGAAGTGTGTTCACACTAGTCAATCCATATTCATCTTTCCAATTCCCAAGATTGTTTCTCCGCTTATCCATATCGGTTCGTATATCGTACCAAGTACATTGAAATATATAAAACGGTTCCGATCTTCCGGGATATTGGATGCCAAGTATGCAATTTAAGTATCCATAATAAATCACACCATCCGATCCTACCGTCACAATCCCACTATTCTGAGTGATTCGAGATGTTTCTATGTCCTTAATTTCAAATTTGAATCCAAGGACACCGAATCCTTTATAATATGCAACCTCCATACTAGGAAACTGAGCTAAACATCTTGAATCTCTCTCTAATGATGTAAACAAGTTCGGATCTTGGATCAGACAAAAAGAATTTTACAACAAATACATAACGATATAAGTTTAGATTAAGACTGATAGCAATAACTTGTTATTCGAACAAGTTACATGATCTGTAACCCAATCGCAGAAATTATCCTGATGATATTTTTCCAATCATTCATCATTCAAATCAGGATGCCCCTCACGTACCTCATTAAAATGAATTTTGTTCTCAACAATAAATTATGATATTAATATTATATCATTTTATACACACAAATACAAATATAACAATTAATCCAAAAAAAACTTACTCTCTAATTTCTTCAAGACATACGCTATTGAGGAGGATAAACCGATATATCTTGTTGATAAATATAGTATCTACTCTCTTATAATCAGCTTTACCATATGGCCCGTCATGAATTCTCCGAGACCGGTTAACCTTCATCTCAATGTTCTCGTCCAGATAGCGGGAACAAAATGTGGTTACTTCATCTAGAAGATAACCTTGCATGATAGAACTCTCTGGTCGATTTCTATTGCGTATATACTTTTTTAGAGTGTGGAGGTATCTAAAGAAAAATATGTTAAATAAATAAATACGGGCATATAGAACAACAATAATTTTAAAAATAACGTGAAACGAAAAATTCCACGTACCTTTCGACGGGATACATTCATCGATATTGTACCGGTCCGGCTAACTTAGCCTCGGTTGCAAGATTAACCATCAGGTGTATTATGGTATCGAAGAATGACGGTGGGAAAGTACGCTCAAACTTGCAAAATATCAATGAAATAGAATTTTCTAGATTCTCCAGCATCACAATATCTAGGGTTTTAGCGCACAATTCTCTAAAAAAATAACAAAGGTCATTGATTACTAGACCAACCGATTTGGGAAGGAAAATCCTGAGGGCTGATGGGAGAAGGTGCTCCATAATAACTGTAAATCCCCAAATCCGTGTATATATTTTTCCTTATATTTTTCCAGATTTTTTATTTCTTTTTTCCATTTATATATATATATATATATTATATTCTTATTATTATTTTATTATTATTCCTAAATCTAAACCAAGTTCTAAACCTACCTTACCCGACCCGACTCACCTGACTCGACCCGACACCCATGCCCACTCCCACGTCTCTTCTTCTTCCTCGCTCCTCTTATTTTCCCGCCCATTTCCAACGTTCTCCCCCTCTACTCGCGTCCACCTCCACGACGACCGTGCCCCCGCCAACAACCTCAGCCTAATTCGCGCGCACGACGACCCAGCAACCCACGTTTTTCTCTCCTTCCTCCAACGACTCTTTCCCCTTCTCGCTCGTACCGACACACCGCGAGACCCGCTTCCCCAACGGCCACAACGACCTCGTCCACTCACCTCTCCCCCTACTTCACTTTCTCTCCCGATCTCTCTCGTTTTCTCTCTCTCTCTCTCTCGTTCTCTCTCCACGATCGAACAATACTCCTTCCTCCTCCTTCAACTCGATCTCACCACCACCACCAACCCATCACCACCTCACCGAAGAACCTCCTCCTCCCGCCATCCCCATAACCGATGACCACCAGCAACGCCACCATTGTTGGAGCCACTTCCTCTCCATCAACCAACCGAGCCCCTGCATCCATCGCCGCAGCCACCACCAGCTCCACCTCGCCGACGAGCCACGACCTCCTCATCTCCTCAACTCCATCTCCTCACCCGAGCGCGTCCCACCTCGCTGCAACTGCCACCGAAGCTCAACGCCGCTAACGCCGCCTCCATCGACTTTACGACTCCTTCCCCGAACCACTGCGAACCCGCCGACGACCTACTGCCCCATTGCCGCAGCCACCGCAACCCCACTACATCGTGCCGAGCCCCAAGTCATCACCTGAGCCAAGCCTATTGCACACATATCATGCCATGATGCCTCCGTGCCATGATTGTAGATCATTGTTGTGCTGCCGCCATTCGTCGTCGCCATCCCGACTATCGAGCCATCGTTAGGCAAGTGAAAACCCGATTACTTGCTTTACATGCTATTATTATTTTAGATGAATCGATAGGTTTTATTCGTAATAATATTATTGCATATATATCTACGTCGTCATAATACCCGTGTTGTGAACTTATAACCATCGATAACGCCTACAGTGATCAGAACGTGAACATGGGATAACTATTGTTTTAATTGATTAAATTAAGCAAACCCCTCATTTAATAATCGTACACTAGTTAAGTGCTCGACACAAATTCCTAGATCAAAAAAAATCTTAATATGGCGGAACTTGCAATAGTTAGATCCCTTTACTGTTTATGAATATCGTGTAGAAATTTGGGTGCAAAATATCGTGTTTATAATCATGTATCGTCACCCCCTAAAGGCGACACTAAACCTGAATTTTACCGCGCATGTTACCTTGTTAAAATCATTGTAAATTCAATAAAGTTTGAAATATAATGTTATACAGCTCATATCGAAGCCAACTCGATAATCTAAAACCATACATAGTTTATTTTTTGATATTTATAGATTATTGTAACGATATTTGGCTGCCAATGCGGCACTAGACTGCAGTCCGGGGCAGCATTTTACGAGGATACCTGAATTTGAATACCTGCACTTCCTTACTTAATACTGAAAATGCATGGAGCAGCATATAGTTACGTAGATAATTTAGTTAGCTAACATATGAATCTTGTCCCATGCAGTTTCACAGTCGTTTGATATTTAGTTTGTATTTTAGAATGTCGATGTGTTCTGCAGTTTCTGCAGTGACATTTCTTATACCATCACATTAAACAGGACGTAACTTTTAGTACAGGAAGGATATTTATAATCTGCTTGATGCGTTGAAAATATAACAGATTGAACTAGATTTTATTCAACTGGGGCAATACCTGAAACTGAACACAATTCCTAGTAAACTACTTGCAAAGTTGGACTTCCAGTTCTGAAACCGGAATTCCAGCAATCTATCGCAAATTTAAAATGATAATAAGTCCCTTACCTAAGTTCCGTTTGACACGAGATTAATTTTATTGCTTAGATAATCAAGTTTACTTTGTACGCATCTTATATTGTTTTGGTCGATTTTATACGTGTGTTTTATGATAAAATGTGCAAGTTATATGGCGTTGGTTGTCAAAATATAGTGAATGTTTGCTCAGTACCTTTTTGCCTATTTGTGTGCTTGCTTTATACCTGCTACATATTGATTGTTTACATTGAGACCTACCGATTGTTTTGCATTGTCGATATATAAGTGTTAATGATTGGGTTGTGGCAAATACGAAAGTGACATTGATAAGTGAAAATGTGATTGAAAGTGAAAGCGATACGTATTTGTTCACAATCTATCTAATATCTGAATTCATACTATAACCTGGTGAATGAGGAAATCAAGATAGAATTGAAATCGTATTTAGTGAGGTATAGTGATTTAGAGGATGATCATTCGCTACACACACACACACACACACACACACACACATTAGGTCGTGGGCCTAGCGGCACGGCTGCAGGGTTATGTCCCGGGTAATAGTGGACCGTAGTCTCGGGCATGCATGAGACCCTTGTTAAACACGAGCATTCTTTCCACCAATTGATATCATTAACCTAATGACTGATAAGTAGTGATATACACATTACCTGGTTTACTGATATGATACTTATATCACACTGTTCATATGCAAATGTTGTTCATTAACTTTATGTTCTGCATTCTGTTGCACTTTTCATATTTAATAATATTGCACACCCATTATATAATTATTGCTATATGTGTCACCCTGCCGACCTGAGTGTGCATGCTCAGAGGACGAAGTGGATCCATCCCAGGAGCAGAACCTGCCATTCGAGATTGCGGAGGTCTAGACTGCATCATCAGCGCCAATTTTTTTTTCTTTAAGTACCCTGTATTTTCGTTGGTTAGTTTTTCCCTTGTGCAAAATAAATGTATTTCGAACCCTTTTATCGCAATGCAATATGAACTGTGATTTTACTCTAGTACTGTTTACTGACTACCATGTAATGATAGAAGCCGAAGTGTGACTACGGCGGGATTATTCCCTGACCGTAGGAGCATGGGTGGCCTAATCACCCATTGTTTTCTATATTTTGGGAAGCGGGGTGTGACATGGTTTTGTTGGTATTAGAGCCAAGGTTTTGGATAAAATCATGGTTCTGTCGAGGGATCCTTAGATTCAGTTACATCCTTGACGTGTGCTTTACTACATTTCTGTTCACACTCTAATCCTCATTGAATCATTGTGTAACCCTTATTTGAATCTAATTTCTTTTGATCTTTTTCAGAAATATGGACTTCTCAGGCAACTCCTCAGGTGCCGGTTCCTACGATCGCACCGAGAAGATCCTCAGCACACTGACGACCCTAGCCGACGCTCGGGAGAAGAAGACCGACCTCTTGGCCAAGAGATTGAAGGCGGTACAGGAGACCGCAATTACCACTCTGGAGAGATCTACGGCTGTTCCCGCCGCCCCCGAGAGAACCCTTGTATCGACTACACAGGATCGTATTAGTACCGTTTCGGACTTCAGGAGGTTTCGTCCAGCGGTTTTCACAGGATCTGCAAATCCACTCGAGACCAAGCAATGGCTCATCAACGTAGAGAACCTTCTGAAGGCCGCTCAAGTTCCTAACGATGACCGAGTGAAGGTGGTGAAGATTCAGCTAGAGGACAAGGCCCACACGTGGTGGTCCATAGAAGAAAGCTGGCTAGAGAAACCTATCGGATAGGACACGTTCTCCTCGTGCTTTCTAGATCACTATTTCCCAGCCACTTGTAAGGCCGAGATGGAGGAGAAATTCATTATGTTGAAGCAAAATGGACGCTCGGTGGATTATGCCACAGAGTTTAACCGGCTAAGTAGATTCGCACCGTACATGGTAGCCATAGAAGCCACCAGGGCAAGACGGCTCCAACAGGGGCTCGACATTGAACTACAGCAGCTTATCGCTTCACTCGATCTACCGACCTTCGCTCAGGTGTTGAACGCTGCCCGAGTACAGGAAAGATTGGTGGAGAAGGCCAAGGGCCAACGATCGGTGGACAAGAGTCCCCATGTAGTTCCATCACGAACCACCAGCTCTCCAAGTAGAGCGATCCCAGTTTATAGGCCGGGTGTTACACAGATGAAGCGTACTTTCTCACCTTAGCATCCGCAGCGGAGGATCTTGTTTTGCGATTATTGCCAGAGGCCAGGACACATGCAGAGAGATTGTCGCAGAGCCAAGGGGCGGTGTCTGCTTTACGGATCCAGCGAACACAGGGTCAGCGAATGTCCCTAGAGATCTGAGCTACAGGGAGGGTTCGAGCAACATCAACAATCATACGGCACTTCAGCTCAGAGGGGTCCACCTCGGGTATCCCAGCAGTGGTTATTCGATCAAAGGCATACTGGTATAGGTCGGAATCAGGGACAGGCTTTCACCCTATCCGCCGAGCAGGCAAAGACTTCTGAATAAGTAGTTACAGGTACCCTTCTTGTTTATTCTGGACCAGCTAAAGTCCTTTTTTATTCGGGTGCTTCACATTGTTTTATTTCTATGCGGTTTGTTGGCACGCACTCTATACCTCACGAGCCATTGAATAAGGGTTGGGAGATACATACGGGTAATTGAGTTATTGTGTCCAACCAAGAGTATAGGTTATGTCCGGTAGTAGTATGCGGCAGGGAATTTTATGCGCATTTCCTTTTAATCGGGACGGGCAGTTATGACGCAATTCTTGGGATGGATTGGATGACACCTTCCATACGATAATCGATTGCTGAGCTAGGAAAGTGACTTTCCGCATTCCCAATCATCCTGAGTTTGTTTTCAAAGGCAGAAGCGAGTTTTTGGAGCCAGCCAAGTTTAGAGCCAAGACAAAAGCATTGACGGCTATGGAGATTGATGAGAGTCCAGCCCTAGAGATCGTTCGGGATTTTCTTGATGTGTTCCCTGAAGATTTACTAGGTCTACCACCTCCTCGCGTCTTGGGATTCTCAATCGACTTGATTCCGAGTACATCACCAGTCTCGAAAGCTCCCTATAGGATGGCGCCAGTTGAATTGACAGAACTAAAGAAGCAGATAGAGGATCTTTTGGACAAGTGATTTATCCGTCCAAGTGCCTCCACATGGGGTGCTTCTGTGTTACTGGTTAAGAAGAAAGACGATTCCTTGCTCATGTGCATTGACTACCGGGAGTTGAACGGGGTGATCGTGAAGAACAAGTATCCCATCCCCCGCATTGATGACTTGTTTGACCAGCTGGGTGGTACCCGGGTATTCTCTAAACTAGACCTCCGGTCAGGGTATCACCAGATCAGGGTTAAGGCAGAGGATGTATGCAAGACGGCTTTCCGAACCCGATATGGCTACTATGAGTTTCTTGTGATGTTGTTCGGTGTTACGAACGCACCGGCCATATTTATGAACTTGATGAGCAGGGTTTTCTCCAAGTACTTGGATCAGTTTGTTGTCGTATTCATCGACGACATTCTAGTCTATTTCAGAAGTCGAGAAGCGCACGCCGAGCATTTACGAATTATATTGCAGGTTCTACGGGAAGAGAAGCTCTATACTAAGCTAAGCAAGTGCAAATTTTGGCTCGAGAAGGTGCAATTTCTGGGGCATGTCATTTCGGGTGACGGCATTTCAATGGATCCGACGAAAATCGAATCTATCAAAAACTGCCCGACACCGAAATCAGTTGCTGAGATAAGAACCTTCTTGGGATTGGCTGGGTATTATCGGCGGTTTGTCCAAGATTTCGCCAAAGTAGCAAAACCCTTAATGAAGCTCACACGGAAGGAGGTGCCGTATGTTTGGTCGGAGAAATGCACCCAGGCGTTCGAGCTGTTGAAACTGAAGTTGACCACGGCCCCAATCCTAACTGTGCCAGACATCTTGGGTGGCTTGGTTATTCATAGTGATGCGTTGGGAAAAGTTTTGGGTTGTGTATTAATGCAACACGGTTGAGTGGTGGCTTACGTGTCTCGTCGGTTGAAAACTCACGAGAAGAACTACCCCACGCATGACCTGGAGCTAGAGGCCGTTGTGTTCGCCTTAAAGATATGGAGGCATTACTTGCTAGGAGAAAGAGTGGAAGTGTACACGGATCACAAAAGTTTGAAATACGCGTTCACTCAGAAGGAGATGAATATGAGACAACGCAGATGGTTGGAGTTGATGGCAGACTACGGCATTGATCTACAGTATCATCCGGGGAAGGTGAACGTCGTTCTTGATGCTTTCGGTCGCAGGCCGTCAGCTACGTTGCTGACTTGTCAGAAGGGGATTCTCGATGACCTTCAGAGACTCGAGTTGGAAGTAGTTACACCGGGTGTGCCCGGACAGCTCTGGCAGTTGCAAGTTCAATCATAGCTTATTGATCGCATTAAAACTGCGCAGGCTGGAGACCCTAAATTACAGAAGTTCAGAAGGTTAGTTGAGGCTGGTTTAAAGACGGATTTGCAGGTTCAAGAAGATGGCTCTCTGAGATTTGACAGTCGGCTGTGTGTTTGAAGGGGGGATATTCGAGATGAAGTTCTAGCTGAGGCACACAGTTCTGCTTACTGGGTGCACCCAGGTGGCACCGAAATGTACAGAGACATGAGGCAACACTTCTGGTGGAACGGGATGAAGAGGGAGATTGCTCGCTTTGTCTCCAAGTGTCTGGTATGCCAACAGCTGAAAGCCGAGCATCAGAGAATAGTTAGGTTGTTGCAACCGCTTCCAGTGCTAGAGTGGAAATGGGAGCACATCACCATGGATTTTGTGACGGCACTACCTCGAAGTACAATGGGCAATAATGTTGTCTGGGTTATTGTTGATCGTCTTACGAAGGCAACACATTTCATACCTTTCCGAGTCGGACAATCGACGGAGTCGCTCGTGGAAAAATATGTGTAGGAGATTGTGAGACTACACGGGGTGCCCGTTAGTATCGTGTCTGATCGAGACACCAGGTTCGTTTCCTATTTTTGGAAGAGCCTGCAGAAGAGTTTGGGCACGCGTCTCAAGTTCAGCACGACCTATCATCCGCAATCGGACGGGCAATCCAAGCGTATTATCCAGACGCTCAAAGATATGCTGAGGGCATGCATGCTCGATTTTCAGGGTTCTTGGGAGGATTGCCTCCATCTGGTGGAGTTTTCGTATAACAACAGCTACCAAGCTAGTATCCAGATGGCACCATTCGAGACTCTGTATGGACGGAAGTGTTGATCCCCTCTTTTTTGGGATGACGTGGGTGAACGAAGGTTGTTGGGCCCTGAGCTTGTAGTGCAGACGGTGAGCAAAGTTCAGACGGTGAGGAAATGTATCAAGACAACTCAGGACCGACAAAAGAGTTAGGCAGATGCCGATATAAGGTCGTTGGAGTTTGGTATTAGTGACCACGTGTTTCTGAAGATATCACCCACTCGAGGAGTGATCAGGTTTGGTAGTCGCGGAAAACTCAGTCCCTGATTCATCGGACCTTTTAAGGTGCTAGAGCGAGTGGGAGAGGTGGCTTATCGACTTGCCTTGCCTCCATCGCTAGCTGGTGTGCACAATACTTTGCATGTATCTCAGTTGAGACGCTATGTTCGGGATGACAGCCATATCTTGGACCATTCAGAGTCAACGTTGGGCACTGATCTGTCTTACGAGGAGCAGCCTACCACCATTCTCGATCGTTGAGAAAAAGTGCTAAAGAACAAAGAAATTCTCTTGGTTCGAGTTTCTTGGGATGGTATTCCTCCAGGGGAGTCTACCTGGGAACACGAGAAAGACATCCATCTACGTTTTCCGCACATGTTTGTGCAGTGTTGTTGTTCCGTTGTTTTCGTTCTTTAATTTCGAGGACGAAATTTTTGTAAATAGGGTATGATGTAAATCCTCAAATCTATGTATATATTTTTCCGTATATTTTTCCAGATTTTTTATTCCTTTTTATTCCTTTTTATATATTTTTTATTATATTTTTATTATATTATTATTATTTTATTATTATTCCTAAATCTAAACCAAATCCTAAACCTACCTTACCCGACCCGACTCACCCGACCCGACCCGACACCCACGCCCACTCCCACGTCTCTTCTTCTTCCTCGCTCCTATCATTTTCCCGCCCATTTCCAACGTTCTCCCCCTCTAGTCACGCCCGCCTCCGCGATGACCGCGCCCCGCCAACAACCTCCGCCTGACTCGCGCGCACGACGACCCAGCAACCCACGTTTTTCTCTCCTTCCCCCAACGACTCTTTCCCCTTCTCGCTCATGCCGACGCCCCGCGAGACCCGCTTCCACAACGGCCATGATGACCTCGTCCACTCGCCTCTCCCCTACTTTACTCTCTCTCCCGATCTTTCTCATTCTCCCTCCACAACCGAACAATACCCCTTCCTCCTCCTTCAACTCGAGCTCACCACCACCACGAACCCATCACCACCTCACCGATGAACCTCCCCCTCCGGCCATCCCCATCACTGACGACCACCAGCAACACCACCATCGTTGGAGCCACCTACTCTCCACCAACTCACCGAGCCCCTGCATCCATCGCCATAACCACCACCAGCTCCACCTCGCCGACGAACCACGGCCGCCTTATCTCCTCAACTCCATCTCCTCACCCGAGCTTCGTCTTACCTCGCTGCAACCGCCACCGAAGCTCGACGCCGCTGATGCCTCCTCCATCGACTCTACGACTCCTCCCCCGAGCCACTGCGAACCCGCTGACGACCCACTGCCCCGTTGCCGCCGCCACTGCAACCCCACTACATCGTGCCGAGCCCCAAGTCCTCACCTGAGCCTAGCATATCATGTGCGTATCGTGTCATGACCTCTCCGTGCCGTGATTGTAGATCGTTGTTGTGCTACCGCCGTTCGTCATCACCATCCCAGCTATCGAGCTATCGCTAGGCAAGTGAAAACCCGATCACTTGCTTTACATGCTATTATTATTTTAGATGGATCGATAGGTTTTATTCGTAATAATATTATTGCATATATATCTACGTCGTCATAATAGTCGCGTTGTGAACTTATAACCATCGATAACGCCTACAGTGGTCAGAACGTGAACGTGGGATAACTATTGTTTTAATTGATTAGATTAAGCGGACCCCTCGTTTAATAACCGTACATTAGTTAAGTGCTCGATACAAATTTCTAGACCAAAACATATCTTAATATGGCGGAACTTGCGATAGTTAGATCCCTTTACTGTTTATGAATATCGTATAGAAATTTGGGTGCAAAATACCGTGTTTATAATCATGTATCGTTGCCCCATAAAGGCGACACTAAACCTGAATTTTATCGCGCATGTTACCTTATTAAAATTATTGTAAATTCAATACAGTTTGGACTGTAATGTTCTACAGCTCATATCGAAGCCGACTTGATAATATAAAACCATCCATAGTTTATTTTTCGATATTTATAGATTACTGTAACGATATTTTGTTGCGAATGCGGCACTGAACTGCAGTCCGGGGCAGCATTTCACGAGGATACCTGAATTTGAATACCTGCACGTCCTTATTTAAAACTGAAAATGCGCAGAGCCTCAT
This sequence comes from Agapanthus africanus, assembly GCA_030015575.1. Classification (NCBI taxonomy): domain Eukaryota; kingdom Viridiplantae; phylum Streptophyta; class Magnoliopsida; order Asparagales; family Amaryllidaceae; genus Agapanthus; species Agapanthus africanus. The sequence goes on along the minus strand of CM057349.1, from coordinate 452,445,877 downwards.
ATAGTCACGTAGATAATTTAATTAGCTAACACATAAATCTAGTCCCGTGCAATTTCACAGTCGTTTGATATTTAGTTTGAATTTTAGAATGTCAATATGTTCTGCAATTTCTGTAGTGACATTTCTTACACTGTCACATTAAACAGGATGTAACTTCTAGACAGGAAGGATATTGATAATCCACTTGATGCGTTGAAAAATTAATAGATAGAACTAGATTTATTCAGCTGGGGCGACACTTGAAACTGAACTCGATCCCTAGTAAACTGCGCGCAAAGTTGAACTTCCAGTTCTGAAACTAGAATTCCAGCAATCTATCGCAAATTTAAAATGATGATAAGTCCTTAACCTGAGTTCCGTTTGACATGAGATTAATTTTATTGCTTAAATAATCAAGTGTACTTCGTACGCCTTTTATATTGTTTTGGTCGATTTTATACGTGTGTTTTATGGTAAATTATGCAAGTTATATGGCGTTGGCTGTCAAAATATAGTGAATGTCTGTTCAGTGCATTTTTGCCTATTTGTGTTCTTGTTTTATACCTGCTGCATATTGATTGTTTACATTGAGACATGGCGACTGTTTTGCATTGTTAATATATAAGTGTTAGTGATTGGGTTGTGGCAAATACGAAAGTGACATTGATAAGTGAAAATATGATTGAAAGTGAAAGCGATGCGTATTTGTTCACAACCTATCTAATACCTGAATACATACTGTAACCTGGGGAATGGAGAAATCAAGATGGAATTGAACTCGTATTTAACGAGGTACAGTGATTTAAAGGATGATCATTCGCTATATATATATATATATATATATATATATATATATATATATATATATATATATATATATATATATTCCATTGTCTTAGTGACTGATAAGTAGTGACATACGCATTGCCTAATTTACTGACAGGATACTTATATCACATTATTCATATTCAAATGATGTTCATTAACTTCATGTTCTGCATCCTGTTGCACTTTTCATGTTTAATAATATTGCATACCCATTATATAATTATTGCTATATGTGTCGTCCTGACGACTCGAGTATGCATGCCAGAGGACGAAGTGGATCCAGCCCAGGAGCATGACTTGCCATTCGAGATCGTGGAGGTCTAGACTGCATCATCAGCGCCATTTCTTTTGCTTTAAGCACCCTGTATTTTCGTTGGTTAGTTTTTCTCTTGTGCAAAATAAATGTATTTCGAACTCTTTTATTGCAATGTAATAAAGTTATGAACTGTGATTTTTCTTTACTCTAGTATTGTTTACTGACCATCATGTAAGGCTAGAAGCCGAAGTGTGACTACGGCGGGATTATTCCCTGACTGTAGGAGAATAGCTGACCTAGTCACCCTTCGTTTTCTGTATTTTGGGAAGCGGGGCGTGACAATAACAGGGTGATCATGACTTTTCAGCTCATTGATCTTGCCTGTCACAATTTTTATCTTTTTGCTAAATGATTCTGAGAAACCTGTGGAAACTTTCAAATTATGCAACACTTACAGAAACCTTTTATTCTCTGGTTGTGACATATGATTTGCAATATTGGGAAGTACAAACTTGCCTGGTTTACCCGCTATCGGTTTAGGATGCAATTCACTTCTAATTTCCCAGTCCTGAAGATCCATCCGAGTATGGAGGTTGTCTTTCGATTTTCCGTCTTTACAAAAAAGCAAGTTGAGTACGTGCTCGGATACTCCCTTCTCTATATGCATAACGTCCAGATAATGACGCACTAAATTTGTTGACCAGTACGGAAGCTCATAGAAAATGCTTAACTTGTTCCAGTATGGTGGTTTGACCTATTTTTCAAGATCTATCCTGAAGGTCACATTATTGTAATCATCCCACTGAGCAATCACGTCCTCTCCAGACAATGAGGCTCGAGGCTCAAGAAGCTCCTGATGACCATTAAAGTGAGCAGCGTCTAATCTGTAAGGATGGTATAATAGCAGGAAATGCCGATGACTGCAATAACAAACCTTCCATTAAAATTCAAGAATTTCGATGTTGTATATTGATGGTAATAAGGGCATGCTTTGTAACTATGTACGGACCAACCTGATAGCATTCTATACGCAGGAATGTCATTAATTTTCCACATTAAAGCCGCACGCAGTGTGAAGGTTGTATCTGTGTTTGTATCGTAGGTCTCTACACCATCAATGAATAAAGATTTTAACTCTTCGATCAGAAGTCGGAGATAGACGTCGATATTGTTTCCCGGTGCGTTTGGTCCGTCAGTAAGAAGATGCATCATAAAGTAGGATTGATCCATAGCCAACTAAGGCGACGGATTATAAACTATCATTACAACGGGCCATGTGCTGTGGCTTCCAGCCATATACTTGAATGGGCAGAAACCATCACTAGCGAGTCCGAGCCTGATATTGTGAGGATCGCTACTGAATATTTTGTGCCTCCTATTGAAATCCTTCCATGCCGGTGAATCTCTTGGATGACTCATTTTTCCATCTTCGCTTGGAGCAGCATGGTGATGTCAAATCATTGACTCGGCTGTTTTCTTGCACCTGAATAGCTTCTACAGCCTCTGTGTTATGGGGAAAGTATCGTGCTATCTTGAAAGGTATATCAGGCTTTTTATCAGATTCTTTCGGTTTATACCCGGCCTCTCCGTATATTGGACACTCTTTCAAATCTGAATTCTCTTTTCGGTACAACACGCAATCTTTAGGACATGCATGAATCTTCTCACACTTCAGACCCAAATCAGACATCATCTTCTGGGCTTCGTACCAGCTGTCAAGCACGTTATTTCCCAGAGGCATAGAATCTTTCAGGAACTTCAGAAGTATCGTGAATGACTTGTTGCTCCATCCATTTAGGCACTTAATCTGGAAAACTTGGACGAACCATGTTAAGGTGGAATACTTTGCATTCTCATAAATTGGTCTTCTAGCATCATTCATGAACTTTTCATACTCATCTGCACGCGGTCCTTGACCGGAAAGAATGTCATATTTGGTAGGAATACTATCACCTAGGGCAGCCTCTACCATAGCCTCCATTTCTTCTCCTGGAAAGAAGTTAACGTCTTCTTTTTCTTCTGCCGCATTACCGTCCTCTTCTGCCGCCTTACCGTCTTCTTCTTGTTCTTTCCCGCGATATAGCCAGGTTGTATAAAGTCTAGTAAAACCATGTTTAACGATGTGAAGCTCTATAATTTCTACCTTCTGACGGTACTTATTCCCACATCTATCGCACGGGTAGAGAATCTTCTCTAACACGATCTTATTATGTGCGCGTGCAAATTCAATGAAAACAGAAACTTCTGCGACAAACTTAAATTGCATGCGTTGTTACCAATCCATGTACATCCAGTCCTTAACTTTGATGTACTCATGGGCCATGTTAGACTGTATAACATATAAATTGTAGGTTATGGTGACTATATTGAGAAATCTAAGAACGGGATGGTTACTGACAAAGAAGAAAATCCGTAAAGGCAATTTTTCGTTGAAAAGAATAAATTATCGATAAACAAAGTTAGATTTGAAGATACCCAAGTATGAGTTGTATTCTGTGTATGTATGTTTCAATTTATGATTTCGCTTAAGTGTAGAGTTGTTAGTGTGTATGTGCTTTGATTGATTCTCAAACTTCGATTGGTTGAAATGAAAAATATAATGTGTAATCACAATCAAAGAATTTATAACCGCAATCAATAACGGTGTCGATGTAGTTCGTTAATGAGTACGGGTCGTCCACTGAGATTCGTGTATTTATTCGTTCTTGTTTTAGTTGAGCCGAAAGAAAATAGTAAAGAAAATTCAAGAAAATGAATCAAGATTTATTAGATGAAATATTTTCAAGAAAAATCAAGAAAGAGTTTAAGAATCAGAAATCAAGAAAGTGTCCAAAATCAATTTTAGTTATCAAGAAAATTGAAGAATAGCTTGTAGAATTCGATAGAAATTGGTAGCAATGATGAATACTAATAATAACTCATCTTTTCTATTGATGAATTATAACTAGAATGATGGTGAAGAATGAAGATTAATGATCTATTGAAGAAACTGGGGTTTCTCCTTCACTATCCCTTGTCTTTTCATTGATCATCATTCAAATTTAGCCTTTAGCCTAGAGAATCATCAATCATTTAATCCCAAATTATAACGAAATAATCAAGAACGGACATCTCATTCTAAATTTGGTTGTTGACGATTCTTTTTGCTAAAGTTCATAATTCTCATAAGACTTAAGATTAGTTTAGGATTTTATCACCATTTGATCTACCGAATTCCTTCGAATCCTTAGCAAGCGAAGATTTACTCACGCATTATGAAAATAAAAGAATCAAGAATTAGAAATTTCATATTGCAAGAATTTAAAGAAAGCAAGAATTAACAATTGATCACCTTTATTAATCAACTTCAAATTACATGTTCCTTCAATTCGAGATTACAAGAGTTGCTCTCGATCGCTCCTTTGAAGAGGTAATTTCTCCGTCGACTTTCGCTTGGCTCGATCTTTGTGATACTTGGATCTATAGTGGATCTCGCACTCGTAGATGAAGATTGGCTTCGCGTAAAGGATCTTTGCGATGAATGCTTGATGAACTCTCGATGATTCTTGATTTGATTTGGAATTGAATTGGATCTCAAGTTGTGTCACTCAACTTGTATTGAATTATGTAGTGAATAAATAATCAACAAGTAATCAACAACTTTTTAACATTAGCCTTAGATCTCTTTATATAGCCTTCATCAATCTTCCACTAGAAGCTAGGTTAATTTTCTCCAAGAAACTAGGTAGTTATGAGAAACTTCTAGAATAAGGTAGTTATGAGGCTTGCTTAAGAAGCTAGGCTATTGTAGGGAAACTTCTGGAGTAAGCTAGGAAGTTCGAAGCGTCTTCAACAAGCTAGGAAGTTATAAGGAAGCCTCTGGAAAAATATCGACCGCCGACAACCTAACTCGGCCGCGGATCCGCGGCGGATCGGGCTGAATCGGCCACGGTTCCGCGGCCATTTGGTGAGGTCTCTGTCTCACTCTTCCTGTGCAGTTTGGTGTTGGTCTTTGGGTGTTATTTTGATATCTGGAATCTTCTTATCTCTTCTGAATCTTTGCCAGATTTTAACTCTTTGATTTGCTGCATTTTGTCGGCAAATTTGCGATTCCGATATCCGTCCTGAGGTAGTTTTCTGCACACAATCTCAATGAAGAATGTTGGATTTATACAATAGCATGCATGAAGTAATAAACATACAATTTCCTTCCAGAATGTTGAGTATAATGTATAACACGTGGTATTTGGTATTTTCCAGACGAACTTGTAATCCGTGTTATATTTATAACAAACACCCTTAGATGTTTAGAAAAGTGAGGAAATTGTTATGTTAAAAATTGCAATAATTTCGACTGAACAAATTCCCCCAAACTTGACTTTGATCGTCTCGAGCAAACTTATTTTATTCAAGAGAAGGAGAAAATATAAGAAAAAGAAAAACTAACTAGCACACTTTCGTGGGCAACACGATTGCACTAAGCACGTGCAATAAGCCTTTAAATCTCTAGGTGTCCCTAGTAGGAGGAGTGTTGTCTCCTGAGGGTTTTCAGCGGATTGCACCCACAAAATCCTATAATAAAAGGAAGACTGTGAAAGTTACATATAAAAATAAGAATTATAAAAGAAAGAGTTTGAAAATCAGAGTTTCCAACTATAATAGCTTTCGGTTGTCATGAGCCCTATCTTAATAGTCATGAAAAAGTGTTAGAAATCACGTCATCCCTCAATAAAACATCGTCTTTATTCTTCATCTTACCTTTCTTCCAAACACCAATCATATACCACTATGTGTGTGTAAAAGACATCGCTACACTCGGAGAATTCAATTCAAGCTATCATACTCTTGTCTATCTACCACAGTACTTTTTAGTCGGTGAATATTTTGGATAGAATTGCTCACGCATTTTTCATGCGGCCGTTAATACTTCTTGAGGTACTAACCGACCGATCACTCAATGTGCTCACATGTTAGACGTAATTAGCAATTTTCTTGTCTTGCAACACCTACGACTTAGCAGTGACTCCCAAACCAGTTGGTCTAAGGCACTAGGTGATGAAGCACCCTCGCTATATTTTTTTATGCTGCCTTGGTGATTATAAAACCAGTGTTCATTTTTCTTCACCATTTTATACTTTTATGATTCATTTATTATTTTCTTCGTACTTTGGCTTTTAGACATGAGTATTTCAAGGTATTCTCTACTATCCCGAGTTTCAAAACATGTGTAAGTGCGTATAGTAGGGTATCAATGTTCAAATGTTTGGCTTCCAGAATAGGAACTATTTTTCAGACTTATTTTTATCTTCAGATTAGTGACTTCCTTCATCTTACTCATCCTTGGGACAACGACCCATAACTACTTATTACTAGTTTCGTTTAAGAAAATATCTAAATTTCTTATTTTTCTTAAATTTTTCAAATCTTATAAATGTAATTTTTCACTTTCTAATCTTTTATTATAAAAGAAATTTTTAAAAATCTTGTGCTTATGAAGAGTGTAATGCAAAGTGATGCATAAATAAGCACAATCCTCTTCCAAACCTGTTTACAGCAGTGTCCTCACTGTTGCCTCTTTATAATCTCAAAAACCTGTAGGCTTGGAAGGAAAAATTATTAACGGGGACAAGAATAAATGAAAGTGAAAATCTTCCCCCAAACTTATTTTTTTTATTTTATTTATGTACAATTTTGCAAATTTTATTTTTATATTTTTTTCTATTTACAAATGATTCACCCCCATTCTAAAAAATGAGATACTATTACCGAGACAAGGAGGTGAGGTGGAGGAAAATTAGTCATTATAAATCGGCTCCTGTAAAAACAGGAGCTCCTCCGTGGGGTCAGTGGAAAAATACGGTTTTAATCTATGCCTATTCACCTTGAAAATTGTACCATTTTTTCTATTTTCAACTTTAACTGTCCCGTGCGGATAGACATACCGCACAACAAAAGGTCCTTTCCAACGAGATCAGAGCTTAACCGCATGAAGATGGAGACGTGAATCGTAAAGAAAGACTTGTTGACCTGGAGTAAAAGTTTTTCTCAAAATATTTTTGTCGTGAAGTACCTTAGTCCTATTCTTTACTATCACCGCATTATCGTAAGCTTCATCGCGGAGTTCGCTTAGCTCGTTTAATTGCAGCTTCTGAAAGTTGCAGGCTTGATCTAAGTCAAAGTTCAGTTCTTTTATGGCCCACAATGCTTTATGTTCAATCTCGACTGGAAGGTGGCAAGCCTTTCCAAACACTAGACGGTAAGGAGACATACCTAGATCAGCTTTATAAGCAGTACGAAATGCCCAAAGAGCATCCGTCACTTTGATTAACCAATCTTTCCGGTTTTTAGAAACTGTTTTCTCCAAAACTAGTTTGATTTGCCTGTTGGAAATCTCATCTTGCCCACTCGTTTGGGGATGATAGGGCGTGGAAGGTTTATGGTTGATTGAATATTTCCGCATCAAAGTCTCGAAAAACGGATTACAGAAATGCGTCTCGTTGTCGCTAATGATAACGCGAGGGTGTCCAAATCGCGAAAAGATATTTTCTTTAAGGAACTTAATGACAACCTTGTTGTCATTAGTGCGACATGGAATAGCTTCCACCCATTTCGAGACGTAATCAACCGCTAACAAGATGTATAAATTCCCAAAAGAGTTGGGAGAAAGACCCATAAAATCAATACCCCAAACGTCGAAAATTTCAACAACCAAGATCGGTTGAAGTGGTATCTCATTTCTTTTAGAAATTTGACCCGTGTGTTGACATTGTGGACAGGTTTTGTAATGATCAAATGCATCTTTGAATAAAGTAAGCTAGTAAAAACCGCATTGCAAAACCTTCTCCGCCGTCTTTCGTTGACCAAAATGACCTCCATATGCCTGATCATGACAGAAAGATAGAACGCTATTGAATTCATCATTAGGGACATATCTATGAATGATTTGGTCATGACAATACTTAAACAAATAAGGTTCATCCCAGTAAAAATGCTTTACTTGGGATAGAAATCGATATTTGTCCTGTTTAGACCATTCGCTGGGAAGAAGTCCCGTTGCAAGATAATTCACAATATCCCCGAACCAAGGTTCGCCGGATACGTTCAAGAGCTGTTCATCCGGAAAAGTGTCGTTAATTGACAAGGTCACAGTTAGTGAAGTAGAGATGCGCGAAAGATGGTCGGCTACTATGTTTTCACATCTTTTCTTATCTCTAATGACGAGATCAAATTCTTGTAATAATAGGATCCAACGTATTAATCTACCTTTAGCATCTTTCTTTGATAAAAGATACTTTAAGGCGGAGTGGTCAGTGTAAACCATAATCGGTGAGCCAATCAAGTAAGGCCTGAATTTTTCTAATGCAAATACAGCTGCCAAGAGTTCTTAGACCATCCTATTAGGAAAAAGATTCTATACTTTGCCCAAAGTGTCTTCCAGAAAGAACTTTCAGTAGTTGTATAATTAATTTGGGCATCATTCAGGGTCTTACTTGCATAATAAATCACATGTGGCATCTTATCAATGTGTTGTCCTAAGACTGCACCAACAGTAAAATCTGATGCATCACACATTAGCTCGAACGGGTGGTTCCAATCGGAAGATGATAGAACAGGGGCTGAAGTGAGAGAATTTTTAAGCGAGTCAAATGCAGCCACACAGTCTGAATCAAAGTGAAATGTTGTATTCTTGGCCAAGAGAAGAGTTAGGGGTCTAGAAATTTTGCTAAAATTTTTAATGAATCTCCTATAAAATCCAGCATGGCCAAGGAAAGATCGTATATCTTTGACGTATTTGGGATGAGGAAGGTTATGAATGACATCTATTTTAGCTTTATCAACCTCAATGCCTTTCCGTGAAATGACATGTCCAACTACAATACCCTCTTGGACCATGAAATGGCATTTTTCCCAATTCAAAGTTAAGTTCTTATCTTTACAACGAGTAAGAACTGCGTCAAGATGAGATAGGCAGTCATTAAAAGAATCTCCGAATATCGAGAAATCGTCCATGAAAATCTCCAGAAAATTCTATACCATGTCCGAGAATATCCCCATCATACACCGCTGGAATGTAGCGGAAGCATTGCATAACCCAAAGGCCATGCGTCTATAAGCAAAAGTACCGAAAGGACAAGTAAATGTGGTTTTATCTTGATCCTTTTCGGCAATAGGGACTTGGTTATAGCCAGAATATCCGTCCATGAATCAATAATATTATGTCCAGCTAATCGTTCCAACATCTGGTCAATGAAAGGTAGAAGGAAGTGGTCTTTCCTTATTGCGGCATTGAGTTTTCTGTAATCAATACATACACGCCACCCAGTTTGAGTGCATGTCTGTTTCAACTCATTAACCTCATTAGATATGACCATGATGCCGGACTTCTTAGGGACTACATGAATAGGACTTACCCATTGGCTATCAGAGATTGGGTAAATGATACCACTGTCAAGGCATTTGACGATTTCTTTCTTTACCGCCTTCTTCGTGACGGGATTCAACCGTCTTTGTGGTTCTCGGGTTGGCTTGGCTTCATCCATCAGATATATATGATGTTCAACAATCAAGGGACTAATCCCTTTGATATCAGCTATTGTCCAACCAAATGCTTGCCTATTAGATCTCAAGACCATCAAAAGAGCGTTCTCTTGCTCTAAGGCTAGAGAAGCAGATATGTTCATAGGCAAAGACTCATTCTCACCTAAATATGCATATTTAAGGTGAGAAGGTAACAATTTGAGATCTAATGTCGGTGGAGAGACAATAGAAGGTGGGGTAAGTAAATGACATTCAGATTCTCGAAGGAGCTCGTAGCCTGCAAAGGATACAGACTCAGAAAGTGTAACTGATTCTTGTGATGAGTCAGAAGGTTCAAACTCAGGAGTGGTGTCACGACCCGCAGGGTACAGAACGTGACTGGCACTTAAGTTACGAAACGTCTCAAGACGTCCGTAAAATAAGTAAGCCAAAGCCCAGAAATCAAAACCAAAAAGCAGAAGAGTGAAGGAAAACTAATCAATTGAAAGCGAGTTTATCAAATAAGTCATATCAAGCCTTTTTAAAAACAATATCAATTTTTCCGAAAATTTCGGCAGAGTCTCCTTTGTAAATACTGGCCCCCAAAATAGGTACAACAAGAATATATATGAATACAACAAATAAGGCATCCCCAAGCAGGGGCTAGCTCTTCGCCACAAGGCGGTCACAAATCCCACGCAATGTAAATCAGCAATGTGCATAAATAAACATAAGAAGCACAAGTAAAACAGCATGTCGACTCGAGTGAGCTCGACCCTAAAATACAGCATAAAAAGCCCACAAATCTCACAATCTCGTCTCTAGGTCAATATACAACAATACTGGTAAATACAGTAGATGGAGTACTCTAGATACAAAGAATATACAAGGTGGTATAAAATAATAATACAACCCACCTACGAGCAAAAGCCTCGAGTTAAGGCAAAAGAAGCAAGTGCGCCCGCCGCTACTGTACTGACGGAGCGGACCTGCAAAAGGCTGTGGCACAACGGGGGTGAGTTGCCAACTCGTGAGTAATAAATAACATCTATAGAGGCTATCGTAAGCATGCACACAAGCATCCTAGTATCTATAATACAGGTAAGGCAGGATATACTAGCAGGTATGTATGCAACATGAATGTACTTGCAGATATGTATGCAATATGAATCAACTCGTGATCTGAATATGTAAGTATAAGAAATCATGTTTTTCCTTTAGGAATCTCTTTTGAAATATCAGCACAATACCAATAGAATCAACAAGAATCTGTGTCCAGCATCGACACCTCAAAACTGTCTCAATCTCATGTATCCATGTCACAGTATCTCTGGCCTCAGCCGTCCGACTGACCCATCTCAAATATCCATATCTCAATATCTCGTGGCCACGGTCGGTATCCTCTGGATATCCGCCGTGCCAAAAAGTCACCGGTAGGTAGTCTATCCCCTGCCAGGCTCAACGTCAGCAACACGACCTTCTTGCCCCGGGGTACCTTACCGGGCCCACCATGTACCCGAGACGGTTCATCCAACTCCTCGAAACGGGTCTCGAAAACCACAGCAAACTCATGGTGGACGACACTTACATCACTAGAAAACCGTAATTTACATATTTTAAAAAGGTAATAAGTTTAGAAATTTTGCGGCTTTCCCCCGAAATCCAGAAATATCATAAAATCTCAAGAAATCCTCATAAGTGCATATGTCAATGATAATGAATGCATATGGTATCAATAATCAAGTTGCGATGTATGATTAATAGACTAGGCATGAACAAATGATATGATGAGATACATGCACATGAATAGCAATCCTACGATTTCATTTTAAGGATTTAAAGGCAATAGCACAGGTTTAAGCATCAATTATAGTAAAAGGTTTCAAATTATAGGTTATCTAGTGTGGTGGCATGGCAATTACCAGGCGTGTGTGTACGCATGAATAGTGCTCGTGCTGCATATAAAAACCCTGGCAATGGTGCAGGTGTCCTATAGAATGGGTTCGCATATGTATGTCAAATAAAGCATGGATGTAGTTACTAATATTACTAGAAATCTTTAATTACTTAAACTATCGGGCGACTTGCGCCATCCAAACGATAGTCCCCCGTAGATGTTACATCTACTCACCGGAATCCCCAGCTAGCTACGTCCAATCACCGCTTTCCCTTTTCGTGCCGCGTCCAAAGTCTCCGCGATCGAACCTGGAATTTGCACGAATACAAAACATAAGGTTACATATCATGAAACGACGCAAATCCCAAACGAAAATATCAACGTTCACGAGTTAGGCACAACGTGCACAGGGTGCGCGGAACACACACGAAAATCACAAAAACTAACTATAATCATCGTTTTGGGCGCCCGGCAAAGCTAAAACCCGATAAAACCAAAAATCCGCATTCACACCCCCTAAAAGTCGTAGGAGATGCCAATACAATCATTAAGATATCACAAATACTTCATCACATAATTTTATAAAAAATCTAGTAAGCATTTGCATTCCAAAATCGGTGCAAACACCGTCGCTTTGCGACAAAAGACTACTATCAATTAAACATCCAACCGCACAACTAGTTAGCCACAACACTAAAATTACAACACATTAGCAATGCTTCAAATCCTATTTTCCAACACTAATTCCTTTCTTGATTTTTCATACATAGCAAAATCCAACCCAAATTATACATGAAACACTACATTAACACTGATTTGAAGCCCAAAAAGCAAGTTAACCTTTTAGATTTAGGTTAGCAAAACACTAAATAACAAAATAGATTAATTAACCACTTAATGGTGTTTAAAAAACCCTAGTTTAAAAAAACTACTCTCTTAAAAAACTAGATTAGAAATTAACACTAATTTAACATTTCAAAGTTCAAATTTAGCATAATACAACTACCAATTAACCATAGATTAGAAATTATACCTCACAAGCCCAAACCCTTGGTTGCTCTAACCACTCAAGACACCACATTTCTCCAAGATTTGAACCAATTTAGGTTTGAGAGGAGGTGGAATAAGGATTTGCTTTGAATTTGTGAAAGAAATTTTGAATTTTGATGGATTTTTGAGATAAAAATGAAGCAAAAGGGAATGAGAATTGGGGAAATTTTTTTTGGGCTGTTGCTGCAGGAATTTCGGCTGAGAGGGAGAGGGATGGGGTATGTGAGGGGATGGTGTAAAAGGTCTAAGTCAAAGCCCCCTCAAAAATACCATAATACCCCCACCCATTTACTATATTTTAAACCCTTTTTAAACAATTTAAAAGGAGTTGAAGAATACAATTTGGAGGGGGAAAATTATGGGCTGCTGAAATGGTGGTGGGGCAGGCCAAATAAGAGGGGTGAGGTTGTGAGAGAGTGCACAAAAAAAATCTATGCAAAAAGACCCCCCGACAAGCTCAAAATTGCAAGTTTAAGCTTAAATTAATTATATTTTGTTTTCCATAAAAAAAACCAATTATAATTTGAAATAAAATACTAAAAATTTATATTACTAACAAGATTTTAGTTAACATGATTTTAAAGATTAAAATTAGCCCAATTAAATTTGTATTTATCGCCAATTTAATGTATTTTTAACAGCTTAAAATAATATTAAAAATTGAAAAATAGGGAAAAAATTTTAAACGACCAGAATTTTATAAGTAACTAATTAGCTACTAAAAACTAGCAATTACCTAACCAAATTAGGTATAATTAGGCCTAAACTGCAAAATAACAATGATGACGATTTACGGAAAAATACCAAATTTTCACCGATTTTCGGAAAAACACCAAAACGACTTTTCAAGGCGTTACAATCTTCCCCCCTTAAAAAAATTCGGTCCCCGAATTTAAAAATATAGCTACGCGTACCTTCAAAAAGATGAGGATATTTCTTCCTCATCTCGTCCTCGGTCTCCCAGGTGACCTCCTCGCTGCTCGGGCCACGCCAAAGAACCTTGACGGTCGGTATAACTTTCGATCTTAATTTCTTCACCTTCCGATCCAGGATGACCACCGGCTGCTCTGCAAAAGAAAGGTCGCGCTCTAGCTGGACTGTCGGGTGCTGAATCGCATGCGAAGGGTCGTGAAGGTACTTGCGGAGCATCGAAACATGGAAGACGGGGTGAATATCGGGAAAGCTAGGTGGAAGAGCCAAATGATACGCAACTGCGCCGACACGCTCGAGAATCTCGAAGGGACCCACAAATCTGGGACTAAGCTTTCCTTTTCGCCCAAATCGCATCACGCCCTTCATCGGAAAGACCCTCAGAAAAACATGATCGCCAACTGCGAACTCTAGTCTGCGACGGTGCCTGTCTGCATATAATTTCTGCCTGCTCTGAGCCGCTCTCATCCGGTCTCGAATTAACTGTATCTTCGCGGTCGTCTCCTCAACAAGCTGCGGCCCAAATATACTGCTCTCGCTGAGCTCGGTCCAACAGACGGGCGATCTGCATCTCTTCCCATACAATGCCTCGAAAGGTGCCATCTGAATAGTATCCTGGAAGCTGTTGTTGTAGAAGAACTCCACTAAAGGTAAATGATGATCCCGGCTACCACTAAACTCCAAGACGCATGCTCGGAGCATGTCCTCAAGAGTCTGAATAGTCCGCTCTGACTGGCCATCGGTCTGCGGATGAAATGTTGTGCTGAAACTCAAACGGGTGCCCAATGCCTCCAGAAGTCGCTGCCATAGTCGGCTGATAAACTGGGTTTCTCGGTCGGACACGATACACGTCGGGACTCCATGCAGTCTTATGATCTCGTCGATGTAAATCTGGGCATACTGAGCAAAACTGAAAGTCGTCTTCACTGTTAGGAAGTGAGCCGCTTTCGTCAAACGATCCACGATCACCCAAATGGAATTATACCCTCGACTGGTCCTGGGTAGATCCACAATGAAGTCCATAGAAATCTGCTCCCATTTCCACTCCGGAATGGGCAAAGGCTGCAACTCTCCTGCTGGTCTCTGGTGCTCGGCCTTGACTTGCTGACAAGTCAGGCATCTCGATACGAAGTCTGTGACGTCCCTCTTCATCCCGTCCCACCAAAAGACATCTCTCAAATCGCGGTACATCTTGGTGGAACCCGGATGAACGCTGTATGTCGATCTATGCGCCTCCTTAAGAATCTCACGCCGCAGCCCCTCAAAATCTGGTACGCACAGTCGAGTCCCAAATCGCAGTACTCCCTGATCATCGATCACGAACTCGGAAACTCTGCCCTGCCGCACCTGCTCTATGATCTCTGAAAGACGGTCATCGCTGGGTTGTGCCTCTCGAATACGTTAAAGTAACTGCGGACGTGTACGAACATGCGCAAGCTGTCCCCTTGTCGGAGTGAACTTGAACTCAACCCGGCTGTCGCATAAAATCTGCCAATCTGCCGACGACTGCCTCTGTACTCCGCGCAAACAAGATAGACTATCCCCGGGCCTCCTGCTCAAAGCATCCGCCACTACATTAGCCTTGCCCGGGTGATACAAAATCTCGCAATCGTAGTCCTTTACTAGTTCCATCCAACGGCGCTGTCTGAGATTCAGGTCTCGCTGCTGAAATATATACTTTAAGCTCTTATGATCAGTGAATATCTGACAGGACTCGCCGTATAGGTAATGTCGCCAGATCTTAAGTGCAAAGACCATTGCAGCCATCTCCAAATTGTGAGTGGGGTAGTTCTGTTCATGTTTCTTCAACTGCCGTGAAGCATACGCGATCACCCTGTCATGCTGCATCAATACGCACCCTAGCCCCACTCATGAAGCGTCACAATAAACCACGAATCCGCCTGATCCTGAAGGCAAAGATAACACCGGCGCCGTAGTCAAACAAGTCCGTAGCTGCTGGAAACTGTGCTCGCACTCCTCCGTCCAATCGAAAGGAACTCCCTTCCGGGTCAATCCGGTCAAAGGTGCAGCAATACGGGAGAAATCCTGAACGAATCGCCTGTAGTAGCCAGCCAGGCCTAGGAAACTGCAGATCTTCGTAACTGATGTCGATCTGGGCCACTGCTGAACGGCCTCGATCTTCTTCGGGTCCACACATATGCCATCTCTCGTAATCACGTGACCTAAGAACCTAACGCTGTCCAGCCAGAATGCACACTTAGAAAATTTAGCGAAAAGCTGGTGCTCTCTCAAAGTCTGCAACGTAATCCGTAAGTGCTGCTCGTGCTCCTCTCGGCTCCGGGAATACACCAAAATATCATCAATGAACACTATGATGAACAAGTTGAGATACGGACGGAATATACGGTTCATCAAATCCATGAATGCTGCTGGGGCATTGGTGAGTCCGAACGACATCACCAAAAACTCATAGTGGCCGTAGCGCGTGCGGAAAGCTGTCCTCGGTATATCCTCCTGTTGAACTCGTAGCTGATGGTATCCTGATCGCAAATTGATCCTCGAAAAATATCCTGCCCCCTGAAGCTGGTCGAACAAATCGTCGATACGTGGTAAGAGATACCGGTTCCGTACGGTAACTTTGTTCAGCTGACGGTAGTCGATACACAAACGCAAACTGTCGTCCTTCTTCTTGACAAACAGGACCGGAGCACCCCACAGAGAAACGCTAGGTCGAATAAGCCCCTTATCTAACAAATTCTGCAACTGATCCTTCAGCTCTCTAAACTCCGCCGGGGCCATCCGATAAGGCGGTATGGAAATAGGCCCCGAGCCGGGAATCAAGTCAATGCAGAACTCAACGTCGTGCTCAGGCGGTAGCCCAGGCAGCTCATCAGGGAAAACATCAGGGAACTCACAAACAATCGGGACCCGGTCCAACGGAACCTCTACAGCTCGAGTATCACAAATATACGCTAAGAATCCTTGACATCCCTTCCGCAAGAGCTGACCAGCGCGAAGAGACGAAATCAAGCTGGGAAGGGTGACGCTGCGGTCTCCCTGAATAACAAGGACTGGCTCTCCCGGAAAGCTAAATCTGACTGCCTTCTCACGGCAGTCCACCGAAGCATAACAAGTGGCCAGCCAGTCCATGCCCAGAAGCACATCAAAGTCCAACATATCGAGGAGAATCAAATCAACCGACGAATCCCTCTCCCCGATATGAACGGAACACAATCGAAACACAAAACGAGCGACAAACGACTCGCCTACCGGGGTAATAACAACAAGCGGCTGATCTAACGACGACGACTCACGGCCCAACATCGGTGCAAAGTGTGTAGATACGTACGAATGTATGGAACCTGGGTCGAATAATACTTGCGCGTCGAAAGAATATACTGGCAAAGTACCTGTCACAACGGCATTGGATGCCTGCGCATCCTGCGGTGTCAAGACGAAAACTCGGGCCTGTCCCCCACCAATAGCTGGCTGTCTTCGGCCTCGGCCTCCTCGTCCTCTCTGGATCGAACCGCCACGTCCACGGCCTCTGGGTGCATCAAACTGACGTGGAGCATCACATGTGGTAGGAAGTAGGGCTCTCTGAGGAGGAGGTGGTGATGGCGGTAAGGTCACATGTGGAACTGTCGCCGCTCCCTATCGTCTCACCGGACAGTCTCTGATACGGTGGTGCGGACTCCCGCACCCAAAACATCCTGGCGACGGCTGTTGTCCCTGTGGATATGAACCATATAACTGACCCCGTCCAAATCCTCTACCAGGCCCATCTCTCGGAAAGAATCTGGCGCGCTGCCTCTGCGACGGCACATCGGTGCGAATCCTCTTCGGCCCAGAAACGGCCGAAGTATGTGATATGCGTGCCTCCATCCGTAATGCCGTATCCATAGCAGCTGAATAGGTGTCGAAGTGCTGGGCGCCAACAGCAAGAAATAGCTAGGTGTCAAGTCCCTGCACGAATCTCTTCACTATCTTTTCTTCAGTATCCACCAAATACGGAGCATATCTGGACAACTGCGTGAACTGGACATCGTACTCAGACACCGTCATCCCTGGAGTCTTGATCAAGGCCTCAAAACTATGAGCTCTGGTGTCACGAACGCTCTCTAGGAGGAAACGAGCTAGAAAGACTGCTGTAAACTCGGCCCAAGTCATAGGCGATAGACCTGCAGCTCAACCTCTCAAGACTGACTCCCACCATGTCTGCGCGAGGCCCTCTAGATGGAAACTCGCAAGCTCCACCCATCGATCGTCAGAACATCTGAGCGAACGGCAGATCCTGGCTAAACTATCAAGAAATGTCTGCGGATCCTCTGCTGCATCGGTGCCCGTGAAGACTGGAGGTCTCAGCCTCATGAAATCCTGTAGCGATACTGGGATAGCCACGGTGGTAGTAGTAGCAACTGTCTGGGCAGCAGGCACCATGGTAGTCTGTGATGTGGTAAGTACGTCCTCCGATCTCGGTGCACGACTGGCCGCTACTAGAGATCCCACCATCTGTCGTAACTCATGCATACCTCCCATCATCTGTCGTAGCTCCTCCATACCAGACTCTAGCCTGTCCATGCGGCCTGGGGAATGCGGATCAGTCTGTCCCTGAGGCGTAGGTACGCCACCCTGCTCGGTCCTCGTCTCGGACGAGCCTGCTCTGATCTCGTCTCGGGCGGCAGCCCTCTGCGCTCTCGTAGCGTTCGGCGGCATAGCGGCTGGTACAGGAAACAGGATAATAAGAACAGTGCAATATAATCATAGGATACACGGAATTGAAGAAGAAATTTCAAGCAAGTATATGCTAAAGTCACTTAGGCGGAGTACCGTATCGCAAGTATGCCGCGGACATACGCTCGCTACGTTACTCTGCTTAAGTCACTTACTCCATCTACCAAGGTCATCCTACACTCAGAAAGGTAAAACCTATCGCTCTGATACCAACTTTGTCACGACCCGCAGGGTACGGAACGTGACTGGTACTTAAGTTACGAAACGTCTCAAGACGTCCGTAAAATAAGTAAGCCAAAGCCCAGAAATCAAAACCAAAAAGCAGAAGAGTGATAGAAAACCAATCAATTGAAAGCGAGTTTATCAAATAAGTCATATCAAGCCTTTTTAAAAACAATATCAATTTTTCCGAAAATTTCGGTAAAGTCTCCTCTGTAAATACTAGCCCCCAAAATGGGTACAACAAGAATATATATGAATACAACAAATAAGGCATCCCCAAGCGGGAGCTAGCTCTTCGCCACAAGGCGGTCACAAATCCCACGCAATGTAAATCAGTAATGTGTATAAATAAACATAAGAAGCACAAGTAAAACAGCATGTCGACTCAAGTGAGCTCGACCCCAAAATACAGCATAAAAAGCCCACAAATCTCACAGTCTCTTCTCTAGGTCAATATACAACAATACTGGTAAATACAGTAGATGGAGTACTCTAGATACAAAGAATATACAAGGTGGTACAAAATAATAATACAACCCACCTACGAGCAAAAGCCTCGAGTCCAGGCAAAAGAGGCAAAAGAAGCAAGTGCGCCCGCCGTTACTGTACTGACGGAGCGGACCTGCAAAAGGCTGTGGCATAACGGGGGTGAGTTGCCAACTCGTGAATAATAAATAACATCTATAGAGGCTATCGTAAGCATGCACACAAGCATCCTAGTATCTATAATACAGGTAAGGCAGGATATACTAGCAGGTATGTATGCAACATGAATGTACTAGCAGATATGTATGCAATATGAATCAACTCGTGATCTGAATATGTAAGTATAAGAAATCATGTTTTTCTTTTAGGAATCTCTTTTGAAATATCAGCACAATACCAATAGAATCAACAAGAATCTGTGTCCAGCATCGACACCTCAAAACTGTCTCAATCTCATGTATCCATGTCACAGTATCTCTGGCCTCAGCCGTCCGACTGACCCATCTCAAATATCCATATCTCAACATCTCGTGGCCACGGTCGGTATCCTCTGGATATCCGCCGTGCCAAAAAGGCACCGGTAGGTAGTATATCCCCTGCCAAGCTCAACGTCAGCAACACGACCTTCTTTCCCCGGGGTACCTTACCGGGCCCACCATGTACCCGAGACGGTTCATCCAACTCCTCGAAACGGGTCTCGAAAACCACAGCAAACTCATGGTGGACGACACTTACATCATTAGAAAACCGCAATTTACATATTTTAAAAAGGTAATAAGTTTAGAAATTTTGCGGCTTTCCCCCGAAATCCAGAAATATCATAAAATCTCAAGAAATCCTCATAAGTGCATATGTCAATGATAATGAATGCATATGGTATCAATAATCAAGTTGCGATGTATGATTAATAGACTAGGCATGAACAAATGATATGATGAGATACATGCACATGAATAGCAATCCTACGATTTCATTTTAAGGATTTAAAGGCAATAGCACAGGTTTAAGCATCAATTATAGTAAAAGGTTTCAAATTATAAGTTATCTAGTGTGGTGGCATGGCAATTACCAGGGCATGTGTTGTTCATCACAGAATACTGCATTTTATACCGCCCATTCTTACGCTCGGTTGTTTATAGGTAGGTGCTTTTAATCCGTGTTTGTTACATGTTTACAGAGTACAGGTTTTCAGTCCAAATATTGCAAATCAAGACAAAATCTCCACAGTTACACCAAATACAGAACATATGTCACAGCAGATAAAAGCCGGGTTCCGGTCATCCATATCCGTCCAGTGCCGAGTACCAGTTCCAGAGACAAGACATATGACAGTGGTCATTCGTGTCTCGGACAAGCACAGAGCACGAGGGGGGCAGCACAAGAATCAATGGGTGCGCGGAGCTCAAGAGAGATAAAGTCAAAAAAGTGAAGAAAAGATAGCAATCTTGGACTAGGAATTCTGAAGATATTCTGGAAATATTATCAGAAAATACATGTACCAGACAACAGGGGACAGCAGACCAGGGATGTACCAAGTTGCCCACACCCTAATCCTACTGTAGGGGCGCGGATCCGCGGCCAATAGGGGGTATTGGCGGCGGATCCGCGGCCGTACAGGCGCTTCAGGGCATGGGCTTTGGGGGGTAGGATGGTCTTTTCACATGGGTCCAGTTTGTTGCCCTAGATCTTCAACTCCCTGCCTATAAATACAGCAGATTTGAGCTAAGCCAAGGGTCATTCTTTTGTTCCTCTTTTGTAGTGTTTTTTGTATAGTTCTTCTTCTTCTTCTTCATTCTTTCTCCATTAAAATTGTAGTGAGAGCTTTTTGAGTGGAAGATTAATGAAGATGAGGCTTTTGTATCATTCTCTTTTGTTCTTTCTTCCCCTTGAGATTCGTGCTTTCTCTTGATCATTCAACCTCTTCATTGAGCTTGAATGGTTAAGGGTTAGTTATTGATCTCAAGGGTCGTATTTTCTTATGGAATTAGCACTTCAATTCACATGCGTTCTCTACCCTTCTCTTGATCTTGCAACCTCTTGATTGAGCTTGCAAGTTTAAGGGTTGGCTATTGATCTCATGCTTGTTTTGAGTTCTACTTTCTTGTTCTTTTTATTGCTTTTTATTACTTGCATTTTATTACCTTGTCTTTAATTACTTGCAATTTATATTCATGCACTTAATTACTTGTATTCTTTTCTTTGTTCTTTTCTTTTTGTTCTCTTTTGTTCATTTTGTGAATGTTGTAATTATTGTTGTTGTTAAGAATCCATATGATAGTGTAAGTTAACATTTCTTTGCTCTTTTCCTTTTCCCGTTATTTTCCATTGAACTCCGCCCAAACCATACGCAAGCGCTCTGTTAGGCACCCTACCCTGACAAGGTAACGGTGATTCCTAACCGCGACCGGTTGCGTTCGGTTTGGCCGGAGGCGAAAGCAAGAGACAAGAACGGAAGGACAAGGGTAAACAAGCCGGATTCCACGAATACCGCGCTTAAATCCCCTAATCCACGTTGTTGCCGATTGCTCGAGCTTCAATTGGTCAAGACTCGGCTCAAAGGTTTTGAGTACGGATTTCTTTAGCTTACAATCTCGTATTTTCTTCTTAACAACTTTATACTTGCAAATAAACACATAGGTTAGAAACAAACATACACAAATTCTTTATTGACTCGTCTAAGACAAGAAGGTAAAATACCACCATCTCCCTGTGGACCGACCCGTGCTCAACCGGCTAGCTGCATAGCGACACCGTTCTGATCGCGGTTATACTTTAATTCTTTGAACATCGGACACGCCAAAAAGCGTGCGATCAAATGGCGCCGTTGCCGGGGAGACGGTAGCGTATTTTCTTTCTTGTTATTCGGGTTAATATTCTTTTTGTATATATATAAAAATAAAAATAAAAAAAATATTCTTTTTGTTTTTTTTTTGATCATTTTTGTGGGCAAGAGTGCAGATTTTTGCGGATTTGCAAACTGCGATTGTGGGGAGCAAAGTGTGCGTTCAAAGTTAAGGTGATTACGAAGTACAGTGCCAAAGATCCGGGTAGTTTGACCCGCGCAAGCGAACTTTTCAAGCTTACCAGATTTGATTCAACAGGGGTTTCCTAACCCAAAACTTAACGGTACGTACTTTACTAACACCTTCTTCTCAAATCCGACGCTTCCAATATACTATTCTTTGCAGGATTCTTTGCAAGTTCGCTAGCAAACGCTAAAAAAATTGACTAACCCGTATTTGTTGCAGCGCCGCGCTTAAACTAAAAAACGATTGTTTGATTCTTTATAGAATTTTTGAATTGCGCATTGCATACATTAATACTGACTTAAGGGCAAGCGAACCCCACAACATACGGTAAAGGATTTCATCACCTTTTCCGTGGCCCACAAATCACGAACTTGAGCATAACGATTACCCGCACAAAATTTAAAAGAAACTAGACTTTAAGCCTTAAGGACTTCGCGCTCACTAGGAGAAGTTAACTGTGTTTAGAACCTTGCTTAACGGTATATTGTTTACGGGGTGTCTAGGAAAGTGTTAACGGCGAAACCGCCAAAAGAGAAAGGGTTATTTAATTAAGGAACTTCGCGAAAGCGTTGGAAAACCTCCCCTTATCTCTGCACTTACCTGGCCTCGTGATCAGTGTATCTTGAGCCTGTTTCTCGACACAGTTTTACTTCGACAATCAAGTTCTGGAGCAGGTCTAGTTGACCTAGGTGAACCCTAGAACGATTAGGTGTGTGGTATTTTTGCGTCGTGATTGTTTTTGTCCATATTGTTTTTTATTCTTTTGTTAATATATAAACTAAAAAAAAAAAAAATCACATTCTTTTTCCCCTCCTTTTCTCTACCTTTCTTTCTCTCTCTTCATATCAT
Organism: Agapanthus africanus; assembly: GCA_030015575.1. Classification (NCBI taxonomy): domain Eukaryota; kingdom Viridiplantae; phylum Streptophyta; class Magnoliopsida; order Asparagales; family Amaryllidaceae; genus Agapanthus; species Agapanthus africanus. The sequence continues at coordinate 452,423,160 of CM057349.1, read as the reverse complement.
GGGTACCCCATCTCGAAAAACTCTTGCCGAACTTTGGTACCCCCAACCAGACATAACTTCCTACGGTTCTTGCTTTGGCCGAACTTCGAACGATCCATCCATGCCCAAAATTTCATTGAGAGATCGGATAGACGCGTTTAGGACAAACAATTTGACTCCGCAATCCACTTCGTATCAACCATTTCATACATTCACCCCTTCTTACGTTGATACCCCTTCTTCGAGTCATGTTGCAATTCCAAGACTTATGTCTATTGCAGAACGTATTGAACAATCACGTAGCCGATCTTTCACTCCTTTCACCACTTCAAATTCTTGGGATCAACAATGCCATTCACCTTCCTATCCAAATGTTGATCCTGCTCCTGTCCGGCCATTCAATTCCTACCAATCCTACCCTACTTTTGCACCTTCCCTAGACATTGCATCAGAACCGCCATTTGGGAGTTTTCAGTATCCAAACAACTTTGAATCTTTTACTGAAACCCCTTCACAACCAATGTCTAGTCTAGAACAGTCCTTGGAAGACTTTAGGGTAGCGTCAAGCCAACAGATGATGGAATTGAATGCGTCCATGGCCGCTCTCATACAACCAAGTGACCCGGTAGCTAGTTTCCAGCTAGCTACACATTTTCCAATGTATGAAGAGGCGGCAGGACAGGCTGAGAATTTGAGTGGAGAGAATGAGCAGTATACCCTTCCAAATCAAACCTACCCGTTTCAAATTGAATCCCACAACTCCTGTGTTGAAAGTCTATCAAGTGTCCCAAATGAATTATCAGTTGAAGATAGAATGTTTAATGAGTTGTGCGACTTTGTAGTGTTTGATTTGCCAGATTGTGAAGGGACCTTGCCAAGTGAAACCACACCCAATCCTTCTGACCTCTACACCTCCATCTTAGAACCTGAATTGATTGAAATCCATGCTTTTGATGAGGTGTCTGAGAATATTGATTTTCACTTGATTGAGGATATTGACGCTGGGAATATTTTGGATGATGAACCCATAGATTTGGCTGAGTTTTTCTCTTCAAATCATCATCCCGAGTCATTAAATGTTTTTCCCGAACCACATATGCGTCTGGACTTTGAAGAGAAGAGCATGGATGTGCTAAATTTTGAGGATAGTTTTGAGGATAGTTTTGAGGATGAACCAGTTTTGCTTGATGAGTCGGATTTTCCAATTCATCCTGTTCCTTCCACTGACTGTGTACACCCTCCCGAAACCTTAACCGATACCCTTCCTCAACCACTTCCCTCCATCCTTTCCATCGTTCCGACCTTGCAAGAACACGTATCACTTACATTTCATATGTCTGGTTTACCAAGTTCGGCGTACCCATGGTTTCTCATGAATCTTGAGGGATTTGACCCCATTTCTCGACGAGTAAATATATTAGCACAATCGCTTTTCACACATCGGTCATCCCAAATTGTGCTAATCTATTTACTCCACTTGCACCCTCAAGTTCGTATTCCACTTCTTTTTCCCGTCCGCCATTCTTCTTCCTCTCATATACCGAGACCATATCCCGCTTCTCTCCGCATATGGTCTCGCGTATTCTCCATCTCTTTCCTCTACGCCTTCTTCCACCAACCGGTACATTATAGCGATAAAATCTTTGAATGGTTGGTGCTCACTTTTGGCCTGTGTAAGGCCTTGTATAGCTTGATACTGTTCTTTCCCCCCATAAATCCTGAATTTCAACGCTTAACAGTGGAAACACTATTTTACTTAAGTTTGGGGGGGACACTTTTTTTGTATATATTTTTGTTTTCCTTTTTGTTTTGTATATAATTTGTTTCTAGGAAGCGCCGGCAATTTTAACCCTCTTGGTATAGCCTGACAGTGAGGGCACTGTCAAGTTTAAGTTTGGGGGTGTGCTCGGTAAGCTTTCTTCCTTCGCATTCATATGTATATTTTGCATCTGCATATTAAATCCATAAAATCCATAAAAATCTGAAAATTTTCTAAAAATATAAAAACTTTTTTGTCAAGTTAGCTTGTGAAAGAACTCTGATTCAACATTTCGACGGTTTTTGTTTGAAAAAATAGGAATAACTAAATCTTATGTTTGGATTTTGAAAACCTGAAAGATAACTCTCCTTTGATGTTAACTATAGCTGATATACGTCTTTACATCACACTACACGTGTCGTGAATTTTGGGAATTAGATGACAAGTCTTTCATGTTTAAACTTTTAAACAGATAAATGATTTTCTGAGGATCAAATAGGTTTGTTCTGAAATAAGTAATGTCAAGAATAGTTTATGAAGTAAAGCGAATATGAAGGAATGTTATTGATGCCGTAATTGGAGCTAAGTCTGAAAAATAACCCATCTAAAACTTGATTGGAATGATTACACACCAAACCCACTAAACACGTCTTTTATCCAAAAACATATTTGAACTACCGGTTATATCTCCGTTCGTATTAAATCATCTGATTTTCACGACAAACTGTCTTTTGTTTTTGGACCTAGGTAACTTGAGTAATTAAGTCCGCTGGGGTGTTTCAGCACCTAATACCCTAAAACCAACTGGTTTGGGTGCATTGGCCCAAAGCTCGCTAAGAAGCCTAGAAAGTCCAGTTTAAAACAAAGTGAAGCAAGTGTTCTCTCCGAGTTAAAATTCCTAACGGTTCTTTGTGTGAGAATAATCTTGATAAAAGACAGGCTTTTATAAAAAAAAATTTAACGGAGATATGAAGGTTTTATTCTATGATAAAGACTATTGCACGTTCACAGAGGTGTGTATGAAATGAAAACAAGAAAAAGGTGGAGTGAAAAATACGACTCAGTTTCCTGTTAAGGAAGATAGAAATTCTGAAGTTGAAACCTTACTGGAAAACGAAACTTGAAAAATGCTTAACTCTTTATAAAACTTATGTGATCCTTTTAAAATTGTTATCTGGGCTTTTTTATGCGACATGATGACTTTAATCGATCCTTCTGGAACTTAACGACACTATTTGCACTACACGTAAAGACATATAAAATCTGTAGTTAAATAAGAAGCGAGGTGTGAAAAATAAAGGTTCGATGGTCTAGACTTAGGATTATAGAATTGCTATTTTCTAAAACAAAACTTTAGGGTTTGAATCTTAGTTATTTTACAAAACCAACTTGACCGGATTTTGTGAGTAGTATCCGCTGAAAACCCTCTGGAGACAACACTCCTCCTACTAGGGACACCTAGAGGTTTAACGGCTTGTTGCACGCGCTCAGTGCAATCGCGTTCCCTGCGAAAGTGCGGTTAGGATTTTATTTTTGTGAATAATTGGTTTTGCTCGGGACGAGCAAAAGTTAAGTTTGGGGGTATTTGTTCATCACAGAATACTGCATTTTATACCGCCTATTCTTACGCTCGGTTGTTTATAGGTAGGTGCTTTTAATCCGTGTTTGTTACATGTTTACAGAGTACAGGTTTTCAGTCCAAATATTGCAAATCAAGACAAAATCTCCACAGTTACACCAAATACAGAACATCTGTCACAGCAGATAAAAGCCGGGTTCCGGTCATCCATATCCGTCCAGTGCCGAGTACCAGTTCCAGAGACAAGACATATGACAGTGGTCATTCGTGTCTCGGACAAGCACAGAGCACGAGGGGGGCAGCACAAGAATCAATGGGTGCGCGGAGCTCAAGAGAGATAAAGTCAAAAAAGTGAAGAAAAGATAGCAATCTTGGACTAGGAATTCTGAAGATATTCTGGAAATATTATCAGAAAATACATGTACCAGACAACAGGGGACAGCAGACCAGGGAAGTACCAAGTTGCCCACACCCTAACCCTACTGTAGGGGCGCGGATCCGCGGCCAATAGGGGGTATTGGCGGCGGATCCGCGGCCGTACAGGCGCTTCAGGGCATGGGCTTTGGGGGGTAGGATGGTCTTTTCACATGGGTCCAGTTTGTTGCCCTAGATCTTCAACTCCCTGCCTATAAATACAGCTGATTTGAGCTAAGCCAAGGGTCATTCTTTTGTTCCTCTTTTGTAGTATTTTTTGTATAGTTCTTCTTCTTCTTCTTCATTCTTTCTCCATTAAAATTGTAGTGAGAGCTTTTTGAGTGGAAGATTAATGAAGATGAGGCTTTTGTATCATTCTCTTTTGTTCTTTCTTCCCCTTGAGATTCTTGCTTTCTCTTGATCATTCAACCTCTTCATTGAGCTTGAATGGTTAAGGGTTAGTTATTGATCTCAAGGGTCGTATTTTCTTATGGAATTAGCACTTCAATTCACATGCGTTCTCTACCCTTCTCTTGATCTTGCAACCTCTTGATTGAGCTTGCAAGTTTAAGAGTTGGCTATTGATCTCATACTTGTTTTGAGTTCTACTTTCTTGTTCTTTTTATTGCTTTTTATTACTTGCATTTTATTACCTTGTCTTTAATTACTTGCAATTTATATTCATGCACTTAATTACTTGTATTCTTTTCTTTGTTCTTTTCTTTTTGTTCTCTTTTGTTCATTTTGTGAATGTTGTAATTATTGTTGTTGTTAAGAATCCATATGATAGTGTAAGTTAACATTTCTTTGCTCTTTTCCTTTTCCCGTTATTTTCCATTGAACTCCGCCCAAACCATACGCAAGCGCTCCGTTAGGCACCCTATCCTGACAAGGTAACGGTGATTCCTAACCGCGACCGGTTGCGTTCGGTTTGGCCGGAGGCGAAAGCAAGAGACAAGAACGGAAGGATAAGGGTAAACAAGCCGGATTCCACGAATACCGCGCTTAAATCCCCTAATCCACGTTGTTGCCGATTGCTCGAGCTTCAATTGGTCAAGACTCGGCTCAAAGGTTTTGAGTACGGATTTCTTTAGCTTACAATCTCGTATTTTCTTCTTAACAACTTTATACTTGCAAATAAACACATAGGTTAGAAACAAAGATACACAAATTCTTTATTGACTCGTCTAAGACAAGAAGGTAAAATACCACCATCTTCCTGTGGACCGACCCGTGCTCAACCGGCTAGCTGCATAGCGACACCGTCCTGATCGCGGTTATACTTTAATTCTTTGAACATCCGACACGCCAAAAAGCATGCGATCATGTGTGTACGCATGAATAGTGCTCGTGCTGCATATAAAAACCCTGGTAATGGTGCAGGTGTCCTATAGAATGGGTTCGCATATGTATGTCAAATAAAGCATGGATGTAGTTACTAATATTACTAGAAATCTTTAATTACTTAAACTATCGGGCGACTTGCGCCATCCAAACGATAGCCCCCCGTAGATGTTACATCTACTCACCGGAATCCCCAGCTAGCTACGTCCAATCACCGCTTTCCCTTTTCGTGCCGCGTCCAAAGTCTCCGCGATTGAACCTGGAATTTGCACGAATACAAAACATAAGGTTACATATCATGAAACGACGCAAATCCCAAACGAAAATATCAACGTTCACGAGTTAGGCACAACGTGCACAGGGTGCGCGGAACACACACGAAAATCACAAAAACTAACTATAATCATCGTTTTGGGCGCCCGGCAAAGCTAAAACCCGATAAAACCAAAAATCCGCATTCACACCCCCTAAAAGTTGTAGGAGATGCCAATACAATCATTAAGATATCACAAATACTTCATCACATAATTTTATAAAAAATCTAGTAAGCATTTGCATTCCAAAATCGGTGCAAACACCGTCGCTTTGCGACAAAAGACTACTATCAATTAAACATCCAACCGCACAACTAGTTAGCCACAACACTAAAATTACAACACATTAGCAATGCTTCAAATCCTATTTTCCAACACTAATTCCTTTCTTGATTTTTCATACATAGCAAAATCCAACCCAAACTATACATGAAACACTACATTAACACTAATTTGAAGCCCAAAAAGCAAGTTAACCTTTTAGATTTAGGTTAGCAAAACACTAAATAACAAAATAGATTAATTAACCACTTAATGGTGTTTAAAAAACCCTAGTTTAAAAAAACTACTCTCTTAAAAAACTAGATTAGAAATTAACACTAATTTAACATTTCAAAGTTCAACTTTAGCATAATACAACTACCAATTAACCATAGATTAGAAATTATACCTCACAAGCCCAAACCCTTGGTTGCTCTAACCACTCAAGACACCTCCTTTCTCCAAGATTTGAACCAATTTAGGTTTGAGAGGAGGTGGAATAAGGATTTGCTCTGAATTTGTGAAAGAAATTTTGAATTTTGATGGATTTTTGAGATAAAAATGAAGGAAAAGGGAATGAGAATTGGGGAAATTTTTTTTGGGCTGTTGCTGCAGGAATTTCGGCTGAGAGGGAGAGGGATGGGGTATGTGAGGGGATGGTGTAAAAGGTCTAAGTCAAAGCCCCCTCAAAAATACCATAATACCCCCACCCATTTACTATATTTTAAACCCTTTTTAAACAATTTAAAAGGAGTTGAAGAATACAATTTGGAGGGGGAAAAATTATGGGCTACTGAAATGGTGGTGGGGCAGGCCAAATAAGAGGGGTGAGGTTGTGAGAGAGTGCACAAAAAAATTCTATGCAAAAAGACCCCCCGACAAGCTCAAAATTGCAAGTTTAAGCTTAAATTAATTATATTTTGTTTTCCATAAAAAAAAACCAATTATAATTTGAAATAAAATACTAAAAATTTATATTACTAACAAGATTTTAGTTAACGTGATTTTAAAGATTAAAATTAGCCCAATTAAATTTGTATTTATCGCCAATTTAATGTATTTTTAACAGCTTAAAATAATATTAAAAATTGAAAGATAGGGGAAAAAATTTAAACGACCAGAATTTTATAAGTAACTAATTAGCTACTAAAAAATAGCAATTACCTAACCAAATTAGGTATAATTAGGCCTAAACTGCAAAATAACAATGATGACGATTTACGGAAAAATACCAAATTTTCACCGACTTTCGGAAAAACACCAAAACGACTTTTCAAGGCGTTACAAGTGGACTCGTCAAAGGTGTCCTCACTAAGATGTGCAAGATCAAACAATGATGTGCTAATGTCGTCGAGATCATCAAAGCAAAGTTCATCAACATTGCAGCTTTCAAGAGCTATCTCGTCGACAGAACAGACATCAAGAAGATGAGCAGAGGGTTCAGACGGCTGACTTCCAATCTTGTAAATATTAAGCTCAATTTTCATTTTCCCAAAGGATAGGTTCATAGAACCGTTTCGACAATTAATGACAGCATTGGAAGTGGCAAGGAAAGGTCGACCAAGAATCACCGGAATTTGGTTCCATGGGTTTGCTACAGACTGTGTATCTAAAACAATAAAGTTCACAGGGAATATAAATTCCTCAACTTTTATCAATGCATTCTCAAGTTCACCCTTAGATTTGGTGATTGATCGGTCTGTCATTTGGAGAGTATAATGAGTTGGTTTCAACTCTCCAATCCCTAACTGCTCGTAGACAGAGTATGCAAGCAGCTTAACACTAGCGCCAAGGTCGAGTAAAACACGGTTAATATTTTTACCTCTAATAGAAATCGAGATTGTAGGACAGTCAGGATCCTTGCGTTTCTTTGGTAATTGTAGGGTAAAAGCTGTGCTAACATTATTAGTCATGAATACTTTTTTGGGCACTTGAGTCTTCCTCTTCCTAGTGCACAAGTCCTTAAGAATTTTCGCATAAGACGGAACTTGTTGTATAGCATCTAGGAGAGGGATATTGATGTTAACCTGTTTAAAAATTTCCATAATCTTCTCCATATGTGGACTTGGTTTGTTTTCCCTTAACCGATTCGGATAAGGAGCTTTAGTGTCACGCCCCACCCCCAATACAGAGAGTATTGTCTGCTCCTTCCGAAACCGCACAGTTTTCCCTTTTAGAGCCGGCGATGGCCGCAGGCAACCCCAGTGCACTCGCAGAGGACCACCAAGCACCTCTCAACCTCCAGTAACTGTGCAACGACTCCGGACAACTCCGACGCAAATTCCGCATCTCGAGCCAAGCTCGCGCGAATTGTTTCACGACGTATATCGCGCGTTCGTGACACCGCTGCTGCCGTGCGACCCCGAGACGTTTCCAGGCAAGTGTTTACTTGCTACATGCTAATATAATTGTGGTACAACCCTAAATCATGTAGTTTATAAATTTACCGATTCCCGATATATTATGCAACCTATGTGTTCGATGCTAGACCCCAATGAAAATAATTGTTTAATTTGATGGAAATAGATGTTTTCTATTGGCCCTCATAATGATAAATATCATGTATAAATCTTACTGGAAAATACGATTGTTAGTGACTAAAATTGATACCCCCAAATATGCCGATAAAACTAGAATTTTTCCGTATCTGAAAACGATTAAAATCACCGTAAATTATATATATACTGGAATGATGCGTTCGAGGGCTTAAATCGAAGACGACTCGACGAACTTTAACCCTATATAAACTTCTAATGATTTCTGTTCTGTAACTACGATGATATTTAGATCGGAGTGCGACTCTGGATTGCAGTCCAGAGCGACTCTGATTTTTGTGTACTGTCCCAAAATGTGTGTCACTGTGTTTCCTGAAGGCGTATGTTACGGAACTCTACAGTAGATTAAAGATGATTCTGTTAGCTAAACAAAACAAGCGGTTCCATTCCGTTTCATTGCCGTTTGTTTTTTTTAAACTGTAAATAAAAGGACAGAACGTATAACTGTCCAGAACAGATTCAGAAGTGATATGCTGATGTTAAACTGTGTATAACTTTCAACGTACAGATGCGATTGAGGATCCGTCTATTGCGTTGAATACTCTATTGAAAACCCTAGACTTTATTCAACTGTAGTATCGCTAAATTCTGAACCCAACTGGGTGCAATTGGTGTCGCGAAACGGACGTTCAGTTCTGAAACTGAATTTCCAGCCGCGAGCACTTAAAATGAAACAGCTGTATCTTGAAAACCGGAATCCCGATTGAACTGAAACTAATTTTGAGGAATTTCTGACTGAGTGTTCTATTTATCTTAATTGTATCATTTTGTTGAATTCTTAACATATGAATTTATGCAATTTTTGTAAGATAATGACATGCATATTGATTCATAATACACTTAGCTTAATGATGGCATACATACTTATAGCATACCCCATTTGCCATATACTTAATGTTAGTGCGTGTTATAGTCAGTGGACATTGCATTATCGTGCGTGGTTGATTTTGGTTTAGGAGTGACGAGTATACCAATGGGAAGTGAATATTCGTGACAGTGATTGATACAGTGAGCAGTGATAAAACCGTGCCATTGGTATACTTGTACACGACTGAATCAAGATCACAAATAGTGAAAACCTAGGGATAAAGAGGAAATCGAAGTGGAAAGAGAATCGTATTTAGCGGGACCGTGTTTTAGAGGATGATCATTCGAGCAGTGATATATATATTAGGTAGGATCTAGCGATCCGGCTGACAGGGTTATGTCCCGAGCATGTGAGCCGTTGTCTCGGGTATGTACGAGACTCCTGTTAAACATGATCCTCCTTCCACTATGCGATTTCAAACATGACCTAGAGACCGATAGGGACACAGAACATATTCTGCATCATATAGTGACATACTGATTACTTGCATTGTTCTTACACTAGTACTACCTCATTTACCTGTTTCATCTTATTATAATAATATTGTTATTGTGTCGCTCTGACGACCTGAGTATGCATGCTCAGATTCCGTGGAAGGACCAGCACAGGAGACGGATTTTCCCTTCGAGTTCACGGAGATATAGTCTGGTGTACTTTCTTCATTTACTGCTTTCCATAAAAGTGATCGTGAGATTGAACTTGGTTAGTAATTGTTCTTGTTATCTGTAATTTGTGAACAATGGATTATTAATGTAATAAATTAGTGATGTGATTCCTTTACTACTGTGCTTTATCTACTGATTACCATGTAATGCTAGAAGCCGAAGTGTGACTACGGCGGGATGTTTTCCCTGACCGTAGGAGCACGGCTGGCCTAGTCATCCCTCGTTTTCCGTATTTTGGGAAGCGGGGCGTGACATTTAGCAATAAGAGCTGGGTCCAACATTGGAGAAGGTCGGGTGGGTGGAACAGATCCCAGAATAGAAGTGGGGATCGAGTGAGGTGGACTAGAAGAAGTGGGCTGAGGGTTCGAGCCTTGAGGAAAACGGAAAATTGACTCGGAAGAAGATAAACTAGGGTCAGAAGTGAGAGTGGAAGTGGAAGTGGAAGTAGAAGTGGATGTGGAAGTAGAAGCCGGGGTGTTATTAATAGATTCATCATTATTATCAATCTCTTCACCGACTTGGTTATTCAGCACTCTTCCAGATCTCAACGTTGTAATGGCACTCACATTGTAGTGTTGTGAATGCCCAGGATTCAGTAGAGATTGAGATGGAAGTTTTCCTTTCTCTTTAGCACTCATTTCGGCATTTAATCGTGCAATTTGCGCTTCTATCGATTTAATACTCTCACCGTGGGAGGCGGAGTTCTTCTTTATGTCATCGACATAAGACTTCATCTCAGCCGAAACTTGCATGAAATTTTTCAGAAGCAAATTCATGATTTGTTCGAGTGAAGAAGAGTTATCAGTACCGGCCAATTTGAAAGAATTATTATACGGTGCAGAAGTGTTGGCCGGATTTTGAAAATTTTGTGATTGATAGGGGTGCTGAGTCAATTGTAATGGTTGCTGTTGTTGTGGAGGTACCCTTTGAAAGTTGTTTGGTTTGGAACCGTGTTTTGAGTTTGGTGTTGGTTCCAAGCAAAGTTAGGGTGATTCCTCCAACCCTAATTATAAGTGGAAGAATATGGATCGTTTCTAGGTCGTTGCTCAAAAGCGGCATTAGTGTGCTCTTGACCTTGAAACGGAGAATTCAAAGGACATTCTTCCATCAAATGTGATGGATCAGAACAGCATCCACAAGCAGTTTTGGGGAGTGTCATCTGATTTAGGGAGGCTAATAAAAATTTGTGTTCCATAACTTCAAGTTTCTTTTGCATTGCCGCCATTTCAGTTTTGACTGCTATGAAAACATCAAGTTGATGATTACCACCCCTAGACGATGGTTGACTTACACTCTCTCATTGCAAAGTTTTTTCAGCGAAATCTTCTAAAAATTTCCAAGCTTCACCATCATCTTTAGACATGAAGTTGCCTTGACACATGGATTCAAGCATCTGTTTTGTTATAGGATTAATGCCCTTATATATGATTCGACAGAGATCCCATCGATGGATTCCGTAATGAGGACATTGGACTAACAGATCCTTGAAGCGTTCAAAACACTTCCAAAATTGTTCATTGGGAAGCTGGGTAAATTGATTTATTTCACTACGGACACGGGCGGTCTTATGATTGGGATAGAATTTCTTAAGGAAAGCTATGATGAATTCATCCCAGTTTGAAATAGAGTGTGCAGCTGTGTTATAAAACCACTTCTCAGCTAAATCGCACAAAGTGAACGGGAGAAGACATAGACACATAGCATCCACAGAAATTTGTGAAGTGCCCATCATAGCACATACGTTTTCAAATTTGGTAATAAAAACGTATGCGTTTTCAGACTCAAGACCATGATATTTAGGTAAAAGATTGATGTAGTGAGGTTTGATTTCGAAATTGTCCCCATTGGCTGGTGGAATGGAAAGACAAGTAGAAAGAAGACCACGTATAGGGTAGCATCTCTCTTGGAGAGACATACGCGGTAAATTTTGCGCACCTGCGGGCGGTGGCAGTGGTGTTATGAAAGTTCGATGGAGAACTGTTCATCGTAGTGGATGTGGTGTGTGGTGAGGAAAAAGAAGATGTAGAAATACCGACTTCGGAGTCGATAGGAGAAACGCGGACAAGACGGGCACTAGAATCCCGTGTCCAGCCGAGCATGCACTAAACGGTTTAGCACAAGTGGCAGCGTTTGTGATAATTAGAGAAAAGTGTTGGTTTGGTGTTTGGTTTTTGGTTTGTTTTTTAAAAAGACGGATTTTGAAAAATCACACAAAAATGGTCAAGCAACCCTAGATCTAATGGTCACATAGGTCAAGTCACTAGACCGCTCCTAGACTTTCAGAAGACAAATCATAGGATAAATCCTCTATTGCCTCTTTATCTCTCCTGTGGCCAGGTAAGTGCCAAGTAAGTGGGAGGTTCTCCGCTACGTAAGTAGCGGGCCTAATAAAGTAACCACTTGCCTTACACACCACAAAAGAAATGCAGAAAAGCAATAGATTATCCACAACCTTCTTCTGTCCTAATTGAGCGCGACGGTCCTTAGAGTCTTGTCTAGATATTTTTTAGTTAATGAAGGGTGATGCGGATGCTAGTTTTGTGATTTTTGGGGCTTGGGAAGGGTAATGAAATTCCTACCTGATCTGAATTTGGTCTTTACCCCTTAATTTCCGTATTAAAATATGCACAAACAATCAATATCAAAATACGCAACAATTTTTTTTTTAGCGGCGCTGCAAATTTTGGCAAAGAATCCTGCAGAAAATGGTTATTGGACAAAAGCAGGGGAGAGATAAGAAAGAAACGAATATACCAGTGAAAATTCAAGCTCCAAGTCAACGATACTGCCACAGTTCCGCGGCGAATGATTACCAATGGCCGCGGTTCCGCGGTCAGTTTGCAAGATCTTTGAACGAAATTTTTTCCTGATGCTCCTTTTGCTCCACTGGACTTCTTGAACGCTCCAGAATCTCGATCTCACTACTCCAATAATTCCAAATTCCCTTGCAAAAGTCACAACTAATCGTTAAGCGCTTGATGCAATTTTGATTCAAATTTTTGATGGAATAATAAAATTTCAACTCAAATAAAAAGAACGAACAAAATAGCATGCAATCCCCGGCAACGGCGCCATTTGATTGATTCTTGAACTTTGATTGGTTGAAATGAAAAATATAATGTGTAATCACAATCAAAGAATTTATAACCACAATCAATAACGGTGTCGATGTAGTTCGTTAATGAGTACGGGTCTTCCACTGAAATTCGTGTATTTATTCATTCTTGCTTTAGTTGAGCCGAAAAAAAATTCAAGAAAATGAATCAAGATTTATTAGATGAAATATTTTCAAGAAAAATCAAGAAAGAGTTTAAGAATCAGAAATCAAAAAAGTGTCCAAAATCAATTTTAGTTATCAAGAAAATTGAAGAATAGCTTGTAGGATTCGATAGGAATTAGTAGCAATGATGAATACTAATAATGACTCGTCTTATCTATTAATGAATTATAACTAGAATGATGGTGAAGAATGAGGATTAGGGATCTATTGAAGAAACTAGGGTTTCTCCTTCACTATCCTTTATCTTTTCATTGTTCATCATTCAAATCTAGCCTTTAGCCTAAAGAATCATCAATCATTTAATCCCAAATTGCAACGAAATAATCAAGAACGGACATCTCATTCCAAATTTGGTTGTTGACGATTCTTTTTGCTAAAGTTCATAATTCTCATAAGACTTAAGATTAGTTTAGGATTTCATCACCATTTGATCTACCGAATTCCTTCGAATCCTTAGCAAGCGGAGATTTACTCACGCATCATGAAAATAAAAGAATCAAGAATTAGAAATTTCATAATGCAAGAATTTAAAGAAAGCAGGAATTAACAATTGATCACCTTTATTAATCAACTTCAAATTACACATTTCTTCAATTCGAGATTATAAGAGTTGCTCTCGATCGCTCCCTTGAAGAGGTAATTTCTCTGTCGACTTTCGCTTGGCTCGATCTCCGTGAGACTTGGATCTATCGTGGATTTCGCGCTCGTAGATGAAGATTAGCTTCGCGTAAAGGATCTTTGCGATGAATGCTTGATGAACTCTCGATAATACTTGATTTGATTTGGAATTGAATTGGATCTCAAGTTGTTTCACTCAACTTGTATTGAATTATGTAGTGAATAAATGCTCAACAACTAATCAACAACCCTTTTAACATTAGCCCTAGATCTCTGTATATAGCCTTCATCAATCTTCCACTAGGAACTAGGTTAATCTTCCCCAAGAAATTAAGTAGTTATGAGAAACTTCTAGAAGGTAGTTACGAGGCTTGCTTAAGAAGCTAGGCTGTTGTAAGGAAGCTTCTGAAGTAAGTTAGGAAGTTCGAAATATCTTCAACAAGTTAGGAAGTTATAAGGGAGCCTCTGGAAAAATATCGACCGACGACGACCTAACTCGGCCTCGGATCCCCGGCGGATCGGGCTGAATCGGCCGCGGTTCTGCGGCCATTTGGTGAGATCTCTGTCTCACTCTTCCTGTGCAGTTTGGTGTTGGTCTTTGGGTGTTATTTTGATATCTGGAATCTTCTTATCTCTTCTGAATCTTTGCCAGATTTTAACTCTTTGATTTGCTGCATTTTGTCGGCAAATTTGCTATTCCGATATCTGTTCTAAGATAGTTTTCTGTACACAATCTCAATAAAGAATGTTGGAGATATACAATATCACGCATGAAGTAATAAACATACAATTTCCTTCCAAAATGTTGATTATAATGTATAACACGTGGTATTTGGTATTTTCGAGACGAACTTGTAATCCGTGTTATATTTATAACAAACACTCTTAAATGTTTAAAAAAGTGGGGAAATTGTTATGTTAAAGATTGCAATAATTTCGACTGAACATGCTTTGTATGTGCGTTTATTGTGTATTCATGTTGTGTATGTGTGTTTTGGCTGTCGGGGTCAGGCTTCTATCCCATTAAGAATGTATAGAGCAGACACTCATTCGCTTGTGCTTTCATCCGTTTCGAGTAAATTTCGGCAGCACCTCCCCGCTGTTCTCCAAATACACTGTAATAGAATAGATAATCATTTCAATACTGTGAAACAACGTTGAAATGAACATCTAATCTATCTTTGTACATGGAGAACCAGCGGAAAAGTACCGACGAAATAACTCGAAACGAATGAAAACACAAGTAAATGCAGGTGTTTGCTTTATACATTCCTAACTTGTCCATAATGAACAAATCTATCGGTTATCAACGATTGAATTTTCTCGTTACATAGACTACACGACGGTTGTTAATACCGAACTATACCATCCGATATTTAACAACCTTCATATAGTTCTATGTCACGACAAATATCGAACGTATGTTAACCGATAGAGGAAGACCAAGTCACGCTTTGATTTTCACATATGAGTATCGATGAGAATATGAAAGTTTCATATTATCATCGAATGTCATATATTGGTTTTAACTTGAATATTTCATTTGAATAGGTTTTACGTTTATTTTTCGTTATTAAGAGTTCGAAGTTTTAGTTTAGGGTAAATTTTTCTTGCGTTTATGGTAAAGTTGTACGTTTACGTTATCATCGAGTATCCTACTGAAAGAACTAGTGCACCCTAAACCCTAATCCTAATTAACCCAAATTAACCATAATCATCACCCTAACTCAAATTATCTCTAATTAACCCAAACTTAACCCAATTAACTCTAATCATCACCCTAACTCAAATTACCCTAATTAACCCAAAAATAACCCTAACTAACCCCCAATTAACCCTAATCAACAGCCTAACACAAATACGCTTAATTTTACCTAATTACCCAAAATTAACCCTAGCCCAAACCCCAACCCAAATTAACCTAACCCTAATCATCACCCAAACCCCAACCCAAATTAACTCTAGCCCAAACCAAAATTAACCCTAATTAATCTAATTAACCTTAACCTTAACCCTAATCATCACCAAGCCTATTTTACCAAATTAACCCAAAATAACCCTAATCCTAACTAATTAACCCTAAACCTAACCCTAAACCGAACCCTTACCCTAACCCTAAATCGAACCCTAACTCTAATACTACCTAATTAACCCTAACCCTAACCCTAATTAACCTCCAATTAACCCGCAAATAGCTATAACCCTAACCCTAACCCAAAAATCAACAATAACACCAAAAAAGCATAAATATAAGTTCACAATGGAAAATAACTCACCTCAGTAGTAGTTTTCCCGGCGGCAAAGAGCTCGACGAGGTGGAGGAGGCCAGGGATTCTACGGTCGATGAGACATGGTCGACGACGAGCTCGCGGGAGACTGTGGTGCGGCCAACGACGATGAGGAAGTCGGCGATAGGTGTATCGGCGACGAGGAAGTCGACGACGGGCGATGGCGGTGAGGAGGCGTGCGCAGAAGATCGATCGCGGGAGGAGTTGGGAAATTTTGGGGACGCGATGGGGAAATTATTACTGACCTTTTTTTTTTATATAAATAACCCTTTATTGTCCCTACGAATTAATCCGTAGGTCTTTCTTTTGCGGCTCCGTAGGACCAAATAAAAAATTAGATTTTGATATTTTTTATTAATACGTAGGGCACCGTATACGGATTAATCCGTAGGGGCACTAAAAAGTTGTCTCTAAGGATTCCTATAGCCGTAGGGGCATTAATCCCTTATTGTAGTAGCTAGTGATGATAAAATACTAAGCATAGGCTTCCCCTCAACCCTAAATCCCCTCATTCTTATTCGCATTTTAATTTTAGCTACTTCATAATACCATGGATTAATTTGACGACAAATTAGTTGGACAGAAAGATGCTAGAAGGGTTCTATGATTGCCTCATGTGGATTGGAATATATATATCTATCTATATATATATAAGAGGGAGGGAGTGAGAGAGAGACCGATTCTAAATATCTCATAAAATTTCTGGAGATGTTATTACACTCATATAATTTGTTGATTGCTCGGGATATAATGTACATATCGATTGGAGATCAGCTAGTCACAAATAGAGACGATCCATCCCGCTGGACGCATGTATATATGGGGCCATATATTTGGAATGTTATGGAATGTTTTCTAATAAGGAAAATTATGATGAGATAAAAAGATACAAACACCCAAGAAGTTACATGGCAATTATATAACATCCAACTCAATATGCTACCCTCCATGGACCACCCAATTAAATTCAAGAACAAAATTATTTAAGTAGAGGGTATAGGGGTAGAGCGCAGGGCTTGTGTGGATGGGGTAGGTTTTGGGCTAAGTCGAGAGAGGGAAACAATTTTTTGGTAGTGGGGGGTATCCCTTTGGAGGGACCCAAATCAGCTCTCTATACTTTCCCTATTTTAGTAGAAGGAATTATCAGAAAAAGGTTGAGCAACTGTGGGCTCTCTCCCTCTCTCTCTCTTGCCTCTTCTTTCTCTTTTATAATTAATTGTTTTCATTTTTACATCCAATATGGGTAAGTATTTAATTATCTTCACAAAAATAGAACAATAGAAACAACTACCTCTCTTTTTCATTCTCTCTCTACATCTCCTTTTATTTTGCTTTAAGAGTACCATCTTTTTCACAAGAAGAGAAAGAAAGCGAGTGAGAGACAGAGAGAAAGAGAGAGAGAGAGAGAATGGGGCGAGGGAGAGTTGAGCTGAAGAGGATTGAGAACAAGATCAATAGGCAAGTGACTTTCTCAAAGAGGAGGAATGGGCTACTTAAGAAAGCTTACGAGCTCTCCGTGCTTTGCGATGCCGAGGTTGCCCTCATTGTTTTCTCGAGCCGCGGCAAGCTTTATGAATTTGGCAGCGCTGGGTAACTTCTTGCATCTCTTTCTTTTAAATTTTGTATCTTGGAAATTGATAGATCTATTGCTAATTGCTTAATATTTTCTTGGTTCTAGTCTCTGAATAGATCATGGGTACTGTTACATTAGCTATATATATTTTAATATGTTATTGTTTTAGTTTTGGCTTTTTATTTTTTATATATTTTTGTTCAGCTAGCAGTAGATAAAATGATTCTAGCTATAAGATTTAGAGCTTAATTACTTAGTAGTATACTCTTTGTTGTTGCAATTTACAGATTATGTTTTTCTCTCTGTTTATTTAATGGATTCTACTTTAAGCTTTAGGGTTTAGTAGTAGTGTGATCTTTGATTTCTAGATTCATATAAATTATTGTTTGCTGCAAATTACGTTTTTTTATTTGTTTATATATTTGACTACATCTCCCATCATTTTCTCTCAATCTTTTTTTCCCCTCTGGTCACAAATACAAACCCTAACACCAACTTCTCAGATCTCTCTTTCTAGGGTTAGGAGTACAAGTTCAAAAGGTGTGCTTTTTCTATTTCATATATATGCCTGAATCTTAATTTAGTTTTTGCTCAATTTAACTATCAATCTCCATCTCACTCTTTATTGTATTTCCAGTTTATATATTTTGTCATGATCTAGTTGCTGATCTAGTATTTCCTGAAATAATACAAGTTTTGTAGTTCCTTTTTGCTCTTGATGTCCAATTTTGGCCAAAAATGGATAAATTTCTTGCCTTATTTATTCTCATTCGACTTCTCCATGAGTCTATTCTTGTGTTATATATATTTTGACTTTATTTGGTATGGATGTTGCAAGAACGTCTCCCGTATGAACTTTCTTGTTTTAGCAAGTTTAAATACCCATTTTTTGCGTGCACTTTTTCTCTCTTTCCTTAAATTGGTGCTCAAAGACTTCTTAGTTCACACAAGTCATGTTAATTAAGACTATGGATTTGCCTTGCGAAAAAGGATAAATGACAAGGGCTTTATTTTGTGGTCTTCTATATATTCCTTTTATGGGTTTTTGTCGTTGTTGTTTTCTGCGATTTATTAGATTTATATTAAGATTGAGTTTTCTTTAGCTGCCTCCTTAAATAAGTTTTGAGCTCATATTTATCATCATAATTTTTGCTGTAATTAACCTCAGGGTTTTAATATATATAGTAGCTTCATAGAATTGGATTTTTATTGAAAACTTATATAATTTGGACGGTTTAAACGATCTTATATATTGCAAAAGAATATATGGATGGTTCGATTATGTGTGAATTCTGATTATTATTTTCATACGGTTGAACATGCCGAAAACATTTTCTTTTTTTTTTGATGCAGGCAATACAATATGGTTAACCGATGCAGTAATCTGTAAAGATTCAATTATTTAATTATACCAAAGAAATTATTAATAGAAAAATGTATCAATTTTTTTTAAAAAAGGTATGCGTTAATTTGCCTATATTAGAACATCTGATGTTGGAGAACATTGAAATATTTACTTATAAGATTAGGATCAGTTTTGATCTTGGATTTTAGGGTTTACTTGAAATATTTACTTATAAGATTTGATATTCAATGTTTTTTAGTTAGGTTTTTAATTAGATTTAAATATTGAGTCAGAGATTTAGTTAGCTAGTTGATTGGATTTATTCAAATGGCAATTTAAGAAGTCATATTGTTTTTTTCTTTCCTGGGAATGAAGTTTTGGGTTAATCAAATTCAGATAGTACTTTTCTCTTTTGCCTAGAAATCATGCTAGGTTTCTATCTCAGGTTCGATGGCAAACAATACTTATATATATCCCTTATGTTTGTACAGTGATATCTATCCATACCATCGCAGGGCCAACATCATAACCTCGAGAGGAATGAAATTTGGTAATTAGTGTGAAATTGGAAATTACTGCAAAAATTTATAATAGAAGCATGACTCGATTCTCTAGAAGAAATATGATTTTTTGCATATCTTTGCCAAGACCTATGCGTATAGCGTTTTTAAAGTTCCGGTAGGTCCTAGCACCGTAACTAATTCACATAATTCATATTCCTAATGACACTACTACAGAGTGTGGATTTGATCACGGTTAAAACCGTGACAGACCCGTTGCCTAAAACCCCGTCACGAGAAACTTACACTACTACAGAGTACGGATTTGATCACGGTTAAAATCTTAACACAACCGTCGCCTAAAATCTCGTCACGAGAACCGCAGTCACGCTCGTAACCGTGACTATATGTTTTTTAAGTCACGATTATAACCGTGACCATATACATAACGTTACCAAAAACGGTTCAAACAACTAAATGAAACTTGTGTGGGGTCTACATATATGGTCACAGTTAAGAGCGTGACCACGTTATGGACACGGTGTAAACCGTGACAATAGGTGATATATGGCCACGGTTATAACCGTGACCAAAAAGTTAAAGCGTAATGTAGAATACCAGCTATAACAGGTAACTGTGACTATACAGTCCTTATGGTCACGGGTTAAACCGTGACTATAAGGGAAACCATAGTGAAGCTTGCCTGCTACTAGCAGGTAACCGTCGCCTAAAACCATAGTAAAGGTTACCTGCTACTAGTAGGTAGGAGGGTCGCTGGTAGGTGGGGCGGTCGTACGGGGGGCGCGGATAGGTATAGACGCTGCTGCAACAACTGACATACTGCTAATTCTGTTTAAATGTCGTTTCTTATAATGTCTAGACCCGGATCCACAGCCTTCCATCATACCCTACATATTTATTCAAATATTAAAAATTTACTTATAATCATTAGACAATTTTAAAAAATTAGTTCAATTTCATTACCTAGCATGTTTGTTCGGTGTATTAGCTAAAAATTCGTTGGGTGGATTATCGAAATCTTGATCTATGACGATCACTTGGCCGATATCACGTCTTACTAACGTATTGATGGACGACGCAGAATAGTTTGGATCATTGGTACGTTCAATAAAAGAATCAAGACGTGTTATCACGCATTCCTCGTTACTCTCATCTTCAGAGTCACTCAACATTGGCACATTATAATAATCTTTTGGTTTCCAATGACAAACAACGCTCCAGTCAGCCTTCTTTAGGTCCCAAGAATAATATATTTGTGTTGTCATCAATGGAAAGATAAAATTATCGTATTCATAGGCTGTTCGTTTGGTGTTGCCATCGTGATTTTGTATTCATCGACCTTCATATCCCGTTCAGACTTGATATTGTATCATCTGCATTAGAATATAAAAAAAGGGAAAGCCTTATGCATGTATGAGACTGCTATAATCTTCTCAAGAACACCGTAGTAGGGATTTTTTCTGTCGTCGGAGGTTGTGACGCCGCTATTTTGCGTAGCTCTAACGCGTTCCATCCTTTCGATTTTAAATTTGTAACCGGAAACCCCGTACCCGTTGTAAAACGTAGCTGCAATCGATGAACCGATTAAAAGTCCTGGACCTCTATCAATCTGCTCACCACGATTCATTTGTCCGTCGACTTTTTCTTTATACCAAGCGACGTTAGTGCGTCTCTATTCTTCTTCGATTCTGTCACCCGACCATATCCTAAGATTTGATTTCTTGAGTATAGTTTTGTGCACTCTATTTGTTAATTTACAGTTATATCGGTTAGATTATACTATATTTCAAACCATTTAAATGAATAAAATTAGAAAAACTTAGTTTGCATATTTAGCAAAATATGCGTTGTTTAGCAAGATGAACATATGTAAACCGCCAATGAGATCGTACGACATATATTTTAGCCTTACTGCTCTAATTGGACCGTCGGGAACACGCGATTTCATCCTGACATCACCGTTCAGGAAACGAGAACAGAAAGACGTGAATTCTTTCAAGAGATAACCTTCCGCAATC
Source organism: Agapanthus africanus (assembly GCA_030015575.1). Classification (NCBI taxonomy): domain Eukaryota; kingdom Viridiplantae; phylum Streptophyta; class Magnoliopsida; order Asparagales; family Amaryllidaceae; genus Agapanthus; species Agapanthus africanus. Next base: position 452,401,779 of record CM057349.1, on the reverse strand, counting down.
GAACATTCAGGATGATACTTGTTGCGGATATAGTTTTTTTTAGTTAATAGATATCTGTTTAAAATAATAGATATTAATAATCCATGATAATATTTTGTAATTTAAATGATTAATAATAAATATTTTCATACCTCTCGATGGGATATATCCAACGGTGATGCACCGGACCGCCAATCTTGACCTTGGTTGCCAAATGGACGGACAAGTGAAAAATAATGTCGAAAAAAGAAGATGGAAAGATAGTTTCGAGCTTGCAGAGGTTCAAAGGAATATCTTTTTCGAGCTCTGCTATCTATTGATGTCCGCGTTTTTTATCACGGTTGGTGAAAATACATGCAAAAGTCGTTAAGAACGAGACTAATTTCGGATTTTACTAATGCTTTGAGGTATAAAGGAAGAAAATATTGTATGAATATGTGGTTGTCGTGGCTCTTGAGTCCTACAATTTTTTCGTTTTCTACTTGTATCTATTTGGAAATGTGTGATGAGAAACCATTAGGCATTTTCAATTCTTTCAACACCCGTAGGAACCGCTGCTTCTCCTCTTTGTCCAGATTATAGATTGCCAGTAAGATCTCGTAATAATTTGGTTTACCAGGCACAGGCTGAGAATGCAATTCTTCTTTAATGGACAAACCATCCAAATCCGTCAAATCACGGCGGTCGTTAAGATTGTCCTTCGTTTTTCCATCCTTACACAGCAGAAGATTCATGACGTGTTCAGAGACACCCTTCGATATGCATAACATCTAAATTGTGGCGCAGCGGTAGATCAGACTAGTACAGAAGTTGAAATAAATCACTTAGTTTCTTCTAACCGGTTAGGCATGGCATTGCATCTTTATTTTGTTTCTTTCCGAATGTGATATTCTGATAATCTCTCCATTATTGCAATATGTCGCTACCGAACAATGGTTTAGGAGGCCTATCGGTCTCCATGTTGCCGTTGAACAATTCTTTATTCTTTCTAAATCTGTGAGTTATAGACAAGAAACATCGGTGACCCATAAACGACTTTTTCCTGCTAAACTTCAAGTGGACGACGCTCGTATGAATATGACAACTGGGGTACGCAAGCTTACCTTGAGTTGTCCACCCCCACAGTATGTCGTAGACAGGAAAATCATTAATAATCCATAACAAAGCAACCCGCATCTGAAAAAATTGTTTACCATTGTTGGGGTCGAAAATTGCACCCCGGTTGACCAAGTCAAAGTCAAGGTCAACCCCAAGCCAAATGGGCCCAAGCCCAGATAAAGTGGGCAAATGTCCAGGTCGAGTCCGAACATGAAGCGGCCGGCCTTCCTCCATGCCAAAATAAAAATCATGTAATAAATAATTTTAATATAATTTTTTTATGCATAAATGGGCATAAAGTCAAATTTTTGTAAAGACCATGGCTTATGTGCAAAAAGAAATGGCACATGTGCCATTTGATGGGCAAAATGCCATTTTGAAAAGCCCAAGGGGCTATATATAAATGTGTAAGTTTATATAAGACAACATCATGATGAATAAAAAAAATACACTTTACATTCTCTCAAAACTCTAGGGTTTTTGTGCCTTCTTCTCCTTCCTCAAGGTTCTAAACCTTCTTCAATTAAATCAAGAGTTTCACTCTTCTTTTTTCAAAACTAAATAGTTTTTCACTACAAAAACCACAAAGGGGAGCTCAGATCTTCCATTAGATCTCAAAAAGAGGAGATTTTTAAATCACATACCTCTTATTCTTCAAGATCCGGCCAACAGAGGAGGAAGAAGGAGACCCATCTCCGAAAATCCCACTTTGGAGGAGATCCACGGCACAAGAGAGAAGCCCCTTCATCAGCTCCAAAAATATCTTTAGAGTTTAACTCCTCAAGTATATATATAGACACACACACACACACACACAAAATAATAAGTATTTCTTTTTGGGAGTACAATTCCCAGTGCAGGGACCAAGTCCCTTTTTGCTGCCCAGCGCCCACGTGTTTGGCACGTGGGGCGCTAGCATCCAAAATGCGAGCGTCAGTGCCTGCGTGCCTGGCACGTGAGGCGCCAGCGTCCAAAGCGCTCGCGCCAGCGCCCGAGCGTCCACGTGCCGGGCACATGGGGCGCCAGCGCCCGAGCGTCCACATGTCGGGCACGTGGGGCACTAGCGCCGAAAATGCCAGCGCCAGCGCCCGAGCGCCCACGTGCCGGGCATGTAGGGGCGCTAGCACCCGAGCGCCCACGTGTCGGGCACGTGGGGCGCTAGCGCCCAAAACGCTCGCGCCAGCGCCCGAGCACCTAAGCGCTCGCGTGCCGCTCACGTGAGGCGCTGGCGCCTTCTCCCACGCATCCTACGGATGCCCTTCTTATTTATATATATATATATATATATATATATATATATATATATATATATATATATATGCACACACACATACTCCACCACACTGTTCCCGTTAGAAAAAATTTCTAACGGGGCCCTGCCCCACACGTCACAAAGGGGCTGCTAGCCCCCTTGACCCCCAGCCCGCTATCCGGGTAGCGGTACCCCCGTAAAAACTCTGTAGGGACCCGATATATCCAAAACCCCTTCAAAACACAATACTGCATATTGAGTTCGCATGACCAGTTTAACCCGTTAATCAGAGGTTCTCTCGATCCAAAGGCGAGGAGTAATTAACGCTAGCTTAGTCCGCGGCGGCCGGAGATTCGGATCTCCACGATCAATAAACCCCCGCCTACCCTAGGAATGGGGAATCTGTAGTACGCCTAACAAGCGCGCGCGTATTCTCATCTCAATGGGATGACTAAAAACATCCTACAGATTCTGGTACGCCCGGTGGGACCTAATCTCTCCTCCCATATTTCGAGTTAAATATTCATGCGAACTCAATCAACATATACATTGATTGTCTGTACTGAAATCATGCTTCTTTGTGCAGGGGTTAACAATTTTCAATTGCCATCTTCGAACGCAGGTCGGTATTTGAACGACTTTCCTTGGCCCCAGCTGGGGGCAAGGCCATCGACACCGGCAAAGTAATAAGGCATTTCGGGCAAGCCCCAGCGGCACCCCTCACAACTGTTCAATCGGGTATCTTCTCCAAGCTTCCGATCTAATAGACCCCTAAGTCTTTAAACTGGGAGCGATCGACCTCTAAGTCGTTAAACTGGGAATGTAAAAAGATGTGTAAATAAAAAAGGAATGTGTAAATAAATAAATAAAAAGAAAAGCCGAAACGATGGGGAAACTTGCAATAAAAATCAGCGAGTAAAATAAAAATGAAAAATAAAACCGAAATGATAGGGCAATCACGACCTTCGCGATAAGTAAAGCTGAAATGATAGAGCAATCGCGGTAAAAAAGATGAATGATGAGTCGCTCCTGGTACCATATTCCAGTGCAGCGATGCAGACGCCAACCAAATTCCAAATCCCAATGGTGAATGATGAGTCGCTCCTGGTACCATATTCCAGTACAGCGATACAGACGCCAACCAAAATCCAAATCCCCAAGTAGCGAATGATGAGTCGTTCCTGGTACCATATTCCAATGCAGCGATGCAGACGCCAACCAAATTCCAAATCTCATACCCCAACGGCGAATGATGAGTCACTCCTGGTACCATATTCCAGTGCGGTGATGCAGACGCCAACTAAATTCCAAATCCCAACAGCGAAAGATGAGTCGATCCTGGTACCATATTCAGTGTAGCGATGCAGACGCCAACCAAATTCCAAATCCTAAAACGGTGAATGATGAGTCGCTCCTGGTACCATATTCCAGTGTAGCGATGCAGACGCCAACCAAATCCCATACCCCAATGGCGAATGATGAGTCGCTCCTGGTACCATATTCCAGTGCAGCGATGCAGACGCCAACCAAATCCTAGACACCAACGGCGAATGATGAGTCCCTCCTGGTACCATATTCCAGTGCAGCGATGCAGACGCCAACAAAGTCCTAAAAATTTTTTGGCCATACGGTCTGGATTATACATCTTGCAAAACCGTATACAATCCATGGGTGTAAAACAATCCCAATCTCTCCCAAGTCCTACCGGCGAGACCACATTCAAAGTCTTACCGGCGGTGAAGTTTCAAAAAAAAAGGTATGTCCACAAGCAAAATGGTCACGGATGAAAACCCGAAAGGGCTCCGTGAGTAAAAACAGCAGGACTGCCGGCGAGTTTGTGAAAACCCGAAAGGGCGCAAACTCATGAAAAAGAGATGAAATGCACTCGCAAAGTCCTCTCGATTTTGTGAGGAGAAAATTCCCGCGTGAGATCCTTACGACTCACAAAGGAGCAACACACTTGGGAGTCCCCATGACTCCTAAAGAGAAAATACATCTACGGGATCCTTACGACCCATAGGGAGAAAATGCTTTTATGGGATCCTTACGGCCTATAAAATTGAAAAGCCTTAGGGGATAGGGACCTAAAACCTGTCTCCTAAGCCATTGCTTCCCAATAAGCAAACACAAATGATGATTCGCTCCTTCTACCATATTCCAGTGTAGCGATACTGATGCCAAACAAAAACCAATTCCCAAATCCTCCCGGGGCAAATGATGAGTTGCTCCTGGAATTATTCCAGTGCAGCAATGCAGATGCGGAAAAAAAAATCCCCAAATCCTCTCATGGCAAATGATGATTCGCTTCTGGTACCACATTCCAATGTAGCGATGCTGATGTCAACCCAAATCAAATTAAATCAACAATCTCTGCGTCAGAATCATGCTTCGTCTCAGAGTGTACCCCGCGTCGAAATCAAGCTTCGCCTCGGTGTATCTACCTTCCCTGTCGGAATTATGCTTTGGCTCGGAATCAACCAGCGACCTCCTCGTCGGAATTAATCTCCGCCTCGGAATCAATCTCCGCCTCGGAATCAAGTCGACCAACAAGCTCTGCGCCGAAATCATGCTTCGTCTCATAGTGTACCCCACGTCGAAATCAAGCCTCACCTCGGTGTATCTGCCTTCCCTGTCGGAATTATGCTTTGGCTCGGAATCAACCAACAAGCTCTGCGTCGGAATCATGCTTCGTCTCAGAGTGTCCCCCGCGTCGAAATCAAGCTTCGCCTCGGTGTATCTGCCTTCCCTGTCGGAATTATGCTTCGGCTCGGAATCAACCAGCGAGCTCCTCGTCGGAATTAAGCTCCGCTTCGGAATCAAGTCGACCAACAAGCTCTGCACCGGAATCATGCTTCGTCTCAGAGTGTACCCCGTGTCGAAGTCATGCTTCGCCTCGGCGTATCTTCCTTCCCTATCGAAATTATGCTTCGTTTCAGAATCAAGTCAGCCAACAAGCTTTGCGCCGGAATCATGCTTCGTCGTAGAATCTACCCTGTGTCGAAATCAAGTTTCACCTCGGAGTATCCGCTTTCCCTATCGGAATTATGCTTCGCTTGGGAATCAACCTCTGCATCGAAATTATGCTTCGGTCAGAATGTCTGCCGCTCGTCAGAATTATGCTCCGACCCTTTTGGAACCATGCTCCGCTCTTCGGAATGATGCTCCGATCCCTGGAATCATGCTCCGCTCTTTGGAATGATGCTCCGATCCTTAAAATCATGCTCCACTCTTCGGAATTATGCTCCGATCCCTGGAATTATGCTCCGAAAATCAGAATTATGCTCCGACTCTTCGGAATGATGCTTCCCTGGAATCATGCTCCGCTCTTCGGAATGATGCTCTGATCCCTGGAATCATGCCTCGCTCTTCGGAATGATGCTCCGATCCCAGAATTATGCTCTAACCCTCGGAATTATACTCCGACTCTTCGGAATTATGCTCTGATCCCTAGAATTATGCTCCGACTCTTTAGAACGATGCTCCGGTCTCTGGAATCATGCTCCGCTCTTCGGAATGATGCTTCGGTTCCTGGAATCATGCTCCGCTCTTCGGAATGATGCTCCGGTCCCTGGAATCATGCTCCGCTCTTCGGGATGATGCTCTGATCCCTGGAATGATGCTCCGATCCTTCAGAATGATGCTCCGACCCTGGAATTATGCTCCGCAAATCGGAATTATGCTCCGACTCTTCGGAATGATGCTCCGACCCTGGAATTATGCTCCGCAAATAGGAATGATGCTCCGATCCTTCGGAATGATGCTCTGACCCTGGAATTATGCTCTGCAAATCGGAATTATGCTCCAACTCTTCGGAATGATACTCCGACCCTGGAATTATGCTCCGCAAATCAGAATAATGCTCCGATCCCCGGGGATCATGATCCCCGAGGGATGCTCCACCCCTGTAATGATGTTCCACCTCGAAGTCTAACTTCAAGATCCATCAATTTCATGCACACAACTCAAATGTGCGGTGTGCATTTATTGATGGGGGGCACTTTGTTGGGGTCGAAAATTGCACCCCGGTTGACCAAGTCAAAGTCAAGGTTAACCCCAAGCCAAATGGGTCCATGCCCAGGTCGAGTCTGAACATGAAGCGGCCGGGCCTCCTCCATGCCAAAATAAAAATCATGTAATAAATAATTTTAAGCTAATTTTTTTTATGCATGAATTAGTATAAAACCAAATTTTTGTAAAGCCCATGGCTTATATGCAAAAAAAATGGCACATGAGCCATGGGATGGGCAAAATGCCATTTTGAAAAGTCCAAGGGGCTATATGTAAATGTGTAAGCCTATATAAGGCAACTTGATGATGAATAAAAAAAATACACTTTTCATTCTCTCAAAACTCTAGGGGTTTTGTGCCTCCTTCTCCTTTCTCAAGGTTCTAAACCTTCTTCAATTAAATCAAGAGTTTCACTTTTCCTTTTTCAAAAATAAATAGTTTTTCACTACAAAACCCATAAAGGGGAGTCCAGATCTTCCATTAGATCTCAAAAAGGGGAGATTTTTAAATCTCATACCTCTTGTTCTTCAAGATCCGACCAACAGGGGAGGAAGAAGGAGACCCATCTCCGAAATCCCACTTTAGAGGAGATCCAGGGCTCAAGAGAGAAGCCCCTTCATCAGCTCCAAAAATATCTTAGGAGTTTAACTCCTCAAGAATATATATATATATATATATATACAAAATAATTAGTATTTCTTTTTGGGAGTACAATTCCCAGTAGAGGGACCAAGTCCCATTTTGCCGCCCAGCGCCCGTGTTTGGCACGTAGGGCGTTAGTGCCCAAAGCGCTAGCGCCGGCGCCCGAGCGCCTGCGTGCCAGGCACGTGGGGTGCCAGCGCCCAAAGCGCTCGCGCCAGCGCCCGAGTGCCCGCGTGCCGGACACGTGGGGGGCTAGTGCCAGCGTCCCAAAGCGCTAGCGCCAGCGCCCGAGCGCCCGCGTGCCGGGCACGTAGGGCGCTAGCGCCAGCGCCCGAACGCCCACGTACCAGGCATGTGGGGGCGCTAGCGCACAAAGCGCCAGCGCCCGAGCGCCTAAGCGCTCGCGTGCCGCTCACGTGAGGCGCTGACGCCTTCTCCTACGCATCCTATGGATGCCCTTTTTATATATATATATATATACATACACACACACACACATCACCATACTGTTCCCGTTAGAAAAAATTTCTGACGGGGCGCTGCCCCGCACCCCGCTAGCCCCCTTGACCCCCAGCCCACTATCCGGGTAGCGGGACCCCCCTAAGAACTCTGTGGGGCCCCGATATATCCAAAACCTCTTCAAAACACAACACTGCACATTAAGTTCGCATGACCAGTTTAATCCGTTAATCGGAGGTTCTCTCACTCCAAAGGCGAGGGGTAATTAACGGCAGCTTAGTCCGCGGCGGCCGGAGATTCGGATCCCCATGATCAATAAACCCCCTGCTACCCTAAGCAGGTGGAATCTGTAGTACGCCTGATAAGCGCGCGCGTATTCTCATCTCAATGGGGTGACGAAAAACACCCTATAACCATATGTGTCATAGATTCTCACGCTAGGTTCCTACAGCAATTTTAACTCATCGATTAAGGATTAAAGGTACACGTCGATATTTTTCTCAGGAGACAAGAGACCGTCGATTAAAAGCGCCAACGTAAATAAGACTACGTCATAGCCCTTCATAGTGGCAGGTTGTATATAGTCACCACAACGTGCCAAGTACTGTGAGTACGCCCGCCACGAACCATCCCAAATGGACTGAAACCGTTTCTCGCAATTCCCAGTCTCACGTTATGAGGGTCTGCGCTGAATAAAGAATGTTTTTCATCTAAAACTTTTCACGATATCAAATATTTAGGATGACTCATTTTTCCCTCTTCACAAAGCGCTTTATGGTGCCATTGTATTTCAGACGCCGTCTTCTTACACATAAATAACTGTTGTAGTCTCGGTATTAATAGAAAATGATGAAGAATGTTCACGAGCACATCACTCGACTGAGGGTCTTTTTTAGACTTGAATCGGCCGGTCCCTCACACTGGGCAGTTTTTGAATGTGGCGTGTTCATTACGGAACAAAACACAATCATTCTCACATGCATGTATCTTATGATACTTCAGGTCGATTTTTGTGATTATCTTTTGCGCCTCGTACAAGCTCGGTGGCACTTCAATTCCGTCGGGAAAAACTTCCTTCAGCTGTTTTAAGAGATCAGTGAAATACCGGTAACTGCATCTATTCTTGCACTTGATCTAGAAGAGACGTGCGAAAAATGACAGTTTTGAAAACCCTTCGCAATTTGGATATAGCGGAATCCTAGAGTCATCCTTGTCCTTATTTAATAATGAGAGTCCAGTGCTTTCCGTATTATAAGGAAGTTCAACGGTATTTATAAGCTCATTCATGTCATCGATCGACGCAAATACAGCATCATCTTTTTCGACGGTCTCGTCTTCTTCAAATTGTCATTCCTCTTCCTCATCTTCTTCTACTATCCCTTTCCACTCTACGGTTTTCGTTTCGATGAATTCGTTTTCCATCTCTTGCACACATGCCTTGTCTCCCGTTACAACAGCTCTTTCTCCGTAAAGTTTCCACATAGTGTAATCTCTAACGAAGCAGTATCTCATGATGTGTAACCCATCTTCCGACTTCTTAAGCAATCACTTGTGCATAAACTTAAAGAAAAGACAATAGATTTCGTGCTCTTTCGGTAACCCAAGACGTGCGTAGGCAAAATTGGTGAAAAAGCTAACACCATCAACAAAAAATCGACTGACTCTCGAGAGAGTATCAACGTACATCCAACTGTTGTCATGGAGGTACGGGAATGCCATATTGAAACAGTCCGGACAAAATAAGGTTCCTATAGATAAAACACATCGGATTAAAATTTCTTGACAGATACGCGATAAATGGGATACTAAGAAGCGTTAGTGTTAGGTTTAATTGACGATTTGGTTAATTTAAATTTCAAATGACGATTTAGCTATAAAGATTATCAATGACCGAGAGCAAATACTCATAGCTGGGGAGTTGGATTTTTCTTCCAAGAAAAATGATGATAATATTAAATGTTTTATATTGGATGTCGAGAGTAGCGACTGTCGGGGGTTAGGCACCTATCCCATTAAGAATGTATAAAGTATACACATATTCATTCGTGTTTTCATCCGTTTTGAGAAAATTTAAGCAGTGCATCTTCGTTGTTCTCCGAGTACACTATAATAGAAAATATTATTGTTTTAATGTGTCAAACGGTATTGAAACAAATATCTAATCTATCTTTGTACACGGAGAACTAACGAAAAGGTACCGACGAAATATCTCAAAACGAATGAAATACACAAGTGAATGCAGGTGTTTGCTTTATATATTCCTAACTTGTCCACACGGGACAAATGTATCGGTTATCATACGATTGAATATTAATTTTCTTCATATAAACTACACGACGGTTGTTTGAAACTAAATGATACCGTCCGATATTTAATAACCTTCGAGCAGTTTTATGTCACGACGAATATCGCACGTATGTTAACCGATAGACCGGAACTAAGTCGTGTTTTGATTTTCACATATGATTAATTTTCGATAAGAATATGAAAATTTCATATTATCATCGAAAATCATATACGAAAGTTTAATATTTAATTTGAATTAGTTTAAGTTTACGTTTCAATTTCAATTTCAAGATATCGAAGTTTTTAGTTTATGTTACATTTTTTAAACTTAATGGTTTTCTTAATTGAGTTTAAGATTTTGGATTTAGGGTTGGGGTTAGGGTGGAATTTGACAAGAGTTCGATGTAGAGAATAATGATGATGGATTAAGGTTTGACCTTATTCGCGTGTGTCCGCGCACGCGCACATATGTGTGTATGTATGCTTGTGTGTGTGCGCGCGCGCTTGTGTGTACTATAAAATATCTAAACAAATTCTTCCTGAAGTTCCCTTTGCTATTGGTGTTTTTCACTAAAATACCTTAAAATTTTTACCTAAGCAACCTATTTATTCAATTTCACTAAATTACACTAAAATGCCCTAAACTATCAGTGGTTTTTCACTAAACTATTTTAACAAATTTAAATAAACAACCCATCTTCTTAAATTAACTAAGTCTATATAAAATTCACTAAAATACCTTTAATTATTGTTGTTTTTCTCTAAACTATGATTAAGTTTTTTAGTACGACACACATTTTCCACTTTATTTTTTTACACTAAAATACTATTAACTTTTGTAGCTATGTCACTAAAATATTCATAACTATTGTTTCATTTCACTAAACTACCTAACCCTAACCTCAACCCTAACATCATACCTAACCCTAACCCCTAACTACCCTAAACCTTGTCCAAAAAATTTAAAAATTAAAACACTAAGTAACCTAACCTTAGCATTAATAACACCAACAACGAATTTAAAAAATTAATTCCTAAATTTATATATATAATTAATCAACAACAAAAAAAATTCTGAATTATCAAAAATCAACAAAATTTAAAAATTAAAACACTAACCTAGTTTGGAAGAGAAGAGGCACGACGACGAGACAGGCACGGAGGCAAGGCAGCTCAACGACAAAAGCTAGGGTAAAATTTTAAAAAAAATTACTGGAACAAGTAAAAAAATCATAAATTAAAGGATAAAAATAAAATTAACCAAACAAACTTATCTCTTGACCGCCACGAAGCTACGGCTGACGGTGGCGGCGAGCTTGTCGAGCTCGATTGATGGTCAGCGCGAGCTTCGACGGGAGAGACGGCGACGGACAGGAGAGGCGACAGCGGCGAGCTGGACGAACCAAGAGAGGCCGCGGTGACGAGTTGGAGGCGGTGACGAGGAGACGAGAGAGGGAATTTTTAAGGACAAAATTTTTGGGGGGGAAAAATGAGGGCCCCGGGGAAAAAGAAAAAGGGGATTGGATTTTTATCACAAGTGGGATGTGGGGCCGTCATATTTTTTTATTCGTTGCGGTCTCAATCATAACCAAATTTTTTATAACTGTGACCATAAGTTTGTCAGGGATCAAACCGTGACCAAATGCATGTTACAGCTGGGCACAGTGTAAACAAGTATACGTACAACAAACCAACAAAATATGATGTTAGGAGCTTCTAAATCAATTATTAAGATAAGAGCGCACTTTGATATACCGGAAGTCAGCATAAGTTTAAGCTTTTAATTATAAATTTGGTGGTTTCATATATGACTCATCTGCAAGATAAGAGCTAGCTAAATTATTGAAGTCCACAAATACCATTCATGTTATATATCAAATTTATGTTACAAAATTTTTTGATGATCCAGTTGTGTTGCTGGAATGAAAATTGACAGGTTTCAGAATACTAGGGTTTGACATTTATAATGGAAAAACTTCCAATACATTAAAATAGAGTCATGATTCTGTAAGATATTTCCCATAATCTTAACCAAATGGATTTCACTTCTTATTACTAGAAAAATTAAGGATTCAGTGAATGTACATAGCGAGTGATAATGAAGAGCGATGTACTCTTCAAATACAATTTTGACCATATTTTACTTGAATAAAGAAGAGACTGGAGTATATGAAAACTTAGTACCATAAATACTAGATAAGAAACATTCATTATACCTAACATGAGCACAATATGACAAATTAGCTGGACCTATATATGCTTCCATGAGTAACAAAGTGATTAGTTATATTGCTAGATGAGTCTCGAAAATCGTCCAATTTTTCGTATGCATACATGTTTTGACCTGTAAAACAAGATGGACAAATCTGAACGTCGATCCAACAGTTGGATTTGATGTTCACACTTTAAGGATCTAATTTGGTTATCTTATTTTATCGGGACCCTCTCGGCGCGCGCGCGCGTTTATAGCATATATAGCATATTACTAACATAACACATCATTGTAACATAACATCTGTAACATCATAACTTAATGAGGGGAACCGGAAACTTTCCATGTTATTTGACACCATATACAACTTTCTTATATATAACTGTAATTCTTATTCATGAAAATCCATTCTCAAGTATATCAATTTCCATTTATGTATCCAATCAAATCATTAGCATACAGACCTCAACCTCTTAATGAAGCGAACCATTCAACTTGAATACAATTTTTGACATAATTAATGATCTATAGTTCATATTTGGCATAATTATGTAACATGCTGCAACTATAATCATGATAAATGTTAGATGTGCTTCACATTCAATCCCCTGAGATTTTCTATTCGAAAATCCAAAGTTACCATATAACTACATGGAGATTTGATATCATCTACAGGTCAGACGTCTTCCTCTGCTCTTTATGCACGAACATAGTTTGGGCAGACGTATGTTTTAATGAGGTTCGTCTGCCGAGCGCTCTATTCTTTTGGTGTGAAATCTAGACATATGTCACATCTTGTTCAGACGTCTGATAGGCGCTCTGGAGTTTCGGTGATATTTTGTATGACGTCTGCCAATTCATTATGCAAACATCTGCCGTACTGGGCCAGGCGATATTTCCTTAGTTAGGAAATTAGCTTTTTGAGAAAATCTTTTGTATGCTATATATATCATAGCTTATTTTAGACCTAGATCTAATAGCTTTTTGTTAATTTGTGAGAACCCATTGATAATTAAGAGATCTAGGGTTTGAGAGGGATTTGTATTTTCCATCGATTTGTACTCCTTCGATATTTGATTATTAATAAAACTTCGCATTCGCCTATTTGTTTTGTGATTAGTATTCATGTTTCTATGTTGCATGTAGTTTGATTTTCTTCTCGTTATCGATTGTGCGTTTGCTTTGTGATTGTCTCGTATACGCAACAAACTGGTATCAGAACTATTGTTGTGTTGTTATGGGATTTTTCGTTGAAACATTAGCTTTTTAATTTTGCGATCTAGATCAACGGTGGGTAACGACAACTATGTCATCTTCCCCTCTTTCTTAGATCATGATTTTAAAGTTTAGGATTCGTTAGTACTCAAAGTATTTTGATCTCAGATCATGTCTCCAACAATCATGAAATTCAATATCAATAAGTTCGATGGAAATATGAGTTTCTGTTTGTGGTAAGTCCATATGGTTGCCATTTTGACTTAAAATAATTTGAAGAAGGCGAATTTAGGGAAGGATAAAAAGGCCCTCACGGCTATCCACTTGTGTTTGACAAACGAAATTCTACAAGAAGTTTTGGTGGAAAAGACGACGGCTGATTTGTGGAATAAATTGGAGGAGTTATATAAAAGGAAATCTCTCATAAATAGACTCTTATTAAAGCAGCGTCTCTACACACTTCGCATGTCAGAAGACTTTCCAATAAAATCTCATATTGATGAGTTTAATGCGATCATTACGGATCTGAGTAAGATCGACATTAAAATTGATTATGAAGATCAAGCTCTTCTCTTGTTGTGTTCCCTGCCATCCTTTTATAAGCACTTCCGTGTCACCATAGTTTATGGATGAGACACGATCTCAATCAAGGATGTCAAGAAGAATTTGATGAATAAAGAGAAGATCGATAAAAATTTAACTTCCACCGAAGCGAATAGTTTATCGTCTGGCTTATTTGTTCGAGAGCGAGCGGATAAGAGAGATCCGGAAGCAAATAGGAAGACGCCATGGTCAAAATCTAAGACTAAAAACGTTACCTACAATTATTGTAAGAATAAGGGGCATTTCAAGATTGATTGCTTTAAATTGCAAAACAAGCTAAACTAAGAGGATAAATCGAAGAAGAAGTTTTCGGTTGAAGCGAGTATAGCAGAAGGAAAAGGAGATCTTCTTGTGGTCCTCGACAAAACACATCAATCCAAGGACAAGTGGATCATGGATTCGAGTTGTTTTTACCACATGTGTTCCAATAGAGATTTGTTTACCACCTATAAGTCCGTTGATAGTGGAGTAGTTTTGATGGGAAACAATAGTTTGTGTCGAGTTATTGATAAAGGGACGATCCAAGTTAAGATATTTGACGGTGTTGTAAGGATATTGGTGGAAGTTAGGCACGTACCCGACTTGAAGAAAACCTCATCTCTTTGGGTGCACTCGACGACAAGGGTTATAAGTTTTCCGCTGAAGGTGGAGTTTTGAAAGTAACTAAAAGTTCTCTAATTGTGATGAAGGGTTTGAAAAAGGGGTCTTTATATTCATTGCAGGGTTCGACGACTTCCGGATTAACAGCTATTTCATCATCCAAATTTATGATTGATTCGGAAACTACTAGATTATGGCACATGAAACTCGGGCATATGAGTGAGAGAGGTATGGCCGATGTCACGCCCCGCTTCCCAGAGTACGCTAGATTGGGCACGTGACATAGCCAACCATGCTACCTGTGGGCAGGAAGTATCCATCCACAGTCACATTACGGCTGTAGAGATATCAAGAACAAGATAAAATTTTCTAAAACATGTCCATAATCCAGAATAACAGGAGTCAATAATAAATAAATGCGGAAGCAAATGATCCAATACAATTAGCTGAAAAGTATGTCCCATAATGCGGGCTCACATCAGGAAATAAATGCAGGAAATAAAAACTAACTAATACTAACACCTCACAGCTCAGCCTGCTGGCTGAAATACTCTTGCTCGGACTGCGACAGCACTACAGAATCTGGGCCATGCAAAACCCAGACGTCAGCGCGTCATGTCATCAAGTAATATAATATGAACAGTGTAACAGGCAATGCAAAATAAACATGAATAAAACGAGAGTAGCAAATAAAGTGAATCAAGCAGTGCAGGGTAGTGTGCAGTGGATAACAAAACTGTTCTATCAGGTTTTCTATTCTAAAGTCTTTGAAATCAATTGATGAATCGTCGATGTAACTCAATAGTATCCCGTGCGTGCCCGGGACCACGGTCAAGATTCTCAGGGCTGAATCCGAGACGTGCCGCTAGGCAGTAACAAGTAGCAGGATGGGCGAGTGATGTCAGCATCATCACTCCGGGGCTGGCCTAGCCCGTAAGACTGATCAGAACAGGTATCGAACTGTTGAGTTACAAGTCGGTTTCACCTTTGATTTCCCCATACCCCCAAGTTATGTATGTCGAGTCAAGTATTCAGTAATCAAGAACTAATGCCAACACAGGATCAGGTAACAGCAGGTTTGTCTGGATAGACAACAGGAAAGGTCCATGAGGACTACATGTCAGGTTTGTTGGCATTAGGCACGAGATCAGGTAACAGGTCAGGTCATGGTACATCAGGTCAAGTCAATAGTAAATGGTACAATACCATGTGTGACAATGTCAATCAAGATGTAACGATATCGTGGGTGTGCTCACAAACAGATATATAAGCAGCATCATATCCAAATCAACACGTTAAATAATAATCGAATTTATTATCTAGCTGTACAATTTTCAATTGCGTTAAATAGATAGTGTCAGTATCATGTGAATACAGGACGGTGAACGTAATTGTTGTAGTCAGGTTAATAATATATTGAGTGTTCCAAGAATGCCACGACAAGTATAATCTGTTTAAAGAATGCAATTGTAATTTAGCCGGTTATGCATATTTGTTAAACTAAACTGGAAATAAAGCATCATAGCAGTGAATCAAATGCAATCTATCATGTACGGGTTTATCAGGAAATAATTTATTTGACATGCTACTAGGGTTAAACATGAAGCAAGGTACGTAAGGTGATTTACTAAATAATATATCATTAAACCACACATGAATGTTAAGGCAAGTTATAAAGTAGCAATAGCATGTAGCAAGTATCGAATACTTGCCTCGACGGGTCGCGAACCGGGAAAAACGGAACGTAACGTCGGCGGGGAAACACGCGACGGACGCACGGTTCACGGATTGGACCCAAACGACGGACCAAGGGACCTCACGGGTCAGAGCACTCCGCTGGATCGTCGGGACCCGTCGCCGGCACGGCCGGATTCCGGCGAACAGCGACAAAAACAACCAGAAAAATTAGTGCACGGCCAAGGGATAAACCAGATGGAAAAATGGAAGGGGAAAGGAAGAGAAGGCTTACTGGTGTTGCCGAGGGCGTGACAGCGATGGGGTCGACGACGGTGGGGCGCCGGCGAGGAGGTTGCAGCGGTGAGGGTTAGGGCTCGGGTATGGAAATTCGGTGAAAGGGAAAGAAGGCGGAGAGGGAGAGGAGGTGGTGAAGGTGGCGCGGGTGGCGACGACGAAGGTCGCCGGCGACGTCTCAGGCCGTACAGAGAAGGCACGGGGTATCCGGGGTTGCTGCCGCACCGTGCACACGGGGAGAAGGAGGAGATGTTGAGGTTGGAACGAGGAAGCGGAGGCGAGGGGGACGGTGGCGCCGGCGCCGGCGTCGAAGCTGCGGCGGCGACGATGAAGGCGGCTAGAGCTAGGGTTCGCGATGGGTTTTCTCGCGTGGGCTACGTGAAGAAGGAAAAATGAAGGGGGAAATTTATATATTAGGGAGAGAAAGAAAGAGAGTTAGAGAGAGAAAGATATAGAGAAAGCTAGAGAGAGAGGGGAAGAGATACGAGAGAGAGAGAGATAGAGAATCGTCAGAGAGAGAGAGAAAGAGATATTAAAAGGGCCCACGGGGGTTAAGAACCCCGTGATTGGCTGAGGAAAGCTTAAAAGAAAATACTAAAAGATTTAATAGATTATAAGTAACAGTAAGATTATATTATAACGAAATTTTATATGGTTTCGAATATTTTATTAACTTGGGATTTTGGCGCTAAATGAAACATTTCCAAATTGCGTCCGGATTGGGTCCAAAAATTTGAAATTCAAATAATAGGATTTTAAGCGGGTTCCAAATTTTAAAATGAAATGTTTTATGATTAAAAAGCATACCCCCAAGTCGGCCACCTGTACGCGCGCGTAGTCGCCCAAACTCGCCCGTTTCACCGAACGGGACGAGAACTCGATGCATGGACGCTACCACGCGGCTAGGGGTGTCGAGTAGGCCAAGATGGATATTTTTAATCACTTTAGATGCTAAAATTTGTTATATGCAGAAATGACTTTGCCAGATAAAATTTTACAGTAAGACCCAAACAAGCAAGATAAATGAAATGAGTAATATCTAATGCTCAACCAGTAACAGAAAATAGTAGTATTGGGCTCGGGTGTTACATTATACCCAACTACAAAAAGAATTTCATCCTCGAAATTCCAAGAATACAGGATAGAAAACTACAGGAAAAGGTGAGGAAACTTCTGTCGGATCTCATCTTCTCGTTCCCAAGTGGACTCTCCATGCGATCGATTACCACAAGAAACGAGCACGAGGGGGATAACCTTGTTCTTAAGAACCTTTTCCCTTCGATCCATAATTTCAACCGGTCGCTCCTCAAAAGTCAGGTCTTCCCGTACTGTTAACTCCGAATGATCCAAGACGTGTGTTTCATCTCGAACATACCTTCGTAGTTGAGATACGTGAAACACATCGTGCACACCCGCCAAGGACTGCGGTAACGCCAAATGGTACGCTACCTCTCCAACGCGCTCCAAAATCTCGAAGGGTCCAACGAATCGAGGACTAAGCTTTCCTCGACTCCCAAAACGAATCACCCCTCTAGTCGGTGATATCTTCAAGAATACCAAATCACCCATGGCGAACTCTAGAGGTCTTCTTAACGTGTCAGCCCAACTTTTCTGTCTGTCTTGAGCTGCCTTCATATGCTTTCTGATTGTGTTCACCTTCTCAACTGTCTGTACCACCAAATCTGGTCCCAATAATCTTCGTTCACCAACATCATCCCAACAAACAGGTGAACGGCACTTACGACCATACAAAGCTTCAAACGGAGCCATCTGGATAGTTGCTTGGAAACTATTGTTGTAAGAAAACTCCACCAAGTGTAGGTGATCCTCCCACGAACCCTTGAAGTCCAACATGCATGCTCTCAACATGTCTTCAAGAGTTTGGATCGTTCTCTCCGACTGACCATCAGTTTGAGGATGATAAGCTGTGCTAAACTTCAATCGAGTCCCCAAAATTTCCTGTAAACTCCTCCAGAAGTGTGATAAGAACCGAGTGTCCCGATCGGACACGATGCTCACCGGTACGCCATGTAATCTTACAATCTCCTGCATGTATCGCTCTGCCAAAGTCTCCGTTGATTGACCAACCCGGAAAGGGATAAAGTGAGCTGCCTTGGTCAACCGATCAACAATCATCCATACTGCATTGTTGCCCTTTGGACTCCGCGGTAAAGCCGTCATGAAATCCATGGTTATATGTTCCCACTTCCACTGAGAAATCGGAAGTGGTTGCAACAAACCAGCAACCCTTTGGTGTTCAGCCTTGACTTGCTGACACACCAAGCACTTAGCCACGAAGCGAGCAATCTCCCGTTTCATGCCTTCCCACCAGAAATGCTGTCGAATATCACGGTAAATCTTTGTGCCTCCTGGATGTATAGAATAAGCTGAACTGTGTGCCTCCTTCATAAGCTCTTCACGAACATCCCCCTTTGGCACACACAAACGGCTACCATACCTCAACGAACCATCTTCGTGGACCAGTAAATCCGTTCGTAGTCCGGCTTCAACCTGCTCTCGAAACTTTTGCAGTCTAGGATTCTGCGATTGTGCTGCTTTAATTTTCTCAATTAAAGACGACTGTACTTGCAATTGCATCAACTGTCCCGTAGAACGCGGTAGCACAACTTCCAAGTCAAATCTTCGAAAATCTGCAATGATCTCCCTCTGTGTAGTTAACACCTGAATTGCTGGTAACCGACTAAGCGCATCCGGCACGACGTTAACCTTCCGCGGATGGTACTTAAGATCAAGGTCGTAGTCGGCCATCAGCTCCAACCATCTACGCTGCCTCATATTCAACTCCTTCTGAGTGAACACATACTTCAAACTCTTGTGATCTGTAAAAACTTCGACTCTCTCGCCCAAAAGGTAGTGTCTCCAAATCTTCAAAGCGAAGATCACAGCCGCAAGCTCCAAGTCGTGAGTGGGATAATTCTTCTCATGGGTCTTTAATTGTCTAGATGCGTACGCTACAACTTTTCCATGCTGCATCAAAACACATCCCAATCCTTTCCCAGATGCGTCGCTGTGAATCACCAATCCTCCGGAATTGTCTGGCACGGTCAGAATAGGGGCGGTTATCAACTTCTGCTTCAACGTCTCGAAAGCTAACGCACACTTATCCGTCCGTACAAAAGGTACCTCCTTGCGCGTAAGCTTGGTTAACGGCTCTGCCAGACGAGCAAAGTTCTCCACAAATCTTCTGTAGTACCCGGCGAGTCCAAGAAAGCTTCTTATCTCCGCAACATTCTTTGGAACTGGCCAATCACGAACTGCTGCAATCTTTTCGGGATCGACGGCGATTCCATCGCCCGACACAACATGCCCCAAAAACTTCACTTCCTCCAGCCAAAACTCGCACTTACTCATCTTCGCATAAAGCTTCTCCTGTCTCAATGTCTGCAGTGCGATCTTCAAATGCTCAGCATGCTCCTCAAAACTCTTCGAGTAAACCAGAATATCGTCAATGAATACCACAATAAACTGGTCCAAGAACGGTGAAAAGATTCGGTTCATCAAATCCATGAATATTGCCGGCGCATTCGTTACTCCGAAGGGCATCACTAGGTACTTGTAATGTCCATACCGAGTTCGAAACGCCGTCTTGGAAATATCTTCTGCTTTCACTCGGACCTGATAATATCCGGATCGCAAATCCAGTTTCGAGAATACCCTCGCGCCACTAAGCTGCTCAAAAAGTTCTCCAATGCGAGGGATCGGGTACTTGTTCTTAATAGTCACCCGGTTTAATTCTCGATAGTCGATGCACATCCTTCTCGTGCCATCCTTCTTCTTTACTAGAAGGACTGGAGCTCTCCAAGGCGAGTTGCTGCTTCGAATCCAACCCTTCTCAAGCAATTCAGCAACCTATTTCTTAACTTCTTCCAATTCTACTGGTGCCATTGGATAATACGCTTTAGATACTGGCGCTGCACCAGGAATAAGGTCAATTGCGAACTCCCGTCTCGCTTCGGCGGTAATCCCGATATATCTTCAAATACGTCCATAAAATCGCGAACAACTGCCGGCTCTTCACTACTATCAACTTCCATTGCTGCAAGAACATTGTTTGTCGGCCTAGCCCTAAACTCGACTGGCCCGACAGAACTGCTTCCTCCAGTGAATGTAAACTCAGGATGTCCGGAAATCTGGAAAATTACTTTCTTTGCCCTACAGTCAATGTGAGAGTGGAAAGTGCCAAGAAAATCCATTCCCAAGATGACCTCGTAGCTGCCCGTATCAATCACTAAGAAATCTGCAAAAAGTTCCCGTCCGCACACAACAACTGAACAGTCTTTACATTCCCTACTAGATATAATTTTCCCATTCCCAGTGTGTATGTCCCAGAAACTAGACAGGGTCGTGCAGGTAATCGAGTGTGTAGTTATAAACTTGGATGACATAAAACAATGGGATGCACCAGAATCAAATAATGCCACTGTGGGAAAACCATGAACGAGTAGAATACCTGAAACCACTTTTCCTGATGCCTTAGCTTCCTCAGCTGTCAAGGTAAAAGCTCGAGCCTAATTAGGTCCTTGAGTCAGCTGTTTCTGCCCTTAGAACGGTTTCTGCGGAGGCTTCTGAATATCATCCCTTGTACGAAGCTTCGACGGACAGGCACCAACTGCGTGATCAGCCGCTCCACAAACCAAACAAAGTCCCAGCCTCCTTCGACAATCCTTCTGCACGTGCCCAGGTAAACGGCAGTAGTCACAAATCACGCTCTTTCTTCGATCAACAATCACAGGCTTCTTCATGGGTGCTACACCTCGACGGTCTACTGGAATACCTCTGCGACCATGAGCTCTGTTAGGTACAAATGCGGGCTTCCTTGCCGCAACTGCTGTCTGCTGCAAGCTCCCTTTCATCCCAGATAAACTCTGCTGTTCCCGAGCTGCCGTAAGAACCTGTGTGAAAGTGGTCAAACCCAGGGAGACAATCTGCCTCTGGATGTCCACATCCAAGCTGCGCATGAACCTCCGTGCCCTGTCTGCCTCGTTGGCGACTAAAGGTCCAGCGAAACGGCTGAGTCTCGTCCACTCCGCTGCATGCACGTCCACGGGTGCTCCATTCTGCCTCAGCCCAATAAATTTCTCTTCCATTTCCTCCCGTGCAGTCCGCGGGAAGAACTTCTCCAGGAAACTCTTAGAAAACTCCGCCCAACTGATCGGCTTGGTCAAGCGGGTCTCTTCCACAAGCCACCACTCTCGGGCGTAATCCACTAGCTGAATGCACACCACATCAACTCTTTTGTCCTCTGGAATCTGTGCCGCAATCAGCAAATTCTCCGTGTCAACTAGCCACTGCTCAACTGGCAACAGCTCCTCCAAACCAGTAAATGTAGACGGACCCAAACATCTGAAATCTGCCACGGTCCCTACTCGGTCAACTGGTTTAGCTCCAACGTTGTTTACAGACTGCTGAAGATCTGCAAACTTTCCTGAAACGAGTCTGCTTGCTGCTGGATCAGCTCGGTCTGCCTCTTTTGATTCTCTAGCATTCCCCATATCACTCCAAGCATGGCGGCTTCGTCCACACGCCTCTGGTACGTCTTCAAATTCTTATCTGCCATATTCCTGAAATAAAAAAAAAAACACCCAACATTAGCATGATGATGGATTAGATATATAGATCAAGGCTAGAACTCCAAGATACTTAAATAGAGTACCGCATTGTAACTATGCCGCGGTATCATAGCCACAATTACTTAACTCCACCCAAGTCGCCTAAGTCCTAGGGATAACAAGAGATCAGGTTTTCGAGTCGACATGCAAAGTAAGTTTGCACATCGTAAAAGATATAATCAGGAAGAATGCGATTCAAGAATGGTAAATGGCAAAGTGGCAGGACATGTTTCCTAAACACGGGTATTCTGATTCGTGTATTGGGTGCAATACCCAACTACAAAAGAATCAACCCAACTAACCTATGTCTCTGATACCAAAAGAACCATGTCACGCCCCGCTTCCCAGAGTACGCTAGATTGGGCACGTGACATAGCCAACCATGCTACCTGTGGGTAAGAAGTATCCATCCACAGTCACATTACGGCTGTAGAGATATCAAGAACAAGATAAAATTTTCTAAAACATGTCCATAATCCAGAATAACAGGAGTCAATAATAAATAAATGCGGAAGCAAATGATCCAATACAAATAGCTGAAAAGTATGTCCCATAATGCGGGCTCACATCAGGAAATAAATGCAGGAAATAAAAACTAACTAATACTAACACCTCACAGCTCAGCCTGTTGGCTGAAATACTCCTGCTCGGACTGCGACAGCGGTACAGAATCTGGGCCATGCAAAACCCAGACGTCAGCGTGTCATGTCATCAAGTAATATAATATGAACAGTGTAACAGGCAATGCAAAATAAACATGAATAAAACGAGAGTAGCAAATAATGTGAATCAAGCAGTGCAGGGTAGTGTGCAGTGGGTAACAAAACTGTTCTATCAGGTTTTCTATTCTAAAGTCTTTAAAATCAATTGATGAATCGTCGATGTAACTCAATAGTATCCCGTGCGTGCCCGGGACCACGGTCAAGATTCTCGGGGCTGAATCCGAGACGTGCCGCTAGGCAGTAACAAGTAGCAGGATAGGCGAGTGATGTCAGCATCATCACTCCGGGGCTGGCCTAGCCCGTAAGACTGATCAGAATAGGTATCGAACTGTTGAGTTACAAGTCGGTTTCACCTTTGATTTCCCCATACCCCCAAGTTATGTATGTCGAGTCAGGTATTCAGTAATCAAGAACTAATACCAACACAGGATCAGGTAACAGCAGGTTTGTCTGGATAGACAACAGGAAAGGTCCATGAGGACTACATGTCAGGTTTGTTAGCATTAGGCACGAGATCAGGTAACATGTCAGGTCATGGTACATCAGGTCAAGTCAATAGTAAACGGTACAATACCATGTGTGACAATGTCAATCAAGATGTAACGATATCGTGGGTGTGCTCACAAACAGATATATAAGCAGCATCATGTCCAAATCAACGCGTTAAATAATAATCGAATTTATTATCTAGCTGTACAATTTTCAATTGCGTTAAATAGATAGTGTCAGTATCATGTGAATACAGACGGTGAACGTAATTGCTGTAGTCAGGTTAATAATATATTGAGTGTTCCAAGAATGCCACGACAAGTATAATCTGTTTAAAGAATGCAATTGTAATTTAGCCGGTTATGCATATTTGTTAAACTAAACTGGAAATAAAGCATCATAGCAGTGAATCAAATGCAATCTATCATGTACGGGTTTATCAGGAAATAATTTATTTGACATGCTACTAGGGTTAAACATGAAGCAAGGTACGTACGGTGATTTACTAAATAATATATCATTAAACCACACATGAATGTTAAAGCAAGTTATAAAGTAGCAATAGCATGTAGCAAGTATCGAATACTTGCCTCGACGGGTCGCGAACCGGGAAAAACGGAACGTAACGTCGGCGGGGAAACACGCGACGGACGCACGGTTCACGGATTGGACCCAAACGACGGACCAAGGGACCTCACGGGTCAGAGCACTCCGCTGGATCATCGGGACCCGTCGCCGGCACGGCCGGATTCCGGCGAACAGCGACAAAAACAACCAGAAAAATTAGTGCACGGCCAAGGGATAAACCAGAGGGAAAAATAGAAGGGGAAGGGAAGAGAAGGCTTACTGGTGTTGCCGAGGGCGTGACAGCGATGGGGTCGACGACGGTGGGGCGCCGGCGAGGAGGTTGCAGCGGTGAGGGTTAGGGCTCGGGTATGGAAGTTCGGTGAAAGGGAAAAAAGGCGGAGAGGGAGAGGAGGTGGTGAAGGTGGCGCGAGTGGCGACGACGAAGGTCGCCGGCGACGTTTCAGGCCGTACAGAGAAGGCACGGGGTATCCGGGGTTGCTGCCGCACCGTGCACACGGGAAGAAGGAGGAGATGTTGAGGTTGGAACGAGGAGGCGGAGGCGAGGGCGACGGTGGCGCTGGCGCCGGCGTCGGAGCTGCGGCGGCGACGGTGAAGGCGGCTAGGGCTAAGGTTCGCGATGGGTTTTCTCGCGTGGGCTACGTGAAGAAGGAAAAATGAAGGGGGAAATTTATATATTAGGGAGAGAAAGAAAGAGAGTTAGAGAGAGAAAGATATAGAGAAAGCTAGAGAGAGAGGGGAAGAGATACGAAAGAGAGAGAGATAGAGAATCGTCAGAGAGAGAGAGAGAAAGATATTAGAGGGGCCCACGGGGGTTAAGAACCCCGTGATTGGCTGAGGAAAGCTTACAAGAAAATACAAAAAGATTTAATAGATTATAAGTAACAGTAAGATTATATTATAACGAAATTTTATATGGTTTCGAATATTTTATTAACTTGGGATTTTGGCGCTAAATGAAACATTTCCAAATTGCGTCCGGATTGGGTCCAAAAATTTAAAATTCAAATAATAGGATTTTAAGCGGGTTCCAAATTTTAAAATGAAATGTTTTATGATTAAAAAGCATACCCCCAAATCGGCCAACTGTACGCGCGCGTAGTCGCCCAAACTCACCCGTTTCACCGAACGGGACGAGAACTCGATGCACGGACGCTACCACGCGGCTAGGGGTGTCGAGTAGGCCAAGATGGATATTTTTAATTTCACTTTAGATGCTAAAATTTGTTATATGCAGAAATGACTTTGCCAGATAAAATTTTACAGTAAGACCCAAACAAGCAAGATAAATGAAATGAGTAATATCTAATGCTCAACCAGTAACAGAAAATAGTAGTATTGGACTCGGGTGTTACAGCCGAGTTGTCGAAACGGGATCTACTTGGTGACAAGAGTATGACGAAGCTAGAGTTTTGTGAACATTGCGTGTTTGGAAAGCAAAAGTGTGCTAGCTTCAGTTCGGCAGTACACAACATTAAGGGTACTCTAGATTATATCCATTAGGATTTTTAGAGACCCTTTCACGTTGCTTCTAAAGGAAGTGGCGCCAAGTATCTGCTTACCTTCTTTCATGATTTTTCGAGGAAGGTTTGGGTCTATATCTTGAAGCAAAAAATGATGTGTTTACTATATTCAAGCAATGGAAGACGTTGCCTGAGAAGCAGACAGGAAAGCGGATCAAGAGACTGAGAACAGAAGACGGGTTAGAGTTTTTCTGTGGAGATTTTAACAATTTCTGCAAAAACGAAGGAATAGTTCGTCATCATACCGTTATCTATATACCACAGCAGAATAGAGTTGCGGAGCGAATGAACCGAACTCTTTTTGGAGAAAGCACGGAGCATATTGTCCAACGCAGGGCTCAGAAAAGAGTTTTGGGTAGAAGCGGTAAATACGGTGTATTATATTGTGAATCGGTCATCTCATATATCGCTAGGTTGTAAGACACCAGAGCAGGTATGGTCAGAAAAACACATTGATTATTCAACGTTTAAGGTGTTTGGTTGCCTTGCTTATGCACATTGCTGTGAAGACAAATTGGAACCTCGAGCAAAGAAATATATATTTCTCGGTTATGCTACTGGCGTTAAGATTTATAGATTCTGGTGTTCGGATCTAAAGTCGCCTAAATCTGTGATTAGCCGAGATGTGACTTTTGATGAATCTGCAATATTGAAGCCGAACAAAAAAAATCTCCAATTGAAGGTGATTCGAAAAAAGAATGAGCCGAGAGTTGATATTGAAGTCGGTGAAAACTCGGGTTTGCTAGAGGACTCTCCTTCACCATAGTCTGAAGAAGCTCAAGAGAAGTGGTCCTAAAATGAGTAGTATTTACTTGCTCGTGACCGATAGAGAAGAGGCATTCGACAGCCATAGAGATATGGTTATGATGACCTGGTGGCATATGCGCTGTCTATTGCAGAGACGGTTGATAGTAACGAGCCGACAAGTTATAAAGAAACAATCTCATCCGATGAAACAGTTCGTTGGCTCGTCGATAAATGAAGAGATTGAGTCTCTTCATAAGAACCTGACTTGGAAGCGCGTGAAGCCCAAAGGAGGAAAGAAGATAGTTAACTGCAAGTGGGTTTTCAAGAAGAAAGAAAATGACCAAGGGGTTGTTGAAACAAGATACAAGGCGCGGTTAGTAGCTAAAGGCTATTTGCAGGTGCGGTGAGTTGACTTCATTGAGATATTTTCTCCGGTTGTTAAGCACACCTCTATACATGTCTTGCTCAGTTTGGTAGCTATGCAAGATTTGGAGGTTAAGTAGCTCGATGTGAAGACCACATTCTTGCATAGTGATTTGGTAGAGAAAATCTACATGCAATAACCCGAAAGTTTCAAAGTCGAAGGAAAAAAAGACCATGTTTGCTTGTTAGAGAAGTCTCTCTACAATTTAAAACAGTCACCAAGACATTGGTATAAGAAGTTTAAGTCTTTCATGAAAGAAATAGGGTTTACGAGAAGTATGTGCGACAATTGTGTATATTCGAAAAAACTCACCGATGATTCTTTCATATATTTGCTATTCTATGTTGATGATATATTGATGGCAAAAGGATATATGGTTGATATTATGAATTTAAAAGAACAGTTGAAACGTAAGTTTGAGACCAAGGATTTGGAAGCGGCCAAGAAAATACTTGGTATGGATATCAGACGCGATCGCAAAGGATGAAATCTATATTTGTTTCAACAGCGATATGTTGAGAAAGTTTTGGAGCGTTTCGGTATGGCAGACGCTAAATCTGTAAGTACTCCGTTGGCAGCTCATTTTAAACTTTCAGCTCGTTCATCACCGCAAACAAAGGATGAAATTAGATATATGAAGAATGTTCCATATGCAAGTGCGGTGGGTAGCATTATATATGCCATGGTTTGAACACGACCCGACATTTCACATGCTGTTAGTGTTGTTAGTCGCTATATGGTATCTCCAGGTAAAAGCCATTAGCAGACGTTGAAATGGATATTACGATATTTTCAAGGTACGTCTGACGTGGGGTTGGTGTTTATATGGAACAACAACAATTTAGTTGGATTCAGGGACTCCGATTATGCGGGTGATCTTGACAGACGCAGATCGATCACCGGTTATGTATTCTTCTTGGGAGGATGTGCCATTTGCTAGTGTGCCTCTTTGCAGCCTATGGTAGTGTTTTCTACGACAGAGGCGGAATATATGGCCGTTGTTGCGGTCGTTAAGGAGGCGATCTAGTTAAAGGGATTATTTTCAGAACTTGGTATTCAAAAGGATACCATAATAGTCTACTGTGATGGCCACAGCGCTATTCACTTGACGAAAAA
Source organism: Agapanthus africanus (assembly GCA_030015575.1). NCBI lineage: Eukaryota > Viridiplantae > Streptophyta > Magnoliopsida > Asparagales > Amaryllidaceae > Agapanthus > Agapanthus africanus. The sequence goes on along the minus strand of CM057349.1, from coordinate 452,374,218 downwards.
TCGGATGTATCATGAGAGGACAAAACACATTGACGTAAGCTATTGGTTCATACAAGAAGTCGTTGAGAAAGAATAGTTTATTGTGAAAAAAGTTGGCATAACAGACAATCGGGACGACATGTTGACAAATTCTCTTTCAGTCGTTAAGTTTGAGCACTGATTAGACTTAATTGGAGTGTGTCGCACTCATTGAGTCTTTTAGGGATTTTGTGCTGAAGGTGGAGCTGTTATTATTTTGATGGAGGAGTTTGTGGAATGCACGGAAAGGTGGAGATTTTTTAGATGTGCCTCACATTCGATCCCCTAAGATTTCCTACTCGAAAATCCAGAATTATCACGAAACTACATGGAGATTTGATGTCATCTACATGTCAGACGTCTGGCAGTCTCAGCACCAGACGTCTTCCCCTGCTATGTATGCACGAGCATATTTTGGGCAGACGTCTGCCTCAATGAGGTTCAGACGTTTACCGAACGCTCTTTGGTGTGAAATCCATACGTATGTCACATCTTGTTCAGACGTCTAGTAGGCGCCTTGGAGTTTCGGTGATACTTTGGTAAATGTCTGCCAATTCCTTATGCAGATGTCTGCCGTGCTGGGCCAGGCGATATTTGCTTAGTTAGGAAATTAGTTTTTTGAGTAAATTTTTCGTATGCTATATATATCATAGCTTATTTTAGATCTAGATCTGATAGCCTTTTATTAATTTGTGAGAACCTATTAATAATTGAGAGATCTAGGGTTTGAGAAGGATTTGTATTCTCCATCGATTTGTACTCCTCCGATATTTGATTATTAATAAAGTTTCGTCTACGCCTATTTGTTTTGTGGTCAGTATTCATATTTCTATCTTGCATGTGGTTTGATTTTCTTCTCATTATTGATTGTGCGTTTACTTTGCGATTGTGTTATATACGCAACAATAAAAAAATTTATAGTATGATGAGAACATGTTTAAGAAATATAACGTTCTATTTTTTGTATAAAGAAGTATAATGGTACTATGAGAGAATTCTTATATCAAATTGAAATAATGATTTCGGATTTAACAGTAAAACGGAAAATTCATTTAACTTCCCTTAAAAGAATTCAGATTATCAAAGTGCATTGTCATAACCCCAAGCCTGCCTACTGTCATCAAGAGCCATCTATATGTTACAGAAATTACTAACATGATGAGAAACCAGGACAAGGTTTTATTGATTAGTGGTTATCAGTTCTTAATGATTTTTTGAAAATCGCCTTTTAGGAGGATTTAGTTTTACAAAACGTAAGAATAGATATATCTAACATGTAGAAATTTGAAGCCTTTAATGTTACATCGTATATAGCTTTGATTCTTTATCAATTCCAATTTCCAAATTAGTTACAAACATGCAAGTATAAAATTTTATTCTATTTTTCTTTCATATATAGTATTTGCTATCTCGTCCATATTACCCCATGCATATTTTGCAAATAATAAATCCATATCAAACAACACTATTAATTAGTTTTATATGAATTGCAGCTTAATATATGAAATTTTGACCTATGATAACATCAAGATAAAATAGTATTCGTCTCTCTCTCTCTCTCTCTCTCTCTCTCTCTCTATATATATATATATATATATATATATATACAAATCCTGTTTAATTCCAAATTATTTCTAAATGAGAAGATGACCAATTTATAAGATTCTAGGCGAAGTCCTTAATTACGAACCATAGTCTATTGATAAAATAAATAATTAAACCTTCATTCGTATTCTATTGTTGGTTGGTTGTATGAGAAGATTCCATATTTCTAAGATTCTATGCGGAGTACTTAATTAATTATGACTCATAGTCTATTAATACCTAATTTGGTTTTTTTTTATGATATACCATCCCCAAAAAAAATACGGTATTTCCAAAAATTACCACAAAAATCCTTAAATCAATATATATCAACAAAAAAAACCTTATATTACCCTTTTCGCCTATTATTAACCAAGGGTTGATTGAGTTTAACTATGGTTAAAATCAGCCCCGACAAAAGAAACCCCTTTGTTCACTCCATCTCTCTCAAGTTTTTCTCTATCTCTTTCTTCTCTCAAGTTTCCTAATCTTCTTTAATTCTTATAGATCACCGAAAAAACCCTAAAATTCCATTTTCCTCCCATTTCGAACTTCAAAGAATGTCCCGGTCATGCGAAGGAAGCTGGTTAAGCAGAAGGTCTTGTTCCACTCATAAGAATTAATACATGTAAACTATCAAAATTGACATTCACGACTTGTACAGGATTCACATTTGACCTCATTAATCTTATTTCATACCACTCAAAGTATCAATTTGATTAACATGCAAGGAAAACTACTTGATTTAAACAAAATCTGAAAGAAAAAAACCTAGGGTTTGAAAATTAGGGGAATTTGCCCATCACATGAGAAATCTTTCTGCATCAAAGTATAAGAATTCCGTTAAATGAAAAAACTCTAATTTTCATGTAATGGAAAGTCCTAATTTATAATTTGAGGCAAAATCTCTAACCCTCGTCCCTTTATTACATTCAAGAGGAGAAATACATGACCGTTGGGGGACATTTCAGTCTTTTACTAAGATCCAATCGTCTTCAAACTAACATAAAGGAATATTCACAATAGATGTCAAGCAAACTAACCAAGGGGATTTTTTTTTTTTTTGACTTTTGGAGGTGAAATATAGTACTACATTAAAATCATTCCAAATAAGTTGTTCCAATAGCTAGTTAATGATTTATTGACCGACATTAAAATTTTATTATTAAATTTACTTAGAAATCTTAATTAGGCACAAAAGAGTATTTACACTTGAAATGCTATCTATGTTTATTTGACAAATCTACACTTGAACTATAATTTTGTAAAGAGAATTAACTATTAATTTATATGATTTATTGGAAATTTAGCAATTACAGGTAAAAGCTCCCCTATAATTTTTTTAATATTTGTTTTATCATACTTAGAGCCATAGTTTGTATTATGTCGTCTTGTTTTCTTGACTTCTACTCGACTTATTTCTGAGCGTGATACCTTTACTTATGATATTAAACATATTATTGTTTTCCTCTCGTAGAACAAGCAAGACGCTTGAACGATACCAGAGATGTTGTTACACTTCTCAAGATGCCACTATTGCTGACCGCGAAAAACAGGTATGTGTGAAATAAATGGAAGAGTGCAAGAAACCTTTGATGCTTTTTGTACTTAAAGATGTTCGAACATATACAAATATATAGTCAAATTAATACCAATCTATAATATTTTTAAAGCAATATGTACAGTTTTCATATATTGTATTTCATTTTGTTTCAACTTCATTAATTTTCTAAGCAAATTATCAATACTGCATTACCATACCGAATTATGTTTCCCCGTCTGGTATATGAATTTTGATTCCTTTATTGAATTTTCAAGGATAATATGTTGATCTTTTCCTATATATGAATTAATTTAAATTGTTTCAATGCACATAACATTTAAGAGGCGTTTCGATCTTAAAACACAATTGTCTAAAACTAATTTAAAATTAATTTAAGTATATATAACCTAGATTTAAAAGAATTTCGCTATTAGTTTAAGGTTTCTACTCAACACGAGTTTACGTCGACAAGTAGCTGAACCGTCTATAAAGAACCTCCTTTCCTTAAAATCATATTAATTTCTAAGGTATAAATCAACTGTGTGATGGCTGTAGTAGAACTTTCGAAATTCTATCGGTATGCTCCTTCAAAACTTTATGAAAAAGAAGGATAAAATTTTGGTTAAATCTTTCTATAAGGTCTATAATAACGGAGATATATATCGTCCCCATGCGAAAGCAATCTAGAGGGCTAAAGCCCTGTAAAGTTAAGGCCTCCATATACAATTGTCATCTAAAAATGCTCTTCTTATCTGAAACAATGTTAACCAATGAAAATAAATATATAGGTCCAAAATAAGTATGTAAATCATTTTCTGGCTATAAAGTATTATGCTGTCTTGATATATATTGTTATCTCACAAACTAAAAGCTTAACCTTTTGAATAAAGTGGTTCTTGATATGGTATCAGAACACATCTAGGATCAAGAGGTTCTAAGTTCAAACCTCGTAATTCTAAATTTAAATTATATTTATTTGCCCCATTTATTCCAGAGGCGTTTCTTTCCATCTGGCCCGAAATTCAAAGGCCATGCATGGTTTATTCAGTATTATCTATGTTGCCGATTATATATTTTTTGGCAACATGCTTTATTTCTAGCTTAACTTTGCCATACTTTTGAAAATTCTAGTTAGAGTAGGATTTTCGAAATCACACTTTCGGCGAGTTTGCAGTATTTTACGTCGGATTTCAAAACCCTATTTTGGGTGTCAAATGGTAAGTTAATTAACTTTTATAGTCAAATAGTAACCTCGTTTCCTATGGACTTGGAAATCAAATCAGTGACATTCTTTATGGAATGATATGCGTTAACATGATGATGGTACTTTTATTAATTTTAAATTTTAAAGTTATTTGAGATTAATTAACTCCCCATTTAGATCAGATCGATGTATTTAGATGATGATGATGATGGCTGATGTAATGCAGCCATGCAGTTAAAAGAATGCAGGCTTTCAAGTACTTTTTTATTAACTGCTCTGATTGAAAATTGGAAACGGATAGAAAGTAAGCAAATTAAAGTAATAAGAAAATGATATTTTAAGAAAATAGCACTTCACTTAAAAGCGAGTTAGAGCTTCATTATATGGGATTATGATTAAGATGAACCATTTATTAAGAATTTTCTAAATCACCGGGCCCATTATATGTGCTCAAAACCTTGATTAACAATTCATTTTCACTGATGGATATCACTGGGAAGATGTAAAGATTATAGAAGGAAGTGAGTTTTGATAATTTGATACTTAATAGAGTATAAGTGGGTATTAGAGAAACCAAATTTAAGTTAGGGCAACACAAGAAGAAAATGAACCAATAGAGAAGTTTTCAGAGACCAGATGATGTAGGATATTCTCACTATATATTAGGAGAAAACGGGTTATCAGCTAATAGCTAATATTAAACCATCAACTAGCCTATCAAATAGCTCAATCCGACCATCAAATCGACGATCCGCTCCGGCCATTATGTCTACACATAAAGTGATCTATGTGTATAAAATTTGATCAATTTGACACCTTCTCTGTCTTCGATCAAATGACTTCGATGTATGACATTTTTAGTGTGTTTAAAAGCCATCCATTTTTTTAAATGATTGATCCATCACTTGTGATGCATTATATTGATCAAAATTTTACATACATAAATTGCTCCATGTGTAGAACAAGATGGTCGAAAGGGTCGTCGATTTGATAGTCGAATTAAGACATCTCTAGACATTAGCTAACGGTTTTAAATCAGCAACTTGAGCACTTATACCACTGAACTATAATAATAAATATTTATATCCCCTGTGGTTAATAGATATTTTCCTAATACCCATTTTAACCCTTTTACTTCTCTTCTACTCTAAAATAACAAATTTTTAATCCTAAAATACCGATGTTTTAGTCATAATCTAAAAACTTGATGTTGCATTTTCTTCCATAGTCTCATTACCTCTCCAAATCGTTTTTCTATTATATAAAAGATACTTAAGTTTTTAACCCTAAGTAAAAGCTTGATGTTTAACATATTCTTCCAGTAATATTTTCAAGAAGGGGAAAAAGAAATTAAAGATGGGTATTTTTCAATTTTATTTATCATCATTTTATTTAGTTGATTTTGTTAAAAAAAAATCATTAGTTTATTAGGATTATGAGTTCATCTTTAAAGAGAAATAGGAGTGAAATCGGGCCTGCTTGGACAGGTTTTTAACAAATTTTATACCCGACGCAAAAATTAAAAGCTAAATCCAAAACACGTCCAAACCCGAGCGGTTTACAATGCGTTAAATACGAACCAGCAACTTCGGGTTTCGGACGGGTTTGGGTGGGTTTCGGGTTTAGACGGTCGGATCGGTTTTTCCGGGTTTTGGGGCTTTCCCCGTTATAAATGATAAAAAAAAATTGAAATTATAATATTAGCGATGAATTCTACCAAAAATTTATATACAAAATTTATAATTTGATAAAACCATATAATTTATATATGATAAGGTTTAAAAATTGCACTTAAGAATTACACTACTTATACATCATGAAATAAATTACAATATGCACATTATCGTATTTGAAGTAAAATATATTGAATCGGGTCCGATATAGGAAGCAGGTTTGGTTCGGACCGTGTTTAGGGTTCGGACGGACGGGTTTAACACTAAACCCATACCCAACCCGAAAAATTTTCATCTAATTTTCAACCCGTCCGATCGGATTCAGGAAGGTATGGAATATCTAAAAAACCTGGAAAAATCGGGTCGGGTTCGGATCAAATCCAACCCGACTTTCACCACTGAAGAAAAAGGGGAAAGAGTTATAATGGGAATTAGAAAAATATTTTTCAATCAGAGGACATACGCTTATTATGATATTTTATGGGGTATAAGTGTTCAAGCCCTTACAGTACAGGGGATGTATCAGCAATTAACCCTTCCCTAAAATAAGGAAGTGTTTTGCAAGTTCGCTCATCCACTTTCATACAAGCTAAATTGGAGGAACCCTTCATTTTTGCAGTCAATAATTTTCTATTTTAAACAGTACACTTTATCCTTCCGACTTTAGTACCACATTGTTGCTTGTTAAGGACCAAAAAAAATTATTCTTAAAACCGACTTTTATCAATTTTCCTGCAATTGTTTTAGTAATAGTTCGTGATCAAGGCGTGGATACAAGATAGAGGGTGATTTCTAATTAATCGACCAAAATCAAGGGGTTTTCTGTAATTTTCCCTTTCGTTAATGCTAAATTCTTTAATCTCTAACATAGATACAAATATACGTTTAATTTAGTACCAATCGGAAAAATCGAAGGTATATATATGCGAATACTCGAGATGCAAGGGCTTATGTGTATGATCTTCCCTGTTTTCACTCCTATGCCATTGTGTGTGTAGTGAGAGAGAGAGGCTTAAGAGGGGAGACAGGTTTTGATGATGCTCAGTATTGGTGATCTCCAAGATCAGGACACTTGGCAGGTGGCGTGTCCTCGAACTCAGAAGAAAGGGCCCACAGGGGCCGACCCGGTCACCCTGTACCCGACCTGCAAACACAAGCTGGCCCTCCTCAGGGCCCCCTGCAAATTGGCCTCTTCGGCCCTGCAGCTCGTCTCGAGCTGCCACAGGACCAAGACTCCTCGGCCTCCTCGCTCGCCCCCGAGCTCCCGCCGAGGCCATCTTCCTCGGCCCTCCAACCAACTCCACCACTCTCAGGCGTAACCGCCGCTCCGCGAATCTCGCCATGCGCGGATTTTATGCCGGCAACTTCCCACGTTCCACGCCATCACGATCCCCATTAATGGGCGATCCGCTCTCTACGCGGGCGTGACGTCGGGAGCGTAACTGCCGGCGAGATTCCCGCGTCTGCTGCTGCGTACCACCACCGTTATATAAACCCCCATCACAGAGGGGTCAAGTAAACCATTTTTTACTCTTTTAAGCCGTTACTCTGCTCGGATCTCATCACTAACTTGATCGTCGGAGGGTCCTTGGTAGTACCAAACCATCCCAGGACTTCTTTGCAGCTACTCGGCACCGAACTCCTCATATCACCTCTTCCACCAAAACCCATTGAGACCCATGTTCCCCTCCGAACGGCGGCGCACAAGACTGCGATGTCCTGGCGCTGAGATTCGGGGCAGATGCTATTTGGTTTTATCCGTCTACCTCTCCGAAGATGCCAAGTTGATTTATGGCACCGTGTATCGGAGGTTTAGACGGATGCGGCCGATGTAGCAGACTTTGTCAGATTCCCCCTCGCTTGAGGGGTTTTTGATTGTGGGGACGCTCTTCCCTGCAGGCGCAAGCCCCTGCAGTTAATTACGCTACCGCATCGCGGTAACAACTTTCTCCTTCTCCAGAATTTCACTTCGTGTCGTGGGTGTTTGTTTTGTTTGTGGTTGCCCGTGGATTGTATACGGAGACTGAGTAATACCGTCGCCCGTAGGACGTGGATTAGTCCAAATCCGTGTTTGCTTAGATTTGAGTTTGGTGTTTTTTACTTTAAGGATGCATTAGTCGTATTGCGACTAAGATCAACTTAAACATTCGTCAAAGATACGTTAGTCCTGTTTTGGACTAAGATCAACCTGACGTGGTGATTCATTTAATTTATGGCCATCGGGACTCATCACCTCTTTAACATCGTTGAAGGATTACAACGATAGGTGTCAGAGGAGCTCAGAGATGTACCCTTGAACCAAAGCTGATTGAGGGTTTTATAGTCCATTTAAGTGTTTAAGGATACGTTAGCCGTGTTTGGGGCTAAGATCAACTTAAACGGGATCGTTTAGATCCGGCAAAAGAACAATTGGCTCTATTGTTCCAGTTTAGGGACGTAGTGGTCCATTATTAGTTTAGGGACGTCTCGGTCCGATACCAGTTTAAGGACGTAGTGGTCCATTATTAGTTTAGGGACGTTTCGGTCCGATGCCAGTTTAGGGACGTAGTGGTCCATTATTAGTTTAAGGACATTTCGGTCCATCGCCAGTTTAGGGACGTGGTGGTCCATCATTAGTTTAGGGACATTTCGGTCCGATGCCAGTTTAGGGACGTAGTGGTCCATCATTAGTTTAAGGACGTCTCGGTCCGATATTAGTTTAAGGACGTCTCGGTCCGATATTAGTTTAAGGACGTCTCGGTCCAACATTAGTTTAAGGACGTTTCGGTCCGATATTAGTTTAAGGACGTCTCGGTCCGATATTAGTTTAAGGACGTCTCGGTCCAATATTAGTTTAGGGACATCTCGGTCCATCATTAGTTTAAGGACGTTTCGGTCCACGAGTTTAAGGACCCCGCAGTCCATAGCGATGTGTGGTCGTTGGGACCCGTCACCTCTTTGACGTCGTTGAGGAATTACAACGATGGATGTCAAAGGAGTTTGGAGATGTACCCTCGAACCGGATGTAGATTGATTTAGGAGAGCCATTTTGCTCAGTCAATTTAATTTAAGGACCTATGGCCACGATTGGGCTAAGTCTAGTTGAAAATGTCCAACATTTTATTTGCTTTTGCATTGCATTTCTTTTTATTTTTATTTGGGCTTTGCCCAGAAAGGATGCAAAGCATCAATTTGTTTTGGGCTCTGCCCCTTTTTATTGTATTGCAATTTAATTTGGTCTACTAGGCCCCTCTGATTTGGGCCTGGCCCTTCAGTAAAATGCATTGCATTTGTCAGGCGCTTTGCGCCAATCACTAAGCGCAAGCGCTTGTGGTGAGGACACGTGTCATGCTCTGGTGAGCGCAAGCGCACTAGCGCAGTGCGCTGCGCTGTTGCGCTGCGCTGTTGCGCTGGCGACACGTGGCGCGCTCTCAGCGAGCTGCGCCAATTCTAGAGAGCAAAGCTCTATCTTAAGGGCGTTTAGCGCAAACGGTTCTATAGCCGACACGTGGCGCTCTCTTAAGAGCGCAACGGCGCAGTTTGGAAGTGCAAAGCACTAAGAATCTTTTAGATTCAAGAAGGGAAGTGCAAAGCACTGTTTAATTTCTTGATCTAAATTAGATCAAAGAAAAATAAGATTTTCTTTGTTTGAAGAACCAGAGGTTCATAAAAGTGCCAAGCACTATTATTATTATTATTATTATTATTTTATTTTTATTGTTTTTAAAGAACCGGAGGTTCACAAGAAGTGCAAAGCACTATTTATTATGTAGAGATCATTGATCTTGTTTTTAGATCAATGATCTATTAGAAGGAATTTCTTCTAATTCATGAAGGTTCTTTACCTTTTTCTTGAAATCTTCTCAGAATTCTCTCTGTTTTTAAGTTCTTGAGTTTTTAAGAAAAATTTTCATGCCTTTGAATTGAGGCTTAGGGTCCTTTTTATAGTGCTCACAAATTAGTTAAATTTGTTAAAGAGATCATTCTCTGAGTGATTTGGGGAATTTTCCCTACCGTTGGATCTTTGATCCAAGGGCTTCTGCCTTGCAGAAGAAAATCTTCTTGTTTCAACAAGAACAGAAAAGATTTCTTAAAAATCTTAATTTAATTTGGCGCAGATGCCCCAGCGCATGACACGTGTCGCGCAGCGCAGAGCGTAGCGCAACTGCGCTAGTGCATCTGCGCTGACACGTGTCGTGCAGCGCAGAGCGCAGCGCAACTGAAGCGTTGCTTCAGGCAAATAGAGCTCTGCTCTGATTGGGCGCGTCTTCTTGGGCGCAGCGCTGATACATCTGCGCCTGACACGTGGCGCGTTGCGCTCAGCGCAAAGGATCTGAAGCGTTGCTTCATTTATTAAATTTTTGAGAATCAGAAGCGCCGCTTCATCTCCTCTTTTCAAGTCAAACTTGTATTCCCAAAATTCTGATTTCCCGGGCCTTGGCAATGATTTCATTGTGCACAGAATTTTCTGTGCTTGGGTCTATATATATAACTCAAGGCTGAGCCTTTTCTTCTCTCATTTTCAGAGAACTTCTTCGATCATGGCTTGCAACCGCCCTCATGCCTGCCGACAACCATGGGAGGTGCCGATCCGGGACATCGTTCCTCGTTTTGCTGCACGTCTGGTGGACCCTTCTCTCTCGGACGAGCAATGCGACGCTGCAATGCACGAGCTTTTGACTCGTGTGGGGTCTCCTCTCCCTCCGAATTCCATTTGGCTTCGGATGATCCTTGCCTCGGCGCTTGCCGACATTCCCCCTCCTCCAGCAGAGATGTCCTCAGCAATGCTGGATGCCGCCGAAGATAAGATTGAGTGCTTTCTCGAAGCGCACTTGATCACCAAACCCTTGAGGGACTGCTCTTTCCACTTGCTGAGCCAGATACGGGCTCGTCGAGTCGTCATCGCCACTTTCTCCCAGGAATGCGGCGTCGACCGTTGGATGGCTACCCCTCGGGAAGATCGCCGCTTCGACGCGATGGAGAAGGCGGAGAGGGAGCTGAATAATTTTCTTTTCCTTTTTGTGAACCCTTGTCTCTCTGATCCCGTATTCGGTGATCTTTTTTTAAATTTAATAATAAATAAATGTTTTGATTAAGTATTTTATTATCTGTTAAGTGTTCTTTTTATTTGAACTCTTTGTTGTGCTTGTGCATCGTATTTTAATTTGTTGTTATCAAGTGCATGTAATTTTGCATGGCTAAATTGCCTTTGGCACTTAGCCCCTTTTTCTGCACTAGCGCATCTGCGCTGACACGTGTCGCGCAGCGCAACTGTGTTGCCACGTGTCGCACGGCGCAGAGCGCAGCGCGGCGCTTCCTTTAACAGAGCCTTGCTCTAATTGGACGCGCTGCGCTAATGTATCTGCGCTGGACACGTGGCGCAGAGCGCTAGCGCAAAGGATCTGAAGCGTTGCTTGCTTTAAACAGAGCCTTGCTCTGATTGGGTGCGCTGCGCTAATGTATCTGCGCTGGACACGTGGCGCGGAGCGCTAGCGCAAAGGATCTGAAGCGTTGCTTCCTTTGAACAGAGCTTTGCTCTGATTGGGTGCGCTGCGCTAATGTATCTGCGCTGGACACATGGCGCAGAGCGCGCAGCGCAAAGGATCTGAAGCGTTGCTTCCTTTAAACAGAGCTTTGCTCTGATTGGGTGCGCTGCGCTTGAGACTTGAAGCGTTGCTTCGAAAATTTAAATTTTGAATTCAAACAGAGCTTTGCTCTGATTGGGCGAAACAAATGCCCCCCCAACGTTGCGCTCACGTGGCGCACACGTGAGTGCAACGGTGGCAACCCCTTCTGACCGTTGGATTGAGGGGGAATTCCAAGAGGCGCAAGCGCCTTATAAATAGGGCCTTTTAACCCTTAGAAAATCTCACCATTTTCTTGGATTTAGATTTTCAGAGCTCTGCTCTTTGCTTAAGAATTTCAGAGCTTTGCTCTTGTTTTCAGAACTCTAGAGCTTTGCTCTTATCTCCCAAAGTTTAGAAAACTTTTAGGTAATAATTAATTTTAAAATTAAGTTAAGTTAATTTAAATCAATTTTAACCAATAGAGCTCTGCTCTCATGGATCTTTTGATCTGAAGAAATTCCTTTTAGGGTTTCATTAACAGAGCTTTGCTTTCACAAATCCATAGATCTACAGAGATCTTATTCATGGGTTCTAACCCATGAACAGAGCTTTGCTCTTTGAATCAAATGTAGATCTTTTAGATCTGAAACAAATGAAGAATTTTTCTATAAGCTTTCGTGGATCTTTTTTTTTTTTTTATTTCAGAAATTTTAATTTTAAATTTCTTTTCAAAAACTTGCTTTTTGATGGAGTATTATAGAGCTAAGCTCTTTCTTAAGGAATTTTAATTCTTTTGAGACCAGAATTTGACAAGTGTCACTCTGTGACAGAGCTTTGCTCTGAAAGAGGAGATTCTCTCCTTGTCTCTAGGGATTCTCTCCCCCTTTTTTATTATGGGAATGTTCCCCCTAAGGACCAACTGACAATCTCATCCAATGATGAGTTTGTCTCTTTAATTGACGTATTGTCATTTAGATTTTGTGGGTCCCTCTTTGGTCCCCTACTCACTGCACTGGGGTGCGGTGTAATTAATTAATTTTGATTTTAATTAATGCATTTTCTTCTTTCAATGTCAAACGTTGGGATTACAACACTGACGGCTACATTGCTCTTTTTGCAGCGATCATGTCTGAAGACACTTCATTCCCGTTTGTCCGCTCGGAGGAAGGATTCCCAGAGGCGCCTTTGGACCGTGAGGTCCTGACCATGATCAAGGCATACGACCCTGAGCATAAGAGTCTCCACCTCTGGGGGTCGTGGTACAATCAGATCATTATGGGCCGACGGGGCTTTACATGCGCGGTGCCGTCGGAACCCATAACGGCGATTCATTATGCTACCCCACCCTCGGTGCAGTATGCCGTGGAGCTGGCAGACTGGACATCAAAAGGTTTTCTACATCCCGCTATAGATGCGATACCGGTCCAGCGTCCTATGGTTTTGGACATCCTAGGACGTCGTATCTGTCAAGGTGAAGCGCGGCCTTGGGGGCAATCGTATAACCTTGGTTTGATTCCCCGCCACCCGATTGGCTATCTGCCATGGGCCCGGTATATCCTGTCGACGAAGAAGTCACAGTTGATAAGACTAGGATTGTACACCGCGGTCTACGTCTCTCTCTTCCAATATCCTACGCTCCCCACCTGGTGGCTCAAGGCCTTCTTGGAGCAATGGAATATTCCCACCCACACTTTCCTTGCCATGGATCGGGAAGTGTCAATTTCTCTGGAGGAATTTGCGGAGGTATCCGGCTTACCGGTGATGGGGGAACATTATGAGGAGCTGCTCCCAACAGACGTGTACGTTTTCGGAGCTAGGCCAATGGTAAGGGGGGTCACTCCGGATACTGCTGTTCAACACCAGTTCCCAAGCTTAATTAACGTGTTGAACATATATGAGTCTCTCTTCGTTGAACATGGGAGTCGAGGAGTTAACTTTGAGGATTTCATTGCTCGGTTCCTTCACCCCAACGCCCTCTCTGCGGCCACTGCCAAGTCTGCCACCCTCGAGGACCCTTTCGGTTTAGGTTTGGATAACCTGCCGGCGAACGAAATAGGTCAAAAGGATTTCTTTCTTCCTAACTTTCCAACCGTGTCTCTTGCAGAAGTAGCGGCCCCTGGGATGGATGAGGAGACTTTTTTCTTGGGGTTTCTCGGGTTATGGTTGAGTTGGTTCGCTATCCCAATGCACTCTCATCGAATGCGACCCTCTGTCTTTTATCCAGCACATCGGATGGTCATCGGGGTGAAGGTAGCTGTTGGGATCGCCGGCCTGGCACACTTATACCACGGTCTCAGTCGAGCGGCGAATGCCAGTGAGCCCGGGGTTTTGCATGTGGTCTTCCCGATGCATTACTTCGCGTCGTGGCTCGAGTTACACACGGCGGGTGTCTTCGGGATGCACAAGAGGCCCTCGTTCTTTGACAAGAGCGGTTTTCCTCGCATTATACAACTGATCGGTGCATCAATTGTAAACCCTTCACAACGGAACGCTAGGGGCTTGCTCCTTCGCCCCCATACCGTCGAAGCCGGGATGTCCTTTGTCGATAAGGTGTTGACCGTTGGAAAGGTGTCTACCACCGTGACGCGGCCATTACAGGATATCTTTAAGGATGGAGCTTCTGTTTTAACGGCCCGGGAGACCCTCCACTTATATTCCATTAGACCGGGCTTTTTAGTTTTTAGGCAGAATGATGTGGCAATTTTTATGAGGTATAACCCACATCGTTTTGCTCAACAACTGGGCTACGATCAAGGGGTCCCCTTGGAAGCCTTTTTGGTGGAACCAGCTGCCACTGAAGAGGGGATGGAGAACGCCTTGCACCATTTCATGCGCGTGAATACGACCTCTCGTTTTTTTATTAATGCGCCGACTTACGCTCCGAGACTCCTCAATGTGTACAAAGACTGGTACAATCATGCGACAGGGGCAGTCATAAAGGAGGAAAGGCGACTGTTGGTCGATCGTAAGGGTGCACCTCCAGGTACCGATCGCACCGTTCCCTTGGTTCCTAGGACCCCAGTAATCGCTCCCTTAAAAGATGCCGGGGGCAGACCATCACGTGCGCAAAGTCCTCCACGTGAATTATCACTTCCTGATATCGCGGAAGTACCTCCTGCACCCTGTGCTCAGGTGGAAGCAATGGTTGTACCCTCGCCGGAGTCTGGCGTGGGTGCGGACATCGGGACTCGTCGTCCCAGAGTAGCTGCTAAACGGAAGTCGATCCCTCGCGGGCCCAGGGTCGGAGGGCAAAAGAAAAAGAAGTCGCTCTTTGCAGCGGACGTTGCGTTCGGCCAGGAACCCCACGCTCCTTATTCCGAGGGTCTGCTCGAATATGGGACTAACGCGGGATTAGTGATGCCGCCGCCGGACGATACAGACTTGGAAGCTGCTCTCAGAGCTTCAGCATGGCTGGTGAAGCGTGATGCGTGGCTGGCTAAGCTTGCGCAATCAGGTAACTAGTAGTCACTTTTTCTTTATTGCAACGTATTTTCTTCGTCATTTCATTATATATATATATATATTTTTTTAACTAACGCTTTTCTTTTTTTTTTTTTTTTTTTTTTTTCAACAGGCATCACCGATGAAGAAGCCATTGCCGCTTCTCTGAAGACTTTCCAGGAGGAGGAACGTCTCAGAGAATCTATGGGTCTGAGTAAGTTTCGATTCATCGAATTTTTCATTTTCCTTGCGTTATGGTCGACCTAACCTTTCCATCTTAATTGCAGGGACTTCAATGCCGCTCCCTCCTAGCGACGCAGATGTTCTACCAGCGGCCGATGTTCCTGTTTCCTCTAGGACACCGCAGGAGGCTCATCTCGGAGAGCCGATGAGAGATGCCTTGAAGGCTCTGGAGGCATCCCTGAATGAAGATGATGATGCCTTGAAGGAGGCATCACGGAGGTCCCTCATGACCGCTCGGGAGGAGAGGAAACGGTTGAGGCGTGAGGCGAAGGCGCGTAGGGCTGCCTTGGCTATGGGAGCGGGCCCTAGCACCGTTCCTCGAGCTGATACTCCCTCTGAAGAGGCCCCTGTCGCCCTGTCCACTCCCCGCAGAGGGGTGGCACGTGCAGCTCGGAGCGCGAACGGTAAATCCGCCTCAGGTAATGTTTCTCTTGGAGTTTTTGTTATAAGTATCTTAATGTCGTTTGTCCTTACGTCTCTCATCTTGCAGGACCAAGTCCGATCGAGGGGGAGGCGGAAACCGTCAATCTCGAAGGGACAGAGAGGGCAGTACCTGCCGAACTCGAGTCGACGGTGGGCAACGTCGTTGTGGCTTTGGAGCTTGGGGTAGAGGTTGAGGGGCCTGCAGCCGATAAGGTCACGGATGCCGAACCCGAAGTGGTGGCAGATGACGTGATCATTATAACTGAGCCCAGAGTGGCGGCGAATGAGGCGCTCGAGACCGGTGATCCCCCGGCGATGGTGGACGATACAACCGCCACTATTGAGCCTGAGATGGTAGTGGGCGAGGTGGCCACGATTCCCGAAGACGAGCCAACCGCTCCTTCTCTGGAATCTGGCAATACTCCAGTCATAGCTCTTCCCGTCTACGGTCCTCCGCCGTCTGGTGGCGCTGGTGAGTACTTGTTCCTGATTGGTAGCTTTGTCTTTTTAGCGGTAGAATTATTTCCAACTCTCTCTTGTTGTGACTGCAGCGTTGCAAATCGAAGGGGGAGCAGGAAGATCGGCTGTGCCACCAGCCCTTCCGGACTTGCCACCTGTCTCCACTGGTATAGTAAACCATCTTATCAATGACTTCCTTTATATCTATCGAATCATCATCTAATCGCGTTTCGTCTTTTTTTCAGCCGTCATTCCAGTCTCGGTGCCTTTCGAGTCTCGCATTACAATACCGGGCGGCCCTTCCCAGCGACGTCCGTCTTCAAAAGGTGCCGCGAATAGTTTGCGCATGTTGAACGACTACATTGAGGAACTCGACATCGAGGCTCCTGTATCTGCTGAGGACTTCGCCACGACGGTTAACCCAATGTTGGCGATATTTGCCACCTTCCATGACGAGGGTATTGTTGCCTCCTGGGTTAACTATTGTCGGGAGGTCGAGGCTCGCCTTCATCAGTTGGAGTCAATGCGCCCGTCCCCCGAGACTTTGGCCTTGAGCACTCAACGGGGAGCATGGCTCGAGCAAAGCGCTTCTCGTTTCCGTCATCTGGAACAAGAAGTGGCTTTGAGGCTGAAGGAGTGCCAAGATTCTTCGAGCAGAACTGCTCGCTTGCGTGCCGAAGTTGAGGCGAACGCTGCTGAGGTAAAGACCGTGTTCGAGGGTCTTCTGGAGCGCATGTCGAATGGGCTGAGATTAAAGCGGGCACTTGATGTCGCCGAGCATGACATTCCAGGCCGTGAAGCTGCTTATCAAGCCGTCAGGGATCAGCTTGCCTCCGTCGCACAGCAACGGGCCCAGGTGGAGGCGGAGTTGGCAGTCGCATCCAATCAGGAAAAGGCATGGAAGGAGGTGTACGAACAACTGATAGAGCTATTTAAGACGCTTCCTTCCCAATAGCTGCCTTTGTATCAGTGTATTTGTAAAAAATTTCTTTTCTGAGTAACGTGTACCCTTTCTTCGCTCTTTTGTATGATTCACCATGTATTTGATTGAGGTCAATGAATAAAGATACACACTTTCTTTTGCAATATCTTGTATGTTCTTTTGTTTTCTGCCTTTACACCATGATGTTGTCGATGAGCTTGATTGGCATACAA
Source organism: Agapanthus africanus (assembly GCA_030015575.1). NCBI lineage: Eukaryota > Viridiplantae > Streptophyta > Magnoliopsida > Asparagales > Amaryllidaceae > Agapanthus > Agapanthus africanus. Next base: position 452,356,929 of record CM057349.1, on the reverse strand, counting down.
CTTAATTTCTCCAAGAGGCGGCGATGGCTTAGGCCGCAGGTTCAGATCTGCCGCCTAAGACTTTTCAATTCTATGAGCCGTGAGGGTCTCATAGAGATTTTTCTCCCTACGGATCGAGAGGATCTCATAGGTGGATTTTCTCCTTAGGAATCGTGAGGATTCCTAAGTGTGGTTTTCTCTTATAAGTCGTAAGGATCCTATAAGAGCATTTCTCCCTCTTACGAGTCGAGAGGACTCGTAAGCGGTTGTTTCCCTCTTTGTCGAGAATCGACTTCAGAGAGTGAGACCCGTGAATAGTATGCAAGAGACCATTTAGGATTGACTTGCAGGGTCCCATTGTTCAGGAAGCAAGTTTTTGAATCCTTACTGCCCGAGATGTGAGTCAAAGAAGCTCTCGTCACGGAGTGTTTGTATCCGTGAGTTGAGAAGTTTGCTGGGATTATTTGTTTCCTCAGCGCCAAGGATTATTTGTGTCCTTGGGGTTTGAAACGAGTCGATGGTTCCTACGGAGGCACTGGTGGCTCTGCGGGTCGACGCGGATCAGAAGGCTCTCGTCAAGGAGTGTTTGTATCCGTGAGTCGAGGAATTTGCTAGGGATTATTTGTGTCCCAAGCGCCAAGGATTATTTGTGTCCTTAGGGTTTGAAACGAGTCGATGATTCCCACGGAGGCTCTGGTGGCTCTACAGGTCGACGCGGATCAGAAGGCTCTCGTCAAGGAGTGTTTGTATCCGTGAGTCGAGGAATTTTGCTAGGGATTATTTGTGTCCCAAGCGCCAAGGATTATTTGTGTCCCTAGGGTTTGAAACGAGTCGATGATTCCCACGGAGGCTCTGGTGGCTCTACAGGTCGACGCGGATCAGAAGGCTCTCGTCAAGGAGTGTTTGTATCCGTGAGTCGAGAAATTTTGCTAGGGATTATTTGTGTCCCAAGCGCCAAGGATTATTTGTGTCCTTAGGGTTTGAAACGAGTCGATGATTCCCACGGAGGCTCTGGTGGCTCTACAGGTCGACGCGGATCAGAAGGCTCTCGTCAAGGAGTGTTTGTATCCGTGAGTCAAGGATTTTGTTAAAGTCACTGGCTTCTTCGGTTGAAATGAGCCGTTGAGGTTTGGCTTCGTCGTTTGACAGAATCCGCTGGGGAAGTATGGTTTCTTCTTTGTTTACGCCCTTGGATTGTATACAGGGATCGATGTGACCTCTACTGTAGGGCCAAAGTTTTATCATTTCTTCTTTTATTTTATTTTATTTCCGCGATGCTCTATCATTTCAGCTTTTATATCGCGAAGGTCGCGATTGCCCAAACATTTCGGCAATTTTTCGCGGTGCCCAATCATTTCGGCTATTTTTTCATGCATACACCTTTTTTTTTTTTTTTTTTTTTTTTTTTTTGCAAGTCGTCCCATCATTTCGGCTATTTCGTATGCATGTGCGGCCTACTGGCTTTTCGCTGTAAACCTGAATTTGGACACCGATTTCGGCATCAGCACCGCTACAACTGGGATATTGCCAGGAGCGGATCATCATTTGCCTCTGTCGTTGTCAAACAAAGGAGGCTTAGCGACCAGGGTTAAGGTCCCGTCGACTAAGGCTTTTAACTTCATGAGCCGTAAGGGTCTCACAAAGTTATTTCTCCCTACAAGTCGTGAGGATCTTATAGGTGCATTTTCTCCTTAGGGATCGTGAGGATTCCTAAGTGTATTGTTCCGCTGTAAGTCGTAAGGATCCTACAGGAAGGTTTTCTCCTTATAAGTCGAGAGGACTTACAAGTGTTGTTTGCTGTACAAGCACATCCCTAGTCATGGATGGGACTTTGTTAGGGAAATATTTATTTGTGCCCGTGGATTGTATACAAGGGTCAACATGAGCCGCTTGTAGGGCAGCATTGGAAGTTTGTGGGGGTTTGCTTAAGCACAGGTTTAGGTCTCTGTGACTTAAGACTTTCAAATCTTATGAGCCGTGAGGGTCCCATAAGAGAGTTCTCCTTACGAGTCGTGAGGATCTCGCAAGTGTATTTTCTCCTTAGGAGTCGTGGGGATTCCTAAGTGTGTTGCTCCCTTGTGAGTCGTAAGGATCTCACGCGGGTGGTTTCTCCTTATAAGGTCGTGAGGACCCTATAAGTGTCTTCAACGAGGTTGCGCCCTTTCAGGTTTTCACAAACACTCGCCGGTAGTCCTGTTGTTTTTACTCACGGAGCCCTTTCGGGTTTTCATCCGTGCCCATTTTGCTTATGGACTTACCGCTTTTTTTTTGCTTTTTTTTTTTTTTTTTTTTTTTTTTTTTTTATCGTCAGCCTAAAGATGCTGTGGTAGTAGTTTAAAGACGTTTCGGTCTGTTATTAGTTTAAGGACATCTCGGTCCGCTATTAGTTTAAGGACATTTCGGTCCAATGTGGAGAGGGCTGACTACTGCTTATAAAGCTTGGGCTTAGGAAGACAGCGAGCGGACATAGTCGTCGTCATCTGCTATTGACCTAGGCTGTGGCCCATTAAGCGTAGTATTTCTTTAAGAAGCGACCGTTTATTGGTCTGAAGGGTCTTTCACCGTGCATGTCCATGAGTAGATAGGCCCCGCCCTGGTAGACCTTATCGATGATGTAGGGTCCTTCATAGTTTGGCTCAAACTTTCCCCGCTTGGCGCGATTGGGGATCATGGGCCTTTTGACCACTAGCACTAGTTCGCCTTGATGGAACGTTCTCGGTCGGGTCAATCTTTCGTATGAGCGCGTCATCTTTGCTTTATAAGCCTCTAGATTTTGTTGCGCTATGAGCCGTGTTCCTTCAAGGGCGTCAAGCTCCTCAAGCCGAAGGTGAGCATTTTCTACGTTCGTCAGCTCGTGGTGGACTGCTACTCGTAGAGAGGGTAACTCTATCTCGAGGGGGAGTATTGCTTCCGTCCCAAATACCAACGCGTATGGCGTTGTTTTTGTGGCTGTCTTGAACGTAGTTCGATACGCCCAAAGAGCTTCTTGCAGCCTCTCGTGCCAGTCTTTTTTATTTCGGGATACTGTTTTCTTTATGATCTTCGTCAAGGTCTTGTTGAAGGCCTCAGCTAGACCGTTAGCTCGCGGATTATAAACTGATGAATATCTCCAGTCTATATTGTGCTGCTGTGCGAAACGGCTAATCTTATGACTTCGGTAGGCTGGCCCATTGTCAGAGATGATCCTTCTCGGGGTTCCGAACCGGTATATGACGTGCGTTTTGAAGAAATGGAGAATGTTCTCCGTCTTCACTTCCCTCAACGGTACCGCCTCCGCCCATTTGGAGAAGTAATCAGTCGTCGCCAAGATGAAACGATGTCCTTTTGACGATGCTGGTTCGATGGGACCGACTATGTCAGTTCCCCACATTTCGAACGGCCAACTAGCCACTGTTGGGTGCAGTGGATTAGGATGCTGATGGATAAAGTCCCCATGAATTTGGCACGAGTGACATTGTCCGGCGTATTCCAGGCAATCCTGCATCATCTTAGGCCAGTAGTAGCCCATCCGCTTTATCTTTAATTTCATTTTAGGGCCTGCTTGGTGGGAACCACAGAGTCCGTCGTGAACCTCTTGGACGACCCTTCTCGCCTCGTCAGGTCCTAAGCATCTTAGCCACAGAGAGTCGAATGACCTTTTATACAAAGTATCATTGACGAAGGCGAAAGACAGAGCCCGTTTCGTGAGCTGATGTCTTGTGGACGCTTCTTCAGGTATTCGGTGGAACTTGAAGTAATCTATGAAGACTTCTCTCCAGTCCTCGGTATTTTCCCTGTCTTTTGTTTGCAGGGTTGTCTCCTCTTCCGCTTCTTTTTCTTCAGACGATTTTGGAGATATTTCTGTTGGGGCGAGCACTCGACGGCTTTGTACTATGATTTTAACGTCGTCGAAGTTCTCGTCAGCCAGTTCTTTAGCAAGTTTGGCTAGTGCGTCTGCTTTGCTGTTTTCCGCACGCGGTATGCTTTCCAACGTGTAGGAGGGAATTTGGGTTAGCAGTTGCTGCACTTTTTCACCGTATTTTATTAATTCCGGTTTACATGTTTGGTAATCGCCGTTCACTTGACTGACGACCAATTGGGAGTCCCCGTATATGAGGAGGTTCTCAATTCCCATATCGATGGCGATCTCGAGGCCTGCTATCAGAGCCTCATATTCAGCTTCATTATTCGTTCTCGGTTCTGTCAAGGAGAAGGCGAAGCGCATTATCCCTCCTTGTGGAGTCACGAAGATGAGTCCCACCCCCGATTTGATCATTGGCGTACTTTGTTTGTGCTTTTTCATGGAAGATGCTCCGTCGAAATAAAGTTCCCAACGGGTATCACCACTGTCGATTGTGTCAAACGCATGTCTGTCTGGCAAATCGCAGTTTAAAGGAGAATCGGCAGGTATGGGATGCTCAGCAAGGAAGTCGGCGATGGCCTGGCCTTTTACTGCCCTGAGAGGTTGATATGTTATCGAAAATTCCATCAAGAGTAGGGCCCATTTAGCGAGACGCCCTGTCAATATGGCTTTTGACATTAAATATTTGAGAGGGTCCACTTTTGAAATCAGACGGACCTCGTGCGCTAACGCATAGTGCCTAAGCTTTGTTAGTGCGAAGATCAACGCCAGGCAGTGTTTTTCAATGGGAGAGTAATTGCTTTCTGCCCCCAGCAGAACTCGACTTAGGTAGTAGAGTGCTCTTTCTTTCCCTTGGTCGTTCTCTTGTGCCCATAATGCGCCCAAGGAACCTTCGAGGGCGGTTGTATAAAGAATGAGAGGCTTCCCCTTAACCGGAGCAGCCAGCACCGGCGGGTTTTGCAGGTATTGCTTGATCTCATCTAGCGCGCCTTGGCATTTTTGATCCCAAACGAATGGGGTTCCCTTCTTCATCAGGTGACTATAAGGACGGCACTTTCCTGAAAGGTTAGCTATAAATCGCCTTATATACGCGAGCTTCCCTTGGAGAGACCGCAGCTGTTTGAGAGTCCTCGGTGGAGGCATTTCCATGATCGCTTTAATCTTCGACGGATCTATTTCAATACCCCGGTGTCGAACGACGAATCCTAGGAATTTGCCCGAGGAAACCCCAAACGCACATTTAAGAGGGTTCATCTTCAAGTTGTATTGCCGAAGGCGTTGAAACACGATCTTTAAGTGCTCGAGATGTTCTTCGTATGATTTGCTTTTAACCACAAGATCGTCGATATAGCATTCAACGATTTCATGTATGAGGTCGTCGAAGATCTTTGTCATGGCCCTCCGATAAGTAGCACCGGCGTTCTTCAAACCGAAGGGCATCACTTTGTAACAAAATATACCAAGAGGAGTCCTGAAGGCTGTGTGCTTCTGGTCTTCGGGATGCATTTTTATCTGGTTATACCCCGACGAGCCGTCCATGAAGGAGAAAACCTCATGAGTGGATGTGTTGTCTATCATAAGTTCAGTGACTGGCACTGGGAAATCATCTTTTGGGCAGGCTTTATTAAGATCCCGAAAGTCTACGCATATGCGTACTGTCCCATTTTTCTTCATTACTGGGACGATGTTGGCAATCCATTCAGGGTACTGAACTTCCTGAATGAAGCCAGAGTCGATTAACTTTTTGACTTCGGTGTTTATGCTCATCTCAAGCTCGAGTCGCATTCTTCTCGGCGCCTGTTTGATTGGCTTGACGTCTGGGGATATTGCTAGTCTATGTACAGCAACTTCTGGATCTAATCCCGGCATCTCGGAATAGTTCCATGCGAAGCAATCTTTATGCTGCACAAGGACGTCTTTTAACGCAGCCACCCTCTCTTCAGACAGCAGCTCGCTGACGAATGTCGGTCGCGGATCATCTACTGTCCCCAACTCAATTTTCTTAAGATTGTCTGCGATGGTATGGATTCCGTCCTCCAGTTCTTTCGGAGCTGGGGGAAATTCTGAGATCACCTCGTCGCTGCCGCTTTCAAAGCACCAAGGGAGGTTGTTCATATCCTCGGACCCTTCTTTTAATATTGTTATCACATGGCAGGTGCGAGTTTCCTGCTGATCCCAATGCGAGGTTGGTCTTGTTCTTGTGTTTTTGGGTTCGTGCTTTTGCGGCGGCGCTACCTTCCAACTGTCAGACAATGCGAACTTGCCAAGCTGATATTGATCCTCCGCCCAATTCTTAAAGGTGAAGCAATCTTCGAGTGGATGCCCTATTACTCGATGGTAAAAGCAATATTTTGGGTTGGAGACTTCGCCCGCCTGCTCAGGATGTTTAGACTCTGGCAGAGTAAGCATTTGATGTTTCAGAGCAAGCTCAAGTATTTTCCTTGTTTTGTTCTGAGGAAATGAGTATGCTCGACCCATTTTCTTCATGATGGCTTGGTCAACAACGCTTGACTCTCGGATGCGTGGCTTCTTAGCTTTGCTTTGCGGTTGTCGAGCGCTTCTCTTGCCTTTCAACTTATTTCCGCCTTCGAGTCGAACTTTCTTCATAGTAGGTTGACAAGGGGCGGCGTTTTCGTCTTTCATCGCCCGCTGAAGGAGGCGCCGTGTCTTGGCCTTCTCATAGATTGCCATTTCACGATCATGATCATCTCGGGATTCTCGACTGGCATCCCTTGTAGGTTTGCTCATTTGGCCTTCAGACGATGGGTTAGGAGGTCTTGCATAGGGAATTTTCACTGATTCCGGATTAGTTTCTTCCCAGTGAGCGTCTGCTTCTTCATCAAAGTCATACATGACATAACAGCTGTTTATTAGCTCACGTTTCTTTGAGCGAATATACCCGAGCCCTTTCGTTTCCGTTCTCCCGTTAGGCAGTTTGCATTGAGTTCCGGGAACGTTCCAGACCTTGTCATAGAATTTGGCCTTTCTGACGGTCTGTGTGAAGGACATCCCTTGGCGTTTCAGCAGCTTCTTCAAACCTTCGGTATAATACCTGGGGAGACGGATAGGCTGGAGCCTGTCGAGCGTGGGATCCGCGCCGTGCCAAATTTCCTTTTCCACCTTGTTTTCTTCAGAACGGTAGAATAGGATTGCTTTCTCGCCTTTTCGTCCAGGAGGGATATAGAATGTCTGCAATTCTTCTATGCTGTTGGTGTCGAGTGCATCCAGTTCTTTGTAATGCTCGAGCGGCACCAAGGTTATCTGTAGACTTCGCTCTTCCTCGGCAGAAGCCCGTATCGAAGGCCGAGCAGGGAATACAGCATGAACTTCATCCTCTGAGTCACTACCGAAGATCAATGAAGGACCAGATGGTCCTGGCCTGGTGGACCGGGACGGACCTGAATAAATTATATCCTCCTCCTCCTCGGTGTCACTGCCGAAGATAGGGATGGTTGCGTTAGTTTTGTTCTCCGGTTTGTGACACCTTTCCGCGTCTTCGAAATTCGGTATGAAGTATTTGGCATCTTCATACTTGCGAACTTCGTTCACGGAAAATGGATTCAACTCTCCTGCCACTGTGTACTCGAGGCCGTCCCTAGAATACTTCATGCACTGATGCTGTGTAGAAGGGATGATATTGTATTCGTGTAGCCATGGTCGGCCGAGCAGAGCATTGTAGCACGTCTTGGCGTCTATAACATGGAATTTGATGTCTGTGACGAGCACCCCGAAGCGTAGCGTCAATATCACAGATCCGAGAGTCTTTGAGGATTGAGAGTCGAAACCGGAGATGGTGATTTTGTCCCGGGCGAGGTGTTGGACACTCATGCAAATCTCCTTTAACACTCGCACATTGAGTAAATTGACAGACGATCCGTTATCGACCAAGATTTTTCCTATCCTTATGTCATGGCAGTATCCTGAAACATAAAGTGGGCGATTGTGCTCACATGTTCCGAGGAGAAGGTCTTCATCACCAAAAGCAACGTCGGCTGTGTGCACCTCTTCCAATTCATCCTTCATCTTTTGTTCGGCTAGGAAAGCCTGGAACTGGTCCGGATCTTGTAGGGCCTTAATCAGAGAATCCCTCGCTTCTTTCGATAGCAATAGGGCATCGAGAATGCTGAGTTGTGAGGGTAGCTTTCTCAGATGCGCCAAGACATTGTAATCTACTTTATTCCTTTTTGGGGGATTCTTGGCGGTTAACTCTTCCGCAACTTGGCCATCCAAAGCGATGTCTTCAGAGACCTTCTCTTTCCCTTTGTTTTTCTTATTCAAGGGTCCGAGGTTCTTTTCGGGTAATGTTCGATTGCGCAGCTGTATATTCTCGCAGGCCTTTAGTTCTTTTTCTTTTCCTGAAGTGGATTCTTCGAAGAGAGGGCCAAGCTCTAGCTCTTCATCGGAGTCGCTCCCAAATGTAGGCACTTGTGACCCGGTAGTGTTAACCATGTGACAATTGCCGGCAGTTCTTTCAAGTTCTTTAGTCGTATTTCTTTGGCCTCGGCGAATTTTACGTTTTTCCCGTTTAAATCGTTGTCGATCAGCGACATATCCTTGCCACCATCCATTGAAAGCTTTGCAATCTTGGGTGGAATGCGAGACCTTCTGATGGTATAAGCAATAAAAGGGGTGCATTTCTACCGCGCCGGTAACTTTTTCTTCAGAGGGTGGTAGCTTCATGCCCATCGATATGGCCTTAGCAAATTTCTTTTTTATCTTGAATTGGCTTTTGTCAGTGGTGGAGGCATTTTGCTCCAACGGGATCATTTCAGCTCCTTCCTCAAGTCGCTGACGCTTAGCCCTTTCGAATATAGCCATCTCGCGTTCTCGATCAGCCTTGCTTTTCAACCGAGCTTCATTAAGAAACGCATTAATCATTTCAACCGGTAACCCTGGGGTTCCTGATTCGGCATTTGCCCCCAGCGTTTCAGTGCCAGAAGTTCCTTCATCGTTCGTGGTCGAATGGGAGATCATATGACAGCTTGCCACATATTCGTCAGATCCATCCGATGAACTTTCTCCTTCATCTTCTTTTTGGAAGACGTGATCAAGGAAATCTTGGAGCGTGATGGGAGTTCGCGCCTTTTGGTTATATTCATCCAGCGCATCGATTTGCTTTTGTAAGTCCGTGCGCTTGTCGCCAGGCTTCACGGGCTTCTTAGATTTCTTCTTCTTCTTTTTCGAAGATTTTGACGGCTGGCTATGAACGCTTGAACTACCACCAGCGGTCTTCGGAGTCGGTCGTGGCTTCAACATCCCCTCAATAACCTGCGGTTCCAAGGGGTTCTTCCACTTGACCGCTGGGCAGGTTTGAAGATCATTTAGCATTCTCCTCGTTTTGGCCGATAATACAACCTCCCAGGGAGCCTCTTCAATGACGGAGCATGTTGCCCCCGGCGCATTCGTTCCCTTATAGGTGTGAGGCTGCGGAGGGTTCACCTTCCATTTGTCAGATAGCGCAAATTTGCCCTGACGGTACTGATTCTCCAGCCAATTTTTGAAGACGTAACAGTCTTCGATTGGATGTCCCAACACTCTATGATAAGGGCAGTAATTAGGATCGTTAACGTCACTTGGTTGCGACGGACGTTTTGGATCTGGCAGATTTATGAGCCTGTTGCGCAATGCCAGCTCGAATAACCTCCTTGTTTTATCACGGGGGAAGGAGTAAGCCCGTCCCATCCTGTCCTCAAGGGGTACGTACGGGCGTGTATTATTTGGACGAGCAACCGGCTTCGAATCGTTCGGTTGTTGTTGGGCATTAGCGACGACGATCGCTTTTCCCTTTCCTTTGTCGTTTCGGGAATCCGGCTTCGGGAGAGGAGGTTTATGGCCCATCTGGTCCATCTGCGCCAATTTGTCGATCAAAGCCTGGAAGGAAGTCGGCTTGAAGAACATCATAAATTGTGAAATGGTTGCTTGTGGATCGAGTGTTCCAACAAACATTCCCACCGCAGGGGCTTCTTCTATGCGCTGTTCACACTTAGACCATAGATTACGCCACCGTATAGCGTACTGAACCCATGTCTCGCCGGGTTTTACCCTGGCATTGATCAGTGCCGTCATCGGGGTACGCTCGCTGGCACTTGCAAAACGTTGGGTGAAGAGCAGCTCCATCTCCGCAAAGGTTTTAATAGAGTCGTTGGGGAGCTCGGAATACCACTCGAAAGCCGTATCTGATAAGCTTCCAACGAATTGGCGCAGCAAAAGTTTGTCGTCGCCTCCAGTGTTACCACAAAGCGCCCTGAACTGGGCAACATGTTGATGGGGATTGCCGGTCCCTTTGTAGACATGAAACTTAGGAATTGTGTAACCTGGCGGGTACTTGATTTGGTCATACCAGCCCGGATATGGCCGTCCCGTTTTTACAACGTGGCCGGCTGCTTCGGCCGCCTGATGCACCCGTATTTGTTGAGCAATATATTCATCCAAATCAGCTTTTGATATGGTATCCTCTTTAGCTGTGGATAGAGCCGGTAGAGGATTCGATGTCTCTCCCCTATCATCTTCAAAAATGATCGGGGGATCTCCAACAGGTGGGTCTGGTTGAATCATCATACCCACCACATCCTGGAATAGGAGGGCCATTTTCTTTATGTTGGCTGCCTGTTCCGCAGCCTCTTTGTCTCTCTTTTCCAGTGTTCGGCGGAGGAACTCAGCGTCGGTCTCTTCCTCTTGGCGTTCATCTAAGGACGTCTCAGGATTCTCTTTTGGCCCCGTGAGTGCAGCCATTGTAGTCATCATCTCCTGGAGCTTTTGTTGCTGCTCCTGAGACTTGGTCACTGACCGGGTAAGCGGTCGGTGGCCCGTAGAAGTACGACTTTCTTCTTTTCCCGAAGCCATATAGACCGTATGTACTATCATGCCCCCTGACTTGGGGCGTTTGGGTTCGCCGCTTTTAGATTTTGTCATCGTCGCGGGAGCTTTCTCTGGTCTTTTCCTTTTATGGACCTTTGAGGTTGAAGGAGCCGCTGAAGTGGGCATCCTAGCATTTGTTGCCCCCTGCCGTTTAATGGGGGGGTTCTTGTCTTTTTCCACCTTCGCCCTTTTCTGGCGACGGAAGTGGTCTGAGTCAATCACGGAGTCTTGAACTCTCCGCCAGACTTTATAAATTTTGGACGACAGCCGTTGAGAGGGCTGTTCTTGTTTTGCCTCCGGAGCTTTCTCCACGGGCGGAGGAGATCTTTTCAATACGGCGATTGGGGAGTTCTTTCTCACTTTCCTCAGTAATTCAAAGCTGTTCCCAGTTGGAACAGCAGCGCTGACCTCCGCCACTGGAGCAGGCGGGGTTAGCCCTGAAGGGGAGTTACCTCCTGCTTTCCTTATTCGTTGCCAATGACGACGTCGCGCACGACGAGCCATTGGGACTGGCTCGGAAATCGGGATAGTTTCTTGTTGCCCCCTGTTTGGGTGTGGGGTAACTGCCGGTGTCAGCCTATCAAAGACTGATGCTTTTTGACCAGCTGAAGGAGGAGTAGGAACCGTCAATCTTGTGAAGACTGACTTTCTGATAGGAGAAGCCGCTTCAACGACTTCCGAAGCTGTGGCCGTTGCCCTCTTTGGGACAGCCACTTTATGATCCTGACCTAGCCTGGTAAAAACAGAGGCTGTTGGTTTAGTAGCAGGCGACCCGTTGACAGGGGTCGTGGTAGCAGTGAGCCGGTCGAATACCGACTTCTTGTTCGCTTCTGGTGCGGATATCGGCATGGAGAAGCTTGCGGGTGGGACCATGGTCCCGAAAAACAAACCGGTGGTGGCCTGAGTCACCTGGTCTACCGGCAGAGTCAGGAAGGAAGCCGCCTGGGGCCCATATGCTATACCTCGCGGTGAGGTGGAGCGTCCGCTGCAATGGCATTTCGAACAGTTGGTGGCCATTGAATCTTGAGTTCTGCGCCAGACAAAAGACCAAATTTTAGCAACTTGAAATCCGACGACAACCATTTAACAAACCGCGATTGGTTCGCGAAGACGACACACGAAGTGTGGAGTGGAAAGAGGAAAAGGTCCCACCGGGCGTGCCAGAATCTGTTCCCCTCCGAACGGCGGCGCACAAGACTGCGATGTCCTGGCGCTGAGATTCGGGGCAGATGCTATTTGGTTTTATCCGTCTACCTCTCCGAAGATGCCAAGTTGATTTATGGCACCGTGTATCGGAGGTTTAGACGGATGCGGCCGATGTAGCAGACTTTGTCAGATTCCCCCTCGCTTGAGGGGTTTTTGATTGTGGGGACGCTCTTCCCTGCAGGCGCAAGCCCCTGCAGTTAATTACGCTACCGCATCGCGGTAACAACTTTCTCCTTCTCCAGAATTTCACTTCGTGTCGTGGGTGTTTGTTTTGTTTGTGGTTGCCCGTGGATTGTATACGGAGACTGAGTAATACCGTCGCCCGTAGGACGTGGATTAGTCCAAATCCGTGTTTGCTTAGATTTGAGTTTGGTGTTTTTTACTTTAAGGATGCATTAGTCGTATTGCGACTAAGATCAACTTAAACATTCGTCAAAGATACGTTAGTCCTGTTTTGGACTAAGATCAACCTGACGTGGTGATTCATTTAATTTATGGCCATCGGGACTCATCACCTCTTTAACATCGTTGAAGGATTACAACGATAGGTGTCAGAGGAGCTCAGAGATGTACCCTTGAACCAAAGCTGATTGAGGGTTTTATAGTCCATTTAAGTGTTTAAGGATACGTTAGCCGTGTTTGGGGCTAAGATCAACTTAAACGGGATCGTTTAGATCCGGCAAAAGAACAATTGGCTCTATTGTTCCAGTTTAGGGACGTAGTGGTCCATTATTAGTTTAGGGACGTCTCGGTCCGATACCAGTTTAAGGACGTAGTGGTCCATTATTAGTTTAGGGACGTTTCGGTCCGATGCCAGTTTAGGGACGTAGTGGTCCATTATTAGTTTAAGGACATTTCGGTCCATCGCCAGTTTAGGGACGTGGTGGTCCATCATTAGTTTAGGGACATTTCGGTCCGATGCCAGTTTAGGGACGTAGTGGTCCATCATTAGTTTAAGGACGTCTCGGTCCGATATTAGTTTAAGGACGTCTCGGTCCGATATTAGTTTAAGGACGTCTCGGTCCAACATTAGTTTAAGGACGTCTCGGTCCGATATTAGTTTAAGGACGTTTCGGTCCGATATTAGTTTAAGGACGTCTCGGTCCGATATTAGTTTAAGGACGTCTCGGTCCAATATTAGTTTAGGGACATCTCGGTCCATCATTAGTTTAAGGACGTTTCGGTCCACGAGTTTAAGGACCCCGCAGTCCATAGCGATGTGTGGTCGTTGGGACCCGTCACCTCTTTGACGTCGTTGAGGAATTACAACGATGGATGTCAAAGGAGTTTGGAGATGTACCCTCGAACCGGATGTAGATTGATTTAGGAGAACCATTTTGCTCAGTCAATTTAATTTAAGGACCTATGGCCACGATTGGGCTAAGTCTAGTTGAAAATGTCCAACATTTTATTTGCTTTTGCATTGCATTTCTTTTTATTTTTATTTGGGCTTTGCCCAGAAAGGATGCAAAGCATCAATTTGTTTTGGGCTCTGCCCCTTTTTATTGTATTGCAATTTAATTTGGTCTACTAGGCCCCTCTGATTTGGGCCTGGCCCTTCAGTAAAATGCATTGCATTTGTCAGGCGCTTTGCGCCAATCACTAAGCGCAAGCGCTTGTGGTGAGGACACGTGTCATGCTCTGGTGAGCGCAAGCGCACTAGCGCAGTGCGCTGCGCTGTTGCGCTGCGCTGTTGCGCTGGCGACACGTGGCGCGCTCTCAGCGAGCTGCGCCAATTCTAGAGAGCAAAGCTCTATCTTAAGGGCGTTTAGCGCAAACGGTTCTATAGCCGACACGTGGCGCTCTCTTAAGAGCGCAACGGCGCAGTTTGGAAGTGCAAAGCACTAAGAATCTTTTAGATTCAAGAAGGGAAGTGCAAAGCACTGTTTAATTTCTTGATCTAAATTAGATCAAAGAAAAATAAGATTTTCTTTGTTTGAAGAACCAGAGGTTCATAAAAGTGCCAAGCACTATTATTATTATTATTATTATTTTTTTATTTTTATTGTTTTTAAAGAACCGGAGGTTCACAAGAAGTGCAAAGCACTATTTATTATGTAGAGATCATTGATCTTGTTTTTAGATCAATGATCTATTAGAAGGAATTTCTTCTAATTCATGAAGGTTCTTTACCTTTTTCTTGAAATCTTCTCAGAATTCTCTCTGTTTTTAAGTTCTTGAGTTTTTAAGAAAAATTTTCATGCCTTTGAATTGAGGCTTAGGGTCCTTTTTATAGTGCTCACAAATTAGTTAAATTTGTTAAAGAGATCATTCTCTGAGTGATTTGGGGAATTTTCCCTACCGTTGGATCTTTGATCCAAGGGCTTCTGCCTTGCAGAAGAAAATCTTCTTGTTTCAACAAGAACAGAAAAGATTTCTTAAAAATCTTAATTTAATTTGGCGCAGATGCCCCAGCGCATGACACGTGTCGCGCAGCGCAGAGCGTAGCGCAACTGCGCTAGTGCATCTGCGCTGACACGTGTCGTGCAGCGCAGAGCGCAGCGCAACTGAAGCGTTGCTTCAGGCAAATAGAGCTCTGCTCTGATTGGGCGCGTCTTCTTGGGCGCAGCGCTGATACATCTGCGCCTGACACGTGGCGCGTTGCGCTCAGCGCAAAGGATCTGAAGCGTTGCTTCATTTATTAAATTTTTGAGAATCAGAAGCGCCGCTTCATCTCCTCTTTTCAAGTCAAACTTGTATTCCCAAAATTCTGATTTCCCGGGCCTTGGCAATGATTTCATTGTGCACAGAATTTTCTGTGCTTGGGTCTATATATATAACTCAAGGCTGAGCCTTTTCTTCTCTCATTTTCAGAGAACTTCTTCGATCATGGCTTGCAACCGCCCTCATGCCTGCCGACAACCATGGGAGGTGCCGATCCGGGACATCGTTCCTCGTTTTGCTGCACGTCTGGTGGACCCTTCTCTCTCGGACGAGCAATGCGACGCTGCAATGCACGAGCTTTTGACTCGTGTGGGGTCTCCTCTCCCTCCGAATTCCATTTGGCTTCGGATGATCCTTGCCTCGGCGCTTGCCGACATTCCCCCTCCTCCAGCAGAGATGTCCTCAGCAATGCTGGATGCCGCCGAAGATAAGATTGAGTGCTTTCTCGAAGCGCACTTGATCACCAAACCCTTGAGGGACTGCTCTTTCCACTTGCTGAGCCAGATACGGGCTCGTCGAGTCGT
Organism: Agapanthus africanus; assembly: GCA_030015575.1. Classification (NCBI taxonomy): domain Eukaryota; kingdom Viridiplantae; phylum Streptophyta; class Magnoliopsida; order Asparagales; family Amaryllidaceae; genus Agapanthus; species Agapanthus africanus. Next base: position 452,341,857 of record CM057349.1, on the reverse strand, counting down.
CATCGCCACTTTCTCCCAGGAATGCGGCGTCGACCGTTGGATGGCTACCCCTCGGGAAGATCGCCGCTTCGACGCGATGGAGAAGGCGGAGAGGGAGCTGAATAATTTTCTTTTCCTTTTTGTGAACCCTTGTCTCTCTGATCCCGTATTCGGTGATCTTTTTTTAAATTTAATAATAAATAAATGTTTTGATTAAGTATTTTATTATCTGTTAAGTGTTCTTTTTATTTGAACTCTTTGTTGTGCTTGTGCATCGTATTTTAATTTGTTGTTATCAAGTGCATGTAATTTTGCATGGCTAAATTGCCTTTGGCACTTAGCCCCTTTTTCTGCACTAGCGCATCTGCGCTGACACGTGTCGCGCAGCGCAACTGTGTTGCCACGTGTCGCACGGCGCAGAGCGCAGCGCGGCGCTTCCTTTAACAGAGCCTTGCTCTAATTGGACGCGCTGCGCTAATGTATCTGCGCTGGACACGTGGCGCAGAGCGCTAGCGCAAAGGATCTGAAGCGTTGCTTGCTTTAAACAGAGCCTTGCTCTGATTGGGTGCGCTGCGCTAATGTATCTGCGCTGGACACGTGGCGCGGAGCGCTAGCGCAAAGGATCTGAAGCGTTGCTTCCTTTGAACAGAGCTTTGCTCTGATTGGGTGCGCTGCGCTAATGTATCTGCGCTGGACACGTGGCGCAGAGCGCGCAGCGCAAAGGATCTGAAGCGTTGCTTCCTTTAAACAGAGCTTTGCTCTGATTGGGTGCGCTGCGCTTGAGACTTGAAGCGTTGCTTCGAAAATTTAAATTTTGAATTCAAACAGAGCTTTGCTCTGATTGGGCGAAACAACCCACACGCAACGGAAGGTAACCGTCTAAGTCCACCAGGAGATCAGCGGAAGACAACATATGACGGAGACCCGAAAAGGACCTCCATCAGTTGGCGCCGTCTGTGGGAATACGAAAACTCCACAAAAACAAAAGTTGGCCTTCCGATCTCCGTACACATGGCAATCGATCCCCCTGAAGATCCAAACGCCCGCTGTCTCCTCCCTCACAATGGAGACGCAGACGGGCCCTCACCCAACGTCGTCGGCCTCCCCGCTGGCTGCACCTCATAGGCCCCGGCGACCGCCAGAGCAAAAGAGCTAGGGGCCGAGAGCCCATCACCTTTGACGACGAGGATCTCCACGGCATATCTATGCCCCATAGTGACCCGCTGGTGATCATAGCCCAAATTCACCGGTACGAGGTCCACAGAATACTCATCGATTCGGGCAGCTCGGCGGACGTTCTCTTCCACGACTGTTTCCTACGTATGGGGATCGCCTCCGCAGACCTGAGACCGACCTCCCACGTCCTCTCGGGGTTCACCAACCATCCCGGCACAAGGGGTGGTCACCCTGCAGTTCACGATCGGGGAGCCCGGCCGCACGCGCACGCTGCCTGTGGACTTCATCGTAGCGAAGGTTCCATCGGCCTACAACGTCCTTCTCGGCCGCCCGACGCTGAACTCCCACCAGGCCCAGATCTCGACATACCACCTGGCGATAAAATTCCCCCTCGACCGGGACGGGATAGGTCGGGCATACGGGAGCCAGCCGGTCGCGAGGATAGGCCTCACAGAGACGTCTTCGCCCGAGCAGCATGCTGACGACACCAATGCGTGCAGCGACATCAAAGGATCCCTGGACACCCGGGACGAGCGGAAGGAGGTCCGTGGGGCGCCGGTCGAACCTCTTACCGAGGTTCCCCTAGCAGAAGGAGACCAAGGAAAGACCGCCCAGGTCGGGTCGCTCCTAGCGGGGACCCAGCGGGATGACCTGATCAAGTTCCTCAGAAGCAACTCCGACGATTTCGCCTGGGCGCCCGCTGACATGCGTGGGATCGACCCCAAAATCATCTCCTACAAGCTCGGAGTTGATCCTACGGCCCGACCCGTCAGACAGAAGAAAAGAAGCTTCGCCCTGGTCAAGCAGAAGGCGATCGAAGAGGAGGTCGATCGGCTCCTCGCCGCCAACTTCATTAGGAATGTACCCTACTCAGAGTGGCTATCGAACGTAGTCCGAGTCAAGAATTCATGCGGGAAATGGTGTATGTGCGTCGATTTCACCGACTTTAATAAGGCCTGCCCTAAGGACAACTTCCCGCTCCCCCGCATAGACCAGCTCGTCGACAGCTCGGCTGGTCACGAGCTATTGAGCTTCATGGATGCCTTCTCCGGCTACAACCAAATCCGTATGAACCCCGAAGACGAGGACCTGACCGCATTCACAACGGAGGGGGTGTACTGCTACAGGATGATGCCCTTCGGTCTCAAGAACACCGGGGCCACATACCAAAGGCTGGTCAATCGCATGTTCAAGCCTCAGATCGGCAGGAACATGGAAGTCTACGTCGACGACATGCTCGTCAAGTCCACCTCTTCGGCCGACCACGCCAAGGACCTGGGCAAGGCATTCGGAGTGCTCTGTAAATTCAACATGAAATTGAACCCCGCCAAGTGCGCATTCGTAGTCACCAGTGGAAAGTTCCTCGGGTTCATGGTCACTCACCGCGGAATCGAAGCTAACCCGGAGAAGATCGACGCAATCCTGAGCATGGCCGCACCCAAGACCAACGTCGAGATCATGCGGCTTACGGGGCCGGTCGCTGCTCTGAGCCGTTTTATGTCCAGGTCGGGGGAGAAGGGCCTTCCGTTCTTTAAGGCGCTAAGGAAAATTCCGAGGTTCGAATGGTCGGAGGAATGCCAAGCCGCCTTCGACCAATTGAAGAAGCACCTCGCTACACCGCTGCTGCTCACCCGGCCAGTGGAGGGGGACGAGCTGTCGCTGTATCTGGCAGTACCCGACCAAGCAGCAGGCTCGGTGCTCGTCCAAGAGGCCAAAGGGGCGCAGAAGCCGGTGTACTATGTGAGCCACGTGTTTAAGGACGCGGAGACGAGGTACCCCGCTATAGAGAAGATTGTCTTGGCCCTTGTGGTAATCTCACGGAAGCTGCGGCACTACTTCCAAGCACACACCATTATCGTTCTCACCGAGCGCCCGTTGGGGGCTATCCTGGCATCACTAGAATCCTCAGGCCGCCTGGAAAAATGGAGGTGGGAGCTATCTCAATTCGACATAAGGTATCGCCCGAGGCAAGCCATCAAGGCGCAGGCCTTGGCCGATTTCATCGTCGAATACACCATCCCTAGCAGGAAGCCGGAGTCCGCGCCGCCCGTCGCAGCCCAGTGTCCCATCCCGAAAGGCCCTAGCTCAGTTCCGGAGTGGGTCATCTACGTCGATGAGTCTTCTATCGAGGAAGGCTGCGGTGCCGGCCTCATCATCCGGGGACCGAACGAAGCCGAGATGGAGTACTCCTTGAGGCTCGGCTTCAAAGCTTCGAACAACGTGGCAGAATACGAGGCCCTCCTGGCCGGACTGCGCATGGCCGTCTGTCTGGGGTTGAAGATAATTCGAATCCGCAGTGACTCGGCCCTCGTTGTCGGCCAGGTGACCGGACGCTTCGAAGCTCGAGAGCCTCTAATGATGAAGTACCTGGACGAGGTAAGGAAGCTCCGGAAAAACTTCGACGAGGTCCAGGTAGAACAAATACCCAGATAGCTGAATGCCCAAGCACACGCCCTGAGCAAGCTAGCTTCGTCGTACTCGGCCAGTAATAGGCGGTCAATCCTCTTCGAAACCTTGCCTCGACCCAGCGTGGGAGACGAAGCGACGGCACTCCACGTGTATGTGGCGCAGGAGAGTGACCAGGATTGGAGGAAGCCCCTTGTGGAGTTCCTGAGGGACGGCGCGCTCCCGGAGGACCGGGCGGCCGCCCGCCATCTCCGGGCCAAAGCCCGCCACTTCGTCTGGAGCAACGGGAACCTCTACAAGAAGGCCTTCACTCAGCCCCTGCTCCGATGCGTTGACCCTTAAGAGGCCGACTACGTCCTTCGGGAAATCCATGAAGGGATGGGCGGCGCGCACCAGGGGACTCGAACCTTGATCCAAAAAGCGTTGCTCCAAGGGTACTACTGGCCCGCCATGCACGAGGACGCCCTGAAGCTGGTCAGGAAATGCAAAAGCTGCCAGCTCCACGGCAGCATTCCACGCCTCCCGGCTACCGAGCTAACCGCCCTGACTTCCCCATGGTCGTTCGCCCAGTGGGGGCTGGATATGATCGGCCAGTTCCTTACTGGAACAGGCGGGCACAAATACATCCTCGTTGTGATGGACTACTTCACCAAGTGGATCGAGGCCGTCCCCATCAGAAAACCGGACGCCGTCACGACCATCAAGTTCCTGCAGAACAACCTGATACTCCGGTTTGGCATCCCGAGGTGCATCATCACCGACTACGGGACGAACTTCGAGAACGAGAAAGTAAAGGACTTCTGCAAAGAGTACCATATCCTCATGAAGTTCGCCGCGGTCGCGCACCCCCAATGTAATGGGCAGGCCGATGTCGCTAACCGAGACGTCCTCCGGGGTCTCCGGACCCACCTAGAAGGGAGGCAAGGCAGTTGGGTCGAAGAGCTACCCCGGGTCTTATGGGCCCTACGGACGTCAAAGAAGACTCCCACCGGGGAGATCCCCTTCAGCCTCTGCTACGGGACTGAAGCGATCGTCCCAGCGGAGATCGGGCTGCTCAGTCACCGGGTCGAGCACTTCGACGATGACGCAAACACCATGGCGCTGCGGACCAACCTCGACATATTGTTGGAAAGAAGAGATTGGGCCCAGATCAGAGCCGCCGCCTATCAGCAACAGCCCGATACTACAACGCTCGGGTTAAACGTCGCTCCTTCAAGACCGGAGACCTGGTCCTACGGAGGAACGAGTTCATCGACCAAGACAGGCTTCACAAGTTCTCCCCAAAATGGGAGGGTCCTTCCTCGTCTCTGAAGTGCTTCTCGGCGAAGCCTACCGCCTACAAGTCGCGGACGGACGAAAGCTGCCGCGGCGTTACAATGCTGAGAAGCTCAAGCTATACCAATGAGGTCAGAGCCAGCGAGTGCTGTCCCAAACCCCCCCTCGAAATTTCCCTTTCACAAAGATGGTGTAAAGCGTTCTCTGATATTCATGTCCATACGAATAAGAACGTCGAATCTTTTTACCCCAGTAGAGTTCCCCCTTTACAAAAAGCCCTTCCAGAGGTAGTCGAGTCCGAGGATCCCTCGCTCGGCTATTCCCAGCGGGCAGCTTCCCTGCCACAACGCCGGGGATCAAAAGCCCTCACAGAGGCAGTCGAGCCCGAGGATCCCTCACTCGGCTATCCCCAACGGGCAGCTTCCCTGCCACAACGTCGGGGATCAAAAAGCCCTCCCAGAGGTAGTCGAGCCCGAGGATCCCTCGCTCGGCTATCCTTCAGGACAAAAGCCCTCGCCAAGAGGCACCGGGCAGTAACCCTGCCCGGCCAAGAGTCCTTGGTAGGCTTCTACAGCCCCTCCCGCGCTAAGGACCAAAGTCCCCCCAGAGGCGGTCGAGTCCTTGCTCGGCCATCCCCGGCTGGTAGCTTCCTACCACAACCGACAGGGATCAAAGTCCTCGCCAAGAGGCACTAGACAGTAACCCTGCTCCGTCCCTGTCCTGAAGGATCAAAAGCCCTCGCAAGAGGCAATCGAGCATCTACCCTGCTCGGTCTACTCCGGCTGGTAGCTTCCTACCTACAACGCCAGGGATCAGAATGCCCTAGAAAGGGCACCATAACGGCTACCCCGCTCGTCCATCCCAGGCTGGTAGTTGCCTACCCCCGACGCTAGAGTCAAAGCCCTCGCCAAGAGGCAACCGCGCAGCTTCACTGTCCGGTCATCCACAGCAAGCTTCTTACAGCCACTTCAGTGCTAAGGACCAAAGTCCTCAAAGAAGAAGTCGGGTCCTTGCTCGGCTGTCCTCGGCTGGTAGCTTCGTAACACAACCGACAGGAATCAAAGTCCTCGCCAAGAGGCAACTGCGCAGCTACACTGCCCAATCACTCCCGGCTGGTGGTCGACGCTCGAAGTCAAAGATGCCCTGTGGCCAGCGAAAGATCCGATACACCAAGGAGGGTAGTCAGGTTATCCAAATTTAGACGATCTCCCCCCGACTCCGGGGCCCATGGGGATACCTCCTCGGCAGCGATTGTCATGCTTGTCAGCTAGCAATTGAAGTCAACTCGACAGAAGATCACCAGACAGATGGCCAACCTGACACGAGAGCACTACAGTACAAGCAAAGATATCCTACGAACATCCTTCACACACAGAAGACAAAATGCAAATCGACGAATCAAGGATTTTCTTTTATTGCCAAGATCAAGGTTTTTACAAAGGGTATTATGGGGCCCCTCAGCCCTACAAACTGCCCGGAGGCTTACTTCGGCCCCTTCATCGCTGGCGTCACGGCCCGGGGCTCTACCACCGGAGACTCTGCCACCAAGGGCGCACCCTACTCCCCTCGCCATCTTCCACCGGAGGCCTCGCCGCCGGAAGCGGAACCCGAGCGCGGAGTTCACCATCGTCGAACTCAGGAAGCTGTTCCTTCACGGCGTCCAGGGCCTTGTTCCATGCGACGGCAGAATACTCGCCGAGCTCGGCGTAAAACTGCTCTGATGCCTTATACTCGGCCACAGCTTTCTTAGTCCGAGCCTCGGCAACTTGGGCCTTCAGCATCTCCCCTGCTAGCGTCCTTCTCTTTTTCCAGGGCCGCGAAGTGTCCGACCAAAACTGCCAGCTTCCTATCGGTGACCCTAAGGGACGCGTTCAGACGACGAAGGACACCCCGATTCGCCGAATTGGCAAGTTCCGCAGCCTCCGCCCGGCCCTCCGAGACGTCGGCCCTTGCCCTCTCCGAGCGCAGGTCACGTCGCAAAACCTCGACCTCTGAAGGGAACGCTTCTACTGGCCTCAGGGCGTGGAATGCCCCCTCGGCCTCCATACGAGTGGCAAGGGCACAATGTTGAAGGACCTGACAGAAAGCCGATGAGAAACCAGGAGGCCCCCGAGCCAGGATAAGGTATACCAAGAGGAATACATGCAAAGGGGTTCGTACCTGGACCGCCCCGTGGGCCATGGCCTCCAATTGATCCCTCAGAGAGCCGTGCGGAAGCTTTCCCCCGGCCGACTCCTCCATCCCGACGTGCAGGCCAGTGGCAACGGAAAGTCCAGACGGAACCGTGAAGATGGCGCCCCCCTCCTGCACGGAAATTCCCTCGGGGGCCCTCAACGACGACGCGCGAGAGACCATCCTCTTCCTCTTCAGAGAGGGCCTACCTCGCCCTTCTCTCTGTCCCCCGTCTGGAGCTCGGGTAACTGTGGACGACCCTGGCCGCCGCCGGAGAAACCACCGGATGCCGTCGACGAAGCAGACAGCCCTACCGGGGGCTCGGCCACGCCACAAGCCTCCTTCTGGCGTGAGCAACCCGAAAAGTGAGAGCGAACCATGTATTCGAAAGAAAGAAGAATGCCGAGCAGCAACATCTCAGGGAAGAGGGGGAAATGAAAGATTGGGGGCCCTGAGGCGGGCCCCATCCCTGTTTATTGCTGCGTACGGCCTCATCCAACGGCGACCGTCGCCTCCCGCCAAAACACCCCCCTAGACCAGCGGCCCTGATCGCTCCACGTGTCGACCCTACGTTGGACCGCATCCCATCTGACGCCGTAGGCCTGCATACGCCGCATCGGCCAATCGACATCTGACGCGTGGACCGTCGCTTCAGTTGCAGGGTGCACGAACCGGCGCGCTTTCTTTAAATGCGGAGATCTCGCCTTGATTCGCTAGCAGAAAAGACAACCGACGGCCCGAGGACTCGTCCCGACAAAACCCTAGAAAGGATCTCACCCCAGGAGGCCCGGCGGACCACTCCTGACCCGACCCGCTAGCTGGTCGGGACAAGAGTGGGGGGCTAATGATGATGCTCAGTATTGACAATCTCCAAGATCAGGACACGCGGCAGGTGGCGTGTCCTCGAACTCAGAAGAAAGGGCCCACAGGGGCCGATCCGGTCCCCCTGTACCCAACCTGCAAATACAAGCTGGCCTTCCTCAGGCCCCCCTGCAAATTGGCCTCTTCGGCCCTGCAGCTCGTCTCGAGCTACCACAGGACTAAGACTCCTCGGCTTCCTCGCTCGCCCCCGAGCTCCCGCCGAGGCCGTCTTCCTCGGCCTCCGACCAACTCCACCACTCCCAGGCGTAACCGCCGCTCCGCGAATCTCGCCATGCGCGGATTTTACGCCGGCAACATCCTACGTTCCACGCCATCACGATCCCCATTAATGGGCGATCCGCTCTCTACGCGGGCGTGACGTCGGGAGCGTAACTGCGGGCGAGATTCCCGCGCCTGCTGCTGCGTGCCGCCACCGTTATATAAACCCCCATCACAGAGGGGTCAAGTACGCCATTTTTTACTCTTTTAAGCCGTTACTCTGCTCGGGTCTCATCACTAACTTGATCGTCGGAGGGTTCTTGGTGGTACCAAACCATCCCGGGACTTCTTTGCAGGTACTCGGCACCGAACTCCTCATATCACCTCTTCCACCAAAACCCATTGAGACCCATACGCAACGGAAGGTAACCGCCTAAGTCCACCAGAAGATCAGCGAAAGACAACATCTGACGGAGACCCGAAAAGGACCTCCATCAGGTTTGATTGTTTAAGAAAATTTAAATGCTTCTTATATTGAAGTATTCTTAGCATTTTCCTTTCGAATATTAACAAAAGCATCAAAGTGCAAGCGAACAAATTTTAAAATATTTAAAAAGAAAAAGAAAAGAAAAGAAAAAAGAATAAAAGGGTTTAAAGATGCCAAGTGGGGTAAAAGAGCAACTTAACCATTCCTTTTTAATTTTCCCCTTTCCTCGAACGAAAGTGTCATCTTTTCTTGTGAAGTTCGAGCCCTTGTTTGGATATGGAGTTAGAATAAATAGAGCTTATTTTTAAGTGGAGATAGAGGGGATGCAAATTGTAGTTTGTAAGTTCTCCATTTAAAAATAAAATCCAGTTATGTTATAAAAGATGTGTTTTAAAAAATGAAGTTTAGAAAACTTGTATTAGATTGGTGTTTAAATAACTGCAACTGTTTCAACTGTAAAATGAATTCCAAATAGGATAAAGGTAGCATGTTGGACTCAAGTTTTGCTAAATTTAGGGCACTATATTTTGGAAAGGGTTTTTACTAAAATGCCACTCCTAAGTTAGATATTTACAAAAAATTCCCCTCATTTTAGCTATTTACTAAAAACACCTCAAAGTTTTAAGTTTCACTAAAAGCCACCTTTAATGTATTTCATCCATCAATTCTATTTTTTCTATTTTTAAATCCTTTAATAAGTTGATCACTAAAAATTTAATGGGAAAATTGTTTCAGGGCTCAATTTGAAGAATTGACTTATTTTTAAACCCACATATTTTCAAAATTGTGAAAGAAAAAACCCAAACCTTACAAAATACGGATGTTTCAAACCTAAAATAGATTGTATGTATTACACCTAGAATTTTTTGCAAAAGTTCCAGGTTTATCCTCATTCTTCTTAATCAAATACAAATATGATTATTCTCTTAAAAAAACTATTCTAAGGATTTCTTTTTGCAACTACTATGGTTCTCTTTCTTCATCGGTGTTTCTTTCTCAATTTTCCATTTTTTCTCCTCAATGTATTTTTCAAAAGTTTGCATATCAGTTTTCAAATCTCTCATCTCCAATCCAATTTCTCTGATTCTGTATCCATTTTCAATTTTTGCATCTTCCCTTTTCAAATCCTTAATCTCCGATCTAATTCCACCGATTCCCCTATCACTGCTCCTAACATCCTCAATCTCCTCTCCCGTTTCCGGCACTCCTATGACGGTTGAAACTAGTACAATCAGTAATAAAAAGAGAATAATAAAGAAGTCAAAATCTAGAGTAAGAAATAATAAAGACGATGGGCAACGATGAAGAAGATGAGTTTAGAAGGAAGGTGGGTTTAGAAATAAAATTAAAGGCAAAAAATGATAAAGATAGAATTATAAAGGAGTCATGAAAAACTATTGGTACAAAATAAAAAATCTCATGTTCTAATATCTTAGGAAATTGAGGATTTTTATTATTTTTAATTACTTCAATTATAAATTAAACTATTTTAAATTAAAAAAATAAATAAACACCGTTAAAAAGTTAACACGGTTAGCAAAACGGGGAATATTCTTTTTTTTATGGCTGGCTTTTAGGGGATGAGAGGTTTATTTTTGAGTAAAGAGCAAAACAGAGGGTTGATTTTTGTAAATTTCAACTTTGGAGGGGCATTTTGGTAAAAAAACCTTTATAGAAAACTTCCATGGGACCCCCAAACCCCATCCAACCCTAAGCGAAAAAGGAATCAAAATTGAAAATTTTGATGCTCTCATTGGTCACGCAATTAGATTTTTCGAAATTCCTACTTTTTAACTCAACTATGGACGAACCGTCTTCATAGATGTCTTTGCTTGCAGGTGAGATACACATGTGAATATTTTAAGCATCTGCAATACCCAAGGCATGTGCAGAAATTTTTATACTTTACCTTACATACATGAAAATTTATAAAAATATCTCTATTTTTTCTAATTTAAATTAAATGATTATGGTTAGTGATAATATTAGAATTGAAGATTTTATAAGTTATCCAAAATAACAAAAATGTAAGGATTTATGTATAAATTTGGAAGTCATCATGCCCCCTTCGTCCATTTTCACTTGTCATTTTGGAGAGAGAAAAGTGTCCCACTTTATCTGATACAATACCAAAAATAGCCTGGAAAATTAATTACTGATATTAAAAAAGTGATAATAATTTTATTAATAGTTAAGGACATAAATGGTATGATTTTTTAGTGATGATGTGGCAGTAGATTAATTGCTGATGTTAAAAAAGTGATGATGTGACAGTAGACATCTCTAATGCTCTAAAATGCTTTCTTTGATCAGTGTGTATTTCTCTAAAATAACAAGTAAAAAGGAACGGATAGAGTATTTATTTTTGGTTTTTTGAGTGACAGAGAGAATGTGTAAAGAATGTGAGAGAGAGAGAGAGGATGTTGTTGACTTTTTATTTCCTTATTTTTATCTATTGTGGGGGATGGGGTGGAGATCTCTAATGCTCAACTTTGGCTATTGTAATTTTGTCATTTTTTATTTTTTATTTTGTTGATTAATGACATCATCTAAGAAGTTCTGGTTATAATAGTAAAGATATTCGAAATCCCTCATCTCTTAATGATATCTTCAATTTTGGCTAGCACTGAAACTTCGTAGGAAATTTTCAAAATCTGTTTTTTTTTTGTACTCTCAGGGGCTGTTTGGTTAGGTGTAGTTGAAATCTCATATAGTCCCAACTATACGGAATTACAAAATTAAGTGTTTGGTTTCAAGTAGTTGGTACTTCAACCTGTAGTTAGTAATTCAACTTGTAGTTGGAAAAACAAATTGCGTTAAAAATCATATAGTTGCAATTACGCTAAAATCGAGCACTTTTGCAACTACATGAGTTGGAATGCCAAAAAAGAATAGAAAAGTTTGTTAATGTGTTTCAACTACATCCAAATAAACATATGTTTTGTAAAACATGCAGTTGCAACTACATTCTAACCAAACAAAGAAATGAAGTTGCAACCAGGGTATTTGTATCTAGATGTAGTTGTGAATACATTGTTTTTTGAACTACAAGCAACCAAACAGCCGGAGTGTTTGAAGAAATGGCTGCTTGAAAAGATAGATGGCAAAAATATGACTTTTTGCTGTTTAAGAGACATTAATTCAAGTTATCATGAAATTTGCATTTGTGTTGTTTGCTTGCGTTTATAGTGCTTGCTGGATGCTAATATTTGTAATCTTGATTCTTCTGATGCTTGACAGGCTAGCTTTCTAATTTGTCTTTGATCAATATAATCTTTTAAAATTATATGTTAATTCTTATAAGGAAGTTGGTTTCTTACAAGTGTAGTTTACAATGTGCAGCACCTTGGAGTGACTTGGACCCTTGCATTCAAATTGTTTGATTTAAGCATTTTGTCAGATACCAATTTTTTCTTGATATTATGTTTTCTCACTCAAATGAAAGCCATAAATTTTTGGTAATTTTGTCCTGAAAAGACGCCGTAAACATATATCATATATCGCAACCAATGGAAAACAAGTGGCGATGTTTTAAATATTGGCTGACACAGTATGTTAATGGTTTCTCTTCTTCCTGCAGTTATACAAAATTTGATTTTGAGAATATCTTACAGATCCTTTTAGCATGAGCAAACATGAAACAACCCCAAGGCTGTTCTGTTTTATTTTTCTTTCTACGTAATCTTGATGGTGGTAACTATAGGCTTGTTTGCGGTTTTGCCATGATTTTTGCTGTGAGATAAAGCTGCAAATTTTCTACCCGATTCAATAAACCGTGCTGGAGTCCTGTATCAAACTTTCTAACGAAAAAATCCGACTTGGTTATTAGATTCTTTAGACTGGCGAAGTTATCTCTTATATTTTGAAGCTATAATTCAAGTACAAACACATTGTTTCTGTCACGAAATAAGTTCCATATGTGCAATCATATTTTCAATGTCAATGCAGAATTGGTACCAAGAAGTGGCCAGGTTGAAGGCTAAATTTGAATCTCTACAGAGTGCCCAAAGGTTATGTTTCTTGGCTTTTGTCAAATCCTGATGCTATCCGTTTAGATGCCGAACTTAGATAATATATATTTTTTGAAGATATCGAATGGTAATATTTGTTAGGCATTTGCTTGGAGAAGACCTAGGTCCATTGAGTGTGAAAGAATTGCAACAGTTGGAACGCCAACTTGAAGCTTCTCTGTCTCAGGCTCGGCAAAGAAAGGTGCATGGTTAAAATTGGTTTCTCCTATGCAATATCTACTCGTAAAAATTCGTTATATTTCAGTTTTTCTGAGCGCCAACTTGAAACTAATCTCTATGGTAATGATATATTTCATATGAATGGCAAACAAAGACTGTAAAAAGTCACCCTTCCTTTGTTAATTGAGCGCCACAGAGATATAGGGTACCGGAATTTAGCAATTTTTACCATGGCATTTCTAAGGGTGTAGTAATTTGTTCCACACGACGAGGTTAAACTTGTTTTACTGTTTTTGTGAGCAGACACAGATAATGTTTGACCAGATGGAAGAACTTCGGAAGAAGGTAGGCTATCTTATGCAATTTTTCTTTTTCTTTTTTTTTCATTTGGAGTTATAGATCACTTTATGCCGTTTATTGAATAGACTCAGATTAATTTCCATACAGCAAATTTAGAAAACTTGCCGTTGATATCGTGCGCTTTGAATAATTTGCTTCTCAATAAAACTGCTGCATGATATCTGAATACTTCCATGTTTATAGTTCCTTGTTCCCTGGAATAACTTCACTCTCTTACTTATTCATCTGTTTGGGGGATACATGATGCCAGGAACACCATCTTGGAGAAATCAATAAGCAGCTGAAAACTAAGGTATTTAGCCACATTGCTTTTTAACATATGTAATTAATCAAGTGGCTTAATTGCTTTTACCCTGTATCGCGCACTTATATATACACCCCCCCCCCCCCTCAAATAATGTCTTTGAAGATTTGTCATCAACCAATCCCTGTTATATATATATATATATATATATATATATATATATATATATATATAAGATTGGCTTATTTAAATTTCGCACTTTGTTTTTCTGATGTTTGGAGTAGAATTTGAGTGTTCTTTAGGGTTTTAGTCAAATGAGCAGAGGGGGTTTGTGCGCTAACAAGTCACTTGAGGGGATAGAGGTGCTATAGGGGAAAACTACAGGGGAGTTTTGTGCGATTAACCTTTTTAAACCATGATTTTACTCGTGTGTTGACATGTGACAGCTCGAGGCAGAAGGTGAGAATCTAAGAGCCATTCAAGGTTCATGGGAATCTGATGCAACTAATGTCGGAGGTGGAAATGTATTTTCTATGCATCCTTCTCACTCAAGTGCCATGGAATGTGAACCAACTCTACAGATTGGGTACCAATCTTCCCCTCATTCCCTTAAATTTCGTCGCTTTTTATCTATTTCTCTTTTATTCATCTTGCATCCCCACCCCCCACCCCCCACCCACCCCACCCCCCAAAAACCACCAAATAATCTCAATTTGTAGAAATATCACTGGAAACGGAAACATTTACAACAAATAGACAGCCTTTATTTAGAATTCGCAAATAAATACCTCAAACATTCAATTAATTATTTATGTCATGTTTGGTGAAACGACAAAGAAATGTATAAGGCACACAGCTTTCCAGAAAACAGCTTAAGATATTAAATTGAATGTACATCACGTGTATAATTTGAAGAAAGTGAAAAAGGAGTATTTATCTGAAAATCACTGGAAGGTTAAAGTATCTTTTGTGAAATTTAGCCTCCAAAACTCTAGTTATCTTACCAGTTTCCGTGGAGTTTAGGTATAAGAGGTTCAAACAAAGTTTAGATTACTCCAGTTATCTCGACTGTTAATTAGAAACCAACACCAAATTGAATGTAGTTTGAAAAAAACCGAGTCATAATTAAACAACTACACAAAGCCGCGGTTGTCCTAACTCAAAATTAGGCGCAGCAGGGCCTTATTGATCAGTAAGATTACATTTCATTAACGATATTGTTTCTTGAAATAGGTATCATCAGCTTGTCCAACCTGAAGGTTCACTCCCAAGGAACTCGGGCGGAGAGAACAATTTCATGCTTGGTTGGGTTCTCTAGAATGGTATCGAGCAAAACAGAGACTCAACTTATATAATTGTAATATTTATGTTTCATGAACATTTCATAATGTTTCGGCTTTGCTGTCAGGTTAATTACTAAGGTGAACACCGGCTTGTAATATTGGATCTTATGTTATATAGACTGCTTTTTTACTATTTGATGCATGAAACTTAAAATGTTGTGTTTGTAGTTAGGCCATAACAGTGTGAGCATATTGCCATGTGATACTATTTTGACCCCTTCAGACTTATTTTTCCAAAATAGAGGCCAGAATATGTACACATAATAGCATTACATTATATTTTCCTGTACATTACTCGTGTGAAGGTAGTTTGGATCGATACAATGGGCATGTCGTCTTACCAACATTGATCCAAGCATCAACGAACGCGCGTGAAAAACACGAGAATAGTTGCATGGCTCTCGGACTTGATCGATCCACTCTAAACTTGACACATATATATAGCATGCACGTGAACCAGGATCCTCTTATTCACTGTGAGTAATCTGCAAACAAAAGTGTGCTATATATCTCCCAACTGATCGGAGATTTGAAACTGACAGTATTTGCATCATACACATCGAACATGAAACATGTGTGATGCATCTCTTAACCGATCAAACGGTTAATTCCATGTTTGTGACTCTATCTTCAATTTCCACTGCCAAGTCCACATGTTTGGAGGAGTTGGAGGCCTACTACCTGTTTCGTTGAGTTTAACCACTCGTTTGACTAGTCGGAATCATCGGCGGCATAAAATACTTGTAAATACATTAAAATCGATTGACTTTGTTGGCAACAAGATTAAATGTTTGAGCTGAAATTCAAATCGATCGGCCTAAATGAATAGCGACACTCGTATTCTTTCTTTTGTTCAACCAACTTGGACCCTTTCACTTCTCTCTAGCCACTAACTTGAGACCAACTTTGTGGACCTCATTCTACCTTTACTTTCAAAATCTGTGACTCAACGACACAAGGATTTAGTAGATTACACTTCAGGTTAACTTTTGCTTTAGAGATGCTCACTAATTACATCTAACTTTTGCCTATTTTTTACATTAATTTTTAACAGCGATCTGCCTCTTCGACGGGGCTTTTCGTGCTAAGGATCGCTCCGGAAGCACATTTCCGTTATCGACAAAAAAAAAAAGGTAAATAGAAATAGGAAAATGGAGGAGGGGCAAAGCTTTAATAGTCACCATCAGAATATAAAAGCAAACAAAATCAGGTCGACAGAAGCTTAATTGTTCCAGGTTACAGAGTATCAATAGATCCGAAGCCGTCTAATGCCGGCCTACTTATGTTCTTACTCAAAATGACAACTATCATCAGGCCAATTTAGACTAGAATTAAACCAAACACTAAAGAGATAAACATAAGATAATTATTTCCTACACTACTTCCTCTTTCAACCTCTTTCTTAATTTCACTATCAAGAAATATAAGCAAACAAGAACTGAGTTATATATAAATAATCTTAAACCCTTCAGTCTTTCTCACTCTCTTGCCTTCAAATTTTCTTGCTACTCCCTTTCATAGACCTTTCTCATGTCTCTTACAATATTTTGGTGCCGAAAGCATTGATTCTAGTGCTTCAAGCCATTGAGCATCCCGTCGGTTCTCTACTATGTAGGCTTTCTCCCTTCTTTTCATGTTTCTCCAACTCCATGGGACGATATATCTTACGCTTGTCCTTCGTCGTCGTCTCCTTTGATATTGTAAGGATTTTTAGGTCCCAAACAATTCAGAAAACAGACACAGAATCTTTGAGAAGAAATGATAATATGAAAAATACAATCAAACACAAGAAATTCTTCCAACTTTTCTGCTTTTATTCAACTTAATACGAATTACAAAATCTTCTACTTCTCTTTTCCTTCCTCTAACCAACATATCCTAATCAAAATATATTTATAGGTTTAGAATCCCTAAACGTATTCCAATAAGGATCTCATCAAATCCCTAAAACAATATCTAACAAGTTTCTTCATAAATCTCCTAACAAATTTTCAAATTACTCTTGAACAAACTTTCCTAATTAGTCTCCAAAACGAATCTTTTCCAAAACCAAAACGGCTCGTCGATAGACGTTTGAGCCGGTTCAAAATTATCTCGAGCCGTCTCATACAAACAGAAAAATATGTAATTCCAGACATGTTGTGAGCCGTCACAGAATCTATTGAGCCGTCTCAACTTTTAGAGATTGAGAATACGAGGCAAACTCAACAGATACCGACTTCGGTGTTGAAGAGGGAGCTTCGAGTGGTCAAGCACAAGTAATCTGGGAAAAAGTCCCACGAACCGTTTTGCGCGGTGTGGTTGAATGGGTTGAAGGAAGAGGACAAGGTTCGAGAGCTCGCGAACTGTGAGCACGTGTTTCATAAGGATTGTATTGATGAGTGGATCGATATGGGCAAGGCCATGTGCCCGCTGTGTCGAGCCGAGCTATTGCCGGTTAAGGGAAAGGGGCGTAGGGGAGGGATTGTTAGCCTCATGGAGAGTTTCTGGCGATTATAGCCGGTGCCAGTTTCTGGTAAAGAAGTTGCCCGGTAACAACCGTCGGTGCAGATGTCAATGATGATCTGTCTTTTGTAGTCATGACGGTTGGAACGGTCGCTGAAAGTAGCCAGTATGTACACATATGTTGTTGATTATTTGCAACAGAGAGGATTATATAAGAGATGATGGAAATTAGAAAAGGTATCGATGAACTGCCATTTGCTTCTTGGCCTAAAAATTAAATTCAATTTCCATTGGTCACAATATAAGACAAGAATCATATATATCTACATTAGGATATTAGATTTCACTATCATAGTATACCACAATTCCCATCTTTTCCAAGAACATTTGATGCATTTCACCAAAACTTGGCTCTTCGACAGGGCAAGAGATGCGAACGACACAGCGGACACGTGACATGACCGGCATCGATCCATTTATCTATACATTTCATATGAAACGCGTGCTCGCAGTTTCCGAGCTCTCGAACCTCATCCTTAGGTTCCAACCAGCCCAAACAAACCACGCATACGGGCTCTTTGTTGTTACACCCCATTTTCGATCTCTCGAACAACCTTGCAAATTCTATGACCGGAAGGTTGCTCTTTACAGAAAGTGAAGGGTCGACCGAATCGGAATCCGGCAGATTGAACGTGGAGACGTGGTTCGGGAACGGATCCAACAAAGGTTCAGGCGCAGCGACGAGCCCGATGTGTGAAAGGATGAAGGCGACGGCGAATCTCACCTCACATAGGAATTGGACTAGTTTTGCTAAAGGCTCTGGGAGCACAATAGAGTTGCAGATGCAAGGGTATCCCATGAAAGGCCAATGAGTTTGTGTTGGGTACAATAGTTTAGATGTAATTAGGATTATATTTATATTGAATTAATGAGGGGAGATTTTGGTAAGGAAAGTAAGAGGAAACTGTGAGCATGCGTTTGGTGCTCATGGCAGCCAACCTATTAGGAACGAGTTTAATCTCACAAAGTGTTTTGAATTGAAAAGGCTGCATGGTTGATCTTTAAACTAATCAAGGTCAAAGCAATTTGAAGACGAGCTGTTCAATTTGGCTTTGCTCTTTGATCAAAAAGATATGCTCCACACTTAAAAGATATGGTCCACACTGGCTCCTGAACTGACTTTGTTCCTCGACAGAGCAGAGCGTAGCTACACAATTTTTCTATACAACAAACTATGCAACAAATTGAAACGCTTGGTGTGGGACTCACACACTTAAGTGCGAAATCTGCTGATTTTGTGAGTATTGTGTAGAAAAGGGTTGTGCATGAGCCCTTTTTTCCTTCCAGACATACGGACTTTCAATTGTACAAGGATGGAGAGAAAGACGGGCGAAGGATTATTTGAGGATGATACTGAGTTGAGCAAAAATTTGTGACCGGTTGTATTGTAGCGGGCAATATTTTTCTTTTCCCAAAAGGGTTTTTGTTTCTTTTTCTTTGAATTGATATTGAAGGTGCCACACATAGCATCCGTGTTTCTAGTTATAATAGTAAAGGTGTGTTGTTTTTTTGGCATGTGTTTAGCAAATGTGATATAAAGCTGGAATTAATTATTTTTAGAACAATTGTATTTTTAGGAATTCATGTGCAAAATTAAAGAATATGTTAATTGCAAATCTATAAAACTTTGATAAACTTGTAGTTCTAATGAATTATTTTTTTAAAAGAAGCAAATTTATTTATAATAAAAAACATTTTTTTTTCTTTAGAAGATAAAATTATTTTATAAGAAATTTCATATGATATCTAAATGGATGATCACATGGCATTCCGAGAAGATGCATACGCAGCGACGTTTAAATTATACAGAAACAAATTGAACTATATGATTGTTACAGGACACTCAAAAGAAAAGGAAAGTAAAAAGATGAAAACATAGGTAATCACATGAGATCCTAAACATAATATGCATGAAACGATATATATCCAAAAGTAATTAAAATCATATATAAAGTGCTAATCACATGAGACATACAACTTATCTAAGGCGGTAACAAGATTATCTATTAACCATTCCATAACTACTCATAAAAGACTTTTCGTCCAAATTTTGCATGCAGTTAGACTTTGGACTATGACAAGATATACAAGAACTCCGATCCGGCTATTTTGGGGTTGGATCTGGTGATGTACGTAGTGTCGGAGCCAATGATAAATGGTTGGGATTCGGCATTTGGCTGGATCAGATGTAGGGGTTGGATTTGGTGATGCAGTGTCGGATCCGGTGACAAGGGGTTGGGATTCAACATTGTAGGTAGGATCCGACGAGGTAAGGACGGGTTTGGGCATAAAAAGTAGATTTTTGGATGCGGAGAGCGGAGGTTGGCATGATCCGTGAATCCTAATTTGATGAGAGGAGATCCTAGCCAAGGATGATTGATATTGATGTAAGATTTGTCCATGAGGAGTTTGATCCGGTGTAGAGAGACCCGATCGAGAACGTAGAGTCGATCCGGTGAAAAGGATGCTCGATCGAGGACATGAAGACCGATCCACGGGAAGGAAGGATGCTCGATCGAGGTCATGAAGTCCGATCTAGCGAGATCTAGTGAGAAGGAAAGCACAATCGACGATGTGTAGTATGATCCGGCGAGGTTGGCCCGATAGGCTAAAGGAGGCCCAGTCAAGGACATGGCGTTCGATTCAGCAAAAGAAGGACCAATCGACGACGTGGAGTCCAATCCGATGAAATAGAGACCCGACCAAGCACATGAAGATTTGACAAGATATGGATGTTATGTTATAACGCGGAGAGTACTCATCAAAAATAATTGTGAAATATACACTATGTATTCTAATTCTTTTCTTGCACTTTTTCTTTGTTGATTTTTGCCTTTTCCTTTGTTGATTGTACTGCTTTTGTTAAAATTTTAATTTAATGGGACACGGGATATTTATTATTTCAGTTACAAAAAGAAAAAAATTCCACATGACTACTTATTTCTGATTCTTACATGTAGAAAGACTTCGGGGTGGTTTGTTTTTTGGTTTTTTATTAAAAAAAACTCTAATTCTAGTTTTTGAGCTTATAGGTTAATTTTTAGTGCCATATTGGATTGAGAATAGAAATCTAACAATATATATTAGTTAGCATCTTAATTATTAAGTTTAAGTTGGATTAAATAGGTTATGTAACAAGTAAGCTCTTTTCTAGTGGGTTTATAATAAATAATATTATTTATTTAAAGTCTTGATTGGAAGCTTAGCGCATTTTGGGCGAAATTTGATTCTTTTGAATTTCGAAAATTCTGTTTTCTTTATTTTTAAATTTTGAATTTCTCAAAAGTTGTCTAAACTACCTTGCGGTTTTTTCCAAACAGTCATAATTTTCTAATGGACGTGACTTTTGCAAGTCTATAAAAAGGAAGTCTTAACTCAAAAATTGTACACAACTTATTCTTCTCTATTTCTTTGTTTGGAATAAGAATTTCAAAGCTCATTCGATTTTTGCCGATCGCAAGAACTTTGGGTTCTGTTGTATCCTGAAGGATATATACTTGTCTGCAAACCCTTAGGAAAATCTCTTCGAGTGGGAACAAGTAAATCCTTAAAGAAAACCGATTGCGTCTTAAAGTTATAAATCAATTTACTTGTTCCTTTTTATTTTCCAATATGTACTAAAATTTCCAACAAATTCTTCTCTCTGTCATTTGTTTGCAGCCCATTATTAATCCTAATCAATTAGCATTATTTCTGAACCTTATCCATTGCAGAATTATTTTTCTTTTTCTAGTTTTGATTTTTCTTTCATTGACTTATTCGTTAAAGGTCACTTTTAATAGCTAACCATTGGAACCTTCCATCATCACTTTCACGTGCAGTCAATACAAAGCCTGAAGAACACAACATGGACTTGACAATATTCCCCATGCTTTTCACGACAAATCAACAACAAACTTTTAGAATCAAAACAAGTTGGAGGCTCGAAAAATCTTACAGAATTATGTATCAAGTTTCCATTTGGTTCTTGCTGAGTGAAGTACGTTCTAAGCATTTTGAGATCTGTAGAATTCACTAAACTTGGCGTTCCAGGCGTTCCAAAAACGACTGGTTCAGACAGGTTTAGACAGGTTGTGTTATGTCGGGAATTTTGATCCCCTCAAACCATCAAGAACACAAGATAGATGGATACAAGAAAATCCGGAAAAAAAAATAGCATACTAGATTTACATGATTTGACCATTTTGGCCTCTGGTTCATAGGGCAATCATCTCCCTCGATCGGGCTCATCTCACTCGGGATTTCATTATGACTAGCTAAATAACATAAAAATAAAAATAAAAAGATTGCAATCTCTCATAACACTCTAATCTCTCATCTCATCTCTCATCCTCACACTTGCGCTCACATCACAGGGGAGCTAGGGGCAACACAAAACCTACAAAAGATTACATTAGCGTAAGTGTATGTAGGCACAATAGTGGATATGACTGCCGGTGAGATAAATAAATCAAGAAAAGACGCATCTATCTCAGAACGAGCAAAATACGACATATTCTTGAAAAACGTGACATTGTCAGAAATGTGAAGTCGTATACGAGTAAGATTATAATATTTATACCCCTGGAGAGACGGAATCATAACGCACTTGACCGAGGAGAAGAGTGTTTGTCTCGTTCATGAGCAGGTAGAAGAACGAAACTAACCAACTAAACATTTACAGAATGTAATAGTCAAAAAGGGATTTGTAAAGCCTCGAATATAGAGTGGTGTCAGAAAATAAAGAACATGCGGGGTGATATAGATGAAGATAACCGTGGCGTCAATAGAGTCCTAATAAGGATGAGGGACAGATGCAGAGAGTAATAGGGCTCGTGTGGTGTCTAGAATGTATCGATATTTTCTTAGCTATATCAATTTATTTATAAGTGTGTGGACATGTATGTTAGGAAAGTGCACCATGAAACTGGAGAATAGATTGCATAAATAATGAAATGTATTCACAAGCATTGTCAGATCCAAAAACTTTAATTCGTTTCTGAAATTGAGTGTAAATTATATTGTAAATTCAGTATAAATTGAGGCAATCTCGGCACGTATAAAATGAACCCAAGAATAATAAGAGTAATCATCTAGAAAGCAAACATAATATCGATAACCATACATAGACACAACATGAGCATGTCCACAAATATCAGATTGAATCAAATCAAAAGATTGCAATGATAGATTCCTCGGCAACAGTGCAGGATCGATAGCAGGATCAGCAAGAAGAGCATTATGATGTGCAGCACCATATGACTAGATAATAGGTTTCTTGGCCATAAGTGCCGGATCAATAGCAGGATCAGCAAGAGAAGCACCATGTGGCTGCATAATAAGATCCTCGGCGGCAAGTGCATGATCAATAGCAGGTTCGGCAAGAGGAGCATCATGATGTATAGCATCATGTGGCTTGATAATAGGATCCTCGGCGGCAAATGCATGATCAATAGCAGGATCGGCAAGAGGAGCATCATGATGTGGAGAATGATCCAGAGGAAGAGCAATATATAAGGTCGCATCAGACTGCGCAGCACCATGAGCATCACTAAAGGGAGCTTCAAGTTGCGCAACACCGTGATGAGGTTTTGGGGCCGCTTGATTACGGCTAGGGCTAGTGATAGCTCGTGTTGCTGATTGAGAAATTCATTCAAGAAATTTAAAAGGGCCAAAAGCATTCGCCCATACTTAGCTCTATCTGATAGAGCCTGCCTTGCATAATGCCCCTCGAAAATACTAGTTTATTCAACCATGCATTCCTTCAAAGCTTTTAATTCCTCGTTTAACAAAGCCGCCACATTAAGATTGCCTTGATTTATGGCCATTTAGAACCACATGACTGATTTACCATTCAACTCAAAATTCGGCGCGCAATAGATACCGATACCGAAATTGGATTGTATGTCTGAGGAGCTAGAAGTTATCCCTCGAAAACCAGACTTCCAGCAATTTTAAAGTTTATGACAGGAACTGAACAGGTGACCATTTTGCTGTATACCATCTTGGATAACGACTCCATCCAAAAACTTATGTTAGTAAGCGATGGACCTACAGTTAGTATATAACATCCGACGTTCTTTTGGTCAAAGTTTTGAAATTAAGATAGAAGAATAGAGGCCTAGGCACTTCGGAATTGACAGTCAGTGCCCATTGTCTTACAAAATTTTGATGTCTACTATTAGTACCTACATTAATCTATCTAAGATATCTCGCTTGTAAGAATTAATATGCCCCCTAACTTTAATTTTAATGTTATTGATGTTAAATTTTATCTGCTTTATAAGTTGGTTTTAAATTTGTTGTCAATGAGAATACTAAGTAAATGAGGATTTAAAGTAACAATAAAAGTACATTAATGCACTTTAGTCATGGTGATTAGGGTATTCGAATAGAAACATGCCGCCTAACATTAATGCTAAAACATTTTAACCTTTTTTTTCTTCTTAATACTATGAAGCAATCAGCATACGTTTATAAATTTGAAAACCAAAAGAATAATTTGCTAGATAGAATTGACTTATTTAACAATTTATTGATTCTAGCTTATTCAAACTTAGAACCTAATGAAGCATAATGTATGTGTACACACTCAGCACTGAATGACTGCACTTCAAATTTATATTATCAATATGTTGAATATTTCTTTATTGTACATTTTTGCTTCATTATATTCTATTTGATGAATATCACGTTTATTCACAGATGCAAAACAAACATGAACTAAAATTTACATCATGATAACCCTGTCATAGCAAAACCATTATGCGGTCTGAAAGCTGAGGACATTAATCTGTCCAAAATGATTTTTCCCCATTGCGATGTGGATATATTTTTCTAATGAGACTTGAAAGAAGAGAATAAATCTATTTTAATATTTAGAAAAGGCTCGATTCCCTGAAACCAATAAACTAAGAGGTCTCATAATTACGAAAAACTACCAAGTATAACAATTCCAGGTCACCGCCATGTCCGCACCCTAGCTTTATATATGATATTTCCGCATTAAATACCGAAAACCCAAAACTACTATCTTTTTCATTCTCTAACCCTAGCTCTAACTCTAGTCGCATCCTCCTCCTCATCTGCCCTCGCCATGGTCGCCTCTAACTCTAGAGGCTTTTGCCACCCGTTTAGAAGTAATTCCTCACAGTCGTCATCTTCCGCTTCAACCACTATAACAAATTTTGAGACTTTGGCAATTTGTTTCCAGCAGAGTAACCCCGACCAATCTGTCTAACAAGTCTAGTTTTTTGGAACCAAATGTTTTTCTCCCCTTCGGTTGACTCAATTGATTAAAGGTCTTAAGCACATGTCCAGGACCCATTCCTTATGAACGCCCTCACAAGCACATGCCTACCACAGCCCTTGTAAAGGAGTAAATAGAAAAGTCCTCTTGAACACATGCTTAGAGCCGATTTTTCTCTCATGCATGGATCAATAAATAAAGTTTAATTTTGATTGCTATCTTTCGGAAGCGTTTCATCATAACTTTCAAGCGCGGTTAATACAAAGCCTTAAGAACAAAGCCTTAAGAATCACATGTACCTGACAATTTCACCATGCTTTGCACGCCGAGTCAACACCACACCTTTTAAATTAGAGCAAGTTGGAGGCCTGAAAAAACTTGCATATCGTATGTGAGTTTTCATGCATGCCCAGTCTATTTTTATTTAAGTTCAAGCAACACAACAACAGCTAAGTCTTTTATCCCAAGTATATGGGGTAGGCTACATGAACCAACATGAGAATCACGCCCGGTCCAGCACATGAATCCTCCGCCTCCACTCACTCCTATCGAACAATATACTTTCATTGAGGCCTTTAGCAACCATATCTTTTCGTATCACCTCCATCCATATTTTCTTCGGTCTCCCTTTCGCCCTTTTGACATTGCCTATATCGAGAGTATCGATTCGTCGAATCGGTACTTCTATAGGCCTGCATCGCACATGACCAAACCACCTTAACCGGTTTTCCCGCATCTTCTCCTCCACAGATGCTACACCAACTTTTGCACGAATACCCTCATTTCGCACCTGATCTATTCTAGTGTTACTACACATCCAACGAAGCATACACATCCCCGCTACGTGCATCTTCTGTGTATGATGCTTCTTAAAAGCCCAGCAATCTGTACCATATAATAAGGCAGGCCGAATAGCGCTCTGATAAAACTTCCCTTTCAACATTAACGGAAAGTTACGATCACACAAAATCCCTATTGCACTCCTCCATTTCAATCAACCAGTTTGAATTCTTTGATTAACATCGCTATTGATCTCTCCATCCTTTTGGATGATGAAACCTAGATATTTAAACTGATCGCTTGGTGATATCTCTTGCCCTTCCAATATTATACCAAAATGATTTTGACTTCTCTGTTTTCTAAATTTGCAATGCATATATATTGTTTTGGACTTGCTCAATCTGAACCCCTGAGATTCCAACCTTTGCCTACATAACTCCAATTTGGTATTAACCACTATTTTCGTTTCATTTACTAGAACAATATCATCTGGGAATAGCTTACACCAAGGTACCCCATCTTGGACAGTTCTAGTAACCCCATCCATCAAGATTGTAAACAGGAATGGACTTAATATAGATCATTGATGTAAACCAATTGTAATCGGAAATCACTCATTACGCCGCCCCAAGTCCTGACATTTGCCAGTACTCCATCGTACATGTCCTTGATTATGTCAATATACTTGACACGGACCTCCTTCTTCATCATTGTTCCCCATAATACCTCTCTAGGTATCTTATCGTACGCTTTATCTAAATCAATAAATATCATATGCAAATCTCTTCTCCACTCTCGAAAACGCTCAAAAAGTTGACAAAGCAAATGAATAGGCTATGTCGTCGATCGTCCAGGCATGAACCCAAATCGGTTCTCTGTTATCTTAATATTCTTCCTTAGCCCGTGTTCAATCACTCTCTTCCAAAATTTCATGGTGTGACACATAAGTTTTATTTCACGGTAGTTTGAGTAATTTTGAATGCCACCCTTGTTCTTGTAGATAGATACAAGGATATTTTTACTCCATTCATTTGGTAGCTTTTTGGTTTGCCAAATCTTATTAAATAGATCTGTCGGTCATTTAACGTCTATTTCTCCTAAGTATCTCCAAATCTCGATAGGAATCCCGTATGGACCAACCGCTTTTCTTGATCTCATTCTCTTCAAAACTTCTTTAATCTCAGGTAGTCTTAATTGCATATAAAATCACGGTTTATGTTTTTAGATTGAATGATAGGTCCATCTAAATTTTTTGTAAAGCTCGCATTGAACAATTTGTCAAAATAATCCCTCCACATTTCCTTAAAATCCTCATCTCGAACTAAAACCTTCTGATTTTCATCTTTGATACACTTCACCGCACATAAAGTTCTAGTCTTCCTTCCCCGCATTTGAGCAATCCAGTAAATATCATTTTCAGCCTCCTTAGTGTCTAACTTCTTGTACATCTCTTTATAGACCTTAGCTTTAGCTTCCCGAACAGCTTTCTTGATTTCCTTTTTAACCATTTTATACTTCTCAAATCTCTCGGTATCTCTGCTTTTCTTCAAATGTTTATAAGAATCTCTCTTAATTTTAATAGCAGCCTTTACTTCTTCATTCCACCATGATGTGTTCTTAGATGATGGTGCACCACCTCTCGACTCACCAAGTAGATCTCTGGCTACCTTCTTGATACTTCCAGTCATTTTGTTCCATATTCTGTCTGATTCATCTTCACACTGCCAGCCCGCTTCTTGAACTACACGATTTATAAGAGATTTTTGGTTACCTTCCTTCAATCGCCACCATTTAATTCTAGGCTCTACCTTACGTCTAATTTTTCTAGGTCTTCTTCTAAATCGAAAATCTAGAACTAAAAGTTTATGTTGAGTAGTTACACTCTCATATGACACTACCTTACAGTCAATACAACAACCTCTATCCATCCTTCCCGTCAGAAAAAAGTCTATTTGACTTGCACTTGATCCGCTCCCAAAGGTGATAAGGTGCGACTCTCTTTTCCCAAACCAAATGTTTGCTAAGATCAAGTCAAAAAATAAGGCAAAATCTAAACTCGAGCTATCTGCTTCATTCCTTTGTCCAAAACCAAAACCTCCATGAATAGCATCAAACCCACTACGACTAGTACATATATGTCCATTAAAATCACCACCAATAAATAACTTCTCTTCACTAGGTATCCTTTCCATCATCTCGTCTAAATCCTCACAGAATAGGCGGTTACTAGCGTCATCAAGACCTATCTGTGGTGCATAAGCACTAATAACATTAAGGATCTCCCCACTTAGAATAAGCTTAACCAGTAAAACTCACTTTTTCTCCTAATCTCAACTACATCTTCAAGCAACCGCCTATCTATGATTATGCCTATCTCATTGCGATTTTTATCTCTACCCGTATACCAAAACTTATATGACTCCAAGGCTCTCTGACCCTTTACACCTACCCACTTAGTTTCTTGCAAACACATAATACAAACTCTCCCCTGCTCATCATCTCCACTAATTCTGTTAGTCTACCCGTAAAGAAACTTATGTTCCAAAAAATTACAGATCCTATGAAACCCTTATATATTTGTCACTACACCCGGGGTCTGATGTAGCACGCCGTTTCCGGTTGACGACCTAGAAGCCTTTGCATACTTAACACTACACTCGGGATCCGATGTAACGCGTCGCTGAGTAGGAGACGCCCTAACGATATTCTTATTATGGTTCATATCATAGAATGTGACAAAGTTTTACGTTGGTTGTCACAAGCCTACCACAACTCTCACCCTTTATCATCCGGACTTGGGATCAGCAACGGTGGGATTTTAAGTTCGAGCAACACCATTAACATAAAGTACATCATCCGGGTAATGTAATCTTCAAATTTAGCTTACAATATGAAGGAGATTTAATTACCTCACAACAGCGTGTCTTAACAAAATGTAAACTGAGAGGCTCTTTTAACTACCACGTTCACAAGACAACCGCATTTCAATGTTATTTGTGCGTAAGAAAACGAAAAAAAACTATTTATTATAAATTTACAACCAAGAACCTGATGCACTGCCTGAGTAAACCATGGTGCTGTGTCTTCATCCTCGGGGCTTAATTTCTAAGTTAGTTATCACGCATTTTATCTGTAAGAAGGGACCGGAACCTAGGAGTCATGCATTGGCAACAAGAAGCTTTGTCACAGGTAAAATAGTAAATTTTACCTTTCAGAACCTAGGAGGACGGTCTTTAGCTTTCCCTGAGAATCAAAACAAACAGAAATGTCAATCAGAAATTTGGTTTGTGTGTGTGTGTGTGTGTGTGTGGTGCGGGGGCTTCTTCTTCAACATATCATCTATAAGAGTGAGTAAGCGTGTGTGATATGAAGGGCGCCTATTTCACAGCAATCAACATGGGAAATTAGCCCTAAATTTGACAGGCACTCGTATCCTTTGGATTGCAGAACTCATAATATTCTGCTATCACCAGTAGAAACATACAAATTATGCAACATGCAAATTCAGTAACATATATGAGCTGTTATTAGACAAGGCAGAGGGGTTGAAAAGATTATATCTTATTTCCTATAATTACCTGGGTGGTTTAGGCTAATATTCAATAACATACCCATGGTTTGGGCTAAATCCCTGATATCATACCCGGACTGATTCCTTTAATCAAACCCACCCTTCCTTTTCGGAATTATCATCAAATAAGATATAGGTCATATTTATATAACATGTCATGGATCACAAAATTTTGATGCATATGGAAAATATATTTTGTCAATTCCATGTTCCATTATTCAGTCACACTCGCTAAAATCAAAGCTGTTGTACGATTAATATTGAAATATCATTTTAACACAATGAACTAGAGTATGAAGCAAAACATCAGCAAGGCAATAAATAGCATAATGTCATTGGGACGATGCATTAAGCTGAATTTACTATTTACAATATAAATAAATGCCCCATTATATATTAAGGAGCCAATGTGGTAGTCTAACCATGATACATGTTGCATATCATTTTCCTTATATGTCGTATCGGCTATTGTATCATAAATCATAAGTTAAATGGCATATAAATACCCAATGTTTTACCCAAATGGCCGATAAATACATATGTTTCAAAATGTGACACTTTAATACATGAAGTTTTGCTTTTTTTGCACATTGCTACCTACCTGTTCTCCAAAATACGTTTCTTGAAAACAAATAGATAGAAATATGCTATACAGAAAAGCTTCAGGTATTAAAGTGCCACATTTTGAACATATGTATTTACATGCTATTCGGATGAAACAATGAATATTTACATGCCATTTAGCCTAAATCATAAGATATACTTTCCTTGTGCAACGGCTAAGCAATTAAGTATAAAATTATATATTTCATTGCAATAAGATCAAATTAGCAATATTGAACAATACACTCTCCTAATATAATGCAAACTCCAAAAAAGTAGATCATGCCATCTATTAATGGCCTATTTTTATTTAAAGAAAAGAGAAAAAAATATTCCCATCATATCTAAAATTGTGCATCGCATGTGCAAAAAACCAGTAAAAGATAAATATATCATTTAGTAAAACACCGGTCCAATATTTTAAAAGCGGAAAAGAAACGCGGATCGGTCGACAAACTAAATCGCTTAAGCGCTGCTTAAGCGATCGCTTGGGCCGCTCAAAAATCATAAAAGTGATGTTTCATCAATTTCCTTTTCATGTCAATAAATATTGATTTTCATTAGGTTATAACTATTTTTATGTTTTTTTTTGCACCAGCGGATGCCTAAATTCAACCCGAAATTTATCAAATTTATTCAGACAATATATTATTTGCTAAGAATATGTTCAGACAATTCAACACAAAATTGAATTTTCGTAAAATTTATTAGCTTATAGTGTTCATAAGCTTTTCAATACCCAACATCAAGCATCATAGCTTAAATCGGTAAAAAAGATTAGATCATAAAAAAAGTACCTATATGATAATAGCCCAAAGTCAAGTATAGTCGGAATCGAATTGAAATTTCAAGATCGAAATTAAAAAAAAAACTTCTCAAAATCGAAATAGAGAACTCTAAGATTGCTCGTAGTCGATTCGGATCTCGATTTCTTAAAGTTGATAAGCCCAAAAGTTTAGAGTTTTGAAACCCATATCTTGAAGTTTCTCGAGGTCGAGCGACTCAAAAACCAAAGCCTCTATTGACTCGAGCACGAAGGAGAGAAATATAGAAAAAGAGAAACAAAAAATCGAATTTTGTATTAATTTGTATTTATTTTATTCTCACTCCAATAACTGTACTTATATACCAATAATACCACTCATGAAGGGTAAAGATCAATAAACATAGGTTGTGTAATATCGCTCGTTTAAGCGGGAAAAGGTAGAGAGGTGAAATCCGCTCGGCCAGTCTCACAAGTGACATTATCATAAATACAAGTCAAATAAATCAACAAATTTCATGGCAGAGGAAGCTTTTTTGCCACAATGAATTAATGAAGCAAAAGCTAATAACAAGTGGAGAAGTGGCTTGTACGAGGGAGAAAATGCTCGTGGAAAAGTGAAGCTTTTGTGAAGAGGGTGCAGAAGGTTGCGGAGAAGAGGAATCGACCAAGATTCATGATAATGCGAAGCCACGGCGAGATTTTAAGGTTTTATAGGTGCGACAGAGTTTTTCGGGGCCAATTTATTTTTATAATTGGATATTCATCCCATCTAATAACCTAGACCCGACCTGATAACACTTGATTTTTGTGTAACACAGCATATCACAGCCATCGCTACACAAAGTATATCGTACGGTACCTTCTATTCTGTAATACAACCCCACAATATGGATCAACAAGCCTCCTTATCATATCATATCATATTATAAGAATCATACATTGTAATCATTTGATAGCTATGGAGCCGAATAATTTATAAGTATTGCAAGAGACACAAACTACATATCATAACGGAATCCTATCACTAAAAATTGTTTGTATAGTGACATGAAGCCTCTTCTTGTATGCCTTTGTGCAACGGCTCATATGCTTCATGTCGCTATGAGTGGCATATTTTATTTACCTTCCTCCAACAAATATTGCAATAATATTTTTTATGCACAAACTCAACATTCACTGTGAATTTCTTCTCTTTCTGCAACATGGAGTTATGAAGTTCAATATATGATACTTGAAAGCTTCAATTTTACATATCATCGCCTATTAAACATTTGACTTGGCCAAAACAAACATTCTCCTATGTCACATGTCCGATGTCGACAAGCTTATAATTTTCTTACAAGTTTGATGAAACCTTTGCTCCTTTTTTTGCCATGCCTCCCCCCCCCGCCTATGTAGATTAAGGACCAAGGCATCTAACTTATGTTCTCAAAAATGATACCGAAATCGTCTCGGAACCATTTTTTATAAGTATCTTTTACAACCAAATTCCATATTACATTAATGAAACAATGTTTAGACAATGCCCTAAAATAAACTCAAGAAAGGCATTATTAAGCATAATTTTACTGAGACTCCCAAAGGGTGGGACGATGTCAAACTGGCGGGTCGGGTAACCCACGGGTGGGACATTGCGAGTAGCAGGTAAAACGGGCACGGGTAAAAATACTCGTATTTAAAAGAGTGTTAAATTTCATGCTTATTATACGATCCACTATGGTAGATGGGTGTGCTGGTAACCCGTGAATGGATAAGCAGGTTATCCATCTATGGGTTAGCGGCTAACTTAAAGTATCATGAACTATTTTTTGCAATTTAAAGGAAAAAGAATTGTGTATATAGGTTTATGGAGTTCGAATACATTAACAATCTTAAATAAACACAATATAAGCATTCAAATTTACATTTCCACAAAAATTCTTAATAGTATTCATATATTTATTCTTATATTTAGGAAAATTAATGAAAAGTCATTGACTTTGTTCAATACGGACCGAGTAAAACCCATCAACATGCGGATCGGGTCGACCAGTGCCAGGCCGGGTAAAACCCATGAACCCGCGGGCCGTGTCGACCCGGTGATGCTTGTAAACGGACAGGTCGGGCATAGGTAATATTTTAACGGGTGGTAAAACTTTGACCCGTTGCCTATATTTTACGAGTTGACCCGCGTGATAAATGGGTAACAAGCCCTTATTGACGCCTTTAGGGAGGGAAAACAAGGGAAGAGAATAGTGACACTGATGGTTATATGTTCAAGAAACACCACCATCGTTTGAAGATGAGAGACCAACCCTAATTTACTAAAGGAGATGATGGGCTCAACTTGGGTCCACCTTATGCTCGGAATATAATGAAAAGAATGATGTAATTGGATGTCCATTAGCAATGAAGTTCTTAGAATTTTGAGGAATTAGTTTGATGACTTGCAACTAACTGCAGTCAGATATTAGTTGGGGTCTCTATGTGCTACACAACAAGAGCAGTAATGACCAACTGTTGCTAGGATGGAAAAAGGTTTTATGCCTTCTATGTATGATCAGCGTGATGGAATAAAGATCACACAAAAAGAATCTGCCCAACCACAATATGGTGTCCACTTGATCTGCATAACCTACGGACCTATGCATGAGTCTGATGGAGATCAGTACAACAAATACTCGTATCAAATTTATCTCAAGCAGGGACTATCACAGCTCATGTGACTACAATACCAAGTAGCTCGATTCTAGCAATTAGCTAGAAAGATATATAAAGGGGAGTGTGAGATACATGAAATCAATATTACCTCCCATCTAACCCTCTTGTACAGGGCCATTTCCATCCAAATCATTCTCTATAGCCATTCCCTCGTCTGACAGCCATTTGGATCTCCTTTTCACAGGAAGTAGGGTGGAATTTTAGGGATGGGGGACGATTTCAGTTCATTTCTTCTTTTTCTTTTTCTTTTTTTTGCCACCTAAGGAGATGCAAATAATGCTCAGATAGGAAGCTCATAGGGACAGCTGTTAGCTAACATCTAGTACCTACCGTAAGTCTATTAATTAGTAACAATAATCACACCCTCACTTCTCGCCTTTCCCTCATCACCCAACACAATCAGAAAAGAGATGTGCAGTTCATCAAAAGATTCAAAACATAAAAACTGGATTGAAATGAGCATCTCTATATGGCACAATATCGAAAAGGCATAGCATATGAGAAAACTTAGCGACTGGTACTGCATTATCCAATATGATCATCTTAACATCAATGTCATAACATTCGTCAACACTCCCTCCAGCTTAAGGTGTCAGATCCGACAAAAGAAAGTAATGCAAATGCAGAACTTTATACTTACCAATGTCATCATCATGCACGATCCTTGGTAAGTTGGTTTTAATATGTCACCAGCAGTGTACTGCTGCTCAGTATATTGTTATTGTTATTATATATTCTCCTTTTAAAAATGTAAAATTTAAGTGTAGTTTTCAGTGTAAATGGAATCTCCAGCAAATTGTAAGGGTGCCTTGTGGAAACAATTGGTAGTTCACGCAAACGACCCCCTATGTCTAATTGTCTATAGCTTAATAAACATATTGATTGTATAAGCACTTACCTAGAAGCTTTATATGATGGGTTGTAGGTATCAAGCGAACTTAACACTTTGATACTCCCTCTCACATGGGGCTTTGCACCAGGTGGAAAGGCCTGTTTTTAGATACTTTAGATACGAGTCTATCATTTGTTCGAACAGCTGGATAAATTTATAAAAAGAACAAAAAAGGGGGAAATATTATAATTGCCAATAATGGTGTTTGAACCTAGGAGAAACAGTTATGAACTTAAGCTCTCAAATGGATAAATTCAAGCAAAAATAATCTTTGTAATTGGAGGAGTGATCCTCTCAAGCTTTTAAAGTCGTGATTTCCATTAACGGAAAGTTCTTGAACATGTATCAATTTCTTAGTTTGTAAGCTGATATACAAGAAAATGCTCTTCACAGGCAAAATAACTATTATTGATGGTTTTATATTGAATGACCAATAAGCCTTTATATTGCAACAATAACCCATGAACACACCGTATGATATAAATCACATTTTGCACTAACCATGCACTTGAAACCCCCCAATACAGTAATATGCACATCTTGAGACTGGCTACCATATTTACTAAACCGCGGAGAATCACATCACATTGTGTCTATAAACCTATTCATAAACTAAAATCTTACTACTACCAATCTTTTGGGTAACCACAAAACCCAGCAACGTTACAATAGGATCAACCTCCATCACATTCTCATGGCATTTAAATAACCAAGTTTTCTACCATTAAAGCTACCTTATCTTCTCTAAGTTGTGTCCAACCACTAACTACATTTTATAGATATGCCTATAAAAGCACTAAAATCATTCAACAGACAATACCTGAACATACCTCCTCAGACCCTCAAGAGCTGCACTTTGTTCGCAAACGCGATCCCAATCCAATCAGGCTGCCCCGCTGACCACTGTAGCTGATTAATTTCAGCCCCAGCTGAGTAACCAAGCACCGGATCAATCCCATCTTGAGTCTGAACAACAGCAGCGCCCTCCACCATTGGCAACTGCCAAATCAAAGCTTGCCCGTCATCCCCAGCAGAGCAAATGTGCCTCGATGTCTGTGGGGCCCAAGCAATCGCATTCACACTGGACTGGTGCCTCTGCAACTCCGCCACTGGCATTGCCGGTGACCGAATATCCAAAACCACAACTTTATTGCTATCCATCAAGATAGTAGCCATGTACCTCAAATCCTTCTTGTTCCAAGCTATCCTAAGCAATGGAGTATCCGGCCTCGGGCTCTCATAAACAATCGTCGAATGCTCCTTATCCCTTAAATCAAAGATCCTAACAGACCCATCGGCAGAAACAGAGGCAAAAATCCCAGCTTCGCCCCAGGCAATATCATAAACCTCCTTATCATGAGCAATCAGCTGTGTTTCGACCGCTCCCCTCTCGATATCCCAAACCGTGCACGTAGTGTCGATACTAGACGTCCCAATCCGCCTCGGCTCGGACTCATTCCAATCGAAAGACGTCAACGGAGCACAGAAATCACTAGACTTGCTGTTGTTGAGAACGGATCGGAGCTCTACGGAAGAGCTAGAGTCGTTGAGATTCCACAATCGGAGGAATTCGCCGGACGAGGCGAGAAGGGAATTAGAGAGGCTAGGGTTAGGGTTAGGATTGAACATGAGCTTGGTGGGAGGGTAAGGGTGATCGAAGGAGAAAGAGGGTAAAGATTGGAACTTTAGGGTTTCGGTGTCGAAGGAGACAACGTCGATGCGGTTGTTGGGGTCCTCGATGAAGCTGCCGAGGGCGAGGCGAGGGGAGGAAGAGGAAGGCGAAGAGGCGATGGCCATGGCGTAGATTGGGTGAGGGGAATCGAAGGTGTAGGTGTTAGAGCTTAGAGAGGAGTCGCTGTCCATGTTCAAGGGTTTGGAATTTGGGGAAGATGACGGAGTTTATTGGTCATTTGGGAAAGGGGATTAGGGATTTTATAAGAGATTTGAAGATAGAGAGGGAGGACTTGGACTGTAACAGCCAGTCAATGGAGACTTTTCAAACACCACGAGCGCAGACGGGGCTTATGATGCAAATAAGTATTAGTATTTTTGGACGTGCGCTGCACGTGTTGTTTTATTTTAAAATTGACTGGCGATATAACTTCATCTTTTTTAGAGAAATAAAAAAAACATTATCGTATGTGCTTCATCTATTTTAGAGAAACAAAAAACATTATTTTAAGAGCAATGCATGCACTTAAATGCCGCCACATCATTATTTTACAGTTATTTTACAAGTGCGTTCTGCATAGCTAAATTAATAAAGAAATTAATCAAAACAAATTTTTAAGTATTGAAAAGTTTCAGGAAAACTTTTAATTAAGATAAGAGATACATACCTCTATCACTATTTTGCCACATGCAAAATCCTGGTTATCTTAGTTAAAAGAATCTTTTTAGAACTTAGAAATTTTAATTGATTTTGATTTTTATCTTGAGTTATAATAATTAGAATATTACATGTGTATATTAAAATAAAGATCTTTGAACTAACTCTCTAAAAATCTACCGTGGCAGGTAAAAACCATCAATAATCTTTTTAGATCTTATGTCTACATGCTAACGTATATATCCTCATGTATTGCACATGTAAAAAATCGATAATGTGAACTATCTTAGGTTCAAGGATTTTTCTCGTTTTTCAGAATTTATTTCCAATTAAATGTGACCGTTCACCCCCTTACGACTATCTCTACTTCTCTACTATTATAACCACAAAACATAAGGGTCCCCAAATTGATTTCATTTTGATGATCTAACATAGCCTCAAATTGCACTACATCAGCAGTAAAAAATGTAGAATTTTTTTAACAAATATTTAATAAATTCAATCATCAACTAAATCAGTTATAACTATACAATCACCAGCATTTTGCACGTGCGATACACGTTTGTAGCTTTATTTTATTTAGAGTACAAATTTTTTTTTGAGCCCATAGATAAATATAAAATGGGGGAGTTTTGGGGTAAAATTATTTTGAATGTTAGTAAGCAAGTAAAATGGTCGTTTTAGTAACTTAGATCAAGTGCTAGATGATATAATAATATGTTATTTAGTATATTTAAGTAAAAGAAAGTAGTTATTAGTAAATGAGAGTAGAATTTGAAAAATGACAAAGTTAAAATAAATTCTAGAAAGTTCTTTTTTGTCTTAAATTTGAGTATAATGTAGATTGAACTTTGAATTCAAACTAATTT
Organism: Agapanthus africanus; assembly: GCA_030015575.1. Lineage (NCBI taxonomy): Eukaryota > Viridiplantae > Streptophyta > Magnoliopsida > Asparagales > Amaryllidaceae > Agapanthus > Agapanthus africanus. The sequence continues at coordinate 452,304,902 of CM057349.1, read as the reverse complement.
CTACAAACTTCCTTTTTGTCTCAGGTTCTAGAAAGTTCATTTATTCTTTATTTTTTTAAAAATGGAGGAGTTTAATTATTTTTGTCTTTTTTTTTTCTGATAATGTAGAGGCTCTAAGATTTGTTTTTTTATAAACATAACTGTTAATTATTTTTGTCTCTTTATATGATGACCTGGAGGCTTTAAGAATGGAGGATTTTTCTACATTTTCCTTGTTTTTTTAAAAAAAAGAATAGGGTGATTTCTAACCAAGTCCATTTGTATTATACAGCAGTATAGATAAATCAGTTATAACTATATAATCATTTCTACTGATATTAAATAACTAATTGAATTATTGTGAATCATTTTGAAAAAAAATTAACCACTCCCACCATGTAAGTTTTAATCGACTCTAATTTTTTTGAATTCAAATTAAAACAATTAAGGGAAAATTGTTTCCGGGCCTGTTTTGGAGCGTATTTTTAAACTCGCGTATTTCTAAAATGGTCAAAAACCCCCAATACTCCGAAAATATGAAAGATTGAAGCCCAAAATAACTTCTTTGTATAATAATTATGATATTTTTCCAAAGAAAAAACAAACTAAATTTACCCTTATTTTTTATTTTTATATGGCAAAATATTTTCTAAAAAGCATCTCTGCTTTTATAATGCAAAGAGGAGGGGTACCATGTGCTGCTCTCACGTTTATTTTAGATTAATCATTTATTCTCAGATGGTCCAAATTATCTATTTTTTGTACGTATGATGCACATTGATACATATTGTTGGGGTTAAAATTTACACCCCGTTGCCAAAATTAAAAGTCAAAAAGTAAAAGTCAATGCTCAAACAAGTGGATCCAAGTCCAACCAAGCTGGGCTTAAACCCAAACAAGTGGTCCCATACTCAAATCACCTCAAGTCTAAGAGAAGTCGGACGGCTATCGAAGAAGAAGAAAGAGAAAGAAATTTTTAATAAATAAGTTTTGTATGCAAATAAGTGTAAAAATGTAATATAAATAGGCAAAACTCTAAAATTATGTAAAGCTCATAACTTATGTGCAAAAAGAAATAAACACATGGGCATGAGAGAAACCAAAAGTAATTATGTAAAGCCCAAGGACCAAAGTGCAAAATGTAATTGGTTTTTAAACCCAACTATATGATAAAATGTTAAGTTTTTCATATTCCCACAAAATACTAGGGTTTATACCTCCCTCTTCTATCTCCCCAAGTTTCTTCTTCTTCTTCAAATAAATTATAGTCACCAATCGGAAAAAAGGAGACAAGTAAAGCCACAAATAATGCAGGGTCCGGATTAGCTAACCAGAATCGTCAGCTGCGTCTAAATGCGGGAAAAGAGAATGAAGGGGTGGAAAACGATAGAACAGGGGGTGAAAACCAGATAAGGGAGGGGTAAGGAATCGCAAAATCCCCGTGGAAACCCGTTGGAATCGTTTACCCATGAGGAAGTCCCAATCGGTCACGACTCGACTTTACTTTAGGGAATCTCGGACATTTAGCATCGAAATACACCCACACGATGCAAGCGTGCGTATATGGGGGTATGAGAGGCACGGAAGCAGCGGAAGAGATCAAAGAAAAGAGAAACCGGCGCCAAAGAAAGATTACAGGCAGAGACATGTTGTATGGGTACGTAGGCACCTTATCAAAAGTGTCACGACCCGGGAATGGCACGTAACTGGCAATAAGATCACGTGAAGTTTATACGACCTCACCGTAACCCAAGTAAGTCGAAAATCCAGAAATCTAAACCTTTTTAGTAAAATAGTGGAGGTGAAGTTTTGAAATAAAGGTATAACGAAATCAAATTCTTTCCTTTTAAAGTATATGTAAAGTTCGTTTGAAATGCAAGTGAATTATATGCTATAATTTGAAAACGTTTTCGTCATTTGAAATTTGGGCAACAACTCCTTTGTAAATTTTGATAAAAACAAATACATAATCAATAATAATATGTCATCCCCAAGTGGGAGCCAGCTCTTCGCCAATTGGCGGAATCACAACCACGCAATATGAATATACGACGCTCAAGACGAAGATCAACACAGAAAAAAATAAAGAAAACCAAAGTATCATCAAACCTAAAATAAGAATAATACACATATCTCGCTTTAAGTCTGAAAGAATATTCAAGTCTCTAATTTCTAAATCTACCAAATATACATAGTCTAGTTGATGGAACTTTTAATTAGATACAAATGAATAATAAATGTATACAATGGCAGTTACGATCCGAGGAGTAACCCAACCACCAATGAAAATCATTTATAAGAAAAGATGTGCCAGCAAGCCGCTACTGATCCGAGCGGTCGATCCTGCAAGAAAACTATGGCACAACGGGGTGAGTTGCCAACTCGTGAGTAGAAGACATCAGCAGGCAGAAATCAAATGTATAACGATCTCCTAGGTCATACTGTAATATAATATATCATACCGTTTGGTATTTAGGGTGATCATGTATACATAAGTATAATAATATAATAATATCATGTCTGTGGTAATATACGGTACCATGTCATCTGTGTCATATGTATGTATATATATGTATCATCCAACATGTGTCCATTAACGACACATCAAATCATCATAATACCCGAGTGCCCAGCATTGACATTCGAAATCATCATAAAACCCGTGTTCAGTATCAACACGTAAATCCTCATATCTCAGGTACTGTCTCGTCAGATCGGTCCTCATATCCATCTGTCTCATATCACTCCGGTCGGTATCCTCCGGATATCCGCCGAGTCTAATACTGTCATAGGTAGGTAGTGTTCCCCTGCCGGGCTCAGTGCCTTTCTATACGGCCTTCTTGCCTCGAGGTACCATACCGGGTCCACCATGTACCCGCAGACGGTGACTCCTCACTTCTCGAATCGGGTAATCATCATAGCTCAGCACCGAGAAAACTCATAGTGGGCGTCGAAATAATATATCAAGGGAAACCGCATTTGTAAAACAATCATAAGTTTCTAAAATGTATCTGCGGTTTCTCAAATCCAGAAATCTCATGAAAACAGAATCTCATAAGTATGTAACTGTCACACCCCGCTTCCGAGTATACGACGAAGGAGACGCGACTGGTCCGCTATATATATACTCAGAAGTACATACGCTAAGCGTATCTAAGCAATATAAAAGTAAATACACAAGAGACAAGATATAATAAAAACAACAACTTTTATTTATTAACATTCTTTTGTACAATGCATGAAAAGGAAATACAACTAAAATAAAAGCGATGCCTAAACAATGGCATAACAGAAAATGAAAAGTACTGAATGGAAAATGTACAATGAAACTGGAACTCTGGTTCTTCAGCAAACTGATCCAAGTCTTCTGCAGATGGCTCGATCTCTGCCGGGTCCAAACCACCTGACGACATTCAAAGAAGAAAGAAATAGAATGTCATCAGCGAACAGGTCGCTCGGTAAGTCCCAAAGATAAGAGGAAAGTATAATAGACAGAATAATAAGATATCTTTTAAAATTGTATTGTAGTGTTATAATATTGTGTTAACGTTGTTGTTTGTAGCTTGGTACAGAAGAATGTCAGTGTATACGAGAGGAGTCTCTATATGCCAGAGACTAGAGGCACGTATAGTACAAGGAACCGTTTATGCCACGGTACAACAGCAACTAGATTCATATTAGGTGTATTAAGTCTTACAGTCTCGTGCCACTTTTAACGCCTTCCATACCAATCTACCCCTTAACCCCGCGATGTCTTGTTTGTATTGTTTTTCTTGTAAATTGTATTGATTGTATAATTGATTGACTGACCGAAACCATAATATCAGTAAACAGATGTAACCGTAGAATCATGTAAGTGGAATAACTGGAGAACCATGTAAATGAGATATATATTACCTTGGTTCGGTTCAGTCAAGTTATATAGATTGAGAATTGGATTCGTGGATTCATGTTGCATTGTAATATTGAAGATTATAGAATTGTGGATTGTAGACTGTTGATCATGTTCAAGTCGGATTATACTGAGACTCAAACCGAGTCAGACAATTAGCAAAGTAAAGTGAAGTTCTGATTGTTTTTATTAATTTGTCTACTTTAGATAGGCAAGCACCCACTTCTCCGGCTCCCTGGAGCTCAAGAGATTGATTCTGCTTAAACCTATGTTTACTAGGGTTCTTCGGGTAATTTATAGAACTTGAGGGTGTTTTATGTAAAAATAATTTTATGTACTTTTCAAAATACACCCCAAGTATTTATTATTCGTCTTTAGAGTTGTAATGGATGTGGATTTTATATTGTGATAATTCTAGTGAAAATATCCTAGTTTCATAAATAAAGTATTTATTTGTAATATTAATTTGTATGGAATTTATGGTATTTTAGTATAGAATTGATTCTTGTGATTTTTAGAAAAAGGTGGAATATTTATATCATAATAAAATAGGTATTTTAAGGATAAATATACATATGTTTATACAAAAATAATTTTAATAAATATTTTATATACTAAAAATCTCATTTTCATAAGATATCGTATTTTAAATCTTTCGAGACCGAATGCTCATTGCGGAGGTCTTAATCTCGCACTACTAAATCCGAGGATGTGCGATAAGCCGCACCATCCCGAACGGGTTCCCCAAAATGGGTTATAGCGGCGCTTTGCAAAGATTGTAAAATACTAAATCCTTTAGAAAACGGTTTTATGAAGTAAATGGTATTTATTTGAAAGATGTCAATTTTCCGTATTCTATATTTTAGGGTCTCCTAAGTCATCTAGACTATTCCTAACTGGTCCAAATGATAAGTTGTGAGATACCTCAAATCGCCTCTTCACCGCCAATTGTGGCCAGGTAAGTACAAGTGAAGAAGGGAGGATCCGCTCACGAATCACCGTGAGACGGGCCTTTTAAAGTTACCTTTCTCACTTGCCTAGCCTAGACACCACAAAGTCAGGTTTAAATAAACGACTGATATCCACAACTTATCGTATTTTCATAATAAGAGGTATTTATTTAAAAGTGTATCAATACTAAATCTTTTAGAAATAATTTTATTAAGTAAAGGGTATTTAAATGAAATTGTTTGTTTTCTCGTATTCTAAGTTTTCGATGGTATCGTGTTAGGTTGTATGTAAGTGTGTAGGGAGGTAGGCCGTTACCTCGTGATCTACTTTAAATGTATGGCAAGTTTGATGGAGTTAAATGAAGGATTGAAACAATGTGGTATTTAAGTGAAAAATACGATAAATTGAAATAGCTATCATTTCATGTGATGAAACTTGATCAAATTGTTTGATTAGTGGTTAATAATCAACATGAGGAAGTTTAAGTATAATTGTATTAGTGAGAAGTGGAATTTTGTAGAAAACCGAATCGGAAATCGGATTTGTTCCGATTCCGTCGAGTTTTGTAATTTCGTATTTTGAGAATGGAAAAGAGAGATAGAAAAGGGACTTACGGGTTTTAGATTATACTAGAGAGTGAGAGGGAACTAGAGAAATCGCCGATGTGTTGCGTCGTCACCGGTAGTTCCTAAAATGATCGCCGGAAGTTCCGCCGGGAATTCGTCGGAGCTTCACCTCGAGCTTGTTTTCAAAGTACACGATTCTTGGAAATTTTTTGAGAGAGTGGGCTCGGGATTTTGGGGTGAAAGGGTAGAGGGTAGGGGTGTATTTATAAGGGTAGGATAGGGTTAGGATAGATGAAGGGGTTTTAAATAAAAAATGGTAAAAATATAGGAAATTCATTAAAAATTATAGTAAATGGGGTATATTTAACTCTCTGGAACCGATCCATTTATTTGGAGTGTGCAGGGGAGTTTAGAATGCCAAGAGACACATTTCATCAGTTGACGACTCGCCGGAATCGGCAACTCCGGCCGGCGGCGGCGGGCCCAGTCGGCCGGTCCGCCGGCCGAGTTGGCCTATCCGGGCCGAGTTCGACGGTCGGGAGGTGGGGGTCTCATGAGGTAGACACTGGTGCTTTTAGTTTTTTAGGTTTAGTTCAAGTTTTAGGAGTTATGGTGTGTGGACTGTTGGGCTTCCAAAGAATTTAAAATAAAATAATATAAAAAATAATGCGGGGCAGGGGATTTGAACTCTAGTGGCTTGGTTCAGCAGTGCAAGGTATTACCAATGAGCTACAAGCTCTTTCTTGTAATTATTTGTGTGAAATAAATACTTAAAGTGGTAATAGCAACATTAAATACCCCAAGTAAACTTCAAATTTAAATCAAATTTATGTATACTAAAATTGGAGTTGTTACAGTCTACCCTCCTTACAAAAATTTTGTCCTCGAAATTTAAAGCTTTTATTTGAGGACTAGTTTACAAAGAGGTGAGGGTATCTTGCATGCATTTCATCTTCTCTTTCCCAAGTGGACTCTCCTGGAGTGTCTTTCCTCCACATCACTCGAACCAAGTTAACTTCCTTCTTCCGAAGTGTCTTCACTTTCCTGTCCAGGATCTCCACAGGATGTTGCTCACAAGACAAGTCGGGTTGTATAGTGAGCTCAGAATGATCAAGAACATGGCTGGGGTCATTCACATACCTTCTGAGTTGGGATATGTGGAACACATTATGCACTCCTTCCAATGAGGGTGGAAGCGCTAAGCAGTATGCCACTTCACCGACTCGTTCGAGTATGTCGAACGGTCCAATATATCTCAGACTTAATTTACCCCGTCTTCTAAATTGGATCACTCCGCGGTTCGGAGATATCTTCAAGAATACGTGATCTCCTGGCTGGAACTCTAAGTGTCGTCTCTTTGCATCAGCCCAGTGTTTCTGTCGATCTTTGGCTATGCGCATCCTTTCCCTTATAGTACGAACCACATCAACGGTCGCTACTATCATTTCTGGTCCAAGAAGTTCCCTATCTCCGATGTCGTCTCAACTTAATGGTAATCGATACTTCCTTCCATACAATACTGCAAAAGGTACCATTCCTATGCTTGCTTGGTAGCTGTTATTGTACGCGAACTCCACAAGATGCAGGTGATCTTCCCACGATCCTTTGAAGTCTAACATACACGCTCTGAGCATATCCTCCAATATCTGAACAGTTCGCTCAGACTGACCATCTATTTGTGGATGATAAGCCGTACTGAAGTTCAGACTTGTTCCCAAACTTGCTTGCAGACTCTGCCAAAATTATGATCGGAACCTAGTGTCGCGATCGGAGACGATGCAGACCGATACTCCATGAAGTCTCACAATTTCCTGTATGAGTTCATGGGTATCAGAGAAAATACACTATGAAGAGTTTAAATCTTAAATAGATTATTACCTCCATGTACTTCTTTGCTAGTGCCTTAGTTGATTGGCCAACTCGAAATGGGATGAAGTGAGCCGACTTTGTGAGTCGATCCACAATGACCCATATGGCAACGTTACCCTTTGTGCTGCGAGGGAGAGCAGTCATAAAATCCATCGTGATGTGTTACCACTTCCATTCTGGGATTGGTAACGGTTGAAGTAGTCCAGCTGTCCTGTGATGTTCAGCCTTTACTTGCTGACACACCAAACATTTTGCGACGCTTCTGGCTACTTCGCGCTTCATTCCATGCCACCAATAATTCTGACATAGATCTTTGTACATTTTGGTACCTCCAGGATGTACTGAGTAGGGAGAGCTGTGAGCTTCTTTCATTAACTCTTCCCGTACAGGACCTTTTGGTACACACAATCTGCTGCCGTATCTCAAAGATCCGTCTTCATGGATGATGAAGTCTGTTCTGAGTCCATTCTCCACTTGTTCTCTGATCTTTTGCAACTTAGCATCACTTGCTTGAGCTGCTTTGATCTGATTGACAATGGTTGATTGAACTTGTAAATTCATCAAACTTGAAGCGTTACCTGGCATGACTACTTCAATCTCCATCTGATGCAAGTCTTGCTGAAGCTTCCACTGAGCGGTGAGATTCATCGATAATGGTTGGCGACTAAGAGTATCAGGTACTACATTCACCTTCCCTGGGTGATATTGCAAGTTGATGTCAAAGTCCGCCATGAGTTCTAACCATCTTCTCTGCCGCATATTCAACTCCTTTTGAGTAAACACGTACTTCATACTTTTATGATCTGTGTAGATGTTCACTCGTTCATCAAGTAGATAATGGCGCCAAATCTTGAGAGCAAAGATGACGGCTGCCAACTCCAGGTCATACGTCGGATAATTGCGCTCATAAGTCTTCAGTTGTCTTGAAGCATAAGCCACAACCTTACCGTGCTGATGTAGAACACATCCTAATCCCTTACCGGATGCATCACAATGCACTTCGAATCCTCCAGATTGATCCGGTATTACGAGAATAGGTGCTGATGTCAACCTTGACTTGAGTTCTACGAAAGCTTGTTCGCATGCTTCTGACCACACAAATTCTTCATCTTTACGTGTGAGCTTGGTCAGGGGTGTTGCTATCTTCGAAAATCGTTCAATGAACCTTCTGTAATATTCAGCTAAACCCAAGAAACTTCGAATGTCCTTCACTGACTTTGATGTAGGCCATTCGCTAAATGCTGCAACTTTCGCTGGATCCACAGAGATTCCTTCTCCTGATATGATATGTCCAAGAAAACCAACTTGCTTTAGCCAAAACTCGCACTTGCTGTACTTGGCATAGAGCTTATGTTGTCAAATAGTTTCCAGGACAATTCTTAGGTGTTCTGCATGTTCTTTCCGACTCTTAGAATACATCAGGATGTCGTCGATGAAGATGACAACAAACCTGTCTAAGTACTCCCGGAAAACTTGATTCATTAGGTTCATAAATATTGCTGGTGCATTGGTCACTCTAAATGGCATCACTAGAAATTCGTAATGTCCATAGCGAGTTCTGAAAGATGTTTTGTGAATATCAGCTTCCTTGTCCTTCACCTGATGATATCCTGAACGAAGATCCAATTTAGAGAACACACAAGATCCACTTAACTGATCGAATAAATCATCGATGCACGGGAGTGGATACTTGTTTTTTATAGTGACTTCGTTCAAAGCTCTATAATCAATGCACATTCTGTATGAACCTTCCTTCTTCTTCACAAGTAGTACAGGTGCTCCCCAACTTGAAGTGCTGAGACGAATCCATCCTTTCGCCAATAATTCATCTAACTGTGTTCGGACTTCCTTCAAACCTTCCGGACTTTAATCTATAAGATGCTTTGATCACCGGTTGTGCTCCTGGTACTAAATCAAAACTGAATTCAAGAGCTCGATCGGGAGGCAAACCTGATATATCGTCAGGAAATACATCGTCGAACTCTCGAACTACCTCTGGTCTTGATTCTTCCTCCGCTTGAGCTGCTGCAACTACTGCTTCCCTTGGCTTCGCTTTGTAGGTACTTGGCTCCAGGGTACGGTCTCCGCTTTTGAAATAGAAGACCGGATGGTCAGGAATCTCGAATACTATCCTCCTTTGACGACAGTCGATGGTAGCATAAAAAGTTCTAAGCCAATCCATTCCTAGAACCACATCGAAGTTCGGTATGTCCAGTACTTTGAAGTCAGCATAAAACTCTCTGCTGCAGACGACGACTGGACACAAGCTGTATCCCATAGTTGCCTTTAGAACGCCATTTCCTGAACTCACATTCCAGCTGGATACAAGCGATGAGACTGGAATCTCATGGGTTCGGACGAACCGTTGCGACATAAAGCAGTGCGATGCTCCAGTATCAACAGTGCTAGTGCAGGTAGTGAGGCTACTAAGATTATACTTAAGGTATGTGGGATATGTTTTAGGTATAGCGAAAGTATGTAGATGAACAAGACTGAAAGAAAAGTTTGAGAAGAAAAGTTTACCAGTGATAACTTGGCCAGTGGCCTCAGCTTCTTCCACTGACATAGTGAAAGCCTGGCGCCTTGGTATATTCCTCCTGGCATGAGGAGCATTCCTCGGAACGTTCGTTTGAGCTTGATGGAACTGACGAGGAAGTGGTGCAGCTTGTGGTCCTCTGGGTGGTGCAGGTAGTGCAAGTCTTGGAGCAGGGGCTTGGATGGCTGGGCGCTGTGGGTAATTGTTTGCTGGCCTGAGTGTAGCAATTGGATTTTGTTTATGAGGACAAGACCCAATACCATGAGCAGCTGAGCCGCATATCAAGCAAAGGTTGTTCGCACGCCGGCAATCTTTCGCCAGATGCTCATTCCTCTTGCAGTAGTTACAAAAGGCTGGGCTGGTCCTGTTGATTGGTGCTCATGGACGTCTTGGCACAAAAGGTGGTCTGGACGAGGCCCCTCATGCCATCTGATTGGCAGAGTGCTTAACTCCTGCAGACTGAGATTTGCCCCTTGCTTTTATCACTACCTCATAACTGCGGGCAGCTTCCAGAGCATCCTCATCAGTCAAGAATTTCCCTGTGGCTAGTGCAGCCTGAATTTCTGTGTCCAAACCTTGTTGAAAGCGACAGGCTCTGATGTCATCCATCGGTATCAAGTGTGCCGCGAACCTGTTTAAGGATTGTGTTAGCTGTGTAGTATGTGATATTTAAAATTTGAAATACTGTGACATATCTTACCGACTTAGCATGGTGAATTCAGCATCATACTCATCTACTGACTTGTCCCACATCGAACCTTGTTGTAGATGAATGAACTGCTGTTTCATGGCAAACATGGCAGTCACAGGGAAGTACTTCGCGTCGAACTTCTCGTGAAAAGTCTTCCATTCAATAGGCTGTACAAGACGGCTTTCTTCCGCCTTCCACCAGTTGCGAGCATTATCCGTGAGCTGCAGTTTCGCCACACGGACCCAAGCTATGTCTGGCACTTATGCTGCCGCCAGATCATCCTCTATGCTTTGTGCTCATTCCTCAGCTTCAAGAGGGCTTCCCTTTCCGGAGAACTGCTTGGGATGTAAAGCTCTGAATTGCTTTACCCCAGGTGCGTCAGTCTCATGACGGTTCAGGAGTTGTTGCTGTCCCTCAAGAAGGTTGCGGATCGCCTCAAGTAGCACTGTTTGCTCGGTGGGTGGCGCATGGACAGCAGGAACGATTGGTGGTGGAGGTGGAGGTGTGTTGTTGACGTTGGTGCTGGGTTGTTCGGGGAATCCATAACCTTGAAGAAAAATTTGGGTTAGGACAGATTCAAGTACATGAAATGATAAAATTCCAGGAATATGAAATTGTAAGATTCAAGGAACATGAATTATAAAGAATGTTTTAGTTGCTGGTTCTTGTGTTATATTGCTTAGGTTTGTTCACGCAGAACAGAACTGCATAGTATGGTTCTATACAGCTCTGACATGCATGGGCCACCAACAAAACCTGTCACTCCCCGCTTCCCAGTATACGGAGAAGGGGACGCGACTGGTCCGCTATGTATATACTCAGAAGTGCATACGCTAAGCGTATCTAAGCAATATAAAAGTAAATACACAAGAGACAAGATATAATAAAAACAACAACTTTTATTTATTAACATTCTTTTGTACAATGCATGAAAAGGAAATACAATTGAAATAAAAGCGATGCCTAAACAATGGCATAACAGAAAATGAAAAGTACTGAATGGAAAATGTACAATGAAACTGGAGCTCTGGTTCTTCAGCAAACTGATCCAAGTTTTCTGCAGATGGCTCGATCTCTGCCGGGTCCAAATCACCTGATGACATTCAAAGAAGAAGGAAATAGAATGTTGTCAGCGAACAGGTCGCTCGGTAAGTCCCAAAGATAAGAGGAAAGTATAATAGACAGAATAAGAAGGTATCTTTTAAAATTGTATGTAGTGTTGTAATGTTGTGTTAACGCTGTTGTTTGTACCTTGGTACAGAAGAATATCAGTGTATACGAGAGGAGTCTTTATATGCTAGAGACTAGAGGCATGTATAGTACAAGTTACCGTTTATGCCACGGTACAACAGCAACTGGATTCATGTTAGGTGTATTAAGTCTTACAGTCTCGTGCCACTTTTAACACCTTTCGTACCAATCTACCCTTTAACCCCGCGATATCTTGTTTGTATTGTTTGTCTAGTAAATTGTATTGATTGTATAATTGATTGACTGACCGAAACCATATATCAGTAAACGGATGTAACCGTAGAATCATGTAAGTGGAATAACCGGAGAACCATGTAAATGATATATATATATATATATATATATATCCATGGTTCGGTTCAGTCAAGTTATATAGATTGAGAATTGGATTTGTGGATTCATGTTGCATTGTAATATTGAAGATTGTAGAATTGTGGATTGTAGACTGTTGATCATGTTCAAGTCGGATTATACTGAGACTCAAACCGAGTCAGACAATTAGCAAAGTAAAGTGAAGTCCTGATTGTTTTTATTAATTTGTCTACTTTAGATAGGCAAGCACCCACTTCTCCGGCTCCCTGGAGCTCAAGAGATTGGTTCTGCTTAAACCTATGTTTACTAAGGTCCTTAGAGTAATTTATAGAACTTGAGAGGGTTTTATGTAAAAATACTTTTATGTACTTTTCAAAATGCACCCCAAGTATTTATTATTCGTCTTTAGAGTTGCAATGGATGTGGATTTTATATTGTGATAATTCTAATGAAAATATCCTAGTTTCATAAATAAAGTATTTATTTGTAATATTGATTTGTGTGGAATTTATGGTATTTTAGTGTAGAATTGATTCTTGTGATTTTTAGAAAAAGATGGTATATTTATATCATAATAAAATAGGTATTTTATACATATATTTATACAAAAATAATTTTAATAAATATTTTATATACTAAAAATCTCATTTTCTTAAGATGTCGTATTTTAAATCTTTCGAGACCGAATGCTCCTTGCGGAGGTTTAAATCTCGCACTACTAAGCCTGAGCATGTGCGATAAACCACACCATCCCGAACGGGTTCCCCAAAATGGGTTGTAGCGGCGCTTTGCAAAGATTATAAAATACTAAATCGTTTAGAAAACAGTTTTATGAAGTAAATGGTATTTATTTGTAAAGATGTCAATTTTCCGTATTCTATGTTTTAGGGTCTCCTAAGTCAACTAGACTATTTCTAACTGGTCCAAACGACAAGTTGTGAAATGCCTCAAATTGCCTCTTCACCGCCAATTGTGGCCAGCTAAGTACAAGTGAAGAAAGGAGGGATCCGCTCACGAATCACCGTGAGACGGGCCTTTTAAAGTTACTTTTCTCACTTGCCTAGCTTAGACACAACAAAGTTAGGTTTAGATAAACGACTGATGTCCACAACTTATCGTATTTTCATAAAGTGTATCAACACTAAATCTTTTAGAAATAGTTTTAGTAAGTAAAGGGTATTTAAATGAAATTGTTTGTTTTCTCGTATTCTAAGTTTTCGATGGTATCATGTTAGGTTGTATGTAAGTGTGTGAGGAGGTAGGTCATTACCTCGTGATCTACTTTAAATGTATGGCAAGTTTGATGGAGTTAAATGAAGGATTGAAACAATGTGGTATTTAAGTGAAAAATACGATAAATTGAAATAGATATCATTTCATGTGATGAAACTTGATCAAATTGTTTGATTAGTGTTTAATAATCAACATGAGGAAGTTTAAGTATGATTGTATTAGTGAGAAGTGGAATTTTGTAGAAAACCGAATCGAAAATCGGATTTGTTCCGATTCCGTCGGGTTTTGTAATTTCGTATTTTGAGAATGGAAAAGAGAGATAGAAAAGGGACTAATGGGTTTTAGATTATACTAGAGAGTGAGAGGGAACTAGAAGAATCGCCGATGTTTTGCGTCGTCGCCGGTAGTTCCTAAAACGATCGCCGGAAGTTCCGTCGGGAATTCGTCGGAACTTCGCCTCGAGCTTGTTTTCAAAGTACACGATTCTTGAAAATTTTTTGAGAGAGTGGACTCAGGATTTTGGGGTGAGAGGGTAGAGGGTAGGGGGTGTATTTATAGGGGTAGGCTAGGGTTAGGGTTAGGGTAGATGAAGGGTTTTTAAATAAAAAAAAATGGTAAAAATGTAGGAAATTCATTAAAAATTGTAGTAAATGGGGTATATTTAACTCTCTGGAATCGATCCATTTATTTGGAGTGTGCAGGGGAGTTTAGAATGCCAAGAGACACATTTCATCAGTTGACGACTCGCCGGAATCGGCAACTCCGGCCGGCGGCTGCGGGCCGAGTCGGCCGGTCCGCCGGCCGAGTTGGCCGATCCGGGCCGAGTTCGATGGTCGGGAGGTGGGGGGTCTCGTGAGGTAGACACTGGTGCTTTTAGTTTTTCAGGTTTAGTTCATGTTTTGAGTGTTATGGTGTGTGAACTGTTGGGCTTCCAAAGAATTTAAAACAAAATAATATAAAAAATAATGTGGGGCAGGGGATTTGAACTCAGGTGGCTTGGTTCAACAGTGCAAGGTATTACCAATGAGCTACAAGCTCCTTCTTGTAATTATTTGTGTGAAATAAATACTTAAAGTGGTAATAGCAATATTAAATACCCCAAGTATACTTCAAATTTAAATCAAATTTATGTATACTAAAAATGGAGTTGTTACAGTAACAATGATGAAACAATATGTACAGGCACAAAACAATACTGTAAAGTATAGCAAGTGTTTTCATATGAGCGTGTCGTGCAACTAGGTAAAGAAGTGCAATATCTGAACTAGTATGTGTGGTACTGGGTACTAAATAATAACTAAAATTCTACAAGTTATAAGGCGATACAGTAATATAGTGATTTCTAATGTGTACGTGGCATGGCAATTACCGATGATATGTGTGTGAGCCGGAGAGTATGTATACGTGCAACATGCGCATCATCGGTAATGGTGCGTGTGTCTTAGCAAACGAAATCGTATAAAGATAAGTACACGAAATGTAGTATATATGTCGTAATGAAAATAACACGAGCGTATGCAGAAATAAAGAAAACGTAAACGCGAACAGTATAAAATACGTAACTACGTATGAGCCATACAGTTATAATTTAAAATATTACGAATCATTATTTTTGAAAATAGGTGCTACGATATTTTTGAAAAAGATACCACTTGAAAATCCATAATATCCCTTGAAGTTATCATTTAAAAGTGCATAACGGTTCGTTAGTTTTGAAAATAGGTATGGCTCAAAATATATCCTAATGTCTACTTAAGTAATTTAAAAATAATATTTCTTGAGTCGATATATATATATATATATATAAGTCGGCGATCTATCCTCATCATATCATGTACGGTATGATCTATCGTACAATATCATCAAATCAAATAGTACGGATTTATCGTCACGTACATCATATCACGTATGGTATAATCCATCGTACGATATCATCAATCAAGTAGTACGGATCTATCATCATGTGGCATAGCATCTCGTATCACATCATGTATATGTTGGGGTCAAAATTTGCACCCCAGTTGATCAGGTCAAAGTCAAGGTCAACCATGTTCTCCGCCGAAAGACGAGAGATGAGACCGCGTATGTTCGTTTTGCTTGAATTTTGAGGGCAGATGCTAATTGGTGCTATCCATCCACCTCTCCGAAAATTCCAAGTTGATTTATGACACCGTGTATCGAAGGTTTAGACGGATGCAGCCGATGCAGCAGACTTTGTCAGATTCCCCCTCGTTGAGGGGTTTTTGATTGTGGGGACGATCTTCCCTGCAGGCGCAAGCCCCTGCAGTTAATTACGCTACCGCATCACGGTAACCACTTTATCCTTCTCCAGATGGTCACTTCGTGTCGTGGGTATTTGTTTTGTTTTTGGTTGCCCGTGGATTGTATATGGAGACTAATTTATAACATTGCCCGTAGGGCGTGGATTAGTCCAAATCTGTATTTTCTTAGATTTGGGGTTGGGGTTGGGTTTAAGGATACGTTAGTCTCATTTGAGACTAAGATCAACTTAAACGTTTGTTAAGGATACGTTAGTCTAATTTTAGACTAAGATCAACTTAACAGGATCATTTAGATCCAACAAAAGAGCATTTGGGCTCTATTGTTTAGTTTAGGGATATTGCGGTCGATTACCAGTTTAAGGACATGGTGGTCCAAGGTTAAGGACATCATAGTCCATGGGTTTAAGGACCCCACAGTCCAAGGTTAAGGACATCATAGTCCATGGGCTTAAGGACCCCACAGTCCGAGATTAAGGACATCATAGTCCATGGGTTTAAGGACCCCACAGTCCGAGGTTAAGGACATCATAGTCCATGGGTTTAAGGACCCCACAGTCCAGTTTAAAGACGTCATAGTCTATGAAATATATGGTTGTTGGGACCCGTCACCTCTCTGAAGACGTTGAAAAATTACAACGACAAATATCAGAGGAATAAAGAGATGTACCCTTGAACCAATTTTGGTTGGGATCTGTAGTCCAATTTGGGACTAAGATATGAGATTTTATGAGCATATATGCTCAGTTAATCTAAATTAAATACTTATGGCCAATCTTAGGCTAAGTCCAATCAAGTTAAAATGTTTAACATTTATTTTGGGCTGTTGAGCATTTATTTGGGCTTGGCCCTTTTAACAATGCTGAGCATTGATTTGGATTCTGACAGTATTTCTGTCTTTTGTTGAATGCTGAGCATTCATCATACCTCTGTGGCTTATTAAAAAACAATTTATATTCTATCAGCGCACACGTGAGGGGCACGTAGTGCGCTTGGCGCTTTGCGCCAGTCAAAGAGCGCAGTGCACTTCTGCCGAGTAGCGCACACGTGAGGGACATGTGGTGCGCTTAGCGCTGAGTGCCAATCTATGAGCGTATTGCACTGATTTATGAGCGCAAAGCGCTATTAGTTCAGTGGCGCACACGTGAGGAGCACGTGGTGCGCTTGGCGCTGAGCGCCATTCCATTCCATGAGCGCAAAGCGCTAGTCCAAGAGCGCAGAGCGCTAATTTATGAGCATAGAGCGCTAATTTATCAACTTTATGATCTGAGAAATAAATTCACGTTTATAAGAGATTTTGTCTCAAGGTTCCAAGAACAAAGTTCTTATTTTGTAAGAGATATTTCAATCTCTTATTTTGGTGAAGGCTTTGCCTTTATGGATCTGTAATCCTTAGAGAATTGAAGTATTCTCCCCCCTTTTTATAATGAGATATTATGATCTCTTTGTATAAAAGACCTTAGTCTTATAGATTTATGATCTGTGAGAAGAATTGTGTTTTCCTCTTGTTTTGTGATAAGATCTTTTGATCTCTTTGTGAAAGACCTTTGGTTTTATAGATCTATGATCTTAAAAGAAGTGAATTCTTCTTTTTAATATGAGATGATTGCATCTCTCTGTTCTTTTACCTTGAATAAAAGTTGTTCTTCTATCGAGAGCTTGGCTCTTCTTTATGAGATTTTCTCAAAGCTTATGAGGGGGTTCCTTTATTTTGTTTTCTGTCTCTTGAGCCTTGAAGTCTTGAGGCCTTTATATAGGGAGAGCTGATTTGTTCAATCAGTTAAGAAGATCTTTTCTCCAATTGATTTGGGGATTTCCCCATCGTTGGATCTTTGATCCAAGGGCTTCTGATTTAGAGAAGGCAATTTTCTTATTTTTAACAAGATTGGGAAATCTTTTCCATACAGAATTTATTCTGTATTTTTAGTGATTTTTTAATCACCTTTGGATCATTGATCCAATGGTGCTCTGATTTACAGAGCACAATCTTTTTATTTGGAAAGATTTTGAGGAATCTCTCCTTAACAGAATTTTATTCTAGTCAATTAATGATTTATCATTATTATTGGATCTTTGATCTGACGGTGGGGGGCTTTTAGTTCTAGCGCTAGCGCACCCGTGCTTTGCACGTGGTGCGCTGCTTAGAGCACAGCGCACTTAGCGCTAGCGCACACATGCTTTGCACGTGGTGCGCTGCTTAGAGCACAGCGCACTTAGCGCTAGCGCACACATGCTTTGCACGTGGTGCACTGCTTAGGGCGCAGCGCACTTGGCGCTGCTTCTGAAGCGTTGCTTCATTTAAAAATTTGAATTTTAAACAGAGATTTGCTCTGATTGGGGGAAACAAATACCCCCCACCGTTTCGCTCACTTGGCCCACATGTGAGTGCAGCGGTGGCAACATCTGCGCCCTTGAATCAACTCAGAAGTTGAAACGGCGTCTCAGTGCCTATAAATAGGACTCTTGGCCCTTAGAATGATTTCTGTTCATCTTCCTTCTTTCTGAGAATTTTTATTCTCCTTCAGAGCATAGCTCTTCATTTTAAGAACTTTCAAGAGTCAAAACTCTGCCAAATTTTTGGTAAGATTTGAATTTTATCAATAGATCTTTGCTCTTCCCCAGATCATAGATCTCAAAATGTTTTTTAGGGTTTTACCCATTAACAGAGATTTGCTCTTCATAGATCTTAGATCTAAAGAAAACCCTTTTAGGGTTTCAGAGCTTTGCTCTCATAGATCTAAAGAGATTTTTCCTGGGGTTTCTTAACCCATTAACAGAGCTTTGCTCTCTTGAATAATGGAGATTTGTTAATCTCTCATGAAGAACTCTTAAGAGTTTGTTCATGGATCTTGAAGATCTCAGAATTTTAATTCATATAAAAATTGATTTCAATTTTTCTGATGGATTATTCCATCATTTTTACAGAGCAAGGCTCTAAGAATTCCCGGAGAATTTTTAATTTCCTTCATAATTGACATCGACAGGTGTCATTCCTGTCTGCAAAGCATTGCTCCCGAGGAGTTTAACTCCTTGGCCCGAGAAACCTTTATTAAATGAGAAATCCCTTTTAGGATTCCTTTCTTAATTGCACAGAATTAAATTCGTTAGGTGATTTAATCAGTACTTATTTCCTCCTTGGGGATTTCAAGAGTCGTTTAAATCCCGTGTCTGTTTTAATAAGTTTTTTCTTAATCAGTTTATCCACTAACTCTCGCTGATTTTCCTTTTCAGACTTTATGGACGCTCATATGTATGATCTTGATGAGATTATTTCTTACGGAGACATTCACGCACTCGACCGTTCTCAAAACCAAGAAGTTACAAACGCCCAGTGTGCTAAAATTATGGGTCACTTTGATGCATACAATGGTCGACTGCTTCCTCGTCGTTCCTCTCTCTTAAAGCTTATTGTGGGAGCGATCTGGGGAGCACTTTCTCTATTCTATGCCAGCATGCCGCTTAAGGCATTGGACGACGCCGAAGATAAGGTGCACTCGGTGTATCTGATGGGCTTGATCTCAAAGCAAAGGCGAGACAACCTTGTTGATATCCTGCATCAAGCTTTTCAGCAGGCGGCGATACTCGCTGCCTATCGAAGGGTGGAGGACATCAGTGGGGATCCTGACGCTTGTTATCGTGAAAGGATACACACGAAGATGATCCGAGAGGCCCGAAAATTTTTGGATGGCCTCACTTTTCAATTTCTCAATTCATGTCCTAGATTTGATGTCTTGCTTTTGTAAACATTTTAATGACGTTTTTATTTACCGCTTTCATTAATGTAAGAATTTTCTGAATTATGAATGGCAAGCTTTTCCATTTCCATGTGTTTATCTTATGCGTTAAACCTTTTCGCTCATGCATGAATGGGTGCGCTTTGAATGCTTAACTGAATGTGAATCAAATGTTCTCCTTACTGTCGCTTTCTTCTCTTTTCTTTGTTACCGGCATGTTACTTTAGTAAGCGTAGCCTGTAGATGATAGAGAGCATTTCATCTTGGACTCTTCGAGAGGTAGTGATGCCTTAGGAAGCAGGTTCAAATCTGCTGCCTAAGGCTTTTCAACTTTATGAGCCGTGAGGGTCTCATAAAGACTTTTCTCCCTAC
Source organism: Agapanthus africanus (assembly GCA_030015575.1). Taxonomy (NCBI): domain Eukaryota; kingdom Viridiplantae; phylum Streptophyta; class Magnoliopsida; order Asparagales; family Amaryllidaceae; genus Agapanthus; species Agapanthus africanus. The sequence goes on along the minus strand of CM057349.1, from coordinate 452,285,237 downwards.
GAGTCGAAAGGATCTCGTAGGTGTATTTTCTCCTTAGGAATCGTGAGGATTCCTAAGTATGTTTTCTCTTGGGAGTCATAAGGCTCTCACAAGAGAGTTTTCTTCCTTACAAGTCGAGAGAACTTGTCAGTAGTTGTTTCCTTTCTTGTCGATGTTTGACTTAGGAGAGTGTGGCCTGTATAAAATCTACTTTGATCTCTCTGCGAGGCTATGATGGCTTGGGAGATAGGGTTAGAATCTGTCACCTAATACTTTTCAACTTTATAAGCTGTGAGGGTTTCATAAAGAATTTTCTCCCTACGAGTCGAAAGGATCTCGTATGTGTATTTTCTCCTTAAGAATCGTGAGGATTCCTAAGTGTGTTTTCTCTTGGGAGTCGTAAGGATCTCACAAGAGAGTTTTCTTCCTTACGAGTCGAGAGGACCCTTAAGTGATTAATGAGATTGACATTATCCGCATTTCACGGAGTCAGGGGTTGCTTTGGACGTTTCCCACGGGGTCAGGATTGACTTTAACCGTGTTCCACGGAACCAGGATTTGCTCTGGCTATTTCCCACGGGGTCAGGATTGACTTTGTCCGTGTTCTACATGACCAAGGTTTGCTCTGGACGCTTCCCACGGGGTCAGGATTGACATTAGCCGTGTTCCACGAGACCAGGATTTGCTCGGGATGCTTCCTACGGGGTCAGGATTGACATAAGCCGTGTTCCACAGGACCAGGATCCGCTCTGGACGCTTCCCACGGGGTCCGGATTGATATTAGCCGTGTTTCACTAGACCAGAATTCGCTCTGGATGCTTCCTACGGGATCATGATTGACATTAGTCGTGTTCCACAAGGACCAGGTTCCGCTCTGGATGCTTCCCACGGGGTCAGCATTGACATTAGCCGTGTTCCACAAGGACCAGGATCCGCTCTGGATGCTTCCCACGGGGTCAGGATTGACATTAGTCGTGTTCCACTAGACCAGGATTTGCTCTGGATGCTTCCCACGGGGCCAGAATTGACATTATCCGTGTTCCACAAGGACCAGGATCCGCTCTGGACGCTTCCCACGGGTCAGGATTGATATTAGCCGTGTTCCATGAGAACCAGGATCCGCTCTGGACGCTTCCCATGGGGTCAGGATTGACTTTAGCCGTATTCCACGAGACCAGGATTTGCTCTGGATGCTTCCCACGGGGTTAGGATTGACATAAGCCGTGTTCCACAGGACTAGGATCCGCTCTGGATGCTTCCTACGGGGTCAGGATTGACATTAGCCGTGTTCCACAGGACTAGGATCCGCTCTGGATGCTTCCTACGGGGTCAGGATTGACATTAGCCGTGTTCCACAAGGACAAGGATCCGCTCTGGACGCTTCCCACGGAGTCAGGATTGACATTAGCCGTGTCTACGAGACCAGGATTTGCTCTGGATGCTTCCCACGGGGTCAGGATTGACATAAGCCATATTCCGCAGGACCAGGATCCGCTCTGGATGCTTCCCACGGGGTCAGGATTGACATTAACCGTCTTCCACTAAACCAGGATTCGCTCTGGGTGCTTCCCATGGGGTCAGGATTGACATTAGCCGTGTTCCACGAGACCAGGCGTCACGCCCTGCTTCCCAAAATACAGAATATGAGGGGTTGACAAGGACAGCCATGCTCCTACGGTCAATAAAATATCCTGCCCTAGTCACACTTCGGCTTCTAGCTTTACGTGGTAATCAGTAATCAATGCACAGGTAATGAGAAATGCAGTCACTAAAACAAAACAAGTACAAAGAACTAACCAGCTAGAGACCAAGGAAGTATAACGCTGAGTCACTGATCCAGATATCCGCAATGTCCTAGAGGTACGTCAGGTCTTGGTCCAAGCTAAATCCACTTCTCACTTTGAGCATGCATACTCAGGTCGTCAGAGCGACACGATAGCAATACACACACACACACACACACACACACACACACAAATGTGAACACGTGCAATAATGATGAATATGAAACAGTAAGCATGGAATAATGACGTGAGCATGAAGTAGCCAATACAGGTAGCTAATAGAGCAGGTAAACAGTAAAGCAGTAAACAGTATAGCGGGTATGTTAAATCAGTAAGCAATGCATGTCAATGTCACCAACCCTATCAGTCTCTAAGTCTCACTGTACAGGTCGCTAAGCCTATCGTCAGTCCAAGTGTGAGAGTCAACTACTCGTGAGTATCCCCCACCCAAGGGTAGGACCCAAGGACAAGGGAACACGGGCTCGAGTCGCTCGCTAGTAATCAGTAATATCCCCATATATCTCCAGAGTCGCTGTATGTGCCGGCAATGGGACTCCCGAGATTCTATTGAACTCACACTCAAACTACCCCACACCCCGTGGTCTACATCAAACGCCACCCATAAACTCCAATACCAGTCGATCCATGACAAGTCTACGCGAGAACTGGGGACATGATCTCCATCAAGCATGTCTCGACTGATACCCAAGATAAATGGACAGTGTTTGGTGCCTTACCTATGACACCCATATAAGTGCTTCCATAATCGTCCTATACCAATTATAGTTACACTCATACATGTCCCATAGACGTCGACAATGCAATATATCGATAGGATCCGCTGATTGTGTACAAGTACGTGTCACTTCCACTTAGTCATTCATGCTTAACACTAACGTACTTGCCACAATCAAACACTAATACCTAACACTGGGTAATGCACATGATCACTAGGTTACCAATACAATGACATCTATATGATGTGATGAGAATACAATAATTAAGACATGATTAAGATATCATCAGTCAGTGTCCTACCGCTTGCATAATTTATTATAAATCATACATGCAGAATTAAGCGAAACGATAAGGGGGTAGGAAGTATGTCTAATTATCTATCCATCAAAATTGGTTTCGCGTCAATCGGATTTCAGGTCTGCTAGTTATGACCATTTCGTTTTAAGTGTTCACTGCTGGAAGTCCGGTTTCAGAATCGGAAGTCCGTTTCGTAACACATTTTAATACCGGTTGGGATCGTAATTAGGCAACGCTAAAGTGGAACAATATTTATAGCTATCAGTTAGGTTTCCACCGCAATTGGCGGATCAGTAATATACTATCTCTACAGTGAGTTATGATCAGGTTGAGGTTGATGTGTAGAATCTGTTATTGCAGGATTCAGCAGAACATACCGACGTTACAAAATGTGTTAAAATTATCAAACAGTTGGGGAATCTAGTGATACCAGTGGGATAAGGAAGCTAACTCGATTCTCTTCGTAACGATATAGGGTTCCGCACATTCTTATATTTTAACAGGAATATTTAGGGATTTAAAACAGGGATTAACCGGGATTTCCGTTCTGGACTGCAGTCCAGAATCGTAATCCTCCGCAATTATATCTATCATAATTTGTTAGAATTCAGTGAACAACTATAGAATACTGTAGGTTAAACAGTTATCTTCGATACGGGCCATGGAACGCTAAAATCCGATTTATACATAATTTAATATAAATTTTACGGTTTAGCATGTACGAAAGTTTTCAGGTTTTACGACAGAAATCGGGACACCATTTTACGTGAGCAAACAACATTGGTTTGTAACCAAAGTCTTAAAGGACATTCATTATAAATCGTGCCATCACATGTTATTTGTTGCCGTCAATTAACTGTTAGTGTATATGCCCTAGAGGCCATTACTGTATCATACTAGTTTGTATATTACTTAATGGAAGCTTGGGATATTCACAGTTGTATATACAATCTTGCTCGAAATGGTAGTATGCTACTTGGTTTGTCTCTGCTTTAATATGTGCATGTGTTTCTTTTAACATATTGCTGGTATACATATTAGTAGAGCCCTTAGGATCTTTGCTTGATTACCAGCGTTGTGATGGCGCTCGCACTCGTGGGAGCTGGGTAATCTATAAGCACATCCTTATACAGGTCCCTGGTCGTTGGACTATCGAGACAGGGCATCGATACTCCGGAGTAGACTAGCGTATGCGCTTCTCATCCCAGTGTGGGAGACGGTCTGTCCCACAGCCGTTAGTACGTCGTACTTGGGATAGTATGCGGGTGCTCGTTAGGTTACGAGTACACTGGACAGGACTCGTCGGGAACTGTTGGTTGGTAATATACCTATCGTCAGTTATCAGTTCCCAGGTGACATGAGTACAGCTTAGTCCGCTGACTTGACACTGTCACTTTGCCTCGAGCGTGTTCCCACTGCACTTTGATTACTACCCTACCACGGCTCAAAGGAGCTGTGCAAACAGGTAGTTTTTGGGTGCAGTCCCGAAGCACTTGGAGGCAGTGACGGTTAGACAGGATTCGTCTCTCCCGGTATTGGGGGTTGACATCGCGCTGTGTCTAGGAGAGCCATTACACGAGTAGTCCCTGGCCAGGGCAAGCGAGATATACTGGTAGGTTTCCAGTGTTATCTCAGGGTGTTCTGGGCTACACTCCGACACGACTTGTACCGCTATTAGGGGACTGACGTTCACCGCCCCCCTAGGCCCGCCATGCGATGTATCAGACGAACAGACCGGACTGTACGGAGACTGTCACATACAGGCTCAGTAGGAGTGCAGATGGGGTTCACCTCGTCAGTCTTCTTATCGACATCTACCTGGGGACCGTTACGTACAGCTAGTGCCGCTTGCGGTCTGTGGTTAAACCCACTGCCAGCGTAGTGTCGAGTCTTTAGAGTCCCACACAGAGAGCTATTCGCCTTTAGGCAAAATGAGTAGAGGTCGCATGGTTTTGCGACAGGGTTCGTTCGCATCCGCGCACTTGTGCATGTTTGCTGTCCGGACAGTTTATACTAGCGGGCTTTGGTTTAAGCCGGATCCTAGTATATGATTAGAGATTGGTTTTTCTCATTGTGTTCGTGTTCCTCGGATCACGAATGCGGGTGCGTATGCACAGTTGCTTGAGATTGAGGGAGAGGACCTTGATTAGGGTTAATGGCTATTGTCATTTTATTAACCCTAATATTTATGTGTGTGTTATTGTTAATTAGTAATTAGTTTGATAATTATCCATGGTTGTGGTTATTGACCTTTTGACTTCTTTGACTTGTTGACCAAGGTTGACACTTTGACCATCATAATTTCTTTTGGAAGATGCTTTTTGATCTTTGCAATTTGAAATGATAATGGTCATGTCATGATTTACCATGATAATTATCTAGCTAATTATTCAATTAAATTAATTCACACATATTAGTGAGAAGAGCTCTATTATTTTCTCATTCTATCATTTCATTTCTCTCTCTTGCTCATCCTCTCCCTCAAGCTCTCTCCCTCTCATGTGTTGAGAAACAAAAAGCTTGAGAAAAACCCTCTCTTGATCTTCTCTTCTCACTTCTAGGGTTCAAGTCTTAGCATTTCTTGCACTCTAGTTACTCCTAGCTTGGAGTTGAAGCTAAAGGTGGTGGCTTTCAAGTGGATCTTTCTTTGACGGGAGAAGACAAGCAAGGTGAACTCTTTCTACCATACCTAGGAGCAAGGAGAGAAGGACTAAAGACCAAAGGTATAACCTTTCATCACTTAGCTACTTTGTAGTTAGAGTTAGCTAGTTTATGTTTAGCAAAGATCCTCACAAGCATAGTCCATGTTGCCTAAGTCATTAAAAATCCGTTTTTTATTATGTTTTCCGCCTCCCGTAAGCACCGGGATGGGCAACACGGACTTACAGTGGTATCAGAGCCTAACTAAACCTAAACTAGCTAAGTAGTTAAGTGTAACGAAGTTTCGAAACCGGAAAATCGAAAAACCAAACTCGAAAAACCCTAGTTTCTGTTAATTTTTTTTCTGGTCAAAATAAAAAACTTTATACTTCAAAAATTATCTCAGGGTTTTTTGTGAAATACCACCAAAGACGAACCAGAGAGGAGTCTAGAGGACCGCGCTTCCGCGGCATAAGGAAGCTCTTGCCGCGGAAGCGCGGCTGTCTTGTCACCTCTCTGCATCGTTTTTGGTGCAGTATGTTTCTGTGTTGGTTTTGGGATTTTTAGGATATATTATATGTGCCCAGATTTTCCAGAACTAAAATTTTCTTTTGGGGGCCTATAAATCCGTATTTTTCGGAACTTCACTACACTTTAACTACATCGGTTATATCTGTAATGCTTGCATGTATTGAACGTCGGCTAATCGCTATAAGACGATTAGTCGGGGTTATACATGATCTGTGATTGTTATTGGTTTGTGGATATGAATGGATTGGATTGTCGCGGGTGAATGGCCGGGGTGGATGTGAGATGAGCGTTGTTTTTCTTTCATTCATTTGTAACATGTAAATTGATGTAATGATATTCTTTGTATGGCCGCACAACCGGGTCGGGGTTGTAGCCGTCATTGTATAATTCTTTTTACTGTTTTTGCTCCTAGGATAGACCCATGGAGGGGGTGCACAAACTACCGGGTATCTCGAAGTGCCGAGTGGCCTACTCACGGTGGTGAGGGAGGTTGCTTCGCTTCGGGTGCTTGGCGGGTAGTTTGCCGCACCCGTAGGGGTCTTGGGTGGGGTATTGGCTATTCACCGCGACCGTGTAATCCGCTTTGCGTTGCAGGCTCGAACGCATTGCGGATTCCTAGTATATCCAATGTATTCATCTGTGATCTGTAATGTCTATCATTGCTATATATTTATATATAATAACTATTTAGGCGTTGCTTATGTTTTACAGCCGCGCTAGCCCAGCCCCCGCTCTGTCGTTAGTTAAGTAACCTAACGGGTGATGACGGGGCCCCGTGGCGAATGCGAATGGCATAAGCGTACGTCATATTTTGGTTGTTTTCTGCAATGGTAGGATTAAATGATGGGACGCATTAAAAGAACTAATGCAAGAAATAAACCAAGTAAAAGTCGATTGGAACACTTTGAAAACCACTCGGTTCTTTTCAAAACTAAACTTTTAAACGCGGAGCTTGAACCACTCCTTTTAAAAGCTATCTCGTTCCATCGATTATATCAAGTTCACTACGTTCACGGTTTCGCCAAAACCATCCGTAGCCCTCCATCATTTCGGTTAAATATTCGGTAGTATTCAAGCTATGTATTTTGACCTCACGCCAAGGCATAGTGATTGGTAGCTACCGGATATTTATCCGTTGCATAGATAGAATGCGTTGATTTGAGACAGTCGTACTGCCGTTTTGGCCTACGTCAAGGGTAGGTACGGGTGGGTTCAAATTAACCAGGATAATGATGGGAAGAACTTGACATGTGACTTATGACATTTTGACCTCACGCCAAGGTCATAAGAGCATGGGGCAAAAATCCACATCGGGAGTTTCATAAGTACTGAAACTTGCTAGCGTTGCATACCATTTGGAGTGTGATAATTCTGGTAGGATTCCTTCGGCTTTATCACGCGATGATATTTGGATCCCGATCCTACTGTGAGTATATGCTACTCCTCGGGAAAACTCTCACTTAACGATCAATGCTATAAACCTAGTAGGTGCCTAGAAAGGTGTTAGCGGGGCTACGCCCACAGGGAAAAGAGGTTACTTAATTAAGGAACTTCGCGAAAGCGTTGGAAAACCTCCCTCGAAGTACCGACACTGGCCTGGCTGAACGGTTAAGCAAGTATTGTACGGTGAGAATGATCCCGGCTAATCCTTTTCTTTACGGTTTGAGAAGGGATTCGAGAGACAGTGGGAGCCATCCAGTTTAGACAAACTAAAAACCACTCTAAACTTGCAAGAGCATCATGCTAAAGTGTTTCTTTTCTCTCTCCTAATTGCAGCGACCATTCAAGATGACCGGACTTAAGTTACTATTAGATAAAAACATATTGACAGGGCCAAACTACAAAGATTGGCTCAGGAATGTCAAGATGGCTATCACTTATGACAAGCTGGGGTATATACTTACCACCAAAGCTCCCCCTGTCCCAGGTCCCACCTCCAGCGTCGCGGATGTTGAAATCCGTAAGACATGGGAGATAGATTGCGCGAGGGCCAGATGCCTCGTACTAGCCTCGATGGACAACGACCATCAGAGGAGGCACGAGAATATGGACCTAGAGTCCATATTTCTCCATACAAAAGAACTGTATGGAGAGCAGTCTCGTATCGCTAGATACGAAGTGTCGAAGAAGCTCTTTTCGGCAAGGTTGGCCGTCGGATCATCGGTAGCGGACCACGTGCTTAAGATGATCGGCTACATAGAGGAGCTCGCGGACCTTGGGACCACGTTGGAGAATGAACTCTATACCGATTTGATTCTCCAGTCCCTTCCTTCCACTTACGCCCAGTTCATTCTTAACTTCAACATGCAAGGAAAGGAGGTTGAACTTGCCGAACTTCTGAACATGTTGAGGACTGCTGAGGGCACCCTACAGAAGGGTAGGGAGACATCCACTTTGTTTGTAGGAGGATCTTCCTCTTCTAGGTCCAGGGCGAAAGCCAAGGGCAAGAAGAAGAAAGCCCCCGCCAAACCAAGAGGCGGTGTCGGTAAAGTGGATACGAAGGGAAAGGGTAAAGCAACAAAGGTAGCGGGGAAGCTGGTGGGGAAGGAAGAATGCTTCTATTGTCACAAAAGTGGTCACTGGAAACAAGATTGCAAGGCTTGGAAAGCCAGAACACAGGATTTGAAGCGAGTTGCAGCTTCAGCTTCAGGTGTGTATGTTATTGAAAATTGTCTATCAATAAACTCTAATTCCTGAGTATTGGATACCGGATCAGGATCTCATATCTGTAATTCTTTGCAGGCGTTGAGAAAGCGTAGAGTTTTGAAGGCAGGTGACAAGACCCTCAGAGTTGCGAACGGTGCTAGCATGGATGCTGAGGCCGTGGGGGACTATCACCTGGGATTATCAGATGGACACTTTTTGGTTTTGCGTAGTTGTTATTATGTACCAAATGCAACCTGTAATATCATTTCTGTATCTTTATTATCTAAAGAAGGTTATGAATTTGCATTTGTAAGTAATGTAGTGAACATTCACCTTAATCAAGTGTTGATTGGGTCAGGTACATTGAACAACGGTATATACGTTTTAAACCAACCACAGATTTTCAATATCCAGAATACACACAAAAGAAAGTCTCCAGAAATTAATAAAACTTTCTTATGGCATTGTAGACTGGGTCACATCAACGAGAGAAGATTGACTAAGTTACATACTGAAGGATATTTAGATTCGTTCGAATATCAATCGTATGCAACTTGTCAATCCTGTCTCAAAGGAAAGATGACAAAGGCTCCGTTTTCTGGACACGGAGAAAGAGCGAGCGAGCTCTTGGGACTCGTACACAGCGACGTGTGCGGTCCAATGTCTACACATGCGCGAAGCGGTTTTTCTTACTTCATAACTTTTACGGATGATTTCTCAAGATTCGGACATGTCTTCTTAATGAAGCATAAATCCGAAGCTTTTGATAAGTTCCAGGAATATAAGAATGAAGTAGAAAAACAAACAGGCAAAAGTATCAAGATCCTAAGATCGGATCGAGGAGGAGAATACTTAAGTGCCGAATTCCTGAATTACTTAAAAGAGAATGGAATTCTCTCTCAGCATACTCCTCCATACACTCCGCAACATAACGGTGTATCGGAGAGACGGAACCGAACCCTATTGGATATGGTACGGTCCATGATGAGTAACGCTGAGTTACCGCGATCATTCTGGGGATATGCGCTAGAAACAGCTGCATATCTTTTGAACCGTGTTCCCACTAAGACTGTGCCTACCACACCATATGAGTTATGGAGTGGGAAGAAACCCTATCTTCAATACTTGAAGATTTGGGGATGTCCAGCTTATGTCAAAAAGCAGCATGTGGACAAGCTCGAGGCACGCTCAGTACTGTGCAAGTTTGTGGGATACCCAAAGAACTCCAGGGGGTATCTTTTCTATTACGCAGAGGAACAAAAAGTCCTTGTTTCTCGCAATGCCCACTTTCTAGAACATCAGTTCATAGAAAAAGAAATAAGTGGGAGCGCAATAGAACTGGAAGAAATTCCAGAACCACAAACTACTACTGAAAGTTTAGTGGAACCAGAAGGTTCAAAAGAACAGGACATTCCTATGCCACTCCGCAGGAGTAGTAGGCAGTCTCATCCGCCCGAGAGATACTACGGTTTTCTCATTGACGGGGATAGAGAAGACTGCATCCTGGATTGTGATGAGCCTACTAGCTTCCAGCAAGCCATTCAGAGCGTCGACTCGGTAAAATGGCTGGATGCAATGCGGACCGAGATGGAGTCCATGTACACCAACAAGGTATGGACGTTGGACATTGCTCCAGACGGGGTAAAACCCGTAGGATGCAAGTGGATCTTCAAAAGGAAGATTGGTGTAGATGGACAGGTTGAGACCTATAAAGCTAGACTGGTAGCAAAGGGTTTTCGTCAGCGACCTGGTTTGGACTATGACGAAACCTTTTCTCCAGTAGCTATGCTGAAATCCATTCGGATCCTTCTTGCCATCGCTGCTTTCCACGATTATGAGATTTGGCAGATGGACGTAAAGACAGCTTTTCTAAATGGTCATTTAGAGGAGTGTGTCTATATGGACCAGCCAGAGGGTTTCATTCAGGGTGGGAGCAGCGGAAAGGTGTGCAAGTTGCTCAAGTCCATTTATGGACTCAAGCAGGCATCGCGGAGTTGGAACATCTGTTTTGATGAGACGGTCAAAGAATTTGGCTTTATCAAAAATCCAGATGAACCATGCATCTATTGTAGATTTGTAGCGAGAACTGTAGTATTCCTCGTTTTATACGTGGATGACATTCTCTTAATAGGAAATGACATTCCTATGCTACAATCTGTCAAGGGGTTCTTGTCACACAGGTTCTCCATGAAAGACCTGGGTGATGCCTCCTACATTCTGGGTATCCGGATCTACCGTGACAGATCCAAGAGGATATTAGGACTCTCGCAGTCCAGGTACATCGACACCATACTGAAGAGATTCAGTATGGAAGATTCCAAGCGCGGTAATCTACCGGCTTGTCACGGGATCACCCTCTCCAAAGAGATGTCTCCCAAGACTGATTTGGAGAGGGATCGCATGTCTATTATACCCTACGCTTCTGCGGTAGGCTCTATAATGTATGCGATGTTGTGTACCAGACCGGATGTGGCTTATGCACTGAGTGTGGTAAGCAGGTATCAGTCAAACCCTGGGGAGAAACATTGGATAGCAGTAAAGAACATTCTCAAGTACCTGAGAAGGACTAAGGAGATGTTCTTGGTGTATGGCGGAAAAGACCTGCAGGTTGAGGCCTTTTCTGACTCCAGCTTCCAGAGTGACAAGGATGATTCCAAGTCCATGTCGGGTTTTGTCTTTACCCTCAATGGAGGGGTGGTGTGTTGGAAGAGCTCCAAACAGGAAACCGTTGCTGACTCGACTATGGAAGCGGAATACATCGCTGCATCTGATGCCGCAAAAGAAGCTGTCTGGATGAGGAAGTTCTTAAAAGAACTTCAGGTGGTTCCGTCCATTGTTGACCCAATACCTCTGTATTGCGACAACAACGGGGCTATAGCTTTAGCGAAGGAACCCAGGTCCCATCAGAATTCCAGACACATCTTAAGGCGGTATCACCTGATCAGGGAGATCGTAGATCGCCAGGAGATCGAGGTCCGGAGAGTTGCATCAGAGGATAACACAGCAGATCCATTCACGAAGGCCCTACCCCAGACTCAGTTCGAGCGGCTGATCGAGATGATAGGTCTTCGATACGCCAGTACATGGCCTTAGTGCAAGTGGGAGATTGTTAGTGTATATGCCCTAGAGGCCATTACTGTATCATACTAGTTTGTATATTACTTAATGGAAGCTTGGGATATTCACAGTTGTATATACAATCTTGCTCGAAATGGTAGTATGCTACTTGGTTTGTCTCTGCTTTAATATGTGCATGTGTTTCTTTTAACATATTGCTGGTATACATATTAGTAGAGCCCTTAGGATCTTTGCTTGATTACCAGCGTTGTGATGGCGCTCGCACTCGTGGGAGCTGGGTAATCTATAAGCACATCCTTATACAGGTCCCTGGTCGTTGGACTATCGAGACAGGGCATCGATACTCCGGAGTAGACTAGCGTATGCGCTTCTCATCCCAGTGTGGGAGACGGTCTGTCCCACAGCCGTTAGTACGTCGTACTTGGGATAGTATGCGGGTGCTCGTTAGGTTACGAGTACACTGGACAGGACTCGTCGGGAACTGTTGGTTGGTAATATACCTATCGTCAGTTATCAGTTCCCAGGTGACATGAGTACAGCTTAGTCCGCTGACTTGACACTGTCACTTCGCCTCGAGCGTGTTCCCACTGCACTTTGATTACTACCCTACCACGGCTCAAAGGAGCTGTGCAAACAGGTAGTTTTTGGGTGCAGTCCCGAAGCACTTGGAGGCAGTGACGGTTAGACAGGATTCGTCTCTCCCGGTATTGGGGGTTGACATCGCGCTGTGTCTAGGAGAGCCATTACACGAGTAGTCCCTGGCCAGGGCAAGCGAGATATACTGGTAGGTTTCCAGTGTTATCTCAGGGTGTTCTGGGCTACACTCCGACACGACTTGTACCGCTATTAGGGGACTGACGTTCACCGCCCCCCTAAGCCCGCCATGCGATGTATCAGACGAACAGACCGGACTGTACGGAGACTGTCACATACAGGCTCAGTAGGAGTGCAGATGGGGTTCACCTCGTCAGTCTTCTTATCGACATCTACCTGGGGACCGTTACGTACAGCTAGTGCCGCTTGCGGTCTGTGGTTAAACCCACTGCCAGCGTAGTGTCGAGTCTTTAGAGTCCCACACAGAGAGCTATTCGCCTTTAGGCAAAATGAGTAGAGGTCGCATGGTTTTGCGACAGGGTTCGTTCGCATCCGCGCACTTGTGCACGTTTGCTGTCCGGACAGTTTATACTAGCGGGCTTTGGTTTAAGCCGGATCCTAGTATATGATTAGAGATTGGTTTTTCTCATTGTGTTCGTGTTCCTCGGATCACGAATGCGGGTGCGTATGCACAGTTGCTTGAGATTGAGGGAGAGGACCTTGATTAGGGTTAATGGCTATTGTCATTTTATTAACCCTAATATTTATGTGTGTGTTATTGTTAATTAGTAATTAGTTTGATAATTATCCATGGTTGTGGTTATTGACCTTTTGACTTCTTTGACTTGTTGACCAAGGTTGACACTTTGACCATCATAATTTCTTTTGGAAGATGCTTTTTGATCTTTGCAATTTGAAATGATAATGGTCATGTCATGATTTACCATGATAATTATCTAGCTAATTATTCAATTAAATTAATTCACACATATTAGTGAGAAGAGCTCTATTATTTTCTCATTCTATCATTTCATTTCTCTCTCTTGCTCATCCTCTCCCTCAAGCTCTCTCCCTCTCATGTGTTGAGAAACAAAAAGCTTGAGAAAAACCCTCTCTTGATCTTCTCTTCTCACTTCTAGGGTTCAAGTCTTAGCATTTCTTGCACTCTAGTTACTCCTAGCTTGGAGTTGAAGCTAAAGGTGGTGGCTTTCAAGTGGATCTTTCTTTGACGGGAGAAGACAAGCAAGGTGAACTCTTTCTACCATACCTAGGAGCAAGGAGAGAAGGACTAAAGACCAAAGGTATAACCTTTCATCACTTAGCTACTTTGTAGTTAGAGTTAGCTAGTTTATGTTTAGCAAAGATCCTCACAAGCATAGTCCATGTTGCCTAAGTCATTAAAAATCCGTTTTTTATTATGTTTTCCGCCTCCCGTAAGCACCGGGATGGGCAACACGGACTTACATTAACGGGGTTTTCCGTTTGGGTTTTGCATCGAACACTTGAATTATAACAATTCACATGAAAAGTATAAGCGGAATTTATTGGTAAATTGAATTGAAATAGATAAAATTAGCATGAAGCAAGTATTAAAATTTCCTGAAGACGTGTAAACGACGGTACGGAAGCGGCAACGGCACGATCACGTCACGAACACGGCACAGGTTTAGCCTTGTCGGATCTTGATTCTTGGACTCGATGGCTTGGTGGGTGCGACGGGCGTGCGCTGGCGTTGCGATGAATAGCGTGTTGATGACGATGACGGCTTAAGGGGTCGAGGCCACAGATTTGATGGCGACGACGGTGACCAGAATAGAGGCAATAGCGATTGATGTAAGTGTTCGACGAAATGCCGGGGGCTCGACTGTGAACTAGGGCTCGAGAGAAGGTTGTGAAGGCTCGGGTGTCGTGCAGGGGCTCGGCCGCGGCGTAGGGGTCACCGTGATGCTTGCAAAGGGGAGGCCGGTGGTTGGTGGTGGTGGTCATGGACGGTAGCGCCGGTGAGACGGAGAGAGAACGGGAGGTTGAAGGAGGCGCTTGGGGGAGGCGATGGTGAGGGGTGGAGCTCCGACGAGGTGATTGAGGTGGGTCTTCAGGGAGATGAAGAGTATGACGATAACGAGGGCACAGGCGATTGACGGTGAGGGTGCAGGCGTTGGCGATGGGCAGGAGCTCGGGAAGGCGATGGGTTCCGATGTGCAGGTGAGAGGGTGCGCTCGGGGCCTATAGCTTGGAGGGGGCGCGGATGAGGGCTCGGTGTCGGGGCTGGTCGAGGAAGTGATGGGTGCTCGGGAAAAGTGGTCGGGGGAGGATCGATGCCGCAGCAGTGAGGTGAAGGTTGAAGACGAGATCGGGGTGGTCTCGGGGAGGAAAGCTCAAGCTCGGGGAAGGAAGTGGAGCGAGGGTTAAAGGAGGAGGTAGAGAAAACTGCTTGTAGGAGGGAGAGGGGGAGACGAGGTGATCGCCGGCGGTGATGGTGCTAGGGCTGCTCGTGAAGAAATGGGTGTGTAAAGGAGTTGGAGGAGATGGGGGAGGGAACGTTGTGAGGAGAGAGCGAGTCGTGGGGGAGGACGTTGGGGAGATGGTGAGGTCGGGGTCGTGGGCGTGAGGGAGGCGGGAGCATGGGAACGACCGCGTCGTGGGGGAGAGAAAGAGCGGGAAAGGAGCGAGGAAGACGATGTGGGGGTGTGGGTAGCGGGTTAGGTCGGGTGCGGGTCCGGGTGAGGAGAGGGGAGCAATTTTGGGCCGGGGTGGGCTTAGTTTAGGAAAGGATTTAAAAAGAAATAGGGGGAGTGGGCTGGGCTGGGAATAGAAATGGGAAAAAGAAATAAGTAATAGGATTTTAGTTTTAGGTTAGGAGTTTAATAAATTAGTTTAAATAAAAAATTATACATACATATATATATTTAAATCGGAATAAATCTGGATTAAATTCTGGAAAAATACGGAAAATTTATAGAAAATTTGGGAGAATATCTGGAGACTTATTTATTAAAATACGCTAATTAATTATAGGGACTGGGTATTACATCATACCACCCTTACACAAATTTCGTCCTCGAAATTTGAAATAAACGATAAGCTATATAAAGTAATATGCGAAAAGCTACAACATCGAACACTAACATATAGTGATTTACTTAAAAACAGCTAGATAAAAAAAAATTGAAGGTCTTTATATGTATAAGAATAACGCAACTAAAAGGATCGGTCTAAGTAAGTACAGGGCAGAACCATCTATAAGGATAAACTATATGTACAAGATGATAAAATAGTGATAATAATCGATAGTGAAGGGTTTGCCGATAGGCCAACGTATTTTAGAATTATGTATCGATCAAACAATTTTAAAATAACTTAGAAAACTCACATGGTGAAAATAAGAGACATAGAACAAACTAATATGCGCGATATATGTCTGCGCTATTGAAAATGTGAAGAATAGTAAAGCATTTAAAATGAGTAAAACGGAAGTAGTTAATAACACGCAATTTTTGTAAACAAAAGGTAGTGGAAGCTAAATTTCGAATATGATGTCACTGAATGTAATTATGGTAATTGGAGATAGCACAAAAAAAATGTATAGGGGCTAGCCAGGGTAGGGATTACAATGGAGTATGGCCTACTCAAAAGGTCGGATTGTGGTACTTCAAACTGAATGTTGAAGAGACTGGGGTCGGGTCAGCACAGGGTGCAAGGGTGAACAGTCATGAATCTCTCGAGGGAAGAAATTTATTGGGAAGGGAAAACAGTCAATACATCATGCGAATCAATACTCGAAAATTAGCAAACTCAGAAACTTTATTATCATTCCAGAAAATTCTAAACAAGGCATTTTCGAAAAATAAAGGATGGACCTAAACTATACATAGATTTATTTGGCCAGAGGAGACAAAAACTAAATCACGTTAGTCGCGGTTATGGAAGTTCAGCAGATTACGGTAGGCTCGCGCGCTCAGATAGGGGCATCCATTTCCATATCGCCTCACAGGGATTGCCACTGGAGGTTCTTCTGCCACGGGGTCTTCTTCTTCTGGTCCTTCTTCCTCGGCTGAAGCTTCTTCATCGAGGTCTACTTCCATGTGATTCTCTTCTTCTGGATCTTCTTCCATGGGATTTTCTTCCACTGGATTCTCCCCAAGGTCTTCCTCTCCTGGATTTCCTTCTATCGGGTCCTCCTCGGGATCTTCCTCTATCGGGTCTTCTTCAGGGTCTTCTTCCTCCTCGTCGGAATCACTGATCATGTCAACTTCTGGGGCTGTGACTCCCTCATCCTCGGAATCGCTGTTTCCGAAAATAACCTGTGGGCCGTTGATCTTGTCATCTGAACTCACCAGCATGCGGTCCAAGGAAACGCATGACCGTGTGTCCTCATCTAGAGGCGGCGCTGGATTTGGAATCCATCTGGACCCGGAATCAACTCAGCAAGAAAACGGATTCTGCCCAGGGTGGGCCATGGCCTGAAAAGAAAGAGTCGTGATTAGACAGTGGAACACACCAAGAAAATAACCAAGGATACAGAGCACAAGGAAAATATGCGGTAGGTAAAGACCGAAAAATCAAAATTTAGAATACTGATGCAATAAGTAGTATAAGGAAAATAAGTGGCAAGGGGACGATACATATATCACAACTCAGAATTTTATTGCATTCAACTAAAATTTTAACGGATACAAGATTTAAAACGAAAGGAAATATTTACAAAAGAGTGACAATATTTTTATTGAAAGCAGAAAGGTGATAATTCTTCTTTGATATCTAGACCGCTGCATTCTCGTCAGGCGAGTGGAATCCTGCGCTGGGCCCGTATTATCCTCGAAGCTCGAACTATGAAATAACCATGTCATTTAGCAGGAGTAGAGAGTGTGGATGAATCTCCTCCTTGTAGCTCCTTCCTTCGAGGGCAACCATTGACAAGATGTTCGTTGGATCCGCAAATCAGGCACTGCTCTTTGGCGCTGTGACAGTCTCTCTGAAAGTGTCCTGGCTTCTTGCAGTATCCACAACATTAGGTCTTCCGCTGCTTCCGTTGCTGAGGAACAAATGAGCGCTTCATCTTTACCTCTTTTCCTTGTTTAATAAGGATACCCTTACGATTGGAGGCTTCCTCTGGTGCCTGAGTCATCTGCCCTCTTAATCCTGCAGCTAACAAGTCGTTCATTCGCTCCTGGGCTTCCTTCAAATCTTGCAGTACATTCAAAATCTCGACGGTCTGATTTTGGGGAGTGGAGATAGAAGAAGAGTCGTTGGAAGACATAGTCCTGAAACAACAATTTTAGGACGGAATAAGGTACAAGCTATAAGAATCAAAATACAATATAGATTAGGTAAGGAAATAAGAATATCGGGTGAGGTGAAATTCAAACGAGTAGAAATCAAATGTAGAACTCCAAGTCACTCAAGCAGAGTACAGTATTGTAACTATGCTGCAGTTCATAATTACAATCACGTAACCCTACTAAGTCACCCAAAACTCTAGCGGACGGATCAAAACATATAGCAGAACCCACTACGTGAATCAAGATCAAAGATAACGAGTTTACAATCTAGACCGAAGGATGTCTTAAATTGTCAAGCCCTACACGGAAACTGCAATTCCAATCGAAGCAAAACCTGGCTCTGATACCAACAAAACCATGTCACGCCCCGCTTCCCAAAATACGGAATACGAGGGGTTGATAAGGCCAGCCATGCTCCTACAGTTAAGGAAATATCCTGCCATAGTCACACTTCGGCTTCTAGCTTTACGTGGTAATCAGTAATCAATGCACAGGTAATGAGAAATGTAGTCACTAAAACAAAAAAAGTACAAAGAACTAACCAGCTAGAGACCAAGGAAGTATAACGCTGAGTCACTAATTCAGATACCCGCAATGTCCTAGAGGTACGTCAGGTCCTGGTCCAAGCTAAATCCACTTCTCACTCTGAGCATGCATACTCAGGTCGTCAGAGCGACACGATAGCAACACACACACACACACACACACTCACACACACAGATGCGAACACGTGCAATAATGATGAATATGAAACAGTAAGCATGGAATAATGGCGTGAGCATGAAGTAGCCAATACAGATAGCTAATAGAGCAGGTAAACAGTAAAGCAGTAAACAGTATGGCGGGTATGTTAAATCAGTAAGCAATGCATGTTAGTGTCACCAACCCTATCAGTCTCTAAGTCTCACTGTACAGGTCCCTAAGCCTATCGTCAGTCCAAGTGTGAGAGTCAACCACTCGTGAGTATCCCCCACCCAAGGGTAGGACCCAAGGACAAGGGAACACGGGCCCGAGTCGCTCGCTAGTAATCAGTAATGTCCCCATATATCTCCAGAGTCGCTGTATGTGCCGGCAATGGGACTCCTGAGATTCTATTGAACTCACACTCAAACTACCCCACACCCCGTGGTCTACATCAAACGCCACCCATAAACTCCAATACCAGTCGATCCATGACAAGTCTATGCGAGAACTGGGGACAGGATCTCCATCAAGTATGTCTCGACTGATACCCATGATAAATGGACAGTGTTTGGTGCCTTACCTATGACACCCATATAAGTGCTTCCATAATCGTCTCATACCAATTATAGTTACACTCATACATGTCCCATAGACGTCGACAATGCAATATATCGATAGGGTCCGCTGATTGTGTACAAGTACGTGTTACTTCCACTTATTCATTCATGCTTAAGACTAACGTACTTGCCACAATCAAACACTAATACCTAAAATTGGGTAATTCACATGATCACTAGGTTACCAATGCAATGACATCTATATGATGTGATGAGAATACAATAATTAAGGCATGATTAAGATATCATCAGTCAGTGCCCTACCGCTTGCATAATTTATTATAAATCATACATGCAGAATTAAGCAAAACGATGTAAAGGGGGTAGGCATTATGTCTGATTATCTATCCAACAAAATTAGTTTCGCGTCAATCGGATTTCAGGTCTGCTAGTTATGACCATTTCGTTTCAAGTGTTCACTGCTGGAAGTCCGGTTTCAGAATCGGAATTCCGTTTCGTAAAATATTTTAATCCCAGTTGGGATAGTAATTAGGCGACGCTACAGTGTAATAATATTTAGAGTTATCAGTTAGGTTTCCACCGCAATTGGCGGATCAGTAATATACTATCTCTACAGTGAGTTATGATCAGGTTGAGGTTGATGTGTAGAATCTATTACTGCAGGATTCAGCAGAACATACCGACGTTACAAAATGTGTTAAAATTATCAAACAGTTGGGGAATCCAGTGAGACTAGTGGTATAAGGAAGCTAACTCAATTCTCTTTGTAACGATATAGGGTTCCGCACATTCTTGTATTTGAAAAGGAATATACAGGGATTTAAAACAGGGATTAACCGGGATTTCCGTTCTGGACTGCAGTCCAGAACCGTAATCCTCCGCAATTATCTCTATCATACTTTGTTAGAATTCAGTGACCAACTATAGAATACTGTAGGTTAAATAGTTATCTTCGATAAGAGCCATGGAACGCTAAAATCCGATTTACACATAATTTAATATAAATTTTACTGTTTAGCATGTACGAAAGTTTTCAGGTTTTACGACAGAAATCAGGACACCATTTTACGTGAGCAAACGATATTGGTTTGTAACCAAAGTGTTAAGGGACATTCATTATAACTCGGGCCATCACATGTTATTTTTTGCCATCAATTTAACGGGGTTTTCCGTTCGGGTTTTGCATCGAACACTTGAATTATAACGATTCACATGAAAAGTATATGCGGAATTTATTGGTAAATTGAATTGAAATAGATAAAATTAGCATGAAGCAAGTATTAAACTTTCTTGAAGACGTGTCAACGACGGTATGGCAGCGGCAACGGCACGATCGCGTCACGAACACGGCACAGGTTTAGCCTTGTCGGATCTTGATTCTTGGACTCGATGGCTCGGTGGGTGCGACGGGCGTGCGCTGGCGTTGCGATGAATAGCGTGTTGATGATGATGACGGCTTAAGGGGTCGAGGCCACATATTTGATGGCGACGACGGTGACCAGAATAGCGTCAATAGCGATTGATATAAGTGTTCGACGAAATGCCGGGGGCTCGACTGTGAACTAGGGCTCGAGAGCGGGTTGTGAAGGCTCGGGTGTCGTGCAGGGGCTTGGCCACGGCGTAGGGGTCACCGTGATGCTTGCAAAGGGGAGGCCGACGGTTGGTGGTGGTGGTCGTGGACGGTAGCGCCGGTGAGACGGAGAGAGAACGGGAGGTTGAAGGAGGCGCTCGGGGTGGCGAAGGTGAGGGGTGGAGGTCCGACGAGGTGATCGAGGTGGGTCGTCAGGGAGATGAAGAGTGTGACGACAACGAGGGCATAGGCGATCGACGGTGAGGGTGCAGGCGTTGGCGATGGGCAGGAGCTCGGGAAGGCGATGGGTTCCGGTGTGCAGGTGAGGGGTGCGCTCGGGGCCTGTAGCTTGGAGGGGGCACGGACGAGGGCTCGGTGTCGGGGCTGGTCAAGGAAGTGATGGGTGCTCGGGAAAAGTGGTTAGGAGAGGATCGACGACGCAGCGGTGAGGTGAAGGTTGAAGACGAGGTCGGGGGTGGTCTCGGGGAGGAAAGCTCGAGCTCGGGGAAGGAAGTGGAAGCGAGGGTTAGAGGAGGAGGTAGAGAAAACTGCTTGTAGGAGGGAGAGGGGGAGACGAGGTGATCACCAGCGGTGATGGTGCTAGGGCTGCTCGTGAAGAAGTGGGTGCGTGAAGGAGTTGGAGGAGATGGGGGAGGGAACGTTGTGAGGAGAGAGCGAGTCATGGGGGAGGACGTTGGGGCAAAGGTGAGGTCGCGGGTCGTGGGCGTGAGGGAGGCGGGAGCGTGGGAACGACCGCGTCGTTGGGGAGAGAAAAAGCGGGAAAGGAGCGAGGAAGGAGACGTGGAGGTGTGGGTAGCGGGTCGGGTGTGGGTGAGGAGAGGGGAGCGATTTTAGGCCGGGGTGGGCTTAGTTTAGGAAAGGATTTAAAAAGAAATAGGGGGAGTGGGCTGGGCTGGGAATAGAAATGGGAAAAAGAAATAAGTAATAAGATTTTAGTTTTAGGTTAGGAGTTTAATAAATTAGTTTAAATAAAAAATTATACATACATATATATATATATATATATATATATATATATATATATATTTAAATTGGAATAAATCTGGATTAAATTCTGGAAAAATACAGAAAATTTGTAGAAAATTTGGGAGAATATCTGGAGATTTATTTATTAAAATACGCTAATTAATTATAGGGACTGGGTATTACACCAGGAGAGGTTGACTTTATCCGCATTTCACGGAATCAGGAGTTGACTTTATCCGCATTTCACGTAGTCGGGGGTTGACTCTTGGTTGTCTGTGCACCACCGAGTCATGGAACTGGGAATTGCCACGGTTCTGCTTTGCTGATGTTGCGTCTGTTGTAATGAGACGAATGTTGAGATGATCTCCAGACTATCTGTGAACCGTCGATACTTGGCTCTCTTTCGGATAGAGCCTGGGGGGAAGGTATGGTTCCCTCTTTGTTTGAGTCCCTGGATTGTATACAGGGATCGATGTGATCTCACATGTAGGGCAAAAGGTTTCATTTTATATATTTTTCTTTCCGCGATGCTCTATTATTTCAGCTTTATATCGCGAAAGTCACGATTGCCCAATCATTTCGGCTATTTTTCGCGGTGCCCAATCATTTCGGCTATTTGTTTTATTTACACGCTGCTTTTTATCGTGAGTTGCCCAACCATTTCGGCTATTTTGTATGCATACATTTTTACTTGCTGATTTCGTTGCAAGTTGCCCCATCATTTTGGATATTTCATATGCATTCGTGGATTGCTGGCTTTTCATTGCGAACTTGGGATTTGATACCGATTTAGGCATCAGCATCGTTACAACTGGGATATTGCCAGGAGCGAATCATCATTTGCCTTTGTCGGTTCGAACAAAGGTGGCTTAGTAAATAGGGTTAAGATCCTGTCGACTAAGGCTTTTAACTTCATGAGCCGTAAAGGTTTCATAAAAGTATTTCTCCCTACGAGTCGTTAGGATCTCGTAGGTGCATTTTCTCCTTAGGGTTCGTGAGGATTTCTAAGTGTATGTTCTCTTATAAGTCGTAAGGATCTTACAAGAGTGTTTTTTCCTTATAAGTCGAGAGGAATTATAAGAGTTGTCTACTGTGTAAACATATCCAAAGTCGCGGGTGGGACTTTGTTAGGGAAATGTTTATTCGCGCCTATGGATTGTATACAAGGGTCAGCATTGAACCGCTTGTAGGGCAAAATTGAAGATTGTGATGGCTTAAGAACAGGTTCAGATCCCTGTAGCTTAAGGCTTTTGAACCCTATGAGCCGTGAGGGTCTCAAAGGGGAATTTTCCTTACAAGTCGTGAGGATCTCGTAAGTGTAATTTCTCCGTAGGAATCGTGGGGATCCCTAATTGTGTTGCTCCCTTGTGAGTCGTAAGGATCTCATGCAGGTATTTTCTCCTCATAAGGTCGAGAGGACCTTGCGAGTGTCTTTTAACGAGATTGCGCCCTTTCGGGTTTTCACAAAACTCGCCGGTAGCCCTGCTGTTTTCACTCACGGAGCCCTTTCGGGTTTTCATCCGTGCCCTATCTTGCTTATGGACATACCGTTTTTTTCGTCGTCAGCCTTGGGATGCTGCGGTCAGTAGTAGTTTATCGACGTCTCGGTCAACAGCCAGTTTTAGGACATAGTGGTTCATCGTTGGTTTAAGGACGTTTCGGTCCGTAGCCGGTTACTATTTATAGAGTTTAGGCTTAGGAAGATAGCGAGCGGACATAGGCATCGTCATCTATCGTTGACCTAGGCCGTGACTCGTCAGGCATAATATTTTTTTAGGAAGCGGCCGTTTATTGGCCTGAAAGGTCTTTCACCATGCATGTCCATGAGTAGATAGGCTCCACCCTGGTAAACTTTGTCTATAATATACGGGCCTTCATAGTTCGGCTTGAATTTCCCCCGCTTGGCATGATTGGGGATCATAGGTCTTTTGACCACTAGCATGAGTTCGCCTTGGCGGAATGTTCTCGGCCTAGTCAATCTTTCATATGAGCGCGTCATTTTCGCTTTATAAGCCTCCAAGTTTTGTTGCGCCATGAGCCGGGTCTCGTCAAGGGCGTCGAGCTCCTCAAGGCGAAGATGGGCATTCTCTTCGTCCGTTAGCCCGTAGTGAACCGCCACTCGAAGAGAGGGTAACTCTATCTTGAGGGGGAGTACCGCTTCTGTGTCGAATACCAATGCATACGGCGTTGTGTTTATGGCCGTTTTGAACGTAGTTCGATACGCCCAAAGAGCTTCATGCAGTCTCTCGTGCCAGTCCTTCTTATTTCGAGACACTGTCTTTTTCACAATGTCACGACCCGAAATAGCACATGACTGGCACTTGAATCATATGAAGTCTATAGGACCCCATCTAATTCAAGTAAGCCAAAAGCCCAGAAATCTAAAACCATTTTAAGGAGTAAATAAGGAAAACTAGTTTTTTTTGAAGTAAGGAAAATATGTTTTAAAAGCAAGGTTTTTAAATAAGTAGCCGAATATGCATTTGTAAAATCCTCAATGTCTTTTCTGAAAATTTCGGTAGAGTTTCCTTTGTAAGTACTGGCCCCGAACGGGGTACAACATGAATAATATATATATGCACAATGAAAAGGCATCCCCAAGCGGGAGCTAGCTCTTCGTCAATCGACGGTCACAACCACGCAAGCAATAAAATATACAACGCCAAAGGGCGAGGATCAAATCTCAAAGGAAAACTCAAAATCAGCATGAAAACCATAATACTACAACGCGCGACTCTAAGGTCGAAATAATACACACTGGTTTTCTAAGTCTGAAATAATATACAAGTTTGGTTGATGGAATTTCTAGATACAACTGAATAATATATGTACAATGGTGGTTCTGATGCAAAAGAACCCACCTACCAAAGCAAGTCACCCGTAAGGGAAGCAGTGTGCCAGAAAAGCCGTAATGAAACCTGTACGGCAAAACCTGCAAGAAACTGTGGCACAACGGGGGTGAGTTGCCAACTCGTGAATAGAAAACATCACAGAGCAGAAATCGTATGTATGACAGGATCCTAGGTCAATACGATCATATATATATATATATATATATATATATATATATATATATATAAACCTCAAATGAATAAGTCTGAAGCATGATAAGGTGGCAGTGTAACATCTATACATGAGTGTAGTGCCAAGTGCTCGTGCTAGTGCCTCAGGTAATAACATATCATCAATATGAGGTATGATCAATGTCGACTATATCATGAAGTTTATAAGTATGTGGATATCATCCAACTATGCGATCAATGTCATCAATGTCAATATATATATGTGGAAATCGTCCACGTGTCATCCAATGACAATAAGCATCATGCATGTAAATATTATAAACATATGCATGGAAGTATGAGGATGTAAATCAACATGTGTCGCTCGCGACATATCAAAATCATGGAACCTGAGTGTCAAGCATCGACATTCGAAAACATCATGAAACATGTGCCTAGCATCGGCACGTAAATCCTCATATATCGGGCTCCGTCAGTCCGGATCGCCCCACGGGCTCTGTCAGTCCAGATCGGCCCATATCATCTCTCGACTCCAGTCGGTATCCTCCGGATATCCGCCGAGCCAAAATACTATCACCGGTAGGTAGTAGTCTCTCTTCCAGGCTCACAGTCTACTACACAGCGATCCGTTCTCGCCCCGGGATACCATACCGGGTCCACTATGTACCCGCAATCGGCCTCGTCCGCCTCCTCGAATCGGATTTCACATGTCACTCTCAGCACCGAGAAAACAAATGGTGGACGCACTGAAATATCATATCAAGGGTAACCGGGTTTTTTAAAACAATTACATGCTCTCTTTTGAAATACTCACGGTTCCCAAATCCAGAAATATCATGGAAATAACATATCGCAATGCGTATAATCAAAAAGCATGATGTATGCGACATGTAAAAGGATGTATGCGACATGTAAAAGAATATAATCAAAAAGCATGATGTAAGCATATCAGTATATCATGCAACATGGAATAGTAATATGCACATATTGAGGGAAACCGCTCTTTTAAAATGAATCAGTTTTAAAGAGTATCTTGCGGTTCCCAAATCTCTAAGTCAAACCAGAATCATCTATGTATGTGCAAATATGTATGTGTACAAGTACGAGTGTACAACAGGTAGGTGCACGAATATGAGTGTACAATATGTAAGTACACGAGTATGAATGTACAATAGATGTGTGCACAAGTATGAGTGTACAATATGTACGTACACGAGTATGCCATGCAAGGGTCATATCTTGAATGCAACAGTACTACAGTGTAGTGGCATGGCAATTATCGATGATGAAGTGTGTGAGCTGGCAAGCGGGTGTTCATGGAACATATGCATCATCGATAATGGTGCTGGTGTCCTAACAGCATGGATTTAATATAGCAAAAACATATTTAACATGCAATGCGATGCAAACAGTAAGAATATGCGGCAAATGAATAATAACACAACAGTGCAGTATCTACATCAATGTATCTATGCCATACTGTTTTGCCATTTGAAAGAAGACGAATCGGGGTTTTTAGGAAAATAAGGGCTACGGTGTTTTAAAGAAAAGATGCGTCTTTTGAAAATATCCGTAGAATCCCTTTGCCTGTCTTTAAAATACTCCCGATTCGTTAGTTTTTGAAATAGGTATGACATCGGCCTAGCCTAACATCTAATAGCAAAACTACAGCTCTAACTAACAAGTCAATCAGAAGGGGTATGGAAACCACCTAAATCTGAGTCGATATATAAATATGTATATAAGTATAATAGTCGGTGATCCCGCCTCAAAGTACCGCGTACGATACAATATCATATGACATCCTCGAGTCATGAGTGCAGATCTTATCATCAAATAAAGCCCATACGGTAAATCACCGTACGACATCCCAAAAGCTGGGTACGGGTCAATATCACATTCCTCTCATCAATTATCAGGTATCCTTATCATCATATCTCATGATCTGGGGTACTGATCTAAGTCTAGTACAAATCGATACTATCTATATAAATATAAATGCGCGTGTGGAACACACGTCCAAAGGCCCGCTAAAATCACATGTCGTATCCCAAATACGAATCACAATATATCACCGATCTCACGGCACTATGCCCAATATCATCGACTCATCTCCAATTATCATCCACTATCCTCATCATCTAGGTATATGTATAACAAGCAAGCATGTGTGTATGTGGGTGTAAACCTATTCTAGGGTTCGCAACTAGGAAACTATACTAGTTTACTTCTAAACCCTAATCTAACCATAGTACACCTAAACACATCTAGAATATCCATATCACACTTAACGCTATCATACATATATATAGTATATATAGTATACTAAGCTTCGAACTGCGGGGGTACTATACGCCATCCACCCGACTTCCCCCGCAGATATAATCTACTCACCTTGATCTTGCTTGCCGATGTCGATGTCGCCACCATCTTCTTCATCGTCTCGGATCACCGTGGTGGTACCTACATGTCACACGTATCGCATCGCATTAAAACTAAATCGAAACCAAAACGACACACAAAAACCAAAACGATACGCCTAAAATCCTATAGGTTAGAACCTATGGTTCGCTCTCGCAAAACAACCTGAAATCACTCGATATAGACGTACAAACGTCACATAATCGAGATAACGCACAAATACATAAATTTAGAAGTCAAAATACAGAAAACCATAACTCAAATCAAAGTAGCAACTAGGGAAAGTGGTCCCAGATTTTGACTCAGGCCAAAACAGGGCAAACAAACAACTCTGTGGTGATATATAGGGTACATATGACCTACAGAAGCAACCTGGGCACCTACTTTAACAGAGGGGCCGGCCACATAAGCTAAAATTCCGGCCAGGCCGGTTTGGTTAAGGAATTAGGGTCTCTTTTGCAGAGGGTGGTCTCCTGGTGGTCGAACTAAGCCCCTAGTATTGTTTATTTGTCTCAGAACTTTCCCGGATCATCCCAGATTTCCCTGCACGCCAAATACCCTCACAAAACCAATATGCAAAGTTTCTGTTTTTCGTTTCAGGTTCTAGTTTGGGTTTAGTCTAGGTTTGCTAACAATTGGGAGGGGCTTAAGGTCATTAATAAGGCTTATTACACCATTTCTACTTAAATCAAACCCTAATTCCCAACTTGAGTTTTCAAAGCTCACTAAACTTTGCCAAAACGATATCAAACTTGAAATGAGACTTAAACACTTGAAATACTACACTAATTGTGAAAGGGTTTACCTCATTAAGCTCTCAAGAATCCTCTACAGCGCCAAAATCAAGTTTTTCTTGGTCCACTGGGTAGCTAGAGGGCTTGTGCACCTTTTTTGTGAAATGGGTGTGAGGTTTTGGAGAGTTTTTCATGGAGTTTTATGGCTTGAAGATGGAGGAGGAAGGGGGGGGGGAGGGAGGCAGCAGCAGCAGCACAAAGGGAGAGAGGGGAGAGAAATGAGAGGAAGAAATGATGAGGGATAGCATCAAGACTAGGGTTGACCCTCACCCACTCTTTCTCTCTCTAACCCATACCTCATATTCTATTCTTTTCCTTTTCTTTTCCTTTCCACTTCTATTTTCCTATAAATCAACAACCATGTTTTAAAATATGAAGGAAGCCATGGAAAAATATGTAACAAGTGTAAAAGACATGGTGTTTGCACAAAATACGCTTAAAGCGCGATTAGCGATTTTTAATCGCGATTAGCACTAAATTAGCATATAATTAATCATAAAAACTTAAAATTTGCATAATTCACATGAAACACCCTCTTTTAGTAATTTCTATAATTTTCAAAAATTTTCCCCAATTTATCGGTATTTAATTATACCGAAATATTAAAATATTCATTTAAAATTAATATTAAATTATAAAAATTCCCCAAAAATATTATTTTATTTTTTTGAAATTTTACACATGATCTTCGTCAAGATCTTGTTGAAAGTCTCAGCTAGACCGTTAGCTCGGGGATTATAGACCGAAAATTATCTCCAATCTATATTATGCTGTTGTACGAAGCGGCTGATTTTGTGGCTTCTGTAGGCTGGCCCGTTATCGGAGATAATCCGTCGCGGAGTGCCGAACCAGTAAATGACGTGTGTCTTGAAGAAATGGAGGATATTCTCTGTCTTCACTTCTCTTAGCGGTATTGCTTCTGCCCACTTGGAGAAGTAATCAGTTGTCGCGAGAATAAACCGATGTCCTCTGGACGACGCTAGTTCGATGGGGCCGATTATGTCAGTTCCCCACATTTCGAATGGCCAGCTAGCCACCGTTGGATGTAGTGGATTTGGATGTTGGTGGATAAATTCTCCGTGAATTTGGCACGAGTGGCACTGCTTCGCGTATTCTAGACAGTCTTGGATCATCGTGGGCCAATAGTAGCCCATCTTTTTAATCTTTAGCTTCATCTTCGGCCCGGCTTGGTGAGAACCGCAGAGTCCGTCGTGAGTTCTTGGATGACTCTCCTTGCTTCTTCAGGTCCCAAGCATCTTAGCCATAGAGAATCAAATGATCTCTTATACAGAGTATCATTGACAAAGGCGAAAGATAGAGCTCGTTTCATGAGCTGATGTCTTGAGAACGCGTCTTCAGGCGTTCGACGGGACTTGAAGCAGTCTATCAAGACTTCTCTCCAATCCTTAATCTTTTCATGGTCTTCTATCTGTAGGGCCGTTTGCTCGGTCGCTCCTTTTCCTTCAGACGACTCCAGAGATCTTTCTGCCGGAGCAAGAACCCGACGGCTTTGCACGACGATCCTTACGTCATCGAGATTCTCGTCGGCCAGTTCTTTAGCGAGCTTGGCTAATGCATCCGCCTTGCTATTTTCCGCGCGTGGTATGCTTTCCAGGGCATAGGCGGGGATGCGAGTTAGCAATCGCTGTACTTTCTCGCCGTACTTTACCAGCTCCGGTTTACACGTTTGATAGTCGCCATTCACTTGGCTAACAACCAGTTGGGAGTCTCCGTATATGAGGAGGTTTTCGATTCCCATGTCTACAGCGATCTCAAGACCTGCTATCAAATCTTCGTACTCGGCTTCATTGTTCGTCCTCAGCTCTGTTAAGGAGAAGGCAAAGCGCATTATCCCTCCTTGTAGAGTCATGAAGATGAGGCCTACCCCGGATTTGATTATTGGGATGCTTTATTTGCGCTTCTTCATGGAAGATACTTCATCGAAATAGAGTTCCCATCGGGTATCATTCTCTCTTCTCTCCCTGTAGACCATGTCAAATGTGTGCTCGTCAGGCAATTCACAGTTCAAAGGAGAGTCGGCAGGTATAGGATGTTCGGCAAGGAAGTCGGCGATGGCTTGGCCTTTCACTGCCTTGAGAGGACGATATGTTATCGAGAATTCCATCAAGAGCAGGGCCCATTTAGCGAGTCGTCCCGTTAATATGGCTCTTAACATCAAATACTTGAGAGGATCCACTTTCGATATGAGATGGACCTTATATGCCAACGCATAGTGCCTAAGCTTCATTATCGTGAAGATCAATGTCAGGCAGTGTTTTTCAATGGGAAAATATTTGTTTTCTGCCTTCAGAAGAACTCAACTCAAATAGTAAAGGGCTCTCTCCTTCCCTTGGTCGTTTTCTTGTGCCCATAATGCGCCTAGAGAACCCTCAAGGGCGATTGTATACAAAATGAGAGGCTTTCCCTTGACCGAAGCGGTCAGTACTGGCGGATTCTGTAGGTATTACTTGATTTCATCCAGTGCGCTTTAGCATTTGCGATCCCAAATGAACGAGGTTCCCTTCTTCATCAAGTGACTATAGGGACGACATTTGCTGGAGAGGTTAGCTATGAACCGCCGGATATATGCGAGCTTCCCTTGGAGAGACCGCAGTTGCTTGAGTGTTCTTGGCGAGGGCATTTCTATGATCGCCTTGATCTTTGACGGGTCTATTTCGATACCCCGATGTCGCACGATGAATCCTACGAATTTGCCCGAAGAGACTCCGAACGCACATTTCAGAGGGTTCATCTTCAGATTGTATTTCCGAAGACGTTGGAATACTATCTTTAGATGCTCCCAATGCTCTTCGTGCGATTTGCTTTTCACCACAATGTCGTCAATATAGCATTCGACGACTTCATGTATGAGGTCGTCAAAAATCTTCGTCATAGCTCTCTGATAGGTAGCGCCGGCGTTCTTTAGACCGAAAGGCATCACCTTGTAGCAGAATATGCCCAAAGGGATCCGGAAAGCGGTATGCTTCTGGTCCTCATGATGCATCTTTATCTGATTGTATCCTGATAGCCATCCATAAAGGAGAAAACTTCATGAGTAGACGTATTATCTATCATTAGCTCAGTGACCGGTACTGGAAAGTCATCCTTCGGGAAATCTTTGTTGAGATCCCGAAAGTACACACATATCGCACCGTCCCATTTTTCTTCATCACTGGGACGATGTTGGCGATCCAGTCAGGATATTGAACCTCTTGGATGAAGCCGAAGTCGATTAGCTTCTTGACTTCGGCGTTGATGCTCATCTTAAGTTCGAGCCGCATTCTTCTCGGTGCTTGTTTGGTCGGCTTGACGTCCGGAGATATCGCCAATTTGTGCACAGCTATTTCTGGATCTAGCCCCGACATCTCGGAGTAGTTCCATGCAAAGCAGTCTTTATACTGCATAAGCACGTCTCTGAGCGTAGCCACCTTTTCTTCAGACAACAATCACTAACGAACGTCGGCCGTAGGTCGTTTGCCGTCCCCAAGTCGATCTTTTTGAGGTTGTCTGCAGTAGTATGTATCCCATCTTCCAACTCTTTTGGCGCCGGTGGAAACTCTGAGATCACCTCATCATCATCGTTTTCGAAACACCAGGGGAGGTCAGCCATATCTTCGCATATTCCTTCTCCTGACATCGTTATCACGTGACAGGTGCGAGATCGCTTCCAAGACCGATGTTGATCCGGCTCTACTCTCGTGGCTTTCGGTTCATGCTTCTGCGGCGGGGTTACCTTCCAACTGCTGGATAGAGCGAATCTACCTTGCCGATACTGGTCTTCTACCCAGTCTTTGAATGTGAAGCAGTTTTCGAGAGGATGCCCTGTTGCTCGGTGATAGGAGCAATAGTCCGGGTAAGAGACCTTACCTACTTGCTCGGGGTGCTTAGACTCCGGGAGGGTAATCATCTGGTGTTTTATGACAAGATCGAGTATCTTCCTTGTCTTGTCTTGGGAAAAAGAATACGCTCGACCCATCTTCTTTATAAGAGACGAATTCTGGTTGCTCGATTCTCGATCACGTGGCTTCTTGGACCCGTTTTGCCGTTGTCGAACGTTTTTTCCGTTCTTTGCTTTATATTTGCCCCTGCGTCGGGTCTTTTGTATAGCGGGCTGGCAACGAAGGGTATCGTCATTTTCCGTAGCCTGCTGAAGGAGGCGCTGCGTTCTGGCTTTCTCATAGATGGCCATCTCACGATTATGGTCATCTCGAACCTTTTGACCCGCTTCCCTTATAAGCTTGTCCATTTGTTCTTCGAACGACGGGCTTGGCATTTTCACGACGGGAGCTCGTTTTGGTTCAGGGTTAGCATATTCCCACAGAGCATTTCCTTCTTCATCGAAGTCATGTATGACGTAGCAGCCGCGGAATCGCTCCCGTTTCTTGGATTGAACATATCCAAGTCCGATCGTTTCTATTCTCCCGTTGGGAAACTTTCGTTGAGTTCCGGGTACGTTTCAGATCCTGTTATAGAACTGGGCTTGTCGAGCAGTCTATTTGAAGGGTACGCCTTGGCGCCTCAACAGTCTTTTTAATCCGTCTGTGTAGTATCTGGCAAACGGATGGGTTGGAGCCTGTCAAGTGTAGAATCAACATCATGCCAATTTTTTTTCTCCACTTTGGTTTCCCCGGATCGGTAGAATAGGATCGCCTTCTCACCTTTTCGCCTGGGGGGGGGATATAGAATGTCTGCAGTTCTTGCATACTATAAGTTTCAAGTGCATCGAGCTCTTTGTAATGCTCTTGCGGAACCATGGCAATTTGCAAACTTTGATCTTCATCAGCGAAGGCTTGTATCGATGGCTGAACAGAGTATACGGCATTGACCTCATCTTCCGAGTCGCTGCCGAAGACCAGAATAGGGGTGGACGGTCCCGGCTTGTTGCATTGGGGCGGCCCTAAATAAACTATCTCTTCTTCCTCTTCGGTATCGCTCCCAAAGACCGAAATAGTGGTAATAGCTTTGTTCTTCGGTTTGTGACATCTTTCCGTGTCTTCGAAATCTGGTAAGAAGTACTTAGCATCCTCATATTTGCGGACTTCGTTCACAGAGAGTGGGTTTAGTTCCCCTGTCACAGTGTACTCGAGACCATCTTTGAAGTACTTCATACACTGATGTTGTGTAGAAGGGATAATGTTGTACTCGCGTAACCAAGGCCGGCCGAGCAAAGCGTTATAGCAGGTCTTAGCGTCAATGACGTGAAACTTGATGTCCGTGACTAGCAGCCCAAAGCGCAGCGTCAGTATCACAGACCCGAGCATCCGTGATGACTGGGAGTCAAACCCGGAGATAGTGATCTTATCCTGAGCGAGGTGTTGAACGCTCATGCAGATTTCCTTCAACACTCTTACATTGAGGAGATTGACGGAGGACCCATTGTCAACCAGGATTTTGCCTAACTTGATATCATGACAGTATCCGGAGACATAAAGGGGACGGTTATGCTCGCACGTCCCGAGGAGGAGATCTTCATCGCCAAAGGTGATATCGGCCGCGTGCACTTCCTCCAGCTCGTCCTTCATCTTTTCTTCGGCGAGGAAAGCTTGGAACTGCTCGGGCTCTTGTAGTGCCTTGATCAAAGAATCTTTCGCCTTTTTAGATAGCAGAAGGGCGTCGAGAATGCTTAGCTGTGAGGGTATCTTCCTCAGGTGTGCCAGAACGTTGTAATCCACTTTGTTTTTCTTGAATGGATCCTTAGCTGTCAGCTCTTAGACGGCTTAGCCATCGAGTGTGATATCCTCAGGGACCTTTTCTTTTCCCTTATCCTTTTTGCTCGACCCCTTGTTTACGGGTCCGAGATTCTTTTCAGGTAATGTGCGATTGCGCAGCTGAATGTTCTCACGGCTCTTCGGTTCTTCCTCCTTTCCTGAGGTGGATTCTTTGAAGAGAGGGCCGAGGGCTATTTCTTCGTCAGAGTCGCTCCCGAAGGTGAGAACTTGCGATCCCCCGAAGTCAATCATATGACAGTTGCCAACAGTTCTTCCACGTCCATCTGTCGTATTTTTTCGCTGTCGACGAGCTACACGCTTCAACCTTTTGAAGTGTTGCCTGTGAGCGACATACCCTTGCCACCAATTTTTAAAGGCGTTGAACTCTTCAGTAGGGTGCGCAATCCTTCGATGATATAAACAGTAATTAGAATGCACATCCTCTTCATTAAGGTTTATCTCATCAGAAATATTTCCTTCGGAGGGTAGCAACTTCATTCCCATCGATATGGCTTTGGCGAATCTCTTCCTTGTCTTGAACCTGCTTTTATTTGTGGTGGATGTACCTTGATCTGGTGGGAGTGTTTCAACCCTTTCATCCAGTCGTCGGCGTTTGGCCTTTTCAAATATGGCCATCTCGTGCTCTCGATCAGCTTTGCTTTTCAGAAGAGCTTCGTTCAGGAATGCGTCAATCATTTCGTCTGATGGTCCTAGAAGTTCCGGCTCAGGATCTGTCCCCAGTTTCTCTGTGTCCAGTGCTTCTTCACCATTTATTAACGAGTGAGAGATCACATGGCAGCTTGCCACACAATCCTCAAGTTCATCTGACGAGACTTCTCCATTGTCATCATCTCCGTCCTCAAGGACGTGGCTGAGAAACTCCTGAAGTGTGACAGGGGTCCGCGCCTTCTGATTATATTCTTCCAGCGCATCAATATGCTTTTGCAA
Source organism: Agapanthus africanus (assembly GCA_030015575.1). Lineage (NCBI taxonomy): Eukaryota > Viridiplantae > Streptophyta > Magnoliopsida > Asparagales > Amaryllidaceae > Agapanthus > Agapanthus africanus. The sequence continues at coordinate 452,250,958 of CM057349.1, read as the reverse complement.
GTCCGTGCGCTTGTCATCAGGCTTCACGGGCTTTTTGGTCTTTTTCTTCTTCTTCGAAGACTTTAATGATTGGGTGTGGGCGTTTTGATTATCGCTACCAATTTTTAGAGTCGGGCGCGACTTCAGCATTCCCTCGATGACCACGGGTTCCAGCGGACTTCTCCATTTGATCGCCGGGTATGTTTGGAGATCCTTCAGCATTCTTTTGGTTTTGGTTGAAAAAGTGACCTCCCTTGGAGCTTCTTCTATAAAAGAGCATGATGCCCCCGGTGTGTCCCCCCTTTTAAGAGCGTGCGGCTATGGCGGGCTTACTTTCCAATTCTCGGACAGTGCGAATTTGCCCTGTTGGTATTGGTCCTCAATCCAGCTTTTGAAGACGAAGCAATTTTCGATTGGATGGCCTACCACTTGGTGATAGGGGAAATAATTAGGATTATTGGCCTCACCGGGTTGCAATTGGAGTTTTGGATCCGGCAAGGTGATGAGCCTGTTGGCACCGCCAGCTCGAACAGTCTCCTCGTTTTATCCCAGGGAAATGAATAAGGGTGCTTCAGTTTCTCATTGAAGAATCACCATCTTTCATCTTGGTGATCAGTTGGCTTTGGACCACTGGGCTGCTGCTGAGTATTGGCGACGAAGGTCGCTTTCCCTTTCCCTTTCTCGTTTCGAGATTCCAATTTTGAAGAAGAGGGTCTATGACCCATCTGATCCATTTGGGTCAGTTTGTCAATCAAGACCTGGAAAGTAGTTGGCTTGAAGAACATCATGAATTGTGAAATGGTCGCCTGAGGGTCGAGGGTCCCTACGAACATGCCTACTGCAGGCGCTTCTTCGATACGCTGTTCGAACTTCGATCATAAATTCCGCCACCATATCGCATACTGCACCCATGTTTCGCCTGACTTCACCCTAGCGTTAATTAATGCGGTGATCGGGGTGCGCTCACTAGCGCTGGCGAAACGTTGGGTGAACAGCAATTCCATCTCTGTAAAAGTTTTGGCGGAGTCGTTGGGAAGCTCTGAGTATCTTTCGAACGCCGTCTCCGCCAAGCTGCCGACGAATTGGCGAAGCAGTAGCTTATCATCCCCTCCAGTGTTGCCGCAAATAGTTCTGAACTGAGCGACATGTTGATGGGGATTGCTTGTCCCCTTGTACACATGGAATTTAGGAATTATGTATCCTAGCGAGTACTCTATCTGATCGTACCATCCTAGATATGGTCGTCCAGTTCTGACGAATTGGCCGGTTGCTTCATTCGCTTGATGAGCTCGTATTTGCTGAGCTATATAATCATCGAGCATGGCTTTGGAGATGGTCTCTTCCTTGGCTGCTGATAGAGCCGGCAGAAGATTTGATATTTCTCCTCTATCATCTTCAATTATTATTGGAGGATCTTTGGCTGGAGGGTCCGGCTAGATCATCAGGCCCACCATATCTTGGAATAAAATGGCCATTTGTTTTATATTGGCCGCTTGTTCCGCAGCCTCTTTGTCCTTCTTCTCAAGCATTCTCCGAATGAATTCGGCATCTGTTTCCTGCTCACGACGCTGCTCCAAAGATGTCTCCGGGCCTGCTTTTGGTCCAGTGAGCGCAGCCATGGCTGTCGGCATTTCTTGGAGCTTTTGTTGTTGCTGCTCCTGAGCCTTAGTCACAGACCGTGTAAGTGGTCGGTGACCCGTAGAGATACGGCTATTCTCTTTTCCGGAAGCCATATAAACAGTATGCACCACCATGCCCCCAGACTTGGGGCGTTTAGATTCAGTGCCCTTGCGATTTGTCAAAGACGCAGGGATCTTCTCCGGCCTCCTTCTTTTGTGGGCGGTCGAAATTGAGGGAGCCGTTGCAGCGGGCACCCAAAAAGATGACACCTTCTGTGGCTTGACAGGGTGATCCTCTTCTCGCCGAACTTTCATCTTTTTCTGTCGGCAGGGGTAGTCTTGATCAATCACGGAGACTTGGACCTGTCTCCGGACCTTGTGAATTTTGGAAGACAGCCGCTGAGGGGGCTGCTCTAGCTTTGCCTTTGTGATATTTTCAACAGGCGGAGGAGACGTTTTTAGCATGGCAGTTGGCGAATTCCTGCGCACCCTGTTAAGTAGTTCAAAGTTGTTCCCAGTTGGAACATCAACATCAATTTCCACCATCGGAGCTGGTGGAGTCAGTCCGGAAGGAGAGCTGCCCCCAGCCTTCCTCACTCGGTGCCAATGGCGACGTCGAGCATGGCGGGCGGTCGGGACCACCTCCATTGTTGAATCAGCTTTTCCATGCCCCCTTTTCTAATGAGAGTCTTTTGTTGGCGCCAGCTTGTTAAAGACAGACGTCCGCTGAGAGGGAATGGTCAACCTGTCGAAAACCGACCTTCGAGTAGGGAGAGCAGCTTGGACGACCTCAACTATAGCAGGAGTTGGAGTGTCCTTCTATGATATTGCGAGCCTCTTTGCGGGCCCACTTGAGCTTTGACCCAGCCTGTCGAAGACTGAGGCAGTAAAGTTGAACGACCCGCTGAGAGGGGCCGAGGTGGTTGTAAGCCGATCAAAGACCGACTTCTTCGCAGCTTCCTGTGACGGCATCTGAATATTGAAACTTGTTGGTGGGATCATAGTCCCAAAGAATAGCCCAGTGGTGGTTTGGGTCACTTGTTCCACCGGCATTGTAAAAAGGGAGGCCACTTTGGGCCCGTAGGTTACTCCCCCAAATAAGGCGGAAATGGAGTTATTGCAATTAGTGCAGTTTGAAGCCATTGATCTTCTATTTTTCTACACGGAGAAAGATACCAAATCTTAGTACTTCACATCCAAAGGCAAGCATAGCAAACTGCGATTCGTTCGCGAAACACGACACACGAAGTGTGGAGTGGAAAGAGGAAAAGGTCCCACCGGACGTACCAGAATCTGTTCTTCGCCGAAAGACGCGAGACGAGACCGCGTAGGTTCGTCTTGCCTGAATTTCGAGGGCAGATGCTAATTGGTGCTATCTGTCCACCTCTCTGAAGATGCCAAGTTGATTTATGACACCGTGTATCGAAGGTTTAGACGGATGCGGCCGATGTAGCAGACTTTGTCAGATTCCCCCTTGTTGAGGGGTTTTTGATTGTGGGGACGCTCTTCCCTGCAGGCGCAAGCCCATGCAATTAATTACGCTACCGCATCGCGGTAACCATTTTCTCCTTCTCCAGATGGTCACTTCGTGTCGTGGGTATTTGTTTTGTTTTTGGTTGTTCGTGGATTGTATACGGAGACGAATTTAGATTGTCGCCCGTAGGGCATGGATTAGTCCAAATCCGCATTTTCTTAGATTTGGGTTTGGGGTTGGGTTTAAGGATACGCTAGTCTCATTTGAAACTAAGATCAACTTAAACGTTTGTTAAGGATACGTTAGTCTAATTTTAGACTAAGATCAACTTAACGGGATCATTTAGATCCAACAAAAGAGCATTTGGGCTCTATTGTTTAGTTTAGGGACATTGCGGTCGATTACCAGTTTAAGGACATGGTGGTCCAAGGTTAAGGACATCATAGTCCATGGGTTTAAGGACCCCACAGTCCGAGGTTAAGGACATCATAGTCCATGGGTTTAAGGACCCCACAGTCCAGTTTAAAGACGTCATAGTCTATGAAATGTATGGTTGTCGGGACCCGTCACTTCTCTGAAGACGTTGAAGGATTACAACGACAAATATCAGAGGAGTAAAGAGATGTACCCTTGAACCAATTTTGGTTGGGATCTGTAGTCCAATTTAGGACTAAGATCTGAAATTTTATGAGCATATAGGCTCAGTTAATCTGAATTAAGGACTTATGGCCAATCTTGGGCTAAGTCCAATCAAGTTAAAATGTTTACCATTTATTTTGGGCCGTTGAGTATTTATTTGGGCTTGGCCCTTTTAACAATGCTGAGCACTGATTTGGATTCTGACAGTATTTCTGTCTTTTATTGAATGATGAGCATTCATCATTGCTCTGTGGCTTATTAAAAAACAATTTATGTTCTATCAGCGCACATGTGAGGGACACATGATGCGCTTGGCGCTTTGCGCCAGTCAAAAAGCGCAGTACGTTTCTGCCGAGTAGCGCACACGTGAGGGACACGTGGTGCGCTTGGCGCTGAGCGCCAGTCTATGAGCGCATTGCGCTGATTTATGAGCGCAAAGCGCCATTAGTTCAGTGGCGCACACGTGAGGAGCACGTGGTGCGCTTGGCGCTGAGCGCCATTCTATGAGCGCAAAGCGCTAGTCCAAGAGCGCAGAGCGCTAATTTATGAGCGCAAAGCGCTATCTGATCAACTTTATGATCTGAGAAATAAATTCTCGTTTATAAGAGACTTTGTCTCAAGGTTCCAAGAACAAAGTTCTTATTTTGTAGGAGATGTTTCAATCTCTTATCTTGGTGAAAGGTTTTGCCTTTATGGATCTGTGATCCTTAGAGAATTGAAGTATTCTCCCCACTTTTATAATGAGATATTATGATCTCTTTATATAAAAGACCTTAGTCTTATAGATCTATAATCCGTGAGAAGAATTGTGTTCTTCCTCTTGTTTTATGATGAGATTTTTTGATCTCTTTGTGAAAGACCTTTGGTCTTATAGATCTATGATCTTAAAAGAAGTGAATTCTTCTTTTTAATATGAGATGATTTCATCTCTCTGTTCTTTTACCTTGAAGAAAAGTTGTTCTTCTATCAAGAGCTTGGCTCTTCTTTCTGAGATTTTCTCAAAGCTTATGAGGAGGTTCCTCTATTTTGTTTTCTATCTCCTGAGACTTGAAGTCTTGAGGCCTTTATATAGGGTGAGCTGATTTGTTCAATCAGTTAAGGAGATCTTTTCTCCAATTGATTTGGGGATTTCCCCATCGTTGGATCTTTGATCCAAGAGCTTCTGATTTATAGAAGGCAATTTTCTTGTTTTTAACAAGATTGGGAAATCTTTTCCATACAGAATTTATTCTGTATTTTTGGTGATTTTTTAATCATCTTTGGATCATTGATCCAACGATACTCTGATTTACAGTGCACAATCTTTTTGTTTGGAAAGATTTTGAGGAATCTCTCTTTAACAGAATTTTATTCTGGTCAATTAATGATTTATCATTATTATTGGATCTTTGATCTGACGGTGGGGAGCTTTTAGTTCCAGCGCTAGCGCACCCGTGCTCTGCACGTGGTGCGCTGCTTAGAGCGCAGCGCACTTAGCGCTAGCGCACACGTGCTTTGCACGCGGTGCGCTTCTTAGAGCGCAGCGCACTTGGCGCTGCTTCTGAAGCGTTGCTTCATTTCAAAATTTGAATTTTAAACAGAGCTTTGCTCTGATTTGGGGAAACAAACCCCAAGTAAGCGGACCCAAGCCCAAGTAAGTGGGCCCATGCCCAAGTGGAGCCCTGCGGCCGGCCTCCCCCATGCCGAAATAAAAAATCATGTAATAAATAATTTTGATGTAATTTTTTTATGCATGAATGTAAGCAAAATGGGTATAAAACCAAATTTTTGTAAAGCCCTTGGCTCATGTGCAAAAGAAATGAGCACATGAGATATGGGATGGGCAAAATATCATTTTGTAAAAGCCAAGGGGCTACATGTAAATGTGTAAGCCTATATAAGGCAACATGATGATGAAATAAAAAAAAGACTTTTTCATTTCTTTCTAACTCTAAGGTTTTTGTGCCTCCTTCTCCTTCCTCAAGATTCTAAATCTTTTCCTTTTCTTGAATTAATTCAAGAGTTTCACTCTTTCTTTTCCAAAAATAAATAGTTTTTCACCACAAAACCCATAAAGGGGAGCTCAGATCTTCCATCAGATCTCAAAAAGGGAAGATTTTTAAATCGCACCCCCTTTCATCCAAGATCCGGCCAACAGAGAGGAAGAAGAAGGAGACCCATCTCCAAAATCCCACTTTGGGGAAGAACCAGGGCTCAAGAGAGAAGCCCCTTTCATCAGCTCCAAAAATATCTTAGGAGTTTAACTCCTCAAACACACACACACACACACACAAAATAATAAATCTTTCTTTTTGGAAGTACAACTCCCAGTGCAGGGACTAAGACCACTCTCTGTTAGGAGTTTAACTCCATAAGTCAAATTGGGAGCACAGCTCCCAGTGCAGGGACCAAGTCCATTTTCCTGCTGTCGCCCAGCGCCCGCGTGCCAAGCACGTAAGGTGCCGGTGCCCAGCGTCCACGTGCCATGCACGTAGGGCGCCAGCGCCCAGCGCCCGCATGCCACGCACGTGGGGTGCCGGCCCCCACACGTCCTTTGGACGCTTTTTCCCCTTTTTATACATATGTATATATGTATACACACACATACACACTCCACGACACTGTCCATGTTAGAAAAAATTTCTAACGGGGCACTGCCCAGCACCCCGTAAGGAGGCTGCTGGCCCCCTTGACCCCCAACCCGCTATCCGGGTAGCGGAACCCAGCTAAAAACTCTGTGGGGCCCCCGATATATCCAATTCCCCTCCAAAACACAACACTGCACATTGAGTTCGCATGACCTGTTTGACCTGTCAATCGGAGGTTCTTTCGCTCCAAAGGCGAGGGGTAATTAACGTCAGCTTAGTTCGCGGCTGCCGGAGATTCGGATCCCCATAATCAATAAACCCCCGCCTACCCTAGGCAGGGGGAATCTGTAGTACGCCTGACAAGCGACGCGTATTCCCATCTCAATAGGGTGACGAAAAACACCCTACAGATTCTGGCACGCCCGATGAGACCTATCTCTCCTCCCATATTTCGGGTTAAATATCCATGCGAACTCAATCAACATATACATTGATTGTCTGTACTAAAATTATGCTTCTATTTGCAGGTTAATGAATTTCGACTGCAATCTTCGGACACAACAAAATGTCTCAAAGGACAAGCTCAGCTCTCGACACTGCTCCCATCTCCTGTATGATGAAGATGGACGCCAGGACGTTCCTCTCGGCCAGTCTCGGGAGACAGTAGGAGGAGCCACCGCTACCATTTGGCTTTATTCTGTTCGTGCCAGCTAACGCCATCCCAGCTCTCCAAGCTCCGGTAACAGACAAACCGGCCTCGAAAGGCAAGAGGCTAAATGTGGTGATCTCAAGGGCACCACTACCCAAAAGCAAGTCGGTGTTTGAACGAATTTCCTTGGCCCCATTCGGGGGCAAGGCCGTCAACACCAACAAAGCAACACGACATCTCGGGTAAGCTCCAGCGGCGCCCCTGACAACTGCTCAATTGGGTATCTTCTCTAAGCTCCTCGTTAATCGGCTCACGATGGCTTCCTGGATGGCGGATGCCCGCCAAGCCCTCAAAGTCGAGAAGCTAAGACAAAAAAGCTCAGACATAGAGCCAACAAAAGGGCTAGGACTCATGTTAGGTTGAACTTCATGAGATTCCAAGAACAGGGTTACCCCACCAAAGATAATGAGACGGCTGGATATGTGGTTCACACTGTCTACATGGTGGGCAAGCGCAACAAGAGCAAGGATGGGGCCATTACATCTCAAATCTAATCTGGTATGAATGTGGCTGTCACTTCCAATGACCAGTATCCTCCGGAAGGTAATGAAAATCCTCCCAGTAGGGCTGATAAGTAGAGAGATCTCTCGGTTCATGAGGAGTCGGGCTCGGAAAGCGAAGATGAGCCAATCTCCAGTCCCAAGAATGCAAAACAACAACTTCTACAAGAGCTCCGAAAACAGCTCAGAAGTAAAGACAAGGAGATGGCCAAGTTTTACTCCAAAATTGACGACTTGATGAATGTCATGATGCAGCTCACGGCCCAAGTTGCCTCTCAGCCGTCCAATCAAGCGCATGGTTCTACTCATGAACCGGGAAACGGTGTCTCGAGACGGCCGACGCCTATTCCCTCAAATCCAAATGTGGGGGGGCGCATGAAAGTCAGTTGCATCCTATCTCGGGAAATGTTTTGGCTACCGATGATAGTAGCCCGCTAACTCAAGATCAAATCATGGATTTGGTTGCCAACAAAGTCAAAATATTGGTAGCCGAAGCGCAAAAAGATGTTAGCAGTAGCGGGAGACCATATCCCGCTCAGTATGATCTGGTAGAATTTCCTAGCGGCTATGTCATCCCCAAATTCGGAAGATTTGATGGGACGGGAAATGCGAATCAGCACATCGCCCATTTAAAGCCTCATGCGGGAATGGTATTTTGTTGATTAAGAGAAATATAATTTTTAAAGAAAACCGAATCGGAAGTCGGATTAACTCCGCTTCCGTCGAGTTTTAGAAATGAAAGTTTTTAAAGTAAAAGAAGAGAGGGGGAGAGGGGACTTACTGTCTATTGAACAAGAGAAGGGAGAGAGGAAACTAAGGAAGGTTTCGGGGTGTCGTTTTATCGCCGGAATTTCCTTGGAACGTCGCCGGAATTTCACCCTTCGCTAACTCCACTTGCATATTTAAAGGACTTGAGAATTTTTGAGAGTTTTGGCAGAGAATTTCTGAGTGAGAATGTGTGAAATGGGATGTGGTATTTATAGGAAAAATTAGGGTTTGGAGGGTTAAAGAATGTATTGAAATTTGCATTAAAAATGGGATTAAAGGGCGTTTTTATTGTTCTCTGGAAGAATGCAGAGTAAACAAACAACATGGGGGTAGTGGGGTAGGCTAAAGGGTACTCGGGCAAAAATATCAGAGCATTACCTACGGTTCTATCTGGCGGTGCCGATCCTTTGATGGTTTTCGCCGGTTCAATTCCGGTGGAATTGGGTTGGATTTGTGCCATGTGTCCTTGTCGTCTCGTATACCCTCGTGCACACATTTAATTAATCTGTAAATCAATATATTACGTGTGGTGCACGTGCAAACTCTTGGGCTTCTAAAAGATTAAAAGAAAATTAATTAAAAAGATAATGTGGCTGGGAGGATTCAATCACAGGGGCTACGTCACAGCAGGGCAAAGCTTTACCAATGTGCTACAAGTACCTTATTGCTGTTCTAAAGTAAAACAAATACTTATAGTGTACACAGGATTGCAAATACCCCAATTGTACATTAACTTTTAAACAATTTTCTGTACATTGAAATTGGAGTTATGTCTATGAGGTGGAGCAGGTAGTGCGAGTCGTGGAGTAGGTGTCTGGATGGCTGGACGCTGCTGCATTTGGGTTATGTCTACGAGGATAAGACCCAATGTCATGAGTAGCTGAGCCGCAGACTAAGCAAAGGCGATTTGCATGTCGGCAGTCTTTCGCCAAATGTCCATCTCTCCTGCAGTAGGTGCAAAAGGTTAGGTTGGGCCGGTTGTTTGGTACTCCCGGTCTCCTGGGCACAAATTATAGCCTTGAAGAGGCTCCTCCTGCCATCTGAGTGGCAGGGCGCTTCATCCCGGCAGATTGAGATCTGCCCCTCATTTTCACCACTGCCTCATATCGGCGGGCAGATTTCAGAGCCAATTCGTTGGTTGGGAAATCCTTTGTAGCTAAGGCATCTTGGATTTTCGAATCTAACCCTTACTGAAACCGTCTGGATCGGATCTCAGCAGTTGGTATCAAATGTGCCGCGAACCTGTTAAGGTCTTGTGTTAGCTGTGTAATATGTGATATTAGGAAATCGAATATTGAGACATATCTTACCTACTGAGCATGGTAAACTCAGTGTCATACTCATCTACTAACTTGGTCCACATCGAACCCTGTTGTAGATGAATAAATTGCTGCTCCATATCGAATCGAGCAGTCTCTGGGAAGTATTTCGCGTCGAATATATCGCGAAACGTCCTCCGTTCGATAGGTTGGTCAAGACGGCTTTCTTCCACCTTCCACCAAACCCGTGCATTTTAGTGAGCTGTAGCTTTGCAACTCGAACCCAAGCTATCTTTGGCACTTGTGCTGCTATCAGATCATCTTCAATATTTTGAGCCCACTCCTCAGCTTCTAGAGGGCTCTCTTTTACTGAGAATCGCTTGGGGTGCAAAGCCCGAAATTACCTTACCCTAGGTGCTTCCGTTTCTGGGCAGTTCATCAAAATAGCAGCCTGCTGCTGCTGTCCCTCCAGTAGGCTACGGATCGCCTCAAGCAGTACCGTCTGCTCATTGATCGAAGCAGCGACGGTAAGTGTAAGCGGTAGAGGTGGTAGAGTGTTGTTGAAATTGGTGCTAGTGTTGTTTGGAGAATTCATAACCTTGAAAGAAAATTTTGGGTTAGGACAGATTCAAAATATATGAAATTGGGAGATTCAAGGAATATGTAAAGAATGTTTTTAGTGGCTGGTTCTTGTGTTATAATGCTTAGGACTTCATGCAGAATTAACCCGCATGTCCATACAGAACTGACCTGCATGTCCATACAGAGAGGACCTGCATAGGCCACCAACAAAACCTATCGCGTCTCGCTTCCCAGAGTATGGCAAGAGGACGCGACAAGGCCGCTGCGTATTTACTCAGAAGTAAATACGCTAAGCATAACTAAGTAATATAAAGTAAATTACATAAGAGACAGGAATATAAATGAACAACAACTTTATTTATTAAACATTCTTTTACAGTACAACTGAAATGTAAATACATGAGTAGAAAGCGATGCTTAAACAATGGCATAACTGAAATGAAATAAATATATACAAGTGCCTACAGTTCTGGGTCAAATGGTATCTGCTCCAAATCTTCAGTACTGGGCTCAATCTCCAACGAGTCCGAATCACCTGACAACATTCCAAAGAAAGAAGAAAGGAATATCGTCAGCGAACAATTGCTCGATAAGTCCCAAAAGTGAGTAGAGATAGAATAGACAGAAAGAGAATATATCTTATAATATTTGATTATATTGTTAACGTTGTTGTTTGTAGCTTGGTAAAGAAAATGCAAGTGTATACGAGAGGAGTCCCACTATTCTGGAGACTAAGGTATACGGAGCACAAGGAACCGTTCAGCCATGGTACAACGGCAATGGATATTCAGGTTAGGTGTATTATGGTTACAGTCTCGTGCCACTTCTAACACCTCCCATACCAATCTACCCCTTTAAAAACCCCGCGATGTCTTTTGTATTGATTATATTGTTTTGTTATATAGATGGATGACTTGCCGAGACCATGATATCAATAAATGGAATGGATATAAATGGAGAGTCGTGTAGACGGAGTATATCCATGGTTCGGTTCAGTCAATATAGATTGATATAGATTGAATAGACAGATTCATGGATTCATGTTGTATTGTAATTTATACTTGAATCACATTTAAGTCAGATTGATTAGATTGAGACTCAGTCTGAGTCAGACACCTTGAAAAGAACTTAAAATCCTGAATTAGTTTTGATATTATTGGTAACTGCTGCACATGGACGGCAGGATTTGTGTCTTTTTCCAAGATATTTACCGTGTTGATAACACCGTTTGTTAGATTGTTTACCTTAAATAGGCAAGCACCCACATTCTTCGGCTCCCTGAGGCTTAAGAGAATTGGTCCCGTTTAAACCTATATTTACTAGGGTCTTTATTGTAATTTAGCATAACTTGAGGGGTTTTATGTAAAAATAGTTTTGATATATTTTCAAAATACACCTCAAATATTTAATTATCGTTTTTAGGGTTTTCATAAATGTATATTTTATAAATATGAAATTTCTAGTGAGTAGAACCTAGTTTTCATAGTATATGGTATTTTATTGAAATATTGGAATTGTTTTGTATTTGGATGGTATTTTCATGTAATGGTGATTTCTTTGATTAGAAAACTTGGAATATTTATATAATATAATTAAAATAGATATTTTGATAATAGTTATATATTTAATAAAAATAATTGTATTTATTCTTATAGAAATCTCATTTTCTAAAGAAAAATGCATTAAAAATTCCATCGAGATCGAATGCTCCTTTCGAAGGTCTGCATCTCACTCTACTGGGCTCGAGGATGTGCGATAATCCGCACTATCCCGAACGGGGTCCCCAAAAGTGGGTTGTAGAGGCATAATTGTAAGGAATTTATTAATACACTTTTTTTAAAGAAATGGTTTTGCAAGTTAATTGTATTTATTTGTAATGTCGTGTTATCTCATGAATATATTCCCAAAACTTCATCGTGCTATATCAAACATGTGTGTTGTGATGAGGTAGGTCATTACCTCATGAGTTATCTAAACGTAATACAAGTTTTATGTCGGAAATGAAGTATGCGGTATTTTACCGTAAAAATAAAATAAAAATTTCATAAAAGAATATTTTGAGATGAAACTTGTTTTAAAGTGTTTGTTAATATTTAATAAATATTATGTGAGAGTATGTCATTTTGTTGATTAAGAGAAATAGAATTTTTAAAGAAAACCAAATCGGAAGTCGGATTAACTCCGCTTCCATCGGATTTTAGGAATGAAAGTTTTTAAAGTAGAAGAAGAGAGGGGGATAGAGGACTTACTAGCTATTGAACAAGAGAAGGGGGAGAGGAAACTAAGGAAGGCTTCGGGGCGTCGTTTCGTTGCCGGAATCTCCTTGGAACGTCGCCAGAACTTCACCCTTCGCTAACTCCACTTGCACACTAAAAGGACTTGAGAATTTTTGAGAGATTTGGCATGGAATTTCTGAGTAAGGATGTGTGAAATGGGGTGTGGTATTTATAGGAAAAATTAGGGTTTAGAGGGTTAAAGAATGCATTGAAATTTGCATTAAAAATGGGATTAAAGGGCATTTTATTGTTCTCTGAATGAATGCAGAGTAAACAAACAACATGGGGGTAGTGGGGGAGGCCAAGGGGTGCTCGGGCAAAAATATCAGTGCATTACCTACAGTTCTACCCGGCGGTGCCGGTCTTTTGATGGTTTTCGCCGGTCCAATTCCGGTGGAATTGGGTTGGATTTGTGCCATGTGTCCTTGTCGTCTCGTATACCCTCGTGCACATGTTTAATTAATCTGTAACTTAACTTATTACGTGTAGTGCACGTGCAAACTCTTGGGTTTCTAAAAGATTAAAAGAAAATTAATTAAAAATATAATGTGGCTGGGAGGATTCGATCACAGGAGCTACGTCACAGCAGTGCAAGGCTTTACCAATGTGCTACAAGTATTTTCTTGCTATTCTTAAGTAAAACAAATACTTATAGTGTACACAGGCTTACAAATATCCCAATTATACATTAACTTTTAAACAATTTTCTGTACATTGAAATTGGAGTTGTTACATAAATAATTGTATAGTAATTTATAAAATATCCAAATCCAATAAATGCTTCCATAAATAATAATTCATATTAATTTCCAAGTATTTTCCAAAATATAGGTATATAGTTATACCATTCTACGGAAACTCAAATCCATACCAGTATAGTTTTCGTGAAATTTATTATTTTATTATTTAAATTCCAAAAATATTATTTATATTTTCTGAAATGTCACCATTTTTTATGTTTATTTTTAGTTTTTCTTCTATAAATTTTTTTTTGGATCAAGCTAGTTAATGATTGACTTGATTTTGAAATCCGAAAAGTTAAGTGATACGAGAAAACATATTGAATCTGATGATAGAAAAGAAATCAAAAAATAACCCCATATCTTGAATTCAGATTTAGTGAATATACACCCTACAAATTACACGAACACGAATCTTGAAAGCTTAAGATACTAGAGAATACCTAGAAATATCTTTAATAAAATATATAAGTAAAATAAAAGATGCGCATAGTAACTAGTCTAAACTACTGAAAGGTGCTAATTAAATAAAAAAGAAAAAATGCATAAATATAATAAGTATAGCTTTGTGATTGTTTAGGGCGAGTAAATCTTCGGTTTTTAGGGGTGTTTTATCATCTAGTACCTTAAACCATTTGGTTTGGGAGTCATTGTTGAAAGTCTGAGATAGTTGCAAGACTAAACATAATTAAACTCACATATTGAGTAATCAGTTAGTTAGTGCCTCATAAAGTATTAACGGTCACATTGAAATATGTTGTGAGTGTGTGTGTGTATATATATATATATATATATATATATATATATATATATATATATATATATATATATATGATACGAGGATATTAGGCATTGATTCTATAGCTTGAATTGAATTCTCAAGCCTAAGGATATGTTACACATATGTAGGGGTATAGCATCGATATTTGAAGGAAAGATAGGGGTGAAGACTAGGACCAAGTTCTATTGAGGGAAGATAGAATTTCCGGAATTGAAACGATACTATTAGGATGATAATTTTTTAAAACCGAAAAACTAGCAAGATTCTACCTTTTATTTTAACTTTTCTTTTATTTTTTTAGGTTTGTAGTTTTTCTTTTTCTTTTTGGGATTTTGTGGATAACTGTTCATATCATAATTTCTGAGTCGAAGATAATAGAGTTTCTTGTTAGAAAACCTAATTGGAGAATAAAAGTCAATGGGCCGAATTGATAGGATTTTGTGGGTAGTATCCGCTGAAAACCCTCAGGAGACAACACTCCTGCTATTAGGGACACCTAGAGGTTTAACGGCTTGTTGTACGAGCTCAGTGCAATCGCGTTTCCCTGCGAAAGTGAGGCTAGGTCTTTTTCAAGAATAAAACTAGGTTTGCTCGAGGACGAGCAAAAGATAAGTTTGGGGGTATTTATTCATATCATAATTTTGTATTATTATATTCCCCATTCTTATTCATTTTACAAATAAACAGGTGTTTTTGACCCATGTCTGCTACATAGTTGTAGATTACAGGTTCTCGGAATAAAAACAGTGAAAAAGATGAAAAGACGATACAAAAGCGAGACTACGACCAACGAATGGAAGAATCTTGATCAAGCTTGCATTTTGGAGAATAAAAGAAGATCAATAAATAAGTTCACAGAGTACAAAGGCAGCGCAAGGTTCAAGACTTCGACACGAAGCAGGCGGTAAAGTCCACGACATTATTCACTGTGGAAATCTGGAAGAAAACTAGAGACAATCTGAGAAACCAAGTGAAAAGAAACCAAGGAAAAAGCAACGGGAGAATTACCAAAGAAGCAGAAACCAACAACCTCTCAAGATGGCCGCGGAACCGCGGCCAAACAGGGGTTTTGGCCGCGGATCCGCGGTCGTGTGTCGCACGTGCCGGCACGTGTTCCTCGTGTCGGTGCGTCGGTGCATTAGTTAGGTTTCTTAGGGGGTAAAATTGTAAAAGCATATGTGCGTCGAGTATAACCCTAGGTTTCTATGAATCTATAAATAGAAGCTCTAAAACCTGTTTTAGGTCATGCCTCTTCTTGTGCCTCATTTCATCTATCTAAATTCAGATCTGTAAATTTCTGTAAAGAAGAAAGAAAGCATCAAATAAAAATTAGGAGTAAGTTTTCTTTTCATTGCCCTAGTTAAATTTTATTTCCATGCCCTAGGTAATTTCTTTCTTGCCCCAGCATAGATCTTTATTATCTGCCCTAGTTAATTAGTTTAGAACATGTCTTTTAATTCCGTAATGAGTGAGTAGTCTCCTCACTTTTTAGGGTTAGATTTGGGGAAGGCTTGAGAGATGAAGATCTCTCACCCCTTTCTTGCCCATCACACGTTGTTATAGGACTCCATGCATACATGCACACACCGCTCCCTACGACACCCTGTCCCACGAGGTAGCGGTGATACCGTAGTATAAACGACCGGTTGAGCGTGTTTTCCATGGAGGTTAGGGTAATAATTAAGAAAGGAAGGACAAGAACCTAGAGGAAGAAACATCGTTTCTTTCCGATGGTACTAATCCACTTTATTAATTGTTACCATAACACCTCATAGATCTTAATTTGGGCATAGAAAGCGGTGAGGAATATTGACTTTCCAAACCTAATCTAAACCTAACCCTAGCAAGATTCTAGTCCTAGTGTAGAGCAATCTTAGTTTTTAGATTTAATCAATCCGACAACAATCGGAATTAACTCGTTAGAACAATTAGAAAATACACAAAATTCCTGTGGACCGACCCGTACTCACCGGCTAGCTACCAAGCGACGCCGTTCTTGATTGCGGTTATAAACAATTCTTTGATCAATCAATAACATCCGCTGAAAACCCTTACAAGACAACACTATCTATTTAGGTAATCTTAGGGTTTAACAGCTTATTGCACGTGCTAAGTGCAATCGCAACACCTACGAAAATGAGCACATTAGGTGGTTTTTATTTCTTAGTTTTTTGTTTTTGTTTTGCTCGAGGACTAGCAAAAACTAAGTGTGGGAGTATTTGATTGGTATAATTTATTGCACATTTATATATTCGTATTTATCTTATTTTGTCTATTTAATACTATTCGAGATATATTTTATTAATAAATGGAGATTATAAGGTCTAAAGGGTAAAAGTACACAAAATGCGTATTTACGTGCGTTGGATGTGGACAATTTAATGAAGAAATTGATGTAATGGTGGAGCCAAGGAACCAAGCAGAGAGCCCAAATAATTAACCGATTGAATCAATTCAGCACACAAGAATTGGGACTAATTGGGCACATAAGACCGGCCTTGGCCGAAATATTTCGGTTTTAGCCGAAATCTAGAAGAGTTAGGACTTGATATTTTTACGGTTTCTGGATATTTCGAAAAGATTTCTTTCCATCTCTTATATCCAACCATAGAGCCTATAAATACTGCAGTATTCATATTTAGGGTTATCATCCTCTTTTGAGGGTTTCATCTCTAAGATATGTTTATTTCTTTATTTTTATGCAATGCATTTTCTTTTTAATTGTTGTTTCTCTTTTATTATGCATAGGTAATTTCTATCTAGGGTTGGAATTATTCTTATTCTATGATTGGTGTATATTTTAACTATTCTATGATTTTTCTATGTTCTTAATGACGAATACTTATGATAAAGATAGGTTCTTGTTGATGCAATTCTGATAAACTAAATAAATCGATGAATGATTGACAACTGTAAGGTTTAATTAGAGAAATGTCACTTTGCCGATAAACTAGTTAATTTGATGATTGATTGACCCCATGAAAATTATCTAGGGAAGATAAAGTTCTTATTTTTATTGTTCATATTCGATCTAGTTAATTTAAGGTTAGATTAGACTCCGCCGATAAAGTAAGGTAAGGTTTTGATTGACAACCATTGATTTTACAAAGTAGAAGAGAAGATCTAATTAATTCCTTATTAATTAAAATTTGATCTTTAAATTTATTTCTTGATGATATTTATAGATTGATAGGGTATTGTCATGATCATATCAATTATGCTTTCTATATTATTGATAGTTTATTGTGATATACGTATGCTTTATGCTTTCTTAAAATTGATATGTAATTAATTTAAAGTTAGAAATCAAGAAAAAGAAAGATATTATTTAAAACACCATGATTAGACAAGACGATTCTAAACCCTAGACTTTTCTCTAATATTAAGAATCTATTTTAATTGCTTTACTTTCTTTTATTATTGCTTTTATTAGTATAATTTCTAAATCAAAGTTTTAATTCTTAATTCGCAATATTTAACTAAGATTTCTCTCATCCCTGTGGATCGACCTACAAGTGCTATAATTGATAACTGTACACTTGCGATATATATTTAAGACTAAAAAAATCAACACTACCCTGTGTACCCCAGACAGAGCGAGTCTGTACACGTTTGACAAGCAAAAGTATCTAATCCAATGGGTGATGAAAAATACTCTACACATATTACCATTAAACAGCCAAGATTTAAAGAGATTTTTAGTTAAGATAATAGATACTTTGAAAAACTTTTGTTAAAAATGGAGAACATATTTTTAAAATTCTTATACTTATAAAAAAAATCCACTGAGTGAAAATATTCATATGATGCATGTTTTTATTTTCATAAAGACGTACATCGCACGTGCGAAATACTAGTTATGTATAATAAATAGGAGATCTTGTGCTCCTTCTTTTCTTCTTCTTGGCTAGCTCTCCTTCTTCCTCCTCAATGCATAAAAGGATCACCCCAATTTGAGCTCCAATTGAAAAATTAAATGAGGATTAATGTTTGACTCCTAAATCTAATCTTTATTCTCGAATCGTAACTCTCCGTTTCTAATTTCCAATAACCCTAACCTCAATCTTTGTTTCTATAGACAGTGCTTGGAGCCGCAAGGATTTTGAATTTGTGGAGATAAAAAACCTAAATTCTAAATAATTTCTAATTAAATATGTTCCAAACTTACACATTTATCTAATGGGAAAGGAAGAAAACACTTTAAAATGATAAGACCACACAAAAAATTAGGGGTCATCTGTCCAAGTAAAAACATAGAAATTAATTATCAATATTTGGAGTAATTAATCATTCATAAATATTTGGAATAATAACTTAGATTTGAAGTAATGATTTGTTTGGATGCCTTAAAATGACTTCTTATTTGGGAAATAAAAAATATGACTCTTGGGGTTTTTTCCCCCTCCATTGACGAAGAAGAAGATGGGTGAGAAAAGATGTTAAGACTTTTAATAAAAGGCAAAAATAAGGATATGCCAGAAATATTCACATGAAATTTTCACGTATCTAATCGACCTCACATCCTAATATTTAATAGAATCATAAAAGCATATTATTGGTAATATATACAAAAATACATATACAAATAAGAATACGTTGGGATTTGGTTTTAACAACATTTCAATAACATATTTTTTGTCTTTTCGATGATTTTGGAACTTTTTGGATATAAAAGATTAAAAATAAATCCCTCTCTCCAAATTAGGCCCGGAAACAATTTTCTCAACAATTAAACATAATTTTTATTTGAACATGTGTATCGCACGTACACGATACTAATTATAATAGAGATAAAGAAGATGAAATATCTATAAGAAGATCATTATGGTTCAATCTTTTATTTGCAGATAAGTATGAAAAAACATCATTGGAAAATCATCTCACATCATTGAAGATAACAAGTTAACAACAAATTAAATTATAGTGATAAAACATCTTTTCTTCTCTGCTATTTTAATGCCAAAAGGAGAGCATATATTAGAGATAAAAAAAATCAAACCTTCAATTTTTTGCAATATGAGCAATGATAATGTGTCAAAACGGACAATTCTACTTTAGCGCCCAAAATGGTAATTTTAAGTCAAATAAAATCGAAAAAGAAAAAGATTAGAGGATTAGGACTTTTTGTTGGTTAGTATTGAAGAAAAAATGTTCACTTATCCAAAATTAAAGTGCACATAATCAAAACAACAAATAACTATATAAATTCATACATAGCACATGATGACTACTAGTGTGTGTGTATCACATATAATCTCTTCCTCCCTCTCTTGAAAACCCTAGAATCATTTATGGTCTCCAACTCCTCTTTCTCGTCTCATCCCACCCCTGACCATCCTGTCCTTCACTATAAGAAGTGCCGGCAAATCACTAACCCTAACAATGAACGCGACTATGTCCCTGACACTGACCCTTTCTTCATTGACAACCTCTGCCTCAAAACGGTCCCCGGTGTCGTCGGCGTTGTTGACTCCATGCGTCCTGACGGCCCCAAATTCTCTGTCTCCAAATTCTCTGTCTCTGACTTCAACCTCTCACCTCTAGCTCAATCTCCTCTATATTCGACGTTAGATTCACCGTCGTGAACCCTAACTCAAGCAGCATCGATTATGGTAACATCTCCGCTGTTGTCGTCTATGGTCGCGACGACAATCTGATCGTTCAGGCACCGATACCCCCTTTTCATCTGGGAGCAATGGAGCAAGGTTACAATGGCACACGATTAAATGATGCGATTCTCATTAGAATAAGGCTGGTTGCCAATGGGGCTCATGTCGGCACCAATGTTGTGAATAAGTTTCATCCTATATAAAGAATGGAGATAGGTTTCTCGTATTTAGGTTTAGATTGTCGTCGGTTGCTTCATTTAACGGGTACTTGAAAACGAGGAGATTTGCGTTGAAGGTGGTATGCGATGGGATCGGAGTTAGGTTATAGGATAAGACGACATGGATCGGGTCAAATATGGTAGTGCCCACGAGCATTTGTCAGGTTGGATTCGAAAAAACATTATTCATGTAAATATGAATTTATAATAGATTAGGGTTTTTTGTTGGATTATTATTTGGATTTTGCAAATATAATTATCATTATATATCTTCTTATATGCTTTTTAAAGTGAATTATCTTAGAAAGAAATCATTTTGATTTTGAATCTCAGGGGGCTGATGGTTTTGTTCAGATAGGGCAAAAGCTTAAAACACGGTGTAACACGAGGATAATAGAGGAAAGGTGTCATTAGAGGGATTTTCCTCCTATGGCGTTGAAAAAATACACCCTCCGTGATTTTTTTCAGCGATTGGCGTCCATCATCATCATCTTTATAATGTAAGATGTTGATACACAAAATTTCATGTGATTCCATCACATTTTCACCGTTGATTTAGTGAGTGCAAAATTAATGGTTTACCGACAATAGAACTTTTTAGATTGCTAATTCATTAGTGAAAAAGTGGTGGAACAACATGAAATTTGGTATATCCATATCTTACATGATAAAGATGATGATGATGGATGCCGATCATCGAAAAAAATGATGAAGAATATAGATATTTGACACCGCCAAACGAAAAAGCCTCTTGCGGCCTCTTTTCTTTGTTGTTCACGTGTAGCATAGGCTCATAATTATTGAGAAAAATAGGATTGAGGTTGAGCTGGCATGTCCCATCCCTTTGGGTAAGACCCTTCCCAACTTAAAGTAGAGGTCCCATCTTCTCTTTTGATTCATGGTTGTGGGGAGAGCAACCTAAAAAGAAAAAGGGTCGTCCTGTTGCACCCCACTTTTAGAAAAGGGGCTGATTCTAAGGAAAAAAATTAGCTTGCATTTGATCACGACTGCATTAAAATCATAAATATTCTGACTATGGTAGTTTAATTTTAAATTCAATACTGATCACAATTGTTATAGAGATGTCAAGAATTGCATGTCTCTATCTGTTAGTGTTGATTCAACAAGGGTATCTGATGGAGGTCGGAATCTTCTTCCTCAGATGTTGTCTTCTGTTGATCTGGCAGCGAGCGAGATGAAGGGCTAAGATTTGAAGAGAGTGTGAATCTCAATGGGATTGCTGGTCAGTGTTTCCGCCGAGCTACCTGCAAAAGAAGTCCCGGATGGAAAACCACCTTAGGACCCTCCGACGATCAAGTTAGAACCCGCGAATATTTGGGCAGAGTAGCGGCGTATTAGATTGTCTGACCTGAATCGTCTAAATGAGGGGTTTATATAGGGGTCGCATGGAGTGAGCCGTTGCGAGATCCTCACCGTCAGTTTCGTCCATGCATCACATTCGCATTAATGGAGAGATACGCTTGCGTGAGACGCGAGACATGGGGTGCTTGACTCCATTGTGGCGGGAGATGCGGAACCGTTATGAAGGAGCTGTTACGAAGGAGCTTGAAAAAGGGAAAGTTGAGGAAGCTCAATCCGATACTGTTCCCGAGTTGATCGAGACGGCAAAGAGGCTGAAGAAGCTTAGCTCTAGGATAGATTGGAGACGAGCTATTGACCGGTGGTTGGTCGAAGAGGGAATGCACCCAGGGAAGCCCCGGGAGGTCGGAGCCTAGTTCTCGGATTGAGCCTCGAAGGCGAGGTACCGAGGAATGTTCCCTCCGCATTATACTTATTCCAGTTCAGTAACCCCCAGGAATCTAGTTGGCATACATAGGTGACACATCATCTGCTACGTTCCGTGATAAGGGGAATCCCCACTGTTGGGTTATGCAAACGTCCCGGCCATCAATCCGTGATCAAATGCGGAACAAAAATTTATAAAACCTGGCGCTATCACAACCAATTATCCGGATCTACCCATAAGCCCTAGATAACAAAACATGCAAAGGAGTTAGAATGGTTATACCGAATAGATTCATGTCCTTCGGTCTTCAACCATCATACCAAGCTTTTAGGGGCTTTCTTGATCAAGCTTGATCTCTGGTCTCCCTCCATTAAAGATGATTCACCCGAGAGTCTATGCAACGAGTTCCAACCTCATATCCGAGGCAACTAGGGCACCTAGATCACTTTTCTAGATACCGTGGATGAAGTAGAGAGTGATGAATGATTAGTTTGTCTCATTACACCCAAGGATTCTCAACTCATGAGAAGATTTGGGTGGAGCTAGAGGAAGAAAAAGATGCTATGAGAATGAGGTGTTGGGAGCAACTCAAGAGAGAGAAAAAGAAATGAAGAATGGCTTGTGTTTTTTTTTGTTGTTTGAGTGTGATAAGAAATAATGGATTCATCACATAAATGTCCATGTCTCCAAAATATCTTAGTCAACAAAAAATATCTCAAGTCAATATAATCTCACAACAAAAAAAAACCCTAAGCATACTAGAATAGTAATCATGGGTCACTAATTAGCCATGCCACAAAAAATGCAATAAACACCTCACCCTACACCTCAATAACCTTTTAATCCAAAAAGGTTTAAACCATGATGAGGTGTAATCTTCTAAAAGTAATCTTATAATAAATTACAAGAATACCCCTCAACTGTATATACATACCCGCATCCGTATTCCGAAGAATACGAATACAATGAGACGAAAATAATCCAACAATATAATATTAGGATCCGGCTTAAACCAAAGCCCACTAGTATTATCCGTCCGAATCATGATACGTGCACAAGTGCACGTATATGATACGTGCACAAGTGCACGTATATGATCGAACCCTGCCGTAAAACCATACGACCTCTATATCGTTTCGCCCAAAGCAGGGAAACCCTCTGTGTGGGACTCTAAAGACTCATCAATACGCCGACAGTGGGTTCAACCACAAGCACGTCAGCAGCACTAGCTGTACGTAACGGCTACCCAGGTATTGAGCGAAAGGGAGGTTGACGAGAAAACTCATCCTGAAACCCCTACTGAGCCTGACAGTGACAATATCCATACAGTCCGGTCCGTTCTTCTATGAGTATCGAACATCGAGTCTAGGGGGTGGATGAAGTGAGACCCCTAATAACGCGACATTTAGTGTCGGTATGAAACCTATCACCACCTGAGAAACTACCGATCCTAGATCAGTAATTCTCGACTACCTTGGCCAAGGATTTCCGGTGATGTATACCCGTGCATATGGCGACATCAACCCCCAATACCGGGAGAGACGAACCCCCCGACGATCCGCTCACTACCTCCATGTGGCTCGGGACTGTACCTAACTAAAACCTGTTTGCACGACTCCTTTGAGCCGTGGTAGGGTAGTAATCAAAGCACAGTGGGAACTCACACGAGACAAATGACGATTTCAGGTCGATAGACTAACCTGTACACATGTCACCAGGGAACTGCTATCTGATAATATGTATAATACCAACTAGCATGTTCCCGGCGAGTCCGTCCGGTGTACTCATAACCCAATGAGCACCTTATGCATCTTAGGTTAACAAACTAACACCAATGGCTTGTGAGACTGGCCACTACCCCTTGTCGGGGTCTCGATCAGTATACACTAGTCTACTCTTGGAGTATCGATGCCCGGTCTCGAAACTCCCACGACCAGGGACATTTTAAGGATATGCTTATAGACCACCCAACTCTCACGTATATGATCGCCATCATACTGCTGGCAGTCAAGCAAGAATCCTATGAGCTCTATCAACATGTAATAGTGATTTGTAATACCTCCTAATGCTGTACATGATGATAAAGACAAACCGGATAACATACTATTATCTCGAGTAAGACTGTTCTACCGGTATAGGTCCTCCCTCAATCATTGCAATCACGTGCCTGCGATCCAATAATTGACTTGAGGGCACTATAGCCAACAATCTCCTACTTGCACTTAAGGCTAATTATTGCGGTGTCGCATACTCATATCCCGTGTGATACCGAACATCCAATTTCCCTACTAATCAGTTTCACAAAGCTCGTTTGTAAAACTATTGCGTTCGAGAAATAGCCTCAGTGAGTGGATCCGCTCCAATGTTTCTTTCTATGTCTCTCTTTATCTCAAGTTCGTGGAGAAAACCATCTCCCGAAATGAGCAATACTTATCTTAGAATATGTCTGGATATCTGATGGGACCCATTTCACAAATGAACTCCAAATCCTGCAAACTTCTTAGACTGTATTGTCTACTAAATTTAATCAGTATCCTGCTCCATGCCTTCCTCAGTATCCTCTTGGACCACCTGTCCAAACTACTGCCCCTCAAAAGAGGGAAAACTAAAACTCTGACAGTCGCTCTGTTATCCAAGTCACCTTGGAAGCCTGGAATGATAGTCGTCTCCCAAAGGAGCCTGCTATTACCATATCCCATGAACATCCACTTATGTTCATAAAATGCTTCTCAACGTTTCTTTAGGATTGGATCAATATAAACTTATTGCAGGTCATGCAAAAACAACATCTGGTGTGGTACTTGACATCTCATGATTGACTCAATTGCCTAAGCAAGTGATATGCCGATCATGCACATCTCTCTCCCCTTTAGTCTGTAAGACACCTTTAGAGAGGGTGACTCCATCACCTGCAGGTACACCACCATACCAGGAGTCGTCCATTCTAAAACACCTTTAGAATACTGTCAAAGTACCCAGGAAAACTACCCAAATCTAGATTTAAAACCATAGATCTAGTAACCAGAATGCTTGATATAATGTCCATATCCTATGTGGAGAAACCACTGTGTGACAACCACAGTATAACCGATCGTAGTATAGGAATTTCACTTCCTATAAAGTGCATGTCATCCAAATACTAGGAAATCGCACCCTACTACCTTCTTAATGTTAGTGTATATGCCGTAGAGGCCATTATTGTATCATACTAGTATGTATATTACTTGATGGAAGCTTGGGATATTCACAGTTGTACAGACAATCTTGCTCAATATAGTAGTATGCTACTTGGTTTGTCTCTGCTTTAATGTGTACTTGTGTGTTTATTTATTATATCACCTATACGCATTAGTAGAGCCCTTAGGATCTTTGCTTGATTACCGGCGTTGTGATGGCGATCACACTCGTGGGGGCTGGGTAATCTACAAGCACATCCTTATACACGTCCCTAGTCATGGGAGTATCGAGATAGGGCATCGATACTCCGGAGTAGACTAGCGTATGCGCTTCTCATCCCAGCAAGGGAGACGGTCTGTCCCACAGCTGTCAGTACGTCGTACTTGAAATAGTATACGAGTGCTCGTTAGGTTACGAGTACACTGGACAGGACTCGTCGGGAACTGATGGTTGGTATTATACCTATCGTCAGTTATCAGTTCCCAGGTGACATGAGTACAGCTTAGTCCGCTGACTTGACACTGTCACTTCGCCTCGAGTGTGTTCCCACTGTTCTTTGATTACTACCCTACCACGGCTCTACTGAGTCGTGCAAACAGGTAGTAGTTGGGTGCAGTCCCGAAGCACTTGGAGGCAGTGACGGTTAGACAGGATTCGTCTCTCCCGGTATTGGGGGTTGATATCGCACTGTGTCTAGGAGAGCCATTACACGAGTAGTCCCTGGCCAGGGCAAGCGAGATATACTGGTGGGTTTCTAGTGTTATCTCAGGGTGTATTGGGCTTCACTCCGACATGACTTGTACCGCTTTTAGGGGACTGACGTTTACCGCCCCCCTAGGCCCGACATGCGATGTATCAGACGAACAGACCGGACTGTACGGAGATTGTCACATTCAGACTCAGTAGGAGTTCGGATGGGTTTACCTCATCGGCCTTCTTATCGACATCTACCTGGGGACCGTTACGCACAGCTAGTGCCGCTTGCGGTCTGTGGTTAAACCCACTGCCAGCGTAGTGTCGAGTCTTTAGAGTCCCACACAGAGAGTTTCCCTGCACTGAGCGAAACGTGTAGAGGCCGTATGGTTTTACGGCAGGGCTGCGATCACTTACGTACACTTGTGTGCGTGTGGTGTTCGGGCAGGCAATACTAGTGGGCTTTGGTTTAAGCCAGATCCTAGTATTGCACGGATGGATTTGTTTTGTCTTCTGTGCATCCGCATTCTACGGAATACGGATGCAGGTGTGTATGCACAGTTTTCCGGAGCGATGAAGGAGGAGGTGCCTCATTAGGGTTTTGGCAGTTGGTTCGGCCAAAACCGTTATGTGGCAGGCTCATTAGGGTTTTGACAGTTCGTTTGGTCAAAACCATTATGAGCCGGGGACATTATTTACTAATCCTTTCATTGATAATTATGTTATGGCTAATTACATTGACCATTTGACCATCTTGACTTTGTTGACCATTTGACCAAAGTTGACTAGGATCTTCTTGAAAGATCTAAAGTATTCTTTGGTTTTCTTTTTCATTTGTTATGATAATGGTCATGTCATTTGTAGCCATCACCTTTATCTTGATGTGATTAGTAATGATAATGTTTTTGCATTATTGCAACCATGGTTGTGTTTTCTCTTGGTGAAGCTTTTCATTTGCTCATTCTCATTCTCTCTCTTGAAATGAGAAGCTCCATGGTTGCTAGCTAGCTCCTCCTTCTTCCTCCTCTTGATTTATCTTTTGATCTCATGTGTTGAGAGAAAAAGATCCCACAAAGACAAAACCATTCATCTACCACTTCTACACAACCTAGGGCTTCTAGATTAGCAATCTCCTTACCCTAGTTATCTCGGCTCGAGGTGGAGCTCGGTGTACATCTCTCGGGTGGATCGTCTTCGACTCAAGGAGGCCGCGGAGGTGACCAAAGTCCGGATCAACCATTGAGCAAGCAAAGAGAAGAACAACAAGAAGAGAAGAACAACAAGAAGTGAAGAACAACAAGAAGAGAAGGAGTTCAAGTTGAGGTATAACCCCTAACCGAGTAGATAACATCTCAAGTTAGGATGCTAGTGTATTGTTTAGCAAAGATCCGGCTTTTACGGTCCATGTTACAAAGTTTAGAATTTTTTTTGTTTTACCGTTTCCGCAACCCCAAAAGTACCGGGAGAGGTAACGTGGACCTAATAGTGGTATCAGAGCCTAACTAAACATAAACTAGCTAGGTAGTGAAGTGTATCGAAGTTCGAAACGGAAAAATCGAAAAACCGAGTTACGAAAAACCTGAGTTTCTGTTAAAATTTTTTCTGGTCAAAACAAAATTTGTCATACTCCAAAAATCATCTCAGGGTTTTTAGAAGAAAGCCACCAAAAACGAGCCAGCAACTCGACCAAAGAGCCGCGTTTCCGCGGAAATAGCAAGCTATTGCCGCGGAACCGCGGCCATCTTGGTGAGTCACTGGGTCGATTTTGGTGCAGTGTGTTTCTGACTTGGTTTTAGGATTTTTAAGATGGTTTATATGTGCCCAGATTTTTCAGAATAGAAATTTGCTTTTGGGGGCCTATAAATCCGTATTTTTCCGAACTTCAATATACTTTGACTATAAAGGTTATATCTGTGATGTTCATATGTATTGAACGTCGGCTAATCGCTATATGTCGATTAGTCGAGGTTATACATATCTGTGATCTGTGATTGTTGTTGATGGTTTGTGTATATGAACTCGTTGGATTGTAGCGGATGAATAGCCGGGGTGGATGTGAGATGAGAGTTTCTTTTTCTTTCATTCATGTAATAAATTTGTAAATTGATGTAATATTATTTTTATGGCCGCACAACCGGGTCAGGGTTGTAGCCGTCATTGTATAATTCTTTTTACTGTTTTTGCTCCTAGGATAGACCCATGGAGGGGGTGCACAAACTACCAGGTATCTCGAAGTGCCGAGTGGCCTACTCATGGCGTTGAGGGAGGTTGCTTCGCTTCGGGTACTTGGCGGTGTAGGGTTCCTAGGGACCCTAATGAGGTCTCACAAGGCATCAACCATACCAATTTCAAATTTTACGGTGCCTACAAACCCTAAACTACGGATCGTTGGCTAGATGTCTAGGCGAAAAACTAACTAGTTAACACTTAACTAAAAGTTTAACGGAAATACAACCTTTATAGATCCGGTGCTCCACCTCCATAGCTCCGCGATGAGGTCGTCTCCGCTGTCCAAATCAAATCCGGGCTCTAGAGTCGGCTTCGTCGGAGAAAAAGGGAGCTAGGTCGTCGATGTCCATGCCGAAGATGATCTACGTCGAGGCATCGCTAAATCAAGCTCCGACTTCACCAAGTCCAAAAACTTGTGAAGAGAACACACTCTACTACTTGGCAAGAGGTAGAGGATGAAGAAATAGGAAGTGGGTAGACTTTAGAATTGGATTTCTCACTTGTTTTCATCAATCACCATTGATGAAGTGAACTTTCTTCATGTGAAGAAGATGAAGAAGAAGAAGAAAGAAATATGATAAGTTAATTATATTTGGAAAAGAAAATGAATACTTATCATATTAGAACCATGGTCAAGTGTAGAGAATTAACCAAGGTTAGTTTAATGGTTAGGGTTTAAGATGAAGACAAGAATGGTTACAAAGTCAAAGCTTCATGAAGCTTCAACTAAACTCCAAAATTAGCAACCATTCTTTTCTTATCTATTCAAAATAAATAAATAAATAAATAAGTAATAAAAAGAAAACCCTAATCATTAGATTAACCATGGCTTAATTCATTACACTTAACTATAGTTAAACATGTATCATCAAACATGATACAATCAAGTGTATAAAAGTATATCACATATACAATGTGCACAATCCAAGTGAGAAAATCCGTTTAAAGTGAACCAATACTAGTTAGTGCAAAGTAATATATCAAATATATAATTATGTATTAAATCATTAAATCAACACTTGATTCAATGATCCGGTCATGTCGCACACAACCGACTAGTATTCAATGTATCGGCTTATCGAATCAATACTTGATTCGATACCTAGGTTATATCGCATACAACCATTCGATACAATCATCGCGAGAATAGAATACGGTATCACATACACGCATTATTCTCGGTCCCGCACATATCTCATATGCGCTCCTATTTCGTTTTGCTTGAGCCAGGAAACCTCTGTGTAAGACTCTAAAGACTCGTCAATACGCCGGCAGCAGATGATGATCATATCAAACACCCACAAGCCGCAAGCGGTCTGCTAAACGTAACGACCACCCGGGTATTGAGCGATCTGAAGATCGACGAGCAAGCCCGCTCACACTCCAGTGAATCCGACCAGTAACACTACCGTACAGTCCGGTCTGATCGTCTGATATGTCGCATATCTCGCCTAGGGGTGGTAAACGTCAGACCCCAATAGCTCAATAAGTCGTGTCGATATGAGGTCTATAACTGTTCGAGAAACTACTGGTAACACTTACCAGTAAATCTCAGCAACCCTGGCCAGGGATTTCCTGTTATAGCCAATCGAACACAGCGCAACATCAACCCCCTATACCGGGAGAGACGAATCCCCTCCTATCGCTCATTGCCTCCATGTGACTCGGGACTGTACCCAAAAACCACCGTTTTGCACGCCCTCTTGGACGTGGTAAGATGGAAATCAAAGCACAGTGGGAACCACACGAGACTCTATGACGATCTCGGGTCAACAGACTACTCTGTACCAGTGTCACCAGAGAACTGCCATCTGACGTGAGGTATAATACCATCTGGGAGTTCTCGGCGAGTCCGTCCAGTGTACCCAGTCTCTACTGAGCACCCGTATATCATCTCTGATGTCAAACACCGATGGATATGGGATCATTCATCGCCCATCTGTATGGGTCGAGAAGGTACACGCTAGTCTACTCTGGTATATCGATGCCCCGTCTCGATACACCCACGACTAGGGACTTTGAAGGATGTACTTATGGACTACCATGTCCCCACTAGTATGATCCGCATCATAGTCCAGGTAGTCAAGCATACATCCTAAGGGCTTTACCAACATGTAACAGAGAGACAATCAGCATACACGTTAAGGTAAAGTTCAACCAGATAGCATACTATCATGTCGAGCAAGAAAGTCCTCCCTATATATGTCCCAGCATCCACTACAATATACATCCTATGTACAGTAATAGCCTCTAGGGCATACATATAACTAACAATCTCCCACTTGCACTAGGGCCATCTGATAGCAGTGGTTGCAGTATCTCATACTCAACTATCCCATAAAAGTCTCTCTCTGGGAATAGGCCTTTGTGAGTGGATCCGCTGTGTTGTCCTCTGAGTCTACTCTCCTAACCTCGATCTCCCTGGAGATCAACTATCTCCATGATATGGTGATACTGCCTTAGAATATGTCTGGATCACTGATGGGACGGACGTTCCTTGGCATAAGCCACAACTCCATTGTCACACAATGGGAGGAACTAAGTTCATCTCATGAACCAATATACACCCAAACAGCCTCTTTGGTAGCATCTTAAGTAGCGATGTATCATGCCTTTATCGTCTAGTATGTCACGGTATCTAGCTTGGAACTCTTCCAACATACCGTCCCTTTACTGAGGGTAAAGACAATGCCTGCGACTGACACTCAGTCGTCATTATCACCCTGGAACCCTTCCAGTGATTCTCCCCAGGATCTATTGATACCAACTCACTACATCTAGTGAGAATTCTAACATCCATTTAGATCTATCTCATAGATCCAAAATCCAGGAGTTAGTAGGTATCACTTTAATCCTATATGGAGAATCATTGTGATAGGCGGAGATTGATCGAGCGTAGCATAGGAAACTCTTTCCCTATCAAGAGTATGTCATCCACGTACTCTACGAGGATCACCACCATACTCCCTACTACCTTTTTGTTTATACAAGGTTCATCTACCATTTTGATGATGTCAAACTCTTTGACTAATCCATCTAAATAGATGTTCCAACTCCGCGATGCTTGCTTTATCCTATAAAGCATCTTGCACACGTTTCCGCTGCTCCCACTGTCTACGAAGCCCTCTGGCTGTGTACTTATAGACACACTCTTCTAAATCATCATTTAGAAAAGCAGTCAAGACACCCAACCGCCAGATATCGTAGTTATGGTATGTAGCCGTGGCAAGTAGGATCTGGATGGACTTAAGCATAGTCACTTGAAAAGGTTTCATCATGATCCACGCCTGGTCGATAACGAAAAGCTTTAACAAGTCTAGCTTTGAAAGTCTCAACTTTTCCATCTACACCAAGTAATCTTCTCAAGATATACTTGCTCCTGATGGGGATTTAACCCTTCAGATATAGCAACCAAAGTCCATACTTTGTTGGTGTATAAGGATTCCATCTCAGATCGCTAAGCATCCAGCCATTCTTACAGAGTCTTACTCCTGATGGCCTGCTCGAAGCTAGTTGGGTCATCATCTCATGATGTAATCCTCGCTCCCACTGTCATAGAGAAACCGAAGTATCTCTCAGGTGGGTGAGGAACCCTACTAGATCGGCGGAGAGGCTGAGGTTCGTTGGTAACTATTGAATCCTTTGGTTCCATCAAATCATCGGCTGTAGATTGTATAGCTGGAACCTTTCCAGTTCTACATAACAGATCTTGCCTCGAGCTTGTTCGGTATTTTGCTTTTAGACATAGGCCGGACAACCCCAAATCTTAACTAGCTTAAGATATGGGCTCTTTCCTTTCCATATCACATATGAAGTGGTAGGCAACTGATTTGATTCGAACCCTATTCAATAGGTATGCAGCTTCTCAAGCGCATAACTCCTAAAAAGGAAACGGGTAACTCAGTATTACTCATCATAGAGCACACCATATCAAATAGGGTGCGATTGCTCCGCCCCGATATACCATCGTGCTATGGTGTATACGGAGGAGTAATGCTGAGAGAGAATCTCATTCTCCTTTAGAGTAATCCAGGATTTCCGTGCTCAAGTATTCTCCTCCTTAATCTCATCAAAGGACATAATACTTATACCCGTATTTTGGTTCTCTACTTCTAACTTATATTCTGTGAATATCTTAAAAGGTTCGGACTTGTGTTTCAACAGGAACATAGGTCTGAAACTCGAAAGATCATCAGAGAACGTAATGAAGTATAAAGAACCAGTCTTGGCATGTGTAGACAGGGGACCTTACATACATCAACATGTATCATCCCAAGAGTTCACTAACTCTTTCTCTGTTTCCAATAAACGGAGCTATGGTCATCTTATCTTTGTGACATGACTGGCGAGTTTCACAAGATGTAAATTCAAACTAATTTAAATATGCATCTATATGTAACTCTAGCTAGTCGGGTCACTTTGCTCTGACCTAGTCTACAATGCCTCAAGTAGGATTCGTTCATTTCTGAACTCTTCCTCTTGTGTGTGTTCAGTATACTAAGAACTGTAGTTTGATTTAGAATATCAATGCTTTTAGATAACGTGCCTGAACCGATCAACTTTTGATATAGGAAATGTTCAAAACATTATCCATTCATACAAAATTATATCCTTTCTTTTCTAACAAAGAGAGTGATATGATTTGGTATATCAGGTTCGGTATCTAATAACATTCGTTCAGAATCAATGTATTGGTAATACAGGGTGACAGTGACCGACAGACTTGGCTGCAACACTTGCCTCGTTTTCTGCCTCATGAAACTTATCACCCGTTCTCAGTTCTCTACCTTTCTGTAGCCCTATGTAACAGATTACATATCTGGGATCCTGATCTGGTATCACATACCCAGGACGTAAAGGACACTGAGAAACAGTTCTATATAATGAACACACCCGAAGATGATGCATCATCATGCACTCTCCTCGTTTGGGCGGCACGGAAAATCTGGTATTCCCCAATTTCCTGCTCTGTCTTATAACAATTATAAGTTGGAGCGGGACCAACGTTCCCCAGCTCAGTATAACAAGCGGGTTCGGTCAATATTCCGTTTTATTATATTGATTAAGGCGTGATATGGTCGCTACCAGGAGAGAGAGAGAAGAAAACACTCAGCGTGCGCTCTTTCAAGAATAGATTGGTTATTTTTTTTATCTAATCAGGATGGTTCCCACTGCTTTTTATCAAATCTTCCTTCAAACCCTAAAAGGAAAGACTAGCCGGGATTAATTACACACTACAAGTTCGCCAATCTTTCAGCCAGGCCAGTGTCGGTACTTTGAGAGAGGTCCCCCGTGCTTTCGCATGAACCTAATTAATGTAAACCTCGTTTTCCCAGAGGCGTAACCTCGTTGACAACTTTCTAGACACCTACTTGATCGGCTAATTGTAATGTATAAAACTCTCCCAGGAGTAACACTTACTCGCAGCGGGTATCGGGATCCAACTATCTCATAGAAGGTATGCAATCTCATTGCAAATTTCAACACTTGAAATTCCCGATAATATTTTGCCCCTAACCTCCTATGACCTTGACAAAGGCCAACAAACCATAGGATGCTAGTCAAGTTCAACCCGTCATTTCCTGATTGAATTAAACCCACCCGCACGGCCCTTGACAAAGGCCAACAAGGTCGCACGACTACCCTAACTCAATCTGCATCATATGCATAAGCAGATAAGCACCAGTTAGCTACCGCACACTGCGCCTTGACAAAGGCCAACAAACGCAGCACGAATACTAACTACTACTTATCTGAAATGACGGAGGGCTACGACAGGTTTTTCTGAAAACCTATTGCGTAATGAACTTGATATCGTTGTAGAATCAAATGATTTTGAAAATGGAGTGCTTTTGAGGCTTTTCTAGTTTTGCTAAAGGAGTCACTCCCGGTGAAGGGATCGTCGGTCCTTTCCTCGTCGAATGAGGTGCGGGATATATCATATATATCACTGTGCAAAGCAAAAACACTTAAAAGCAATCAAAAGACAAACCGAGTGTGTAG
Organism: Agapanthus africanus; assembly: GCA_030015575.1. Lineage (NCBI taxonomy): Eukaryota > Viridiplantae > Streptophyta > Magnoliopsida > Asparagales > Amaryllidaceae > Agapanthus > Agapanthus africanus. Next base: position 452,217,389 of record CM057349.1, on the reverse strand, counting down.
CATCTGCCGGTTATTGCTAAAGGAGTCACTCCCGGTGAAGGGATCTCGGTCCTTTCCTCATCGAATAAAGTGCAGGATATATCATATATACCGCTGTGCAAAGCAAGAACTGTAGCTACCTGTTTTATTTTGAAATTCGATTCTACAACATCTTAGGTTTCTTTTTATTTCATTAATCACATTAATGAAGTCCCATCATTTAAGTACCTAAACATCACAGATAAATACGACGTACACTTATGCCATCCGCATTCGCCTCGATGTCCCCTCGTGCACCGTTAGGTTAGGTAACTAACGGCAGAGCAGGGCAGGGCTAGCACGGGTGTAAAACATAAGTAACGTCTATATAATATATCATATATACTATATACTGTATCTATCACAGAACATCACATGATCTCATCACAGATATCGCAGCAGAAGAAACATATGAAATATTGGATATACTAGGACGTCCGTGTTTTCAATACGAGCCAGTATAAAACACGGATTCCACGGTCGTGATGAATAGCCAAACCCACACCCCTAGACCCCTACGAGAGCGGCAAGCAACCCTACCAATTCTAGAGTTAGGAGACCCGGACTCGACTCCTCGAGTTGGTCTCCCACTGGACTCCAGAACCCGGTTACTTGTGCTCCCCTCCTTGGGTCTATCCTAGTGCGGAAAAGTAAATAATATACAACAACGGTGACAACTTCCGCAACCTGGAAGCGCCCCAATAAAAGAATATTACATACAAGTTTTTACATGAATGAAAATGAAAAACACTCATCTCACATAAAACCCCCCGGCTATTCAAACACGACGATCCAATATAACATATCCAGCAACACATAACATCACATGTCATCAACGTAAGTAAATATGCGCATCCCAATTGTCGTTGACATATAGCAACGAAACCGGCGACATCACATATTACACTTACGGTCACAGAAAAGAAAATGTAAAACTACAACAGTTGGAATCCGCAACCTCCTCAGACATCGCATGCCTGACCAAATGAAATACTTAGACATCGCATGCCTAACAATTATAAACCCCGCATTTTAGTCTCATTATCGAAAACTCTTTTCAATATCAAGTCGGGCAATTCAACAAGATTCTCGACATCCTGATCGAATGCTCGTCGCAAACTTTAGTAGGCGGCCGCACCCCCGATGCCGTCGACGAAGTGCACCAAGGCGGAACACCGCTGCCGCGAGCACCCGAACGGATGCTTTCGGCGACGGGGTTCTCCTACAGTCACTTGGTCGGGGCTATGGAGTGAGGCTGTCTATTAAGTTTACCCGGCGAGTATCCGCGTACGCTACGTGATTGCGACGGACTTTTGATCACATCAAACTTCCGTGGCAACCGATCAAGTGAGACTAAACTGCCATATTTATAATATTCATTTAGTTATCACATAACTTTTTGTGAATTCCAATTATTGTATCCCATTCCAGATAAATAGAAAATGTTAAACTTTCCGATCGAACAATCGAACACCCAAGTTTTCCCGATACAGATCAACACATGAAACAAGTCTAAAAACATTCAGTTCGTGCCTCAGTACCAACGGTCCAGCCGTAGAAGGGTCAAGCCAACGCCTCACATGTGGCACGCCGTACTGCCCCAAACCCGAAGGTTCAAAGGGTAGTTCAAGACGGTCACATAATCGAGTTAAGGTTTGTTGTCTTCTAGAGGGACCATCGTGTTACTTGCACTACTTAGAACGTCGTTAAACTACGGAAAAATCCAACACTTGGAAATTTCCCGACAGGGGAAAAATTGGGTATTTATATCCGGTCGAACTTTTTAACATATTCAAAAAATTATCCGGAACGACACATAGACAAAGTTTGACAATCCGATCGAATGTATGAACTCCCAATACAACCCAAAATACTCAACTCTTGATTTCAGATTAAAAATTCCCAGGAAAACCAGCACTGAAAAATAGGAGTTACTGTGCAAAATTCAATGGCAGATAAGACAAAAGTGCGGCGGAAGGGCCGCATTAGCACGCTAATGCCGCGGTTCCGCCGCACTTTAGAAAGATCATTAGGTAATTTTTGCATCGTAATTCTTAGATTTACCTTCTTGTTTTTTTGCATATTTTTAATTTTCAAAAATCCACATTTTACATAAATGTCCAGAGAGCATTTTAAAGTCGGGGTTTCGGGTCGATCGGACTTCTAACTCCGTCTACGCATCGCCTAAGGCTCTAGCTAGGCTCTGATACCACTGTAGGGTTCCTAGGCACCCTAATGAGGTCTCACAAGGCATCAACCATGCCAATTTCAAATTTTACGGTGCCTACAAACCCTAAACTACGGATCGTCGGCTAGATGTCTAGGCGAAAAACTAACTAGTTAACACTTAACTAAAAGTTTAACGGAAATACAACCTTTGTAGATCCGGTGCTCCACCTCCATAGCTCCGCGATGAGGTCGTCTCCGCTGTCCAAATCAAATCCGGGCTCTAGAGTCGGCTTCGTCGGAGAAAAAGGGAGCTAGGTCGTCGATGTCCATGCCGAAGATGATCTACGTCGAGGCATCGCTAAATCAAGCTCCGACTTCACCAAGTCCAAAAACTTGTGAAGAGAACACACTCTACTACTTGGCAAGAGGTAGAGGATGAAGAAATAGGAAGTGGGTAGACTTTAGAATTGGATTTCTCACTTGTTTTCATCAATCACCATTGATGAAGTGAACTTTCTTCATGTGAAGAAGATGAAGAAGAAGAAGAAAGAAATATGATAAGTTAATTATATTTGGAAAAGAAAATGAATACTTATCATATTAGAACCATGGTCAAGTGTAGAGAATTAACCAAGGTTAGTTTAATGGTTAGGGTTTAAGATGAAGACAAGAATGGTTACAAAGTCAAAGCTTTATGAAGCTTCAACTAAACTCCAAAATTAGCAACCATTCTTTTCTTATCTATTCAAAATAAATAAATAAATAAATAAGTAATAAAAAGAAAACCCTAATCATTAGATTAACCATGGCTTAATTCATTACACTTAACTATAGTTAAACATGTATCATCAAACATGATACAATCAAGTGTATAAAAGTATATCACATATACAATGTGCACAATCCAAGTGAGAAAATCCGTTTAAAGTGAACCAATACTAGTTAGTGCAAAGTAATATATCAAATATATAATTATGCATTAAATCATTAAATCAACACTTGATTCAATGATCCGGTCATGTCGCACACAACCGACTAGTATTCAATGTATCGGCTTATCGAATCAATACTTGATTCGATACCTAGGTTATATCGCATACAACCATTCGATACAATCATCGCGAGAATAGAATACGGTATCACATACACGCATTATTCTCGGTCCCGCACATATCTCATATGCGCTCCTATTTCGTTTTGCTTGAGCCAGGAAACCTCTGTGTAGGACTCTAAAGACTCGTCAATACGCCGGCAGCAGATGGTGATCATATCAAACACCCACAAGCCGCAAGCGGTCTGCTAAACGTAACGGCCACCCGGGTATTGAGCGATCTGAAGATCGACGAGCAAGCCCGCTCACACTCCAGTGAATCCGACCAGTAACACTACCGTACAGTCCGGTCTGATCGTCTGATATGTCGCATATCTCACCTAGGGGTGGTAAACGTCAGACCCCAATAGCTCAATAAGTCGTGTCGATATGAGGTCTATAACTGTTCGAGAAACTACTGGTAACACTTACCAGTAAATCTCAGCAACCCTGGCCAGGGATTTCCTGTTATAGCCAATCAAACACAGCGCAACATCAACCCCCTATACCGGGAGAGACGAATCCCCTCCTATCGCTCATTGCCTCCATGTGACTCGGGACTGTACCCAAAAACCACCATTTTGCACGCCCTCTTGGACGTGGTAAGATGGAAATCAAAGCACAGTGGAAACCACACAAGACTCTATGACGATCTCGGGTCAACAGACTACTCTGTACCAGTGTCACCAGAGAACTGCCATCTGACGTGAGGTATAATACCATCTGGGAGTTCTCGGCGAGTCCGTCCAGTGTACCCAGTCTCTACTGAGCACCCGTATATCATCTCTGATGTCAAACACCGATGGATATGGGATCATCCATCGCCCATCTGTATGGGTCGAGAAGGTACACGCTAGTCTACTCTGGTATATCGATGCCCCGTCTCGATACACCCACGACTAGGGACTTTGAAGGATGTACGTATGGACTACCATGTCCCCACTAGTATGATCCGCATCATAGTCCAGGTAGTCAAGCATACATCCTAAGGGCTTTACCAACATGTAACAGAGAGACAATCAGCATACACGTTAAGGTAAAGTTCAACCAGATAGCATACTATCATGTCGAGCAAGAAAGTCCTCCCTATATATGTCCCAGCATCCACTACAATATACATCCTATGTACAGTAATGGCCTCTAGGGCATACATATAACTAACAGGCGGGTAGTTTGCCGCACCCGTAGGGGTCTTGGGTGGGGTTTTGGCTATTCATCGCGACCGTGTAATCCGCTTTTCGTTGCAGGCTTGAACGAATCGCGGGTTCCTAGTATATCCAAAGTGTTCATCTGTGATCTGGATTGGCTATCATTGCAGTATATCTATATATAATAACTATTTAGCCGTTGCTTATGTTTTACAGCCGCGCTCGCCCAGCCCCCGCTTTGTCGTTAGTTAAGTAACCTAACGGGTGATGACGGGGCCCCGTGGCGAATGCGAATGGCATAAGCGTACGTCATATTTTGGTTGTTTTCTACAATGGTAGGATTTAAATGATGGGACGCATTAAAAGAACTAATGCAAGAAAATAAACCTAAAAGACGTTGTTGGAACAAGTTTTTCAAAAAGCTGTTATTACAAGGACGTTCATTTTTTTGTTTTGCATCGCGGTATTCGGTTGTGAATGCCCAGCACCTCAGTCGACTAGGCAAGGGCCGAGATCCCTTCATCGGGAGTGACCCCTTGGACAAAAGTTTGCGTCAGAGTAATAACTTCACAATAGTCGATTATTCTTGCTTTGCATCGAGGTATTCAGTTTGGGATATCCTGCACCTCATTCGACGAGGAAAGAGCCGAGATCCCTTCACAGGGAGTGACCTCTTTAGCAAAAGTTTTCGTCACTATATTTTCAAAATGATTACCAGGTTCCTTCAACGATATCAAGTTCATTACGTTAACGGGTTTTTTCGCCAAAAACCCAGCCGTAGCCCTCCGTCATTTCTTACAAGTAATACTTAGTATTCGTGCTGCGTTTGTTGACTCCGTCAAGGCGTAGTGTACGGTAGCTAAGTGCTGCTTGTTTGTATTGGTATATGGGATTGATTAGGACAGTCGTATAACCTTGTTGACTCCGTCAAGGGTTATGCGGGTGGGTTTAATGCAATCCAGATAATGACAGGTTGAACTTGACTAGGACTCTTTGATTTGTTGACTCCGTCAAGATCACTTGGGTCCTAGGGGCAAAAAAACCACATCGGGAGTTTCAAAAGTACTGAAACTTGCAGATTTAGCATACCTTCTGGAGTGTGGTGACTAGAGTGGATTCCATCTAGGTTATCACACAATGACAGTTGGATCCCGATCCCACTGATGAGTTGGATTACTCTCGGGAGATTATTTCACTTAACGATCAATGCTATAAACCTAGTAGGTGTCTAGAAAGGTTTTAGCGGGGCTACGCCCCCAGGGAAAAGAGGTTCTTGAATTAAGGAATTTCGTGAAAGCGTTGGAAAACCTCCCTCGAAGTACCGACACTAGCCTGGCTGAAAGGTTAAGCAAGTATTGTGACGTGAATTAAAACCCGGCTAGTTCTTCTTTTAAAAAGGTTTTAAGAAGAATTTGAGTAAACAGTGGGAGACATTCTGGTTAGATAAATTAATAAACCAATCTAATCTTGCAAGAGCATACGCTGAGTGTTTCTTTTCTCTCTCTCCAGGCAGCAACCTTTTCACGCCCTAATCAAGATAATAAAATGTATCGCTTGACCGATCTGAATTCTTATTCGGGACTGGGGAAAGTTGGTTCAGCTCTAATTTGTGACAACAGTCATGAGTATGAGAATGGGAAAGGGGATTGTATGGATTTCCAGGATACCCAGTTGAAGAAGAAGCATGGTTTTGCATCTACTTCAGGTGTTCTTGTAATTGAGAACTGTTTTACGGTCAGCCCTACCTCCTGGGTACTTGATACCGGATCAGGATCTCATATCTGTAATTTATTGCAGGGACTGAGAAAAAGTAGGAAAGTTGCACCGGGTGATATGTCGCTCAGAGTAGTGAACGGAGCACAAGTTAATGCGGCAGCCGTCGGTGAATATCACCTAGTATTGCCAAATGGCAAGACTATGATTTTGAACGATTGCTACTATATACCCTCCATGGTTTGCAACATCATATCAGTTTGTTTACTCGATAAAGATGGATATAACTTTGTTCTTGAAAAGAATATCATGAACATTTACCTTCATAAGGTACTGGTTGCAGAGGGTACACTGTGTAATGGTATCTACGTTCTAAATCAGAATACAGTTCTCAATATACAAAACACACTCAAGAGGAAGAATTCAGATACGAATGAATCCTACTTGTGGCATTGTAGACTTGGTCATATCGGAGAGAAAAGACTGAGTAAGTTGCATAAAGATGGACTCTTGAATGCTTTTGAGTTTTCATCTTATGAAACTTGTCAGTCTTGTCTCAAAGGGAAGATGACCAAATCTCCGTTCACCGGACATGGAGAAAGAGCAACAGAGCTCTTGGGACTCATACACAGTGATGTGTGTGGTCCGATGTCTATACATGGAAGGGGTGGGTTCTCCTACTTTATCACATTCACTGACGATCTCTCTAGGTTCGGATATGTGTATCTGATGAAACACAAATCTGAAGCTTTTGAGAAATTCAAGGAATTCAGAAAGGAAGTAGAGAACCAGATTGGCAAAAGTATCAAGATCCTCCGGTCTGATAGAGGAGGGGAGTACTTAAGCACGGAATTCCTAGATTACTTAAAAGAGAATGGTATTCTCTCTCAGCTGACTCCTCCTTATACACCACAACACAACGGTGTTTCGGAGCGGAGGAATCGTACCCTATTGGATATGGTTCGCTCCATGATGAGTAGTGCTGAGTTGCCTCTTTCATTTTGGGGACATGCGCTTCAGGCAGCGGCATACCTATTGAACTATGTTCCATCCAAATCAGTGCCTAAGACTCCATATGAAATATGGAGTAGAAGAAATCCGTATCTTAAGCGATTTAAGATATGGGGTTGTTCGGCCTATATGAAAACACAGAAACCGGACAAGTTAGAGGCACGGTCAGTTCTCTGTAAATTTGTGGGATATCCTAAAGACTCACTAGGATATCTGTTCTACCACACTGAGGAACAGAAGGTGTTTGTATCTCGCCACGCTACCTTCTTAGAAAGAGAGTTTCTTGCAAAAGAAACTAGTGGGAGTTCGGTAGAACTGGAAGAAATTCAGCGACCACAAAATGTAACTGAAAATTTGGAGGAACCGCTAGATTCAATAACCCCAAACGAACCTCAGCCACTCCGCAGATCTGGTAGGATTTCTCATCCGCCCGAGAGATACTGCGGTTTTCTCATAGACGGGGATCGAGAGGATTGCATCTTGGAAGAAGATGACCTTACCAGTTTCAGGCAGGCCATTATCAGTAGGGACTCTGATAAGTGGCAGGATGCAATGCAATCCGAAATGGAGTCCATGTACGCCAATAAAGTGTGGACCTTGGATATTGCTCTACCTGGGGTAAAACCCGTTGGATGCAAATGGATCTACAAAAGAAAACTTGGTGTAGATGGGCAGGTGGAAACCTATAAAGCTAGACTCGTTGCAAAAGGTTTTCGTCAAAGACCTGGTTTGGACTATGATGAAACTTTTTCTCCGGTGGCTATGCTCAAATCCATTCGGATCCTACTTGCCATTGCTGCCTTCCATGACTATGAAATCTGGCAGATGGATGTTAAAACGGCTTTCCTAAACGGTTGTTTGGAAGAGTGCGTTTACATGGATCAACCAGAAGGTTTCGTAGACAGTGGGAGCAGCGGAAAGGTGTGCAAGTTGCTTTAATCCATTTATGGATTAAAGCAGGCATCGCGGAGCTGGAACATCTGTTTTGATGAGGCAATCAAGGAATTTGATTTCATCAAGAACGAAGATGAACCCTGTGTATATAAGAAGATTGTAGGACGAACTGTCGTATTCCTAGTCTTATACGTGGACGACATTCTTTTGATAGGAAATGATATTCCTATGCTACAATCGGTCAAGCTATTTTTGTCACAAAGGTTCTCCATGAAGGACCTGGGTGATGCCTCGTACATTCTGGGGATCAAGATCTATAGAGATAGATCCAAGAAACTATTGGGACTTTCGCAGTCCAGGTACATAGAGACCGTACTAAAGAGATTTAGTATGGAGGGTTCCAAGCGCGGTAACATACCCGCATTGCACGGAATTACCCTCTCCAAGAAGATGTCTCCTAAGACTGACGAGGAGAGGGTTCGCATGAGCACTATACCCTACGCTTCGGCGGTAGGATCTATAATGTATGCGATGCTATGTACAAGACCAGATGTTGCTTACGCGTTGAGCGCGGTAAGCCGGTATCAGTCAGACCCAGGGGAGGACCACTGGACAGCAGTGAAGAACATTCTCAAGTACCTAAGAAGGACTAAGGAGATGTTCCTGGTTTACGGTAATGGAGACCTCAGGGTCGAGTCCTTTACCGATTCAAGCTTCCAGAGTGACAAAGATGACAGCAAGTCTGTCTCGGGTTTTGTGTTTACCCTCAACGGAGGGGCGGTATGTTGGAGGAGTTCCAAGCAGGATACCGTCGCAGACTCGACGATGGAGGCTGAATACATTGCTGCAAGCGATGCCACAAAAGAGACGGTCTGGATAAAGAAGTTCATTAATGAACTTCAGGTGGTTCCGTCCATTGTTGACCCAATACCTTTGTATTGCGATAACAATGGGGCTATAGCTTTAGCGAAGGAACCAAGGTCCCATCAGAAATCCAGGCACATCTTAAGGCGGTATCACCTGATCAGGGAGATCATTGATCGCCAGGAGATCGAGATGCGGAGAGTGGACACAAAGGACAACACTGCGGACCCATTCACGAAGGCTTTACCCCAGACTCAGTTCGAGCGGCTGATCGAGATGATAGGTCTTCGATACGCCAGTACATGGCCTTAGTGCAAGTGGGAGATTGTTAGTGTATATGCCCTAGAGGCCATTATTGTATCATACTAGTATGTATATACTTGATGGAAGCTTGGGATATTCACAGTTGTACAGACAATCATGCTCAATATAGTAGTATGCTACTTGGTTTGTCTCTGCTTTAATGTGTACTTGTGTGTTTATTTATTATATCACCTATACGCATTAGTAGAGCCCTTAGGATCTTTGCTTGATTACCGGCGTTGTGATGGCGATCACACTCGTGGGGGCTGGGTAATCTACAAGCACATCCTTATACACGTCCCTAGTCGTGGGAGTATCGAGATAGGGCATCGATACTCCGGAGTAGACTAGCGTATGCGCTTCTCATCCCAGCAAGGGAGACGGTCTGTCCCACAGCTGTCAGTACGTCGTACTTGAGATAGTATACGAGTGCTCGTTAGGTTACGAGTACACTGGACAGGACTCGTCGGGAACTGATGGTTGGTATTATACCTATCGTCAGTTATCAGTTCCCAGGTGACATGAGTACAGCTTAGTCCGCTGACTTGACACTGTCACTTCGCCTCGAGTGTGTTCCCACTGTTCTTTGATTACTACCCTACCACGGCTCTACTGAGTCGTGCAAACAGGTAGTAGTTGGGTGCAGTCCCGAAGAACTTGGAGGCAGTGACGGTTAGACAGGATTCGTCTCTCCCGGTATTGGGGGTTGACATCGCACTGTGTCTAGGAGAGCCATTACATGAGTAGTCCCTGGCCAGGGCAAGCGAGATATACTGGTGGGTTTCTAGTGTTATCTCAGGGTGTATTGGGCTTCACTCCGACATGACTTGTACCGCTTTTAGGGGACTGACGTTTACCGCCCCCTAGGCCCGACATGCGATGTATCAGACGAACAGACCGGACTGTACGGAGATTGTCACATTCAGACTCAGTAGGAGTTCGGATGGGTTTACCTCATCGGCCTTCTTATCGACATCTACCTGGGGACCGTTACGCACAGCTAGTGCCGCTTGCGGTCTGTGGTTAAACCCACTGCCAGCGTAGTGTCGAGTCTTTAGAGTCCCACACAGAGAGTTTCCCTGCACTGAGCGAAACGTGTAGAGGCCGTATGGTTTTACGGCAGGGCTGCGATCACTTACGTACACTTGTGTGCGTGTGGTGTTCGGGCAGGCAATACTAGTGGGCTTTGGTTTAAGCCGGATCCTAGTATTGCACGGATGGATTTGTTTTGTCTTCTGTGCATCCGCATTCTACGGAATACGGATGCAGGTGTGTATGCACAGTTTTCCGGAGCGATGAAGGAGGAGGTGCCTCATTAGGGTTTTGGCAGTTGGTTCGGCCAAAACCGTTATGTGGCAGGCTCATTAGGGTTTTGACAGTTCGTTTGGTCAAAACCATTATGAGCCGGGGACATTATTTACTAATCCTTTCATTGATAATTATGTTATGGCTAATTACATTGACCATTTGACCATCTTGACTTTGTTGACCATTTGACCAAAGTTGACTAGGATCTTCTTGAAAGATCTAAAGTATTCTTTGGTTTTCTTTTTCATTTGTTATGATAATGGTCATGTCATTTGTAGCCATCACCTTTATCTTGATGTGATTAGTAATGATAATGTTTTTGCATTATTGCAACCATGGTTGTGTTTTCTCTTGGTGAAGCTTTTCATTTGCTCATTCTCATTCTCTCTCTTGAAATGAGAAGCTCCATGGTTGCTAGCTAGCTCCTCCTTCTTCCTCCTCTTGATTTATCTTTTGATCTCATGTGTTGAGAGAAAAAGATCCCACAAAGACAAAACCATTCATCTACCACTTCTACACAACCTAGGGCTTCTAGATTAGCAATCTCCTTGCCCTAGTTACCTCGGCTCGAGGTGGAGCTCGGTGTACATCTCTCGGGTGGATCGTCTTCGACTCAAGGAGGCCGCGGAGGTGACCAAAGTCCGGATCAACCATTGAGCAAGCAAAGAGAAGAACAACAAGAAGAGAAGAACAACAAGAAGTGAAGAACAACAAGAAGAGAAGGAGTTCAAGTTGAGGTATAACCCCTAACCGAGTAGATAACATCTCAAGTTAGGATGCTAGTGTATTGTTTAGCAAAGATCCGGCTTTTACGATCCATGTTACAAAGTTTAGAATTTTTTTTTTGTTTTACCGTTTCCGCAACCCCGAAAGTACCGGGAGAGGTAACGTGGACCTAACACTTAACAGATCCATCTCCTATTTTGATGAAGTTAAAGCTTATGACTGTCACATCAAAAATAGATGATCTATCTCCGCTATACATGCTTTAGTCTATAAATAAACACAAGCTACATGTCCATTATGCTTCCGCTGCTCCCACTGACTATAACAACCCACTGGCATAGTCATATACACGTGTACTTCTAAAGATAGTTTGGAACGACGCTATATTCATCCTCCTGCCGGGTCTCATAGTCTAGAACAGTAGTAACGGCAAGTCTGGATAAATAAGAATCTTCATGTCGCCGTATTTGAGGATATCGAAATACTTCTCGGGTGCCTGAGGTTACCCACCATATCTGCGGAGTGGCTAATGGAATTTCAAATCCGATTGAATCTTTAGATTCTATTAAATTTTTAGTAATCGTTTGTGGTTCTGGAATCACTTCCAGTTCTACCATACTCCCACTACTGTTTTATGAAAAAGTCCATTTTACTAAAACTGTAGCGAGTCAAGAACAATATCACTATTGATCTTCCATATGGTAGAAAATTAACCCTCCTCATAGCCCGGGATAACCCACAAACTACCATTACAGAAACGTGTCTTGAGTTATCCAGAGTCTGGTTTTAAGCATAAGCCGGACAACTCCATATACCTTAACATCGTTAAGATATGAATCATTCTATATACAATATAGAAACAGAGGCACTGATTTAATTGGAACTAGATTCAAATCATGCAGCTGTCTCCAGTGCATGTCAACTAAATGGAGAGAAGCCGATCAGCATTATTCAACTTAGGAGTGCATCCATATATGAGTAACCTGAAAGAGAAGCAAGTTCTCAAAACTATTACTATCAATTGAATACCAAACACAAGTATCTACATATTCGATCACCTTGAAGAATCCTGATACTTGCAACACATGGTTCTCTACTTTATTCTTGTACCTATAACTTCTCAAAACTTAGACCTTGTATTTCAATGAAACACTTGTCTAAAACTGGAGAAGTCACAAGTAAACAGAATATAGTATGAGCACCAACCCCTTTGTTTTAATGGACACTGGACAACATACAATACTTTGTATAAGTCTCCTGAGTTGAATAACTCAAACCCTGTGCCTCGTAGGTTCAAAACTGTACTATGGTTAAGAAGAATTACACCGCTGTTTAATGCTCCTTACCCAACCATCAACTGATATAGGTAAATATCATTGACATAATTTTAAAAAGTTATATCTCACTTTATAAAATAAACGTACAGATATATCAGTTTGAAATTGGTGCATAACAACGGATATTCAAAACCAAATATTTGCCGTCAGGCAAAACCCCAGGGGATTTTCTCAAATATCACCAATTACAAAGAATTCCGATAGAATGAGGATATAATCACCTAATTCCCAATAACTTACTCCCACTTATCATCTGTAAAACCATACAGATGTGAAAGTTAAACCTGCTAAATATATACCCTGAAGTAAGGATCTAATTGGAAAATCAGTTTTTAATTAACAACGCAAAGTGAAACTGAAATATGAAAATGTTTTGAAAGAGTAGCCGGGTATTCCTAGTAATGCCTCTTCCATTATCCAGATTCATGACTGTGACCGTATATTTCCTTTCCATCTTTCCAAATCCCTTTATTTGTCTTTACTCATTACTTTTTGTACACCACCCTTAGGCTAAATGATTTTCTTCCTTCCCTACCGTTCGACACCAGCCTATGGTTTGGAAGAAGACTATCCAATAAGCGTAATAGGTGTACCCTCCTAATCTTAGGAGCCCTCGCAACCTGAGAGAAGGTAAAGAGAAAAGACAACTGCATAATCTTTATTCTATTTCTCCTGAACCAGAAACCATCCTCGAACTGGAACAAGTTCTTTCGAGTTTGTATGTAACTATACGATGGCGTATCTAATAAATGTGGATCTTCGTAGTGATATGGAATGTTCCGGAGAAATGCAAAAGTGAAATAGGAGTGGCGATGATATATGCGGTTTCGTCATGAATGATAGCAGTCACATTTTACTTTGCCCTCTTTCTAATCCCTTTATTTGTCTTTACTTATTACCTTCTGTAAACCACACTTAGGCTAATTGGTTTTCTTTCATCCCCATCCTTCATCACCAGCCTAAGGTTTGGAAGAAGACTATCCAATAAGCGCAATAGGTGTACCCTCTCCTAATCCCAGGAACCCTCAAAACCTGAGAGAAGGTAAAAGGAAAAGACAACTGAATAGTCCTATTCAATTTCTCCAGAACCGGAAACCATTCTCAAATCTGAAACAAGTTTCTTCGAGTTCGTATGTAACTATACGATGGTCATATCCAATAACTGTGGATTTTCGTAGTGATACGGAATGTTCCGGAGAAAAGCAAAGGGTAAAAGTAGGAGTGGCAATGAAGTATGAAACTCTGACAATCCAAAAGCCAGTGTGTTTTAATAAGGTTCGGTTAACTTGGTTCATGAGTTCTAGTCTAGGGTCGGGCCATGGTCGCTGCCAAAGAGAGAGAGAGAGAAAAGAAACACTCAGCGTGCACTCTAATCTAGAATGGTTAATCACTTTATCTAATCCGGATGGCTCCCACTGTTTTCTCGAATCCTCCCCCAAACCCAAAGGAGAATTAGTCGGGATCATCTAAAATCACCCAAGGAGTAAACCAACTCATCAGTGGGAATCGGGATCCAACTATCATCGCATGATAACTTGATAGAATCCACTCAAGTTATCACACTCCAGAAGATATGCGCATGCCTGTCAAGTTTCAGTTTCTTTAGAAACCCCCGATGTGATTTTTACCCCATGCTCTTATGACCTTGGCTAAGGCCAACAAATTATAAGCCACATGTCAAGTTTTACCCGTCATTGTCCAGATTAATTTGAACCCACCCGTACTCTCCCTTGACTAAGGCTAATAAGGCTGTACGACTGTCCCAAACCAACACATCTATCTATGCAACAGAAAAGTAACAAATAGCTACCATACACTATGCCTTGACTAAGGCCAACAAATATAACATGAATACTAAGTGCTACTCGTCTGAAATGACGGTGGGATATGAATGGTTTTTGGCGAAAAACCTTTAACGTAATGAACTTGATATCGTTGAAGGAACTGGATAGCTTTACAAATATACAGTGGTGAAAACTTTGTTAAAGAGGTCACTCCCGGTGAAGGGGTCTCGGCTCTTTTCTCGTCGAATGAGGTGCAGGATATTCCAAACTGAATATCATGATGCAAAGCAAAGAGTAATCGACTATAATGAAGCTATTACCCTGACGTAAACTTCTGCCTAAGAGGTCACTCCCGGTGAAGGGATCTCGGCTCTTGTCTCTTCGAATGAGGTGCTGGATATTCATAACCGAATATTGCTGTGCAAAACAAAAGAAAACGCCTTTGTAATAACAGCTTTTGAAAATTGTTCCAACAACATCATATAGGTCTGTTTTCCTTGCATTGATCAGAATCAATGCAGTCCTATCAATTAATTATACTAGAAAAGAACAAAAATATGATGTACTTATATGCCATCCGCATTCGCCACCGGGCCCTGTCATCACCCGTTAGGTTACTTAACTAACGACAGAGCGGGGGCTAGACTAGCGTGGGTGAGAAACATATATAACATCTACTAGTATATATATAGCAATATATAATAATCGCTCCAGGTATGATAAATGCAACATCACAGATAAACAATAAGCATCACAGAACAATACTGATAATCTGGGAGCCCCAGGTTTCCTTTGAGCTGCAAGTGAAACCCGACATTCACCTGGTCGTGTGGATATCCTGTGCAATGAAAACCTAGACCCCTAAGAGCGCGGCAAGTTACCCGCCAAAACCAGAAGTGAGGAAACCCCCTTCATCAAAGTGAATGGGCCACCCGACACTTTACGGAATCCGGTAACTTGAGCACCCCTCCTTGGGTCAACCTGTACCCCCTACGAGTGCGGCGAGTAGCCTGCCAATTCTAAAGTGAGGCTCCCTCCGTTTCAACGCCATGAGATGCGGGCCCGTTGCCCTCTGGAACCCGGCTATCCGTGCACTCCATCGCGGGGTAATCCTAGTACAGAAAATAAAAATATGTACAACGGTGACATCGACCTCAACACGGCCATGGCCTAAATAAATAATATACAAATAGGCAGTGACGACAGTCCACATGTCGGACGATCGCCCCGTGATATCAAATATACAAATAAATCCAAACTGTACTACCATTGCACCCAAGCTATCCACCACGACGATCCCGCCACAACCACAGCAACAACACAAAACATCAACGTAAATGTCACATTCGCAAACCCGTCTAAAAGAGCATATAGCAGTTAGACGAGTTGTACCACTCTAATGACATTCACGGTCGCAGATAGTAATGTATGTACTAAAAACTACAACATTATAATTCCGCACGCAATTAGCAAAGTAAACCAATTTCCAAAACCATGAAAAAACAGTGAGCTAAAGTTCCAAAAACCGACCGTTTAAAACCAATTCGGAAGTCCGAATCAAAACGAAATGCGCCCGAACCTTCGCGGAGAGTTAGAGCACGAAATTAACTTTGAGTTGGAGGGCCTAGAGGTGGTACCCCACCCCCGAGGCCACCATAAGATGGCCAGGGGGTGAGGCAGACCCGAAACTGCCCAAGGTGGGGCAGTTTCGGGTCCCCATTGCCAAGACCACCTTGTGGTGCTCTTGGGGAGTGGACCCAGCCGTTCGGTCCCCCTGGGGGTTCCCCGAGGTTCCCATGGACCACCCCGCGGTTTCTCAGTTCAAACCGTGAGCCCGCGGGGTGTGCAAACATCTAAAAATTTCAGTTTTCGGAACTGTTTTTGTTGGCAGTTTTTGCACACAAAAACGACGGATTTCTAATATCACAAAGAGTTAACTAAGGCTTATGGAGTGGCTCTGATACCATGTTGGGTTATGCAAGCCCCCCGGCCATCAATCCGTGACCAAATGCGGAACAAAAATTTATAAAACTTGGTGCTACCACAACCAATTATCCGGATCTACCCATGAGCCCTAGATAACAAAACATGCAAAAGAGTTAGAATGGTTATACCGAATAGATCCGTGTCCTTCGGTCTTCAACCATCATCCCAAGCTCCTAGGGGATTCCTTGATCAAGCTTGATCTCCGGTCTCCCTCCATCGAAGATGATCCACCCGAGATTCTATGCAACGAGCTCCAACCTCATATCTGAGGCAACTAGGGCACCTAGATCACTTCTCTAGATACCGTAGATGAAGTAAAGAGTGATGAAGGATTAATTTGTCTCTTGACACCCAAGGATTCTCAACTCATGAGAGGGTTTGGGTGGAGCTAGAGGAAGAAGAAGATGCCATGAGAATGAGATATTGAGAGCAACTCAAGAGAGAGAAAAAGAAATGAATAATGGCCTGTGTTTTTGTTTGTTGTGTGAGTGTGATAAGAAATAATGGAGCCATCACATAAATGTCCATGTCTCCAAAATATCTTAGTCAACAAAAAATATCTCAAGTTAACATAATCTCACAACAAACAAAAACCCTAAGTATGCTAGAATAGTAACCATGGGTCACTAATTAGCCATGCCACAAAAATGCAATAAACACCTCATCCTACACCTCAATAACCTATTAATCCAAAAAGGTCTAAACCATGATGAGGTGTAATCTTCTAAAAGTAATCTTGTAATAAATTACAAGAATACCCCTCAACTGTATATACATACCCGCATCCGTATTTCGAAAAATACGAATACAATGAGACGAAAATAATCCAACAATATAATACTAGGATCCGCCTTAAACCAAAGCCCACTAGTATTATCCGTCCGAATCATGATACGTGCAAAAGTGCACGTAGATGATCGAACCCTGCCGTAAAACCATACGGCCTCTACTTCATTTCGCCCGAAGCAGGGAAACCCTCTGTGTGGAACTCTAAAGACTCATCAATATGCTGGCAGTAGGTTCAACCACAAGCACGTCAGCGGCACTAGCTGTACGTAACGGCTACCCAGGTATTGAGCAAAAGGGAGGCCGACGAGCAAACTCATCCTGAAAGCCCTACCGAGTCTGACAGTGACAATATCTATACAGTCCGGTCTGTTCGTCTATAAGTATCGCATATCGAGTCTAGGGGGTCGATGAAGTCAGACCCCTAATAACGCGACATTTAGTGTCGGTATGAAACCTATCACCACCCGAGAAATTACCGATCCTAGATTTCTCGACTATCTTTGCCAAGAATTTCTGGTGATGGCCACCCGTGCACATCGTGACATCAACCCCTAATACCGGGAGAGACAAATCCCCCGACGATCCGCTCACTGCCTCCATGTGGCTTGGGACTGTACCCAACTAAAACCTATTTGCACGACTCCTTTGAGCCGTGGTAGGGTAGTAATCAAAGCACAGTGGGAACTCACACGAGACAAATGACGATCTCAGGTCGATAGACTAAGCTATATACATGTCATCAAAGAACTGCTATCTGACAACAGGTATAATACCAACTAGCATATTCCCGGCGAGTCCGTCTGGTGTACTTAACCCAATGAGCACCTGTATATATCTTAGGTGAACAAACTGACACCAATATCTTGTGAGACTGGCCACCACCCCTCGCCGGGGTCTCGATCAGTATACACTTGTAAAATTTCAGAAAAATAAAATATTATTTTTGGGAATTTTTATAATTAAATAATAAATATTAGGAATATTTTAATGATACAGTATAATTAAATACCGATAAATTTGGGAAATATTTGGAAATTATGTCAATTATTTAATTTGAAAGAGATTAAAAGATTTGAGCATTTATAGATTGTTATATAATTAATTACATTACATTGTTATGCTAATCGCGATTAAAAATCACTAATCGTGCATTAAGCTTGATTTGTGCACATGACATGCACCATGTCATATTTTATATTTTTACATTTTCCTACTGTTCAGTTGATAAAACTGCACATTTAATATGATATTTTTCCTACTATTTCTATATAATAAAAGGTGTTTATTATAATATATGATACATATGAGGGTTTATCTGTAAAAATACTATTTTCATGTCTTTATATATTATAATTAACATTTTGTAGGAAAGAGTAAGCATATAATATCTATGTGACATTTGGCCCATTTAAATATGCTTACCTTATTAAAAGCCTTTGACCAATTCTTAATGGTTAAGTTAGTATCTCCATAAAACAAACTAATATTATTTGTTGAGTTGTTGTGCAGAATTTTCAGGAATGAAATTAAGGAAATCAAAGTTGGTGAAACAAACGTGCCTAATTAAGAAAGTAAACTAAAGAAATCAAGTCTAGCAGTTACGAAGAGAAGATTTTCAGTTCCAGAGATGTGAAAAGATCACCACGTGTCATATAGATAAAGCCCCAGAAAAATAACCAGATGATCTCCTTGTTTGACCGCGGAACTGCAGCCAAACCCACCTATTAGCCGCGGTTCCGCCGCGTATCAGAAGAATTGGGAGTTGGGATTTTGCTGTTAGGATCTTAACCACTGGTTTCCAAATTAGGAAGCTAAGGTTCTGGTTCTGGGACTATAAATAAGGACCGAGAGCCTCTTGAATAAATCATCACACCAACGCGATCACGAAGTCCATGATGGCTCAAGAATCCTGGTTGATCATCAACAGTTCATCTACCTCCTTAGAAGAGATCGAGAAGTAAATAAGCATTTTGTAATCATTTTCTAAGGGAATAAAGTGTAATTGATCTTGTTGATTAATAAAGATAGTTGTTTTCTTATTTTATTTCTTTGTAGTTTTTCATTATGTTTTCCCTCTCTATCTTTTCTTATCCCAACATGCACGAGTAATTCTTTGCTTATTAAAGTTCGTAGGATTAGGGTAGATTAATTGATGATGAAGATCCTTAAACTCTTTTTACGTCCTATAAAGTTTATAAACTTTATCAAAAGAATAGTTAACATCCTAATCAGGCGCGCTATCAATTCATTGATAGTCACGACCGCGATTAGAGATTAGATTAACAATTGTTTTGGTAAAGGCTAGACATGAACGGAGATCCATGTCAAGATAGGGGTTAAGAGTGGGAACCCTTTTCCCTCCAGAAACCCTAATCTACATGCATCACTGTCGATCTAGTTTTAAATCTATTAAAGGATAAAAATAGTAATCTTTAATAAATCATTCATGACTACTAAATCTTAACGAACCCTACAAGCCCCCTTCTACTATAAAACCTACATCCGTAGTTAATGTAGATCTATATTTTGCATCCGTGTTTAACGTAGATCTAGAACCTACAACCATTCTTCACCATTCTTTATTCTTCCTCCTTTCTTTCTCAACACACCTAAAATAAGATTGAAAGATTCAACATTTCCCTGAGGACGACCCGTACTCATCTCGGTCTAGCTATAAGCGACACCGTTATTGATTGCGGTTACTACAAACACAACTCTAAAAAATCAAACAATCACCTACCATGGTCTTTTCTTCATTATGTGCATGGTTTTGTTTTAATGAAAAAAGAAGAGAAAACAAAAGAAAAGATAAAAGAAAAAGGAAATATTAGAATAATGGGTATGGGCATGAGAGAGAGAGTGGTGAGGGGTCAATTGACCAAGTCCCATTTGTTTCCCTCATTATTTTCTTCTTCATTTTTCTCTCCTCATCTCCCATGGCTGCCCTCCTTCATCCCCCTCCTCTATCCCCTCAAAACACCATAAAAAACAACCCAAAACATCAACCTCACTTTATTAAAAACATGCACAAGCTCCTCACAAGCACTTTGGACCAAGAAATGATGGATTTTGGACACTTGGGGCAAATCAAGAAATTTCTAGAGTTGCCAAATGAGGTAATCTCTTCACCATTAGAGTAGTAATCCTTTCCTTTTAGCACTTGTACATGTTTAGAACTGATTTAGTGTGGATATGTGAACTTTGGAAATTTCTAGAAGAGCTTAGGGTTGGAATTGAATCCAAAGGTGTAATTGAGGTTAGTAGAGACCTTATAACCCCTCTAGAGTTAGTTTCATGGACTCAAACCTGAGATAGAACCCCAAACCCCCAACCTAGAAACCCCGATATCGGGAATTTGTGGAAATTATGAGGTTGTTTAGAGATTTGCTAACACCCGGGGACACTAGGATTTATTTAGCAAACACAGAGAGTCATGCAGGCACCTAGGAAGCTACCACTGAAACCCTAGCCCTTTACCCCAACCCATGGCCACAATTATATCCTTTCTGGCCGCAATTTGCGGCCAGAGTAGGGAAGTATGGTCCCAGGTTTGGTCCATGTATCCATTTGCGATAAATTAGACCTCCCATGTATGCAAAATGTCCAAATTGTCACCTGAGGAAAATCTGGAATTGTTTTACATAGTTTCTGAAATTGTTTTGCGACTTTTAATGAATTGGAATTTGGTATTTGTGTTTTATCTCGGTCGATTCATGTTTATACGTCAATCTTCGAGAGTTGTTGGTTATTCGTGCATGCTTAGACTATAGGTTTTAACCTATGTACGTTTCGTGTATCGTTTTGGTTTTCGTTCGCGATTTCAGTTTACGATATCATGTGATAAATTGTAGGTACCCCCACGTGGACTTCGAGACGACGAGGATGAGCGTGGCGTCATCGACTCCAGCAAGCGAGGATCGAGGTGAGTAGATATATATCTATGAGGGAAGTCGGGTGGATGGCGTATAGCACCCCCGCAGTTCGTAGTGTAGTATATGAATACGTATATATATATATATATATATATGTTTGTTATGAGACTGGATGATTATCTAGATAGACTTTAGGAGTTCGTGGATAAACTTTAATGTAATTGGATGATAGTGTCGGTAGTTAGTTTTAGTCATGAACCATAGATTAATGATTTGCATACACGCACACACACCCTTGCATACATTTTATTTACTTGTGCGTATATGGGGATATGTGTGTGTGTGTGTGTGTGTGTGTGTACGTATAGGTATGAGACTATGTATATATATACGTATACATATACTTGGATGATGAGGATAGCACATGGTATTTGGAGATGAGTCGATGAGATTAGGCATGGTGCCACAAGATCGGTGATATGATGCGGTTCGTATTATGAGTTACAACACGATATTATAGCGGGTCCTTAGGCGATGTGTTTCATACACACGTATATATATATGTAGATGGTATCAGTATGTACTATATATAAATCAGTACCCAGCTTATGATATATGATGACAATGATACCATTTGAATAATGAGATAAATGTGATATTTGACCCGTACCTAGATTTGGGGATGCCGTATGATGGATTTACCGTACGAGCTTTATATTGATGATAGATCCGCACTCTTGACTCGAGGATGTCATATTATGTATATTGTATCGTATGTAATACTATTGAGGCGGGATCACCGACTATTATATATATATATATATATATATATATATATATATATATATATATATATCGACTCAGACTCAGGTGGATTTCCTTACCCTTTCAAGTAGTCTGTTAGTTTAGTCCTGTAGTTTACTTATAGATGTTACACTAGACTCGAGTCATACCTATTTCAAAACTAACGAATTGTGAGTATTTTGAAAACAGGACAAGGGATACTACGGATATTTCAAAGGATGTACTTTTTCATAAAAACACCGTAGCCCTATTTTTTAAACACCACGATTCGTGCAATTTCAGATACAAAAAACTGTATGACTTGTATATAGGAATGTATATTTCTTTATTGCTGCATTTACTATTCATTTACCATTTATTCTGCTGTTCGCATTGCATTGCATGCTTATATGTATCTTCGTTAGAAATGATGAAATCTGTTGTTAGGACACCAGCACCATTACCAATGACGCGTATGCTCCACGTACACTCGCTTGCCGGCTCACACACATCTTCATCGGTAATTGCTATGTCATGTACACTTTAAAGAACATTATTTCATTGACATAGCTTGCTAGCTGATAGTTCATATATGTTATTGCTTTCATATGCTGGTTTAATTATTGCATTCCTTGCTTGATATCAGTTTCATATTTATATATTCATTGTCATGCAATATTATAAGGGCTAGTCCGGATTTCCCGAGCCCAGTATTCATTATTATTGACTATTCAGTCTTGGATTTCGGATTTCCATGAGATTTCTGGATTTGGAGAAAGCGCAAGGATTTTATAAACTGATTATCATTTTAAAATGAAAGTTGCGGTTTTCTCATGATATGATTTGAGATATGTCCACCATAAGTTTTCTCGGCTCTTGAGCGATATCATACACCCGATTTGAGAAGGAGGAGGAACCGTCTGTGGGTGCATGGTGGACCCGGTGCGGTACCCCGGGGCGAGAAGGTCGCAGATGATGGCGTTGAGCCTGAGACAGGGGAGCATTACTGACCGGTGATTTTATTGTGACTCGATAGATATCCGGAGGATACCGATCGGAGTATGGGCCAGTCCGGATAGCCGGAGCCCTGGATTATGAGATTTGATGATATGGGCCAGTCCGGATAGCTGGGGCCCTAGATATTGAGATTCAAGGATACAAGCCAGTCCGAATTGCCGGAGCCTGAGATATTGGGATTTATGTTTCGTGTAGATACTCGATACTGATTTTATATTGATTTCATTGATGATACCTCAATTCATATATATACAGAAATCTCACTAAACTAAGAAAACAGTTTTCTCATTCATGATGTACTCTGTTTTTATTATATCGCATTCATACCTCATATTTACGATATATTGCTAACTGAGGCACTGACACGAGCACATGGGATTACACTTATGCAAAGATGTTGACCCTTGCCATTATATTATGCTTCAGGCCATATTATCATTGAGGATTTATATATTATGATCGTATTGACCTAGAATTGAGTCATACATACGATTTCTGCTCTGTGATGTTTTCTACTCACGAGTTGGTAACTTACCCTCGTTGTGCCACAGTTCTTGCAGGTTTTTGCCGTACAGATTTCGTTGCGGTTTTACTGGCATACTGCTTTCATTCCGGATGATTGCTTTGGTAGGTGGGTTCACTTGTATCGTGACCACCATTGTACTTTTATATTATTCAGTTGTATCTAGTAAACTCCATCAACCGGACTTGTATATTTATTAGACTTAGAAGACCAGTTGTATATTATTTCGACCGTAGAGTCGCGCTTGTATTATTATGGGTTTTCTTGATATTTTGAGTTTCCTTTTGAGTTTTGATCCTATTGCTTGCGTGGTTGTGACCGTTGATTGACGAAGAGGTAGCTCCCGCTTGGGGATGCCTTTATTTAAAGCAAGTGGTTTTAATAACATAAGCCGAATATGCATTTTAAATCTCAAGTCTTTTTAAAAAATTTCGGCAGAGTTTCCTTTGTAAATACTGGCCCCAAAATAAGTTCTTCACTTCTTCTTTAAAAATGGTTTAGATTTATGGGATTTTGGCTTACTTGAATTAGATGGGGTCCTATAAACTTCATATGATTCAAGTGCCAGTCACGTGCCATTTCCGGGTCATGACAACACTAGTCTACTCTTGGAGTATCGATGCCCAGTCTCAAAATTCTCACGACTAGGGACGTTTTAAGGATATGCTTATAGACCACCCAACTCTCACGTATATGATCGCCATCATACTGCTGGCAGTCAAGCAAGAATCCTATGGGCTCTATCAACATGTAATAGTGATATGTAATGCCACCTAATACTGTACATGATGATAAAGACAAACCAGATAGCATACTATCATCTCGACTAAGACTGTTTTACCGGTATAGGTCCTCCCTCAATCATTGCAATCACGTGCCTGAGATCCAATAATTGACCTGATGGCACTATAGCCAACACCCACTTACGAATATCATCAGTAGCCCACACTCTCGTTCTGACCTTTTTATAGATCGGGTCGAGAGTGATCTGCTTGGTCTTCTTTGTTCGGCTTGGTGCCGAGGAATTTTTGCGGTGGATTGTCTGGGAATGACATAGCATATTGCGGTTGTGTCTCTTCGATCTCCATGTTTACATGGTGTTCATCGTATACCTTAATTTTCGTGCGTATTCTTGGATGATTTCAGCGGATCGTTGAAGGGACGAGGCCATCATGGAGACATCGTTTCGTTTGCTCGGGTCGCCGTGGCGATGGACCGACCGTCGATCTCATACCATACAGCGGCATCTGGATTGTAGATGTAGGATATCACTTCGGCTATTCGGATCCGCATGGAAGGAAGGTAGACACTGGTCGGCTGCGACGTGGCATTGCGTGGACCATCGGATCATTTTTGCCGAGGGTATAAATAGGGGTGCCTTACCTTCAGCAAATACTTTTGCTCACTTGCACTTCCACTCTTTTCAGATTGCTCGGCGCTCCTGATTTTAGGTCGGCTTCTAGTCACTTTGCTACCTTATGCTTTTCCCTTCTTTGAATCAGATCAGATGTCTTCCTCTGAACCCGTAGTAAATGTAGTTAGGACAGAGTCTGGGAATGAGGCCCCATCCTCTGAAACCGAGTCTAGTGAGTCTTCTTTGTCTTCTTTGGCTTCTGATAGCTGAGGAAACTCTCCTTCTGTCGTGTCGGGTTCTCCCCCAAGAGGTGGCGATTCCCCTGTTCCCCAACGCCGAGGGGCCAAGAAGACCCCTAAGGTCCGTATCGAGAACGCCCGTGATGTTGCCTCAGTGTTGAGTGGGGAGAGTGGGCTCGCAGATATCCGAGCTCACTTTCATATCCTAACCGGCTATACGCTTTGTTTGGCCGGGAAAGATGAACGGGCGGACCAAGTGCGGGGTAACGAGATTACCTTGTATTTGGAAGCGTTCCTAGGAGGGATGTGTCTTCCTTTCCCCCCTAAGATTTGTGAAGTCCTCAATTTCTTCTAACTCGCCCCGAGCCAGCTAGTACTGAACTGGTGGAGGATTCTCCTTGGGTTCCTGGTCTGTCTAAAGATTGAGGAGATCTCTTTTAGCCTCGATCTCCTCCGATCCTTCCTCTGTTATAAAAATCACCCCGAAACTTGCAAAGATGAGCTGAGCTGGGTGTACTTTTCATTTAGGAATCTTAGGGGTAGGGGGCAAGGTCAGGAGTGTTGGCCGCCCTTCTTCCATCCATGAGTAGAAAGAGAAGTTCTTTTTCGTCGGTCTTCCAGAAGGAGAGAACCGGTTGGTGCCGACTAAATAGTACCGGGTGGACTGTCCGAAGGCTCGAGTGTTGAACACACCGGAAGCGGGGGTCGTGTCTCAGTAGGAGCCGTTCCAGAGAACCGATGTCTTGCTTTCCGAGCAGGTCTTGAGCTGGGCGGTGTTTATCCTTGTGCAATACATAGATGATTCTAGTTTAGCCGTCTAATCTAGACTTTACATCATTGATGAGCGTTGCTAATTACTCCTCATTTTTTTGCAGAGCCTATGGATTAATCGAAGATTATGGTCACCCTGGCTGCTAAGGCATGGGCCAAGAAGAGCGGCGACATGAGCTCATCCAGGTCCATGCCGAGCGAAAGCGTCTAGGTGCCGACCCCGAAGAAGACAACTACCCCAGTCCCTATCCCGAGGAGTCTGGGGGAAGTGGGAGGCGGCCACCTCGGGCTTTGGCTCCTCGAGCAAGGTCGAAGGTGCCTTCCTCTGCTGAGCCCCAGGCCAAGAGGCAGAAGAAGTCGGCTCCTCGGAGGGAGTCAGCCGGGGAGCAAGCCCCTGAAAGTGAGCTCAACTACGAGGTACCGTCAGGGCTATTCGTCGCCGATAGCCTCTTGGTGGAGGAGAAAAAGAGTGTGGGAGCCAAGATCCCGAGGGGAACCGTGCGCGCTTAGGCTGCGGCTATTGCTCAGGAGGCCATTCAGGTTGGTAAATTCGTACTTAAATTTCCTTCAACTTATTTATGTTCTATTCTGTTCCTGACCAATACTTTTTGTTTCCTTCTGCAGGTCCTCCAGCAATGTGCCCTTTTGGTCGCCATGGAGGTTGAAGAAGTCATCCCGGAAATGAAGAGGGTGGACGAGGCTTCGTCATGCGAGGAACAACTCCTTACTAAGCTGAAGTCGGTCGAGGAAAATGCCAACTCCCTTGAGTCGCTGAAGGTTTCGGAAGAGCTGAAGGCCGTGAGGCTCGACGAGGCCAACCGAGATCTCCAGGCCCAAGTCGGCGAAATCACCGAGCTATTTAACGTGATGAAGGGGAAGCGGGACTCGGCAAAGAGGAAGGCTCGGGCGACCGAGGATACGGCGATGCGGGCCATAGAGATGGTGAAGAAGGCCATGGAGAACAACAAGTCATCCGACCAATTCTACCTCGACCTAACCGATACTACGGCCGTAGGGTGGCACAATTCCCTCAATGCCGTTAAGGAGATTCTGCCCAAGCTCGATGACAAGGAGCTTCGTGCATAGTACCATCTTCCTGATGAAAGGCCCAGGGGCGGAGACGAAAATGCGGCTGCCGTCGATACTGCTCCTCCTCCTCCTCTGTAGTCCAATGAGGTTACGGCCCCGGAGGCCGCTCCCGAGTAGGCTCAGGTGGTCAACGACAAAGATTGGTGAGCGGTAAATCCCCGTAGAGAAGCCCCGAAGACCCCGTTCTGTTTATTTTTCATTTTGTTTTCTTTTGTAAGCCTCCGAGCAGTTTTGTAAAGCCGAGGAGCTTACAATACCCTGTACTTCAATTTTGAAATCCATGAAGACCTTTTTGCTCATGTGCAATGTGTTTGCAGATTTTATTCGGACTCACATTGTTCTTGAAAATTTTCATTTTTATTTTCCAAGTGTAGATAGACCAGTGTCCCCTCTTCACCCCCGGAGACGAGGTAATGTGAGTAGAGCAAACATTAGGTCGATATCCCCTACTTTCATCCCTTGGAGACGAGGTAAGATGAGTATAGGGCTTAGGATTAATCAGCTCAGGTCAGCTGAGTATGAATGTGCCTATGAGCCGAGTAGGAATCTACTCGCGTGAGAACTTGGGATTCATGGCTTAGGTCGGGTAGGAATCTACTCACTGTGAATGGGTGCGACAAGCAGGATGATGTCTACCGGCCTCGTGTAAGGTCTTAAGATTCACAACTTAGATCGGGTAGGAATATGCCTGCTATGAATGGGTGCGCCTCTGAATTGAGCAGGAGTCTACTCACGCGAGGACTTAGGAATTACAGCTTAGGTCGAGTAGGAATCTACCCGCTGTGAATCAGTGCGACGAGCAGAATGCTATCCGTCGGCCTCGTATGATGTCTTAAGATTCATAACTTAGGTCAGGAAGGGATCTGCCCATTATGAATGGGTGTGCCTCTGAACCGAGCAGGAGCCTACTTGCACGAGGACTTAGGATTCACGGCTTAGTTCAGATAGAAATCTACCTGCTGTGAATGGGTGCGACGAGCAGGATGCTATCCGTCGGCCTCGTGTAAGGTCTTAAGATTCACAATTTAGGTCGGACAGAAACCTACCCGTTGTGAATAGGTGTGCCTCCGAACCGAGCAGGAGTCTACTCGCACGAGGACTTGGGATTCACAGCTTAGGTCGGGTAGGAATCTACCCGCTGTGAATGGGTGCGACGAGTATGATGTTGTCCCCCGGACTCATGTGAGGTCTTAAAATTCACAGTCAGGCAGGAATCTGCCTGCTGTGAATGGGTGTTCCTCCGAACTAAGTAGGAGACTACTCACGTGAGGACTTGCGATTCATAGCTTAGGTCAGGTAGGAATCTACCCACTGTGAATGGGTGCGATGAGCAGGATGCTGTCTTTCACGTCCCGCTTCCTAGTAGACGGAAACGGTGACATGGCAAGCCTGCGGCAAATTTATTCAGAGAAGCTCATTCCCTAAATAAATATACTAAGCGTATTGAAAACAATAATACACAATGCAAGAATAAATGGAGACTGTAAAATTTTTCAACATACATTTTTATTTACATTCAACTTCAAATATGTACAAGTACATGAATTTATGCTGGAAAGTAAATACAATAAGGAAAATGCCTAAACAAGTGGCGTACATCAACTGAAGAAAAGTGAAACTGAGCTAGTTCTGAGTAGCTATCTAGGTGTAATCCTCCTCAGTAGCGTCCCCTTTCTCCGTCTCGACCATATCTGACGAACATTCCAAGAAAACAAAGGTGGGTGGAATGCCCGTCAGCGAACTTGCGCTCGGTAAGTCCCAAAGATAAGTAAGAGTAAAGAAAATAACAAGTGTAGAATATATATGACGAGTAAGAGTATAAGTTCCTGAGTAAGTATATACTATAGGTCTCTATATGGTCACTACGTTAACGTTAAGTTCCAGGTGTGAATGTCAATGCAGCCGTAAAAGTATTCACAAGCTCAAGAGTGGGGCCCCGTGAGCAAGGAAACATGAGCCTATTTCATGTGTTAGTATCGGGGCTCTAGGCTATGGATGAATCAACCCGACTAATATTCGAGTAAAATAAAAAAGAGGTTAATACGGGACTCTTGAAGCTCCGTTGGATTCATAAAAGAAACTATCCCAAACACCCCGAGTATAATATATTATAACCGGTTAATATAATTAATTGGTTTAATTGATTGATTAACATGTCTTGACCGAAAACATAGATTGCAAAAGGTGTAGAATGTAGTCGAGTAATATGCGAGTCATGACAATTGCAATCTTGGTTCAAGTCAAGTTGGTTCGAGTAGTTTGGGTTCAAGTGCATATTCGAGTTTAGATTCGAGTTAGGTTAGAGTTCGTGTTCGAGTTTGTTCCCCGCCGAATCACGGAGACGCAACCGCGTAGGCCCGTCTTGCCTGAAATTCGGGACAGATGCTAATTGGTGCAATCCGTCCACCTCTCCGAAGATGCCAAGTTGATTTATGGCACCATGTATCAAAGGTTTAAATGGATGCAGCCGATATAGTAGACTTCGTCAGATTCCCCCTCGCGGTGAGGGGTTTTTGATTGTGGAGACGCTCTTCCCTGCAGGCGCAAGCCCTTGCAGTTAATTACGCTACCACATCGTAGTAACAACTTTCTCCTTCTCCATGTGGTCACTTCGTGTCGTGGGTGTTTGTTTAGTTTGTGGTTGCCCGTGGATTGTATACGGAGACTAAGTAATGTTGTCGCCCGTAGGGCGTGGACTAGTCCAAATCCGTATCTTTCTTAGATTTGGGTTTGGGGGTTTGGGTTTAAGGATACGTTAGCCTCATTTGAGACTAAGATCAACTTAAACATTAGTTAAGGATACGTTAGTCTGATTTCAGACTAAGATCAACTTAACAGGATCATTTAGGTCCAACAAAAGAGCAATTGGGCTCTGTTGTTTAGTTTAATGACATTGCGGTCGATAATTAGTTTAAGAACATTACGGTCCAATGTTAGTTTAAGGAAATCTCGGTCCAGGTTAAGGACATCATAGTCCATGGGTTTAAGGACTCCACAGTCCAATGTTAGTTTAAAAACATCACGGTCGAGGTTAAGGACATCATAGTCTGTGGATTTTAAGGACTCTACAGTCCGATGTTAGTTTTAAGACATCACGGTCGAGGTTAAGAACATCATAGTCCGTGGATTTAATGGCTCCACAGTCCGATGTTAGTTTTAAGACATCACAGTCGAGGTTAAGGACATCATAGTCCGTGAGTTTAAGGACCCCACAGTTCGTAAAATGTGTGGTTGTCGGGACCCGTCACCTCTTTGAAGACGTTGAGGAATTACAACGACAAATATCAAAGGAGTGAAGAGATGTACCCTTGAACCGAGGTGAGTTGTTTGAAAGAGCAGATGTGCTTAGTTCAATATAAGTTGAGGACTTATGGCCAGAATTGGGCTAAGTCCAATTAAAATGTTTTAACATTTTATTTTGTTCTGGCTATTAAGCTTTTATTTGGGCTCAGCCCTTTTAATAATGCTGGGCATTGGGCTCTGAAATTTTTTTGTCTTATATTGAATGCATAGCATTCATCAGAACAAAGTATGTTCTGACAGAGCGCCACGTGGCTCACTAGGCGCTTTGCGCCAGTCAAAGAGCGCATTGCGCTTCTATCGGGTAGCGCACACGAAGAGGACACGTATCGCGCTAAGCGCTAGTTTGTTAGCGCATTGCGCTTTTAATTTATGAGCGCGCTGCGCTAGTTTATGGGTGCGCCAGTATGTGACACGTGGCGTGCTTGGCTCTGAGCGCCAACCCAAGAGCGCAGTGCGCTGTTTCCAGGAGTGTAAAGCGCAGATCGTGTTTATGGTTGACACGTGGTATGTTTTGGCGCTGAGCGCCGGTCCAAGGAGCGCAAGGGCGCAGTTCATAAGTGCAAGGCACTGTCTAATAGCGCAAAGCGAATTTTGATTAATTTTAAGATCAAAGAACAAATTTATGTTCTTCAAAGGAGGCTTTGCCTCAAGATCCAAGAACAAAAGTTCTTGTTTTTATAAAGGCTCTGCCTTTATAGATCAAAGATCTGTCAATGAAGTAAAATACTTCTTTTGTTTATTATATATATATATATATTTTATGATTAGATCTTTTGATCTTTTCTTTTTAATCAAAGACCTTGGTCTTTTTATAGATCTAAGATCTTTTTAGAAGATGCTTCTTCTTTTTACGAGATGGTTTCATCTCTGTTGTTCAAGAATTAATTCTTTACCTTAAAGAAATGATCTTCTTTTGCTAAAGGCTTGCCTTTTTTTTCTTTGAGTTTTCTCAAAGTTTGCAGAGGGTTTTTTCTATATGAGACTTGAAGTCTTGGGGCCTTTATATAGGGCCAATTGATTTGTTAAATCAGTTTAAGTGATCTTTTTCTGATTGATTTGGGAATATTTCCCACCGTTGGATCTTTGATCCTAAGGCTTCTGTTTTACAGAAGATAATCTTCTTGTTTTAATAAAATTGAAAAATATTTCCATAACAGAATTTTAGTTCTGATTAATAATTTATTATTAGTAGATCTTTAGATCTGACGGTAGGGGAATTTTTATTTCCAGCGCTGCCGCATCTTACGCTAGCGCACCTACGTTCGACACGTGGCGCGCAGCGCAGAGCGCAGCGCAACTGCGCTAGCGCACCCGTGTTTGACACGTGGCGCGCAGCGCAGAGCGCCGAATCTGAAGCGTTGCTTCAACTTTTAAATTTTGAATTTTGGAACAGATCTTTTCTCTGATTAGGGGTGCGCTGCCTAGGGCGCAACGCTCCTGGCGCTGGCGTGTCTGCTTTTGACACGTGGCGCGCAGCGCGCAGCGCATGGGATCTAAAGCGTTGCTTCAATTTTTGAATTTTGAAATTCAAAACAGAGATTTGCTTTGATTGGGGGAAACAAATGCCCCCCCACCGTTGCGCTCACGTGGCGCACACATAAGTGCAGCTGTGACAACATCTGAGCCTTTGGATCAACTCAGAAATTGAGGAGGCGGTTCAGCGCCTATAAATATGACCTTTTGATCTTCAGATGATTTTCATCTTCTTCTTAAGAATTTTATTCAGAGCCTTGCTCTTTTGTTCAAGAACTTTCAAGAGTTAAAACTCTACTAAATTTAGGTAAAATTAAATTAAATTAATTTTAATAAATTATGGTTTTTACCCATTAACAGAGCCTTGCTCTTCATAGATTTTTGATCTAAAGAAAACCCCTTTAGGGTTTCATAAACAGAGCCTTGCTCTCATGAACCCATAGATCTAAACAGATCTTTTCTTAGGGTTTCTTAGCCCATGAGTCAGAGCTCTGCTCTTTTGATAATATGTAGATCTTTTGATCTTTTGATGAAGAACTCTTAAGAGTTTTTTCATGGATCTTTAATATCCCAGAATTTTAATTCTCAAGAATTAATTTTCATTAATCTTTGATGGATTTTCCATCATCATTACAGAGCTAGGCTCTTTAAGGAATTTTATTCACTCGTGACCAGAGTTTGATAAGTGTCACTCTGTTATAGAGTTTTGCTCTGAAAGAGAGATTTTCTCTTTCTCCCGTGGGATTTCTCATTCAATGAGAATATTCTTTGAGCATTTCCTCATTAATTGACAGTCTCATCCAATGATGAGGCTGTTTTATTAATTGATGCATTGTCATCTGGATTTTGTGGGTCCACCTTTGGTCCCCTTTCCACTGCATTGCAGTGTGGTACAAATTTTAAAGTGTCGCTCAGAACTTTAAGATTAAATTATAGTACTGATAATTGAATTCTGTTCTTTTTTGCAGGCGACATGTCTTCCGATCTTTCTTTCCCATTTTTCCGTTCAGAGGGAGGATTCCCTGAGGCACCGGTGGACCGGGAGGTTCTCGCGCTCATTAGAGATTATGATCCGGAACACAAAAACCTTCACCTGTGGGGTAGGTGGTATGACCAGATAATCAAAGGTCGTCGAAGCTTCTCTTGTGCGACGCCGTCGGATCCGATCTCGTCGATTTCGTATGCAGATGCACCCTCAGTGAACTATGCCGTGGAGGTTGTCAGTTGGACTTCGGAGGGTCTTCTCCAACCTTCGATTGCCGCCATACCCATGCAGCTGCCGACGGCTTTGGATACTCTGGGGCGACGCATATGCCAGGGCGAGTCGCGCCCTTGGGGACAACCTTACAATATCGGGTTGACTCCCCGACATTCGGCCGGATATTTGCAGTGGGCCAGCTATATCTTGTCGGCGAAGAAAACACACTTGCTGAAGCTCGGCCTATATCCTACAGTCTACGCGTCGTTGTTCCAATATTCTGCTCCTCCGACATGGTGGATTAAGGCGTTCGTGGAGCAATGGGACATCCCAACCCATACCTTTTTCTTAATGGACAGAGAAGATTCCATCTCTTTATAAGAATTTGCTGAGATTTTCGGTCTGCCGGTGAGGGGAGAGCACTATGAGGAGCTGCTTCCTCCGGATGAATATGTTTTTGCCACCAAGTCATTGGTGATGGGCCTAACGCCAGAGAACGCTCTTCAGCATCAGTTTCCGAGTCTGATAAAGGTGCTGAATATGTACGAGAGTCTTTTCTTGGAATCCGGAGGCCGGGGGGTTAGTTTCACAGACTTTATTACCCGGTTTCTTCGCCCGGAGATTCTATCGCAACGAGGAGAAAAATTTGCTAAGCTCGACGATCCCTTTGGATTTGGCTTGGACCGTCGACCAGTACTGGAAGATGATCATAAGGGGTTTTATTTTCCCGATGCCGCGATCATCCCTCTGTCAGAAATCGCTGCTCCGGGCATCGACAAGGAGACTTTCTTTCTCGGGTTTCTGGGGCCGTGGTTGTGCTGGTTCGCGCTCCCCATGCACCCTCGCTATATGAGGCCGTCCGTCTTCTACCCAGCACATCGAATGGTGGCTGGCATACAAGTGGCCATCGGGATCGCAGGGCTGGCCCACCTGTACCATGGTCTTAGGGTGGCGGCGGACACAACTGAACCGGGGGTGCAAGCTGCCAACTTCCCGATGCACTACTTTATTTCATGGATGGAAATGCACGTGCTCGGAGTGTTTGGTATTCATAAAAGACCCTCGTTTTACAAGAAGTGCAGATTCCCGAGAATTATGCGGCTG
Organism: Agapanthus africanus; assembly: GCA_030015575.1. Lineage (NCBI taxonomy): Eukaryota > Viridiplantae > Streptophyta > Magnoliopsida > Asparagales > Amaryllidaceae > Agapanthus > Agapanthus africanus. Next base: position 452,183,523 of record CM057349.1, on the reverse strand, counting down.
ATCGACGCTTCTATCGTGAATCCGTCTCAGCGGGAGGCCAGGGGCTTACTTCTTCGTCCGCGCACGGTCGGGGCCGGTATGTCTTTCACGGACAAAGTCCTGACAATCGGCCAGGAAACTTCTAAAACGGTGCTGGCATTGCGCGACTCTTTTAATGACGGGGCCTCCGTGTTGAAAGCCCGGGAGATTCTTCACCTATACTCCATTAGGCCGGGCTTTCTCGTATTCAGGCAAAATGATGCGGCACTTTTTATGAGATATAATCCCCATCATTTTGCCCAGCAGCTGAGTTATAACCAGGGGGTTCCACTGGAGGCATTTTTAGAAGAACCTGCTGCCACCAGAGAGGAAATACGGAGTACACTGCATCACTTTATGCGGTTAAATACGGGCTCCCACTTCTTCATTAGCGAGCCGAGTTGCATTCCAAGGGCCCTCAACGTATACGGGGCCTGGTATCAACACGCGATGGGAGCTGTCATCAGGGAAGAGAGGCGGCTGCTGCTCGATCGCAAGAGTGCACCCCCCGCCAGCGATCGCAACGTCTCTTTAAAGCGACGGATCGCTGTCCCTCCTCTACTAAGAGGAGATGCTACAGTTGAGCCCCACGTGTGCTAAGCCCCATGCGTGGATTGCCCCGTGATCCTGTGGACATGCCATCAGCGCCCCGTGCTCCCGTGGAGACGGTAACCGTAGCTTCACCCGAATTTGGTGTGGGCTCGGATATCGGGACTCGCCTTCCCAAGATGCCTACGAAACGCAAGTTGGTGCTGGCTGCGACCGGAGCTCGCTCACAGAAGAGGAAAAAGAAGCCGCTATTCTCCGCCGATGTCGTACTTGGTCAGGAGCCTCATGCTCCTTATAGTGAGGGCTTGAGCGAGTACGGGACAAATGAGGGCCTATTTATGCCACCAGATGACACTGATCTGGCGGCTGCCATCGCAGCTTCCGAGCGATTGGCAAGACGCGAAGAGGGGTTGGCTAACCTCGCGCGCTCAGGTAGTCATTAATCGTATTTTTTTCCATCGTATCATATCTCTATCATTGTTTTTTTGACAAACGCTTTTCTTTCTTTAATAGGCATTTCCACCGAAGAAGGTCTCGCTGCCTCTCTCAAGACTTTTGAGGAGGAGGAACGACTTCGAGCATCCTTAGGCCTTGGTACATTTCAGTTCGCCATGTTTTTGCTTCCATTTCTTATGAGTAATCTGACCCTCTCTTTGTCTTATTGCAGGGACCACAATGCCTATCCCGCAAGCTGATGCGGAAATTCTCCACGGGCCAGCTACCGAAGTCCCGGCCTCTTCGGCATTGCCGCAAGAGGCCTTACTTAAAAAACCCGATGACGGAAGCCTTGACGGCTCCAGAGGTAACCCTGAATGCGGATGACGATGCCTTGCTGAAGGAGGCTTCTAAAAGGTCTGTTGTGATAGCCCGGGAGGAAGGGAAGCGCCTGAGGCGCGCAACAAGGGAGCGTAGTGCTGCTTTGGCTGCGGGAGCAGGTTCAAGCGCCGTTACTCCCGCTTCTACTCCTTCAGAGGAGTTCCCGGTTGCCTTGTCTACCGCTCATAGACCGGCGGCACGTGCGTCTCGGGAAGCCAACGGTAAATCAACCCCAGGTAATGTGCTTTGAGGCTTCGTTGTCAAAGTTTTAAACTATCAGTTCTTATATATCTTGTCCTGCAGGGCCGAGCCTTACTGAAGAAGTGGCGGCGACCGTTGGGCCTGAAGGGGCGGTGGAGGAGGTAGCTGCTGAACCCGGGGCGACGGTAGGCGATGTGACCATAATTGCCGGGCCCGAGATAGTGGCTGATGAGACAGTCACGATTGCTATACCCGGGATAGCCACCACTGCCGAGCCTGAGGTGGCGGCGGGTGAGACGGCTACCACATCCGAGCCTGAGGCGGCGGTGGACGAGATGGCTACCATGGCCAAGCCTAAGGCAGCGGTGGATAAGACGGCTGTGATCACTGAGCCCGAGGTGGTGGCGAGCGAAACGGGTACGATTGCTGGGTCCGAGATGGCCGCTCTTTCTCAAGAGTGGGGCATCGCTCCAATCATCGCTCTCCCCGCCTATGGTTCCTTGTCGTCTCCTGGCATCACGAGCATGGCGATGGCTCTTGTGGAGTCTGGGGATGAGGCGACGGGAGGTGAGACCATCCCGATGGAGGAGGGAGACGCCACCGTTGTATCAAGTGACGCCCTCGTCACGGCTCCGGCTGGCGACTCATAAGGTAAATTTTAGGTCACCGCCCTTCTTTTTATTCTGCAATCTTTCCTAATAAGGTTTATCTTGTTTCTAATGCAGGTGCGGCTGGTGCTGATGTCGGGCTACTCGAGACAGCGCCGTCAGTTACCGCTCTGACGGTGAACACCTCTCTATCTTCTTTCGTACCGTCGCAGATGCTGGAAGGTATGGATTTGTGACCCATTGGTCTTATTTCTCGGCTGTATAATTCATGTACTGATATTGCGTTATCGCGTTTTTTGCAGGAGTCCTTTTTGACCACCTGTACCAGGTGCTGCACCCACACTTCTCCTTCTTGTCAGAGATTAGTCCACCTGCTGGTATAGGTGAGTATTTTCTCTAAACGACATCCTTTTCTTCAATGAGCAGTTGCATTACTGCTAACTCTTCTTCATATTGCTTGTAGCCTTACGAATTGAAGCGGGGACGAGGCCGTCGTTGCGCCACCAGCACTCCCAGCTCTGCCCCCTGCTGCAGCCGGTATGGTAGACTCTACTTTTTGCGTATTTTCTTTATTTCCTGAGCCAACATCTGATTATGATCTATTTTGCAGCAATCACATCGACTCCAGCCCCGTTCGAGTCTTGTATTATAATGCCAGCAGGGCCTTTTTCCAGGCGTCCATCATCCAAAGGTGCCGTGACCAGTCTACGATGCTGAGCGAGTATATCGAGGAGTTTGACGCAGAGACTCCCACATCTGCTGCGGATTTTGCCGCAGAGGTTAACCCTATGCTGGCGAAGCTCATCAACTTTCATGGTGAGGGCGTCTTTGAGTCTTGGGTTAATCGCTGCAGGGAGATCGAGGCTTGCTTTCATGAGCTTGAGCTTAGGCGTCCCGCACCTGAGATTTTAGCTATGAGCACTTAACGGGCTGCATGGATCGCGCAGAGCGCTTCTTACTTCTGCCATCTTGAACAAGAAGTGGCTTTAAAGCAAAGGGAATGTAAAGAAACTTCAAGCGAGTCTGCTCAACTGCATACTGAGGTCGACGCGAACGCTGCCCAGTTGAAAGTTATCTTCGAAGGCCTTCTGCGATGTATCTCTGATGGGTTAATATTGAGGCAGAAGATCGATGTCGTTGAGCGGGATGCACAAGATCGTGAAGTAGCTCAGCGGGCCGTCGAGGAACAACTCTCGTCTTACTTGCAGCAGCGAGCCCAGGTCGAAGCGGAGTTGGCCACGGCAGCTGATCAGGAAGAGGGGCTGAGAGAAGTGCGCGAGCGGCTGACTGGATTATTGAAAGCGCTTTCCTCTCAATAAAATTTTTGTACCATTTGTAATTTTGAATAAAATGTATTTGTTCTTTTATTCTTTCATATGATGTATTTTGTACCCAATCGAATTCATGAATAAAAGATACACGTTCTTCATAATGTCTTGTGTCATCTCTCTGCTTTCTTCTTTCTTGCTGTGTTGTTTGCCCTGTGATTTTAGCAAGTGCGGTTTGTAGATAGTATATAACTGTCAATCTTGTGCTCTTTGTAAGGTAGTGATTGCTTAGAAAACAGGGTTAGGATCTGTCACCTAAGACTTTTCAACTTTATGAGCAGTGAGGGTCTCATAAAGAATTTTCTCCCTACCGGTCGAGAGGATCCTGTAGGTGTAATTTCTCCTTAAGAATCGTGAGGATTCCTAAGTGTGTTTTCTCTTGAAGTTGTAAGGATCTCACAAGAGAATTTACACTCTTACGAGTCGTGAGGACCCGCAAGTGATGGGTAAAGTTGTCTTTATCCGTATTTCACGGAGTCAGGGGTTGCTCTGGATGCTTCCCATGGGTTCACTGCCGTGTTTGGTGAGGACCAGGCTCCGCTCTGGACGTTTTACAGGATACCGTAGTTTAAAGACATCGCGGTCGAGGTTAAGGACATCATAGTCCGTGGATTTAAAGACTCCACAGTCCGTTGTTAGTTTTAAGACATCACGGTCGAGGTTAAGGACATCATAGTCCGTGGATTTAAGGACCCCACAGTCCGTTGTTAGTTTTAAGACATCACGGTCGAGGTTAAGGACATCATAATCCGTGGATTTAAGGACTTTACAGTCCGTTGTTAGTTTTAAGACATCACGGTCAAGGTTAAGGACATCATAGTCCATGAGTTTAAGGACCTCACAGTCTAACGTTAGTTTTAAGACATCACGGTCGAGGTTAAGGACATCATAGTCCATGAGTTTACGGACCTCACAGTCCAACGTTAGTTTTAAGACACCACGGTCGAGATTAAGGACATCATAGTCCATGAGTTTAAGGACCTCACAGTTTGATGTTTGCTCTTGATGCTTCCCATGGGTTCACTGCCGTGTTCGCCGAGGACCAGGCTCCGCTCTGGATGCTTCGCACGGGGTCATTGCCATGCTCTGCGAGGACCAGGATCCGCTCTGGACGTTTTCCACGGGGTCAGAAGTGACATAATCCGCATTCCACGTGGCCAGGAATTTTGCTCTGGATGCTTCCCACGGGTTCACTGCCGTGTTCAGCGAGGACCAGGCTCCGCTCTGGACGTTTTCCACGGGGTCAGAAGTGACATAATCCGCGTTCTACATAGCCAGGAATTTTGCTCTGGATGCTTCCCACGGGTTCACTGCCGTGTTCGGCGAGGACCAGGCTCCGCTCTGGATACTTCACACGGGTTCACTGCCGTGCTCTGCGAGGACCAGGATCCGCTCTGGACGTTTTCCACGGGGTCAGAAGTGACATAATCCGCGTTCTACGTAGCCAGGAATTTTGCTCTGGATGCTTCCCACGGGTTCACTTTCGTGTTCGGTGAGGACCAAGCTCCGCTCTGGATGCTTCGCACGGGGTCATTGCCATGCTCTGCGAGGACCAGGATCTGCTCTCGACGTTTCTCACGGGGTCATTGCCGTGTTCCACGTATCCAGGAATTTTGACTTTATCCGCATTTCACGGAGTCGGGGTTTGACTCTTGGTTATCTGTTCACCGCCGAGTCATGGAACTGGGGGTTGCCGCTGTTCCGCTTTGCTTAATGTTGTGTATGTTGTAATGAGACGAATGTTGAGATGATCTCCAGGCTATCTGTGAACCGTTGAGATTTGGCTTCCTCCTCTGATGAGACTTGGGGAGGAAAGGTGTGGTTCCTTCTTTGTTTGCGCCCCTGGATTGTATACAGGGATTGGTGTGATAAAACCTGTAGGGCATAAATTTCATTTTTATTTTTATTTTATTTCTTTCCGCGATGCTCTTTCATTTCAGCTTTTTATATCGCGAAGGTCGCGATTGCCCAATCATTTCGGCTATTTTTGGCGATGCCCAATCATTTCGGCTATTTATTTTATTTTTACTCGCTGCTTTTTATTGCGAGTTGCCCAATTTTTTCGGCTATTTGTTTTATTTTTACTCGCTGCTTTTTATTGCGAATTGCCCAATCATTTCGGCTATTTTGCATGCATACATTTTTACTTGCTGATTTTGTTGCAAGCTACCCCATCATTTCGGCTATTTCGTATGCATGTGTGGCTTGCTGGCTTTTCGCTGCAAGTTTGGGATTAGATACTGATTTCGGCATCAGCACCGCTACAACTAGGATATTGCCAAGAGCGAATCATCATTTGCCTCTGTCGATATCGAACAAAGGTGGCTTAGCGAATAGGGTTAGGATCCTGTCGACTAAGGCTTTTGACTTCTTGAGCCGTAAGGGTCTCATAAAGGTATTTCTCCCTACGAGTCGTGAGGATCTCGTAGGCGCGTTTTCTCCCTAGGAATCGTGAGGACTCCTAAGTGTATGTTCCCTTATAAGTCGTAAGGATCTTACAAGAGTACTTTCTCCTTATAAGTCGAGAGGACTTACAAGGGCTGTTCACCGTGTAGACATATCCCTAGTCACGGATGGGACTTTGTTAGGGAAATATTTATTCGCGCCCGTGGATTGTATACAAGGGTCAGCATTGAGCCGCTTGTAGGGAAGTATTGGAGGTTGTGGGGGCTGCTTAAGAACAGGTTCAGGTATCTGTAACTTAAGACTTTTGAATCTTATGAGCCGTGAGGGTCCCATAAGAGGGTTCTCCCTACGGGTCGAAAGGATCCCGTAGGTGTAATTTCTCCTTAAGAATCGTGAGGATTCCTAAGTGTGTTGCTCCCTTGTGAGTCGTAAGGATCTCACGCGGGTGATTTCTCCTCACAAGGTCGAGAGGACCCTGTAAGTTTCTTTTAATGAGATTGCGCCCTTTCGAGTTTTCACAAACACTCGCCGATAGTCCTGTTGTTTTTACTCACGGAGCCCTTTCGGGTTTTCATCCGTTCCCACTTTGCTTATGGACATACCGTTTTCCGTTTTCTTATTCTTTCTTTTTTTTTTAAACGAGGTTGCGCCCTTTCGGGTTTCCATAAGACTCGCCGGTAGCCCTGTTGTTTTTACTTACGGAGCCCTTTCGGGTTTTCATCCGTGCCCACTTTGTTTATGGACATACCGTTTTCCTTTTTTTTTTGTTTTTTCTTTCTTTTCTTCTCTTTTTTTTGTATCAGCTTCGGGATGCTGCAATCCACCGTAGTTTATCGACATCTCGGTCAACAGCTAATTTTAAGACATAGTGGTCCGTCGTTAGTTTAAGGATGTTTCGGTCCGCTGTTAGTTTAAGGACGTTTCGGTACGCTGTTAGTTTAAGGATGTTTCGGTCTGCTGTAAAGTAAGCCGGTTACTACTTATAGAGTTTAGGCTTAGGAAGATAGCGAGCGGACATAGTTGCCGTCATCTATCATTGACCTAGGCCGTGACTCGTCAAGCGTATACTTCTTCAGGAAGCGACCGTTTATTGGCCTAAAAGATCTTTCACCATGCATGTCCATGAGTAGATAGGCTCCACCCTGGTAGACCTTGTCTATGATGTACGGGCCTTCATAGTTCGGCTCGAATTTTCCCCGCTTGGCGCGATTGGGGATCATACGTCTTTTGACCACTAGCACGAGTTCGCCTTGGTGGAATGTCCTTGGCTTGGTCAATCTTTCATATGAGCGCGTCATCTTTGCTTTATAAGCTTTCAGATTTTGCTGTGCCAGGAGCCGGGTTTCATCAAGGGCATCGAGTTCCTCAAGCCGAAGATGAGCATTCTCTTCGTCCGTTAGCTCATAATGGACTGCCACTCGTAGAGAGGGTAACTCTATCTCGAGGGGGAGTACCGCTTCTGTACCGAATACCAATGTGTACGGCGTTGTGTTCGTGGCCGTCTTGAACGTAGTTCGATATGCCCAGAGAGCTTCATGGAGTCTCTTGTGCCGGTCCTTCTTATTTCGGGACACCGTCTTCTTCACGATCTTCGTCAAGGTCTTGTTTAAAGCCTCCGCTAGACCGTTGGCTCGTGGATTATAAACTGAGAAGTATCTCCAGTCTATGTTGTGCTGTTATGCGAAGCGGCTGATCTTGTGGCTTTTGTAGGCTGGCCCGTTATCGGAGATGATCCGTCGCGGAGTTCCAAACCGATAAATAACGTGCATCTTGAAGAAGTGGAGGATATTCTCCGTCTTCACCTCCCTCAGTGATACTGCTTCTGCCCATTTGGAGAAGTAATCAGTTGTCGCCAAAATGAAACGATGTCCTCTGGACGATGCCGGTTCGATAGGGCCGATTATGTCAGTTCCCCACATTTCGAACGGCTAGCTAGCCACCGTTGGATATAGTGGATTTGGATGCCGATGGATAAAGTCCCCATGAATCTGTCATGAGTGGCATTGCTTCGCATACTCGAGGCAGTCCTGGATCATCGTGGGCCAATAATAACCCATCCGTTTGATCTTCAACTTCATCTTCGGGCCTGCTTGGTGAGAACCGTAGAGTCCGTCGTGAACTTCTTGGACGACTCTTTTCGCCTCTTCAGGTCCCAGGCATCTCAACCACAGAGAATCAAACGAGCTCTTGTACAGAGTATCATTGACGAAGGCGAAAGATAAGGCTCGCTTCATGAGCTGATGTTTTGAGGACGCATCTTCAGGTGTTCGACGGGATTTGATAATGACTTCTCTCCAATTCTCAGCCTTTTCCTGGTCTTTTATTTGCATAGCCATTTGCTCAGTCGCTCCTTTTTCTTAGGACGACTCCGGAGATATTTCCGCCAGCGCAAGAACCCGACGGTTTTGCACAACGATTCTTACGTCATCGAGGTTCTCGTCGGTCAGTTCTTTAGCGAGCTTAGCTAGCGCATCCGCTTTGCTATTTTTTGCACGTGGTATGCATTCCAAGATGTAGGAAGGTATTTGGGTCAGCAGTTGCTGCACTCTCTCGCCATACTTTACCAGTTCTGTTTTGCACGTTTGATAGTCGCCGTTTACTTGACTAACGACAAGTTGGGAGTCTCCGTATATGAGGAGGTTTTCAATTCCCATGTTGATGGCGATCTCGAGGCCTGCTATCAAAGCTTCATACTCGGCTTCATTGTTTGTCCTCGGTTCTGTTAAGGAGAAATCAAAGCGTATTATCCCTCCTTGTGGTGTCACGAAGATAAGGCCTACCCCTGATTTGATTATGGACGTGTTCTGTTTGCGATTCTTCATGGAAGACGCTCCATCAAAATAAAGTTCCCATCGGGTATCACTACCGTCGATCGCATCAAACGCATGTTCGTCTGGCAGTTCGCAATTCAAGGGAGAATCGGCCGGTATCGGATGTTCGGCGAGGAAATCGGCGATGACCTGGCCTTTCACCGCCTTAAGAGACTGGTAAGTTATTGCGAACTCCATTAAAATCAAGGCCCATTTAGCGAGCCGACCTGTCAATATGGCCTTTGACATCAAATATTTGAGAGGGTCCACCTTCGATATGAGACGGGCTTCATGCGCCAATGCATAGTGCCGGAGTTTCGTTATCGTGAAGATCAACGCCATGCAGTGTTTTTCGATGGGAGAATAATTGCTTTCTGCCCTCAGGAGAACTCGACTCAAGTAATAGAGAGCTCTTTCTTTCCCTTGGTCGTTCTCTTGTGCCTATAATGCGCCTAAGGAACCTTCGAGGGCTGTTGTATAAAGAATAAGGGGCTTTCCCTTGACCGGAGCGGCCAACACTGGCGGGTTCTGCAAATACTGCTTGATTTCGTCCAGCGCGCCTTGGCATTTATGATCCAAGACGAACGGGGTTCCCTTCTTCATCAGGTGACTATAAGGACGACACTTGCCAGAGAGATTGGTTATAAATCGCCAGATATACGTGAGCTTCCCTTAGAGAGACCGCAATTGTTTGAGAGTCCTTGGCGGAGGCATTTCCATGATCGCCTTGATCTTTGACGGATCTATCTCGATACCTCGGTATCGGACGATGAATCCTAGGAATTTACCCGAGGACACCCCGAACGCGCATTTGAGAGGGTTCATCTTCAAATTGTATTGCCGAAGACGTTGAAATATGATCTTCAGATATTCGAGATGTTCCTCGTATGATTTGCTTTTAACCATGAGGTCGTCGATATAAAATTCAACGATTTCATGTATGAGGTCATCGAAGATCCTCGTCATGGCCCTCTGATAGGTGGCACCGGCGTTCTTTAGACCGAAGGGCATCACCTTGTAGCAGAATATACCCAAAGGGGTCCGGAAAGCGGTGTGCTTCTGGTCTTCGGGATGCATCTTTATCTGATTATATCCTGATGAGCCGTCCATGAAGGAGAAAACTTCGTGAGTGGATGTGTTATCTATCATCAGCTCAGTGACCGGTACTGGAATCGTCCTTCGGGCAGGCTTTATTGAGATCCTGAAAGTCTACGCAGATGCGCACCATCTCATTCTTCTTCATTACTAGGACGATGTTGGCGATCCAATCAAGATACTGAACTTCTTGGATAAAGCCGGAGTCGATTAGTTTCTTGACCTCGGCGTTGATACTCATTTCAAGCTCGAGCCGCATTCTTCTCGGTGCTTGTTTGATTGGCTTGATGTCCGGGGATATTGCCAATTTGTGGACAGCAATCTCTGGATCTAATCCTGACATTTTGGAATAGTTCCATGCGAAGCAATCTCTATGCTGCATAAGCACGTCTTTTAGCGCAGCCATCCTTTCTTCAGATAACAGCCCACTGACGAATGTCGATCGCGGGTCATTTTCCGTCCTCAAATCAATTTTCGTGAGGTTATCTGCAGTAGTGTGTATTCCATCTTCCAGCTCTTTCGGTGCCGGTGGCAACTCTGAGATCACCTTGTCATCATTGTTTTCGAAGCACCAGGGGAGGTCATCCATATTCTCGGGCTCTTCTTTTGATAGTGTTATCATATGACAGGTACGAGCTCGCTTCCAAGACCGATGTTGATCTGGTTCTACTCTCGCTGCATGGGCGGCTTTTGGTTCGTGCCTCTGCGGCGGAGTTATCCTCCAACTGCTGGATAGAGCGAACTTGCCGAGCTGATATTGGTCTTCAACCCAGTTCTTGAAGGTGAAGCAGTCTTCGAGAGAATGTCCTATCGCTTGGTGATAAGAACAATAGTCTGGGTAAGAGACCTCATTGGCTTGCTCGGGGTGTTTAGACTCCATAAGTGTAATCATTTGATGTCTTATGGCAAGATCAAGTATCTTCTTTGTCTTGTCTTGAGGAAAAGAGTATGCTCGACTCATCTTCTTCATAAGGGACAAATCCGGACCGCTCGATTCTCGATCGCGTGACTTCTTGGTCCCGCTTTGTCGCTGTCGAACGCCTTTTCCGCTCTTTGACTTGTTTCTGCCTCTGCGTCGGGCCTTTTGTACAACAGGTTGACAGGGAGGGGCATTTTCATCTTTCGCAGCCTGTTGAAGAAGGCGTTGAGTTCTGGCTTTCTTATAGATGGCCATTTCACGATTATGGTCGTCTCGAACTTTTTGACCAGCTTCCCTTATAAGCTTGTCCATTTGTTCTTCGAACGACGGACTGGGCATTTTCACGTCGGAGGCTCTTTCTGGTTCAGGGTTAGCATTCTCCCATTGAGCATATCCTTCTTCATCAAAGTCATGTACGACATAGCAGTCGCGGAGTAGCTCCCGTTTCTTGGACCGAACATATCCAAGCCCGATCGCTTCCATTCTCCCGTTGGGCAACTTGCGCTGAGTTCCGGGAACGTTCCAGATCCTGTCATAGAACTTAGCTTTTCGAGCGGTCTGTTTGAAGGGTATCCCTTGGCGCTTCAATAGCCTTTTCAAGACTTCTGTGTAATATCTAGGCAGACGGATGGGCTGAGGCCTGTCAAGTGTAGAATCCGCGCCATGCCAAACTTCTTTCTCCACTCTTGTTTCCGTGGATCAGTAGAATAGGATTGCCTGTTCACCTTTTTGCCTGGGAGGGACGTAAAATGTTTGTAGCTCTTGCACGCTATAAACTTCAAGTGCGTCGAGATCTTTATAGTGCTCCTGCGGAATCATGGTAATTTGCGAACTCTAATTATCACCAGCGAATGCTTGTATTGGTGGCCGAGCGGAGAATACAGCATGGACCTCATCTTCCGAGTCGCTGTCAAAGATCAACATAGGAGCGGATGGTCCCAGCTTGTTGTACTGGGGTGGATATGAATAAACTATCTCTTCCTCTTCCTCAGTATCACTCCTGATGACAGGAATGGTGGTGATAGCTTTGTTCTCCGGTTTGCAACATCTCTCTGTCCTCGAAATCTGGCAAAAAGTATTTTGCATGTTTGTACTTGCGGACTTCGTTCACGGAGAATGGGTTCAGCTCTCCTGTTACGGTATTCTCGAGACCATCCTTAAAGTATTTCATACATTGATGTTGTGTAGAAGGGATGATGTTGTACTCGTGTAACCAAGGCCGGCCAAGCAAAGCGTTATAGCATGTCTTGGCGTCAATGACATGAAATTTAATATCCGTGACAAGTAGCCTGAATCGTAATGTCAATATCATAGACCCGAGAGTCCGCGATGACTGGGAGTCAAAACCGGAGATGATGATTTTATCACGAGTGAGATGCTGGACGCTCATGCAGATTTCCTTCAACACTCGCACGTTGAGAAGATTGACGGAAGACCCATTGTCGACCAGGATTTTACCTATCTTTATATCGTGGCAGTACCCTGAGACATAGAGGGGACGGTTGTGCTCACACGTCCCAAGGAGGAGGTCTTCGTCGCCGAAGGTGATATCGGCTGTGCGTACTTCTTCCAGCTCGTCCTTCATCTTTTCTTCGGCGAGAAAAGCTTGGAATTGCTCTGATTCTTGTAGCGCCTTGATCAATGAATCTCTTGCTTCTTTGGATAGTAAAAGGGCGTCGAGAACGCTGAGCTGCGAAGGTAACTTCCTCAAGTGTGCCAGAACGTTGTAGTCCACCTTGTTCTTCTTTGGCGGGTCCTTGACAGTCAGCTCTTTCATGACTTGGTCATCCAGGGCGATATCCTCAGAGACCTTTTCTTTTCCCTTATCTTTTCTATTCGTGGGTCCGAGATTCTTTTCTGGAAGCGTGCGATTGTGCAGCTGAATGTTTTCACAGGCCTTCGGTTCTTCCTCCCTCCCCAAGGTGGATTCTTTAAAGAGAGGGCCAATAGCCATCTCTTCGTCAGAGTCGCTTCCGAAAGTGAGAACCTGCGATCCCCCGGTGTTTACCATGCGACAGTTACCGGTAGTTCTTTTATGCTCCTCGGTCGCAGTTCTTTGCTCCCGACGAGTTTTGCGTTTCATCCGCTTAAAATATTGCCGGTGAGCAACATATCCCTGCCACCATCTTTTTACAGCGTCGCATTCTTCGGTATAGTGCGAAATCTTTCGATGATATAAGCAGTAGCTAGGATGTGTTTCTGCTTCACCGGGAGTGTTTCCTTCAGAGGGTGGTAGCTTCATTCCCATTGATATGGCTTTAGAAAACCTTTTCCTCGTCTTGAACTTGTTTTTATCCACGACGGATGTTCCTTGATTCCGCGGGAGTGTCTCGACTCTTTCGTCTAGTCGTCGGCGTTTAGCTCTTTCAAATATGGCTATCTCACGCTCCCGATTGGCTTTACTTTTCAGATGAATATCATTCAGGAAGGCGTCGATCATTTCGTCTGACGGCCATAGAAGTTCCGGCTCGGGACCTGTCCCCAGTCTCTTTGTGCAGGGAGCTTCTTCATTGTCTAGCGATGAATGAAAGATCACATGGCAACTTGCTACGTAATCCTCAGATCTGTCCGACAATTCTTCTCCATCATCTCCGTCTTCAAGAACATGGCTGAGGAACTCTTGGAGCGTGATTGAAGTCCGCGCCTTCTGGTTATACTCTTCCAGCGTGTCAATCTGCTTCTGTAAGTCCGTGCGCTTGTCGCCAGGCTTCACGGGCTTCTTGGATTTCTTCTTCTTTTTCGAAGATTTTGACGGCTGGGTGTGAACACTTTGGCTATCACCACCAATCTTTGGAGTTGGGCGCGGCTTCAGCATCCCTTCGATGATCTGGGGTTCCATCGGATTGTTGGGCATGTCTGGAGATCATTCAGCACCCTTTTGGTTTTGGCCGAAAGAACGACCTCCCATGGAGCTTCTCCAACAAAAGAGCACGTTGCCCCTGGTGTGTCCATCTTCTTAGGAGTGTGCGGTTGTGGTGGGCTCACTTTCCACTTTTCAGACAGCGGAAACTTGCCTTGTAGGTACTGATCTTCGATCCATCCCTTAAAGACGAAGCAATCTTCGATCGGATGGCTTACCGTTTGGTGGTAAGGGCAACAATTGGGATTATTCACTTCGCTGGGTTGCGGTGGTCATCTTGGATTCGGCAAATTGATAAGCCTGTTGCGCATTGCCAGCTCGAACAACCTCTTCGTTTATCCCGCGGGAATGAGTAAGGGCGCTTCATTTTCTCATTGTAATAGCGCCGTCTCTCCTCCAATTGATCCGTTAGTCTTGGAGCACTGGGCTGCTGTTGGGTGTTCGTAACGAAGGTCGCCTTCCCTTTACCCTTTTCGTTCCGCGGCTCCGGTTTCGGAGGAGACGGTCTGTGACCCATCTGATCCATCTAGGCTAGCTTGTCGATTAAAGCCTAGAATGTGGTCGGTTTGAAGAACATCATAAACTGTGAAATAGTTGCAAGAGGGTCTAGGGTGCCCACGAACATGCCCATCGCTGGTGCTTCGTCGATGCGCTGTTCATACTTTGACCACAGATTTCGCCATAGTATTGCGTATTGAACCCAAGTTTCGCCCGGCTTCACCCTGGCATTGATCAATGCCGTTATTAGGGTGCGTTCACTGGCACTTGCAAATCGCTGGGTGAACAATAACTCCATTTCTGCGAAAGTTTTGACAGAGTCGTTTGGAAGTTCGGAGTACCACTCAAACGCCGTTTCCGACAACCTGCCGACGAATTGGCGGAGCAAAAGCTTATCATCGCCCCCGGTGTTGCCGCACAGAGCTCTGAACTGGGCGACGTGCTGGTGGGGATTGCCCATCCCCTTGTACACATGGTCGCTCAGTTTTGACGACTTGGCCGGCCGCTTCATTTGCCTGGTGAACTCGTATTTGTTGAGCAATATAATCATCCAGGGCGGCCTTAGAAATGGTTTCCTCCTTGGCTGCTGAAAGAGCCGGCAGGGGATTCGATGTTTCTCCTCTGTCATCTTTAATAATGATCGGAGGGTCTTTGGCTGAAGGATCCGGCTGTATCATCATCCCGACCATGTCTTGGAAGAGAAGTGCCATTCGCTTTATGTTAGCCGCTTGCTCCGCGGCTTCTTTGTCCTTCTTTTCGAGGACTCTGCGAAGGAAGTCAGCATCGGTTTCTTGTTCATAACGCTGCTATGATGACGCCTCCGGGCTTTCTTTTGGTCCGGTGAGTGTGGCCATTGCAGTCAGCATCTCCTGAAGCTTCTGCTGTTGCTGTTCCTGAGCGCTTGTGATGGATCGGGTGAGTGGTCGGTGCCCCGTAGAAGCGCGGCTAACTTCCTTCCCGGATGCCATGTAAATAGTATGGACCGTTATGCCCCCAGACTTAGAGCGTTTGGGCTCAGTGCCTTTGACATTTGTCGCAGACATGTGGATCTTCTCCGGCCTTCGCTTCTTATGAGCGGTCAAAGTTGAGGGGGCCGTCGCAGTGGGCACCCGATAGCTTTTCGTGGCTTGGCAGGATGGCTTTCTTCTTATTGATCCTTCGCCCTTTTCTGTCGGCGAGGGTAATCTTGATCAACTACTGAGTTCCGAGCCTGCCGCCAAACTTTGTAGATTTTGGAGGACAGCCGTTGAGGGGACTGTTCTGGCTTTGCTTCCACAACATTTTCCATAGATGGAGGGGATCTTTTCAGTACGGCAGTAGGAGAATTCCTGCGCACCCTATTCAGCAGCTCAAAACTGTTCCCGATTGGAACAGCAGCATTAATTTCCACCGTTGGAGCTGGTGGAGTTAGCCCAGAAGAGGAGTTGCCCCCGGCCTTCCTTACTCGGCGCCAGTGGCGACGTCGAGCGTGTCGAGCTGATGGAGTTGGCTCGGTGACGGGGATGGCTTTGTCTTACCCCCTGTTCAGGTGAGGGGTTGTTGCTGGTGTCAGCCTGTTGAAGACTGATGTCCTTTGAGTAGCAGGAGCGCGAGTGGGAGTTGGGACAGTCAGTCTTGTAAAGACCGACCCCTTGGCAGGAGTAGCCACCTTGATGACTTTAGGAGCAGAGTTGGTTACTCTCTTCGGAATAACCTTCTCTGGGATTGCAGGCTTCATTGTGGGCCCACAGAAATTTTGGCCCAATCTGGAGAAGACCGAGGCGCCGGTACTGGACGACCCGTTGAGAGGGGCCGCAGTAGCTGTAAGCCGATCAAAGACCGACTTCTTGGGAGCTTCTGGTACGGACACGGGGGTACTGAAGCTCATCGGCGGAAGCATGGTTCCGAAAAACAATCCCATGGTGGCTTGAATGACCTGTTCCACGGGCATCGTGAACAGGGAAGCCGCTTGGGGCCCGTAGGCTATGCCCCCAGTTGAGGCAGGACTTGGGTTGCAGTTGCATGTAGAACACTTTGAGAAGGTGAACACCATTGATCTTTGGCTTTCTGCACCAAGCAAAATGCCAAATCTTAGTACCTCGAAACCCAAGGGCAACCATTAGCTAACCGTGATTCGTTCGCGAACACGACATACGAAGTGTGGAGTGGAAAGAGGAAAAGGTCCCACCGGGCGTGCCAGAATCTGTTCCCCGCCGAATCACGGAGACGCGACCGCGTAGGCCCGTCTTGCCTGAAATTCGGGGCAGATGCTAATTGGTGCTATCCGTCCACCTCTCCGAAGATGCCAAGTTGATTTATGGCACCATGTATCGAAGGTTTAAATGGATGTGGCCGATGTAGCAGACTTTGTCAGATTCCCCCTCACGGTGAGGGGTTTTTGATTGTGGGGACGCTCTTCCCTGCAGGCGCAAGCCCCTGCAGTTA
The DNA here is from genome assembly GCA_030015575.1 of Agapanthus africanus. Classification (NCBI taxonomy): domain Eukaryota; kingdom Viridiplantae; phylum Streptophyta; class Magnoliopsida; order Asparagales; family Amaryllidaceae; genus Agapanthus; species Agapanthus africanus. The sequence continues at coordinate 452,166,991 of CM057349.1, read as the reverse complement.
ATTACGCTACGACATCGCGGTAACAACTTTCTCCTTCTCCATGTGGTCACTTCGTGTCGTGGGTGTTTGTTTAGTTTGTTGTTGCCCGTGGATTGTATACGGAGACTAAGTAATGTTGTCGCCCGTAGGGCATGGACTAATCCAAATCCGTATCTTTCTTAGATTTGGGTTTGGGGGTTTGGATTTAAGGATACGTTAGCCTCATTTGAGACTAAGATCAACTTAAACATTAGTTAAGGATACGTTAGTCTGATTTCAGACTAAGATCAACTTAACAGGATCGTTTAGGTCCAACAAAAGAGCAATTGGGTTCTGTTGTTTAGTTTAATGACATTGCAGTCGATAATTAGTTTAAGGACATTACGGTCCAATGTTAGTTTAAGGACATCTCGGTCCAGGTTAAGGACATCATAGTCCATGGGTTTAAGGACTCCACAGTCCAATGTTAGTTTAAAGACATCACGGTCGAGGTTAAGGATATCATAGTCCGTGGATTTTAAGGACTCCACAGTCCGATGTTAGTTTTAAGACATCACGGTCGAGATTAAGGACATCATAGTCCATGGATTTAAGGACTCCACAGTCCGATGTTAGTTTTAAGACATCACGGTCGAGGTTAAGGACATCATAATCCATGAGTTTAAGAACCCCACGGTCCGTAAAATGTGTGGTTGTCGGGACCCGTCACCTCTTTGAAGACGTTGAGGAATTACAACGACAAATATCAAAGGAGTGAAGAGATGTACCCTTGAACCGATGTGAGTTGTTTGAAAGAGCAGATGTGCTTAGTTCAATATAAGTTGAGGACTTATGGCCAGAATTGGGCTAAATCCAATTAAAATGTTTTAACATTTTATTTTGTTCTGGCTATTAAGCTTTTATTTGGGCTCAGCCCTTTTAATAATGCTGGGCATTGGGCTCTGAAATTTTTTTGTCTTATATTGAATGCATAGCATTCATCAGAACAAAGTATGTTCTGACAGAGCGCCACGTGGCGCACTAGGCACTTTGCGCCAGTCAAAGAGCGCATTGCGCTTCTGTCGGGTAGCGCACACGAAGAGGACACGTATCGCGCTCAGCGCTAAGCGCTAGTTTGTTAGCGCATTGCGCTTTTAATTTATGAGCGCGCTGCGCTAGTTTATGGGTGCGCCAGTGTGTGACACGTGGCGTGCTTGGCTCTGAGCGCCAACCCAAGAGCGCAGTGCGCTGTTTCCAGGAGTGCAAAGCGCAGATCGTGTTTATGGTTGACACGTGGTATGTTTTGGCGCTGAGCGCCGGTCCAAGGAGCGCAAGGGCGCAGTTCATAAGTGCAAGGCACTGTCTAATAGCGCAAAGCGAATTTTGATTAATTTTAAGATCAAAGAACAAATTTATGTTCTTCAAAGGAGGCTTTGCCTCAAGATCCAAGAACAAAAGTTCTTGTTTTTATAAAGGCTCTGTCTTTATAGATCAAAGATCTGTCAATGAAGTAAAATACTTCTTTTGTTTATTATATATATATATATATATATATATATATATATATATATATATATATGATTAGATCTTTTGATCTTTTCGTTTTAATCAATGACCTTGGTCTTTTTATAGATCTAAGATCTTTTTAGAAGATGCTTCTTCTTTTTACGAGATGGTTTCATCTCTGTTGTTCAAGAATTAATTCTTTACCTTGAAGAAATGATCTTCTTTTGCTAAAGGCTTGCCTTTTTTTTCTTTGAGTTTTCTCAAAGTTTGCAGAGGGTTTTTTCTTTATGAGACTTGAAGTCCTAGGGCCTTTATATAAAGCCAATTTGTTAAATCAGTTTAAGAGATCTTTCTCTGATTGATTTGGGAATATTTCCCACCGTTGGATCTTTGATCCTAAGGCTTCTGTTTTACAGAAAATAATCTTCTTATTTTAATAAGATTGAAAAATCTTTCCATAACAGAATTTTAGTTTTGATTAATAATTTATTATTAGTAGATCTTTAGATCTGACGGTAGGGGAATTTTTAATTCTAGCGCTGCCGCATCTTGCGCTAGCGCACCCGTGTTAGACACGTGGCGCGCAGCGCAACTGCGCTAGCGCACCCGCGCTAGCGCACCCGTGTTAGACACGTGGCGCGCAGCGCAACTGAAGTATTGCTTCAACTTTTAAATTTTGAATTTTGAAACAGAGCTTTGCTCTGATTGGGGGTGTGCTGCCTAGGGTGTAGCACTCCTGGCGCTGGCGTATTTGCTTTTGACACGTGACGCGCATCGCGCAGCGCACGGGATCTGAAGCGTTACTTCAATTTTTGAATTTTGAAATTCAAAACAGAGCTTTGCTCTGATTGGGGGAAACAGAGTTCGAGTTCAAGTTTAGATTTGAGTTTGGATTCGAGTTCATGTCTTTTTCATAGGAATTGATTTAAACCGTTAAAAATCTTATGTTCGGGAGAAATCGGCAACTGCTGCATATGGACGGCAGGATTTGTGTCTTTTTCCAAGATAATTGCCATTGATAACACCGTTAAATTGTCTAACCTGAATAGGCAAGCACTCACTTTCTCCAGCTCCCTGGGGCTCAAGAGAATTGATCGTGCTTGAACCTATACTAATCTAGAGTCCTTAATATTGTTTAGATATCTCAAGGGGTTTTTATGAAAAATACTTTAATATAGTTTAAAAATAAATCTCGATGGTGATTTATAACATTTAGTGTTTTCATGACATGTATTTTAATTGTTGTGGTGTTTTGGTGATAAAACCTAGTTTTTTGAAAGTTTATGGTATTTTTATGAAAACTAGCCCTTTTAGAAACTTGGTGGTATTTTATTAAAAATTCTAATCTTTCATTTAAAAAAATAGTTTTTTAATTTGTTTTTATTGAAAATACGTATTTATGACTTTTATATAACTTTTCAAAAATTAGTTTTGTTAAGAAAAGCCGCATTTCTTAAAAACTGTATTTTTATTTCCTTTCGAGACCGAATATTCCGTGAGCAGTTCTGCATATCGCTCTACTATCCTAAGGATGTGCGATAATCTGCACCATCCATTAGCGGGTCCCCTAACGAGAGTTGTAGAGGCGTAATTGCCAAGGATTTTGAAATACCGATCAAAAGAAACCTGTTTTGTAAAGGTGTGGTATTTTAATGAGAAAGCTATATTTTAAATTAGCTCTATATTTAGAACATCGTGCTATGTAACCATAGTGTGTGTGTGGGGTAGGACGTTACCCCATGAAGTTTTCCTAATGGTATCTTTTTAACCTTTATTGAAATGAGGGTTATACTAAAATTCATGGTATTCTAATGAAAAGTTCATTATATATTTGTTTCACATGAAATTTTGGTTAAACTAAAAACGGAATGATGGGAAATAAGGTTAAGATTAATATAGGATGTTAGTTTGATCTAAGTTGCTTATCAAGTGGAATACAAAAATTAAAAAGAAGATTACATTGGAGATAACTCCACTTTTATAGATTTGTTTTAGAAATTTGTTTTGAGGTAGAAAAGGATAAAGATGAAAGAATTACATGTTTTAGGTGGTTAACAAGAGATCGAAGAAGCCTTCGAGGGTCATGGTTTCATCGGAGATAATCCGGTCGTCGAGATTGGTTTGCTACTCCACTTGGGGGGCTTAACTCCACTTGACACTAAGAGAATTTCAAAGAATTTTAGCTAGAAATTTCAGAATGGGAAAGAGCTAGGACATGGGGTGGTTTTTATAGTGAAGAATTAGGGTTTGAGAATTAAAAATGTGGATTTAAAGGATTAAATAGTGTTAAATGGTGAATTGAAGGGTCTCTATTTGATTACAGGAAAATCAAACAGTGCAGGGGAGTTGAGGGAAGTCGAAGGGGTGTGTGTGCAAAGCACGGGAGGGGTGGTTGGGGCATCTTGGACCGTCGGTAGCGGCCAAATGATGAAAACGGGCGGTCGAGATTTAGGCAATCACCTCGAGATTCGTGCCACGTGGTGAAATCAGTATGTACACATCATTGCACCTGTTTGATTTCTCTGGAACTTTTTGTTTCTCCGTGTACTGCACGTGTAAATTTTGGCCTTCCGAAAAATTAAAAAGAAAAATCTAAAAAATAACCGTGTCTGATGAGAATCGAACACATAAGCTATGTCACAGCAGTGCAGAGACTTTACCAGTGAGCTACAAGTTGCTTCTTGCTTTCATTTAACAAAAATAACTTTTAACTCTTACACAGGCTATAATACCCTTTACTAAGAAATACAAGAAATTTATGTACAGTGATTTTCAGAGTCGTTACATTCTACCATTCTTACAAAAAATTTTGTCCTCGGAATTTACAATTATATAGGGACTAATTTTCAAAAAGGTAAGGGTATCGTGTACGTATATCCTCTTCTTTTTACAAAGTTGATTCTCCTGGAGAATCCTTTCTCCACATTACTCGGACCAAGTTTACTTTCTTGTTCTGTAATATTTTCATCTTTCGGTCCAGGATCTTAACTGGTTGTTGCTCGCAGATTAGATCAGTTTGTACCGTGAGCTCTGAGTGATCAAGTATGTAGCTGGGGTCTCTCACATATCGTCTTAGCTGGGAAATGTGGAATACGTTGTGCACTCCTTCCAATGTGGATGGTAGTGCCAAGCGATACGCCATTTCTCTAACTCGTTCGAGTATGTCGAACTGTCCTATGTATCTTAGACTTAATTTACTCCTTTTGCCAAAACATATCACTCCTCTGTTTTGAGAGATCTTCAGAAACACGTGGTCTCCGGGTTGAAACTCTAAGTGGCGACGCTTTGCATCTGCCCAATGTTTCTGTCGGTCTTTGGGCTATTTGCATCCTTTCCCTGATCGTGTGAACTATGTCCACAGTTGCCACGATCATCTTTGGTCCAAGGAGTTCAAGATCTCCAATGTCATCCCAACTCAGCGGGGAATGACACTTCCGTCCGTAGAGTACTTCGAATGGTGACATCCCAATGCTTGCCTGATAGCTGTTGTTGTATGAAAACTCCACAAGGTGTAGGCGATCTTCCCACAATCCTCTGAAGTATAACATACAGGCTCTTAGCATATCTTTTAATATCTGAATTGTTCGCTCGGACTGTCGTGCTAAAATTCAGACTCGTTCATAGGCCAGCTTGCAGACTCTGCCAGAACTGTGATCGGAATCTTGTATCACGAGCGGAGATGATGCAAACAAGTACTCCATATAATCTCACGATCTCCTGCATGAGTTTATGGGTATCAAATATGGTACATCTTGAAGGTTTAAATCTTACTTTAGATTCATACTCACCTCCATGTACTTCTTTGCTAACGTCTCGGTTGACTGGCCAACTCTGAATGGAATAAAGTGAGCCAACTTGGTGAGTCGATCCATAATAACCCAAATTGCATCATTACCCTTCGTGCTGTGAGGGAGAGAAGTCACAAAGTCCATGGTAATGTACTACCATTTTCATTCTGGTATTGGTAACGGCTGAATTAGGCTAGCAATTCTGTGATGTTCAGCCTTCACTTGCTGACACACCAAATACTTGGCTATGCTCCTTGCTACTTTGCGCTTCATTCCATACCACCAGTAGTGTTTTCGTAGATCCTTGTACATCTTCGTGGCACCGGGGTGTATCGAATATGGTGAGTTATGAGCTTCTTTCATTAACTCTTCTCGAATAGGTCCGACGCATGCATAAACGACTTCCATATCGCAAGGATCCATCTTCGTGGATGATGAAGTCAGTTCGAAGTCCACTTTCTACTTATTCTCGGATCTTTTGTAGCTTGGCATCATTTGCTTGAGCTGCCTTGATCTAATTTACAAGAGTGGACTGGACTTGTAAGTTCATCAAAGATGAAGCGTTACCTGGCACCACTACTTCAATCTTTAATCCATGTAGTTCTTGTTCTAGTCTCCACTGAGCGGTGAGATTCATTGCTAATGGTTGGAGACTAAGTGCATTAGGAACTACGTTCACCTTTCCAGGATGATACTGTAGGTTGATGTCGAAGTCCACCATGAGTTCTAGCCATCTTCTCTGCCGCATGTTGAGTTCCTTCTGAGTAAATACATACTTAAGACTTTTATGGTCAGTGTATATTTCCACTTGTTCTCCCAACAGATAGTAGTGCCAAATCTTGAATGCGAAAATGAAGGTTGCCAATTCTAGATCATGTGTTGGATAGTTGTGTTCATGTACCTTTAACTGTCTTGATGCAAAAGCTATGACTTTTTCATGCTGGTGTAGCACATCCTAATCTTTTACTGGACGCATCACAATACACAACGAATCCGCCAGATTGATCCGGTATTATAAGAATTGGTGCTGAGGTTAACCTCGACTTGAGTTCTATAAAATCCTTTTCACATGCTTCTGACCACACGAATGCTTTATCTTTACGTGCGAGCTTGGTCAGGAGTGCTGCGATTTTTAAGAATCCTCCGATGAATCGTCGGTAGTATCCTGCTAAGCCTAAGAAACTTCTTATATCTCTCACTGTCTTTAGTGTCGGCCACTCGCTGACAACTGACACCTTAGCTGGATCTACAGAGATTCCTTCATCTAAAATAAATTGTTCGGGATCTAGCCAAAATTCACACTTGCTGTACTTGGCGCTGATATTGTCGCAATGTCTCCAGGACAATCCGTAAGTGATCGACGTGCTCTTTCCCATTCTTTGAATACACCAGGATATCGTCGATGAAGATGACAACAAACCTTTCTAGGTACTCTCGGAAAACTTAGTTCATCAAGTTCATAAAGATGGCAGGTGCATTGGTCACTTCAAATGGCATTACGAGATATTCATAATGACCATAACGAGTCCTAAACGCCGTCTTTGGAATGTCGGACTCTTTGACCTTCACCTGATGGTAACCCGAACGAAGATCTATCTTTGAAAAGACACAAGATCCACTTAACTAATCGAAAAGGTCATCGATGCAGGGTAGTGTATACTTGTTCTTAATTGTCACCTCGTTCAGTGCTCGATAATCCATGCAAATCCTGTAGGATCCTTCTTTCTTCTTCACCAGCAGCACCGGAGATCCCCAGCTTGAAGTACTGGGACGAATCCAACCTTTCTTCAGGAGTTCGTCCAACTGAATGCGGATCTCCTTCAATCCCTTCGGACTTAATCGGTGCAGAGCTTTTATTACTGATTGTGCGTCGGATTGTAAATCGATACTGAATTCAAGAGCTCGATCGGGAAGATAACCTAATATATCTTCCGGAAATACATCCTCGGACTCTCGAACTACCTATAGTTTTGATCATTCCGCTTGCAATGCTACAACCTCTGCCTTCTTTGGTTTTGCTCTGTAGACGCTAGGATCCAAGGTACGGTCTCCAATTTTGAGGTAGAACACTGGGTGATCTGGTATTTCAAACACTACCTCTTTTGGCGACAGTCGATGGTAGCAAAGAAAGTTCCCAGCCAGTCCATTCCCAAGGCTACGTCGAAGTTTGGTATGTCCACCACATTGAAGCCCGCATAGATTTCTCGACTGCAGATGGCCACTAGACACAGATCGTACCCCAAAGTTGCTTTTAGAACGCCGTTCCCTGAACTAACGTTCCAGCTGGATACAAGTGGGTTCGGACGAACCGTTGAGACATAAAGCAATGTGATGCCCCAGTGTTGAAGAGCGCTAAAGCAGGTAGGGTGGCTACTAAGATTGTGCCTAAATCGTGTAGGATAGGTTTAGGTATAACAGATATAAGATGACTATGAATTGAAAGGACTTGAAAGAGAATAGGGAAGAGATTTACCTGTGATAACCCAACCCGTAGCTTTGGCCTCTTCGACTGACATGGTGAATGCTTTGCGTCGCGGCACTTTCCTCTGTGCCTGGTTAAACACTCGGCGTTGGGATTGAATGGTCTGGGTGCGGGGAGCTGGAGCTGGTAGAGCTAACCGGGTAAGAGGAGCTTGGATCTCCGGTCTAGCTGGAGGGTTGTTAGGTCCTCGGTTCTGGGGGCATGCTCCAATGACGTGAGTAGAAGACCTACAGATCAGGCACAAGTTGTTCGCCCTGCGACAGTTCTTCACAAGATGCCGTGTTCTTTTGAAGTAGATGCAAAAGTCCGACCTGCTGTTGGCGAACGAACATATTGGCCTTCGAGATGGTCCGTTAAAAGCTAGCCTGGAAGAGGCACTTTCTGTGATCTGGTGCACAGGACGTTTCACACCAGCGGTCTGCGGCTTGCCCTTCTTCTTCACAATTGCCTCATAGCGTCAGGCGGCCTTCAAAGCAAGCTCATGGGTTGGGAAATCCTCTATAGAGAGTGCAGCTTGGATTTCAGGATTCAACCTGAAATTGTCGTGCCCGGATCTTAGCAGTGGGAATAAGATGTGCAGCGAACCTGTTATGACCTTTTGTTAGCAGTGTTTTAAGTGAGAATTAAATTGAGTTTGAGACTAAATCTTATCGGCTGAGCATGGTAAACTCAACATCATATTCATCCACCAACTTGACCCACATCGAGCCCTGCTGTAGATGGATGAACTACTGCTTCATGTCAAAGCGAGCAGTCTCTAAGAAGTACTTGGCATCGAAGAGGTCTCGGAATGTTCTCCATTCTATTGGTTATGCGAGACGGCTCTCCTTAGCCTTCCACCAAACTCTGGCGTTATCAGTCAGTTGCAACTTAGCAACTCTCACCCAAGCAATATCTGACACTTGAGTTGCTACCAGGTCATCCTCGATCGCTTGAGCCCATTCTTCTGCCTCAAGTGGGTCTCCTTACCTGAGAAGTTCTTTGGGTGCAGTACCCGAAATTGCTTAATTCCGGGTGCCTTGACTTTGAGGCGGTTCATCAGGATAGCAGTCTGCTGCTGCTGACCCTTTAATAGGCTCTTGATAGCTTCAAGCAGTAACATTTGCTCATTGATAGGAACTGCAACGGTTGGTGGTGATGGTAGAGTAGGCGGTGGAGTATTACCGTTGGCGTTGGTACTGGTTTTGTTCGGAAAGTCCATCACCTTGATGAAAAGATAAGTTAGGATAGATTCAAGGAATTTGAAATGTAAGGAAAGTAAATTTTTGTTGAATTTATTAATTCTTGTGGTATATTATTTACGACATCATGCAGAACCGATCTCCATGGGCCACCAATAAAACCTGTCACGCCCCGCTTCCCAGTAGACGAAAACGGTGACGTGGCAAACCCGCGTCATATTTATCCAGAGAAGGTCATTCCCTAAATAAATATACTAAGTGTATTGAAAACATTAATACACAATGCAACAATAAATGGAGACTGTAAAATTTTTCAACAAACATTTTTATTTACATTCAACTTCAAATATGTATAAGTACATGAGTTTATACTGGAAAGTAAATACAATAAGGAAAATGCTTAAACAAGTGGCATACATCAACTGAAGAAAAGTGAAGCTGAGCTAGTTCTGAGTAGCTATCTGGTCGTAATCCTTTTCAGTAGCATCCACTTCCTCCGTCTCGACCGTATCTGACGAACATTCCAAGAAAACAAAGGTGGGTGGAATGCCCGTCAACGAACTTGCTCTCGGTAAGTCCTAAAGATAAGTAAGAGTAAAGAAAATGACAAGTGTAGAATATATATGACGCGTAAGAGTATAATTTCCTGGGTAAGTATATACTATAGGTCTCTATATGGTCACTATGTTAACGTTAAGTTCCAAGTGCGAATGTCAACATAGCCGTAGAAGTATTCACGAGCTCAATAGTGGGGCCCCAGGAGTAAGGAAACACGGGCCCATTTCAATTGTTAGTATCGGGGCTCTAGGCTATGCATGAGTCAACCCGACTGATATTCGAGTAAAATAAAAAAGAGGTTAATACGGGACTCCTAAAGCTCCATTGGATTCATATAAGAAACTATCCCAATCACCCCGAGTATAATATATTATAACTGGTTAATATACTTAATTAGTTTAATTGATTGATTAACATGTCTTTATCGAAACCATAGATGGCAAAAGGTATAGAATGTAGTCGAGTGGGTCGAGTAATTTGCGAGTCATGACAATTGCAATCTTGATTCGAGTCAAGTTGGTTCAAGTAGTTTGGGTTCGAGTACATATTCGAGTTTAGATTCGAGTTAGGTTAAAGTTCGAGTTTGTGTTCGAGTTCGAGTTCAAGTTATATACCTCTATTTTGGAAAATATTTGGAGTTTAAAATGAATTATTATTGATGAAAGCGCTTATTTAATTGGATTTTTCTTAAATTAACATATAATTATATTCATGCAAGATTAGCATGTTAAAACTAAATTGTGTTTTCTTATTTTGAACACTAAACCAAGTTTTATTTTTGTTAAACCATTTTTAAGTGCCATGACATATTATGATAGGGTTGACATTTACATTTGTGTTACATGGTTTTAATTTATTTTCAAAAGAACAGAAAAGAGAAGAAATGGAAGACAAGGAAGCATGGGTAGTAATTTAAAATGAAGTATGGGCAAGAGAGAGGGGGGACTATGGTTGTCTCACTCATTCATTCTTCATATCATTTTTCCTCATCTCCTCCTCCTTCTCCTTCTCCATCAACTACAAACACCAACACCTACACAAATCTCTTCAAATCACTATGAAGTCTTTACAAAAAATGTTCATATCCTCATCCTAAACATGATGTAGTGATCAAGTCTTCACTTTGAGATCATTTGCAAACTTGGAACTTTCATAAATCCCTTTTATGAGGTAAAATTCTTTCTTTAACCATATTTTAAAGTACACTTGCTATGACAACTAGATTTAGACCTCATGTGCATCTTCCTTAGTCTTGAGAATCTCAAAAGTGAGTTTTTATGGATACAACTTGTAGTAGTAGTATGGTAGAGAGTTAGTGAGTGATTACAACCTTATTAGTGATAGATGAGGGTATGTAAGTGCTAGTATATTGGTTTGAAAGAGTTTTGAAGTTTTAAAATATGTTTTTCATTGAGTTTTTGATGTTCAAATAGAATCTGGTGCAACTTGGGTTCTCTGAAAAATATTTAGCTAGTACTGTGAGATGCTAGGACTAGTAGAAGGGAACCATCAAGTTAGGATGTAGGGTTTGTTCTATAGCTCACTCACTTGATAACTAATCCTACTTTATATGCTAAATTGCCTCAGATTCCCTGAGTAAAAATCTGGGAGCATTTTAACCTGGTTTTGGCAATATTTTGCGATATTTGAAACTTGGATTTTGGATTTTTATGTCTTGACTCAGTCATTCGATGTTTGTACGTCGACGTCGGGGGGTATTTTGTCATTTTACCATGTGTTGACCATAGGTTCTAACCTATATGCGCTTTGCTTGATGTTTCAGTTTTCATATAAGTTTTTATGCAATTTTGTATGATTTTGATTGTAGGTATAATCGCGGGGACTTCCGAGATGACGAAGAAGGGCAAGGCATCCGTCGGTTTCGACTAGGGCGAGGCGTATAAGTGAGTAGATGTATATCTATATGGGAAGTCTGGTGGATGGCATATAGCACCCCCGCAACTATAGCATTAGGATACTATATATATATATATATATATATATGAGAATAATGGAGGAAATATGCCATAGAAGGGAATTTCCTCCTATGGCGTCGAAAAATTACGCCCTCCCTTATTTTTTCCGACGATCGGCACCCATCATCTTCATCGTTATCTTCTAAGATGTGGGTATACCAAATTTCATGTGATTCTACAACTTTTTCATCATTGATTTAGTGTGTTTAAAATTAACGGTTTACCGACAACAAAACTTTTTATATTGCTAAATCAACGATGAAAAGGTTGTAGAATCACATGAAATTTGGTGTACCTACATCTTAGATGATAACGATGAAGATGATGGGTGCCGATCGTTAGAAAAAAATAAGGGATGACGTACATTTTCGATGCTATAGGAGGAAATTCCCTCCCATAGCTTCTTTTCTCCATTATTCTCTCTCTATATATATATTAGAATCGTATACTTATCATATAGGGTTTGCTAGAACACCAAATGTGTACATTCATATACTTAGTAGAAAGTTTTATACCTAGTATCTATTCTTTAGCTATTGAGCTATATTTACATATGTAAATATATATCTATATGAGTACTTTATATGATATAAGTATATATGACATGAGTATACTTACGATATAAGTATACATGATATGATATGAAATGAGTTGGCGTACACGACTATAGATCCGTACTGCTTGTTTGGATGATATCATACGAGGGATATTCCGTACATGATATATTGAGAATAGATTGACGAATATAGTCGATATTCATTTCGACTCGAGGAGTCTTGCTAATATTTCAAATGGAAATTCATGAGATGCTTAGAGCCATACGTATTTTAGACAACTAACGAATCGTTATGTACTTTTAAATGATAACGTCAAGAGTGCGTTACGAATTTTCAAATGATATTTATTTCAAAAACATCGTGGCCCTTATTTCCAAAACAACGTTTCGTACTATTTTAAACTATAACTGTATGGATCATATGTAGTTAGATATTTTAAACGCTTGCTCATGTTACGATTTACTTATTTCTGCATATGCTCGCACTTCGATTACTTGTGATATATACTACGTTCATACCTTTAGCTCTAATTAACTTTATTTGTTACGACACGCGCACCATTACCGATGATTTCATATTGCACTTTCACATACTTGCATGTTACACCTACACCTCATCGGTAATTGCCATGCCATGTAAACATATAGAACTTGTTATGTCACTCGTACCATACTATACCCTGTTAGCATTATAGATTACTGTTATTACTCAGCACCGCGTACTGTTCCAAATATTATTCTCTCTTTACATTACTTATGTGAACACGCTTATAGTACACTGATTGATCTCAAAGAATAATTTATAACCGCAATCAAGAACGGCGTCGCTTGGTAGCTAGCCGGTGAGTACGGGTCGGTCCACAGGGATTTTGTGTATTTCCTAATTGTTCTAACGAGTTAATTCCGATTGGTGTCTGATTGATTAAATCTAAAAACTAAGGTTGATCTACACTAGGATTAGAATCTTGCTAGGGTTAGGTTTAGGTTAGGTTTGGAAAGTCAATATTTCTCACCGCTTTCTATGCCCAAATTAAGATCTATGAGGTGTTATGGTAACAATTAATAAAGTGGATTAGTACCATAAGATCTATGAGGTGTTATGGTAACAATTAATAAAGTGGATTGGTACCATCGGGAAGAAACGGTGTTTCTTCCTCTAGGTTCTTGTCCTTCCTTTCTTAATCCTTACCCTAACCTCCATGGAAAACATGCTCAACCGGTCCTTTATACTACGGTATCACCGCTACCTCGTGGGATAGGGTGCCGTAGAGAGTGGTGTGTGCATGTATGCATGGAGTCCTATAAAAACGTGTGATGTGCAAGAAAGGGGTGAGAGATCTTCATCTCTTAAGCCATCCCCAAATCTAACCCTAACAAGCGAGGAGACCATTCGCTCATTAGGGAATTAAAAGACATGATTTAACTATCTAATTAGGGCAGAGAATGAAAGATCTATGCTAGGACAGGAAAATAAATCTATACTAGGGCAGGAAAATAAATTTAACTAGGGCAAGAATTGAAAACTTACTCTAATTTGATGCTCTCTTCATTCATTGCAGAAAATTACAGATCTGAATTTTAGATATAAAATGAGGCACAAGAAGAGGCATAACCTAAAAAAGCTTTTAGGGCTTCTATTTATAGATTCATAGAAACCCTAAGTTTACAATTGACTCAAATCTGCAATTACAAGTTTACCCCCAATGAAAAGACAAGTCAACGCGCCTACGCACCGCCAGAGAAATTTCCACCGACACGTGTCCTTCATGGCCGCGGTTCCGCGGCCAAATAGAGGGATCATGAGCTCATCTTTTCTGGTCTTGGTCAGGTTGTATTTTTCATCTGTTTTCTTCACTCTTTCCTTCAAAATATCTTCTGGTTCTCTTCCAAATTTCCATAGTGAATAATGTAGTGGACTTTACCGTTCGCTTCGTGTCGAAGTCTTTGAACCTTGCGCTATCTTTGTACTTTGTGAAATTTTCCATTGATCTTCGTTTATTTTCCAAACAGTAGGCTTGATCAAGATTCTTCCATTTGTCGGTCGTAGTCTCACTTTTGCATCGTCTTTTCATCATTTCACTGTTTTTGTTCCGGGAACCTGTAACCTGCAACTATGTAGCAGACATGGGTCAAAAGCACCTGTTTATTTGTAAAATGTATAAGAATGGGGAATATAATAATGCAAAATTATGGTATGAACAAATACCCCCAAACTTATCTTTTGCTCGTCCTCGAGCAAACCTAGTTTTATTCTCAACAAAATCCTAACCTCACTTTCGCAGGGAAACGCGATTGTACTGAGCTCGTGCAACAAGCCGTTAAATCTCTAGGTGTCCCTAGTAGGAGGAGTGTTGTCTCCTGAGGGTTTTCAGCGGATACTACCCATAAAATCCTATCAATTCAGCCCATTAATTTTTATTCTCCAATTTGGTTTTCCAACAAGGAAGTCTATTATCTTCGATTCAGAAATTATCCACCCGTATTTTTCACGCTTCCTTATCATTTAACTTAAGATTATATATATTATGTAGACTTACTTAGCTTTCGGCATCTTTTAATTTTTCCTTTTAGGGTTCTATCTCAACTTAGGAATTTTTATCATCTCTATTAAAGATATAAGTCCTATTTTTCATTCCTATCTCTTATCTAAACCCCAATCATATACCTCTACATGTGTGTATATATCACCACTACACTTGGAAATTCAAATCAAGCCATCATACTCTTGTCCGTCGTCCAAAACACTTCTTAATTGGTGAATTTTTAGATGAAATTTGCTCACACATCCTTCATGCGACCGTTAATACTTCTTGAGGTACCAACAACCGATTACAAAATGTGTTTGCATATTAAAACGTAATTCCTAGTCTTGTAACACCTAAGACTTTAGCAGTGACTCCCAAACCAGTTGTCTAAGGCACTAGGTGATGAAGCACCCTCGCTAAATATTTTTTATATTTTTGCAGCCTTAAGTAATTACAAAAACCAGTGTTCATTTTTTTCTTTATTCACACTTGTATTTTTTTTATTTTTCTTCGTACTAAAGATTTTAGACAAGAGCATTTCAAGGTCTCTTCTACTATTCCAAGTTTCAAGGTTCGTGTTTGTGCAATTTGTAGGGTATATATTTTCAGAATTTAGACTTAAGCTTAGGAATTATTTTTCAAACTTATACTTTAATAAAAATATTAATACTTTTCCCTTGTTTTAACTTAGCCCAAGAAGTCAACTCGAAATTTGCCTATTTCTAAATAAACTACAAAGACATATACTTTCTACCGTTAAATTTTAAGAAAGGTTATTTTTAGGGTTTTTAATTTACTAAGTCTAAATCTAGTTGTTCCTAGCTCGTTAACCTTTTTGTTAAACTTAAGTCAATTATGGCCAAAATTGAATATTTTAATTTTTATAATTTTTCAAATTTTTCAGTTTTTATGGGTTTTAAAATAAGTATGCAAATGCAAGAATATACACATGAATGCGAAGGAAAAAGGCTTACCGAGCATACTCCCAAACTTAAACTTGACAGTGTCCTCACTGTCAGGCTACACCAAGAGGGTCAAAATGTCAGCACTCCCATGTTTATTTATTTATAATTTTTTTTTTATTGTTAAAAGAAAAACAAAATATATATACAACAAGGTTCCCCCCAAACTTAAGTGAAACAGTGTTTCCACTGTTTAAGCGTTAAAGTTCAGAGTTAGGGAGGAGAAAAATCAAACTATATAAGGCCTTACACAGACCAAAGGTTAGCACCAACCATTCAAAAATTCTATCGTGATAATGGTAGGGTTGGTGAAAGAATGGAGTGTAGAGAAAGGAGTTGAGAAACACTCGAGACCGTATGGGAAGAAGAGTGGAATATGGTCTCGATAGAGAAGGAGAATGGCGGAAAAGAGATAGAAGTGTAGAACGAACTTGAGGGTGTAAATTGAGTGAATAAATTAGCACAATTTGTGATGACCGATGTATTAAAAGCGATTGTGCTAATCTATCAATCCGTCAAGAAATGGGGTCAAATCCCTCAAGATTCGCAAGAAAGTATAGGTACGTTGAACTTGGTAAACCAAACATTGAAAGTGGAAGCGTGACGAATTCTTGCTCGGTCGAAACGATAGGAAGGACGAAAGGGAGTGATTTAGGGATAGTCTTAATCTCACCTAAGTAATTTGTCTTGAACTCGAAAGATTCCATCAATGGTTCGAAATGACTGTAAGCAACCGAGTCTGATGGTTCAACTAACTCATCTGAAAATTCAAAGGACTCAAACTCGGGCGGTGAGTCTTCAAAATCGTCCGAAAAAGTGAAACACTCGTAATCGTTATCGGCTGTGAGAAGAGTATCAGATTCAAGGAAAAACGCACTAGTGGCGTCAAATGTGCTGTGATTGAACAGAAATTTTTCAAACTCACAGTCATCTTGCATGATCTTTTGCGTGGTCGGAACGATGGAAAGGATGGAGGGTGATTTAGGAAGTATAACAGTTAAAGGTTCAGGAGGATGAATTGGAAAATCCGACACATAAAACAAAACTGGTTCATCCTCAATACTATCCTCAATACTCTCCCCAATACTATCCTCATAATCTCCTCAAAAGTTATCTCATCCATGCAATTATCATCAAAATCAAGACGCATATGAAGTTTGGGAGAAACATTTAATGACTCGGGATGATGAATTGGAGAGAAAATTTCAGTCAAATCTACGGGTTCATCATCCAAAATACTCCCTGCGTCAATATCCTCAACCAAGTGAAAATCTATTTTTTCAGACACCTCATCAAAAACATGGATATTTATCAATTCAGGTTTTAGAGTGGAGGTGTAAAGTTCAAAAGGATTAAGTGTGGTTTCACTTGAAAGGGACTCTTCACAATCTGGCAAATCAAGCACTACAAAGTCACACAACTCATTAAATATTTTATTTTCAACTGATGAATTATTTGGGACACTTGATTGAAAACCGGAGTTGTGGGATTCAATTGAGTTTGGGTAGGTTTGATTTGGAAGTGTGTACAGCTCACTCTCACCACTTAAATTCTCACTCTGTCCAACCGCCCCATCATACATTGGAAGATTTGGAGCTAGTTGGAAACTAGCTACCGGGTCACTAGGTTGCATAAGGGTGGCAATGGACGCATCCAAATTCCTCATCTGTTTGTTTGTTGCTGCAATGTATGCTTCCAACGACTCTTCTAGACTAGACATGGGTTGTGAAGAGGTTTCGGTAAAAGATTCAAAATTGTTGGGATACGTGAAACTCCTAAATGGTTGTGTAGAAGCAATGTCTAGGGAAGGTGCGGAAGTCGGGCAGGACTGGTAAGAATTGAATGGTTGGACAGGAGTAGGATCAACATTTGGATAAAAAGGTGAATGGACTTATTGATCCCAAGAACAGGATGTGTTGAAAGAAGTGAAAGATCAGCTACGAGATTGTTCAATGTGTTCAGCGATAGACATGGGTTTCGGAGTTACAGCAGGATTCGAAAAAGGGGTATTAACGAAAGAAGGTGGTGAAAGTTGACACGGTTGATACAAACTGGATTGCGGAGTCCAACTATTTCTCTTAGACGCCTCTATTCGATCTTGCAAAGAAATTTTTGGCATGGAGGGGTCGTCCGTAATTCGACCAAAACAATTCGCGCAGGAAGGAAAATTTGGTTCAGGATACCAAAGTTCGGCAAGAGTTTTATGAGGTGGGGTACCCATGATGTAAGTAAGGATAAGAAAAAGAATGTGGGGTGCACGGATTTCTTAGCGAAAATTTGCAAGTTTTTGTAAAAAAATTTCCTTTTTTTTTCTTTGTGTGTTTTTTTTATGTGGAGCTTTTTGCAAAAAGATTTTCAATAAAAGGCTTAGACACACGTTCAATCAGTCACAATGCACAATCAAGCCTAGATCTAGGGTCACCTAAGTCAGCTAGACAACTCCTAACTGTTCCAAAGAGCAAGAAGTAGGACCCCAAACCACGTCTTCACCGCCAATTGTGGCCAGGTAAGCACAAATAGAGAAAGGAGGGATCCGCTCACGACTCACCGTGAGACGGGCCTTTTAAAGTTACCTTTCACTACCTGTCTAGCCTAAGCACCACAAAGTCAGGTTAGGATCAACAGTCGATACCTACAACTATTCCTTTGTCCTATTGAGCGCGAAGTCCTTAGGGCTGAGTCTAATCTTTTTTAATTAATTGAAGGTCAATGCAATATGCCTTATGTGATTTTTGGGGTCCTGGGAAGGGTAATGAAATCCCCATCCAATCTGGATTGGTGTAAAAGCCCCTTAAATTCAGTTTTAAAATATGCAAAGCAGTAAACACAATCACTTGCAAACAATTTTTTTTATAGCGCGGCGCAAAGAATCCTGCATAAAATCAATTATTGGAAGGGGGAGAGATTTTTTAGCGCAAAAAATCCTGCAGGCAAATTTACAGAGGAGATATCAGGGGTTGCAGAGAAGGAGAGAGAAAGCTCACAGTGGTTTTTCCTCGTGCTGACGTCACCTCCCTACCGTGTTTCTGCCGCCAAAGGAGGGTTCGCGCCTCGGTTCCACGGTGAGCTTTGCGAATCGGTTCGTGAGAAATTTTTAGAGATGATGATGTTACAAGGCCGCCGCGGTTCCGCCGCCAGAGACGCCTCCCGCCGCGGTTCCGCGGTCTCCTCTGCTGGTCGGTTCCTGAAATTTTTTCTTTTCTTCTGTTTTGATTTTCCTCTGTTGTTCAGATCTTCCGTTTTCTGTTTCGTTCTCTGGATTTTTTCAGGTTCGTCGATCCTGCAAAATTCACACAAAAATACCCTTCACAAAATAAAAGATGATAAATTTTTTATATTTTTTTAATTTTTCAGTTTTTATGATTTTTCAATTTATATTAAACCGAAATTACAAAAAGAAAATAACACGCCATCCCCGGCAACGGTGCCATTTGATTGATCTTGAAGAATAATTTATAACCGCAATCAAGAACGGTATCGCTTGGTAGCTAGCTGGTGAGTACGGGTCGGTCTACAGGGATTTTGTGTATTTCCTAGTTGTTCTAACGAGTTAATTCCGATTGGTGTCGGATTGATTAAATCTAAAAACTAAGGTTGATCTGCACTAGGATTAGAATCATGCTAGTGTTAAGTTTAGGTTAGGTTTGGAAAGTCAATATTCCTCACCACTTTCTATGCCCAAATTAAGATCTATGAGGTGTTATGGTAACAATTAATAAAGTGGATTAGTACCATCGGGAAGAAACGGTGTTTCTTCCTCTAGGTTTTTGTCCTTCCTTTCTTAATCCTTACCCTAACCTTCATGGAAAACACGCTCAACCGGTCCTTTATACTACGGTATCACCGCTACCTCGTGGGATAGGGTGCCGTAGGGAGTGGTGTGTGCATGTATGTATGGAGTCCTATAAAAACGTGTGATGGGCAAGAAAGGGGTGATAGATCTTCATCTCTCAAGCCTTCCCCAAATCTAACCCTAACAAGCGAGGAGACTACTCGCTTGTTAGGGAATTAAAAGACATGATTTAACTATCTAACTAAGGCAGAGAATGAAAGATCTATGTTAGGGCAGGAAAATAAATCTATACTAGGGCAGGAAAATAAATTTAACTAGGGCAAGAATTGAAAACTTACTCTAATTTGATGCTCTCTTCATTCATTGCAGAAAATTACAGATCTGAATTTCAGATATAAAATGAGGCACAAGAAGAGGCATAACCTAAAAAAGGTTTTAGGGCTTCTATTTATAGATTCATAGAAACCCTAGGTTTACAATCGACTCAAATTTGCAATTACAAGTTTACCCCCTAAGAAAAGACTAGTCAACGCGCCTACGCACCGCCAGAGAAATTTCTACCGACATGTGTCCTTCATGGCCGCTGTTCCGCGGCCAAAACCCCTATTTGGCCGCTGTTCCGCGGCCAAATAGAGGGATCATGAGCTCATCTCTTCTGGTCTTGGTCAGGTTGCATTTTTCATCTGTTTTCTTCACTTTTTTCTTCAGAATATCTCTGGTTCTCTTCCAGATTTCCACAGTGAATAATATAGTGGACTTTACCGTTCGCTTCGTGTCGAAGCCTTTGAACCTTGCGCTGCCTTTGTACTTTGTGAAATTTTCCATTGATCTTCGTTTATTTTCCAAACTGTAGGCTTGATCAAGATTCTTCCATTTGTCGGTCGTAGTCTCACTTTTGCATCGTCTTTTCATCATTTCACTGTTTTTGTTCCGAGAATCTGTAACCTGCAAGTATGTAGCAGACATGAGTCAAAAGCACCTGTTTATTTGTAAAATGTATAAGAATGGGGAATATAATAATGCAAAATTATGGTATGAACATACACTGACTCGTATGTTTCACGTACACATAGCTATTTCGCCTCATGCTATATGTTGGGGTTCCTAGTGTCCTAGACGCTTACCCCGGCCGTTGTGGAATGTAAAATTTGGCTTTTAAAAATTTGGCGTTAGAAACAACTACCTAGAATTTGACCAAACATTAAACTAGTAAATCAGAAGAATTCTAACTACTTTGTAAAGATGGTTATACTAAAAGATCTGTGTCCTTCGGTCTTCTACGCTCTTTCTTAGCTCCTTGAGGTCTCCTTGATCGAGCTTGACCGCGGATCTTCCTCCGTCGAAGATGATCCACCTAAAAGATGTGGTTCATGGCTCTAACTCCACACTAAAACTCTAGAGGAGCAACTAAAGCCTCTAGGTTGCTAATCTAGAGTGTTTAGTGATGTAGTGAGTTGTTTTAGTAATTTTCTATCTCTCTTCCACCCTTATTTCTCAACTCATGAGAGGGTAGAGAGGAAGATGAAGGAGGAGCTCAAGAAAAGGAGCTATTGAGGATAGAAAACAAAAATGATGAGAATGAAAAACTCCTGAGACAAAAATATCAACCATGGTTTTGTATAAATCATTTTTCAAATATAATATCACAACTATACTTAAATAGTTTGCACAAATGAATACACAATTCATTTTTCAATACTATTAAGTATGGTTCTCACCATTCTCACCTCATTTTATCTTTTACACCTCATTTTCATTTTACAAAAATATGGAAAATATATGATGAGGTGTCCTCCTTCTAGAATGCCTTTCCGTATAAATACGGAATAAACTCTACCGTATATGCATACCCGAATATGTATCAAAATAGGATCACCCAAAGAGATAGAATAATACAAAGAACATAATACTAGAATATAAATATCGAAATATATATATGTAAATTATTAAATTAATACCTAATTTAATAATCTGGCTTAATCCTAAGCCGGCTAATATTACCAACCGTTCCATCAAAAATCCGGGTAGCTAGTACCCTCGATCGGAATTCTGCACGTATCAAAATACGGCTACTACATCATTTCTCCTGAACCAGGAAAACCCTTTGTGTGGAACTCTAAAGACTCGACAGTACGCCGACAGTGAGTTACTAGATAAATTCATAACAACAAGCACGTCAGCGGCACAAGCTGTACGTAACAGCTAACCAGGTACCTGTCGAAAAGGAAGATCGACGAGCAAGCTCATCCGAACCCCTACAGAGCCTATCTGTGACAATCTCCGTACAATCCGGTCTTTTCATCTAAGAGTATCTCATACTAGATCTAAAGGGATGGTAAACATCAGACCCCTACTGACCCGATAAGTCATGTTGATGTGGCTTAGGAACGATCCGAGAAACCACTGATCTAACCATCAATAAATCTTAACTGCCTTGGCCAAGATCTTATGGTTCTGTCCAACCGGACACAGTTCGATATCGACTCCCAATACCGGAAGAGACGAATCCCTGAGAATCGCTCACTGCCTCTCTGTGGCTCGGGACTGTATCCAACCAAAACCTGTTTGCACGACTCAGTAGTGCCGTGGTAGGGTAGTAATCTAAGTATAGTGGGAACTCACATGAGACAAATGACGATCTCAGGTCTAAAGACTAACTTGTACTCATGTCACCTGAGAATCGCTATCTGACGATAGGTATAATACCATCTAAAAGTTCTCGACGAGTCCGTCCAGTGTACCCACCTCCAGTGAGCACCTGTATACAATCTTAGGTGATCACACCAATGGCTGTAGGACTAACTACCGCCCCTCGTCGGGGTCTAGAAAAGTATATACAAGTCTACTCTGGAATATCAATGCCCGGTCTCGATACTCCTACGACTTGGGAAATTTAAGGATGTGCTTATGGACTATCCATCCTCCACAAGTATGATCACCATCATAATGCTGGTAGTCAAGAAAAATCTTAAAGGCTTTATCAACATGTATCAGCCATATGTGATATCGAGTATAACATATGCACATGTTAAGATAAAGACAAACCAAAATAGTATACTACTATAACGAGTCTTTATCAATGTGTATAAGCAATATAAAGCAGCAAGAAAAACAAATACACATGTTGATATAAAAACAACTCAAATAGTATACTATACAACTGAGCAAGATTTTCATGTACATACATATCCCTAGCTACCTATATAATACAAGCCTCTAAGGCATACATATCCAACAATCTTCCACTTGCACTAAGGCATGTAATTGGTATACCGAATACCCAACGTTTGTTCTAGAGCTAGTTGTTGGCGTATCGCATACCCAACATCTCAAAAAGTCGCTCTAACAGCGCTTGAAGGAGGGCCTTGGTAACCGTCGTGTTGTCTTTTGTATCTACTCTCCGGACCTCAATCTTCTGGGGATCTACAATCTCCCTGATCAGGTGATACCGCCTCAAGATGTGTCTGGATTTCTGATGGGACTGTGGTTCCTTCGCTAAAGCCATATTCCCATTGTTATCGCAATATAAAGGTATTTGATTAACAATGGACGGAACCACCTCAAGTTCAGTTATGAACTTCTTCATCCATACCGCTTCTTTTGTGGTATTGTTGGCAGCAATGTATTCAGCCTCCATTGTCGAGTCTGCGACGGTATCCTGTTTAGAGCATTTCCAACAGAACGATCCTTCATTGAGGGTAAACACAAAACCTGAGACAGACTTGCTATCATCCTTGTCACTTTTGAAGCTTGAATCGGTAAAAAACTCCACCTGGAGGTCCCCATTACCATAAACCAAGAATATCTCCTTAATCCTTCTCAAGCACTTGAGAATGTTCTTCACAGTTGTCCAATGATTATCACCTGGGTTTGACTAATACCGGCTCACCACGCTAAGTACGTATGCTACATCTAGTCTGGTACATAGTATCACATACATTATAAACCGCTGAAGCGTAGAGTATAATGCTTATGTGAATCCTCTCTTCATCAGCCTTAAGAGACATCTCTTTGGAGAGGGTGATTCCGTGCAAAACGGGTATATTACTGAACTTGGAATTTTTCATACTACATCTCTTCAATATGGTTTCTATGTATCTGGACTATGAAAGTCCCAACAATCTCTTGGATCTATCTCTGTAGATTTTAGGAGGCATCACCCAGGTCTTTCATGGAGAACTTTTGTGACAAGAACAGTTTGACTGATTGCAGTATAGGAATGTTATTTCCTATTAAGAGAATATCATCGACATACAAGATGAGGAATACGACAGTTCTTGTAGATACATGGCTCATCCTCATTTTTGATGAAGTCAAATTCCTTGATTGTTTCATCAAAGCAGATATTCCAGCTCCGCGATGCCTGCTTTAATTCATAAATGGATTTAAGAAATTTTCACACCTTCCCGCTGCTCCCACTGTCTATGAATCCCTCCGGCTGATCCATATAAACGCATTCTTCTAAACTTCTATCTAAAAAAGTCGTTTTTACGTCCATCTGCCAGATATCATAGTCATGGAAGGCAGCAATGGCAAGTAGGATCCGAATGGATTTCAGCATAGCCACTGGAGAAAAGATTTCATCATAGTACACTCCTAGTCTTTGACGAAAACCTTTTGCAACAAATCTAGCCGTATAGGTTTCCACCTGTCTATCTACACTAATTTTATTTTTGAAGATCCACTTGCATCTAATGGGTTTTACCCCAGAATGAGCAACATTGAAAGTCCAAACTTTGTTGGTGTACATGGAATCCATTTCGGATCGCATCGCATCCATCAATTTTACAGAGTCCCTACTGGTAATGGCTTGCTCGAAATTAGTAGGATCATCTTCTTCTAAGATGCAATCTCTCGATCCCCGTTTATGAGAAAACCAACGTATCTCTTGCGCGGATGAGAAATCCTACTTGGTCTACGGAGTGGCTAAGATTCGTCTGGGATTATTGAATTCTCCGGTTCCACCAATTCTTCGGTTTTAGCTTCAGGCTTTGATATTTCATCCAGTTCTACCATTCTCCCACTAATTTCTTTTGCAAGAAATTCCTTCTCTAAAACGACTGCGCGCCGAGCAACAAACACCTTCTGTTCCTCGATATGGTAGAACAGATATCCATGCAAATGTTTAGGATATCTTACAAACATACACAAAACTGACCATGCTTCGAGCTTGTCCAGGTTCTGCTTTTTTATGTAAGCAGGACATCCCCATATCTTAATAAAATTAAGGTATGGTCTCTTCCCCTCCCACATTTCATGTGGAGTGGTAGGCACAGATTTAGTAGGAGCTTTATTCAATATATATGCAGCTGATTCAAGTGCATATCCCCAAAATGAAAGAGGCAACTCAGTATTGCTCATCATGGAGCGAACCATATCCATAAGGGTGTGATTCCTCCGCTCCGATACACCATTGTGTTGTGGTGTATACGGAGGAGTAAGTTAAGAGAAAATTCCATTCTCTTTTAAATAGTCGAGAAATTCCGTGCTTAAGTACTTCCCGCCTCTATCTGATCAAAGAATCTTGATGCTTTTACCGGCCTGGTTCTCTACTTCGTTTTTGTATTGTTTGAATTTTTCAAAAGCTTCAGATTTATGTTTCAAAAGATATACATATCCGAATCTAGAGAGATTGTCAGTGAATGTAATGAAGTACGAGAACCCACCCCTTGCATGTATATATATTGGACCATATACATCACTGTGTATAAGTCCTAAGAGCTCTGTTGCTCTTTCTCCGTGTCCCGTAAACGGTGTTTTGGTCATCTTTCCTTTGAGATGGGACTGACAAGTTTCATAAGATGAAAATTCGAACAAATTCAGAAATCTATCCTTATGCAACTTGGCTAGTCTTTTCTCATTGATATGACCAAGTATACAATGCCACAAGTATGTTTCACTCGTATCTAAACTCTTCCTCTTGCGTATGTTTTGTATATTGAAGATCGTGTTTTGATTAAAAACATAGATACCATTACTAAGTGTACCTTCTGTAACCAATACCTGATTAAGATAAATGTTCATGATATTTCTATCTAAAATAAAGTTATATCCATCTTTATTAAGTAAAGAAACTGATATAATGTTGCAAAGTATGGAAGGTACATAGTAGCAGTTGTTCAAAATCATAATATTGCCATTTAGCAAGACCGGGTGATATTCTCTGACGGCAGCAACATGAACTTGTGCTCTGTTCCCTACCCTGAGGGACATATCACCTATTTCCAGTGGTCTACTTTTTCTTAATCCCTATAATAAATTACATATGTGGGATTCTGAACCGGTATCTAGTACCTAAGATGTAGAGCAAACTGAGAGACAGTTCTCAATAAACAACACATCTGAAGAAGATGCTTTAGAATACTTCTCCTTCATTTGGGTCATGTAGAAGTATTTATAGTCCTCTTTCCCTTGTTCACACTCGTGACAGTTGTCATAAATTAGAGCCGAATCGACCTTCCCCAGCCCAGTGTAATAAGCTAGTTCGGTCAAGCCAAACATTTTATTATCTTGATTAGGGCGTAACATGGATGCTACCTGGAGAGAGAGAAAAGAAACACTCAGTGTGCGCTCTTATAAAATTAGATTGGTTATTAGTTTATCTAATCAGGATGGCTCCCACTGTTTCCTTGAATTTTCCTTCAAACCTTAAAAAGAAAACTAGTCAGGATCATTCGCACCTTACAAGTTCGCTAACCGTTCAACCAGTGGGCGTTGGTACTCCGAGGGGGGTTTCCCAAGCTCTCGCATGAACCTAATTAAGATAAGCCTCGTTTCGCAGAGGCAAACCCTGTTAACACCTTTCCAGACACCTAATAGGTTAGCTAATTGTGAAGTGAGAAATATCTCCCATGTGTAATCCTACTCATCAGTGGGACCGGGACCTAATTATCATTGCCTGATAACCTAAATGAAAACCACTCTAGTTACCACACTCCAGAAGATATGTAACGCTAGCGAGTTTCCTGTATATTTGAAACTCCCGATATGGTTTTTACCCTTAACGACCTATAACCTTGACGCTTACCAACAAGTCATAGACCGCTAGTCAAGTTCAATCTGTTATTGTCCTAGATTAACTCGAATCCACCCGCATAAACCCTTAACGCTTGCCAACAAATCTGTGCGACTGTTTCGATCAGTCGCATATCCATGCAACAGATAAATATCACTCAGCTACCATTCACTATATCTTGACGCTTGCCAACAAATATACCACAGATACTATGTGCTACCCATCTGAAATGGCGGAGGGCTACAACTGGATTTTTAGTGAAAAACCCTTTAACATAATGAACTTGATATCGTTGAAGGAACCGAGAAGTTTTGAAAAGGAGTGGTTTAGGCTCCATTTTTGAAAACTGGTGATTTTTAAGAAAACCGAGTAATCTATAATAATATAAACTTTTGCTCAAGAGATCACTTCCCGTGAAGGGATTTAGGCTCTTGCCCCTATGAATGAGGTGCGGGATATTCGTGATCGAATACCACTATACAGACCGAAAGAATACGACTATAGTTTTTAGAAAATTTGTTCCAACAACATGTTTTAGGTTTATTTTCCTTGCATTAATCAAAATTAATGTGGTCCCATCAATTAGTTCCTATCACACGAGAAAAGAACGAAAATACAATGTATGTATATACCATTCGCATTCCTCATGGGGCCCCGTTATCCACCGTTAGGTTACTTAATTAACGGCAGAGCGGAGGCTGGACTAGCGCGGATGCAAAACATATACAACATCTACTAGTGTGTGTGTATAACCATTCAACCCAGGCATGATATAAGCAACATCACAAAAAAGCGATAGGTAAAATGGAATAGCGGATAATATAGGAGCCCCGGGTTTCATTTGAGCCGCAAATAAAACCTAACGTTTTCCGGTCGTGTGGATAGCCTATGCAATGTAAAACCAAGACCTCTACGAGTGCGGCAAGTTACCCGTCAATTCCAAAAGTAAGGCAATCTCAATCAACGAAGTGAATGGGCCACGTAACACTTCACAGAATCCGGTAACTTGAGCACCCCTCCGTAGGTCATCCTATACCCTTTACGAGTGCGGCGAATAGCTCGCCAATTTGAGAGTAAGGCCCTCCGGTCTCAACGCCATGAGATGAAGGTCCGCTGCTCTCTAGAACCCGGCTATTCGAGCACTCCACTGCAGGATAATTCTAGTACAGAAAAGAAATGTATATACAATGGTGACATCGACCTTAACTCGGCCGTGCCCCAATAAAAGAATATACAAACTGGCCGAAACAGCAGTCCACATGTCGAACGCTCGTCCCGCAATAATGAATATACAAATGAATCAAAATTGTACAACAAACATTGCACTAAGAGCTATCCAACACGACAATCTGAATAAACCATCATAGAGAAAAATATCACAGCAGCAGAAGCAAGTATGTGCGACCCTGTCTAAATGACATATTGCAATTAGATAACGTTTGAAAATACATACACAACATTACAGATATCAACGATGCAAAATTTCAAGTTTTAAAACATTCCAAGTTTCCTCAATGCAAAGATAACACTAAGTGAAATCTGGGGCAAATCAAACAAGACCAAAAATCCCAATTTCCAAAACCCAAGACACTGGATGAAAACGAGGACCATAGGTGAACAGTAAACCGCCAGAAACGGGGTTTTGGGGGATTTGGGCGGTTTTTCCTTGGTGGAATTTTCTCGTTTTCATTGTGTGTCACAATCATATTAAGAGGAAGTCTTTCCACTTATTTAAAAAAATTTCAGAGACCATAAAATTTTAGAGCAGAGAGTTGGTTTTGAAAATCAGAATTTTTCGGTTTTGAAACTAAAATATCGTCTACTACTAGTTTATAATGTTTGGATGGCTCTGATACCATATTGGGGTTCCTAGCACCTTAGCCTCTTACCGCGGCCATTGCGAAACAAAAAAATTTGGCTTTTAAAAATTTGGCACTAGAAACAACCATCTAGAATCTGACTAAACATTAAACTAGTAAACCGGAAGAGTTCTAACTACTCTGTATGTCACGCCCTACTTCCCAATAGACGGAAACGGTGATGTGGCAGGCTGCAACATATTTACTATGAAATAAATACGTTAAGCATAATTAAGCAATATATATAAAAGTGAACAAGAATGACAAGAGAATAAAATGAAACAACAACTTTATTTACATTCAACTTTACATATAACTGTTTGAAATAAAAGATACAATAATCAAAAGCAAATGGTTAAACAATGGCATACTGAAAATAAGTGCAAAGGAACTAGTAGTCAGGCAGAGCGGTAAGCTGGTCCAAATCCTCCTGGCTCGGCTCTATCTCCTCAGAGTCCAGTCCTCTTGATGAAAATTCTAAAGAAAGCAACAAAAAAGAATTTCGTCAGCGAACTAATGTTCGGCAAGTCCCAAAAGAAGAAAGAGAAGATAGTATATAAATTGAAATAAACAGGTAAAGTTGTATATGACTGATTACTGGTATATGATAGTTATTATAACGTGGTTGTTTGTAGTTTGATAAGAAAGGTATTCATGTATATGAGAGGAGTCCATCTTACCCCGTGGATTATGGTAACATGTAGTACAAGGCCCCGTCATAACCCACAGGACAACGGCACGAGAATTCATGCAGGTGTCTTTTAAGTGACTTCTCGTGCCACGATATATGTTTCGTACCAATCTACCCCTTTATTCGCGTGTAATGTATTGTATAGATTATGTTTACAAGTCTTGCCGAAACCATGGGTATAAAATGTTCAAGTATTCATGTTCAGGATGTAATCATGTATTCAAGTAGTCATGTCAAATTATAGCCATGGTTCGGTCAAGTCAAGTCAAGCATACAAGTTTGATATTGATGTTTGAATTCGAGTATTCATGTTCATAATCAAGTATTCGTGTTGATTTTGGATTCAGGTTTGAGATTGGACTCAGATTGAGTTAGACACTTTTAAACTGATTTAACTCTTGAATTCTTAGGTTCGGGAGTTATTGGCAACTGCTGCACATAGATAGCAGGATTTGTGTTTTTTTCCAAGACAATTGCCATTGATAAACCCTATTAAGTTTTCTAACCTAAATAGGCAAGCACTCATTTTCTCCGGCTCCCTAGGGCTCAAAAGAATTGATCCCGCTTCGACCTATATTTACTAAAATTCTTAAAATATTGTTTTGTATATCTCGAGGGGGTGTTATGAAAAATATTTTTAATATAGATTAAAAATAAAACCTAGAGGGTGATTTGTATTATTTAGGGTTTTCATGAGCATGTGTTTTGATTATTGAGGTATTTTAATGATAAATACCTAGCTTTTAAAAGTTTGTGGTATTTTATTAAAAACTAGTTCTTTTTAGTAACTTGATGGTATTTTTTAACATTTTTTAACATTTCATTTTTATAAAAATATAGTTTCATAATATAATGAAAATATGGATTTATACTTTTATATAATTTTTAATTTTTAGAAAAATTATTTTTATTTAGAAAATTCGTTTTTTCTTAAAAACCGTATTTATATCCTTTCGAGATCGAATACTCCGTGAGGAGTGCCGCATCTCGCTCTACTTTTCTCAGGATGTATGATAATCCACACCATCTATTAGCGGATCGCCTAAAAAGGGTTGTAGATGCATAATTGCAAAGGAATACGAAATACCGTTTTAAAAGAAACCCTGTTTTAAAGTGTGTGGTATTTTATTGTAAAGATTATACTTCAAAATAAATATACATACAATTAGGTATCGTGCTATGAAACCAAAGTGTATATGTGGAGTAGATCGTTACCCCGTGAAGTTTTTCCAAAAGGTATAGTTTTAACGAAAACGAAAAGAAGTGATAATAAAGTTCAAGGTAATTTAATGAAAAAAATCAATTATGGTTGTTTCACATGAGATTCTTTGTTAAACTTGATTCTAAATATTGGTATTTAAGGTTACAAGTATTGTGTAAAAATTAGGTTGATCAATATATAAAGAAAAAGGGAGTTTCTAGGGTTTAGAAAAAGAATATCGGTAATAACTCCACTTTACTGATATAGGATTTAAAGATGAAATTTAATGAAGAAAAAGAGAGTTTGGGAGGGACTTACGGTTTGAATATAATAAAGAAAGAGTTAGGAAGAAGAGGGAGGCGTCGTGGCATCGCAGGAGCTCCAGAATCGGCTTTGATATTCGACGGAAGAAGTTTGCTCGCTTACTCCACTTTACTCTACTTGCAATTAGGAACTTTTGAGAGAGTTTTTGCTAGAATTTTCAGAATGGTGCTGAGCCAAAATATGGGGTGGTATTTATAGTGGAGAATTAGGGTTTGGGAATTAAAAATGTAGATTAAAAAGTATTAAAATGATATTAATTGATGAATTGAAAGGTCTCTGTTTGATTGCAGGGAAATCAAACAGTGTAGAGGAGTTGAGGGGAGTTGAAGAGATGAGTGTGCAAATCACGGATCAATTTGTCCACATCTGAACCGTCCCCGCCGGCCTAATGGCTAAATCCTTCGGTCGATCTTGAGGAAAATGACTTGAAATTTGTACCACATGATTAATTCTCTATTTACTCCATTTTCCACATGTTTGATTTTTCTGAACTTTTCATTTCCCCGTGTATTGTACGTGCAACCTTTTGGGCTTCCAAAAAGTTAAAAAGAAAAATCAAAAAAAATTTGTGTCCGATAGGAATCAAACACACAAGCTACGTCACAGCAGTGCAAAGACTTTACCACTGAGCTACAAGTTGCTTCTTGCTTTTATTTAACAAAAGTGACTTATAACTCAAACTCAGGCTGTAATACTCTTTTCTTTTATATTAACATGAAAATTTTTGTATAGAGATTTCAGAGTCATTACATTCTACCCTCCTTAGAAAAATTGTCCTCGAAATTTACATTTACATAGAGACTCATTTTCAAATAGGTAAGGGTATCTTGCACACATGTTTTTTTCTCGTTCCCATGTTGATTCTCCGGGCGAATCCTTTTTCCACATTACTCGGACCAAGTTTACATCCTTGTTCCGTAATGTCTTCTCCTTTCGGTCCAGAATCTTAACTGGTTGTTGCTCGCAGCTCTCCGATTGTGACTCTTCCAAAATTATGATCGGAATCTTGTATCACAATCGGAGACGATGCAAACAGGTACTTCATGTAATCTCACGATCTCCTGCATGAGTTCATGGGTATCAATTATGGTACATCATGAAGGTTTAAATCTTACTTTAGATTTATGCTTACCTCCATGTACTTCTTTGCTAACGTCTCGGTTGACTGGCCAACTCGAAGTGGAATAAAGTGAGTCGACTTAGTGAGTCGATCCACAATAACCCAAATTGCGTCCTTACCCTTCGTGTTGCGAGGAAGGGAAGTCACGAAGTCCATGGTAATGTGCTGCCATTTCCATTCTGGGATTGGTAACGACTGAAGTAAACCAGCAGTTCTATGATATTCAGCCTTCACTTGCTGACACACTAAATACTTGGCTACGCTTCTAGCTACTTCTCGCTTCATTCCATTCCACCAATAGTATTGCAATAGATCCTTGTACATCTTCGTACCACCGGGGTGTACAGAATAAGGAGAGCTGTGAGCTTCTTTCATCAACTCTTCTCGAACATGGCTGTTTGGCACACATAATCGACTTCCATATCGCAAGGATCTATCTTCGTGGATGATGAAGTCAGTTCAAAGTCCACTTTCTACTTGTTTTCGGATTTTTTGTAGCTTAGCATCATTTGCTTGAGCTGCCTTGATCTGATTGATAAGAGTGGACAAGACTTATAGGTTCATCAAATATGAAGCGTTACCTGGTGATTGAGGCAGATACTCGCGTTCCTCTTGTTCTATTTATTATACTTACCGCAATCAAGACAGTATCGCTTTGCAGCTAATCAGTTGAGCACGGGTCGATCCGCAGGGAGATGGTTGTATGTCCATTCTTATCTTAGACGAGTCAATTCATTAAATATATCCTAAGTGTTCGTATTTATGTTCAAGTAAACTTGTTAGGGTTAAGGTTGGTTAGTAGAGTTAGAATTAGTCTTGTGCTTTTCTTTTGCCATTCATAAAATGATATTGGGATAAAAGAAAGTTGCGGGGATTAGGAAGACATAGGAATGGGATTTGCGAGTTTAAGCAAGCTTTCCAACGCTAAATCCATTCCTAGTGCCCCTTGTTTTTTCGCTACGTTCGCTTATTTCCAACCGTAGGCCAAACACCTACAACCATGTATCCAATTAAGTCACAACTACATGTCACATTGTAGTGCGCCCAAAGGACTTCTCGACTTAGGTCGCGACTATATGTGATGTATAGCGCGCCTAAATGAGGGGGTTATGTTTGTTTGGTCTAGGTTCATTTTAGGATATTTGGCGAAGAGAAGCATAAGAGATTTTTCTGTCCCTCATACTAACCTTCCTTAGCCCCTAACAAGTGTGGAAATTATTCACACATTTAAATGAAAATAAAAACAAAACAAGAAGGAAGCAAAGAAAGAAAGATAAATTCGGTTTTACAAATGATAGCAAGCTAACTATTTGGGCCCTCACCTAAGTAAGGAACTCCATAGAGTATCATGGCTTGAGAAAAATACGGATAAGAAGAAAAGAAAAGGACAACAAGAAATAACAACTACTTAATAACAATAAATAAAATTACATTAGGAATTAAAATTACAATACAAGAAATAAAGATACAAGATAATAAAAACCACTATCTTCATTAATTTTCCACTCAAGAGCTCTCACTACACTTTCATGGAGAATAGATGAAGAAGAAGAAGAAGAAATACAAACTAATCTACTCTAATTCCTAACAAAGAAGAAGACATCCCATTGAACTGAAAACTGGAGTATTTATAGGCAGAGAGCAGAGACCCTAAACCCATATTCTGAGCCTTAATACAATTACCAAACTACCCACAAAACACGGCAAAGAGTTGTCATGATGGCGCCGCGGAACCGCCG
This sequence comes from Agapanthus africanus, assembly GCA_030015575.1. Taxonomy (NCBI): domain Eukaryota; kingdom Viridiplantae; phylum Streptophyta; class Magnoliopsida; order Asparagales; family Amaryllidaceae; genus Agapanthus; species Agapanthus africanus. Next base: position 452,133,757 of record CM057349.1, on the reverse strand, counting down.
CAAAAATGGCCTATTGGCTGTGGTTCCGCGGCGATTTGGAGGAATTGGTTTTTCATATTCTCTGGGTTTTCTTGTGTTGCTATTTTCTTATGTTTGACAGGTCCCAATTTGCAAAATGATTCCAAAATTTGTTCAGATTTCCAATAGTCCAAAATGGCTTCACTTTTAATTCATTTGACTTTTATGTCCCTCGAGCTCCGCGCACCCATTGAATCTTGTGCTGCCCCTCTCATGCTCTGTTCTTTATCAAGACATGAGTGACTACTATTTTTCATCTTGTCTCATGAACTGGTAAGCGGCACTGGACGGATGCGGATGACCGGAACCCGGATTTTATCTGTCTGTGGCAGATGTTCTGGATTTTGGCGTAAGTGTGGAGATTTTGTTTGATTTCCGTTATTTTGGATTAGAAACCTGTAACCTGTAAATATGTAGCAAATATGGATCAAAAGCACCTGCCTATAAACAAACGAGCAGAAGAATGGGCGGTATTAAATGCAATGTTCTGGTATGAACAAATACCCCCAAACTTATCTTTTACTCGTCCCGAGCAAAACCATTTATTCACAAAAAGTCCTAAGCTCACTTTCGTAGGTATCATGGTTGCACTTAGCGTGTGTAATAAGCTGTTAAACCTGTAAGTTTCCTTAGTAGGAGGATTGTTGTCTCCTGAGGGTTTTCAGTGGATATTATGCTCAAAATCCCGTCAAGCTAGTTTCATAAGTTAACGTCGATTATACTCTTACAGTTTAGTATCAAAGTTAAAAATTCTATTATCCTAAATTAGAAATATCCATCCCATATTTTCCACGCCTCCTATTTATTCAACCCAAGATCCTATACGATTTGACAGTTCAGATAGGTCTCGGTTTCTCCTGAGTTTTCCTTCTAAAGCGCAGTCTCCAATCCAGAATTTTTATCAACTTTACGGAAAACATAATTCTTATTCTTTATTCCTATTTTTCCTCCAAATATCGATCGTATATCCCTACATGTGTAAAATTTCACCCCTACACTTAAGAATTCAATTCAAGCTATAGTATCCTTGCCCTAATACCTAATACTACTTCTTTTTCATTAATGATGGAAGGTTTGCTTACACACTTTTCATGCAACTATTACTGCTTCCTGAGGTATTAACAGCCGATTACTGAATGTGTGAGCTTAAAGCGTAAATAGCAGTTTGCAGGTCATGTAATTCATTTTTTTCTTTTTATTTTCTTTTCCTTTCAAGACCAGATATATTTTTTTCAATGATGTTCTTTTGGTAGTTAGCTTTAAATACCGTTTTTTCTTTCAAACTAGGCTTTTAGGCAAGAGTATTTCTAGGTATCCTCTACTATCCCAAGTTTCAAGGTGCGTGTAACTGCAATTTGTAGAGTATATACTTTCTGAATTTAGACTTAAGAATATGAACTATTTTTCAGACTTATTCTTCAATAAATCTTTCAATACTTTCCCTTCATCTCAACTTAACTCAAGAACTGAATTCAAGATTACTTACTTCTAAAAAAACTGCAAGGACGTATATTTACCAAGATTAAATAGAAGGAGGGTTATTTTTAGGGTTTTCAATTCCTAAGGCTAGGATTTAGTTAATCTAACCTATCAAGCTAACTTTTCGGAATAAAAATCTAATTTACCCTACTAGCTAACTTGACGACAAAATTTCTACATTTTTGTGAATTATTTTTATTTTTGTGGGTTTTAAATAAGTATACAAATGCAAAATATACATATGAATGCGAAGATAGAGAGCTTACCGAGCATACCCCCAAACTTAAATATGACAGTGCCCTTACTGTCATGCTACACCAAGGGGGTCAAAATCGTCGATGCTCCCCTGTTTTTTTATAAAAGAAAAAGTAAACAAAATATATATACACAAAAAGGTTCCCCCCAAAATTAAGAGAAACAGTGTTTCCACTGTTTAAGCGTTAAAGTTCAGAGTTAGGGGGAGAGAACAGTTTCAATCTATAAAAGGCCTTACACAGACCGAAAGTTAACACCAACCATTCAAAAATTTTATCGTGATAATGCCCGGGTGGGTGGAAGAATACGTAAAGGAAAAAACTGAAGAATACACGAGACCGTGTGTGGATGAAAGCGGGATACGGTCTCGGTAGAGGAGATGAATAGCGGAGGGGAAAAAGAAATGGAACACGATCTTGAGGGTGGAAATGGAGTGAATAAATCTGTATAATATGTAATGATCGAAGTGAAAAAATGGATTGTACTAATCTATTCACATGTCAAGAAATGGGGTCAAACCTCTCAAGATTCGTAAGAAAACATGGGTCGACCAGATTTGGTAAACTAGACGTAGGAAATGAAGGTGATACAGTGCTTTGCAAGGTGGGAACGACAGAAAGGATGGCAGGAAGGGATTGAGGAATGGTACCGGTTAAACGTTCAGGAGAATATACACAGTCAATGAAAGGGACAAGCTGAATTGTAAAATCCGACTCATCTAGTAAAATTGCTTCATCCTCAATACTATCCTCAAAATTCTCCTCAAAATTCAGCTCATCCATACATTCATCATCAATTTTCAGACGCTTATGGGGTTCGGGAAAAACGTTTAATTGTTCGGGATGATGTCCGTACGGAAGTGAAAGGACATGATGAATTGGTGAGAAAAACTCATTCGAAACTGCGGGTTCATCATCCAAAAAATTCCCAGCGTCGATATCCTCAATCAAGAGTAAGTTAAATTTCTTAGACACCTCATAAAAAGCATGGATTTCAATCAATTGTGGTTCTAGAGTGGAGGTGTAGAGATCAACGGGATTGGCATTGGTTTCACTTGAAATGGACCCTTCACAATTGGGAAAATCAAACACTACAAAGCCGCACAACTCATTAAACATTCTATCTTCAATTGGTGAATCATTTGGGACACTCGATAGACTTTCGAAACTGGAGTTGTGGAATTCAATTTGAAATGGGTAGGTTTGATTTTGAAAGGTGTGCTGCTCACTCCCACCACTTAAATCCTCAAATTGTCCAATCGCCCCATCATACATTAGAAATTCGGAGCTAGCTGGAAACTAACTATTGTTCGTTAGGTTGTATGAGGGCGTCCATGGACGCGTTCAAATCCACTATCTATTGGCACGACGCTACTCAAAATTCTTCTAATGACTGTTTAAGACTAGATATGGGTTGTGAAGGGGTTTCAGTAAAAAATTCAAAGTTTTCTGGATATGTGAAACTCCCAAATGGCTGTTCAGAACCAATGTCTAGAGACGTTGTAAAGGTCAGCTAGGATTGATAGGAATCGGATGGATGTGAAAAATAGACAGGATTAGGATCAACATTATGATAAGAAGGTGATTGGAAATATTTCCCTAACGAATTTGGAGTGACGAAATGAATGAAAGGTCGGCTACGAGATTATTAAATTCTGTCAGCAGTGGACATGGGTTTTGGAGTCGCAACATGACTTTCAAAAGGGGTATCAACATAAGAAAGTGGGAGAGGTTGAAATGGTTGATACGAAGTGGATTACGGAGTCCAATTGTTTGTCCTAGACACGTCTATCTGATCTCTCAATGAAATTTTGGGCATGGATGGATCATTCGAAGTTCGGCCAAAATAAGAACCGTATAAAGAATGTCTGGTTGTGGGTACCAAAGTTCAGCAAGAGTTGATCGTTTTAGGATACCCATGTTATGAAAAGAGTGAAAAGGTAGGGAGGGTGGAAGGTGGGTGGAATTTTTTTTTTATTGTTTTTTGTTTTTGAGTTTTCGAAATTGTTTGTTAGTATTTGAGAGAATACGGAATTATGGGACTAAACTTTACACTATCACAATCACAATATGCACAAACAACACCTAGAGCTAGGGTCTTCAAAGTCCAACTAGGCCGCTCCTAGACTTCCAAACGACAAGTTGCAAGATAACCCTCGAATCGCCTCTTCACTGCCAATTATGGCCAGGTAAGGACAAGTGAGGAAAGGAGGGCTCTGCTCACGAATCGCTGTGAGACGGGCCTTTTAAAGTTACCCCCTCACTTATCTAACCTAGGCACCACAAAGTCAAGTTTAGATAAATGACCGATTCCCCGCAATCTTCACTTGTCCTAAATGAGATCGACAAGTTCTTATAGGTTTGGTCTATATACTTTTATTAACTCAAGATAATGCATATGCCCTCAGTGATTTGTGGGGTCTTAGGAAGGGTGATGAAATCCCTACCCCATCTTAATTGGTGTTCAAGCCCCTTTATATCCGTATTATTATATGCAAAGCGGTAAACAAACAAAATCTAAAACAAAAAAAATTACTTGGCGGCGGCGCAATCTGTGCAAAGAAACCTACAGAAAATACAGTTCAGTGGAGTTCACAGAGGGATTTAGAGGAAAGAGAAGGGGTGTAAAAAAATTTAGGCTCAGAAGCTAACATAGAACCGTGGAACTGCCGCGAAACCCTAGCATTGACCGCGGTTCCACGGTCAGAAAGTTGATTTGAGGCTTCTTCTTTGGTCCCTGCACTCCCCATGTTCTTTACTCCAAAATAAAATACTCTGTTTCTTTATTTGATTACTGTACTTGCTCCAGATAGCTTGCACACTTGCACATAAATAAATATCAAAAAATAACAAAAAGGTTTTTATTATATTTATGTATTTTTTTTATATATATACAAAAAAAATATTTACCCTAATAACAAGAAAGAAATATGTTACCGTTTCCCCGGCAACGATGCCGTTTGATTGGGGCAGAGACTCGCGTTCCGCTTGTTCTATTTATTCTACTTACCGCAATCAAGACGGTGTCGCTTTTTAGCTAGCCGGTTGAGCACGGGTCGATCCGCAGAGAGATGGATGTATGTTCATTCTTGTCTTAGACGAGTCAATTCTTCAAATCTATCCTAAGTGTTCGTATTTATGTTCAAATAAACTTGTTAGGGTTTAAATTGGTTAGTAGAGTTAGGATTAGCCTTGTGCTTTTCTTTTGCAATTCTTAAAATGATGTTGGGATAAAAGAAAGTAGCGGGGATTAAGAGGACATAGGAATGGGATTTGCGAGTTTAAATAAGCTTTCTAATGCTAAATCCATTCCTAGTGCCCTTTGTCCTTCCGCTACGTGTGCTTATTTCCAACCCTAGGCCAAACACCCACAACCATGTATCCAATTAAGTCACAACTACATATCACGTTATAGTGCGCACAAAGGACTTCTCGACTTAGGTCACGGCTATATATCACGTATAGCGCGCCCAAGTTAGGGGGTTGCGTTTGTTTGGTCTAGATTCGTTTTAGGATGTTTGTCGAAAAGAAGCACAAGGGATTTTTCTGTCCCTCATACTAACCTTCCTTAGCCCCTAACAAGTGTGGAAATTATTCACACATTTAAATGAAAATAAAAACAAAACAAGAAGGAAGCAAAGAAAGAAAGGAAAATGCGGTTTTACAAATGATAGTAAGCTAACTACTTGGGCTCTCACCTAAGCAAGGAACTCCATAGAGTATCATGACTTGAGAAAAATACAGATAAGAAGGAAAGAAAAAGACAACAAGAAATAACAACAACTACTTAACAACAATAAATAAAATTACACTAGGATTTAAAATTACAATACAAGAAATAAAGATAAAAGATAATAAAAACCCTCATCTTCATTGATATTTCCCCCAATCAGAGCAAAGCTCTGTTCAAAATTTTAAATTTTGAAATAAAGTAGCGCTTCATAGCAGCGCCGGCGCTGAGAGAGTCAAAGACTCTGAGGCAGCGCTCACGTGCAAAGCATATGAGCGCTAGCGCTAAGAGCGCTGCACTCTAAGCAGCGCACTACGTGCAAAGCACGTAAGCGCTAGCGCTAAGTGCGCTGCACTCTAAGCAGCGCACCACGTGCAAAACACGGGAACGCTAGCGCTGGAACTAAATGTTTCCAACCGTTGGATCAAAGATCCAACGAACATGATTAAAAATCATCAATTAACCATAATAAAATTCTGTTAAGGAGAGATTCCTCGAAATCTTTCCAAACAAAAAGGTTGTGCTCCGTAAATCAGATCACCGTTGGATCAATGATCCAAAGGTGATTAAAAATCACCAAAATACAGAATAAATTCTGTGTGGGGAAAGATTTCCCAATCTTTTTAAAAATAAGAAGATTGCTTTCTGTAAATCAGAAGCCCGTAGATCAAAGATCCAACGGGGGAGACATCCTCAAATCAATTAGAGAAAAGATCTCTTCAACTGATTGAACAAATCAGCCTTGCCCTATATAAGGCCCCAAGACTTCAAGTCTCATATAGAGTACCCCCTCCTAAATTTTGAGAAAGCTCAGAAAGAAGACCAAGCTCTCAGAAGAAGAAGATTTTCTTCAAGGTAAAAGGAACAGAAAGACGAAATTGTCTCATATAAAAAGAAGAATTCACTTTTTTCTTTAAGGTCATAGATCTATAAGATCAAGGTCTTTCATAAAGAGATCAAAGGATCTCATCATAAAAAAAATAAGAAGAAGAACATAATTCTTTTCACAGATCATAGATCTATAAGACTAAGGTCTTTTTACAAGAGAGATCATGAACATCTCATTATAAAAAGGGGGGAGAATAACTCAGTTCTCTTAGGATCACAGAGCCATAAAGGCAAAGCCTTTCACCAAAATAAGAGATTGAAACATCTCCTATAAAATAAGAACTTTGTTCTTAGAACCTTGAGACAAAGTCTCTTATAAGAGAGAATTTAATTCTCAGAGTGCAGGACTGATCAAAGTTGCATAAAAGGAGCGCTCCACATCTAGCGCAAAGCGCTACAGAGCCTTAGCGCTCTAAATTTAAAGAAGCGCTCTGCGCTAAAGACTGGCGCACAGCGCCAAGCACGCCACTGCTCCCCCCATGTGCGCTACTTAACTGAAGAGCCTTAGCGCTCCTAATTTAAAAGAGCTTTAGCGATCCACATCTAGCGCAAAGCGCTGCAAAGCCTTAGCGCTCCTAATCTAAAAGAGCCTTAGCGCTCCAAATTTAAAGAAGCACTCTGCACTCAAGACTGGCGCACAGCGCCAAGCGCGCCACGTGCTCCTCACGTGTGCGCTACTTAACAGAAGCGCCTCGGCACTCCAAATATAGCGCACAACGCTGCAGTGCCTCAGCGCTTCAAATATAGCGCACTGCGCTCATAAACTGGCCCTAGCGCCAAGCGCGCCACGTGTTCCTCACGTGTGCGCTGATAGAACATAAAATGTTCTTTAAATGAAGCCCCAGAGCTATGATGAATGCTCAGCATTCAATAAAAGACAAAAATATTGTCAGAACTCAAATCAATGCCCGGCATTGTCAAATGTTTAACATTTTAACTGAGTGGGCCGAGCCCAAGTTGGCCATAAACCCCTCATTCAGATTAATTGACCCCATATGCTCATAAATCTCAGATCTTAGTCCCAATTGGATTACAGATCTCCTAAACCAAAATTGGTTCAAGGGTACATCTCTTCACTTCTCTGATATTTGTCATTGTAATCCTTCAACGTCTTCAGAGAGGTGACGGGTCCCGACAACCAGACATTTCATGGACTGTGGGGTCCTTAAACTCATGGACTATGATTTCCTTAACCTCGGACTGTGGGGTCCTTAAGCCCATGGACTATGATGTCCTTAACCTTGGACTGTGGGGTCCTTAAACTCATGGACTATGATGTCCTTAACCTCGGACTGTGGAGTCTTTAAGCCCATGGACTATGATGTCCTTAACCTCAGACTGTGGGGTCTTTAAACCCATGGACTATGATGTCCTTAACCTCTATGGACTGTGAAGTCCTTAAACTCACGGACTATGATGTCCTTAACCTTGGACTGTGGGGTCCTTAAGCCCATGGACTATGATGTCCTTACCCTTGGACCGTAATATCTTTAAACTAATAGACCACAATATCCCTAAACTAAACAATAGAGCACAAATGCTCTTTTGTTGGATCTAAATGATCCCGTTGAGCAGACCTTAGTCTAAAATTAGACTAGCGTATCCTCAACAAACGTTTAAGTTGATCTTAGTCTCAAATGAGACTAACGTATCCTTAAACCCAACCCCAAACCCAAATCTAAGAAGATACGGATTTGGACTAATCCACGCCCTACGGGCGACAACATAAATTAGTCTCCATATACAGTCACGGGAAACCAAAAACAAAACAAAAACCCATGACACGAAGTGACCATCTGGAGATGGAGAAAGTGGTTACCGTGATGCGGTAGCGTAATTAACCGCAGGGACTTGCTCCTGCAGGGAAGAACGTCCTACAATCAAAAACCCCTCAACGAGGGGGGATCTGACGAAGTGTGCTATATCGGCCACATCCATCCAAACCTTCGATACACGGTGTCATAAATCAACTTGGTATCTTTGAAGAGGTAGATGGATAGCACCAAATAGTATATGCCCTCGAAAGTCAGGCAAGACGGACCTACGCAGGCTCGTCTCGCGTCTTTCGGCAGAGAACAGATTCTGGCACACCCGGTGGGACCTTTTCCTCTTTCCACTCCACACTTCGTGTGTCGTGTTTTTCCCATGATCAGATAATCGCGGTGTGTATGCTTGTGGTTGCCCTTTGGGAAGTGGATACTGAAGTCAGCGTTTCGTCTCTATGAAGAATGGCGTTTGTTCCCACCTTAGCAACACAGGCTCTGTCATATCTGGTGGAGTCAAGTATGGGCCACTTGCAGGCTCAAAACTCTGCAATCCGGCTCTTCAATAAATCAATGGGCTTTTCTTTGGGTCGATACTCCCACCTCCCACCCTCGGTGCCTCAACGCCGATGGAAGAAGCCCAGAGAAAGTCTGTCATCCACAGGTGGACTCCCCAAGTAGCAGCTTTGCCAATGGATTCAGTCCTCAAAAAACTGGCACCTGCTAAGGACCAAGGTTGACGCAGGGGGCAGAATATTCAAGCTCTCAAAGGAAACATGGGGCAGGCTCGGAAAAATCCTGAGGCTAATTAAATCACGACCATAAGAAATGGTCGACGTCGATATCGGCATCATACAAAATGAGCTGGGGGCAGTTATTCATATGGTTCTGTTTCAACCCCAGTGGTGAATGTTGTTGTTCCAACCGGGAACAGCTTCAAATTGTTGCGAAGGGTTAGACAAAATTCTCCCATCGCAAAATTGAAGAAATCTATGCAGCCCATGGAGATCCCGCCGTGAAAATGCCAAGTCCGTCATTCGAAGAACAGATGAACAAGCTAATAAGGGAAGCAGGTCAAAAGGTCCAGGATGACCATAGCCATGAAATGGCCATCTATGAAAAAACCAGAACGCAGCGCCTCCTTCAGCAGGCTACGAAAAACGACGATGCCCTTCGTCGCCAGCCCGTCATACGGAAGACTCGATGCGGAGGTAAAAATAAACTGAAGAACGGAAAAAATGTTTGACAACAGCAAAGCGGGTCCAAGATGCCACGCGATCGAGAATGGAGCAGCAGAGATCCGTCTCTTATGAAGAAGATGGGACGAGCATATTATTTTCCCCAAGACAAGACAAAGAAGATATTCGACCTTGTCATAAAACATCAGATAATGACGCTCCCAGAGTCTAAGCACCCCGAGCAAGTAGGCGAGGTCTCTCACCCAGACTATTGCTCCTATCATCGAGCAATAGGACATCCTCTCGAAGACTTCTTTACATTCAAAGACTGGGTAGAAGACCAGTATCAGTAAGGCATGTTCGCTCTATTTAGCAGTTGGGGAGTAACCCCACCACAGAAGCATGAACCGAAAGCCACATATGCGGCGAGAGTAGAACCAGACCAACATCGGTATTGGAAGCGATCTCGTACCTGTCACGCGATAACACTGTCAGAAGAAGAACCTGAGAATATGGATGACCTCCCCTGGTGCTTCGAAAATGATGACGACAAGGTGATCTCAAAGTTTCCACCAGCGCCAAAAGAGCTGGAAGATGGGATACATACTACTACAGATAACCTCAAGAAAATTGACTTGGCGACGGCAAGTGACCCGGGCCGACATTCGTCAGTGAGCTGTTGTCTGAAGAAAAGGTGGCTACGCTAAAAGACGTGCTCATGCAGTATAAAGACTGTTTCGCATGGAACTATTCCGAGATGCCCGGATTGGATCCAGAAATAGCCATCTATAAATTGGCGATATCTCCGGACGTCAAGCCGATCAAACAAGCACCGAGAAGAATGCGGCTCGAGCTTAAGATGAGCATCAATGCTGAGGTCAAGAAGCTAATCAACTCCGGCTTCATCCAAGAGGTTCAGTATCCTGACTGGATCGCCAACATCGTCCCAGTGATGAAGAAAAATAGGACGGTGCGTATATGCGTAGACTTCCGGGATCTCAACAAAGCTTGCCTGAAGGACGACTTTCCAGTACCGGTCACGAGCTGATGATAGATAACACGTCCACTCACGAAGTTTTCTCTTTCATGGACGGCTCATCAGGATACAATCAGATAAAGATGCATCCCGAGGACCAGAAGCATACCGCTTTCCGGACCCCTTTGGGCATATTCTACTACAAGGTGATACCCTTCGGTCTAAAGAACGCCGGTGCCACCTATCAGAGGGCCATGACGAAGATTTTCGATGACCTCATACATGAAATCGTCGAATGCTATATTGACGACCTCGTAGTGAAAAGCAAATCGCACGAAGAGCATTGGGAACATCTAAAAATAGTGTTCCAACGTCTTCGGAAATACAACTTGAAGATGAACCCTCTGAAATGTGCGTTCGGAGTTTCCTCAGGTAAGTTCCTGGGATTCATTGTACGACACCGGGGCATCAAAATAGACCCATCAAAGATCAAGGCGATCATGGAAATGCCCCCGCTAAGAACACTCAAACAACTGCGGTCTCTTCAAGGGAAGCTCGCGTATATCCGGCGGTTCATAGCTAACCTCTCCGGTAAATGTCGTCCTTATAGTCAATTGATGAAGAAGGGAACCTCATTCGTTTGGGATCGCAAATGCCAAAACGCACTGGACGAAATCAAGCAATACTTGCAGAATCCACCGGTGCTGATCGCTCCGGTCAAGGGAAAGCCTTTCATTCTGTATACAACCGCCCTTAAGGGTTCTCTAGGCGCATTATAGGTATAAGAAAACGACCAAGGGAAAGAAAGAGCTCTCTACTATCTTAGTCGAGTTCTCCTGGGAGCAGAAAACAATTACTCCCTTATCGAAAAACACTGCCCGGCGTTGATCTTCTCGATAACGAAGCTCAGATACTATGCATTGGCACATGAGGTCCATCTCATATCAAAGGTGAATCCTCTCAAATATTTGATGTCAAAGGCCATATTGACAGGACAGCTCACTAAATGGGCCCTTCTCTTGATGGAGTTCTCGATAACATATCGTCCTCTCAAGGCAGTGAAAGGCCAAGCCATCGTCGACTTCCTTGCCGAGCATCCTATACCTGCCGATTCACCCCCAAATTGCGAATTGCATGACGAACACGCTTTTGACACGATCGACGGGGAGAAAGGAGGGTGTGATACCCGATGGGAACTCTACTTCGACGGAGCATCTTCTATGAAGAAGCGAAAGAACAACTCCCCTATAATCAAGTCTGGGGTAGGCCTCATATTCGTGACTCCATGAGGAGGGATAATGCACTTTGCCTTCTCCTTAATAGAACTGGGGACAAGCAATGAAGCCGAATATGAAGCTTTGATAGCAGCTTTTGAGATCGCTGTCGACATGGGAATTGAAAACCTCCTCATATATGGAGACTCCCAGCTGGTCATTAGTCAAGTAAATGGAGACTATCAAACATGCAAACCGGAGTTGGTAAAGTACGGTGAGAGAGTGCAACAATTGCTGACTCAAATCCCTTCCTACTCCCTGGAAAGCATACCGCGAGCGGAGAATAGCAAAGCAGATGCGTTAGCCAAGCTCGCTAAAGAACTGGCCGATGAAGACCTCAATGACGTAAGGATCGTCGTGCAAAGCCATCGGGTTCTTGCTCCGGCAGAAATATCTCTGGAGCCGTCTGAAGGAAAGGGAGCGACCGAGCAAACGGCCCTACAGATAGAGGACCAGGAAAAGGTCAAGGATTGGAGATAAGTCTTTATAGAATACTTCAAATCCCGTCGAACGCCTGAAGATGCGTTGTCAAGACATCAGCTCATGAAACGAGCTCTATCCTTCGCCTTTGTCAATGATATGCTGTATAAGAGATCATTCGACTCTCTATGGCTAAAATGCCTGGGACCTGAAGAAGCAAAGAGAGTCGTCCAAGAAACTCATGACGGACTTTGCGGTTCTCACCAAGCCGGGCCGAAGATGAAGCTGAAGATCAAAAGGATGGGCTACTATTGGCCCACGATGATCCAAGACTATCTCGAATACGCGAAGCAGTGCCACTCGTGCCAGATTCACGAGGACTTTATCCACCAGCATCCAAATCCGCTACACCCGACGGTGGCTAGCTGGCCGTTCGAAATGTGGGGAACCGACATAATTGGGCCCATCGAACCAGTATCGTCCAGAGGACATCGATTTATTTTGGCAACAACTTATTACTTCTCCAAATGGGCAGAAGCAGTACCGCTAAGGGAAGTGAAGACGGATAATATTCTCCATTTTTTCAAAACACATGTCATCTATCGGTTCGGCACTCCGCGACGGATTATCTCCAATAACGGGCCGGCCTACAGAAGCCATAAAATCAGCCGCTTCCCATAACAGCACAACATAGACTGGAGATACTCTTCGGTCTATAATCCCGAGCTAACTGTCTAGCTGAGGCTTTCAACAAGACCTTGACGAAGATCGTGAAGAAGACGGTGTCCAGAAATAAGAAGGACTTGCACGAGAGACTGCATGAAGCTCTCTGGGCATATCGAACTACGTTCAAAACGGCCACAAACACAATGTCGTATGTATTGGTATTCAGCACGGAAACGGTACTCCCCCTCGAGATAGAGTTACCCTCTCTACGAGTGGTGGTTCACTATGAGCTAACAGACGAAGAAAATGCTCACCTTCGGTTTGAGGAGCTCGACGCTCTTGATAAAACCCGGCTCATGGAGCAACAAATCCTGGAGGCTTATAAAGCAAAGATGACGCGCTCATACGAAAGATTGACTAGGCAGAGAACATTTCGCCAAGGCGAACTCATGCTAGTGGTCAAGAGACCTATGATCCCCAATCGTGCCGAACGGGGGAAATTCGAACCAAACTATGAAGGCCCATACATCATAGACAAAGTTTATCAGGGTGGAGCCTATGTACTCAGGGACATGCATGGTGAAAGACCTTTCAGGCCAATAAATGGTCGCTTCCTAAGAAAATAATACGCCTGACGAGTCACGGCCTAGGTCAACAATAGATGACGATGCCTATGTCCGCTCGCTATCTTCCTAAGCCCAAACTCTATAAGTAGTAGCCGGCAAACTGACCAAAACATCCCTAAACTAACGACGGACCGAAACGTCCCTAAACTAACAACGACCGAAACGTTCTTAAACTAACGACGGACCGCAATGTCCTAAAACTTGTAGCGGACCGGAACGTCCCTAAACTAACGATGGACCACTATGTCCTAAAACTGGCTGTTGACCGCGACGTCTATAAACTACTACGGACCACAGCATCCCAAGGCTGACAAAAAAACAAAAAAACGGTATGTCCATAAGCGAGATGGGCATGGATGAAAACTCGAAAGGGCTCCGTAAGTAAAAACAGCAGGGCTACAGGCGGATTTTGTGAAAACCCGAAAGGGCGCAATCTCGTTAAAAGACACTTGTAAGGTCCTCTCAACCTTGTGAGGAGAAAATACCTGCATGAGATCCTTACGACTCACAAGGGAGCAACACACTTAGGTATCCCCACGATTCTTAAGGAGAAATTACACTTGTGAGATCTTCATGACTCGTAAGGAGAATTCCTCTTTGAGACCTTCACGGCTCACACGGTTCAAAAGCCTTAAGCTACAGGGATTGGAACATGTTCTTAAGCCATCAAAATCTCCAATGCTGCCTTACAAGCGGTTAAATATTGACCCTTGTATACAGTCCACGAGCACGAATAAACATTTTCCTAACAGAGTCCCACTAGCGTATAGGGATATGGTCACACAGTGGACGACCCTTGTAAGTTCTCTCGACTTATAAGGAGAAAACACTCTTATAAAATCCTTACGACTTATAAGAGGCCATACGCTTAAGACTCCTAATGATTCTTAAGGAGAAAACGCACCTACGAGATCCTCACGACTCGTAGGGAGAAATACCTTTATGAGACCCTTACGGCTCATAAAGTTAAAAAGCCTTAGTCGACAGGATCCTAACCCTGTTTGCTAAAGCCATCTTTGTTCGATATCGACGAAGGCAAATGATGATTTGCTCCTGGCAATATCCCAGTTGTAGCGATACTGATGCCTAAATCGGTATAAAATCCCAAGCTCGCAGTGAAAAGTCAGCGAGCCACAAATGCATATGAAATAGCCGAAATGATGGGGCAACTTGCAATAAAATCAGCAAATAAAATATATGCATACAAAATATCCGAAATGGTTGGGTAACTCGCAATAAAAAGTAGCAAGTAAATAAAACAAATAGCCGAAATGATTGGGTACCGCGAAAAATAGCCGAAATGATTGGGCAATCACGATTTTCGCGATATAAAAGCTGAAATGATAGAGCATCGTGGAAAGAAAAAAATATATAAAATGAAACTCTTGCCCTACAGGTGAGATCACATCGATCCCTGTATACAATCCAGGGACACAAACAAAAAGGGAACCATACCTTCACACCAGGCTCCACCAGAAAGAGAGCCAAATCTCGACAGTTTACAGACAGCCTAGAGATCACCAACAGCGTTTCTCCTCATTCCAGCAGGATTCAGATGCGACAATCAACCTTGGAGCCATGGCAAAGTCCCTATTCCAAATCTCGACGGTTCACAGACAACCGAGAGAGCACCTTCTGGTCCCGTAGAACACGGCTAATGTCAATCTTGACCCCCGTAGGAAACGCCCAGAGCACCTCCCGGTCGCGTAGAACACGGCTAATGTCAATCCTGACCCCGTGGGAAACGCCCAGAGCACCTCCTGACGCCGTGAAATGCGGATAAAGTCAACCCCTGACACCGTGAAATGTGGATAAAGTCAACCCCTGACACCGTGAAACGTGGATAAAGTCAACCCCTGACACCGTGAAATGCGGATAAAGTCAACCCCTCCTGGCCCCGTAGAACACGGCCAAAGTCAATCCTGACTCCATGGGAAACAACCAAAATAAACTCTCGAACTCCCCGTTAAAGCAATGCTTTGACTTGGGAGCAAGTCAACTCATCAACCACTTACAAGTCCTCTCGACTTGTAAAAAAATTCTCTCGGGAGATCCTTACGACTCTCAAAAGAAAACGCACTTAGGAATCCTCACGATTCCTAAGGAGAAACCACACCTGCGAGATCCTTTCGACTCGTAGGGAGAAAAGTCTTTATGAGACCCTCACGGCTCATAAAGTTGAAAAGTCTTAGGTGGCAGATCCTAACCCTGTCTCCCAAGCCATCATTGCCACGCAGAGAGATCAAGGTAGATTTTCTACAGACCACACTCTCCTAAGTCAAATATCGACAAGAAAGGAAACAACCACTTACAAGTCCTCTCGACTTGTAAGGAAGAAAATTCTCTCGGGAGATCTTTACGACTCTCAAGAGAAAACACAGTTAGGAATCCTCATGATTTCTAAGGAGAAAATACACCTGTGAGATCCTCTCGACTCGTAGGGAGAAAAATCTTTATGAGACCCTCATGGCTCATAAAGTTGAAAATTCTTAGGTGGCAGACCTGAACCTGTTTCCTAAAATCATCGTTACGCTGCAAAGAGTCCAAGATGGACCGTCACTTACTATCTACATGCCACACTTGCTAAAATCACATGGCAACAACACGGCAAAGAGAAGAAAGCGACAGTAAGGAGAGCATTTGATTCGCATTCAGTTAAGCGTTCAAAGCGTACCCATTCATGCATGTGCGAAAAGGTTTAATGCATAAAATAAACACATGGAAATGGAAAAGCTTGCTTTTCATACTTCAGAAAATTCCTACATTGATGAAAATAGTGAACAAAAACACCATTAAAATGTTTTACAAAGGTAAGACATCAAATCCAGAACATGGATTGAGAAATTCAAAAGTGAGGCCATCCAAAAATTTTCGGGCCTCTCAGACCATCTTCGTGTGCATCCTTTCACGATCACAAGAGTCAAGATCCCCACTGATGTCCTCCACCCTTCGATAGGCAGCGAGTATCGCCGCCTGCTGAAAAGCTTCATGCAGGATATCAACAAGGTTGTCTCGCCTTTTCATTGAGATTAAACCTATCAGATACACCGAGTGCACCTTATCTTCAGCGTCGTCCAATGCCTTAAGCGGCATGCCGGCATAGAATAGGGGAAGTGCCCTCCAGATCGCTCCCACAATAAGCTTCAAGAGAGAGGAACGATGAGGAAGCAGGTGACCATTGTATGCATCAAAGCAACCCATAATTTCAGCACACTGGGCGTTTGTGAATTCCTTGTTTTGAGAATGGCCGACTGTACGAATGTCTCCGTAAGAAATAATTTCGGTGAGATCATACATATGAGCGTCCAGAACGTCTGAAAAAGAAAATTGGCGGGAGTTAGTGGACAGACTGGTTAAGAAAATCCTTATTAAAAACATACACGAGATTTAAACAACTCATGATATCCCCAAGGAAGAAATAAGTACTAATTAAATCACTCAATGAAATTAATTCTGTGCAATTAAAGAAGGAATCCTAAAAAGGATTTCGCATTTAATGAAAAGGTTCCTCAGGCCAAGGAGTTAAACTCCTCGAGAGCAATGCTCTGCAGACAGGAATGACACCTGTCAAAGGCAATTATGAGGGGAATTAAAAATTCCCCGAGAAAATTCTAAGAGCCTTGCTCTGTAAAAAAACGATGGAATAACCTATCAGAAAATTCAAAATAAATTTTTTAATGAATTAAAATTCTGAGATCTTCAAGATCTATAAACAAACTCTAAGAGTTCTTCATAAAAATTAACAAATCTAGATGATTTGAAAAGAGCAAAACTCTGTTGATGGGTTAGGAAACCCTAAGAAAAGATCTAAGATTTAACAAGAGCAAAGCTCTGTTGAGAAACCCTAAAAAATTTGTCTTGAAGATCTATGATTTGAAAAGAGCAAAGCTCTGTTAATGGGTTAAGAAAAGATCTCTTTTAGATCTATGGAAAGTTCTCTTTTAGAACAAAGCTCTGTTAATAGAACCCTAAAAAAAGGTTTTCTTTAGATCGAAGATCTATTAAGAGCAAAGCTCTGTTAATAGGTGAAACCCTAGATTATTAAATAATCCTTTAAAAGATTTAATTTTTACCTAAATTTTGACAGAGTTCTGTCCGCAGGAAAATTCTTAAGACAAAGAGCTATGCTCTAAAGGAGAATAAAAATTCTCAGAAAGAAAGAAGATGAACAGAAATCATCTCAAGGGCCAAGGGTCCTATTTATAGGCGCTGAGAGCCGATTCAACTTCTGAGTTGATCCAATGGCAGAGATGCTGCCATCACTGCACTCACGTGTGGGCCACGTAAGTGCAACGGTGGAGGGGCATTTGTTTCCTCCAATCAAAGTAAAGCCCTGTTCAAAATTTCAAATTTTGAAATAAAGCAGCGCTTCATAGCAGCGCCAGCGCTGAGAGAGTCAAAGACTCTGAGGCAGCGCTCACGTGCAAAGCACATGAGCGTTAGCGCTAAGAGCACTACACTCTAAGCAGCGCACTACATGCAAAGCACGTAAGCGCTAGCGCTAAGTGCGCTGCACTCTAAGCAGTGCACCACGTGCAAAGCACGGGAACGCTAGCGCTGGAACTAAATGTTCCTAACCGTTGGATCAAAGATCCAACGAACATGATTAAAAATCATCAATTAACCAGAATAAAATTCTGTTAAGGAGAGATTCCTCGAAATCTTTTCAAACAAAAAGATTGTGCTCTGTAAATTAGAGCACCGTTGGATCAATGATCCAAAGGTGATTAAAAATTACAAAAATACAGAATAAATTCTGTGTGGGGAAAGATTTCCCAATCTTGTTAAAAACAAGAAGATTGTCTTCTGTAAATCAGAAGCCCTTGGATCAAAGATCTAACGTGGGAGACATCCCCAAATCAATTAGAGAAAAGATCTCTTCAACTGATTGAACAAATCAGCCTTGCCCTATATAAAGGCCCCAAGACTTCAAGTCTCATATAGAGGAAACCCCCCCATAACTTTGAAAAAGCTCAGAAAGAAGAGCAAGCTCTCAGAAGAAGAAGATTTTCTTCAAGGTAAAAAGAACAGAAAGACAAAATCGTCTCATATAAAAAGAAGAATTCACTTATTTTTTAAGATCATAGATCTATAAGACAAAGGTCTTTCACAAAGAGATCAAAGGATCTCATCATAAAAAAATAAGAAGAAGAAGAACATAATTCTTCTCACAGATCATAGATCCATAAGACTAAGGTCTTTTTACAAGAGAGATCATAAACATCTCATTATAAAAAGGGGGAGAATAATTCAGTTCTCTTAGGATCACAGAGCCATAAAGGCAAAGCCTTTCACCAAAATAAGAGATTGAAATATCTCCTATAAAATAAGAACTTTGTTCTTAGAACCTTGAGACAAAGTCTCTTATAAGAGAGAATTTAATTCTCAGAGCGCAGGACTGATCAAAGTTGCATAAAAGGAGCGCTTCAGCGCTCCACATCTAGCGCAAAGCGCTACAAAGCCTTAGCGCTCCAAATTTAAAGAAGTGCTCTGGGCTCAAGACTGACGCACAGCGCCAAGCGCGCCACGTGTTCCTCACGTGTGCGCTACTTAACTGAAGAGCCTTAGCGCTCCTAACTTAAAAGAGCTTCAGCGCTCCACATCTAGCGCAAAGCGCTGCAGAGCCTTAGCGCTCCTAATCTAAAAGAGCATTAGTGCTCTAAATTTAAAGAAGCGCTCTGCGCTCAAGACTGGCGCACAACGCCAAGCACGCCACGTGCTCCTCACGTGTGCGCTACTTAACAGAAGCGCCTCAGCACTCCAAATATAGCGCACAACGCTGCAGCGCCTCAGCGCTTCAAATATAGCGCACTGCACTCATAAACTGGCGCTAGCGCCAAGCGCGCCACGTGTTACTCGTGTGTGCGCTGATAGAACATAACATGTTCTTTAAAGGAAGCCCCAGAGCTATGATGAATGCTCAGCATTCAATAAAAGACAAAAATATTGTCAGAACTCAAATCAATGCCCAGCATTGTCAAATGTTTAACATTTTAACTGAGTGGGCCGAGCCCAAGTTGGCCATAAACCCCTCATTCAGATTAATTGAGCCCATATACTCATAAATCTCAGATCTTAGTCCCTATTGGACTACAGATCTCCCAAACCAAAATTGGTTCAAGGGTACATCTCTTCACTCCTCTGATATTTGTCGTTGTAATCCTTCAACGTCTTCAGAGAGGTGACGGGTCCCGACAACCAGACATTCCATGGACTATGGGGTCTTTAAACTCATGGACTATGATGTCCTTAACCTCGGACTGTGGGGTCCTTAAGCCTATGGACTATGATGTCCTTAACCTTGGACTGTGGGGTCCTTAAGCCCATGGACTATGATGTCTTTAACCTCGGACTGTAGGGTCTTTAAACCCATGGACTATGATGTCCTTAACCTCTATGGACTATGAGGTCCTTAAACTCACGGACTATGATGTCCTTAACCTTGGACTGTGGGGTCTTTAAGCCCATGGACTATGATGTCCTTAACCTTGGACCATAGTGTCTTTAAACTAATAGACCGCAATGTCCCTGAAGTAAACAATAGAGCCCAAATGCTCTTTTGTTGGATCTAAATGATCCCATTGAGTAGATCTTAGTCTAAAATTAGACTAACGTATCCTCAACAAACGTTTAAGTTGATCTTAGTCTCATATAAGACTAACGTATCCTTAAACCCAACCCCAAACCCAAATCTAAGAAGATACGGATTTGGACTAATCCACGGCCTACGAGCGACAACATAAATTAGTCTCCGTATACAATCCACGGGCAACTAAAAACAAAACAAATACCCACTACACGAAGTGACTATCTGGAGAAGGAGAAAGTGGTTACCGCGATGCGGTAGCGTAATTAACTGCAGGGGCTTGTGTCTGCAGGGAAGAGTGTCCCCACAATCAAAAACCCCTCAACGAGGGGGAATCTGACGATGTCTGCTACATCGGCCGCATCCATCCAAACCTTCGATACACGATGTCATAAATCAACTAGGCATCTTCGAAGAGGTGGATGGATAGCACCAAATAGCATCTGCCCTCGAAAGTCAGGCAAGACGGACCTATGCGGTCTCGTTTCACGTCTTTCGGCGGAGAACAATTGATTTTCCACTCAAGAGCTCTCACTATACTTTCATGGAGAATAGATGATGAAGAAGAAGAAATATAAACTAATCTTCTTTACTTCCTAACAAAGAAGAAGACATCCCATTGGGCTCAAAACTGGAGTATTTGTAGGCAGAGAGCAGAAACCCTAGACCCATATTCTGAGCCTTAATACAATTACCAAACTACCCACAAAACACGGCAAAGAGTTGACATGATAGCTCCGCGGAACCACCACAAAAATGGACTATTGGCCGCGGTTCCGCGGTGATTTGGAGGCATTGGTTTTTCATTTTCTCTGTGTTTTCTTGTGTTTCTATTTTCTTATGTTTGACAGGTCCCAATTTGCAAAATGATTCCAAAATTTCTTCAGATTTCCAATAGTCCAAAATGGCTTCACTTTTAATTCATTTGACTTTTATGTCCCTCAACCTCCGCACACCCATTGAATCTTGTGCTGCCCCTCTCGTGCTCTGTGTTTGACAAAGACACGAATGACCACTGTTTTTCGTCTTGTCTCATGAACTGGTAAGCGGCACTGGACGGATGCGGATGACCGGAACCCGAATTTTATCTGTTTGTGGCAGGTGTTCTGGATTTTGGTGTAACTGTGGAGATTTTGTATGATTTGCGTTATTTTGTACTAGAAACCTGTAACCTGTAAGTATGTAGCAAACACGGATCAAAAGCAACTGCCTATAAACAAACGAGCAGAAGAATGGACGGTATTAAATGCAATATTCTTGTATGAACACCTGGCATAACCACTTCGATCTCCAATCCGTGTAATTTTTGTTGTAGCTTCCACTGAGCGGTGAGGTTCATTACTAATGGTTGGCGACTAAGTGCGTCAGGAACTATATTCACCTTTCCAGGATGATACTGTAGGTTGATGTTGAAGTCCGCCATGAGTTCTAGCCATCTTCTTCGCTGCATGTTTAATTCCTTCTGAGTAAATACATACTTCAGACTCTTGTGGTCAGTGTATATATCCACTCGTTCTCCCAAGAGATAGTGGCGCCAACTCTTAAGTGCGAAGATGATGGATGCCAACTCCAGATCATGTGTTGGATAATTGGGCTCATGAACCTTTAGTTGTCTTGATGCAAAAGCCACAACTTTTCCATGCTGGTGTAGAACACATCTTAATCCTTTACCGGACGCATCACAATGCACAACGAATCCTCCAGATTGATCCGGTATTACGAGGATAGGAGAAGAGGTTAATCTTGATTTGAGTTCTATAAAAGTTTTTTCACATGCTTCTGATCACACGAATGCTTCATCTTTACGTGTGAGCTTGGTCAGGGTGCTGCAATATTTGAGAAGCCTTCAATGACTCGTCAGTAGTATCCTGCTAATCCCAAGAAACTTCATATATCTTTCACCGTCTTTGGTGTCGGCCACTCGCTGACAACTGACACCTTAGCTAGATCTACTGAGATTCCTTCGCTTGAAACGATATGTCCGAGAAATCCGATTTGATCTAGCCAAAATTCACACTTGCTGTACTTGGCGTAGAGCTGATGTTGTCGCAATGTCTCTAGGACAATCCGTAAGTGATCGGCGTGTTCTTTTCGATTCTTTGAATACATCAGGATGTCGTCGATGAAGATGACAACGAACCCGTCTAAGTACTCTCGGAAAACTTTGTTCATCAGGTTTATAAAGATGGCAGGTGCATTGGTCACTCTAAATAGTATTACGAGATATTCGTAATGACCATAGCGAGTCCTAAACGCCGTCTTCGAAATGTCGGACTCTTTGACCTTCACCTGATGACAACCCGAACGAAGATCTAGTTTTCAAATTATACAAGACCCACTTAGCTGATCGAAAAGATCATCGATGCGCGGTAGTGGATAGTTATTCTTAATCGTCATTTCATTCAAAGCTCGATAATCTACATACATCTTGTAAGAACCTTCTTTCTTCTTCACGAGTAATACCGGAGATCCCCAACATGAAGTACTGGGACAAATCCAACCTTTCTTCTGGAGTTTGTCCAATCTCCTTCAATCCTTCTGGACTTAACCGGTACGGAGTTTTGATTACAGGTTGCGCACCAGGTTGTAAATCAATACTAAACTCAAGGGCTCGATCGGGAGGCAAATCTGATATATCCTTAGGGAACACATCCTCGAACTATTGAACTACTTCGGGGTTTTCTTCTTCTGCCGGTAGAGAAAACACATCTGCATCCTTCGGTTTAGCACGGTATCTTCATGGCTACAATGTTCTATCTCCATTTTTGAAATGGAAGACTGGATGATCTGGTATCTCAAATACTACCCTCTTTTCACTGCAGTCAATAGTAGCATAGAATACTCCCAGCCAATCCATTCCCAACACAATATCGAAATTTGGGATATCCAGTACTTTAAAATTTGCGTAGAATTCTCGTCCGCAAACTACAACTGGACACTGATCAAACCCCATAGTTGCTTTTAAGACTATATTCCCGGAACTGATATTCCAGCTTGAAATGAGTGGCTTCACGGGAATCGCTTGCGTTCTCACGAATCGTCGGGACATGAAGCAGTGTGAAGCTCCAGTGTCGAAAAGTGCGAGTGCAGGAAGGGTGGTTACTAGTATAGTACCTAAGTTGTGTGAGCTTGGGTTTAGATATATGAAAAGTATGGTGATATACAAGGATTGAAAAATTGAAAGGATTGGGAAGTTACCAGTAATGACTTGTCCTTTGGCTTCAGCCTTGTTCTGTCGAAAATATCGTGCATTTGATATGACATTTTCCTTACTATTTTTAAATAATAAAAGGTGTTTGTTATAAATATGACACATATGAGGGTTTATCCGTAAAAATACTATTTTCATATGTTTATATATTATAATTAACATTATGAAGGAAAATGTAAGCATATAATATCTATATAATATTTAGTCCATTTAAATATGCTTACCTTATCAAATATCATTAACCAATTCTCTTAAACTATAATATCATATCAAATGGTTAGGATAATATCTCAATAAAAACAAATTCTACTAAAATTATTTATTGAGATATTGTGGACTGAAATCAAGGAAATCCGAGTTGGCGAGATCAAATCTGCCGAAATTTTCAAGTGAATCGAAGAAGTCAATTTTGGCAGTGACTCAGAGAAGATTTCCAAAATCCAGATATTCAAAAGATCACAACATGTCAACTAGATTAATCTCTAGAATTTTGATCCAAAGATCACACCAAGATGCTGCCCAACCGCGGTCAAATGCCCATTATTACGGCGGATCCGTGTATTTGTGGGGAGTTGGGATTTGAGATTTGGTGGCTATGATCCTAACAACTAGTTACCATATTAGGAAACTAGGGATTCTGGATTTGAAACTATTTAAAGAACCAATAGCCTCTTGGAAAAATTATCAAACCGACGAGATCACGAAGTCCAAGACGGCTTAAGAATCCAGGTTGATCATCAACTGTTCATCTACCTCCTTAAGAAGAGATCGAGAAGCAAACTAGGATTTTGTAATTATTTTCTAAAGGAACAAAGTGTAATTGATCAAGTTGATTAATAAAGGTAGTTGTTTTATTCTTATTGCATTTTATTTTCATTATTTACATCACGATCTCTATCCTTTCTTCTATCTCCATCATGCGCGAGTAATTCTCCGCTTGATAGGGTTCATAAGATTAGGGTAGATCAATGGATGATTAAAATCCTTCAACTCCTTTTACGTCCTATAAAGTTTATAAACTTTATCAAAAAAATAGCTAACATCTTAATCGGGCGCACTATCAATTCATTGATATACACGACCATGATTAGAGATTAAATTAACAATTGTTTTGGTAAAGGCTAGACATGAACGGAGATCCATGTCAAGATAGGGTTTAAGACTGGGAACCCTTTTCCCTCCAGAAACCCTAATCTACATGCATCACAGTCGATCTAATTTTAAATCTATTAAAAGATAAAATTAGTAATCTTTAATTAATCATCCATGACTAGTAAATCTTAACGAACCCTACAAGCCCCCTTCTAATATAAAACCTACATCCGTAGTTAATCTAGATCTATATCCTACATCCGTGATTGACTTAGATCTAGAACCTACAACCATTCTTCACTATTCATTATTCTTCCTCCTTTCCTAATCAATACGCCTAAAGTAAGATTAAAAGATTCAACGTTTCCCTGAGGACGACCCGTACTCATCTCGGTCTAGCTACACGCGACACCGTTATTGATTGCGGTTACTACACACACTTCTTTCCAAAAAAAACCAATCAAATGGCGCCGTTGCCGGGGATACGTGCGTGATTTTTTTATTCTTACTATTCATGTTGAACTCTTATTCGATCCATATCATAAATAAACAAAACAGCAAATTGTGTATTTAACGATTATTGTGTGAGTTTTGCAAGGGGATCTGGAGTCACAGATTTGAGGAAACAGAGATTCAGAGACATTCATCAAGATCCAGAGGAGCAAGGAAGGCCATATAGCAAAAATCTTCAGGAGATCCCTATTCTTGGCGGCGGAACTACGGCAAATAGGTCCAATTGGCGGCGGAACCGCGGCTCAATTAGTGAATTAGGGTTTCCAAATTCTCTGGTATCTTTCTCAACTCCTTCTCTCTCTTCTGAAATCCAATAAAATATTTTTTCTGCAGGATTCTTTGCAAAATATCGCCGCTTAGAAATCTTTTTTGCAAGTTTTGTAATTGGTTTATTTGTGCATATTTTAATACGGACATTAAGGGGCAAAGACCAAAATTCAGATTAGGTGGGGATTTTATCACCTTTCCCAGGCCCCGCAAATCACAAAACGAGCATCCGAATCAACCCTACATTAATTAAAAAAATATCTAGACAAGACTCTAAGAACCGTCGCGTTCAAATAGGATAGAGGAAGGTCGTGAGTAATCTATTGCTTATCCGCATTACTTTTGTGGTGTCTAGGTAAGTGTGTCGAAGGTAAGTGGTTACTTAATTAGACCCTCTATTTTTGGTGATTCGTATAGCGGATACCTCCCACATACCTGGCCATAAGAGTAGTAAAGAGGTGGTAGAGGATTGATCCTGCAGCTTGTCCTTTGAAAATCTAGGAGTGGTCTAGTGACTTGACCTAGGTAACCTTAGTTCTAGGGTTGTTTGTGCATTTTTGTATGATTTGTTTCAAGTACCACTTTATTAAAAAACAAACCAATTTTTAAATAACACACACGTTGCCACTTGCGCTAAACCCGCTTAGTGCATGCTTGGCTGGACGCGGGATTCTAGTGCCCGTCTTGTCCGCGTTCCTGCTATCGACTTCGAACTCGGTACTTCTTCATTTTCTTTCTCCCATCCACCCACCACATCGACCGAGATTAACGGTTCTCCATCAGATTATAACACCACCCTGCCACCACCCGTCGGTGCGCAGAATCCACCGTGCATTTTTCTCCAAGAGAGATGCTATCCTATACGCGGTCCCCTTCCTACCTGTTTATCAATTCCACCAGCCAATGGGGATAATTTTGAAATTAAACCCCACTTCATCAACCTGTTGACCAAATTTCACGGGCTTGAGTCTGAAGACGCATATATTTTTATTACTAAATTCAAAAACATATGAGCAATGATGGGTACATCACAACTTTCAGTAGATGCTATGCGCTTGCGTCTTCTCCCTTTCACTTTGTGCGATTTAGCAGAAAAATGGTTTTATAACATTGTCGCACACTCTATTACCAATTGGGATGAATTCTTGATAGCATTCATTAAGAAATTTTACCCTAATCATAAGACTGCCCGTGTTCGGAGCGAAATCAACCAGTTTACCCAGCTTCCCAATGAACCATTTTGGAAGTGCTTTGAACGGTTTAAGAATTTTCTTGTCCAATGTCCTCATCATGAAATACATAGATGGGATCTGTACCGAATTATATATGAAGGCATTAATCCAGCGACAAAGCTGATGCTTGAAACTATGTGTCAATGCAATATCATGTCTAAAGACGATGGTGAAGCCTGGAAATATCTGGAAGATCTCGCTGAAAATACTTTGTAGTGGGAAAGCGTTAGACCACCTTCATCTAAGAGAGGCATCCATCAGCTCGATATTTCCATCGCAGTAAAAGCCGAAATGGCAGCGATGCAAAAGAAACTCGACGCTATAGAGAACAAATTCTCATCAGTCTCCCTAAACCAGGTAACGCTCCCTAAGACCGTGTGTGGTTGTTGTTCCGTTCCATCACATTTGACGGAAGAATGTCCTATGAATGCACCGTTTCAAAGTCAAGAACACACTAATGCTACTTTTCAGCAGTGACCTAGAAACGATCCTTATTCTTCCACGTACAATCAGGGATGGAGGAACCATCCTAATTTTGCTTGGAACCAAAACCAAACCCAAAATCAAAACTAGTTCCAAAGCAATTATAAAAGACCTCCTCCACAGCAACAGCGACCACCACCACAGAACCAGCACACCTTTCAATCGCAACCTTTTCAGAATCCGGCCAATAATTCTTTCCAAACGGCCGGTACCGAAAACTCATCTGCACTTGAATGAAGTGTGGATATGTTTATTAAACATTCCATGCAGTCGACGGATGAAATAAAGTCATCTATTCGAACTTTATCACAGACCACCAACTCCCACGGTGAAAATATAAAGTCGATAGAAGCACAACTTGCACAAATAAATGCCGCTATGAGTGCGAGAGAAAAAGGGAAACTTCCGTCTCAATCCTTACCGAATCCTGGCCACTCAAAAAGTCATAATGTGAGTGTCGTTAACACATTGAGATCAGGAAGAGTATTGAACAATCAAATGGGGGAACAAATTGATGATGAGGAATCAATTGAAACCCCGGTTTCTACTTCTTACCCTATTTCGTCTAGTCTCCCACCTTCTTCTGAGCCTATTCTCCGTTTTCCCTAAGGCCCGAACACTTTGTCCACTTTCTCGAATCTACCTAAAACGATCCCCACTCCAATTCTGGGATCGATTACATCCCCACAAACTTCTCCACAAATGTTAGACCCAAAACTTATTGATAAAGCTCCATTTCCAAACAGGTTGAGGGCCAACAAACATAACGCACAAATAGAGAAAGTTGTGGAAATGTTTAAGCAAGTTAACATAAATATCCCTCTCCTAGATGCTATTCAACAAGTTCCTTCCTATGCGAGAATACTTAAGGATTGTGCACCAGGAAGAGAAAAACTCAAGTGCTTAAAAAGGTGTTCTTAAGGAGTAATGTAAGTACGGCTTTTACCCAGCAATTGCCTAAGAAACGTAAGGACCCCGACTGTCCTACAATATCTATTTCTATTGGGGGTAAAAATATCAATCGTGCTCTACTCGACCTTGGCGCTAGTGTTAACTTGATCCCGTATTCTTTCTATGAGCAGCTAGGTATAGGAGAGTTAAAACCTGCCCACTGTACTCTCCAGATGGCAGACCGATCTATCGCCCAACCTAGGGGTGAACTAGAAGATGTGTTAATAAAAATCGGGGAATTCATATTCCCTGTGGACTTTATTGTTTTAGATACAAAGCCAGTGGCGAACCCATGCAACTAAATCCCGGTGATACTTGGTCAACCTTTCCTAGCAACATCCAACGCTGTCATTAATTGTCGTAACGGTTCTATGAACTTATCCTTCGGGAAGATGACAATTGAGCTTAATATTTACAAGCTAGGAAGTCAACCATCTGAACCTTTTGCTCATTTAATCGATGTCTGTTCCATCAACGAGATAGCTTCCGACAGCTGCGAAGCTGATGTACTTTGCTATGATGATCTCGACAATACTGGTGGGACATTATTTGATCTGGAAAATTATTATAGTGAGAATATCTTCGATGAGTCCATCCCCGAGTTTGAATCCGTTGACTCGTCGCAAAAGTCAGTAGCACTTTCCGAGTCAATATCCTACGCAAGTTATGAACCTCTTAGGGAGTCCGAGTATCATTCCCTTACCCCACCTTCTATTGTCTCTCCACCAATACTAGATCTTAAACCGCTACCTTCTCATCTTAAATATGCATATTTAGGTGAGAATGAGTCTTTACCCGTGATAATATCCGCTTCTCTAGCTTTAGAGCAAGAGAACGCGCTCTTGACGGTATTGAGATCAAATCGGCAAGCATTTGGTTAGACAATGACTAACATCAAAGGGATTAGTCCCTTGATTGTTGAACATTATATACATCTGATGGATGAAGCCAAGCCAGCCCGAGACCCACAAAGACGGTTAAATCCCGTTATGAAGGAGGCGGTAAAGAAAGAAATCGCTAAGTGTCTGGATAGTGGTATAATTTACCCAATATCTGATAGCCAATGGGTAAGTCCTATTCATGTGGTCCCTAAAAAGTCTGGTATCACGGTCATAACCAATGAGGCTAATGAGTTAATCCAAACACGCACCCAAACGGGGTGGCGCGTATGTATTGATTATAGGAAACTCAATGCCGCAACAAGGAAAGATCACTTCCCTCTATCTTTTATTGACCAGATGTTGGAACGATTAGTTGGACTCGAATACTATTGTTTCTTGGACGGATACTCTGGCTATAACTAGGTCCCCATCGTCGAAAAGGATCATGATAAAACAAAATTTACTTGTTCTTTCGGTACTTTTGCTTATAGACGTATGCCCTTTGGGTTATGCAACGCTCCCACTACATTTCAGCTGTGTATGATAGGGATATTCTCAGACATGGTCGAGAATTTTCTGGAGATATTTATGGAAGATTTCTCCATATTTGGGGACTCCTTTGAGGAATGCCTACGTCATCTTGACGCGGTTCTTACCCGCTGTAAGGATAAGAACTTAACTTTGAATTGGGAAAAATGTCATTTCATGGTCCAAGAAGGTATTGTCCTTGGACATATCATTTCATAAAAAGGCATTGAGGTTGACAGAGCTAAAATTGATATCATCCATAACCTTTCTCCTCCCAAATGCGTCAAAGATATACGATCTTTCCTTGGTCATGCAGGATTTTATAAGAGATTCATTAAGGACTTTAGCAAAATTGCTAGACCCTTAACTCTTCTCTTGGCCAAGGATACAACATTTCACTTCGATTTGTATTGTGAGACTGCTTTTGAATCGCTGAAAAGATCTCTCACTACAGCCCCCGTTCTATCATCTCCGGATTGGAACCACCCGTTCGAGCTTATATGTGATGCATCAGATTTTGCAATTGGTGCAGTCTCAAGACAACACATTGATAAGATGCCACATGTAATTTACTATGCAAGTAGGACCTTGAACGATGTAAAAATTAATTACACAACTACCGAGAAAGAACTCTTGGCAGTTGTATTTGCATTAGAAAAATTCAGGCCCTACTTGATTGGCTCGCCAATAGTGGTTTACACTGATCACTCCGCCCTATGACACATTTTATCGAAGAAGGATGCTAAGGCTTGGCTAATACGTTGAATCTTGTCGTTACAAGAATTTGATCTTGACATACGAGACAAGAGTGGATATGAAAACGTTGTAGCCGACCATCTTTCATGCATCAATTCTTCACTAACGTTGGTCGTGCCAATAAACGATTCCTTTCCTGACGAACAGCTCTTGACCGTATCCTGCGAACCTTGATTCGTGGATATTGTGAATTATCTATCAACGGGACTTATTCCTAGCAATTGGTCGAAACAAGACAAACTTCGATTTCTATCCCAAGTAAAACACATTTACTGGGATGAACCTTATTTGTTTAAGTATTGTTCCGATCAAATCATTCGCAGATGTGTCCCTAACGATGAATTCAAGAGTGTATTGTCTTTTTGTCATGATCAGGCATGTGGCGGTCACTTTGGTCCACGTAAAACGGCGGAGAAAGTTTTGCAATGTGGCTTTTATTGGCCAACATTATTTAAAGATGCTTATGATCATTACAAAACTTGTCATCGGTGTCAACACATGGGTCGGATTTCACGAAGAAATGAGATGCCGCTCCAACATATCTTGGTTGTGGAGATATTCGATGTTTGGGGTATTGATTTTATGGGCCCTTTTCCCAACTCTTTTAGGAATTTATATATCTTGTTAGCGGTTGATTATATCTCAAAATGGGTAGAAGCAACACCGTGTCACACTAATGACAACAAGGTTGTTATTAAGTTCCTTAAAAAAATATCTTTTCGTGATTCGGGTACCCTCGCGCTATAATTAGCGACAACGGGACGCATTTCTGTAACCGGTCTTTCGAGGCTTTGATGCGGAAATATTCAATCAACCACAAACTTTCTACGCCCTCTCATCCCCAAACGAGCGGGCAAGCTGAGATTTCCAATAGGCAGATAAAACAAATTTTGGAGAAGACGGTTTCTAAAAACCGTAAAGATTTGTCAACCAAATTGACGGATGCTCTTTGGGCATTTCTTACCGCTTATAAGACCGATCTTGGTATGTCTCCATACCGCCTAGTGTTTGGAAAGACTTACCACCTTCCTGTTGAGATCGAGCATAAAGCAATGTGGGCTATTAAAGAGCTTAACTTCGATTTTGATCAAGCCTGCAGCTATCGGAAGCTGCAATTAAATGAGCTAAGTGAACTCCACGATGAAGCTTACGATAATGCGGTTATAGTAAAGAACCGGACTAAAGTGTTCCACGATAAAAACCTTTTTAGAAAAACCTTCACACCGGGACAACAAGTCCTTCTTTATGATTCATATCTCCATCTTCATCCGGGTAAACTAAAATCTCGTTGGAAAGGACCTTTTGTGGTGCGGTATGTATACCCGTACGGGGCAGTAGAAGTCGAAAATATTCAAAACGGTTCAATTTTTAAAGTAAATGGGCATAAATTGAAACCGTATTTTTCTGCTGACCCAACGGAGGAGCTCTTGTTTTTACAGGAGCCGCTTTATCATAACTAAATTTCATCTGCCTCACCTCCATGTTTCGGTAATATTTTCTCATTTTAAGAATGGAGGTGAGTGAAAAAGGACTTAACTGAATATCTGTGTGTGCCAAAGTACAAGTTTGGGGGTAGTTTTCATTTGACTATTATTTTACCCCTCTTAATTTCTCTCCCAAAGTCTACAGGTCTATGCATTCAAAAATGACATCAGTGAGGACACTGTTGAAAACAGGTTTGGGGGGAAGGTTTGTATTCACTAAATTATCTTTTGGCTCTTGGCACTATACAAATTTCTATATATAATAAAAGAGTAGAAAGTGAAAAATTTACATATGAAAGATAGGAATATTTTGAGAAAAGTAAGAAAGTTAGATGTTTTCTTAAACGAAGTTAGTAATAAGTAGTTATGAGCTGTTATACTAAGGGTTAGTAAGATGAAGGAAATTACTAATTTGAGAATAAAAATATATATGAAAAATAGTCCTTATTCTTGAGGCCAAACATCTGAATGTTGATACCCTACTATACGCACTTACACACATCTTGAAACTTGGGATAGTAGAGGATACCTTGAAATGCTCTTGTCTAAAAGACTTAGTATGAAGAAATATATATATATATATATATATATATATATATATATATATGTGGTGAAAAAAATGAACACTGGTTTTGTAATTGCTTAAGGCAGCATAAAAAAAAATATAGCGATGGTGCTTTATCACCTAGTGCCTTAGACCAACTGGTTTGGGAGCCACTGCTAAGCCTTAGATGTTGCGGAACGAGGAATTACGCCTAAATGCGCGAGCACATTTTGTAATCGGTCGGTTAGTACCTCAAGAATTATTAACGGTCGCATGAAGAATGTGTGAGCAATTTTATCAAAAATATTCACCAACTATAAAGTACCTTGGAAGATGGACAAGAGTATGATAGCTTGAATTGAATTCTCTAAGTGTAGGGATGTCTTTTACACACACGTAGGGGTATATGATCAATGTTTGGAAGAAAGATAGGGAGGAAAACTAAAGACAATGTTTTATTGAGTGATGATGTGATTTCTAATATCTTTTCACGACCATTAAGATAGGGCTTATAGCAACTGAAAAACCGGTGTAGTTGGAAACTTTTATTTTCAAGTTTTTTCTTTTATAGTTCTTATCTTTATGTGTAACTTTCACCATCTTTCTTTTATTATAGTATTTTGTGGGTGTAATCCGTTGAAAATCCTCAGGAGACAACACTCCTCCTATTAGGGACACCTAGAGGTTTAACGACTTGTTGCACGTGCTCAGTGCAATCGTGTTGCCTACGAAAGTGTGCTACTTAGGTTTTTCTTTTTCATTTTATCCTTTTCTTGAATAACTAGTTTTCTGGGGATGATCAAAGTTAAGTTTGAGGATATTTGTTCTGTCAACAATATCGTGCATTTGATATGTCATTTTCCTTACTATTTTTAAATAATAAAATGTGTTTATTATAAATATGACACATATGAGGGTTTATATGTAAAAATACTATTTTCATATGTTTATATATTATAATTAATATTATGAAGGAAAATGTAAGAATATAATATCTATATAATATTTAGTCCATTTAAATATGCTTACCTTATCAAATATCATTAACCAATTCTCTTAAACTATAATATCATATCAAATGGTCAGGACAATATCTCAATAAAAACAAATTCTACTAACATTATTAATTGATATATTATGGACTGAAATCAAGGAAATCCGAGTTGGCGAGATCAAATCTTCCGAAATATTCAAGTGAATCGAAGAAGTCAATTCTGGTAGTGACTTAGAGAAGATTTCCAAAATCCAGATATTCAAAAGATCACCACATATCAACTAGACGAAGCTCCAGAATTTTGATCCAAAGATCACACCAAGATACCGCCCAACCGCGGTCAAATGCCCATTATTGCGGCGGATCCGCGGTATCTATGGGGAGTTGGGATTTGAGATTTGGTGGCTACGTTCCTAACAACTAGTTACCATATTAGGAAACTAGGGATTCTGGCTTTGAGACTATTTAAAAGACCGAGAGGCACTTGGAAAAATCATCAAACCGGCGAGATCACGAAGTCTAAGACAGCTTAAGAATCCAGATTGATCATCAGCTGTTCATCTACCTCCTTAAGAAGAAATCGAGAAGCAAACTAGGATTTTGTAATTATTTTCTAAAAGAACAAAGTGTAATTGATCAAGTTGATTAATAAAGGTAGTTGTTTTATTCTTATTGCATTTTATTTTCTTTATTTACATCATGATCTCTATCCGTTCTTCTATCTCTGTCATGCACGAGTAATTCTCCGCTTGATAGGGTTCGTAGGATTAGGGCAGATCAATGGATGATTAAAATCCTTTAACTCCTTTTACGTCCTATAAAGTTTATAAACTTTATCAAAAGAATAGTTAATATCCTAATCGGGCGCACTATCAATTCATTAATATACACGACCACGATTAGATATTAGATTAACAATTGTTTTGGTAAAGACTAAACATGAACGGAGATCCATGTCAAGATAGGGATTAAGAGTGGGAACCCTTTTCCCTCCAGAAACGCTAATCTACATGCATCACTGTCGATTTAGTTTTAAATCTATTAAAGGATAAAAGGAGTAATCTTTAATTAATCATTCATGACTGCTAAATCTTAACGAACCCTACAAACCCACTTCTAATATAAAACTTACATCCTTAGTTAATTTAGATCTATATCCTACATCCGTGATTGACTTAGATCTAGAACCTACAACCATTCTTCCCTATTCATTATTTCTCCTCCTTTTTTAATCAATACGCCTAAAGTAAGATTAAAAGATTCAACATTTCCGTGAGGACGACCCGTACTCATCTCGGTCTAGCTACACGCGACACCGTTATTGATTGCGGTTACTACACACACTTCTCTCCAAAGAAAAAACTAATCAGGCCTCCTCAACCGTCATTGTAAAAGCCTGAAGTCTTAGTATATTCCTCCTTACTGGAGGCACATTCCTCTTTCCTTGGGGCACATTTCTCTGCCCTTGAGGCATGTTTCGCTGTGCTTGATGGAATTAACGTTGAGGCTGTGCAGGAGATCCACGTAGAGCTGGTGCAGGGAGAGTTAGGTGAGGTGCAGGAGCCTGAATGGCTGGCCGCTGTGGGGCTGTGATTGTAGGTCTGGGTGTCGGTGCTGTATTGAAACGATATGGATATACTCCTATAGCATGAGTGGAAGCGCCACAAACTAAACACAGGCTATTTTCACGCCTGTAGTCCTTCGCCAGGTGTCCAGTTCTCTTGCAGTAGAAACAGAAATCTGGACTGAACATGTTAAAAGATCCTCCCGTTCTCCTGGGTGCAAAGGTCGGCCTAGAAGAGGCTCATCCTGTCATCTGTGTGGTAGGGCATTTGATTCCAGCCGTTTGGGGCTTACCCTTCTTCTTCGCCATAGTTTCATAACGACGAGCTGCCTTCAGAGCGAGTTCATGAGTCGGGTAGTCTCCTGTAGCTAATGCCGTCTGAATCTCCGGGTCTAAGCCCTGTTGAAATCGTCTAGCCCGAATTTTATCAGTCGGGATCAAATGCGCTACGAACCTGATAAGATATGATGTCAGGATAAAGATTTGTTTTAACAGAACAATATTTGATACGAATTCTTTACCTGCTAAGCATGATGAATTCGGCATCATATTCATCCACCGATTTTACCCACATTGAACCTTGTTGCAAGTGGATGAACTGTTGCTCCATCTTACATCATAAAGCTTGTAAAGTAACCGTGACATTAGAATTCCGCACGCAATTAGCAATCTAAACCAATTTTTCCAAAACTTTGAAAAATCCAGTTAGCTAAAGTTCCAAAAACGATCGTTTTAAGTCAATCCGGGAGTTGAAACGAACTCGAAACCCGCCCCAATCTTCGCGGAGGCAAAGATACCAAAATTAACTGTCGAATGGAGGGCCTCAGAGGGGTACCCACCCTCGGGGGCCACCTCGAGGTGGCCCCTAAGGGAAGGTAGACTCGAGAGCACCCAGTTGGGGTGCTCTCGGGTCACCCACCCCCAAGGCCACCTTGTGGTGGTCTTGGGGTATGGGTCCTGCCTCTGGTCCACCCCGGGTGTCCCCAGGGTGCGCACGCTCCACCTCGTGACTTTTCAGTTCAAACTATGAGCCTGTGGGGTGTGCAAACAACTCAAAACATCATTTTTGAAACTGTTTTTATCGGCAGTTTTTGTGCGACAAAAACGGCAGATTTCTAACGTCGCTACAAGCTACCCTAATATTCTAGCTTGGCTCTGATACCATGAAAGTTGACCCTAGCACCACCATAAGGTCCAAGAGTCATCAAACATGCCAAATTCAAATTTTAGTAGGTGCTAAGTTAGACTATACAAGATCTTTGCTAGAATATTAGGGTTTAAGTAAAACTAGTAGAAGTGAAAATGGTTATACCCTCGTAGATCAAGTCCTTCACTTCACATGCTCCGTGTAGTAGTCCTGTGACTCCACTAGGCTCCACTTGAGGCTTTGGACGAACTTCCTCCGATGACCTTCGTGCCAAAGATGATTGATCATCTCTGAAAGCTGCATTTTAATACCTCTCATTTATTATCAATTTTGTTATATATCGGTACTATTAATCAATGTCTGCTCTTTAATTACAGATTACAGGTATTCATGATAAAACACTGAAAATACACTCAATATCACGGATATAGCGTTTAGGAGCCGACACTGCAAACAAAACAGAAAACCGACCGATATTCAGAGAGCTCTTTTGCAATAAACAAGTGTGCACACAATTTTGGTCCAACACAATATATGTGTGAAACTAGCTCTTTGACATGGACTATATGGGGGCTGCCTTTGCACAATTTATGCAAGTAGGCACATGTGTGAGTTGATGTGTGTTTAATGCAAAAAGGTTTGATGTGAAATGAAGCATCAATTTTCCCTCCAATTCAACTGAGTACAAACCAGGGTTAATTAGAAGAATCAAACAATACCAGTAGGCAAGAGAAGAGCACACAAGTCCACCATACCAAAACGAGCCCTAATGCTCGGATCCAAACCGGCGAGACCCCCATAAAATCCGGCGCCGCCGGTCCCCCGTGCTCCAAACATCCCCATTTTTCTTCTGGCACTTTATAGGCATCATATTATCCCTTTTATATTGTTTGTTTATTCTATTTTGATGCCTATAAATACCAGAACAGATGAGAGGCAAGGGGGTGCATAGATATTATACCTTTTTCCATTTTTGTTTAGTTTTAATTTAGCTTGAGAGTTGAGTGGGCTTCAACTTGGTTTCCTCTTCTTCTTCCCTCTTGAAGCTTTCTTTTGAGAGCTTCATTATGGAGGTTGAACAAGTTACCAATATCTTGTACCTAAACTTCTTCAAGAGTTAATAATATTGTTGTTTCTTTGATTACTTACTTCTTGTTCTTATTTGCTTTTCTTTTTATCATGCTTAACTAATATCTTTGGTTGCGTTTATGGTGAGGATGTGAGATGAATGGCTTTTGCCTTCCTCCTCCTCTTGTTAATGTTTATTGTGTATCATGTGAATCTAAACTTAGCATTGCAACTTGAATGGGTTGATATGGTATGTTGATTCCATGGTTACTTTGTAACCTCATCACATACCATATTCTCCCCACAAACCCCATCTTGCAAGCCTAAGGTTAGAATCAATTTAGTGTTGAAGTTGCTAGGTTTAGATATGGTATTTTGTGATCAAGTGACTTGACAAATCTCTTGGTTTCATCTACGATATACTATCATAAACACTTGGCAAACTTAACACTAAAACTAATTGCTCTCACTTGCTACTTTGTGTTTTTTTATGTTGATGTATGCTTGCTAACCCTTGTGCTTAGCGTTGATACCCCAAGCTTAGACATACAAAAACGTAAAGTGAAAAAAGGACTCGTTTCGTGTTTGCGTCGAATATCGGCAACTTGACGACTTGTGCCTCGCAACCGCCTTGACGAGTCATGCTTCGTACCGGGATCGACACAAGAATGAACAACCATGAACAAGGGAGCGTTGATGGAATCATCGCGATTCGACCATCCAAGCCAAAGCCACGGCCATTTCTTTCTTAGCTTGTTTTCTTTGTTTTCGTACTCTTTATTTTTTGTGACAAACCAAACTATTCATTATTTGTTGAACCTTAAACAACAAGACCTAATACACAATTCTCTGCGGATCGACCTGTACTTGTCGGCTTGCTACAACGCGTCGTGCACTTGCGGTTTATAAATTTTAAAACGAGAACAAGCTCGCGTGCGCATCCATTTCTTAAAATATATCCATTTCCAAAACATATGCGTTTGCGCGTGCGGGTGAATTCCTAACAAGTTTTTGCCAAAAACTTGTTGGGAATTCACCCGAGCTCGCGTATGCATCCATTTCTTAAAACATATCCATTTCCAAAACATACGCGTATGCGCGCGCGGGTGAATTCCCAATAAGGATCCATGCGAAGTCTCTCCAACTCAAGCCATCTCTACAGTAAACTCTTTAGCGTAGTAAACACGCTACACTCGATCGCTAGTCAAGTGTAGGATGGTGAGGTAGGGGATATTAAAAACTCAAAAATTTGTGTTCAAGCTTCATGGTTCACATCACATGTGGGGGTTGAAGCTTGAACTATAGCAATTGAGGAAGAAGAAGAAGCTAGAGAGCAACTCAAGAAAATGGCTAAGTGTTGAGAATGAACAAAGAATGAATGGCAACTCTTGACCCCCACTCATTCAAGCATGGAATTTTGCAATATAAAATTGCAACCATGCTTGAATAGTGAGTCAAGATGAATAAAAAAATATAAATCACATGCTTGCAACCATGCTCTCATTTTCTATCTCATTTCTATTTTCACAAAATAGAATTTTATGCCATGCTTCATTATATATATATATATATATCATATATATTAATATATATATTATGAAGAATAATTAGTGAGCTAATGATATTAGTTAAGATATAATTATATCACATATAATGTATATCACATTATTATATCAACACTTGATTTAATAATCCGGTTATATCACATATGACCGACTAATATCATTTATCAGAATATCACATTATCAAATCAACACTTGATTCGACAATCTGGTTATATCACATATAACCGAACCGATAACAAATAACTGCCAGATTACAATACGGTATCACATACACGTATTTAATCAGGCCCACACACATATCACATATGTGTCCTACTTCGTTTTGCTTGAACCAGGGATTTTCTTTGTGGGACTCTAAAGACTCGTCAATATGCCAGCAGTAGGTGATGATCATATCAGTCACCTACAAGCCGTCAGCGGTACTAGCTGGACGTAACGGCTACCTGGGTATTGAGCGATATGAAGATCAACAAGCAAGCTTGTCCATAGTCTTCATGAATCCTATCAGTAACACTAACGTACAGTCCGGTCTCTTCGTCTGATATGTCGCATATCATGTCTAGGGGTGGTAAATGTCAGACCCCAGTAATGTGATAAGTCATGCCGATGTCTGGCCTATAACGGTTTGAGAAACTACTGATATCACTTATCAGTAAATCTCATAAGCAGCCCTAACCAGGAATTTCCAGTTATAGCCAATCGAGCATAGTGCAACATCAACCCTCAATACCGGGAGAGACAAAACCCCTCCTATCGCTCATTGCTTATATGCGACTCGGGACTATACCCAAAATCCACCTGTTTGCACGTCTCCTTTGAGCGTGGTAGGGAGGAAATCAAAGTATAGTGGGAGCCGCACAAGACTTTATGACGATATCGGGTCTACAGACTAACTTATACCAGTATCACCAGAGGACTGCTATCTGACGATAGGTATACTACCATATAGGAATCCTCGGCGAGTTCGTTCAGTGTACCCATTCCCCAATGAGCAACTTGTTGGTTATGGTGCCCTCAAGTCAATTATTGGATCGCATGCACATGATTGCAATGATTGAAAGAGGACCTATACCGGTAGAATAGTCTTACTCGAGATGATTGTATGCTATCTGATTTGTCTTTATCATCGTGTTCATGCATTAGGTGATATTATAGATCACTATTACACGTTGATAGAGCCTTTAGGATTCTTTCTTGACTACCAGCAGTATGATGGCGATTGTTTACCCCAATCAGAGCAAAGCTCTGTTCAAATTCCGAGGCGGGAGATGAAGCAACGCTTCATCTTCTCCCAATCAGAGCAAAGCTTTCCTTTGAAAATTTAAACTTTAATAAATGAAGCAACGCTTCAGATTTTTTGCGCTGCGCGCAACGCGCCACGTGTCAGGCGCTGATACGTCAGCACAGCGCCCAAGAAGACGCGCCCAATCAGAGCAAAGCTCTATTTAAAGCAAAATTAAAGGAAGCAACGCTTCAGTTGCGCAATCACTGCGCTGCACGACACGTGTCAGCGCAGTTGCGCTGCGCTTTGCGCTGCGTAACACGTGTCAGCGCAGATGCGCTAGCGCAGTTGCGTTGCGCTTTGCGCTGCGCGACACGTGTCAGCGCAGTTGCACTGTGCTGTGCACTGCGTGACACGTGTCACGCGCTGGGGCATTTGCGCCAAACAGAATTAAGATTTTAAAGAAATCTTTCTGTTCTTGTTAAAATAAGAAGATTTTCTTCTGTAAAACAGAAGCCCTTGGATCAAAAATCCAACGGTGGGGAAAATTCCCCAAATCACTTAGAGAAAGATCTCTTTAACAAATTTAACTAATTTATGGGCACTATAAAAAGGACCCTAGAGCTCAATTCAAAGGCATGAACATTTTGTGAGAAATTAAACAGAGAGAGCTCTGAAGAATTGGAGAGAAATCCTCAAGAACAAAAAAAAGGTAAAAAGCCTTTAGAAAAAGAGAAAATTCTCTCATGAACAGATCATGGATCTAAAAACAAGATCAATGATCTTCAATAAAAAACAAACAAAAACAGTGCTTTGCACTTTTCATGAACCTTTGGTTCTCTGAGATAAGAAAAACTAGAGAAACTTGTTTTTTTTGATCTAAATTAGATCAAGAAAGCAAACAGTGCTTTGCACTTCTTTTATGAACCTTTGGTTCTTGAATCTAAAAGATTCTCAAATTTAGAGTGCCTTACACTTGCAAACTGCGCTGTTGCGCTCTTGGGAGAGCGCCACGTGTCAGCGTCTAAACCATTTGCGCTATGCGCTTTTGAAATAGAGCTTTGCTCTCTGAAATTGGCGCAACTCACCAGAGCGCGCCATGTGTCAGCAGCGCAAGCGCAGCGCACTGCGCTTGCATGACACGTGTCGTCACCACAAGCGCTTGAGCTCTTTGATTGGCGCAAAGCGCCTGAAATGCAATGCATTATTTAAAAAATGGGACAAGCCCAAGTCAAAAAGACCTAACAGGCCAAGTTAAATTGCAAAGCAATAAAGGGCAGAGCCCAAGTAAAATTGATGCTGCGCATCATTTATAAATGGGCAGAGCCCAAAACAAATTGATGCCCTGCATCCTTTATGGGTAGAACCCAAATAAAAATAAAATGCAATGCAAAAGCAAATAAAATGTTGAACATTTTCAACTGGACTTAGCCCAATCATGGCCGTAAGTCCTCAAATTAAATTGACTGAATCAATTTACAACCGATTCGAGGGTACATCTCCGAACTCCTCTGACACCTATCGTTGTAATTCCTCAACGACGTCAGAGAGGTGACGGGTCCCAACGACCACTCATTAATATCGGACCGAAACGTCCCTAAACTAATATCGGACCGAAACGTCCCTAAACTAATGTCGGACCGAAACGTCCCTAAACTAATATTGGACCACTATGTCCTTAAACTGGCAATGGACCACCACGTCCTTAAACTGGCGATGGACCATCACGTCCCTAAACTGGCAATGAACCTCCATGTCCCTAAACTGGAACACGGACCAC
This sequence comes from Agapanthus africanus, assembly GCA_030015575.1. Lineage (NCBI taxonomy): Eukaryota > Viridiplantae > Streptophyta > Magnoliopsida > Asparagales > Amaryllidaceae > Agapanthus > Agapanthus africanus. Next base: position 452,092,617 of record CM057349.1, on the reverse strand, counting down.
TACGTCCCTAAACTGGAACAATAGAGCCTCCAAATGCTCTTTTGTCGGATCTAAACGATCCCGTTTAAGTTGATCTTAGCCCCAAACACGGCTAACGTATCTTTAAACATTCAAATGGAATATAAAACTCCAAATCAACTTTGGTTCAAGGGTACATCTCTGAACTCCTCTGACCCCTATCGTTGTAATCCTTCAACGACGTCAGAGAGGTGACGAGTCCCGACGGCCATATATTAAATGGATCATCACGTTAAGTTGATCTTAGTCTCAAAACAGGACTAACGTATCCTTAACGAATGTTTAAGTTGATCTTAGCCTCAATACGGCTAACGTATCCTTAAACTAAAAACACCAAACCCAAATCTAAGTAAATACGGATTTGGACTAATCCACGTCCTACGGGCGACGGCATTACTCAGTCTCCGTATAAAATCCACGGGAAACCACAAACAAAACAAACACCCACGACACGAAGTGAAATTCTTGAGAAGGAGAAAGTTGTTACCGCGATGCGGTAGCGTAATTAACTGCAGGGGCTTGCGTCTGCAGGGAAGAGCGTCCCCACAATCAAAAACCCCTCAAGCGAGGGGGAATCTGACGAAGTCTGCTACATCGGCCGTATCCGTCTAAACCTCCGATACACGGTGCCATAAATCAACTTGGCATCTTCGGAGAGGTAGACGAATAAAACCATATAGCATCTGCCCCGAATCTCAGGCCAGACGTCCTCACGTCGTCTCCGCCGCCATTCGGAGGGGAACAGATTCTGGCACGCCCGGTGGGACCTTTTCCTCTTTCCACTCCACACTTCGTGTGTCGTCTTCGCGAACCAATCGGGGTTTGTTAACGGTTGCCTTTGGATTTCAAGTTTAGTAAGATTTGGTCTCTTGCTTGGTGCAGAAGAGAAGTCAAGCATTGATGGCCTCAACTTGTTCGAAGTGCTCCAACTGCAGCTGCAGCTCGCGTCCGGCTTCAACTGGGGGCATAACCTACGGGCCCCAAGCTGCCTCTTTGTTCACCATGCCCATGGAGCAGATTACTCAAGCCACTATGGGGCTGTTTTTCGGAACTATGCTTCCGCCAACAAGCTTCAGCACCCCCGTGCCCGTACAAGAAGCTCCTAAGAAGTCGGTCTTCGATCGACTTTCAGTTACTGCGGCCTCTCTCAACGGGTCGCCCAACACTGGTGCCTCGGTCTTCTCCAGACTGGGCCAAAACTCCTGTGAGCCCATGATGAAGCTTGCAGTCCCGGAAAGGGTTATTCCAAAAGGAGTACCCAAACCTGCTCTGGAAGTCGTCAAGGCGGCTTCTCCTGCTAAGAGATCGGTCTTTACAAGATTGACCGTCCCAACTCCCACTCCTACTCTTGTTGCTCAAAAGACATCAGTCTTCAATAGGCTGACACCGGCAACCGCCCCACACACGAACAGGGGGCAAGAAGAAGCTGTTTCTGTTTCTGAGCCAATACCGACGACTCGTCGCGCCCGACGACGCCACTGGCGCTGGGTAAGGAAGACTGGGGGCAACTCCCCTTCTGGGATAACTCCACCGGCTCCAACGGCGGAAGTCAATGCTGCTGTTCCAACCGGGAACAGCTTTGAGTTGCTGAATAGGGTACGCAGGAACTCACAAACTGCGGTGCTCAGGAGATCTCCTCCACCGGTAGAGACTGCCGTGGAAACAGAAAAGCCGGAGCAGCCTCCTCAATCGCTGTCCTCCAGGATCTACAAGACAAGGCGATGAGTCCGAGAATCTGTCATTGATCCTAATTTCTCTCGCCAGCACAAGAAGTCAAAAGGTCGGCAGAAAGAAAATCCCCTGGTCAAGCAACGAAAGGCGACGACCGCTTGGGTGCCCAAAGCAACGGCCCCCTCAACTTCTACGACCCGTAAAAGAAGAAGGCCGGAGAAAGTGCCGACACCGATGACGAATATCAAAGGTGGTGAACCCAAACGCCCTAAGTCAGGGGGCATTATAGTTCATACAGTCTACGTGGCGTCTGGTAAGGAGGGCAGTCGCATATCTATGGGTCATCGACCACTTACGCGATCCATGACCAAAGCGCAGGAGCAGCAGCAGAAGCTCCAAGAGATGTTGAACGCTATGGCCGCACTTATTGGGCCAAAAGAAAACCCTGAAACGTCCTCGGATGAACGCCATGAGGAAGAAACCGACGCCGAAATCCTTCGTCGAATATTGGAAAAGAAGGACAAAGAGGCTGCTGAACAAGCAGCCAACATACAGCGTATGGGCCTCCTGTTCCAAGACATGGTGGGGATGATGATCCAACAAGAAACTCCGGCCGAAGATCCCCCGATCATCCTTGAAGACGATAAGGTAGAGACGTCGAATCCTCCGCCAGCTCTGTCAGCAGCTAAAGAAGAGACAATCTCCAAAGCTGACTTGGACGAGTACATAGCCCAGCAAATACGGGTTCATCATGCGACTGAAGCAGCTGGCCAGGTCGTAAGAACAGGGCGTCCATATCCAAGTTGGTACGACCAAATCAAGTACCCGCCCGGTTACACAATTCCCAAGTTCCACGTCTACAAGGGGACGGGCAATCCTCACCAGCATGTTGCCCAGTTCAGGGCACTCTGCGGCAACACCGGCGGTGATGACAAGCTTTTGCTTCGTCAGTTTGTTGGAAGTTTATCAGATACGGCGTTCGAGTGGTACTCTGAGCTCCTGAATGACTCTATCAAGACCTTCACGGAGATGGAGCTGTTGTTTACTCAGCGTTTTGCAAGCGCCAGTGAACGCACCCCGATGACGGCACTGATTAACGTCAAGGTAAAGCCAGGCGAGACATGGGTCCAATATGCTATACGGTGGCGAAACTTATGGTCGAAGTGCGAGCAGCGCATTGAAGAAGCTCCCACAGTGGGTATGTTTGTGGGAACCCTTGATCCGCAAGCAACCATCTCGCAATTTATAATGTTTTTCAAGCCGACTACCTTCCAGGCCTTGATTGACAAACTAGCGCAAATGGATTAGATGGACCATAAACCCCCTCTTCCAAAGCCGGACTCCCGAAATGACAAGGGGAAGGGAAAAGCGATCGTTGTCGCTAATGCTCAACAACAACCGAGCGACTCGAAGCCGGTTGTTCGTCAAAGTAATATGCATCTATACGTGGCCCTTGAGGAGAGGCTAGGACGTTCTTACTCCTTTCCCCGAGATAAGACGAGAAGGTTATTCGAGCTGGCGTTGCGCAACCGACTCATAAACTTGCCAGATCCAAAACGTCCGTCGCAACCAAGTGATGTCAATGAGCCCAACTACTGTCCTTATCATCGAGTACTGGGCCATCCGATCGAAGATTGCTACGTTTTCAAAAATTGGCTTGAAAACCAGTACCGACAGGGCGAATTCGCGTTATCTGACAAATGGAAGGTGAATCCCCCGCAGCCCCACACATCTAAGGGGACGAATACGCCATGGGCAACATGATCCGTCGTCGAAGAAGCTCCTTGGGAGGTTGTATTATCAACCAAGACAAAGAGGATGCTGAACGATCTTCAGACATGCCCAGCGATCAAATGGAAGAACCCGTTGGAGCCGCAGATCATTGAAGGGATGTTGAAGCCTCGTCCAACTCAAAAGATCGATGGAGGTGGCCCAAGCATTCATAACCAGCCGTCGAAATCTTCAAAGAAGAAGAAAAAGAAGTCAAAGAAGCCCGTGAAGCCTGGCGACAAGCGTACGGACTTGCAAAAACAAATTGACTTGTTGGAGGAATACAACCAGAAGGCACGGACTCCCATTACATTCCAAGAGTTCCTCAACCATGTCTTTCAAGAGGAAAATGAGGGAGATAGTTCGTCAGATGATTCCGAGGAATATGTGGCGAGCTGTCATATGATTTCCCATTCGCTCACGAACGATGAGGAGACTCCTTGTACTGAAACGCTGGCGGCAGATCCCGAACCAAAAATTCTAGAGCCATCGGATGAAGTAATCGATGCATTCCTCAATGAAGCTCTCTTAAAAAGCAAAGTTGATCGGGAGCTCGAGGAGGTTATATTCGAAAGGGCCAAACGCCAACGCCTTGACGAAAGAATTGAGATACTCCCGCTGGAGCAAAGTACACCCACTGTGGATAAAATCAAATTCAAGATGGGGAAGAGGTTTGCTAAAGCCGTGTCAATGGGTATGAAGCTACCATCCTCCGAAGGAAAAATTAATGGTGAAATAGAAATGCACAACTCCTATTACTTATATCATCAGAAGGTTTCGCACCCCACTCAAGAGTGCAAAGCTTTCGATAAATGGTGGCAAGGATACGTTGCTCATAGACAACGCTTCAAGTGGGAAAAGCGCAAAACTCGTCGGGAGCGAAGAAATACGACCGAAGGGCTTAAAAGAACTACTGACGATTGTTGCATGGTTAACACCGGTAGGTCACAAGTGCCTACATTCGGGAGCGATTCTTATGAAGAGCTGGAACTTGCCCCTCTCTTTAAAGAGTCCACTTCGGGAAAAGAAGAAGAGCCAAAAGTTTGCGAAAATATTTGGCTGCGGAATCGGACGCTGCCCGAAAAGAATCTCGGACCCTCAAACAAAAAAGATAAAGGGAAAGAAAAGGTCTCTGAGGACATCGCCCTAGATGACCAAGTCATGGAAGAGCTAGCTTCCAAAGACCCGCCGAAGAAAAATAAGGTGGATTACAACGTCTTAGCGCATCTGAGAAAACTACCATCGCAGCTCAGCATTCTTGACGCCCTTTTACTATCAAAGGAGGCGAGAGATTCGTTAATTAAGGCACTACAGGACCCGGAGCAGTTCCAAGCTTTCCTGGCCGAAGAAAAGATGAAGGATGAACTGGAAGAAGTGCACACGGCCGATATCACTTTTGGCGATGAAGACCTTCTCCTTGGGACGTGCGAACACAATCGCTCTCTCTACGTCTCGGGATACTGCCATGATATAAAGATAGGCAAAATCCTGATCGATAACGGGTCGTCTGTTAACCTACTCAATGTGCTGGTGTTAAAGGAAATCTGCATGAGCGTCCAGCACCTCGCTCGAGACAAGATCACCATCTCCGGGTTCGACTCCCAATCGTCAAAGACTCTTGGATCTGTGATACTGACGCTACGTTTCAGGTTGCTCGTCACGGACATTAAATTCCACGTCATATATGCCAAGACATGCTACAACGCTCTACTCGGCCGACCATGGTTACACGAGTACAACATCATCCCTTCTACACAGTATCAGTGTATGAAATATTTTAGGGATGGTCTCGAGTATACTGTAACGGGAGAACTGAATCCGTTTTCCGTGAATGAAGTTCGCAAATATGAAGATGCCAAATACTTCTTGCCGAATTTTGAAGACACGGAAAGGTGTCGCAAGCCGGAGAATAAAACTAACACTACCATCCCTGTCTTCGGCAGTAATACCGAGGAGGAAGAAGAGATAGTTTATTCGGGTCCTCCCCAATACACCAAGCCGGGACCATCCGCTCCTATGTTTATCTTTGGTAGTGATTCGGAGGATGAGGTCCATGCTGTATTCTCTGCTCGACCTTCAATACGAGCTTCCGCTGACGAAGAGCAAAGTCTGTAAGTCGCTATGGTGCCGTTTAAACATTATAAAGAACTAGATGCGCTTGACACCGACAGTATAGAGGAGCTGCAGACGTTCTATGTCCCTCCCAGGCGAGGAGGCGAGAAGGCAATTTTATTCTACCGCTCTGAAGTAAACAAAGTAGAGAAAGAAATCTGGCACAGGACGGATCCTACGCTGGACAGGCTTCAGCCCATCCGTCTACCCAGATATTATACAGAAGGCTTAAAGAGGCTGTTGAAGCGCCAAGGGATACCCTTCAAATAGACCGTTAGGAAGGCCAAATTCTATGACAGGGTCTGGAACGTCCCCGGAACTCAGCACAAGCTGCCTAGTGGAAGGATGGAGACAATCGGGCTCGGATACATTCGCTCTAAGAAACGAGAGCTGCTCCGCGACTGTTACGTCGTGCATGACTTCAATGAAGAAGCAGATGCTCAACGGGAGGACGCTAATCCTGAACCAGTAAAAGTTCTTGATATAAAAGTGCCCAATCCGTCGTTTGAAGAACAAATGGACAGGCTTATAAGGGAAGCTGGTCAAAAAGTCCGAGATGATCACAACCGCGAAATGGCCATCTATGAGAAAGCCAAAACGCAACGTCTCCTTCAACAGGCCGTCAAAGATGAAAGTGCCGCCCCCTGCCAACCTGTTATAAAAAAGGCTCGACTCAGAGGCAGAAACAAATCGAAAGGCCAAAAAGATGCTCAACAGCAACAAAGAGGGGCTAAGAGGCCACGCAAACGGGAGACGAGCGTTATTGATCTATCCCTCATGAAGAAAATGGGTCGAGCGTACTCGTTTCCGCGGGACAAGACGAAGAAGATACTTGATCTTGCTCTAAAACATCAGATGATTACACTGCCGGAGTCTAAACACCCCGAACAAGCAAGCGAGGTCTCACACCCAGGCTATTGCTCTTATCACCGAGTGATAGGGCACCCTCTTGAGGACTGCTTCACCTTCAAGAATTGGGTTGAAGATCAGTACCAGCTCGGCAAGTTCGCTCTGTCTGATAACTGGAGGGTAACGCCGCCACAGAAGCACGAACCCAAAGCCACGAGAACAGAACCAACCCCACATTGGGATTGGAAGCGGATTCGCACTTGTCACATGATAACAATATTAAAAGAAGGGCCCGAGAACATGGACAACCTTCCCTGGTGCTTCGAAAACAGCAATGATGAGGTGATTTCAGAATTTCCCCCAGCTCCGAAAGAGCTGGAGAATGGAATACATACCACTGCAGATAATCTCAAGAAAATTGAGTTGGGAATGGAAAGTGACCTACGGCCGACATTCGTCAGCGAGCTGTTATCCGAAGAAAGGGTGGCTGTGCTAAAAGACTTGCTTATACAGCATAAAGATTGTTTCGCATGGAACTACTCCGAAATGCTGGGACTAGATCCAGAAATTGCTGTGCACAAATTGGCAATATCCCCAGACGTCAAGCCAGTCAAACAGGCACCAAGAAGAATGCGGCTCGAGCTTGAGATGAGTATCAACGCCGAGGTCAAGAAGCTGATCGACTCTGGCTTCATTCAGGAAGTTCAATACCCTGAATGGATCGCCAACATCGTCCCGGTGATGAAGAAAAATGGGACGGTGCGCATATGCTTGGATTTTCGGGATCTCAATAAAGCCTGCCCAAAGGATGATTTCCCGGTGCCAGTCACCGAACTGATGATAGACAACACATCCACTCATGAGATTTTCTCCTTTATGGACGGCTCGTCAGGATACAATCAGATAAAAATGCATCCAGAAGACCAGAAGCACACTGCCTTCAGGACTCCTCTGGGTATATTCTGCTACAAGGTGATGCCCTTCGGTTTAAAGAACGCCGGTGCCACCTATCAAAGGGCCATGACGCAGATCTTTGATGACCTTATACACGAAATCGTCGAATGCTATATCGACGATCTCATGGTTAAAAGCAAATCATACGAAGAACATCTTGAGCATCTGAAGACCGTATTTCAACGCCTTCGGCAATACAACTTGAAGATGAACCCTCTCAAGTGTGCATTCGGAGTTTCTTCAGGCAAATTCCTGGGATTCATCGTCCAACGCCGAGGTATCGAGATAGATCCGTCCAAGATCAAGGTGATCATGGAAATGCCTCCGCCAAGGACTCTTAAGCAGCTGCGATCTCTCCAAGGGAAGCTCGCGTATATACGGCGATTTATAGCCAACCTTTCGGGCAAGTGTCGTCCTTACAGTCACCTGATGAAGAAGGGAACCCCATTCGTCTGGGATCAAAAATGCCAGGGCGCGCTGGACGAGATTAAATAGTACCTGCAGAACCCGCCAGTGTTGGCTGCTCCGGTTAAGGGAAAGCCTCTCATTCTTTACACAACCGCCCTCGAAGGTTCCTTAGGCGCATTATGGACGCAAGAGAATGATCAAGGGAAAGAGAGAGCTCTTTATTACTTAAGTCGAGTTCTACTGGGGGCAGAAAGCAACTACTCCCCCATTGAAAAACACTGCCTGGCATTGATCTTCGCGATAACAAAGCTCAGGCACTATGCGTTGGCGCACGAGGTCCGTCTCATTTCAAAAGTATACCCTCTTAAGTATTTAATGTCAAAGGCCATATTGACGAGTCGACTCGCTAAATGGGCCCTGCTCTTGATGGAGTTCTCGATAACGTATCAACCTCTCAAGGCAGTGAAAGGCCAGGCCATCGCCGACTTCCTTGCTGAGCACCCGATACCTGCCGATTCTCCTTTGAATTATGATCTTCCAGATGAACATGCGTTTGATGCGATCGACGGCGGTGATGCCCGATGGAAGCTTTATTTCGATGGGGCATCTTCCCTGAAGAAGCGCAGACAAAACGCCCCTATAATCAAATCGGGGGTAGGCCTCATCTTCGTGACTCCACAAGGAGGGATAATGCGCTTCGCTTTCTTCTTAACAGAGCCAAGGACAAATAACGAAGCCGAATACGAAGTTTGATAGTAGGCCTCGAGATCGCCATTGACATGGGAATTGAAAACCTCCTTATATACGGAGATTCTCAACTAGTCGTTAGTCAAGTAAACGGCGACTACCAAACATGCAAACCGGAGTTGGTGAAGTACGGTGAAAAGGTGCAACAACTGTTGACCCAAATTCCCTCCTATACTTTGGAAAGCATACCGCGCGCGGAAAACAGCAAAGCAGACGCGTTGGCCAAGCTTGCTAAAGAGCTGGCTGATGAGAACCTCGATGACGTAAGAATCGTGGTACAAAGCCGTCGGGTGCTTGCCCTAGCAGAAATATCTCCGGAATCGTCCGAAGGGAAGGGAGCGACTGAACAGATGACCTTGCAAATAAAAGACCGGGAGAAGGCTGAGGATTGGAGGGAAGTCTTCATTGACTACTTTAAGTCCCACCGAATGCCCGAAGAAGCGTCCACAAGACATCAGTTTATGAAACGAGCTCTGTCTTTCGCCTTCGTCAATGATACTCTATACAAGAGGTCATTCGATTCTCTATGGCTGAGATGCTTGGGACCTGACGAAGCGAAAAGAGTCGTTCAGGAAGTTCATGACGGAATCTGTGGTTCTCATCAAGCAGGCCCAAAGATGAAGTTGAAGATCAAGCGGATGGGCTACTACTGGCCCACGATGATTCAGGACTGCCTCGAATATGCGAAGCAGTGCCACTCATGTCAAATTCATGGGGATTTCATCCATCGGCATCCAAATCCACTACACCCGACGGTGGCTAGCTGGCCGTTCGAAATGTGGGGAACTGACATAGTCGGCCCCATCGAACCAGCATCGTCCAAGGGACATCGTTTCATCCTGGCGACGACTGACTACTTCTCTAAATGGGCAGAAGCAGTATCGTTAAGAGAAGTGAAGACGGAGAATATCCTCCATTTCTTGAGGACGCACGTCATATATCGGTTTGGAACTCCGCGACGGATCATCTCCGATAACGGGCCAGCCTATAGAAGCCACAAGATCAGTCGCTTCGCACAGCAGCATAATATAGACTGGAAATATTCTTCAGTTTACAATCCACGAGCTAATGGTCTAGCTGAAGCCTTCAACAAGACCCTGACGAAAATCATGAAAAAGACGGTGTCCCGAAATAAGAGAGACTGGCACGAGAGACTGCAAGACGCACTTTGGGCGTATCGAACTACGTTCAAAATAGCCACCAACACGACGCCATACGCGTTGGTATTCGGTACGGAAGCAGTACTCCCCCTCAAGATAGAGCTACCCTCTCTACGAGTGGCAGTCCACTACGAGCTGACGGACGAAGAAAACGCTCACCTTCGGCTTGAGGAGCTTGATGCCCTTGAAGAAACACGGCTCATAGCGCAACAAAATCTGGAAGCTTATAAAGCAAAGATGACGCGCTCATATGAAAGATTGACCCGACCGAGGACATTTCGCCAAGGCGAACTCGTGCTAGTGGTCAAAAGGCCTATGATCCCCAATCGCGCCAAGCGGGGAAAGTTTGAGCCAAACTATGAAGGCCCATACATCATAGATAAGGTCTACCAGGGTGGGGCCTATCTACTCATAGATATGGACGGTGAAAGGCCTTTCAGGCCAATAAACGGTCGCTTCCTAAAGAGATACTACGCTTGATGAGCCACAGCCTAGGTCAATGATAGATGACGATGACTATGTCCGCTCGCTATCTTCCTAAGCTCAAGCTTTATAAGCAATAGCCAGCCTTCTCCATGACGGACCGAGACGTCCTTAAACTAATAGCGGATCGAAATGTCCTTAAAACTACTACCGCAGCATCCTTAGGCTGACGAGATGAATAAAAAAAAAAGAAAATGATAAAAAATGAATGATAAAAAAAACGGTATGTCCATAAGCAAAAAGGGCACGGATGAAAACCCGAAAGGGCTCCGTGAGTAAAAACAGCAGGGCTACCGGCGAGTGTTCATGAAAACCCGAAAGGGCGCGATCTCGTAAAAAAAAAGTAAATAAAAAAATAAAAAGAATAAAAAAAAATGTATGTCCATAAGCAAAAAGGGGCACGGATGAAAACCCGAAAGGGCTCCGTGAGTAAAAACAGCAGGACTGCCGGCGAATGTTTGTGAAAACCCGAAAGGGCGCAATCTCGTTAAAAGACGCTTACAGGGTTCCCTCGACTTTGTAAGGAGAAACCACCCGCGTGAGATCCTTACGACTCACAAGGGAGAAACACACTTAGGGATCCTCACGATTCCTAAAGAGAAAATACACTTACGAGATCCTCACGACTCGTAAAGAGAACTCTCTTATGGGACCTTCACAGCTCATAAGATTTGAAAGTCTTAAGTTACAGAGACCTAAACCTGTGCTTAAGCAACCCCCACAACTTCCGATATTGCCCTACAAGTGGCTCAATACTGACCCTTGTATACAATCCACAGGCGCGAATAAACATTTCCCTAATCAAGTCCCATCCGAGACTGGGGATATGTTCGCATGACGAATAACCCTTATAAGTCCTCTCGACGTACAAGGAGAAAATCCTCTTGTAGGATCCTTACGACTTACAGAGGAACAAACACTTAGGAATCCTCACGATTCTTAAGAAGAAAACACACCTACAAGATCCTCACGACTTGTAGGGAGAAATACCTTTGTGATACCCTTACGGCTCATGAAGTCAAAAGCCTTAGTCGACAGGACCTTAACCCTGTTCGCTAAGCCACCCTTGTTCGACGTCGACAGAGGCAAATGATGATTCGCTCCTAGCAATATCCCAGTTGTAGCGGTGCTGATGCCGAAATCGGTGTCCAATTTCAGGTTTACGGCGAAAAACCAGTAGGCTGCACATGCATATGAAATAGCCGAAATGATGGGGCAACTTGCAATAAAAAGCAGCAAGTAAAAATGTATGCATGCAAAATAGCCGAAATGATTGGGCAACTCGCAATAAAAAGTAGCGAGTAAAAACGAAATAAACAGCCGAAATGATTGGGCACCGCGAAAAATAGCCGAAATGATTGGGCAATCGCGACCTTCGCGATATAAAAGCTGAAATGATAGAGCATCGCGGAAATAAAAAAAAATGATGATAAAACTTCGGCCCTATAGTTGAGATCACATCGATCCCTGTACACAATCCAAGGGCGTAAGCAAAGAGAGAACCATACTTTCCCAACAGGCTCCGCCAGAAAACGAAGCCAGATCTCGACGACTCATCCCAACTCCGAAGAAACCAGTGTCTTCGGTAAATACCTCAACTCAAGGAAACAAACAATCCTTGACAAGGGCCTCCTGATGCGCGTCGACTCGCAGAGCAACCAGTATCTTCGTGGGAAATTCTCGACTCGTTTCAACACCAAGGAAACAAATAATCCTTGGCTTTAGGGAAACAAATAATCCTTAGCAAACACCTCAACTCAGGGAGACAAACAATCCTTGATGAGAGCCTCCTGATCCGCGTCGACTCGCAGAGCAACCAGTGCCTCCGTAGGAAATTCTCGACTCGTTTCAACTCCAGGGAAACAAATAATCCTTGGCGCTAGAGAAACAAATAATTCTTAGCAAATACCTCAACTCAGGGAAACAAACAATCCTTGATGAGAGCCTCCTGATGCGCGTCGACTCGCAGAGCAACCAGTGTCTCCGTGGGAAATTCTCGACTCGTTTCAACACCAGGGAACCAAATAATCCTTGGCGCTAGGGAAACAAATAATCCTTAGCAAATACCTCAACTCAGGGAAACAAACGATCCTTGACAAGAGCCTCCTAATGCGCGTCGACTCGCAGAGCAACCAGTGTCTCCGTGGGAAATTCTCGACTCGTTTCAACACCAGGGAAACAAATAATCCTTGGCACTAGGGAAACAAATAATCCTTAGCAAATACCTCAACTCAGGGAAACAAACAATCCTTGACGAGAGCCTCCTGATTCGCGTCGACTCGCAGAGCAACCAGTGCCTCCGTGGGAAATTCTCGAATCGTTTCAACCCCAGGGAAACAAATAATCCTTGGCGCTAGGGAAACAAATAATCCTTAGCAAATATCTCAACTCAGGGAAACAAACAATCCTTGACGAGAGCCCCCTGATTCGCGTCGGCTCGCAGAGAAACCAGTGTCTCTGCGGGAAATTCCCGATTCGTCTCAACTTACAAGATAAAGCCTGAGGCAGCAGGGACTAAAAAACTTGCTTCATGAACAATGGGACCCTGCAAGTCGATCTAAAACGATCTCTTGCATACTATTCACGGGTCTCACTCTCCAAAGTCGAGTTTCGACAAGGAGGGAAACAACCGCTTACGGGTCCTCTCGACTCGTAAGAGGGAAAAATTCTCTTATAGGATCCTTATGACTTACAAAAGAAAACACACTTAGGAATCCTCACGATTCCTAAGGAGAAAACCCACCTACGAGATCCTCTCGATCCGTAGGGAGAAAAGTCTCTGTGAGACCCTCACGGCTCATAGAGTTGAAAAGTCTTGGGCGGCAGATCTGAACCTGCGGCCTAAGCCATCGCTATCTCGTGAAGAAATCAAGGTGCTTACTCTATTATCTGCTAATTGTGACAACATACTGATAATAAGAGAAAGAAGAAAGCGACAGAAAGAGCATCCGATTTACATTTGATCAGGCGTTCGAGACACACTCTTTCATGCATAAGCAAAAGATTCAGAACGAAAAATAGAGACAAGCTGAGATAAAAATTTTCCATTAATATTGCCAAAAGTTCTTACAATCATAAAAGCAATAAACAAAAAATATTATTACAATGGAATAACCTCAGATCCAGGGCACGGATTGAGGAATTCAAAAGTAAGGCCATCCAGAGTTCTTCTGGCCTTTCTGATTATTCTTGTGCGCAACCTCTCGTGCTCCTGTGTGTCAAGATCCTCGGCAAGCCCTCCCAGCCTTCGATAAGCAGCGACTATCGTCGTCTGCGGGAAAATTTGATGTAGGATGTCGATGAGGCTGTCCTGCCGTTTCTTCGAGATCAGCCCCGTCAGGTACACTGAATGCACCTTGTCTTCGGCATCATCCAGCGCATTGAGCGGTAGGGCCTCGTGAAACCCCGGAAGTGCTCTCCATATTGCTCCCAGCACGACCTTCAAGAGAGCTGAACGACGAGGAAGCAACCAACCACCGCTTGCGTTGAGGTGACCCATGACCTCCGCACACTGGGCGTCCGTAAACTCCTGGTTTTGATGACGGCCATGTGCGCGGATATCGTCGTAGGTGATGAACTCGTGCAAACTGTATAGACGCACCACCATTATGCCTGGAATAAATACCACAGGAAGATTAGCGATAAAAAGAAAAAAAATAATAATATACACAAAGAGTTAAACTCCTCGAGAGCAGTGCTCTGCAAACAGGACTGACTACCAAAATCCTAATAGGGGGAATTTAAATAAATCCCCCGAGAACTCTAAGATTGTTACTATTAAAAGATGATATAATCCATTAAATACAAAACTCCATTTTTAACTCTCATTATCCATATTCGAACTCTTAAGAGTTCATTTTTTTTAGATCAAAGAGATCTATATTTTGCCAAAGACGCAAAATTCTGTTCATGAGTTAAGAAACCCTGAAACAGATTCCTGAGAGCAAGGCTCTATTTGGTGAAACCCCAAAAGGATTTTCTTTAGATCAAAGATCTATGAGAGCAAAGCTCTATTAATTAAAATTGATTTAGTTTAAGACTAATTCTTACTTAAATAGTTTCTCTTAAAGAAAATCTAAGTCTGAGAGTTCTCGAAGGCAAGAGCAAAGCTCTGAAGTTTCTGAAAATGAGAATTTTAAAGATGATAATCATCTGTGCAAGACCAAAGGTCCTATTTATAGGCATCAAGTGCCCTTTCAACTTCCAAAGTTGCCGCAACGGTTGGAATTCTGCCACCGTTGCGCTCACGTTTGGCACCACGTAAGCGCAACGGTGGGGGGCATTTATTTACCCCAATCAGAGCAAAGCTCTGTTCAAATTCCGAGACGGGAGATGAAGTAACGCTTCATCTTCCCCCAATCAGAGCAAAGTTTTGCTTTGAAAATTTAAACTTTAATAAATGAAGCAACGCTTCAGATTCTTTGCGCTGAGCGCAATGCGCCACGTGTCAGGCGCTGATACGTCAGCACAGCGCACAAGAAGGCGCGCCCAATCAGAGCAAAGCTCTATTTTAAGCAAAATTAAAGGAAGCAAACGCTTCAGTTGCGCAAGAACTGCGCTGCGCGACACGTGTCAGCGCAGTTGCGTTGCGCTTTGCGCTGCGCGACACGTGTCAGCGCAGATGCGCTAGCGCAGTTGCGCTGCGGGACACGTGTCACGCGCTGGAGTATTTGCGCCAAACAGAATTAAGATTTTAAAGAAATCTTTCTGTTCTTGTTAAAACAAGAAGATTTTCTTCTGTAAAACAGAAGCTCTTGGATCAAAGATCCAACGGTGGGGAAAATTCCCCAAATCACTCAGAGAAAAATCTCTTTAACAAATTTAACTAATTTATGGGCACTTTTAAAAGGACTCTAGACCTCAATTCAAAGGCATGAACATTTTGTGAGAAATTAAACAGAGAGAGCTCTGAAGAATTGGAGAGAAATCCTCAAGAACAAAAAAAAGGTAAAAAGCCTTTAAAAAAAGAGAAAATTCTCTTATGAACAGATCATGGATCTAAAAACAAGATCAATGATCTTCAATAAAAAAAACAAACAAAAACAGTGCTTTGCACTTTTCCTGAACCTTTGGTTCTCTGAGATAAGAAAAACTAGAGAAAGTTGTTTTCTTTGATCTAAATTAGATCAAGAAAGCAAACAGTGCTTTGCACTTCTTTTATGAACCTTTGGTTCTTGAATCTAAAAGATTCTCAAATTTAGAGTGCCTTGCACTTGCAAACTGCGCTGTTGCGCTCTTGGGAGAGCGCCACGTGTCAGCATCTGAAGCATTTGCGCTATGCGCTTTTGAAATAGAGCTTTGCTCTCTGAAATTGGCGCAACTCACCAGAGCGCGCCACGTGTCAGCAGCGCAAGCGCAGCGCACTGCGCTTGCATGACACGTGTCGTCACCACAAGCGCTTGCGCTCTTTGATTGGCGCAAAGCGCCTGAAATGCAATGCATTATTTAAAAAATGGGCCAAGCCCAAGTCAAAAAGACCTAATAGGCCAAGTTAAATTGCAAAGCAATAAAGGGCAGGGCCCAAGTAAAATTGACGCTGCGCATCATTTACAAATGGGCAGAGCCCAAAACAAATTGATGCCCTGCATCCTTTATGGGTAGAACCCAAATAAAAATAAAATGCAATGCAAAAGCAAATAAAATGTTGAACATTTTCAACTGGACTTAGCCCAATTATGGCCGTAAGTCCTCAAATTAAATTGACTGAATCAATTTCCAACCGGTTCGAGGGTACATCTCCGAACTCCTCTGACACCTATCGTTGTAATTCCTCAACGACGTCAGAGAGGTGACGGGTCCCAACGACCACTCATTAATATCGGACCGAAACGTCCCTAAACTAATGTCGGACCGAAACGTCCCTAAACTAATGTCGGACCGAAACGTCCCTAAACTAATATTGGACCACCACGTCCTTAAACTGGCAATGGACCACCACGTCCTTAAACTGGCGATAGACCATCACGTCCCTAAATTGGCAATGGACCCCCATGTCCCTAAACTGGAACACGGATCACTACGTCCCTAAACTGGAACAATAGAGCCTCCAAATGCTCTTTTGTCGGATCTAAATGATCCCGTTTAAGTTGATCTTAGCCCCAAACACGGCTAACGTATCTTTAAACATTCAAATGGACTATAAAACTCCAAATCAACTTTGGTTCAAGGGTACATCTCTGAACTCCTCTGACCCCTATCGTCGTAATCCTTCAACAACGTCAGAGAGGTGACGTGTCCCGACGGCCATATATTAAATGGATCATCACGTTAAGTTGATCTTAGTCTCAAAATAGGACTAACGTATCCTTAACGAATGTTTAAGTTGATCTTAGCCTCAATACGGCTAACATATCCTTAAACTAAAAACACCAAACCCAAATCTAAGTAAATACGGATTTGGACTAATCCACGTCCTACGGGCGACGGCATTACTCAGTCTCCGTATACAATCTACGGGCAACCACAAACAAAACAAACACCCACGACACGAAGTGAAATTTTGGAGAAGGAGAAAGTTGTTACCGCGATGCGGTAGCGTAATTAACTGCAGGGGCTTGCGCCTGCAGGGAAGAGCGTCCCCACAATCAAAAACCCCTCAAGCGAGGGGGAATCTGACGAAGTCTGCTACATCGGCCGCATCCGTCTAAACCTCCGATACACGGTGCCATAAATCAACTTGGCATCTTCGGAGAGTTAGACGGATAAAACCATATAGCATCTGCCCCGAATCTCAGGCCAGACGTCCTCACGTCGTCTCCGCCACCATTCGGAGGGGAACAGCGATCATATACGTGAAAGTTGGGTAGTCTATAAGCACATCCTTAAAGTGTAGCTAGTCGTGGGAGTTTCGAGACCGGGCATCGATACTCCATTAGTAGACTAGTGTATACAGTCGAGACCCCGACGAGGGGCGGTGGCCGGTCTCACAAGCCATTGGTGTCAGTTGGTTCATCTAAGATGTATACAGGTGCTCATTGGGTTATGAGTACACCGGACGGACTCGCCGGGAACATGCTAGTTAGTATTATACCTATCGTCAGGAGCAGTTCCCAGGTGACATGAGTACAGCTTAGTCCGTTGACTTGACACTGCTATATTGCCTCAAGTGTGTTCCCACTAATCCTTGATTGCTACCCTACCACGGCTCAAAGGATTCGTGCAAATAGGTAGTAGTTGGGTGCAGTCCCGAAGCACTTGGAGGTAGTGGCGGTTAGATAGGATTCATCTCTCCCGGTATTGGAGGTTGATATCGCGCTGTGTTTAGGAGAGCTATTACATAAAGTCCTTAGCCAAGGCAAGTGAGATTTACTGGTAGGTACTCCAGTAGTTTCTCAAGGTGTTATGGGCTACACTCCGACACGACTTATACCGCTATTGGGGGTCTGACGTTTACCATCCCCCTAGGCCCGATATTTGATACTCATAGAAGAACAGACCGGACTTTACGGAGATTGTCACAGATAGGCTCAGTAGGGTTTCAGGATGAGTTCGCTCGTCAGCTTCCCTTTCGGTCAATACATGGGTAGCCGTTACGTACAGCTAGTGCCATTGACGTGCTTGTGGTTAAACCCACTACCAGTGTATTGATGAGTCTTTAGAGTCCCCCACAGAAAATTTCCCTAGTTCGGGCGAAATATTATAGAGGCCGTAGGGTCTTATGGTAGGGTTCGATCATATACGTGCACTTGTGCACGGCTCATGATCGGACGAATTATACTAGTGGGTTTTGGTTTAAGCCGGATCCTAGTATTAGATTTGTTGGATTGCTTTCGTCTCATTGCATTCCTATTCAGTCGGAATGCTGATCAGGTATGTATATACAGGTGAGGGGTATCCTTGTGATCCGTCACGAGTTTACTTTAGATGTTGCCATTCTCTTTTTGGATTAAACATTTTGGTTTAAATGTTTAATCAAGTGGATATTGTGAGTGCGAGTCATCATGAAGAGCAATTAATATGGTATGTGCAATATGGTGACTCATGGTATTATTTCTTGTGTCATGTCCACTTGTTTATTGATTTATTGGGTGAGATTGAGATGGAGCGAGAGAGAGAGAGAGAGGGCAGCCACAAGTGTGGGGTTTGCTCTTAAGATTTCATTCTAGTGCTCTCTCATTTTTTTCTCACACAATAACAAAGCTCTTCTTCTTCTTCCTTTTTTAGAGCTCACAATTTCCTCATCAATGGCTTCTTCTTCAACCTCCATCCATATCATCTCATGTGTTGAGAATCAATGGATGTCATGAGGCAAAGTTATCACACACATTCTCTACTTCACCTTGGACATGTCGGCTAGCAAACTTCATGTTCGAGTTGCTTCGGTTTGAAGTGGGAACCCGTAAAAAGATTGCTTGACGTGGTGCCACTTCGACGAGGAGAGCGGAGATCGAGCGTGATCGGAGATGCCGCGAGGAGTTAGGGATGGTGGCTAAAGACCGAAGGACACGGATCGATCGGTATAGTCATTCTAACTTCTTTGTAGATTGCAAGTATAGAGTTAATGGTACGATCCGGGTAAAAGACTACGTTAGCGCTAGTTTCGTAAAAAGTTTTTGTTTCATGTTTGGTCTCGGATTGACGGCCGGGGCGTTACCGTAGACTTACATGGTATCAGAGCCACGCCATTAACCCATACTAGCTTGTTCTAACATGTTTAAAATATCGATCGAACAAAATTTCCAAAACCGCAATTCCATTCTTAAAGTTTCTGTCGAAATTTAAAAGTGGTCGAAAAATTATTTTCAGTGTGTCAGAAAATCGTGCAGGCTTTTTTAAGACTACAAAAGAAAATTGGGCGACTGAACCTACAAGAAAGCCACGGAACCGCAACATAACCCACGTTTTTGCCGCGATTCCGCCGCCGTTTTAGGGCAACAGCGCGCAATCTTTCTTCTGGAGCTCTTAATTATGGAATTATGGTTTCTGGAATTTTTAGTTTTTGCCCAGATTTGTTTGAGTGGTGGGTTTTGCACTTGGGGCCATTTTGGGGAAGTTTTGTCGATCAAAATTTTAAATACGTTAGTTCACAGTACTTACATTACTATCTGCGATCGTGAATGTCATTCGAGCGGTACAACTTATGTAATTGTTATATATTCATTTAAACAAGATTGCTAACGTGACATTCACGTTGATATTCTGTGTTGTGCTGTGATGTTGCGGACTTGTCGTGGTGGATAGCTTGGTGCAATGTTAGTACAGTTTAGTTTTATTTGTACATTTAAAATTTCGGGGCGAGCGTCTGACATGTGGACTGCCGTCACTGCCTATTTGTATATTATTATTTTGGGGCATGATCGGGTTGAGGTCGATGTCACCGTTGTACATATTTTCTTTTCTGTACTAAGATTACCCCACGGTGGAGTGCACGGATAGCCGGGTTCTAGAAGGCAACGGGCCTGCATCTCATGGCTTTGAGACGGAGGGGGCTTCACTCTAGAATTTGCGGGCTATTCGCCACACTCGTAGGGGTACAGGTTGACCCAAGGTGGGGTGCTCAAGTTACCAGATTCCGTGAAATGCTGGGTGGTCCATTCACTTTGCTGAAGGGGGCTACCTCACTTCTGGTTTTGGCGGGTAACTTTCCGCACTCGTAGGGGTCTAGGTTTTCATTTCACAAGCTATCCACAAGACCAGGGGAATGTCGGGTTTCACTTATGGCTCAAAGGAAACCCGGGGCTCCCAGATTATCTGTATTGTTTTGTGATGCTTATTACTTTTCTGTGATGTTGAATTTATCACGCCTGGAGCGATTATTATATATTGATATATATACTAGTAGATGTTGTATATTTTTTACACCCGCGCTAGTTCAGTCCCCGCTCTGTCGTTAATTAAGCAACCTAACGGGTGATGATGGGACCCAGTGGCGAATGCGGATGGTATATACGTACATCATGTTTTCGTTCTTTATTGGTGTGATTAATTGATGGGACTGCGTTGATTCGGATCGATGCAAAGAAAACAAACCTATTCGATGTTGTTGGAACAATTTTAAAAAGCTGTTATTACAAGGACGTTTTCTTTTGTTTTGCACAGCGGTATTCGGTTATGAATATCCAGCATCTCATTCGACGTGGCAAGGGCCGAGATCCCTTTATGGGGAGTGACCCCTTGGGCAGAAGTTTGCGTCAGGGTAATAACTTCACTATAGTCGATTACTTTTTGCTTTGCATCGTGGTATTCAGTTTGGAATATCCTGCACTTCATTCTACGGGGAAAGAGCCGAGATCCCTTCATCGGAAGTGACCTCTTTAGCAAAGGTTTTCGCCACTATATATTTGTAAAAAGCTATCCGGTTCCTTCAACGATATTAAGTTCATTATGTTAAAGGTTTTTCGCCAAAAACCATTCATAGCCCTCCGTCATTTCAGACGGGTAGCACTTAGTATTCATGCTATGTATGTTGGCTTTCATCAAGGCATAGTGTATGGTAGCTATTTGTAACTTTTCTATTGCATAGATAGATATGTTGGTTTGGGACAGTCGTACTACTATTTTGGCCTTCGTCAAGGGTATGTACGGGTGGGTTCAAATTAATCTGGATGATGACGGGTAGAACTTGACATGAGACTTATGATATGTTGGCCTTCGTCAAGGTCATAAGAGCATGAGGTAGAAATCACATCGGGAATTTCTAAAGAAACTGAAACTTGCCTGGCATGCTCATACCTTCTGGAGTGTGATAACTTGAGTGGATTCCATCAGGTTATCATGCGATGATAGTTGGATCCCGATTCCCACTAATGAGTTGGTTTACTCCTCGGGTGATCCCGACTAATTCTTCTTTCAGATTTGGAAGAGAATTTGAGGATACAGTGGGAGACATCCCGATTAGATAAAGTGATTAACTATTCTGATCTAGGTTAGAGTGCACACAGAGTGTTTCTTTCTCCCTCTCTTTGACAGCGACCATGTCCCGACCCTAGACTATGACTCAGTGACCAAGTTAACCGAACTTTCTTAAAACACTGGCTTTTGGATTGTCTGAGTTGCATACATCATTACCACTCCTTATTTTGCCCTTTGCATTTCTCCAGAACACCCCGTATCACTACGAACATCCACTTCCATTGGATAAATCCATCGTATAGTTACATACGAACTCGAAGGAACTTGTTCCAGATTCGAGGATGGATTCCAGTTCTGGAGAAAATGAATAGGACTATTCAGTTGTCTTTTTCCTTTACCTTCTCTCAAGTTATGAGGGCTTCTAGGATTAGGAGAGGGTACACCTATTACGCTTATTGAATAATCTTCTTCCAAACCATAGGTAGGTGCCGAAAGGTAGGGAATGAAGAAAACCAATTAGCCTAAATGTGGTGTACAGAAGGTAATAAGTAAAGACAAATAAAGGGATTAGAAAGAGGGCATTGTAAATTGCGACTGCTATCATTCACGACCAAACCACATATTTCATCGCCACTCCTACTTCACCTTTGTATTTCTCCAGAACACCCCGTATTACTACGAACATCCACTTTCATTGGATAAATCAATCGTATGTTATATACGAACTCGAAGGAACTTGTTCCAGTTCGAGAATGGATTCTGGTTCAGGAGAAATAGGTATAAAGTTTATTCAGTTTTCTTTTATCTTTACCTTCTCTCAGGTTGAGAGTGCTCCTAAGATTAGGACAGTACGCCTATTACGCTTATTGGATAGTCTTCTTCCAACCCATAGGCTGGTGCCGAACGGTAGGGAAGGAAGAAAAACCATTTAGCCTAACGATGGTATAGAGAAGGTAATGAGTAAAGACAAACAATGGGATTTGGAGAGATAGTAAGGAAATATACTGTTACATTCATGAATATGGATAATGGAAGAGACATTACTAGGAATACCCGGATACCCCTCCGAAACATCTTCATGTTTCAGTTTCACTGTGCGTTGTTAATAGAAATCTGATTTCCCAATTAGATCCTTACTCCAGGGTATGTATTTACCAGGATTCTCACATCTATATGGTTTCACAGATGATGAGTGGGAGTAAGTTATTGGGAATTAGGTGATCATCCTCATTATATCGGGACTCGTTGTAATTGGTGATATTTGAGGAAATCGCCTGGGTTTTTTGCCGGACGGCAAATATTTGGTTTTGAATATCCGTTGTTATTCACCAATTTCAAACTGATATATCTGTACGTTTATTTTATAAAGTGAGATATAACTTTTTGAAATTATGTCCATGACATTTACCTATATCAGTTGATGGTTAGATAAGGAGTATTAAACGGCGGTGTAATTCTTCATAACCATACTACAGTTTTCAACTTACGACGCACAGGGTTTGAGTTATTCAACTCAGGGGACTTATACAAAGTATTGTATATTGTCCAGTGTCCATTAAGACAGAGGGGTTAGTCCTCGTACTATATTCTGTTTACTTGTGACTTGTCCAGTTTTAGACATGCGTTTCGTAGAAATACAAGGTCCAAATTTTGAGAAGTTATAGGTATAAGAGTAAAGTAGAGAACCACGTGTTGCAAGTATCAGGATTCTCCAAGGTAATCGAAGATGTAAATACTTGTGTTTGGTATTCAGTTGATAGTAATGGTTTTGGGAAACTTGTTTCTCTTTCAGGTTACTCATAATTGGATGCATTCCTAAGTTGAGTAATGCTGATCGGCCTCTCTCCATTAAGTTGACATGCACTGGAGACAGCTACATGATTTAAATCTGGTTCCAATTAAATCAGAGCCCCTGTTTCTATATTGTATATAAAATGGTTCATATCTTAACGATGTTAAGGTATTTGAAGTTGTCCGGCTTATGCTTAAAACCAGACTCTGGATAACTCAAGGCACGTTTCTGTAATGGTTTTTTGTGGGTTAACCCGGGTTATGACGAGAGTTGACTTTCTACCATATGGAAGAACAATAGTGATATTGTTCTTGACTCGCCACAGTTTTAGTAAAATGGATTTTTTCAGAAAACAGTAGTGGGAGTATGGTAGAACTGGAAGAGATTCCAGAACCGCAAACGATTACTGAAAATTTAATAGGACCTAAAGATTCGATCGGGTTAGACATTCCATTAGCCACTCCGCAGATATGGTGGGTAATCTCAAGTGCCCGAGAGGTACTTCGGTATGCTCAAAGACGGTGACATGGAGGTTCTTATTTACCCAGAATTGACACTACTGTTGTTCCAGGCTATGAGAGCCGGCAGGAGGATGAGTATAGCGTCGTTCTAAACTAGTTTTAGAAGTGCACGTGTATATGACTCTTCCAGAGGATTGTTGTAGTCAGTGGGAGCAGCAGAAGCATGGTGGAAAAGTAGCTTATGTCTATTTATAGACTAAAGCAGATATATCGGAGATAGATCATCTATTTTTGATATGACAGACATAGGTTATGACTTCATCAGAATAAGGGATGGATCTGTTAAGAAAGTAGTAGGGTGTGATGTCCTGGTATTTGGATGACATACATAGAGTAGGAAGTGATATTCCTATACTACGATCGGTTATACTGTGGTTGTCATACAGTGGTTTCTCCACATAGGATATGGATATTATATCAGGCAGTCTGGTTACTGGATCTATGGTTTTAGATCTAAATTTGGGTAGTGTCCCAATCCGGGTACTTAAACCGCATTCTAAAGGTGTTTTAGAATGGACGACTCCTGGCATGGTAGTGAACCTGCAGGTGATGGAGTCACCCTCTCTAAAGATGTCTTACAGACTAAAGAGGAGAGGGATGTGCATGATTGGTATATCACTTGCTTAGCCAATTGAGCCAATCATGAGATGTCAAGTACCATACCAGATGTTGTTTTTGCACTAGATG
Organism: Agapanthus africanus; assembly: GCA_030015575.1. Classification (NCBI taxonomy): domain Eukaryota; kingdom Viridiplantae; phylum Streptophyta; class Magnoliopsida; order Asparagales; family Amaryllidaceae; genus Agapanthus; species Agapanthus africanus. The sequence goes on along the minus strand of CM057349.1, from coordinate 452,068,654 downwards.
CAATAAATTGAGATATTAATCCAATCCTGAAGAAACGTTCGGAAGCAGTTTTAGAACATAAGTGGATGTTCTAGGGATTTGATAACGGCAGCCTCCATCGAGAGACGGTTATCATTCCAGGCTTCCAAGGTGACCTGGATGACAGAGTGACTGTCAGAGTTATGGTTTTCCCTCTGACGAGGGGTAGTAGTTTGGACAGGTGGTCCAAGCAGATACTGAGGGAGGCATGACGCAGGATACTGATTAAATTCAGTTGACAATACAGTCTAAGAAGTTTGCTGGATTTGGAGTTCATTTGTGAACTGGGTCCCATCAGATATCCAGACATATTTCAAAGACGGGTATTGCTCATTTCGGGAGATGGCCTTCTCTGCGAACTTAAGATTAAGAGAGACATAGAAAGAAATTTCAGAGCGGATCCACTCACTGAGGCTATTTCTCGAAAGCAATAGTTTCACAAACGAGTTTTGTGAAACTGATTAGTAGAGGGGTTAAGTGTTCGGTATCACACGGGCTGTGAGTATGCGATACCGCAATAATTAGCCTTAAGTGCAAGTGGGAGATTGTTGGCTATGGTGCCCTCAAGTCAATTATTAGATCACAGGCACACGATTGCAATGATTGAGGGAAGACCAATACTTGTAGAATAGTCTTACTCGAGATGATAGTATGCCATCTGGTTTATCTTTATCATCATGTACATGCATTAGGTGACATTACAGATCACTATTACACGTTGATAGAGCCCTTAGGATTCTTGCTTGACTACCAGCAGTATGATGGCGATAATATACGCGAGAGTTGGGTAGTCTATAAGCACATCCTTAAAGTGTCCATAGTCGTGGGAGTTTCGAGACCGGGCATCGATACTCCATTAGTAGACTAGTGTATACAGTCGAGACCCCGACGAGGGGCGGTGGCCGGTCTCACAAGCTATTGGTGCCAGTTGGTTCACCTAAGATGTATACAGGTGCTCATTGGGTTATGAGTACACCGGACGGACTCGCCGGGAACATGCTAGTTGGTATTATACCTATCGTCAGGAGCATTCCCAGGTGACATGAGTACAACTTAGTCCGTTGACTTGACACTGCTACATTGCCTCAAGTGTATTCCCACTGTTCCTTGATTTCTACCCTACCACGGCTCAAAGGAGTCGTGCAAACAGGTAGTAGTTGGGTGCAGTCCTGAAGCACTTGGAGGCAGTGGCGGTTAGATAGGATTCGTCTCTCCCGGTATTGGGGGTTGATATCGCGCTGTGTTTAGGAGAGCCATTACATAAAGTCCTTTACCAAGGCAAGTGAGATTTACTGGTAGGCACTCCAGTAGTTTCTTAAGGTGTTCTGGGATACACTCCGACACGATTTATACCGCTATTGGGGGTCTGACGTTTACCGTCCCCTAGGCCCGATATGCGATACTCATAGACGAACAGACCGGACTGTACGGAGATTGTCACAGATAGCCTCAGTAGGGTTTCAGGATGAGTTCGCTCGTCAGCTTCCTTTTAGGTCAATACATGGGTAAACGTTACGTACAACTAGTACCACTGGCGTGCTTGTGGTTAAACAGACTGTCAGCATATTGACGAGTCTTTAGAGTCCCCCACAGAAAGTTCCCCTAGTTCGGGCGAAACGTTGTAGGTTTTATGGCAGGGTTCGATCATATACGTGCACTTGTGCACGGATCATGATCGGACGGATCATACTGGTGGGTTTTGGTTTAAGCCAGATCCTAGTATTAGATTTGTTGGATTGCTTTCGTCTCATTGCATTCGTATTCAGTCGGAATGCGGATGCAGGTATATATATACAGGTGAGGGGTATCCTTATGATCCGTCACGAGTTTACTTTAGATGTTGCCATTCTCTTTTTGGATTAAACATTTTGGTTTAAATGTTTAATCAAGTGGATATTGTGAGTGCTAGTCATCATGAAGAGCAATTAATGTGGCATGTGCAATATGGTGACTCATGGTATTATTTTTTGTGCCATGTCCACTTGTTTATTGATTTATTGGGTGAGATTGAGATGGAGAGAGAAAGAGAGAGGGCAGCCACAAGTGTGGGGTTTTCTCTTGAGATTTCATTCTTGTGCTCTCTCATTTTTTTCTCAAACAATAACAAAGCTCTTCTTCTTCTTCCTTTTTTAGAGCTCACAATTTCCTCATCAATGGCTTATTTTTCAACCTCCATCCATACCATCTCATGTGTTGAGAATCAATGGATGTCATGAGGCAAAGTTATTACACACATTCTCTACTTCACCTTGGATATGTCGGCTAGCAAACTTCATGTTCGAGTTGCTTCGATTTGAAGCGGGAGCCCGTAAAAAGATTTCTTGACGTGTTACCACTTCGACGAGGAGACCGGAGATCGAGAGAGATCGGAGATGCCGCGAGGAGCTAGGGATGGTAGCTAAAGACCGAAGGACACGGATCGATCAATATAGACATTCTAACTTCTTTGTAGATTTCTAGTAGAGAGTTAATGGTACGATCCGGGTAAAAGACTACGTTAGCGCCAGTTTCGTAAAAAGTTTTTGTTCCGCGTTTGGCCTCGGATTGACGGCCGGGGCGCTACCGTAGACTTACACACCTGTGTACAATCTTTGATGTCACACACCAATAGTTGTGGGATCAGCCATCACCCTCTAAGGGACAAGAAACGTACACGCTAGTCTACTCTGGAATATCGATGCCCTAGTCTCGATATTCCCTCGACTAGGAACTGATTAAAGGATATACTTTTGGACCACCCTGGTCCCACTAGTATGATCTCATCATAGTCTTGATAGTCAAGTACATATCCTAAGGGCTTTATCAACATGTAAGAGACAGACAGTATAAATACCAGTTTTCATGTTAAAATAAAGGTAACCTGATAGCATACTATCATGTCGAGCAAGAAAGTCCTCTATATATATGTCCAAGCATCCACTATATCAACAATAATTGCCTCTAGGGCATACATATTCCTAACAAAGCATGTGTTTTGATTATTGAGATATTTTAATGATAAATACCTAGCTTTTAAAAGTTTATAGTATTTTATTAAGAACTAGTTCTTTTTAGTAACTTGATGGTATTTTATTGACATTTTTTAATCTTTCATTTTTATAAAATATAGTTTCATAATATAATGAAAATATGGATTTATAATTTTACATAATTTTTAATTTTTAGAAAAATTATTTTTATTTAGAAAATTCGTTTTTTCTTAAAACCGTATTTATATCCTTTCGAGATCGAATACTCCGTGAGGAGTGCTGCATCTCGCTCTACTATCCCCAGGATGTACGATAATATGCACCATCTATTAGCGGGTCCCCTAACAAGGGTTGTAGATACATAATTGCAAAGGAATACGAAATACCATTTTAAAAGAAACCCAGTTTTAAAGTATGTGGTATTTTATTGTAATGATTAAACTTCAAAATAAATATACATACAATTAGGCATCATGCTATGAAACTAAAGTGTACGTGTGGGGTAAATCGTTATCCCATGAAGTTTTTCCTAAAATTATAGTTTTAACGAAAACGAAAAGAAGTTATAATAAAGTTCAAGGTATTTTAATAAAAAAGTTCAATTATGGTTGTTTCACATGAGATTCTTGGTTAAACTTGATTCTAAATATTGGTATTTAAAATTACAAGCATTGTGTAAAAATTAGATTGATCAATATATAAAGAAAAAGGGAGTTTCTAGAGTTTAGGAAAAAAATACCGGTAATAACTCCACTTTACCGATATAGGATTTAAAGATGAAATTTAATAAAGAGAAAGAGGGTTTGGGAGGGAATTATGGTTTGAATATAATAAATAAAAAGTTAGGAAGAAGAGAGAGGTTTCGTGGCGTCACGGGAGTTCCGGAATCGGCTTCGATTTTCGACGGAAGAAGTTTGCTCGCTAACTCCACTTTACTCCATTTGCACTTAGGAACTTTTGAGAGAGTTTTTGGTAGAATTTTGAGAATGGTGCTGAGCCAAAATATGGGGTGGTATTTATAGTGGAGAATTAGGCTTTGGGAATTAAAAATGTGGATTAAAAAGCATTAAAATGATATTGATTGGTGAATTGAAAGGTCTCTGTTTGATTACAGGGAAATCAAATAGTGCAGAGGAGTTGATAGGAGTTGAAGAGACGAGTGTACAAAGAACGGATCAATTTAGCCCCATCTGAACCATCCCAGCCGGCCTAATGGCTAAATCCGCCGGTCGATCTTAAGGAAAATGCTTCGAGATTCATGCCACATGATTAATTCTCTATTTACTCCATTTTTCACATGTTTGATTTTTCTGAATTTTTCATTTTCCCGTGTATTGCATGTGCAACCTTTTGGGCTTCAAAAAAGTTAGAAAGAAAAATCAGAAAAAAAATTGTGTCTGATGAGAATCAAACACACATGCTACATCATAGCAGTGCAAAGGCTCTACCAGTGAGCTACAAGTTGCTTCTTACTTTTATTTAACAAAAGTAATTATAATTCAAACTCAGACTGTAATACTCTTTTCTTGTTTATTAACAGGAAAATTTATGTACAAAGATTTCAGATTCGTTACACTGTAAAGAGGGTTATGCCAAAAAAATCCGTGTCCTTCGGTTTTCTACCCTCTTCCTTAGCTCCTTGAGGTCTTCTTGATCGTTCTTGACCGTGGGTCTTCCTCTGTCGAAGATGATCCACCCGAGAGATGTGGTTCATGACTCTAGCTGCAAACTAAAAATCTAGTAGAGCAATTAAAGGCTCTATGTTGCTAATCTAGAGTGTCTAGTGATGTAGTGAGTTGTTCTAGTAATTTTATCTCTCTCTTCCACCCTTGTTTCTCAACTCATGAGAGGGTAGCGAGGAAGATGAAGGAGGAGATCAAGAAAAGGAGCAAGTGAGGAGAGAAAACAAAAATGATGAGAATGAAAAAACTCCTGAGAGAAAATATTTACCATGGTTTTGTATAAATCAATTTTCAAATATAATATCACAACCATGTTTGAATAGTTTGCATAAATGAATATACAATTCATTTGTCAATACTATTCGAATATGGTTCTTAATATTCTTACCTCATTTTCTCTTTTACACCTCATTTCCATTTTACAAAAATATGGAAAATACATGATGAGGTGCCCTCCTTCTAGAATATCGTTCCGTATAAATACGGAATACACTCTACCATATATACATACCCGTATTCGTATTAAAATACGAACACCCAAAGAGATAGAATAATACAAAGAACATAATATTAGAATATACATATCGAAATATATATATTATTAAATCAATACCTGATTTAATAATTTGGCTTAACCCTAGGCTGGCTAGTATTACCAACTATCCGATCAAAAGTTCAGGTAGCTAGTACCCTTATTTGATTGGAACCCTGCACGTATCAAAATACGGCTACTACATCATTTCTCCTGAACCAGGAAAACACTCTGTGTGGGACTCTGAAGACTCGACAGTACGCCGGCAGTGAGTTACTGGATAAATCCATAACCACAAACACGCCAGAGACACTAGTTGTACGTAACTGCTAACCGGGTACCTGTCGAAAAGGAAGGACAGCAAGCAAGCTCATCCGAACCCCTACTGAGCTTATCTGTGACAATCTCCATACAATCCGGTATCTTCGTCTAAGAGTATCGCATACCAGGTCTAAGAGGGGTGGTAAATGTCAGACCCCTACTGACCCGATAAGTCGTGGCGATATTGTTCAGAACCGATCCGAGAAACTACTGATCTAACCATCAGAAAATCTCAGCTGCCTTCGCCAAGGTCTTATGATTCTGGTCAACCGGACACAGTGCGATATCGACTCCCAATATTGGGAGAGACGAATTCTTGACAATCTCTTACTGCTTCCATGTGGTTCGGGACTGTACCCAATCAAAACCTGTTTGCATGACTCAGTAGAGCCGTGGTAGAATAGTGATCTAAGTACAGTGGGAATTCACACGAGACAAATGATGATCTCAGGTCTAAAGACTAACCTGTACTCATTTCACTTGAGAACCGCCATCTGACGATAAGTATAATACCATCTAGAAGTTCTCGGCGAGTCCGTCCAGTGTACTCACCCCCAATGAGCACTTGTATACAATCTTAGGTGATCATACCAATGGCTATAGGACTAACCACCGCCCCTCGTCGGGGTCTAGAAATGTATACACAACTCTATTCTGGAATATCGATACCCGGTCTCGATACTTCTACGACTTGGGACATTTAAGAACGTGCTTATGGACCGCCCAGCCCCACAAGTATGATCGCCATCATAACGCTGCTAGTCAAGCAAAATTCTATATGCTTTATCAACGTGTATCAGCCATATGTGATATCGAGTATAACATATGCGCATGTTAAGATAAAGACAAACCAAAATAGTATACTACTGTAACGAGTCTTTATTAATATGTATAAACAATATAAAGCAGTAAGGAAAAAAATACGCATGTTCAGATAAAGAAAACTCAAATAGTATACTATACAACTGAGCAAGATTGTCCTGTACATATATATCCCTAGCATCCTATACAATACAGGCCTCTAGGGCATACATATCCAACACTATATTCCTACCAGTACCATAAATTACTGCTCATTTCACTTCAGCGTGCATTATTTTACTGTTTATTACATTTACATGTTGTTACATTATTTCCATATTCTAATGAGATAGTGTTTTCATAGGATTTAGAAGATTTGAGAAACCACGGATGCAATTTTATAAAAACTTGTGAATACTTTTTAAAAAATATGGTTTTTTCTTGATATGATATTTTGGCGTCCACCATGAGTTTTCTGGGTTCTGAGATATGAGTATTATCCGATTCGATGAGAGGGAGTCACCGTTTGCAGATAAATGGTAGACCCGGTACGATACTCAAGGCAAGAAGATTGTATAGAATGGCGTTGGGTCTGACTGGGAACACTACCTATCAGTGATAGTATGGAACTCGGTGGATATCCAGAAAATACCGATTGGAGTGATATGATATAGATGGATATGAGGGCCGATCCGAGAGACGGCGCCTGAGATATAATGATTTCGAATGTCGATGTTGGACACGGCATTTACGAGGATTTCGAGTGTCGGTGCTGGAAACTCAGTGTTTTATGATGACTTCGAGTGTCGTTGATGGACACCGATTGAATGACACACACACACACACACACACACACACACACACACACACACACACTATGGATGACATGTTATCATATATTGATACAGACACGATATTATATATATACACGTTCACTTTTGTTACCACCTAGTATGATATTATTATATAGTATGACCTAGGTAAATAGTTATGCATTCGAATTCTATCTGATGATGTATTCTATTCACGAGTTGACAATTCACCCCCATTGTGCCATAGTTTTCTTCCAGGACCGACCGTTCAAATCAGTAGCGGCTTGCTGACATGTTTCTTCTCTTAGGTGATTGCTTGGTAGGTGTGTTATATTACAGATCGTAATCGCTGCTTGTATACTTATATTCATTTGTAATCTAGTTAAAAACACCAATGACCGGACTTGTATATCTGTGGACTTGTATATTCTTTTGGATTTAGAGATGAGACTTGTATGTTATTCTTCATAGTTGAGTTGATGATGTCTTTGATATTTCTTTTACTTTTCTTGTGATGATCTTCGCCTTGGATGTCGTATATACTGCGTGGTTAAGATTCCGCTGATTGGACGATGAGATAGCTCCCGATTAGGGATGCTGATATTAATTATGTATATATACTGATTTTTATCAAAATTTACAAAGGAAGTGCTGCTAAAATTTTAAATGACGAAAAAGTATTCAAATCTTAGCGTACAACCCACTTGCATTTTCAAACAAACTTTACTTACACTTAAAAAAGAGAGCTTGATTTCATTTATACTAATTTTTTCAAAACTTCACCTCCACTATTTCCTTAAAATGTTTTAGATTTCTGGTTTTCGGCTTACTTGGGTTATAGTGGGGTTCTATAGACTTCACGTGATTTAAGTGCCGGTCACGTACCGTTTCCGGGTCGTGACAAGTTCTCAGTTCTTCTTGAAGTTCTATGTCCTTCTTCCACAAACTGTGAACACATTTCAAGAATTATGAATATAGTTCTCTTCTCTTCTGCTTCCTGTTAAGTGCAAAGTGCTCTACGCTTGTAAAACCGAACCCCCACTCCCACGTCCACGACCCGGCCCGGTTAGGCCTAAGCCAACAGTATTACTTGTGATTAATTAATTAATCTTGCCTACGGCAAAATTTGAACCGCTGACCTCTTGTGTGACAAAACACATGCAAACTAACTGGGCTACTAGTTTGAAAATTCACCCAATGTTTTTACACAAAACATCCACAATATCCAACAAGTGAAGCTCAAGAGCGTGTTTAATTTCAAATCACCTTGTTTCCAATTCTATACCGATTTCCAGATTGTACTAAATTAGATTTTCAGAAAAATGGATATACGCTTAAACTTGGGTTATTTAAGATGCTACCCTCTTGAAAACTGAACGTGAACTTAAGAACTCAGCTCAAATCGAACAAACAAATGTTATATTGGACACCAAAAGCGTGGGGGTTTACTGCAAAACTTCACTTCACAGGCTTGTTAGGGAAATATTCAGAAAAATGTTGCCATTCATTTTTGTTGCCCTTAATTTATAGGAAAATGCAAGCAAGCACAAAGCGTTATGATTTATTGTGATTTAATAAGCCGGAGAGCCCACATTACTGCTGGGACCAGCCCAAATAACATGGTCCACAGGGTTAGTTGGAAAATGATTCCAACGACGCTAATTTTATTTCAATATTTCTAGTATTGACGCGATGATTAATTAATTTTGCAGCTCGGCTGAGAATCATCTTTTCAGTTAAATGTACTAAAACTTTTACATATGGGGTGTAAATAAAGAGAGAACTTGTTTGCGAAAAACTATGGGATTGCGATTGTGATTAGAATATAATTTTGTAAGCATTTGTATAGTGGACAATTTTATTTTTAAAAATTTGGAAACAAATTGTTGGTTGCTTTGTTTAATTTTGATTTAAGAGATGAAGTGACATCCTCAAATAACATGTCCACACATGATGATTGGTTGGAAAACGAATCCAACTAACAATAGTTTTATTTCCAGCCATGGATAATTATTTCTTTCTGCTCGGGTAAGAGTCACCTTCTTAATTAAATAAACTACAACAATGCATCTACGGTGTAAATGAAAAGAAAACTTGTTGGCGTAAAACCATGTGATGGCAATTGTGATTTGAATATAATTTTGTAAGTATTTGTATAGTGGACAGTTTTATTTTAAAAATATTTGCAAATAAATTATTGTATGCTTTTTTATTTTGAAATGTAAGAGATGAAGTTTCATCCCCAAATAACATGGTCCACAGGATTAGTTGGAAAATGAATCCAACACAATAATTTTATTTCAAGATTTTTAGCATCGAATCTATGATTAATTACTTCTTTCAGTTCAGGTAAGAAATCATCTTTGCAGTTAAACATTTTTTGCATCTATCGTACAGTGAAAAGAAAAAAGCTTGTTGGTGAAAAACTATGTGATGTCAATTATGATTTGAATATAATTTTACATATATATTGGGCAGTATTATTTTTCAAAAATTTGCAAATAAATTATTGGATACTTTTTTTCTTCAAAAGTTTTGAAGTTTAAGAAATGAAGTGACATCCCCAAATGACACGGTCCACATGGTAGGTTGGAAAATGAATCCAACGAACATTAATTTTATTTCAAGTTTTTTAGCATCACTCTAGGATTTATTATTTCTTTCAGCTCAAGTCAATTAAACGTACTAAATTTTTTACATCTACGATGCGGATAAAGAGAGAACTTGTTGGCGAAAAATTATGTTATGGCAAGTATGATTTGAATATAATTTTCTAAGTATCTGTTTAGTGGACAGTTTTATTTTTAAAAAATTTGCAAACAAATTATCGGATGCTTTTTTATGTTGAAATTTAAAAGATGAAGGGACATCCCAAATAACAACTTTTATTTTTGGAGATTTTGCATAATTATTAGGCCGAGGGTACGTCAATTTAAAATCAAATTGAAGTTGCAAACCCACAAAAAAGGTTTGCACTATACTCCAAAAACATTACGATCAATAATATAACAGAAGACAACATTGATTTCTCTTGGACATTTCTAAATTAAAAGATGAAATCTTAATCACTGGTTGTTAAAGTGAAGTAATTAACATGACATCCTCTATGATGACTTGTTCAATGCCATAAACTCATCAACTCATTTGATACGTCTGTTCACGTGCATGATTGAAGTTTAAGCTTAAGTCAAGTCAAGCTTTTGGTAATATTCTTGCTAATTAATCTCCTCTATCAATCATCGGTGAAGACCACGGAGATCTCAATAATACAAGCACTAGCTCTGTTTTTAAGTGAAAAACAGAGACATTTTGCTTGCCTAGAGGAAAACATTTTCTAATATATTACTCAAAAGCATGAAACCAGTTGTTCTCCATCAAATATATTATCATAATACAAAAATATCCCTTTCACAAAGGTATAGTATCAAAATCTATATAAATAATTGATGAGTTTTAAGTTGAGGTGGCTCATGACAATTTTGAGCCGGCTCACAAGTCGTTTGAAAATATCAATTGTTCTCTATATATTTGTAAGAGACGGCTCAGGACAATTTTGAACTGGCTCGACCCTATGATGAGACGGCTCAAGTAAAGTATGAGACGGCTTAAAACATATCTGGAATTACAGATTTCTTTCTGTTCGTATGAGATAGCTCAAGATATGTTTGAGCAGGCTCGAAGTCTGTTGGACGAATTATGGGTTGTTTCAAGAATCTTATTTCTAATCTGATTTGTTTCATACTATATATATTGTAGTTTGTAACTCTAATTGGATTAACCCTTTTGTAATCAGAATTAAAAAAGAGAAGGCTAGGATTTTTTGTTAGAGATGTTGTGAGAGTTGATCCACCGTTGTTATCCTCCATATTTGTTCAATTAGAAATGCGGAAGGAGAAGGTGATCTACTTGTGGTTGTCGACATCATACATCGATCCAAGGACGAATGGATTATGAATTCGGCTTGTTCTTATCATATGTGTCCCAATAGTGATTTGTTCACCACCTATGAGTCTGTTAATGGTGGAGTGGTTTTGATGGGCAACAATAGTTCGTGTCGAGATATTGGCAAGGGGATGATCCGAATCAAGATATTTGATGGCGTTGTGAGAACATTAGTAGAAATTAGGCATATACATGACTTGAAAAAAAATCTCATCTCAATGGGTACACTCGACGCTAAGGATTATAAGTTCTCCGCTGAATGTGGAGTTTTGAAAGTAACCAAAGGTGCTATCGTCGTTATGAAGGGCTTGAAAATTAGGTCTTTATATATGCTGCAGGGTTTGACAACTACCGGGTCAACAACAGTTTCATCATCTAAATCTATATCAGACTCAGATGTGCCCAGATTATGGCACATGAGGTTCGTGCATATAAGTGAGAGAGATGTTGCCGAGTTATCGAAGCAGGGTCTGCTTTGTGATCAAAATACATCGAAGATGGATTTTTGTGAGCATTGTATTTTTGGGAAGCAGAAACGAGTTAGCTTCAGTTCGGCGGTGCACAACACAAAAGGTACTCTTGACTATACCCATTCGGATCTTTGGGGACCTTCTCAATTTGCTTTTAAAGGAAGCGGTGCAAAATATTTGCTTACTTTTATCGACAATTTTTTAGGAAGATTTGGGTCTACTTCTTGAAATACAAAGTAATGTGTTTCTTACGTTCAAACAATAGAATACATTGATTGAGAAGTAGACAGTCAAGCAGATCAATAGACTAAGGATGGACAACGGATTAGAATTTTGTGGTAGAAATTTCAATAAATTCTACAAAAACGAAGGTATTGTTAGATATCATACCGTTGTCCACACATTACAGCAAAACGGAATCGCGGAGCGAATGAATCGGACTCTTTTGGAGAAAGCTCGGTGCATGATATTGAATGCAGGGCTCGGCAAGGAGTTTTGGACAGAGGTCGTGAACACGGCATACTAAATGGTGAATCGATCACCTCATATATCGCTTGATAGTAAAACACCAGAGCAGATATGGTCTGGGAAGCACGTCGATTATTCTACACTTAGAGTGTTTGGTTGTCCCGCATATGTACATTGCCTTGAATGCAACTTAGATTCTCGAGCGAAGAAATGCATTTTTCTTGGATATGCTACCGGGATCAAAGGTTATAGGTTGTGGTGTTCAGATCCTAAATCGCCAAAATTTATGATTAGTAGAGATGCCACTTTTAACAAGTCTGCTATGTTGAAGCCGAGGAATGCGGAATCTCTAATTCCAGACGATACAAAGAAGGACGAGCCGGGCGTTGAAATTGAAGTCGATGAAGCTCGGATTCGCAGGAGATCTTTCCTTCACCATCGTCTGATGAAGAATAGTCCCAAGATGAGCTTTATCTACTCGTTCGAGATGGACAACGAAGGAACATTAGACCGCTACAGAGATATGGCTATGATGATCCAGTAGTGTACGTACTATCCGTTGTAGAGACAATTGATAGTGGTGAACCTACGAGTTATCAAGAAGCTATCTTATCCGATTAGTCAATTCGTTGGCTAGTCGCTATGAATAAAGAGATCGAGTCTGTACACAAGAACCAAATATGGGAGCCTGTTAAGCTCGAAGAAGGAAAGAAAGTAGTTGGCTGCAAGTGGGTTTTCAAAAAGAAGGAAGGAGATCAAGGGGTTGCAAACACTCGATAAAAGGCACGGTTGGTAGCTAAAGGCTATTCACAGGTTCGAAGAGTGGACTTCAATAAAGTATTTTCTCCGGTTGTAAAACACACATTTATTCGTGTCTTACTCGGTTTGGTAGCTATGCAAGATTTGGAGCTCGAGCAGCTCGATATTAAGACCGCTTTCTTGCATGGTGATTTGGTAGAAAAGATCTTCATACAACAAGCCGAAGGTTTCGAAATTGAAGGCAAGGAAGACCATGTTTGTTTATTATAGAAGTCTCTTTATGATTTGAAGTAGTTTCCTAAACGTTGGTACAAGAAATTTGACTCCTTCATGAAAAATATTGTGTTTACGAGAAATAAGGACGACAATTGTGTTTATTGCAAGAAACTCGCCGATAGTTCTTTCATATACTTGTTATTTTATGTTGATGATATATTGATAGTAACAAGGTATATGGTTGATATTCGAAATCTTAAGAAATAGTTAAAATGCAAGTTTGAGACTAAAGATTTGGGAGTGGCCAAGAAGATTCTCGGCATGGAAATTAGGCGCGATCGCAAGGGAGGTAAACTTTACTTGTCTCAACAGTGATATGTTGAGAAAGTTTTGGAGCGTTTTGGTATGGAAGACAGTAAGTACCCCTTTGGCAGCTCATTTCAAATTTTCAACTCGTTTATCACCGCAAACTGAGAAAGAAATTAAGTATATGTCGCATGTTCCTTATTCGAGTGCGGTGGGTAGTATTATGTATGCCATGGTTTGTACCTGACCCGACATTTCACATCCAGTTAGTGTTGTTAGTCACTATATGGAATCTCCTGGTAAAGGCCATTGGCAAGCAGTAAAATGGATTTTACGATACCTATAAGATACATCTAATGTGGGGTTGGAGTTTGGAAGGAATGGTGACAGTTTGGTTAGCTTCAGCGATTATGACTATGCAGGTGACCTCGACCGGCGCAGGTCGATCATCGATTATGTATTCTCTTTAGAAAGATGTGCTATTAGTTGGTGTGCTTCGTTATAGGATACAGTAGCGTTGTCTACGACGGAGACAGAGTATATGGTCGTTGTTGAGGCTGTTAAAGAAGCAATCTGGTTGAAGAGACTATTTTAAGAACTTGGTATTTAAAAGGATATCATAATAGTCTATTTTGATAGCCAAATCTTAACTCATTTGACAAAGGACCAGATGCATTATGACAGAACGAAACACGTCAACTTTTAGTATAAGTTTGTTCAGGATGTCATGGAAGATGAAAAGATAATTGTAAAGAAGGTAACCACAGCGGATAATCCGGCCGACATGTTGACTAAGTCTCTTTCGTTAGTTAAATTTGAGCATTGCTTGAACTTAATTGGAGTGCGTCGTCGAGCCCTTTAGGGGTTTGGTGGAGAAGGTGGAGCTATTGCTAATATTATGGAGGAGTTTTGTGACGAATGCGAGTCAAGGTGGAGATTTGTTGAGTTTACATCGTATTCTTTGATCCGTGAAAGTTGAGCCAGCTCATGACAAACTTGATCCGGGTCATAAGTTGTTTGTAAATATCAATTGTTCTCTGTTTGTAAGAGACGGCTCAGGACAATCTTGAGCCGGCTCGACCCAATGATGAGGCGGCTCATAACATGTCTGGAATTACAGATTTCTCTGTTCATATGTGACGGCTTAAGGTAAGTTTAAGCATGTTCGAAGTCTGTTGGGCCGAATTCTGGGTTGTTTTGGGAATCCTATTCCTAATATGATCTGCCACATATTATATATATTGTAGTTTGTAACCGTAATTCGGTTAACCCTTTTGTAATCAGAATTAAGAGAGATGTCACGACCCGAAAAGGCACGTGACTGGTACTAAGATCACGTGAAGTCCAGTGGACCCCACCGTAACCCAAGTAACCCTAAATCAGGATCAAAACCTATAAATTGAAACTAATAGAGGTAAAGTTTTAAGAATGATTTATACAATGAAATAAAGCTTCTTTTGAAGACTTGTAGTAAAAATAAAAGAAGTAAGTTTTGTTTGAAAACATTTGTCGTTTAAAAATCCGGCAGCACTTCCTTTGTAAATTTTGAATAAATTCCAGTAGAATGATAAAATATAAAAGTATCTCCATACAGGAGCTAACTCGGCGCCTACACGGTGGAGACACAATTCACGCAAAATATACGACGCTTAAAAGTGAAGAACAACAAACAGAAAGCAATAAACACTATATATAAATAAGTTAAGCCAACTCATACGAGTTCGACACCTAAATGTACACAACATCTAAGTCTCGTCTCTAAGTTAAGGAATATACAAGTGGTAGATGGAATAACAACTACATATAAATATAAGTACAAAAAGATACGGTTATGATACACTTCATAATCCACTTAGCAAAAGATACGGTTACGATACACTTCATAATCCACCTAGCAAAAGATATCATGCCCCAAAGGAAAGAAAATGTGCCAACGAAGCTGCTACTGATTTAAACGATCGGTCCTGCAAGAAGCTATGACACAACGGGGGTGAGTTGCCAACTCATGAGTAAAAAGATATCACAAGGTAAAAATCATATGCATAGACGAATCATCGACTAAACATAAAGTACAAGGCTAACATAATATGTGAGAATATACATGTATCATAAATAAATGTAAGCGTATCATAAACGGATCGTGCACAATAGAATAACATAATCAATAAAACCATCAACAAATTCTGTGTCAATCATTGACACTCAAAGTCTCAATCTCATAAGACGCTGTCTCTCGGATCAGCCCTCATTCTTGTTTCATCATAAAACCCCGGTCGGTATCCTCCGGATATCCACCGTATTCCATCATGTATCTATAATCAGTTTCTCCCCCTACCGCGATATCAGATAAATCCGTAACCAGCCCCTCTCCCCTCGATATCGGATGTCATAAAACCAGTCCACCATATATCCGTAACCAGCTCCTCCCCACTCGGTACCAGATATATTCGTAACGGGCCTCTCTCCCTCGGTACCGGATAATATCAAATCATAAATATATAGAAAACTCATGGTGGACGTATCATCATCATTTCAAGATTAAACCGAAATTTGCAAACTTAAAAAAGTTTTATAAAATAGAACCACACGGTTTCTCAAATCTTATGGAAAACATAAAGTTCATAGGAACAACATCGCATAATTAACTTTGCAACAACGGAAGTTAAGATATAGGAATATATGGAACAATGGTAACAACATAACGAGAGTATGATTAGCAGCTTATGGCACTAACATGAATGTAAATACAACGCGAGCAATATGGCAAGTTCTATACGTGTCATGGCAATTACTAATGGTGTGTACGTGTAGCGTGTAGCATGCGAGTCTGTGTTGGTACAGCATAGTAATCATTTGTAATTATGCAAGTTTTCTAGTCTATACGTGTTAGCAGTTACTAATGATGTGTACGTGTAGCATATGAGTCTGTGTTGGTGCCGCATTGTAATCATTAGTAATTGTGCAAATATCCTAGCAAGTGTGTTCGCAAAATTATAGCAAGGGAAAAGAAACATGGTATTGGTAACTAAGCATATAAGACATGAATTATAATAATAACGAATTGTTCATACGAAATTTAGTTGTGGGGGGTGCTATACGCCATCCACCCGATTTTCCACTTGTATATGCTGCTTCTACTCACAGAAATGCGGCTCGAGCTAATCGAAGCCTACGACCGCCTTACCCTTCCTTATCGACTCGGGAGTCTCCGCACTTGACCCTATACACGTGGGGTCACAACATAAATACCGATATCGAAGATAACTACTTTGGATGGCTCCCTAAATAGATATATATTCATGTAGAGATTAGTCGAGAAGGATAGAGAACAAAACATTAAGCAGAAAAGAAAAACATAGTTAAAAATGAACGTCAAATGTCTTCCTCTAAAGCATATGACGTCTGAAGCTCAACAAAACAGAAGTTCCAGAAAATGGGCAGATGTCTGAATAACAAGTGTCAAACGTCTGACAAACAATATAAATTTAAAACTGAGACATCGAAGACATCTGAAGAAGGGACTCAGACGTCTGAGGCTCAACTTGAGGCAAAAATAGAGAACGACCAGACGTCTGAAGTTCAGGACTCAGACGTCTGAAAAACAGCTCGAAGTTACACACAGAAAACTCGCAAACGTCTGAAGCTAAAGCTCTCATACGTCTAATGAAGAAAACCACTGCTTGAAAAATTGGAATTTGCAAAACACTTTAAAACAAAACTTTTGCTAAAAATACCCTCTACAATTCAAAACAAGTTATAACAATAAGAAAACTTACACTAACACACTACAACTATAAGTAACTATTTAAAACTCCATTGGTGCAAGATTTATGAAGTAAAAACGTGAGTTTTATGCATAAGTTATAGTTTTTCATACAAGAACTTTAAAACTAAGCTTTATCCCAAAATTCTAACTCTTTCAAGCTAACATAAGTGAAAACAACTAGGATAGTTAAACTAACACTACTACAACTAAACATAAGCATTAAAAACCCATTATCACAAGATTCAATAGTTAAAGAAGTAGTTTTCATATAAAACTAGGTTTTAATGGCATTAAAACGTAAAACTTGAAATCAAAGGGATTTATCTTGAAAGAATTAGAGCAATGGAGGAGATCCAAGGCTTAGATGAGGCAATTTAAAGGAGTTGAGTATTTGAGAGAGTGTGTGAGAGAGTGTGAGAGAATGAGAGATAATTTAGAAGAAGAAAGAAATGAATGAATGGTGTACATATAGCATGCGTCTCCCATGCCTATGCCACTCCCATGCCTCCCTCCTCTAATCATCAACCATAAGATAAATCCAAAATATCATTTTGAGAAAAAAAGAAAAATATATATTAATAGTAGAATATGCTTATCATGACATAATAAGAGTTTAAGTAGAAAAAATGTATTAGTTTTATGGATTAAAATCTCTCTCTCTCTCTCTCTCACACACACACACACACACACAGTTATGAAAACCCAATTCAATGCATGCTGTCATTTTAATAAAACTCATTATATCATTATTTAAATTCTAAAATAAAATTTGAAATTTTGACATGTTACAATATTCCCCTTAAAATAAATTCGGTCCCCGAATTTAAATTAAACCCAAACCTGAAAACATTTTATTCAATCAAATCAAAAAGGTTCTCAAGTCCCACACAAGTTAGAAATACTATGATGCAAAGTGCGTATACGAAAACAATAGTGTGATACTCGGATAACTAAAACACAAGAGTCAAAATAACTGACATTGAAGTATAACTTTTTTAATGTCGTTAGGTGCCCGAGAACCCTGAGCAGCCAGAGCAAGGACTCTTGTTTTCCCTCTGCCCATGGCCTAATGTCCTCTAACTCTGGATCCTTGTCTTCTCTGCACAAGACCACCATATTCACTACCCCTCCGATTGTTGGATATATGTATGCCCTAGAGGCCATTATGTGATAGTGGATGTATCTATACATGTATATATATTCAGTATGCATTCTTGCTCGACATGATAGTATGCTATCTGGTTCTTCTTTATCTGACATGTTAATTTGATCATGCTTTTATTCATTCATACATGCTGATAAAGCCCTGAGGATATCGGCTTGATTACTCTGATTATGATAGAGATCATACTAGTGGGACATCTGTAGTCTATAAGCATATCCTGGAAAGTCCCTAGTCGTAGGTATATCGAGACGGGGCATTGATATACCAGAGTAGACTAGCGTATATGATACTAGACCC
Organism: Agapanthus africanus; assembly: GCA_030015575.1. Taxonomy (NCBI): domain Eukaryota; kingdom Viridiplantae; phylum Streptophyta; class Magnoliopsida; order Asparagales; family Amaryllidaceae; genus Agapanthus; species Agapanthus africanus. The sequence goes on along the minus strand of CM057349.1, from coordinate 452,050,130 downwards.
ATACGATGGGCGATGAATGTTCCCACATTCATCGATGTTTGACATCAAGATCATATACGGGTGCTCAGTGGTGACTGGGTACACTGGACGGACTCACCGAGAACTCCTATATGGAATTATATCTATCGTCGGATAGCAGTTCTCAGGTGACACTGGTACAGGTTAGTCTGTAGACCCGAGATCGTCATAGAGTCTTGTGTGTTCTCCCACTGTACTTTGATTGCCACCCTACCACGGCTCTACTGAGTCGTGCAAACAGGTGGCCGTTGGGTACAGTCCCGAGACACACGAAGGCAATGAGCGATAGGAGGGGTTTCGTCTCTCCCGGTATTGGGAGTTGATGCTGTGCTGTGCCCGACTGGTTATATCAGTAAGTCCCTGGCCAGGGCTGCTGAGATTTGCTGATAAGTGTTATCAGTAGTTTCTCGATCTGTTATAGACCATTCACCGGCACGACTTATTGAGTTATTGGGGTCGACGTGACCATCCCTAGGCTCGATATGCAGCATATCTGACGAAGAGACCGGACTGTACGGTAGTGTTTCCGGTTGGCTCGACGGGAGTTGTAGCAGGTTCGCTTGTTTTCTTCTGATCGCTCAATACCCGGGTGGCCGTTACGTTTAGCTGACCGCTTGCGGCTTGGGGGTGCTTGATATGATCATTACCCTCTGCCGGCGTATTGACGAGTCTTAGAGTCCCACACAGGAGTTACCTAGTCCAGGCGAAACGTTGTGGTGCGCGTATACGATATGCGCATGGACCCGATTAAAATGCGCGTATAGGATACCGAACATTGATCGGGCGGCTTGCTTTTGGTGGGGTCATATGTGATATGGCCGGATTGATAAATCAAGTGTTGATTTATCATTTAACCATTAGTTTTCTCACTTAAAACCTTTCTTGAATATGATGGATGTATGCATGCATGTATGTGTTTCTTTCTTTCTTTCTAGTTTCATGCACATATGGATGTGCATACATACATACATACATACATACACCCATCTATCATGGTTGTTTACACATGGAAATGGTGGCAATATAAGACTCACACCATGGATAAATATATGGATTATTATTTAATTTTATGTTTAAAACAAAATAGAAAAGGAAAGGATAATTCTTGAGTTGTTTCTACACTCTTCTTTAACCTAACCATTCTCACCTACCCTTAACCTTGGATTAAACTTTCCTTGTATGTTTTAAACCCTAATTAAATAATAACTCAAAGATTTAACCATGGTTTGTAGTGAGAAGAAATAAAATATATATAGATATATTTCATTTCTTTTCAAGGGTTATCATTCTACTCTTGTTAAAAGAAAGCCTCCATCTTCTTCCTCCTTCACCATTTGCTCTCTAGTTTCTTCTAGTGAGTAAAACACACATAAAGAAAGGTTTTTGAAGTGAGAATCTTAACCACAACATCATTCTACACAAGTTTAGCCAACTTGTTTAGAGTGTTCTCTTCGTTTCTCATCTTGAAAATCGAAGTTGCGAGCTTGGACGAGGAACTCCGGGTGGATCGTCGTGGACATGAGAGGACTTCAAGAGGACCTTCTTCCAACACCCAAGAGACCAAAGAGTCCAGCGAAAGGGAGCTACAAAGGTTGTAGTCTCGAAACCCTTATTTTTATTGGCTTTAATTTCGAAACCCTAATTTTCTAGGATCGATTCCATTGTATGCTTGTTTAGCACCATAAAAATCTAAACTTTGAGACATGTGATGCTTCAAAACTCTACATAGGGTGCTAGGCAAACCTAACATTGGTATCAGAGCCAACCTAGAACATTAGACGACGCTTTTACGAAGTAAAAATCCCGATCGGACAAAAATATGGCATTTCGAAGCCTTCTCTGGACATTTTTTGAAATCTGACATTTTTCAGAATTAAAAATACTTAAAAAATACAGCAGGAAATTCTAAGAATAACAGTGAAATTCGATGACCTGAACAGTGTAAACTGCCGTGGAACCACCGCATTTCCTGGCTTAGGCCGCGGTTCCGCGGCCGTACAGAGGTATCATTGCATGAAATTTCTACTGTAATTCTTAGAACTGCTTGTACAGTATTTTAGGTATGTTTAATATGAAAATAGCACTGTATTTTTTGGAGATGGTTTTGGACGCGTAGATTCGATCGGAATTTTCATTTCGTAGCTTTTCCGGGTAAATTAGAAAGTATTGAAGTGTTTGAACGAGTATCATTTGCTTACTATTCACGGGGTTTAAATACTTTGGAGATACGTGCAAGTCTTTTTGTGGTGGTCTCTCTAGAAGACAACAAACCTGAACTCGATTATGTGACCGTCTTGAACTGCCCTTTGAACCTTAGGGTTTGGGGCAGTACGGCATGCCACATGTGAGGCGTTAGCTTGACCCTTCTACGGCTGGACCGCTACTACTGTGTCATACTCCGGGTTTTTGAATTCTGCTCAAGTGTTGAGCTTTAGTGAATCTTGGGTATTTGATCGTTCGTTCGAAAACTTTAATACTGTCTGTTTATCTGGAATGTGATACAATATGTGGAATTCATATAGTTTAGGCATGAAATACGAAATATGTGATATTTCGCATTTATGATGTCTAAAGAGAATGTGGATTCCAAATATTGTAGTTTTACACTTTTTTTTTCTGTGACCGTAAATGTAGTATGTTCGATATCGCCGGTTTCGTTGCTATACATCAACGACAATTGGGGTATGCATACTTACTTACATTGATGATATGAGATATTATGTCTTGCTGAGATATGATGTGCAGGATTATCGCAATTGAATAGCCGGGTTTTTTTATGTGAGATGAGAGTTTTATATTTTTATTCATGTAAATTCAAATGTAATGTAATATTCTTTTATTTGGGGCACTTCCGGGTTAAGGTTGTGTCACCAGTGTTGTATATTATTTACTTTTCCGCATTAGGATGGACCCAAGGAGGGGAGCACAGGTGACCGGGTTCTGGGGTTCAGTGGGAGGCCATCTCGAGGAGTCGAGACCGGGTCTCCTAAACTCCAGAATTGGTAGGGTCACTTGCCGCTCTCGTAGGGGTCCATGGTGTGGGCTTGGCTATTCATCGCGACTGTGGAATCCGTATTTTCTATTCTGGCTAAATACTAAATACGGACGTCCTAGTATATCCCACTTTATATCTATGTTTCTGCTGCCTGTGTTCTGTGATATCTGAGACGAATGGCATATTATATATATGATATATAGTAGACGTTGCTTATGTTTTACACCCGCGTTAGTCCCGTCCCGGTATGCCGTTAGTTAAGTAACCTAAAGGTGCATAACGGAACATTGCGGCGAATGCGGATGGCATAAGCGTACGTGTTATTTTCGTTTCTTTTCTGTGATTGGCTTAAGGACTTAAATGATGGGATTACATTAATGTGATTAATGTAAAGAAAATAAACCTAAAAAGATGTTGTAGAATCGGATTTGAAAACCACTCGGCTATTTATGAAAATGGTATATTTCAAAACTGCGGAGCTTAAGCCACTCCTTTTGAAAACCATTTGATTCTACAACGATATCAAGTTCAAAGCGTTAAAGATTTTCTTAAAAATCATCCGCAACCCTCCGTCATTTTAGGAAGTAGAGTACTTAGTATTCGTGCTACGTTTGTTGACTATAGTTAAGGCGTAGTGTACGGTAGCTAAGTGATGTCTTCCTACATTGCATATGATGCAGATTAATTAGGACATTCTTATGACTTTGTTGACCATAGTTAAGGGTCATATGAGTGGGTCTAATTAATCAAGAAATGACGGGTAGAACTTGACTGGTACTTATGATTTGTTGACCTTAGTTAAGGTCATAAGTACTAGGGGTAAAAACAACATCGGGAATTTCAATAGTTGAAATTTGCAATGAGATTGCATACCTTCCATGTGATGGTTGAATCCCGATCCCACTGTGGGCAATAGTTGCTCCTAGGAGAGTTTTACAGTTTACAATTAGCTAACTCATTAGGTGTCTAAAAAGGTGTTAACGGGGCTCCGCCTTTGGGAAAACGAGGTTTACTCTAATTAGGTCCGTGCGAAAGCACGGGGAACCTTCCTCAAGTACCGACACTGGCCTGGCTGAACGGTTAGCGAAGTTGTAGACTGTAATTAATCTTGGCTTGTTTTTCTTTTTAAGATTTGAAAGAAAAACTCGATAAAAGCAGTGGGAAACATCGATTAGAAAAGATAATAACCAATCTAATCTATGCAAGAGCTTTCGCTGAGTGTATTCTTTTCTCTCTCTTAATGGCAGATACCCATGACTGGACTCAAGCTTCTACTAGATAAAAACAAACTGAATGAGACCAACTATAAAGACTGGCTGAGGAATCTGAAAATCGCCTTGACTTATGATAAAGTATCATATGTCCTCACGGTTTCAGCCCCGCCCGTCCCAGGTCCAAAATCCTCAGTTGCGGACATTGAAGTCCGCAAGACATGGGACGCTGACTGTGCCACGGCCAAATGCCTCGCGCTTGCATCGATGGACAACACACATCAAAAGCAGCACGAGGACATAGACATTCACGGTATATTGCTCCATACAAAGGAGTTGTATGGAGAGCAATCCCGCGTATTACGATACGAAGCATCAAAGAAATTGTTTCAGATGCGAATGGCCCCTGGCACATCAGTAGGAGACCATGTTTTGAAGATGATAGCTCTTATAGAAGAGCTTGAGGACCTTGGATGGACGATGGACAATGAACAATATATAGATATTATTCTGCAGTCCCTCCCCTCCACCTTTGCTCAATTCATAGTGAACTTCAACATGCATGGCATGGAGAAGGAACTCCCTGAACTCCTTAACATGTTAAGGAGTGCAGAGAGCACTATGAAGTCAGCAAGAACTCCCGTTATGACTATTGGACAATCTTCTTCTTCTCGTTCGAAAGCTAAGGCCAAGGGAAAGAAAAAGAAGAAGCCCACCAATCCTAAAGGTGGAGTTAAAAAGGTGAAGGGAAAGGAAAAGTCCAAGGCTGGAGACTCGGGGAAGGGCGAATGTTTTTATTACCACAAGACAGGACATTGGAAGCGCAACTGCACGGAGTACTTAAGTCTCAAGAAGAAGCACTGTGATGCTTCTGCTTCAGGTGCATTTGTGACAGAAAACTGTTTTTCAATAAACTCTGCTTCCTGGGTATTGGATACCGGTTCAGGTTCTCACATTTGCAATTCTATGCAGGGGCTGAGAAATAGCAAGGTTTTGAAGACAGGTGACCATACTCTCCGTGTTGGAAATGGTTCCAATGTACATACAGTCGCAGTGGGAGAGTATCACTTGGGGTTGCCATCTGGATGTATTTTGGTTTTGAATCCATGTTATTTTGTACCAAGTATGCTATGTAATATAATATCCGTTTCTTTGTTGGACAATGAATGATCTAATTTTGTATTACAGAACAATGTTATGAACATTCACCTGAATCAAATGTTGGTTGGGTATGGTACGCTTAATAACGGAATATATGTCCTAAATCAACACACAGTTTTCAGTATACAACACACTAATAAAAGAAAACTTTTAGAATTAAATGAAGCTTTTCTTTGGCACTGTAGACTTGGTCATATTAACGAAACAAGACTAAACAAGTTACACAAAGATAGATATTTAAACTCTTTTGAATAAAAATCTTATGCGACTTGCCAGTCTTGTATCAAGGGTAAAATGACCAAAACTCCGTTTACCGGACACGGAGAAAGAGCTACTCAGCTCCTAGGCCTCATACATAGTGATGTATGTGGGCCAATGTCTATACAGGCTAGAGGCGGTTTTTCATACTTCATTACATTCACTGACGATTTCTCAAGATTCGGTCATGTATTTTTATTAAAGCACAAGTCCGAAGCTTTCGAGAAATTCATTGAATATAAAAAAGAAGTAGAAAAACAAACCGGCTTGAGTATCAAGATGCTTCGATCAGATCGAGGTGGTGAGTATCTCAGTACAGAATTTGCAAACTTCCTAAAAGAGAATGGGATTCTCTCTCAGCTCACTCCTCCTTACACACCACAGCACAACGGTGTGTCAGAACGACGGAATAGGACCCTATTAGATATGGTCCGGTCCATGCTGAGTGACGCTGAGTTACCAGTCTCGTTTTGGGGGCATGCATTGGAGACTGCAGCGTTTCTGCTAAACAGGGTTCCAACCAAAACCGTGTCTACCACGCCATATGAGATATGGCATAGGAAGAGACCATCTCTTAAGAGAATTAAGATTTGGGGTTGCCCGGCCTATGTTAAAAAGCAGAATCCGGACAAACTCGAGACACGGTCAGTCATGTGTAACTTTGTGGGATATCCAAAGAATTCTTATGGATATCTGTTCTACCACAAAGAGGAACAAAAAGTGTTTGTTTCTCAGTATGCTACATTCTTGGAAAAAGAGTTTTTCACAGATAAAGATGATGGCAAGGTGGTGGATCTAGAAGAGGTTCTGGAGACACAAACTACAAATGACGATTTTGTTGAACCGGCTGTTACAACAGAAACTGAAGAACCTCGGCCACTCCGTAGGTCTGGTAGGACTTCTCGCCTACCGGAGAGGTACTACGGTTTCCTCATTGATGGTAACAGAGAAGACTGTATCATGGATGATGATGATCCTACCAGTTTTCAGCAAGCTATCACGAGTAGAGACTCTGTGAAGTGGGTGGATGCCATGAGATCCGAAATGGAGTCTATGTACAGCAACAAAGTATGGACTTTGGACGTTGTACCCCCTGGGGTAAAACCTGTGGGGTGCAAATGGATCTTTAAAAGAAAGATTGGTGTAGATGGGCAGGTGGAGACCTATAAGGCAAGACTTATGGCGAAAGGTTTTCGTCAAAGACCAGGTTTGGACTATGACGACACTTTTTCTCCCGTAGCCATGCTTAAATCTATTCGGATCCTACTTGCTATTGCTGCTCACTATGACTATGAAATCTGGCAGATGGACATTAAAACAGCATTTCTAAATGGAAATTTAGAAGAATGCGTTTATATGGATCAGCCAGAGGGCTTCATTGACAGTGGGAGCAGCGGGAAAGTATGCAAATTGCTTAAATCCATATATGGGTTAAAGCAGGCATCACGGAGTTAGAACATCTGTTTCGATGATGTCATCAAAGAGTTTGATTTCATCAAAAATCCAGATGAAACTTGTGTTTATAAGAAGGCTGTAGGGAGAGCTGTCACATTCCTCGTATTGTACGTGGATGACATTCTTCTGATAGGAAATGATATTCCTATGCTGCAGTCGGTCAAATCTTTCTTATCACTAAGGTTCTCCATGAAGGACCTGGGTGATGCCACATACATTCTGGGCATAAAGATCTATAGGGATAGATCCAAAAGGTTATTGGGATTGTCCCAAACCAGGTACATTGACACCATCCTAAAAAGATTTAGTATGGAAGACTCCAAGCGGGTTGCCTTACCCGCTTGCTATGGAGTCACTCTCTCCAAGGACTCTTGTCCAAAGACCGATGAAGAGAGAGCTCGCATGAGTGTTATACCCTATGCTTCGGCAGTAGGATCTATAATGTATGCGATGTTATGTACACGCCCAGATGTAGCTTATGCACTTAGTGTTGTAAGCAGGTATCAATCTAACCCCAGGGGAGAATCACTGGACAGCTGTGAAGAACATTCTTAAGTACTTGCGAAGGACTAAAGAATTGTTCTTGGTGTATGGTAATGGAAATCTCCAAATGGAGGCCTTTACCGATTCGAGCTTCCAGAGCGATAAGGACGACAGCAAATCTATCTCTGGGTTTGTATTTACCCTCAATGGAGGGGCGATGAGTTGGAAGAGTTCCAAACAAGATACCGTTGCAGACTCTACGATGGAAGCTGAGTACATTGCTGCAAATGATGCTGCCAAGAAAGCCGTCTGGATGAAGAAGTTCGTCTCGGAGCTAGGAGTAGTTCCAACCATTATTGATCCAATACCTTTGTATTGTGATAATAATAGGGCTATGGCGTTAGCCAAGGAGCCCAGATCCCATCAGCGGTCCAGACACATCCTGAGGCGTTTTCATTTGATCCGGGAGATTGTAGATCGCCGCGAGATCGAGATTAGGAGAGTAAACACAAAGAATAACGCCGCGGATCCATTCACCAAGGCTCACCCTCAGCCGCAGCATGAGCGACTTTTTGAGATGTTGGGTATGAGATAGGCCAATAACTGGTCTTAGTGCAAGTGGGAGATTGTTGGATATATGTATGCCCTAGAGGCCATTATGTGATAGTGGATGTATCTATACATGTATATATATTCAGTATGCATTCTTGCTCGACATGATAGTATTGTTGGAGATAGTGCCCTCAGAGTCAATTATTGGATCACAGGCACGTGATTGCAATGATTGAGGGAGGACCTATCCCGGTAGAACAGTCTTACTCGAGATGATAGTATGCTATCAGGTTTACCTTTATCATCGTGTACTGCTTTAGGTGACATGACATGTCACTATTGCACGTTGATAGAGCCCCTGGGATTCTTGCTTGACGACCAGCAGTATGAGGGCGATCATATACGTGAGAGCTGGGGTCTACAAGCATATCCTTAAAAGGTCCCTAGTCATGGGAGTTTCGAGACAGGGCATCGATTCTCCAGAGTAGACTAGTGTATACAGTCGAGACCCCGACGAGGGGCGGTGGCCGGTCTCACAAGCCACTGGTGTCAGTTGGATCACCTAAGATGTATACAGGTGCTCATTGGGTTATGAGTACACCGGACAGGACTCGCCGGGAACATGCTAGTTGGTCTTATACCTGACGTCAGATAGCAGTTCCCAGGTGACATGTGTACAGGTTAGTTCATCGACCTGGGGATCGTCATTTGTCTCGTGTGAGTTCCCACTGTGCTTTGATTACTACCCTACCACGGCTCAAAGGAGTCGTGCAAACAGGTTTTAGTTGGGTACAGTCCCGAGCCACATGGAGGCAGTGAGCGGATCTTCGGGGGTTTCGTCTCTCCCGGTATTGGGGGTGAGGTCGCGCTGTGTCTAGGAGAGCCATTACACGAAGTCCTTGGCCAAGGCAGGAGATTTACTGGTAGGTATTCCAGTAGTATCTCAGGGTGTTCTGGGCTACACTCCGACACGACTTGTACCGCTTTTGGGGGTCTGACTTTTACCAACCCCCTAGGCCCGCCATGCGATGCTCATAGACGAACGGACCGGACTGTACGGATATTGTCACTGACAGGCTCAGTAGGGTGTCAGGATGAGTTCGCTCATCGACGTCCCTTTTAGTCAATAGCTGGTGGCCCGTTACGTATTGGCTTATACCTCTGACGTGCTAGTGGTTAAATCCACAGCCATAGTATTGACGAGTCTTTAGAGTCTACCACGTTTTCAGTTACTCAGGTTTCGGGCGAAACGCTGTAGAGGCCGTATGGAGATATGGCAGGGTCCGATCAGATACGTGCGGTATTGCACGCATCAGGATCGGACGGTTTGTACTAGTAGCCGTATAGGAATATGGCAGGGTTCGATCAGATACGTGCGGTATTGCACGGATCAGGATCGAACGGATATTACTAGCCGGCTTTGGTTTAAGCCGGTTCTAGTTTAGTACAGTGTAGTTTTGTCTCTTTGCATTTGTATCCGGACGGAATACAGATGCGGGTGTGTATGCACAGTGTCGGGGTTTTCCTGTAATTTATTACGGGACCAGTTTTCTGGAGTTGCCAGTTTGCATTCCGTTCCGGCCGGTTTTCCTTTGTTATTTCCCGGCCGGACTTTTCCGATGGAGGGGGTTATTTGCAATTGTGCAAATAACATTTTGAGGAGGGGTTTATTGCATAAAGATTTATTATGATGATATCATTATTTGTTGCACCATTCTTGCTTTAATGTTGATGGGAAAGGGTATGGGTGGATGTATGTTACAAGCATGGTTCATGTTTTGTTAAGGTTACCACTTGCTTTATCTTACCATTACCTCCCTTCATGCATCCATTCAATTTCCCTCCACCATTTACCACTTGACTTGGCCGGCCTCTTTGATGAGGAGAAGAGGATGGTTCATTTTTTTTGGTGTTGGAATTTTATCAATCATCTCATTTTTATCATGCCACCAAAACCCTCTCCAAAGTTCATGATTTCCTTCTCCCTCCATGGCAACTTCACCACCCCAAAAGAGACATGCACTCTACACTACACTTCCTACAGCAAATCTTGGACGCGTCGATTCGCCAGCTTCGCGCCCGAGTTGCCTCGGTATTGAGGTGGGAGCCCGTAAAAGCTACAGGCGATGTGGTGCCCTTTCCGACGAGGAGGAGACGGACGGAGATCCCGCGAGGAGATCGGAGTGGAGATGAAGACCGGAGGACTCGGATCAGTCGGTACAACATTTCTACACTCTTTACTGTTTGTTAGTTTAGCAATAATGGCAGATCCGGGTTAAAGTATACGATAGCGCCAAGTTAAAAAGTTTTATTCCGCAATTGGCGTCTGTAGACTGCCGGGGCGCTAACGTAGACTTACAGTGGTATCAGAGCCTCACCATTTTGCTATGCTAACTTGTGCTAACGCGTTTAAAACTTCGATCCGACCGGAAATCGAAAACTGCAAAAATCCAAGCCGACAGTTTCTGTTGTTTTTAAACGGTCTCAAAAATTATTTCTGGATGTCTTAAAAATCAGAGCAGGAACTTTTAAGAGTCACGACAAAATTTGGGGTCGTGATCCCTCCAAGCTGCCGCGGAAGCGCGGCCAAACCCATGGTTTGGCCGCGCAACCGCGGTCACGTGGGGAGCACGTGCTCCCAAATTTTGTCAGTTGGTTCTCTGTGGGTTTTTGGGGTTTTTGATATATATCGTTTTTGCCCAGATTTTGTTACTGTTCACCAGTAAGTCGTGGGGCCCACTTCTTGATATTTTGTCGATCGAAATTTAAACACGTTATTTTCACAGTATTTACATTATATCTGCGACCGTGAATGTCACTCGATCGGTAAATCCGGTCTAACTGCTATAGCCCGGTTAGACGGATTTGCGAACGTGACTTTCACGTTGATGTTCTATGTATTTGCTGTGATGTTGCGGATCGGTCGGTGGGGATAGCCTGGATGCAATGCTAGTACAGTGTTGTTGTATTATGTACATTTGATATTGCGGGGCGAGCGTCCGACATGTGGACTGCCGTCACTGCCTGATTGTATTATTCTTTTGGGGCACGACCTGGTTGCGGTCGATGTACCCGGTGTATGTATATTTTACTTTCTGTACTAGGGTTACCCCGCGGAGGGGTGCACGGATAGCCGGGTTCTAGAGGGCAACGGGCCCGCATCTCAGGGCATTGAGACGGAGGGGGCTTCAGTCTGGAATTGGCGGGCTATTCGCCGCACTCGTAGGGGGTACAGGTTGACCCAGGAGGGGTGCCCAAGTTACCGGATTCCGTGAAGTGCTGGGTGGTCCATTCACGGCGCTGAAGGGGGCTGCCTCGCTTCAGGTTTTGGCGGGTGACTTGCCGCACCCGTAGGGGTCTAGGTTTTCATTGCACAGGCTATCCACACGACCAGGGGAACGTCGGGTTTCAGTAGTGGCTCTGTGAAACCCGGGGATCCCAGATATCTGTATTGTTCTGTGATGCTGTACATTTCTGTGATGTTGCATTTTTATTCACGCCTTGAGCGAAATACTATATATTGGTATATATATTAGTAGATGTTGTATATGTTTTTCATCCGCGCTAGTCCAGTCCCCGCTCTGCCGTTAGTAAGCTAACCTAACGGGTGATGACGGGACCCAGTGGCGAATGCGGATGGCATATACGTACGTCAGTATATTTTCGTTCTTTGTGGTGTGATCAATTGATGGGACTGCGTTGATTCGGATCAATGCAAGTTAAACAAACCTATTCTGATGTTGTTGGAACACTTTTCAAAAAGCTATTATTGCAAGGACGTTCACTTTTGTTTTGCATCGTGGTATTCATTTGGAATATCCTGCTCCTCAGTCGACGAGGCAAGGGCCGAGATCCCTTCACCGGGAGTGACCCCTTGGACAGAAGTTTGCGTCAGGGCATTAACTTCACTATAGCCGATTACTTTTGCTTTGCACAGTGATATTCGGTTATGAATATCCAGCACCCCATTCGACGGGGAAAGAGCCGAGATCCCTTCACCGGGAGTGACCTCTTTAGTAAAGGTTTTCGTCACTATATTTTCTAAAAAGCTATCCGTTCCTTCAACGATATCAAGTTCACTACGTTAAAGGTTTTCGCCAGAAACCATTCGTAGCCCTCCGTCGTTTCATATGGGTAGTCAATAGTATTCAAGCTGTGTTTGTTGGCCTTAGTCAAGGCACAGTGTTTGGTAGCTATTGGGTATTCATATGCTGCATAGATAGATGCGTTGGTTTGGGACAGTCGTATAGCCTTGTTGGCCTTAGTCAAGGGCTTGTACGGGTGGGTTCAAATCAACCTGGACAATGACGGGTAGAACTTGACATGTGACTTATGATTTGTTGGCCTTAGTCAAGGTCATAAGAGCATGGGGCAGAAATTACATCGGGAGTTTTCAAAAGAACTGAAACTTGCCAGATATGCGCATACCTTCTGGAGTGTGATACCGTGAGCGGATTACGTCACGTTATCATGCGATGAGAGTTGGATCCCGATTCCCACTGATGAGTTAGTTTACTCCTCGGGTGACCCCGACTAATTCTTCTTTCAGGTTTGGAGGAGAATTTGAGGTACAGTGGGAGGTTTCCAGATTAGATAAATTGGTAACCATTCTGATCTTGGTTAGAGTGCACGTTGAGTGTTTCTTTTCTCTCTCTCTGGTAGCGACCATTGACCCAACCCTAAGACTATGACTCAGAGACCAAGTTGACCGAACCTTCTTAACACTGGCTTTTGGATTGTCAGAGTTGCAAACCTCATTGCCACTCCTACTTTTACCCTTTTCTCCAGGACACCCCGTATTACTACGAACGTCCACTTCCATTGGACAAAACCATCGTATGGTTATATACGAACTCGAAAGAATTTATTCGAGGATGGTTTCAGGTTCTGGAGAAAACGAATAGGATTATTCAGTTGTCTTTTCCTTTTACCCTCTCTCAAGTTACGAGTACTCCTTGGTTTAGGGGTAGTACACCTATTACGCAAATTGGATTGTCTTCTTCCAAACCTTAGGCTGGTGCCGACCGGTAGGGAATGAAGAAAACCAATTAGCATAACGATGGTGTGCAGAAGGTATTAAGTTCAGACAAAGCAAGGGATTAGTAAGAGGGCAAAGTAAATTGCAACAGATATTCACGACCAAACCAAATATTTCGTTACCACTCCCACATCACCTTTGTATTTCTCCAGGGCACTCCGTATCACTACGAAGATCCACAGTTTATTTGGATACTCCATCGTATGGTTATATACGAACTCGAATGGAACTTGTTCCAGTTCGGGGATGGATTCTGGTTCAGGAGAAATAGGAATAAGGTTTATTCGGTTGTCTTTTATCTTCACCCTCTCTCATTGCGAGTGTTCCTAGGATTGGGACAGTACACCCATTATGCTTATTGGATAGTCTTCTTCCAAACCATAGGCTGGTGCCGAACGGTAGGGAAGGAAGAAAACCATTTGGCCTAAAGGGGTGTACAGAAGGTAAAGACTAAAGACATATGAAGGGATATGGAGAGGTGGCAAAGAACTATACGGTTACAGTCGTGAATCTGGAAGAGGTATTACTAGGAATACCAGAATACCCCATCGGAACATTTCAATGTTTCAGTTTCACTGTGTAATGTTAAAGGAAAACTGATTTCCCGATTAGATACTTACTCCAGGGTATGTATTTACCAGGTACGATTCTCACATCTATATGGTTTTACAGATGATGAGTGGGAGTAAGTTATTGGAAATTGGGTGATTATCCTCATTATATCGGGATTCGTTGTAATCGGTGATATTTGAGGAAATCACCTGGGCTGTTTGCCGGTCGGCAAATATTTGGTTTTGAATATCCGCTGTTATGCACCAATTTCAAATTGATATATCTGTACGTCTATTTTCATAGAGTGAGATGTACCTTTCTGAAATTATGTCTACGACATTTACCTATATCAGTGGATGGTTAGGTAAGGAGCATTAAACAGCGGTGTAATTCTTCTTAACCATAAGTACAGTTTTCAACCTACGACACACAGTGAATGAGTTATCAGACTCAAGGGACTTATACAGAGTATTGTATGTTGTCCAGGGTCCATCAGGACAGAGGGGTTGGTCCTCGTACTATATTCGGTTTACTTATGACTTCTCTAGTTTTTAGACAGGTGTTTCGTGGAAACACAGGGTCTAAGTTTTGAGGAGTTATAGGTATTTGAATAGAGTAGAGAACCAGGTATAGCAAGTATCGGGATTCTTCAAAGAGATCGAAGATGTAGATACTTGTGTATGGTATTCAGTTGATAGTAATGATTAAGAGAAATTGCTTCTCTTTCAGGTTACTCATAATTGGAAGCATTCCTAAGTTGAGTAACGCTGATCGGCCTCTCTCCATTTAGTTGACATGCGCTGGGGACAGCTGCATGATTTGAATCTGGTTCAATTAAATCAGTGCCTCTGTTTCTATATTGGATATAGAACAGTTCATATCTTAACGATGTTAAGGTACGGGGAGTTGTCCGGTTTATGATTAAAACCAGACACTGGACAACTCAAGGCACGTTTCTGTAATGGCTGTTTGTGGGTTGACCCAGGCTATGACGAGGGTTGATTTTCTACCATCTGGAAGATCAATAGTGATATTGTTCTTAACTCGCCACATTTTAAAAGAAATGGTTATTTTTCAGAAAACAGCAGTGGGAGTATGGTAGAACTGGAAGCGATTCCAGAACCGCAAACGATTTCTGAAGATTTAACAAGGAACCTAAAGATTCAATCTGATTTGACATTCCATTGGCCACTCCGCAGATAAGGTGGGTAACTTCAGGCACCCGAGAGGTACTCCGGTAGCCTCAAGGACGGTGACAGGGAAGTTCTTGTTTACCCACACTTGCCATTGTTGTTGTTCCACGCTGCGAGACCCGGCAGGAGGATGAGTACAGCGTCGTTCTAAACCAGCTTTAGAAGTGCACGTCTATATGACTCTGCCAGAGGGTTGTCGTAGTCAGTGGGAGCAACGGAAGCATTGGTGGACATCAGGCTGATGTCTATTTATAGACTAAAGCAGATATAGCGGAGATAGATCATCTGTTTCTGATGTGACAGTCATAGGATTGACGTCATCAGAATAGGGGATGGATCTGTTGAGAAGGTAGTAGGAAATGATATTCCTATACTACGATCGGTTATACTTTGGTCGTCACACAGTGGTTTCTCCACATGGGACTTGGACATCATATCAGACATACTGGTAACTAGATCTATGCTTTAAGATCTAGATTTGGGTGGTTTCCCAATCAGGGTACTTTGACAGCATTCTAAGAGTATTTAGAATAGACGACTCCTGGCACGGTAGTGTACCTGCAGGTGATGGAGTCACCCTCTCCAAAGGTGTCTTACAGACTAAAGGGGAGAGGGATGTGCATGATTGGCAGATCACTTGCTTAGGCAATTGAGTCAATCATGAGATGTCAAGTACCACACCAGATGTTATTATTGCACTAGATGCAATAAGTTGATATTGATCCAATCCTGGAGGAACAGTCGGAAGCAGTTTCAGAACATAAGTGGCTGTTCTAGGGATGTGATAGCGAAAGCCCCATTCGGGAAACAGTTATCATTCCAGGCTTCCAAGGTGACCTGGACGACAAGGAGGTTGTCAGAGTTATAGTTTTCCCTCTGACGAGGGGCAGTATTTTGGACAGGTGGTCCAAGGCAATACTGAGGGAGGCATGGCGCAGGATACTGATTAAGTTCAGTTGACGATACAGTCTAAGAAGTTTGGATTTGGAGTTCATTTATGAATGAACTCGGTCCCATCAGACATCCAGACACTCTAAGACAGGTATTGCTCATTTCGGGAGATGGCATTCTCCGCGAACTTGAGATTTAGAGAGACATAGAAAGAAACTTCAGAGCGGATCCACTCACTGAGGCTATTCCTCGAACGCAATAGTTTCGCAAACAGGTTTTGTGCGACTGACTAGTAGAGGAGTTGGGTGTTCGGTATCACACGGGCTGTGAGTATGCGACATCGCAATAATTAGCCTTGAGTGCAAGTGGGAGATTGTTGGAGATAGTGCCCTCAGAGTCAATTATTGGATCACAGGCACGTGATTGCAATGATTGAGGGAGGACCTATCCCGGTAGAACAATCTTACTCGAGATGATAGTATGCTATCAGGTTTACCTTTATCATCGTGTACTGCTTTAGGTGACATGACATGTCACTATTGCACGTTGATAGAGCCCCTGGGATTCTTGCTTGACGACCAGCAGTATGAGGGCGATCATATACGTGAGAGCTGGGGTCTACAAGCATATCCTTAAAAGGTCCCTAGTCGTGGGAGTTTCGAGACAGGGCATCGATTCTCCAGAGTAGACTAGTGTATACAGTCGAGACCCCGACGAGGGGCGGTGGCCGGTCTCACAAGCCACTGGTGTCAGTTGGATCACCTAAGATGTATACAGGTGCTCATTGGGTTATGAGTACACCGGACAGGACTCGCCGGGAACATGCTAGTTGGTCTTATACCTGACGTCAGATAGCAGTTCCCAGGTGACATGTGTACAGGTTAGTTCATCGACCTGGGGATCGTCATTTGTCTCGTGTGAGTTCCCACTGTGCTTTGATTACTACCCTACCACGGCTCAAAGGAGTCGTGCAAACAGGTTTTAGTTGGGTACAGTCCCGAGCCACATGGAGGCAGTGAGCGGATCTTCGGGGGTTTCGTCTCTCCCGGTATTGGGGGTGAGGTCGCGCTGTGTCTAGGAGAGCCATTACACGAAGTCCTTGGCCAAGGCAGGAGATTTACTGGTAGGTATTCCAGTAGTATCTCAGGGTGTTCTGGGCTACACTCCGACACGACTTGTACCGCTTTTGGGGGTCTGACTTTTACCAACCCCCTAGGCCCGCCATGCGATGCTCATAGACGAACGGACCGGACTGTACGGATATTGTCACTGACAGGCTCAGTAGGGTGTCAGGATGAGTTCGCTCATCGACGTCCCTTTTAGTCAATAGCTGGTGGCCCGTTACGTATTGGCTTATACCTCTGACGTGCTAGTGGTTAAATCCACAGCCATAGTATTGACGAGTCTTTAGAGTCTACCACGGTTTCAGTTACTCAGGTTTCGGGCGAAACGCTGTAGAGGCCGTATGGAGATATGGCAGGGTCCGATCAGATACGTGCGGTATTGCACGCATCAGGATCGGACGGTTTGTACTAGTAGCCGTATAGGAATATGGCAGGGTTCGATCAGATACGTGCGGTATTGCACGGATCAGGATCGAACGGATATTACTAGCCGGCTTTGGTTTAAGCCGGTTCTAGTTTAGTACAGTGTAGTTTTGTCTCTTTGCATTTGTATCCGGACGGAATACAGATGCGGGTGTGTATGCACAGTGTCGGGGTTTTCCTGTAATTTATTACGGGACCAGTTTTCTGGAGTTGCCAGTTTGCATTCCGTTCCGGCCGGTTTTCCTTTGTTATTTCCCGGCCGGACTTTTCCGATGGAGGGGGTTATTTGCAATTGTGCAAATAACATTTTGAGGAGGGGTTTATTGCATAAAGATTTATTATGATGATATCATTATTTGTTGCACCATTCTTGCTTTAATGTTGATGGGAAAGGGTATGGGTGGATGTATGTTACAAGCATGGTTCATGTTTTGTTAAGGTTACCACTTGCTTTATCTTACCATTACCTCCCTTCATGCATCCATTCAATTTCCCTCCACCATTTACCACTTGACTTGGCCGGCCTCTTTGATGAGGAGAAGAGGATGGTTCATTTTTTTTGGTGTTGGAATTTTATCAATCATCTCATTTTTATCATGCCACCAAAACCCTCTCCAAAGTTCATGATTTCCTTCTCCCTCCATGGCAACTTCACCACCCCAAAAGAGACATGCACTCTACACTACACTTCCTACAGCAAATCTTGGACGCGTCGATTCGCCAGCTTCGCGCCCGAGTTGCCTCGGTATTGAGGTGGGAGCCCGTAAAAGCTACAGGCGATGTGGTGCCCTTTCCGACGAGGAGGAGACGGACGGAGATCCCGCGAGGAGATCGGAGTGGAGATGAAGACCGGAGGACTCGGATCAGTCGGTACAACATTTCTACACTCTTTACTGTTTGTTAGTTTAGCAATAATGGCAGATCCGGGTTAAAGTATACGATAGCGCCAAGTTAAAAAGTTTTATTCCGCAATTGGCGTCTGTAGACTGCCGGGGCGCTAACGTAGACTTACAAGTATGCTATCTGGTTCTTCTTTATCTGACATGTTAATTTGATCATGCTTTTATTCATTCATACATGCTGATAAAGCCCTGAGGATATCGGCTTGACTACTCTGATTATGATAGAGATCATACTAGTGGGACATCTGTTGTCTATAAGCATATCCTGGAAAGTCCCTAGTCGTAGGTATATCGAGACAGGGCATTGATATACCAGAGTAGACTAGCGTATATGATACTAGACCCATACGATGGGCGATGAATGTTCCCACATTCATCGATGTTTGACATCAAGATCATATACGGGTGCTCAGTGGTGACTGGGTACACTGGACGGACTCACCGAGAACTCCTATATGGAATTATATCTATCGTCGGATAGCAGTTCTCAGGTGACACTGGTACAGGTTAGTCTGTAGACCCGAGATCGTCATAGAGTCTTGTGTGTTCTCCCACTGTACTTTGATTGCCACCCTACCACGGCTCTACTGAGTCGTGCAAACAGGTGGCCGTTGGGTACAGTCCCGAGACACACGAAGGCAATGAGCGATAGGAGGGGTTTCGTCTCTCCCGGTATTGGGAGTTGATGCTGTGCTGTGCCCGACTGGTTATATCAGTAAGTCCCTGGCCAGGGCTGTTGAGATTTGCTGATAAGTGTTATCAGTAGTTTCTCGATCTGTTATAGACCATTCACCGGCACGACTTATTGAGTTATTAGGGTCGACGTGACCATCCCTAGGCTCGATATGCAGCATATCTGATGAAGAGACCGGACTGTACGGTAGTGTTGCCGGTTGGCTCGACGGGAGTTGTAGCAGGTTCGCTTGTTTTCTTCTGATCGCTCAATACCCGGGTGGCCGTTACGTTTAGCTGACCGCTTGCGGCTTGGGGGTGCTTGATATGATCATTACCCTCTGCCGGCGTATTGACGAGTCTTAGAGTCCCACACAGGAGTTACCTAGTCCAGGCGAAACGTTGTGGTGCGCGTATGCGATATGCGCATGGACCCGATTAAAATGCGCGTATAGGATACCGAACATTGATCGGGCGGCTTGCTTTTGGTGGGATCATATGTGATATGGCCGGATTGATAAATCAAGTGTTGATTTATCATTTAACCATTAGTTTTCTCACTTAAAACCTTTCTTGAATATGATGGATGTATGCATGCATGTATGTGTTTCTTTCTTTCTTTCTAGTTTCATGCACATATGGATGTGCATACATACATACATACATACATACACCCATCTATCATGGTTGTTTACAAATGGAAATGGTGGCAATATAAGACTCACACCATGGATAAATATATGGATTATTATTTAATTTTATGTTTAAAACAAAATAGAAAAGGAAAGGATAATTCTTGAGTTGTTTCTACACTCTTCTTTAACCTAACCATTCTCACCTACCCTTAACCTTGGATTAAACTTTCCTTGTATGTTTTAAACCCTAATTAAATAATAACTCAAAGATTTAACCATGGTTTGTAGTGAGAAGAAATAAAATATATATAGATATATTTCATTTCTTTTCAAGGGTTATCATTTTACTCTTGTTAAAAGAAAGCCTCCATCTTCTTCCTTCTTCACCATTTGCTCTCTAGTTTCTTCTAATGAGTAAAACACACATAAAGAAAGGTTTTTGAAGTGAGAATCTTAACCACAACATCATTCTACACAAGTTTAGCCAACTTGTTTAGAGTGTTCTCTTCGTTTCTCATCTTGAAAATCGAAGTTGCGAGCTTGGACGAGGAACTCCGGGTGGATCGTCGTGGACGTGAGAGGACTTCAAGAGGACCTTCTTCCAACACCCAAGAGACCAAAGAGTCCAGCGAAAGGGAGCTACAAAGGTTGTAGTCTCGAAACCCTTATTTTTATTAGCTTTAATTTCGAAACCCTAATTTTCTAGGATCGATTCCTTTGTATGCTTGTTTAGCACCATAAAAATCTAAACTTTGAGACATGTGATGCTTCAAAACTCTACATAGGGTGCTAGGCAAACACTATGAATTGAGCAAAGGTGGAGGGGAGGGACTGCAGAATAATATCTATATATTGTTCATTGTCCATCGTCCATCCAAGGTCCCCAAGCTCTTCTATAAGAGCTATCATCTTCAAAACATGGTCTCCTACTGATGTGTCAGGGGCCATTCGCATCTGAAACAATTTCTTTGATGCTTCGTATCGTAATACGCGGGATTGCTCTCCATACACCAATGGCTGCGGGACCAATCCATCGCCCCTCCTCAGGGTCTAGATATGTATACATTAGTTTACTCTGGAGTATCGATGCCCAATCTCGATACTTCTGCGACCAGGGACATCTAAGGATGTGCCTATTGACTATCCAGCTCCCATAAGTATGACTGCCATCACAACGCCGGTAGTCATGCAAACACCCTATGGGCTTTATCAACATATATATATAAATACAAAGTAAAATATATCATATGTTAAGATAAAGACAAACCAAATAGCGTACTATCATATCAAGCAAGATTGTCATGTACATATATATCCCTAGCATCCTATACAATGAAGGCCTCTAGGGCATATATATCCAACAGAACAAAGCCGGAACAACCCCCTCAGCGGCTGTCCTCCAAAGTTTACAAAGTCTGGCGACGGGTCCAGAAGTCGGTGATTGATCAAGACTATCATCGCCGACAGAAAAAGGTGAAGGTTCAGCAGGAAGAGGACCGTCCTGTCAAGCCACAAAGGACGACAACCACTTGGGTGCCGGCTGCAACGGCCCCCTCTGTTGGATATAGTGCCCTCAGAGTCAATTATTGGATCACAGGCAGGTGATTGCAATGATTGAGGGAGGACCTATACCGGTAGGACAGTCCCGAGCCACATGGAGGCAAATGAACGGATCGGCAGAGGATTCGTCTCTCCCGGTATTGGGGGTGAGATCGCGCTGTGTCTAGGAGAGCCATTACACAAAGCCCTCGGCCGAGGCAGGAGATTTACTGGTAGGTATTCCAGTAGTATCTCAGGGTGTTCTGGGCTACACTCCGACACGACTTGTACCGCTCTTGGGGGTCTGACTTTTACCAACCCCCTAGGCCCGCCATATGATGCTCATAGACGAACGGACCGGACTGTACGGATATTGTCACTGACAGGCTCAGTAGGGTGTCAGGATGAGTTCGCTCATCGACCTCCCTTTTGGTCAATACCTGTTAGCCCGTTACGTACAGCTAGTACCACTGACGTGCTAGTGGTTAAATCCACAGCCAAAGTATTGACGAGTCTTTAGAGTCCCCCACAGACAGTTTCTCAAGTTTTGGGCGAAACGTTGTAGAGGCCGTATGATATATGGCAGGGTTCGATCATATACGTGTGGTATTGCACGAATCATGATCGGACGGATCATACTAGTGGGCTTTAGTTTAAGCCGGATCCTAGTATTAGATTTGTTGGATTACTTTAGTCTCGTCGCATTCGCATTCAGTCAGAATGCGGGTGCAGGTATGTATATACAGTTGAGGGGTATCCTTGTGATCCGTCACGAGTTTATTTTAGATGTTGCCGTATCTTTTTATTGTTGCAAACATTTGGATTAATGTTTGCATTTGGAAATAATGAGCTAGAATTCATCATGTATTAAATGTGACATGGACACATTAGTGACTCATGGTCTCTTTTTATATGTTAATGTCACATTATATGATGGTTTGATGTTGATATGATAAGAGGAGAGAGAGAGGGGCTGCCATGTGGGGGAGTTCTCATATTATTCTTCTCACTCTCTCTCTCATATGATCATAGCATCACAAAAGAAAAAAAGAGAGAAACTCCTTCTTCTTCCTCTTTCTTCTCTAGCTCAAATCTCCATTAATGGCAACACCTCTAACCTCTATCCAAAGCAATGGATGCAAGAGACAAAGTGATCACAAACATTCTCTACAACACCTTGGACACATCGGCTAGCACATTTCGTGCCCGAGTTGCTTCGGATGAAGCGGGAGCCCGTAAAAAGACTCGTAGATGTGGTGCTCTTTCCGACGAGGAGATCGAGACCGGAGATGCCGCGATGAGCTTGGGATGGTGGCCAAAGACCGAAGGACTTGGATCGATCGGTATAGCCTTTCTATCCCTTCTCTAGTTTGCTAGTAGTAGGTTAATGGTTCGATCCGGGTTTAAGCATACGATAGCGCCGGTTTCTAATTTAGAAAAAATTTCGTTCCGCATTTTGGCCTCGGAAAGACGGCCGGGACGCTACCGTAGTCTTACATGGTATCAAAGCCACGCCATTAACCTTTACTAGCTTGCTTTAACGTATTTAGAACTTCGATCGAACAAAAATTCCGAAACCGCGATTCCAAATTTATCAGTTTCTGTCGAAATTTTTTTGTGCTCTAAAAATTTTTTGGGCATGTCAGAAAATCAGGCATTTTTTAAAAGAACTGAGAAAATTTGGTGGGCTGAACCCACTGTAGCGTCGCAGAACCGCGGCCGTATCCACGCTTTGGCCGCGGTTCCGCCGCAGTCCTGTAGCCACAGTACACCAAATTTCTTCAGATGGTCTCTGACTTGGAAATGTGGTTTCTGGTATTTTTATTTTGGGCTCAGATTTGTTTGAGTACTGGGTATTGTTCTTGGGGCCCACTTCGGGAAATTTTGTCGGTCGAAAATTTAAATATGTTAGTTCACAGTATTTACATTATATCTGCGACCGTGAATGTCATTTGATCGGTAAATCCTGTCTAATTGCTATAGCCCTTTTAGACGGATTTGCGAACGTGACATTCACGTTGATGTTCTGTGTTGTGCTGTGATGTTGCGGATTTGTCGTGGTGGATAGCCTGGTTGCAATGGTAGTATAGTTTGATTGTATATGTACATTTGATATTGCGGGGCAAGCGTCCGACATGTGGACTGCCGTCACTGCCTGTTTGTATATTATTCTTTTGGGGCACGACCGGGCTGAGGTCGATGTACCCATTGTATATTTTAATTTCTGTACTAGAATTACCCCGCGGTGGGGTACACGGATAGCCGGGTTCTAGAGGACAACGGGCCCGCATCTCATGGCTTTGAGATGGAGGGGGCTTCACTCTAGAATTGGCGGGCAATTCACCGCACTCATAGGGGGTACAGGTTGACCCAAGGAGAGGTGCTCAAGTTACCGGATTTCATGAAGTGCTGGGTGGTCCATTCACGTTGTTGAAGGGGCTGCCTCGCTTCAGGTTTTGGCGGGTAACTTGCCGCGCCCGTAGGGGTCTAGGATTTCATTGCACAGGCTATCCACACGACCAGGGGAACGTCGGGTTTCAGTAGCGGCTCTATAAAACCCGGGGATCCCAGATTATCTATATTGTTCTGTGATGCTTATTACATTTCTGTGATGTTGCATTTTATCACGCCTTGAGCGAATATTATATATTGATATATATACTAGTAGATGTTGTATATGTTTTACACCCGCGCTAGTCCAGTCCCCGCTCTGTTGTTAGTTAAGTAACCTAACGGGTGATGACGGGACCCAGTGGCGAATGCGGATGGCATATACGTACATCATATTTTTGTTCTTTTATGGTGTGATTAATTGATGGGACTGCATTGATTCGGATCAATGCAAGCTAAACAAACCTATTATGATGTTGTTGGAAATTTTTTAAAGAAAAGCTGTTATTACAAGGACGTTCTCTTTTGTTTTGCATTGTGGTATTCAGTTGGAATATCCTGCACCTCAGTCCACGAGGCAAGGGCCGAGATCCCTTCACCGGGAGTGACCCCTTGGACAGAAGTTTGCGTCAGGGTAATAACTTCACTATAGCCGATTACCTTTTTGCTTTGCATCGTGGTATTCAGTTGGAATATCCTGCACCTCATTCTACGGGGAAAGAGCCGAGATCCCTTCACCGGGAGTGACCTCTTTAGCAAAGGTTTTCGCCACTATATTTATAAAAAGTTATCCGGTTCCTTCAACGATATCAAGTTCATTACGTTAAAGGTTTTTCGCCAAAAACCAACCGTAGCCCTCCGTCATTTCAGATTAGTATTGCTTAGTATTCGTGCTGCGTATGTCGTACTCAGCCGAGGTGTAGTGTTCGGTAGCTCTGTAATGCATTCTGTCGCATGGATATGTGATTGGTTAGGACAATCGTACGGTCATTTTGGCTCAGTCAAGGACTCGTGCGGGTGGGTCTAATGCAATCAAGATAATGACGGGTTGAACTTGACTAGGATCTTTTGATATGTTGGCTCAGTCAAGGTCACTTGGGTCCCAGGGGTAAAAACACACATCGGGGGTTTCTAAAGAAACTGAAACTTGCCAGGCATGCGCATACCTTCTGGAGTGTGATAACGTGAGTGGATTCCATCACGTTATCATGCGATGATAGTTGTATCCTGATTCCCACTGATGAGTTGGTTTACTCCTCGGGTGATCCCGACTAATTCTTCTTTTAGATTTTGAGGAAAATTTGAGGTTACAGTAGGAGGTTTCCTGATTAGATAAAGTGATAACCATTCTGATCTAGGTTAGAGTGCACGCTGAGTATTTCTTTTCTCTCTCTCTTTAGTAGCGACCATGACCCGACCCTTGACCATGACTCAGTAACCAAGTTGACCGAACCTTCTTAAGCACTGGATTTTGGATTGTCAGAGTTGCATACCTCATTGCCACTCCTACTTTTACCCTTTTTCTCCAGAACACCCCGTGTTATTACGAACATTCACTTCCATTGGATAAAACCATCGTATGGTTATATATGAACTCGAAGGGACTTATTCGAGGATGGTTTCCGGTTCTGAAGAAAACGAATAGGACTATTCAGTTGTCTTTTCCTTTTACCTTCTCTCAGGTTGCGAGTGCTCCTTGGATTAGGACAGTACACCTATTACGCTTATTGGATAGTCTTCTTCTAAACCATAGGCAGGTGCCGAACGGTGGGGAATGAAGAAAACCAATTAGCCTAACGATGGTGTACAGAAGGTATTAAGTAAAGACAAATAAATGGATTAGTAAGAGGGCAAAGTAAACTGCGACTGCTATTCACGACCAAACCAAGTATTTCATTGCCACTCCTACTTTACCTTTGTATTTCTCTAGAACATTCCGTTTCACTACGAAAACCCACAGTTTATTGGATACTCCATCGTATGGTTATATACGAACTCGAAGGAACTTGTTCCAGTTCCGGGATGGATTCTGGTTCAGGAGAAATAGGAATAAGATTTATTCAGTTGTCTTTTATCTTCACCTTCTCTCAGGTTACGAGTACTCCTAGGATTAGGAGAGTACACCCATTATGCTTATTGGATAGTCTTCTTCCAAACCATAGGCTGGTGCCGAACGGTAGGGAAGGAAGAAAACCATTTGGCCTAAAGGGGTGTACAGAAGATAATGACTAAAGACATATAAAGGTATTTGGAGAGATAGCAAAGAAATATACGGTTACAGTTGTGAATCTGATAATGGAAGAGGCATTACTAGGAATACCCGGATACCCCTTCGAAACATTTACATGTTTCAGTTTCACTGTGTATTGTTAAAAGAAACTGATTTCCCAATCAGTCCTTGCTCCAGGGTATGTATTTACCAGGTATAATTCTCACATCTGTATGGTTTTACAGATGATGAGTGGGAGTAAGTTATTGGGAATTGGGTGATCATCCTCATTATATCGGGATTCGTTGTAATTGGTGATATTTGAGGAAATCGCCTGGGTTGTTTGCCGGACGGCAGATATTTGGTTTTGAATATCCGTTGTAATGCACCAATTTCAAATTGATATATCTGTATGTTTATTTTTTATAAAGTGAGATATAACTTTTTGAAATTATGTCGATGACATTTACCTATATCAGTTGATGGTTAGGTAAGGAGCATTAGACAGCGGTGTAATTCTTCTGAACCATAAGTACAGTTTTCAACCTACGACACACAGGGAATGGGTTATTAGACTCAGGGGACTTATACAAAGTATTGTATGTTGTCCTGTGTCCATTAGGACAAAGGGGTTGGTACTCATACTGTATTCTGTTTACTTATGACTTCTCTAGTTCTTAGACAAGTGTTTCGTAGAAACATAAGGTCCAAGTTTTGAGAAGTTATAGGTATATGAATAAAGTAGAGAACCAGGTGTTGTAAGTATCGGGATTCTTCAAGGTGATCGAAGATGTAGATACTTGTGTATGGTATTCAGTTGACAGTAATGGTTTTGAGAAACTTGTTTCTTTTTCAGGTTACTCATAATTGGAAGCACTCCTAAGTTGAGTAATGCTGATCGGCCTCCTTCCATTTAGTTTACATGCACTGGAGATAGCCGCATGATTTGAATCTGGTTCCAATTAAATCAGTGCCTCTGTTTTTATATTGGATATAGAACGGTTCATATCTTAACGATGTTAAGGTACGAGGAGTTGTCCAGCTTATGCTTAAAACCAGACTCAGGATAACTCAAGGCACGTTTCTGTAATGGCTGTTTGTGGGTTGACCCGGGCTATGACGAGGGTTGATTTTCTACCATTTGGAAGATCAATAGTGATATTGTTCTTGACTCGCCACAGTTTTAGTAAAATGGATTTTTTCAGAAAACAGCAGTGGGAGTATGGTAGAACTGGAAGTGATTCTAGAACCGCAAACGATTACTGAAAATTTGATAAGAACCTAAACATTCAATCTGGTTTGACATTCTATTGGCCACTCCGCAGATGTGGTGGGTAACATCAGGCACTCGAGAGGTACTTCGGTATGCTCAAAGACGGTGACAGGGAGGTTCTTGTTTACCCAGACTTGACACTACTGTTGTCCAGGCTATGATACCCGGCAGGAGGATGAGTATAGCGTCGTTCTGAACTGGCTTTAGAAGTGCACGTGTATATGACTCTGCCAGAGGGTTGTCGTAGTCAGTGGGAGCAGCGGAAGCATAGTAGACAAGTAGCTTATGTCTATTTATGGACTGAAGCAGATATAGCGGAGATAGATCATCTGTTTCTGATGTGACAGTCATAGATTTGACTTCATCAGAATAGGGGATGGATCTGTTAAGAAAGTAGTAGGGTGTGATGTCCTGGTATATGGATGACATACACAGAGTAGGAAGTGAAATTCCTATACTATGATCGGTTATACTTTGGTTGTCACACAGTGGTTTCTCCACATAGGATATGGATATTATATCAAATATTCTGGTTACTAGATCTATGGTTTTAGATCTAGATTTGGGTAGTTTCCCAATCTGGGTACTTAGACAGTATTCTACAAGTGTTTTAGAATGGACGACTTCTGGCACGGTAGTATACCTGCAGGTGATGGAGTCACCCTCTCTAAAGGTGTCTTACAGACTAAAGGGGAGAGGAATGTGCATGATTGGCAGATCACTTGCTTAGGCAATTGAGTTGATCATGAGATGTCAAGTACCACACCAGATGTTGTTTTTGCACGAGCTACAATAAGTTGATATCAATCCAATCCTGGAGAAACATTCGGAAGCAGTTTTAGAATATAAGTGGATGTTCTAGGGATTTGATAACGGCAGCCTCCTTCGGGAGACGGTTGTCATTCCAGGCTTCCAAGGTGACCTGAATGACAGAGTGACTTTCAGAGTTGTAGTTTTCCCTCTGACGAGGGGCAGTGTTTTGGACAGGTGATCCAAGCGCACACTGAGGGAGGCATGATGTAGGATACTGATTAAATTCAGTTGACGATACAATCTAACAAGTTTGGATTTGGAGTTCATTTATGAACTAGGTCCCATCAGATATCCAGACATATTCTAAGACAGGTATTTCTCATTTCAGGAGATGGCTTTCTCCGCGAACTTGAGATAAAGAGAGACATAGAAAGAAACATCAGGGCGGATCCACTAGCTGAGGTAATTCTTCGAACGCAATGGTCTCACAAACGGGCTTTGTGAGACTGATCAGTAGAGGAGTTAGGTGTTCGGTATCACACGGGCTGTGAGTATGCGACATCGCAATAATTAGCCTTGAGTGCAAGTGGGAGATTGTTGGATATAGTGCCATCAGAGTCAATTATTGGATCACAGGCACGTGATTGCAATGATTGAGGGAGGACCTATACCGGTAGGACAGTCTTACTCGAGAGGTTTGTATACTATCTGGTTTGTCTTTATCATCGTGTACATGCTTTAGGTGACATTGTTGTTCACTATTACACGTTGATAGAGAATAGTATACTATCTGGTTTATCTTTATCATCGTGTACAGCTTTAGGTGAAGGTACAGATCACTATTGCACGTTGATAGAGCCCTTAGGATTCTTGCTTGGCTACCAGCAGTATGATGGCGATCATATACGTGGGAGATGGGGTCTATAAGCACATCCTTAAAGTGGTCCCTAGTCGTGGGAGTTTCGAGACTGGGCATCGATACTACATTAGTAGACTAGTGTATACAGTCGAGACCCCGACGAGGGGCGGTGGCCGGTCTCACAAGCATTGGTGTCAGTTGGATCACCTAAGATGTATACAGGTGCTCATTGGGTTATGAGTACACCGGACATGACTCGCTAGGAACATGCTAGTTGGTATTATACCTGACGTCAGATAGCAGTTCCCTGGAGACATGTGTATAGGTTAGTTCATCGACCTGAGATCGTCATTTGTCTCGTGTGAGTTCCTACTGTGCTTTGATTACTACCCTACCACGGTTCAAAAGAGTCGTGCAAACAGGTTTTAGTTGGGTACAGTCCCGAGCCACATAGAGGCAAATGAGCGGATCAGCAGAGGATTCGTCTCTCCCGGTACTGGGGGTGAGATCGTGCTGTGTCTAGGAGAGCCATTACACAAAGCCCTCGGCCGAGGTAGGAGATTTACTGGTAGGTATTCCAGTAGTATCTCAGGGTGTTCTGGGCTACACTCCGACATGACTTGTACCGCTTTTGGGGGTCTGACTTTTACCAACCCCGTAGGCCCGCCATGCGATGCTCATAGACGAACGGACCGGACTGTACGGATATTGTCACTGACAGGCTCAGTAAGGTGGCAGGATGAGTTCGCTCATCGGCCTCCCTTTTGGTCAATACCTGGTAGCCCGTTACGTACAGCTAGTACCACTGACGTGCTAGTGGTTAAATCCACAGCCAAAGTATTGACGAGTCTTTAGAGTCCCCCACAGACAGTTTCTCAAGTTTCGGGCGAAACGTTGTAGAGGCCGTATGATATATGGCGGGGTTCGATCATATACGTGCGGTATTGCACGGATCATGATCAGACGGATCATACTAGTGGGCTTTGGTTTAAGCCGGATCCTAGTATTAGATTTGTTGGATTACTTTAGTCTCGTCTCATTCGCATTCAGTCGGAATGCGGGTGCAGGTATGTATATACAGGTAAGGGGCATACTTGTGATCCGTCACGAGTTTACTTTAGATGTTGCCGTATCTTTTTATTGTTGCAAACATTTGGATTAATGTTTGCATTTGGAAATAATGAGCTAGAATTCATCATAACATGCATTAAATATGACATGGACACATTAGTGACTCATGGTCTCTTTTTATGTGTTAATGTCACATTATATGATGGTTTGATGTTGATATGATAAGAGGAGAGAGAGGGGCTGCCATGGGGGGGAGCTTTCATATTATTCTTCTCACTCTCTCTCTTATATTATCATAGCATCACAAAAGAAAAAGAGAGAGAGAAACTCCTTCTTCTTCCTCTTTCTTCTCTAGCTCAAATATCCATTAATGGCAACACCTTTAACCTCCATCCAAAGTAATGGATGCAAGAGACAAAGTGATCACAAACATTCTCTACAACACCTTGGACACGTCGGCTAGCACACTTCATACCCGAGTTGCTTCGGTTGAAGCGGGAGCCCGTAAAAAGACTCGTAGTTATGGTGCCCTTTCCGACGAGAAGATCGAGACCGGAGATGCCGCGAGGAGCTTGGGATGGTGGCCAAAGACCGAAGGACTTGGATCGATCGGTATAGCCTTTCTATCCTTTCTCTAGTTTGCTAGTAGTAGGTTAATGGTTCGATCCGGGTTTAAGCATACGATAGCGCCGGTTTCTAGTTTAGAAAAAATTTCGTTCCGCATTTTGGCCTCGGAAAGACGGCCGGGGCGCTACCGTAGTCTTACACCCTCAACGTCAACCACTCAAAAGAGAAGGAGGCTAGAGAAAGCCCCTGTGACTACGACAGATCATAAAGACGCTGCGCCTAAACGCCCCAATTCTGGGGGCATAAAGGTGCATACTGTTTACATGGCTTCCATAAAAGAGGAAAGCCGCGCTTCGACGGGTCACCGACCGCTCACCCGATCTATGACAAAAGCCCAGGAATAGCAGCAGAAGCTTCAGGAAATGCTAACGCAAATGGCCGCACTCACCGGGCCAAAAGAAAGCCCGGAAGCGTCATCAGAGCAGCGTCACGAACAAGAAACCGATGCTGACTTCCTACGTAGAGTTCTCGAAAAGAAGGATAGAGAAGCAGCAGAACAAGCTGCCAACATAAATCGAATGGTGCTTCTCTTCCAAGACATGGTCGGGATGATGTTACAGCCGGATCCTCCAGCTGAAGACCCTCCAATCATTATTGAAGACGACAGAGGGGAGACATCGAACCCTCCTCCGGCTCTTTCGGCAGCCAAAGAGGAAACCATTTCCAAGGCCGCTATGGATGACTATATTGCTTAGCAAATACGAGCTCACCAGGTGAATGAAGCGGCCAGCCAAGTTGTTAAAACTGGGAGACCGTATCCAGGCTGGTATGACCAAATAAAGTACCCGCCGGGATATACGATCCTTAAATTTCATGTATACAAAGGGACGGGCAATCCTCACCAGCATGTTGCCCGGTTCAGGGCTCTTTGCGGCAACACCAGGGGCGATGATAAATTTTTGCTCCTTCAGTTTGTTGGCAGCTGGTCGGAGACAGCTTTCGAATGGTACTTGGAGCTTCCCGACGACTCCATCAAAACGTTTACAGAAATGGAGTTGTTATTCACTCAGCGTTTTGTGAGCGCTAGCGGACGCACCCCAATCACAGCGTTAATCGATGCCAGGGTGAAGCTGGGAGAGACATGGGTGCAGTATGCAATCCGGTGGAGGAACCTATGGTTGAAATGCGAACAACGCATAGAAGAAGCTCCTGCCGTGGGCATGTTCATATGAACCCTTGACCCTCAGTCGACTATCTCCCAATTCATGATGTTCTTCAAGCCGACCACCTTCCAGTCTTTGATCGACAAGCTGGCCCAAATAGACCAGATGGGCCATAGGCCTTTCCCTTCAAAAGTGGGTTTTCGGAATGAAAAAGGCAACGGGAAAGCGACCGTTGTCGCCAACGCTCAGCGACAGCCGAGTAACCCAAGGCCGTCTGTTCGTCAAAGTAGCAAGCCGCGATCCCTCGATGAGAAGTTGAAACGTCCTTACTCATTTCCCAGGGATAAAACAAGGAGACTATTCGAACTAGCAGTGCGCAAGGGACTCATTACTCTGCCAAATCCAAAACATCCGTCGCAACCGGGTGACGTTAACCATCCTAACTATTTTCCCTACCACAGAGTAATGGGCCACCCACTCGAAGATTGCTACGTCTTCAAAGGCTGGATTGAGGATGAATATCAAAAGGGCAAATTCGAGTTGTCTGACAACTGGAAGGTGAACCCGCCACAACCACATGCTCAGAAAAGGATGGACACGCCAGGGGCATCATGCTCTTTTATAGGGGAAGCTCCATGAGAAATTGTTCTTTCGGTAAAAACTAAAAGAGTGCTGAAAGATCTTCAAACATGTCCGACCTATGAACAAAGAGACCGAAACGTCCTTAAACTAACACCGGACCACTATGTCCTAAAACTGGCAATGGACCACTATGTCCTAAAACTAGATGTTGACCGAGATGTCAATAAACTACGGTGGATTGCAGCATCCCGAAGCTGATACAAAAAAAAGAATAAGAAAAAAAAGAAAACAGTATGTCCATAAGCAAAATGGGCACGGATGAAAACCCGAAAGAGCTCCGTGAGTAAAAACAGCAGGGCTACCGGCGAGTTTTGTGAAAACCCGAAAGGGTGCAACCTCGTTAGAATAAAAAAAAGAGAGAAAAAAAAGAAAACGGTATGTCCATAAGCAAAAGGGCACGGATGAAAACCTAAAAGGGCTCCGTGAGTAAAAACAGCAGGGCTACCGGCGAGTTTTGTGAAAACCCGAAAGGGCGCAATCTCGTTAAAAGACACTTGCAAGGTCCTCTCGACCTTGTGAGGAGAAACCACCTGCGTGAGACCCTTACGACTCACAAGGGAGCAACACACTTAGGGATCCCCACGATTCCTAAGAAGAAATTACACTTGCAAGATCCTCACGACTCGTAAGGAGAACCCTCTTATGAGACCCTCACGGCTCATAAAATTTGAAAGTCTTAAGCTTCAGGGATCTGAACCTCTTCTTAAGCAACCACCACAACCTCCAATTTTGCCTTACAAGCGGTTCAGTATTGACCCTTGTATACAATCCACGGGCGCAATAAACATTTCCCTAACAAAGTCTCATCCGTGACTAGGGATATGTTTGCATGGTGAACCCCCTTGTAAGCCCTCTCGACTTATAAGGAGAAAATACTCTTGTAAGATCCTTACGACTTATAAGAGAACATACACTTAGGAATCCTCACGATTCCTAAGGAGAAAACGCACCTACGTGATCCTCACGACTCATAGGGAGAAATACCTTCATGAGACCTTTACGGCTCATGAAGTCAAAAGCCTTAGTCGATAGGATCCTAACCCTGTTCGCTAAGCCACCTTTGTTCGATATCGACGGAGGCAAATGATGATTCGTTCCTGGCAAGTTGCAGCGGTGCTGATGCCGAAATCGGTATCTAATTACAAGCTTGCAGTAAGAAACTAGCGAGCCACACATGCATAAAAAAAATAGCCGAAATGATGGGGCAACTTGCAAATAAAGAGCAGCAAGTAAAAATGTATGCATGCAAAATAGCTGAAATGATTGGGCAACTCGTAATAAAAAGCAGCAAGTAAAAATAAAACAAATAGCCGAAATGATTGGGCACCGTGAAAAATAGCCGAAATGATTGGGCAATCGCGACCTTCGTGATATAAAAGCTGAAATGATAGAGCATCGCGGAAAGAAAAATATATAAAATGAAACTTTTTGCCCTACAGGTGAAATCACGTCGATCCCTGTATACAATCCAGGGGCACAAACAAAAAAGGAGGGGAACACCTTCCCACCAAGCTCCATCAGAAAGCGAAGCCAAATCTTGACGGTTCATAGACAACCTAGAGACAATCTCAACACTTGTCGCAATATTGCAGACACAATGTCAACAAACGAAGCAAAGGAAAATCCCTAGCTTCAGGGTCTCGACGTCAACATCAACAACTTAGAGATCACCAACGACGTTTCTCCTCATTCCAACAAGATGTAGACGTGACGTCAACAACCGACCTCGGAGTCACAATAAAGCGGAGCCATGGCAAAGTCCCTAGTTCCAAACCTTAAAGGCAACATCTACAGCCTAAAAATCAGCAACGGTGATCTCCCTCATTCCAACAGGATTCGGATGCAGCATCACCAAACGGAGCCATGGCAAAGTCCCTGGTTCCAGGTCCTAACGGTTCACCAACAACCTAGAGACCACCTCGACGTTCATCTCGATACAACAGACGCGATGTCACCCCAGCATTCTTCCCCCAACAGGATGCAGACGCGACACAACAACAGAGCCATAGCAAAGTCCCTAGTTCCAAGCCTCGACGGTTCACCAACAACCTAGAGACAAACCACGACATTCGTCTCGATATAGCAGACGCAATGCCAGCAAACGAAGCGAAGGCAATATTCCTAGCTTCAGGGTCTTGATGGCAACTCATATAAAACCTGAAAGACTATCGGAGATCATCCCACACCAGCGCAGAGTGGTTATGACTCATCGGGGCTCCCAAACTGAGCCTAACCTCAAGTAAAAAGCAACATGGAATATCCCTAATGCTTGCTCTTTCGACGGTAATATCACCTGGAAGATTACTTGAAGACGTCTTGTCCAGCCCCCGAAGGGATCAGAGACACGGCAGTCGTGGGGCTACTCGAACAGCAAGATTATGCGTCGAGGAATACACCAGCCAACGCGACGGTGCGACGGGTAAAAAACCCTAGTACCACAGGCCCTAACGAACTTCTATTAGCAGGAGTTAACTGTGACGTTAGGAAATTCCTGCGAGAACTGCTCGATTCGTCTCGACTTGTGAGTAAATTAGTGTCTTTGCGAGAACTTCTCGATTCGTCTCGACTCGTAGGGAAAAGCCTTAGGCAATGGGGATAAGGACCTATTTCCTAAGCACTGGGGTCCTGCAAGTCGGTCCAAAATGGACTCTTGCATACTATTCACGGACCACACTCTCCAAAGTCGAATCTCGACAAAGAGGGAAACAACCACTTACGAGTCCCCTCGACTTGTAAGAGGGAAAAATTCTCTTGTGAGATACTTACGACTCTCGAGAGAAACCACACTTAGGAATCCTCACGACTCCTAAGGAGAAAAGACACCTACGAGATCCTCACGACTCGCAGGAAGAAAAGTCTTTATGAGACCCTCACGGCTCATAAAGTTGAAAAGTCTTAGGTAGCAGATCTGAACCTACTTCCTAAGCCATCACTACCTCTTGAAGAGTTCAAGATGAAATGTTCTTTATTATCTACAGGCCACACTTGCCAGTGTAACATACCAACAACACAGCAAAGAAAAGAAAATGATAGTGGGAGATAAGAAAAATGTGTCTTTATGCATGAACTCATTTGAATACAAGATACACCATATAAAAGAATAAAAAATGGATATGTGTTATTTAAAGATTACAAGTGTGTAATTGGTGCAAGGCAGCTACTGAGAAGGAGGCATTTTCAATAATTCAGCCAGTTGCTCGCGCACTCCTCTCAACTCCTTTTCAAGGTCAGTCGCTGCGGCCAGCTCCGCTTCAACTCGGGCCCGTTGCTGCAGACAGGATGAAAGTTTCTCATCAATTTCTTGTTGAACAGCCTCCTGACTCTGCGCGACCTGTTCAGTAAAGTCAAGCTTTTTCCTCAGCACCAGCCCGTCAGAAATACATCGTTGAAGGCTTTCAAAGATGGAGTTCAGCTGCGCAGCATTTGCTTCAACCTGGGCACGTAGTTGGACAGACTCAGCGGAAGTCGCCTCACGTTCCTTTCGCTTGAGGGTTGCTTCTTGTTCAAAATGACGAAGGAAAATGGCACTTTTCTTAACCCATGCAGCCCGCCGGGAGTTCGAAGCCAACACCTCCGGAGCAGGACGCCTAAGCTCAAGCTCATACAGGCAGGCCTCAATCTTCCTGCAATGATTAACCCAAGACTCGACAACGCCTTCATTATGGAAGTTCACAAGCGTCTCCAGCATTGGATTGACCTTGGCAGCGAAATCCGCGGCAGAGGTAGGAGCCTCCGCGTCAAGCTCCTCGACATATTCGCTCAGCATGCGCAGACTGGTCACAACACCTTTTGAGGATGGACGTCAAGAAAAGGGCCCTGCCGGCATCATAATGCGAGACTCGAACGGGGCTAGAGTCGATGTGATTGCTGCAAAATAGATCATAGTCAGATGTCGGTTCAGGAAATAAAGAAAATACACGAAAAGTAGAGTCTACTATACCGACTGCAACAGGGGGCAGAGCTGAGAGTTCCGGTGGCGCAAAGATAGCCTCGTCACCCTCCTTCAATTTGTAAGGCTACAAGCAATACAAAGAAGAATTAGAAATAATGTGACTGCCCATTAAAGAAAGGACGTCGTTTAGAAAAGATACTCACCGACACCACCAGGCGGACTAATCTCTGACAGGAAGGAGAAGTGTGGGTGCAGCACCTGATACAGGTAGTCAAAAAGGACTCCTGCAAGGACGCAGTAATGCAACGTCAGTACATAAGTTATACAGCTTAAAAAAAATAAGACCGATGGATCACGAATCCGCATCTTCCAACATCTGAGATGGTACGAGAGAGGGTAGAGGAGGTGTCACCGTCAAAGCGGTAGCTGATGGCGCTGCCTCGGGTAGCGCAACCTCAACGCTCGCCACACCTGCATTAGAAACAAGATAAATACCGTCAGGAAATATTGAAAAGGATTGCAGAATAAAAAGAAAAGCAATGACCCAAAATCTACCTGATGAGTCGCCAGTCGGAACCGTGACGAGGGCGTCACTTGATATAGCGACGGTTTCTCCCTCTTCCATCAGGATATGCTCACCTCCCGTCGCCTCATCCCCTGACTCTACGAGAGCCGTCGCAACGCTTGCGACGCCAGGAGATGGAAAAGAGCCGCAGGCAGAAAGAGCGATGATCGGGGCGGTGCCCGACTCTTGAAAGGGAGCGGCCACCTCAGGCTCAGCAATTGTAGCCATCTCACCCGTCGCCACCTCGAGCTCGACAATGGTAGCCGTCTCACCCATCGCCACCTCAGGCTCGGCAATGGTGGTCATCTCACCTACCGCCATCTCAGGCTCGGCGATTGTGACTGTCTCACCCGTCGCTACCTCGAGCTCGGCAATCGCAGCCATCTCGCCTACCGCCGCCTCGGGTTCGGCAATCACGACTACCTCCTCTACCGCTACCCCAGGCTCAGCGGTCGCCGCCACTTCTTGGGTAAGACTTGGCCCTGCAAGGTAAGATATATGAGAATTGATATTTAAAACTTTGACAACGGAACCCCATGTCACATTACCTTGAGTTGATCTTCCGTTTGCTTCCCGAGCCACACGTGCTACCCGTCTATAGGCAGTGGACAAGGCAGCCGGGGATTCCTCCGAAGGAGTAGGGGCAGGGGTAGCGGTGCTCGAACCCGCACCCGCGGCTTAGGCAGCATTACGCTCCCTTTTCGCATGCATTCGGCGCTTCCTTTCCGCCCGGGCCGTCAAAGCGGACCTTCTAGACGCCTCCATCAACAGGACGTCATCGTCCGCACCAAGGGTCACCTCTAGAGCCGTCAAGGCTTCCGTCATCGGTCGTTTGAGTAAGGTGTCTTTCGGCAGTGCCGAAGAGGCCGGGACTTCGGTGGCTGGCCCGGGAAGAATCTCCACATCGCCTTGCGGCATGGGCATTATGGTCCCTGTGATAAGATAAAGAAGGGGTCAGATTGTCCATGAGAAAGAAGAATGAAGATGCAATAAGCCGAGACATACCAATGCCCAACAAAGCGCGATTCCTCTCCTCCTCCTCGAAGGTCCTGAGGGAAGACGCCAGAGACTCTTCAGTGGTAAAGCCTGTTACAGAAGGAAAAATGTCAGTCAGGACATGATAATAAAAATAAGAATATAATGTAATAACAGAAGGTGCGACTGATGTTTACTTGATTGTGTAAGGGTGGCCATTTCCGCTTGGTGGCTTGTGGATCACACAGAAGTGGCAATGGCGGCCTCGAGATCAGTATTTTCCGGCGCTATGAAGAGACCTTCGTTGGTCCCATATTCGCTCAGGCCCTCGTTATAAGGAGCCTGAGGCTCCAGCGCGAGTACAGCGTTTAGAGAGAGGATCGACTTCTTCTTCCTCTTCTGCGCGCGAGCTCCAGTCGCAGCAAGCGCAAGCTTACGCTTAGTAGGCACCTTGGGACGCCGAGTCCCAACTTCTTCTCCGACGTCCGACGCGGGGGACGCGGCAGCCACTTCTTTTTCAGACACGCTGGAAGGGGGCAACCAGCGCGTAGGGCTTAGCACACGTAGAGGCTTAACTGCAGTGACCTCTTTTAGCGGAGGGGGGACAGTAGTCCGTCGCTTCAAAAGGACATTGCAATCACCGGCAGGAGGTGCACTTTTGCGATCGAGCAGCAGCCGCCTCTCTTCTTTAATGATGGCGCCCATCGAATGCTGGTACCACGCCGTGTACATATTAAGGACCTTCGGGACACAGCTCGGTTCGCTAATAAAAAATTGGACCCCGTGTTCAAGCGCATGAAATGATGTAGCGTGTTTTGCATCCCCTCTTCAGTGGCAGTGGGTTCTAGCAAGAAAGCCTCCAGCGGAACTCCTTGATTATAACTCAATTGTTGGGCAAAACGATACGGATTGTATCTCATGAAAAGCGCCGCATCATTTTGCCTAAACACTAGGAAGCCCGGTCTGATAGAGTATAAATGGAGGATCTCCCAAGCTTTCAAAACCGAGGCTCCATCTTTAAAAGTTTCCCGCAATGGCCGCACCGTTATGGAGGACTCTTTTCCGATGGTCAAAACCTTGTCGGTGAAGGTCATGTTGTCTGCAACCGTGCGGGGACGAAGGAGCAAACCTCTAGCATCCCGTGGTGACGGATTTATAATAGATGCGCCGACTAGTCGTGTAATCTGGGGGAAGCTGCACCTATCATAAAATGAAGGCCTTTTATGAATACCAAAAACGCCAAGTGCATGTAGCTCGAGCCACGACATAAAGTAATGCATCGAGAAGTTCACATGCTGCACTCCGGGTTCAGTAGTATCTGCCGCTTGACTAAGACCGTAATACAAATGGGCTAAACCGGCGGCCCCGACAGCCACTTTCACCCCAATAACCTTTCGGTGAGCCGGATATAAGACAGACGGCCTCATACGGCGAAGATGCATTGGGAGCGCGAACCAGCTCAACCATAGCCCAAGAAATCCCAAGAAGAATGTTTCCTCATCAATCCCAGGGACCGTGATCTCCGCAAAAGGAACAACTGGAGTGTTGGGAAGGAAGAAACTTTTCTGATCCACCTCCGTCGTTGGCAGGTTGTTTAAACCTAAGACGAAAGGGTCGTCAAGCGTGGCGAATTTAACAGCCTCCTTCGAGAGGAATTTTGGGTGAAGAAAGCGAGCGACGAAATCCTCAAAATTAACCCCGCGGCTCCCAGATGCGAGGAAAATGCCCTCATAAATATTCAACACTTTGATCAGACTAGGAAATTGGTGTTGAACGGCGTTCTCCGGGGTAAGGACCATTATCACTGGCCTAGCACCAAAAACGTATTCATCCGTAGGAAGCAGCTCCTCATAATGCTCCCCCATGACCGGTAAGCCGGAAACTTCTAGAAATTCCTCTAAGGAGATTGATACTTCTCGGTCCAGCGAAAGGAAGGTGTGGGTAGGAATGTTCCACTGCTCCAGAAATGCCTTAACCCACCAGGTGGGAAGCGTAGGATACTGGAAGAGAGAAGCATAAACGGCGGGATACAACCCAAGCCTCAACAACTGCGACTTCTTCGCTGACAGAATGTAGCGGGCCCATTGCAGGTAACCGGTCGGATGACGAGGAATCAGACCTATATTATATGGTTGCCCCCACGGCCGCGCCTCGCCTTGACAAATACGTCGTCCCAAGGTATCTAAAGCCATGGGAGGCTGAACGGGTATTGAAGCTATAGCGGGCTGAAGAAGACATTCTGAAGTCCAATTAACCATCTCCACGGCGTAGTTCACCGGGGGTGGGTTGGTGTAATGGATCGCCATGATGGGCTTCGAGGGTACCGCGCATGAAAATCTTTGTCGACCCTTAATAATCTGATTATACCATATCCTCCAGAGGTGAAGTTTCTTATGTTCCGGGTCATGATCTTTGACCAAAGCAAGGACTTCCCGGTCTACAGGTGCTCCAGGAAATCCTCCTTCTGAATTAACAAACGGGAAAGAGAGATCGAAAGACATGTCGCCTGCCAAAAAAAAGGGACAGAAGTCAACTGTCAGTGCTATAATTTAATTTTAAATTCTGACACTCGGTACTCTAAAATTTGTACCATACTGCAATGCAGTGGAAAGGGGACCAAAGGGGGACACACAAAATCTAGATGACAATGCATCAATTAATAAAACAACCTCATCATTGGATGAGACTGTTAATTAATGAGGAAATTCTCAAGAAAATTCTAATTGAATGAGAGATCCCTCGGGAAAAGGAGAAAATCTCCCTTTGAGAGCAAAGCTCTATGACAGAGTGACACTTGTCAAACTCTGACCATGAAAGAATAAAATTCCTTAAAGAGCCTGGCTCTATAATGATGATGGAAAAAACCATCAGAAAAGAAAATTAAAATCAATTAATTTTTATGAATTAAAAATTCTGGGATTTTCAAGATCCATGAAAAAAACTCTTAAGAGTTCTTCATCAAAGATTAAGAAATCTACACATGATTCAAAAAAGCAAGGCTCTGTTTATGGGCTAAGAAACCCCAAGAAAAGATCTCTTTAGATCTATGGGTTCATGAGAGCAAAACTCTGCTAATGAAACCCTAAATGGGTTTTCTTTAGATCAAAAATCTATGAAGAGCAAGGCTCTGTTAATGGATAAAACCCTAATTTATTAAAAAATTTAAAACTTTACCTAAGTTTGGAAAGAATTTTTACTCTTGAGAAGTTCTTAAACAGAAGAGCCGTGCTCTGAACAAAAATTCTCAAAGGAAGAAGATAATAATCATCTAAAAGACCAAAGGTCCTATTTATAGGCATTGAACCGCCCTCTTCAACTTCTGAGTTGATCCAAGGGCTCAGATGCTGCCACCGCTGCACTCACGTGTGCGCCACGTGAGCGCAACGGTGGGGGGGGGCATTTGTTTCCCCCAATCAGAGCAAAGCTCTGTTTTAAAATTCAAAATTTAAAAATTGAAGCAACGCTTCAGATTCAGCGCTAGGCGCGCTGCGCGCCACGTGTCAAACACAGATAAGCTAGCGTCAGGTGTGTTGTGCCCTAGACAGCGCACCCCCAATCAGAGCAAAGCTCTGTTTTAAAATTCAAAATTTAAAAATTGAAGCAACACTTCAGATCTAGCGCTAGGCGCGCTGCGCGCCATGTGTCAAACACGGGTGCACTAGCGCAGGCTGTGCTGCACTCTGCGCTACGCGCCACGTGTCAAACGTAGGTGCGCTAGCGCAAGGTGCGCTAGCGCTGGAATTAAAAATTCCCCACCGTTAGATCAAAAGATCTAATAGTTAATTAATCAGAATTAAAATTCTTTTATGGAAAGATCTTTCCAATCTTGTTAAAAACAAGAAGATTGTCTTCTGTAAAACAGAATCCCTAGGATCAAAGATCCAACGGTGGGGAAACATGCCCAAATCAATCAGAGAAAGATCTCTTTAACTGATTTAACAAATCAATTTCCCTATATAAAGGCCCCAAGACTTCAAGTCTGATAAGAAAAAAACCTCTACAAACTTTGAGAAAACTCAAAGAAAGAAAAACAAGCTTTTAGCAAAAGAAGATCATTTCTTCAAGGTAAAGAACATGAGCAATGAACACAGAGATCAAATCATCTCATGAAAAGAAGAACTATCTTCTAAAAAAGATCATAGATCTAAAAAAGACCAAGGTGTTTCATAAAAGAGATCAAAAGTTCTCATCAAATAATAAAGAAGAACATATTCTTCATATAGATCATTGATCTACAAAGGCAACCCCTTTCAAAGATAAGAACTGTTGTTCTTGAATCTTGAGGCAAAGCCTCCTTTAAAAAGAACATAAACTTGTTCTCTGATCATAAATTTGATCAAATGCGATTTGCGCTACTGAAAAGTGCCTTGCACTTATGAACTGCGCTTTTGCGCTCCTTGGACCGGCACTCAGCGCCAAAATGTGCTACGTGTCAACCACAGATACAACTTGCGCTTTGCGCTTCTGAAACGGCACACTACGCTCATGGGCTGGCGCTCAGCGCCAAACGCGCCACGTGTCACTCACTGGTGCGCCACTAAACTAGCGCAACGCGCTCACAAATTGAAAGCGCAATGCGTTCATAAACTGGCGCTTAGCGCTAAGCGCGACATGTGTCCTTTTCGTGTGCGCTACTTGGCAAAGGCGCACTGCGCTCTTTAATTGGCGCAAAGTGCCTGGCGCGCCACATGGTGCGCTGTCAGAACACACATTGTTCTGATGAATGCTATGCATTCAATACAAGACAAAAATGTCAGGATCTAATGCTCAGCATTATTAAAAAGGGCCAAGCCCAAGTAAAGGCTCAACAGCCCAGAACAATAAAATGCTAAACATTTTAATCTTATTGGACTTAGCCCAATTCTGGCCATAAGTCCTCAACTTATATTGAATCGAGCCATCTGCTCACAAATATTCAACAGATCTCAGTCCCTAACTGGACTACAGATCTTTCAACCAACTCACACCGGTTCAAGGGTACATCTCTTTACTCCTCTGATATCTGTCGTTGTAATCCTTCAACGTCTTCAGAGAGGTGACGGATCCCGAAAACTACGCATTTCACGGACTGTAGGGTCCTTAAACTCATAGACTACGATGTCTTTAAACCACGGACCGTGGGATCCTTAAACTCATGGACTACGATGTCCTTAAACTTCATAGACTACGATGTCTTTAAACTACGGACTGTGGGGTTCTTAAGCCCATGGACCGAGATGTCCTTAAACTAACATTGGACCGTAATGTCCTTAAACTAATTGACCGCAATGTCCCTAAACAAAACAATAGAGTCCAATTGTTCTCTTGTCGGATCTAAACGATCCCGTTAAGTTAATCTTAGTCTAAAAATTAGACTAACGTATCCTTAACATACGTTTAAGTTGATCTTAGTCTCAAATGAGGCTAACGTATCCTTAAACCACCCAAATCTAAGAAGATACGGATTTGGACTAATCCATGCCCTACGGGTGACAACATAAATTAGTTTCCGTATACAATCCACGGGCAACCAAAAACAAAACAAACACTCACGACACGAAGTGACCATCTGGAGAAGGAGAAAGTGGTTACCGCGATGCGGTAGCGTAATTAACTGCAGGGGCTTGCGCCTGCAGGGAAGAGCGTCCCCATAATCAAAACCCCCTCAAACGAGGGGGAATTTGACGAAGTCTGCTACATCGGCCGCATCCGTTTAGACCTTCGATACATGGTGCCATAAATCAACTTGGCATCTTCGGAGAGGTGGACGGATAGCACCAATTATCATCTGCCCCGAAACTCAGGCAAGACGAACCAATGCGGTCGCGTCTCTGAATTCGGTGGGGAACAATACACATTCTCTCTTCGGCACTCATTTAGGTATTAGATACTGATGGAATATATTATATAAGATACACGATATGTATACGTATATGATACACATACACTATCTCTTTATATATATATATATATATGATATGTAATATATGTATATGGTTACATATATTATCCTCTCTCTTTCTCTCTCTTTCTTTATGTGTGTGCCTGTGTGTGTCATGAGATGACATAAAGATAACCATATGTTTTGCAGTTGATACATGTTTAAA
The DNA here is from genome assembly GCA_030015575.1 of Agapanthus africanus. Lineage (NCBI taxonomy): Eukaryota > Viridiplantae > Streptophyta > Magnoliopsida > Asparagales > Amaryllidaceae > Agapanthus > Agapanthus africanus. The sequence goes on along the minus strand of CM057349.1, from coordinate 452,006,582 downwards.
GAGAAAGAAAGGGGTATGATAAAGTGATTGCCATCACATTTTCAAAGGGAACTAATTCATTTTTGAAAATAACATGAGAGCTCATCTTCTTCCTCTACGCTCAAACTTGAGCTTGCCTCCTCTAATGGCAACTTATGCTATAGGCATTAGATCAAGAAAGTAAAGAGTACCACAAGCCTTCCTCTACACGTAGTATGTCCCTAAAGAGAGTTCCTTCGCTCGATGACGGAGATGGAGTTTGGACAGCCCACTTTCAACGCGGATCATCTATGGCGAAGCAGTTGGCGTTTCTACGCGTCCGAGAGCTCCCGGAGTTTAGACGGGGTCTTCCGGGATTAGCCGGACACGCTACAAACCTTGTAGCACCCTCTTTAGCCTTTATTATTCTCTTTTTGTATACTATGTTTTAGTGTTTGGACGAATACTTGGTTATGTGGTCGATTGTGCTCGTAGGAAAATTTTTGTTATCTGTATTATTAGCATTCACATAACCTACTAGTGAGCACAACCATCCCTACAGTGGTATCAGAGCCAGCCAAGCACTAGGACTAGCATTAGGCGATATTTTAAGTCTCAATCAACAATTTTTTGTTTCCGATTCCATGTTTAACCCCCTCGTTGTTTGAATTTAAATTTTTCTCTGCATTTTTTAAAAATGGTTTTAAAGGGATCTTATTGGTTTGCAATGAACATGGTTGAAGCCTGGAGGCATTTGACCCTACCCTACTTTTGGCATTCTGGCCGCTATGGGCGGCCAGGGTAGAGTGGCATGCTCCCAGTCTTCTTCTGGGGGGTTACACACAGGGAAATTGGATTTTTAGCATAGTTTGTTTTTCCCCATATTTGAGATTTGATCTCGTTTTGTGTTTGGGGAACTTCAGAAAGTTATTGATCGAACTGTAATATCGTAGGGTTTTGTATTGATGAGGTTAAAGTGTTTAACCCAGTTAATGCGATGATACATACTTTTTGATATGTATTTGTGAGTCTGAAATGTTCTATGTTTGAGATTGCTTGGTTTGGATTGGATTGTCACGAAATGAATATCCCCGTGCGTATTTGAGTGTTATGATGATGTGTTTCATTTCAATTTATGTTGTAGCTAAATGCATATTCTTTTATTCGGGGCGTGCGGTCGACATGTGGCCGTTTCGCTTATTGTATTATTATTTGTTGGAACTCGATCTGGTTGCGATCGATGTTGTCGTTGTATTAATACAGGTTATAAGATTACCCCGTGGAGAAGCGCACGAGCAGCCGGATTCTAGATTGCAGCGGGTGGCTATATCAAGGAGTTGAGACTGGGTCACTCGATTCTATCATTGACGGTGTGCTTGCCGCGCTAGTAGGGGGTTGGGATAGATCCGCGGAGGAGTTCTCAAGTCATCGGATTCGAGAAAGTGCTGGGTGGCCCCCTCATAGTAATGATGTCGGGTTTCCTCGTTTCTGACATTGGAGGATGACTGGCAGCACTCGTAGGGGTCTACTTTTGGTTATGCACGGGCTATTTGTTGGATATATGTATGCCGTAGAGGCCATTATTTGATAGTGGATGTATATATATATATATATATATATATATATATATATATATATATTCAGAAGACTTTCTTGCTCGACATGATAGTATGCTATCTGGTTACTCTTTATCTTAACATGTTCACTTAATTCTGTATACTGTTCATTTGTTACATGTTCATAAAGCCCTTAGGATATTTGCTTGACTACTGTGATTATGATGCAGATCATACTAGTGGGACATGCATAGTTTATGAGCATATACTTAAATGTTCCTAGTCATGGGTGTATCGAGACGGGGCATCGATATTCTAGAGTTGACTAGCTTATACGTTTCTTGACCCATTTGATGGGCGATGGATGATCTCATATCCATTGGTGTTTGACATCAAAGATTGTGTACGGGTGCTCAGTGGAGACTGGGTACACTGAGCGGACTCACCGAGAACTCCTATATGGTATTATATCTATCGTCAGATAGAAGTTCTCAGGTGACACTTGTACATGTTAGCCTGTAGACCCGAGATCGTTATAGAGTCTTGTGTGTTCTCCCACTGTACTTTGATTTCCACCCTACCACGGCTCTATCGAGTCATGCAAGAAGGTGGCTTTTGGTTACTGTCCCAAGACACATAGAGGCAATGAGCAATAGGAGGGGTTTCGTCTCTCCCGGTATTGGGGGTAGATGTTGCGTTGTGCTCGATTGGCTATAACTGGAAGTCCCTGGCCAGGGCTGATGAGATTTACTGATAAGTGTTATCTGTAGTTTCTCGATCTGTTATAGGCCATACATTGGCATGACTTATTGAGTTATTGAGGGTGACGATACCATCCCTAGACTCAATATACAGCATATCTGACGAAGAGAGCGGACTGTACGGTAAATGTTACTGGTTGGCTCTATTGGAGTTTTGACAGGTCCGCTTGTTGTTCTTCTGTTCGCTCAATACTTGGGAGCCGTTACGTGCAACTAGTACCGCTGAGGGTTTGTGGGTATGTGATATGGTCACTACCTACTGCTAGCGCATTGACGAGTCTTAGAGTCCCACAAAGGGGTTTCCAAGCTTAGGCGAAAAGATGTGGGGCGCATATAGGGATATATGCAGGAGCTTGATTAAATACGAGTATATGATATCGTATCTTAATCTGGCGTTTTCTATTGGTCGGGTCGTATGTGATATGACTGGATTATTAAATCAAGTGTTGATTTAATTTCATGTGACCCTTAGCTCATTTATTAAATCCTTTCTTTATTTGTATGCATGTATGTATGTATTTTTATATTGATATGTATGCACATATGCTTGCATACATGTGTCATGGTTGATGATACATTGAAGATGGCTATACAAGACTCACATGGAAACTATTATGATTTTTTTTTTATTTATTGAGTTAAAGGAAATTAGAAATTAATCCATGGTTGGTTTTTTCCTTCTACACACTTCTTAAAATATCTAAGTAACCATGGTTTCATTTCTAATCCTCCACTAACTCAACTACTAAAAATATCTAGATATTTTTCATGGTTGGGTTATTAGTGAGGGTGACTCTCTCTCTCTTTTATTATTCTAGTGTTCATCTCTCTTGAGCTATAGCTAAGCCATTTTCCATCTCCTTCTTCCTCCAAACTCTCTACCATATTCTAGTGAGTGAAGAAAAAGAAAAAGAAAGGTTTTTTTGTGAGATTTTTACCCACTTCACCAATCTATATTAGCCTAGCCCACTAGTGTAGGTTGTTTGCATCACTTCTACTTAGGTCAAGTGAAGCAAGAAGCTTGAGCAAAGAAACCCCGTGGTGGATCATCATGGACTTCGAAGGCCTAAAGCGAACCCATTCAAGTTTCGAGTAGAACCAAGGAGTCAAGGAGGAGAGGTCTACAAAGGTTGTATTTCTTTTCCTCTTAGTGTTAGACACTTACTAGTATGTGATACTTGTTAGCTTTTGCGCCTAATTCTCTAGTTCGATTCTAGGTTCGGGTTGGTTAGTACCCTAGTTTTTAAAGTTGCATGTTTGATACTTGTTAAAACCTACTGAGAGTGCTAAGCAAACCCCAACAGTGGTATCAGAGCCAAGGCTAGAGAATTAGACGATGTTAGTTGAATTACGTACACGAAATAACTCCAAAACCTGGAATCCGAAACCTCAGTTTCTGTCGAATTTTTTAAGTCCTATATTTTTTTTTAAATAAGTGCAGAAAGCTAGTTATGATGTACCCAGAACACCAGAAAAGTTTGAAGCAAAACCACAAAAATTAGGCCGGCCATATTGCCTCAAAAACCGGCCACACCTTTTTTCCTGTGGCAAAAAATCTTGAAATTTTTGTGGTGTTCCGATCTCTTGGTTTTAGGGATTCAGGTTATATTTGTTTTTTCCAAGATTGCATGTGATGTTATTTTTCTGTAGTGGCAATACGGAGTGCTTCGTAGTTGTATTTTAATATCGTTTCGGGTTTGATATTGAAATATGATACAATATTTAGAATCCACGATAATTAGTTTTGTGAAAATTAGTTAGTGTTATGTAAATCTAGCAATTTAGTCTCTTTTGATAGATTTCCACGGAGTTTCGATTCGGATCAAAACTCCGTTGCAATCTCGTATAATACGTGAATATTCGCCGGGTAACACTACTAGATAGCCATACTCCATAGCCCCGACCAAGTGATTGTAGGAGAACCCCGTTGCCAAAAGCATCCCATCGGGTGCTCGCGGCTACGGTGTTCCGCCTAAGTGCACTTCGTCGATGGCATCAGGGGTACGGCATCTACTAATGTTTCCGACGAGTATTCGAACAAGTAGTCGGGAATCTTGTTGAATTACCCGACTAGGTTATTGAAAAGGTGTTTTCAATATGAGACTAAAATGCAAGGTTTATATGTTGGCATGAAATTCGGAGTATGAGATATTCTGGGTTTATGATGTCTAAGGATGTTGCGGATTCTAATTATTGTAGTTTTCGTTTTCGTTTTCTGCGACCGTAAATGTAATATGTGGTGTATCGCCGTTTCGTTGCTTTACGTCAACGACAATTGGGATACGCATATTTGCTTACGTTGATGACATGTGATATTATGTGTTGCTGTGATATGATGTATATGATCGTCGTGAATGGATAGCCAGGGGTTTTATGTGAGATGAGAGTTTTTCTTTTCATTCCTGTAATATTCATTATATGTAATATTCTTTTATTAGAGCACTTCTGGGATGAGGATGATGTCACCATTGATGTACATTATTTACTTTTCCGCATTAGGAAAGACCCAAGGTGGAGAGCACAAGTGACCGGGTTCTAGAATCCAGTAGGAAGCCATCTCGAGAAGTCGAGACCGGGTCTCCTAACTCTAAAATTAGCAGGGTCGCTTGCTGCTCTCGTAGAGATCTAAAGGTGTGGGCTTGGCGATTCATCACGACCATGGAATCCGTATTTTTTATTGTTGGCTAAATACAAAATACGGACCTCCTAGTATATCCTATATTTTCATATATGTGCTTCTGCTGTTGTTATTCTGTGATGTGATCACTTTATATGCTGAGACGAATGGTGTATTATATATATGATATATAAAAAACATTTCTTAAGTTTTGCATGCGCGCTAGTCCTTCCCCCGCTCTACCGTTAGTTAAGTAACCTAATGGTGGATGACGGGACCCCGTGGTGAATACGGATAGTATAAGCGTACGTTCTATTTTCGTTTCTTTTCTGTGATGGCTTAAGGACTTAAATGATGGGACTACATTATTGAGATTAATGTAAAGAAAAAGAAACCTAAAAGATGTTGCAGGATCGAATTTGAAACTCACTCGGCCTTTTTATGAAAAAGCAAGTTTCAAAAATGCGGAGCTTAAGCCACTCCTTTTAAAACTATTTGATTCTACAATGAGATCAAGTTCAAAGTGTTAAAGGTTTTCTTAAAAACCATCTGCAACCCTCCGTCATTTTAGGAAGTAGAGTACTTAGTATTCGTGCTACGTATGTTGATCATAGTCAAGGCGTAGTGTACGGTAGCTAAGTGATGTCTTCCTACACAGCATATGATGCGATTAGTTAGTACATTCATGTGATTATGTTGATCATAGTCAAGGGTCATGTGAATGGGTCTGATTAATCACAAAATGATGGGTACAACTTGACTAGTGCTTTGATGTGTTGACCATATCCAAGGTTATAAGCTGCTAGGGGTAAAAACCATATCGGGAGTTTCAAGAGTTGAAATTTGCAATGAGATAGCATACCTTCTATATGATAGTTGGATCCCGATCCCACTGTGAGTATGAGTTTCTCCCAGGAGAGTTTTGCACTTTACAATTAGCTAACCCACTAGGTGTCTAGAAAGGTGTCAACGGGGTTATGCCTCTGGGAAAACGAGGTTTACTTAATTAGGTCCGCACGAAAGCACGGGAAACCCCTCTCAAAGTACCGACACTTGCCTGGCTGACCAGTTAGCGAACTTGTAGAATGTAATTAATCCTATCTAATTTTCCTTTTAAGGTTTGAAGGAAAATTTGATAAAAGCAGTGGGAGACATCGATTAGATAAGATAATAATCAATCTAATTTTTGCAAGAGCTTTCGCTGAGTGTATTCTTTTCTCTCTCCTAATAGCAGATACCCATGACTGGACTTAAGCTTCTGTTAGAGAAAAATAAACTGACAGGACCCAATTATAAAGACTGGCTGAGGAACATAAACATTGCCCTTACATATGATAAGGTATCAGATGTCCTCACTGCCCCAGCCCAGGCCCTACATCTTCTGTTGTAGATAGGGAGATCCGCAAGACATGGGACATTGATTGTGCCACTGCAAAATACCTCACACTTACTTCGATGGATAATATACATCAAAATCAGCATGAGAAGATGGACGTTCAATCCATCTTTCTCCATACAAAGGAGTTGTATGGAGAACAATCTTGTACCCTGCGCTACGAGGCATCTAAAAAGCTGTTTCAGATGAGAATGGCTCCTGGCACACCAGTAGGTGATCATATCTTGATGATGATAGATCTTATTGAAGAGCTTGAGGGTCTCGGATGGACAATGGAGAACGAATAGTATATTGATATTGTTCTGCAGTCTCTCCCCTACCTTTGCTCAGTTCATAGTAAACTTCAACATGCACAACTGGAGTAGTCACTACCTGAACTTCTTAATATGTCGAGAAGTGCAGAGAGCACGCTGAAGATAGTGAAAACTCCCGCTTTACTTGCTGGGCTATCTTCCTCTTCTCTCCCAAAAGCTAAGGCCAAGGGAAAGGTGAAGAAGAAACCCACCAAACCAAGAGGTGGAGTGAAAAAGGCAAAAGGGAAAGACAAATTCAGGGCTGAGGAGTCAAGAAAAGGAGAATGTTTCTATTGCAAAAAGTCGGGACACTAGAAGTGAAATTGTATTGAGTATATCGTTGATCTCAAGAAAAAGAAGCATGGTGATGCTTCCGCTTCAGGTGTGTTTGTGACTAAAAACCGTTTTTCTATAAACTCTGCTTCTTGGGTATTGGATACCGGCGATTGAGAAATGGCAGAGTTTTGAAAACTGGTGATCAAACTCTTCGGGTTGGAAATGGTTCCAATATGTTAGTTATATGTATGCCCTAGAGGCTATTACTGTACATGTGATGTATATTGTAGTTGAAATTTGCAATGAGATTGCATACCTTCGATGAGATGGTTGGATCTCGATACCCACTGCGAGTAAGAGTTACTCCTGGGAGAGTTTTGCACATTACAATTAGCCGATCAAGTAGGTGTCTAGAAAGGTATTAACGGGGTTATGCCCCTGGGAAAACGAGGTTTATTTTAATTAGGTCCGTGCGAAAGAACGAGGAACCTCCCTCAAAGTACCGATACTGTCCTGGCCGAAAGATTGGCGAACTTGTAGGGTGTAATTAATCCCGGCTAGTCTTAACTTTTAGGGTTTGAAGGAAGATTTGATAAAAACAGTAGGAGCCATCCTGATTAGATAAATTAATAACCAATCTGATCTTGAAAGAGTGCACACAGAGTGTTTTATTCTCTCTCTCTCCTGGTAGCGACTATGTCACGCCTTAATCAAGATAATAATATAGATGCATTGACCGAACTTGCTTATTATACTGTGCTGGGGAACGTTGGTTCCGTTCTTTCTTATAATTGTTATAAGTCTGAGCAGGAAATAAGGGAATATCCGGATTCCCATGCCACCCAATCGAAGAAAGTGCATGTTGATGCATCTTCTTCGGGTGTGTTCATTACCGAGAACTGTTTTTTCAGTGTCCTCTACGTCCTGAGTATGTGATACCAGATCAGGATCCCGCATATGTAATATATTACATGGGCTACAGATAGGTAGAGAACTGGGAATGAGTGATACGTCTCTAAGTGTAGAGAATGGTGCAAGTGTTGCAGCCAAATTAATTGGCAAATATCACCTTGTATTAATACATTGATTCTGAACGAATGTTATTCCATACCGAACCTGATTTAAAACATTACATTGGTTTCTTTAATGAGTTAAAGAAGGATATAATACTGTATTGGAGGATAATGTTGTGAACATTTTCCTGAATCAAGAGTTGATTGGATCAGGCACGTTATATAATAGCATATACGTTCTAAATCAAACCACAGTTCAAAGTATCTAGAACACACACAAGAGGAGTAGTTCAGAAATGAATGAATTCTTCTTATGGTATTATAGACTAGGTCATATCAATGCGACACGACCTGCTAAGTTACATAAGGATGAATATGAGAATCTGTTCGAATTTTCATCTTATGATACTTACCAGTCTTGTCTCAAAGGTAAAATGACCAATACTCCGTTTACTGGAAACAGAAAAAGGGTTATTGAACTCTGGGTCTGATACATGATGATGTATACGGTCCAATGTCTACTAATGTCAGGGTTGGTTCTTTGTACTTCATTACATTCATCGATGATCTCTCAAGATTCGGACATGTGTTCCTGTTGAAACACAAGTCTGAAACTTTTAAGAAATTCAAGGAATATAAGCTTGCAGTTGAGAACCGGACGAGTAAAAGTATTAAGTCTTTCAATGTGATCGAGGAGGTGAATACTTGCACATAGAGTTCTTGGAGTTTCTAAAAGGAGAATGAGATTCTCTCTCAGCTTACTCCTTCGAGTACACCACAACACAACGGTGTATCGGGATGGAGGTATCGCACCCTATGAGATATGGTGCGCTCTATGATGAGTACTGCTGAGTTACCTGTTTCCTTTTTGGAGTTATGCACTTGAGAAGCTGCATACCTATTGAATGGGGTTCCATCCAAATCAGTGCCTACCACTCCATATGAGATATGGTATGGGAAGAGACCATGTCTTAAACGAGTTAGGATATGGGGTTTTCCGGCCTATGTTGAAAAACAAAATCCGGACAAACTCGAGACAAGGTCAGTTCTGTATAAGTTTGTTGGATATCCCAAACATTTGCGAGGGAATATCTTCTACCAAACTGAGGAGCAAAAGGTGTTTTATTTCTCAGCATGCTACCTTTTTAGAAAAGGAATTTCTTATGAAGAAATTTATGGTCATGAGGTAGAACTGGAAGGAATTCCAGCTAGACAAACTAACAGCCGATGATTTGGTGAAACCAAAGGATTCAATAGTCTCCAACGAACCTCAGCCTCTCCGCGAATCTGGTAGGGTTCCTCATCCACTTGAGAGATACTACGGTCTTCTCGGTGACAGTGGGAGCGAGGATTGCATCATGGTAGATGATGGCCCAACTAGGTTCAGGCAGGCCATCACGAGTGGGGACTCTGTGAAAAGGCTGGATGCTATGCAATCAAAGATGGAACCCATGTACACCAATAAAGTGTGACTTTGAATGTTGCACCTGAAGGGGTAAAACCCATCAGGAACAAGTGGATCTTTAGAAGATTCTTGGTGTAGATGGAAAATTTAAGACTTTCAAAGCTAGACTTGTAATGAAAGGCTATCGTCAATAACCAAGTGTGGTTTATGATGAAACCTTTTTTCCAATGGCTATGCTTAAGTCCATCAGGATTAAAGCACGCATCGCAGTGTTGGAACATCTGTTTTGATGTGGCAGTCAAAAAATTTGACTCCATCAAAAGGTAGATGAACCTTGTATATACAAGAAGGTTGTAGAGAGTAAGGTTGTCTTCCACGTATTGTACCTAGATAACATACTCTTGATAGGAAATGGTTTCCTATGCTACAATCGGTCAAGCTCCTCTTATCACGAGGATTCTCCATGGAAGATCTGGATGATACCTACTACATCTTGTGAATTATGATATATGGTGATAGATCTAAGTGGATGTTGGGAGTGTCCCAAATCCAGGTACATTAACACCATACTAAAGGGGTTTAGTATGGAGGATTCTAAGCATGGTGGTTCGCCCACTTACTCAGGAATCACTCTCTCCAAAAAGATATCTTCCGAGACTGATTTGGAGAGAGCTCGTGTGCAAGGGATACCCTATGCTTCGACAGTAGGCTCTATCATGTATGCGATGTTATGTACCAGATAAGATGTAGTTAACTCACTAGGTGTAGTGATCAGGAATCAATCGGATCTTGGGAGAATCACTGGACAGCTGTGGAGGACATTCTTAAGTACTTGAGAAGTACTAAAGAAATGTTCTTGGTATTTGGTAATGGTGAACTCCAGTGGGAGTCCTTTACCAATTCGTGCTCCCAGAGTAATAAGGTCGACTGAAAGTCAGTCACGGACTTTGTCTTTACCCTCAGTGGAGGGACGGTATGTTGGAAGAGTTCCAAGCTATATACCGTGGCAAACTAGACGATAAAGGCTGAATACATCGCTACCAACAATGCTGCCGAAGTGGCGGTCTGGACATTTATTGTTCATGAGATGAACATAGTTCCTACCATTGAGCATCTAATAAATGTTATTGTGACAACAATGGAGTTGTGGCTTTGGCCTAGGAACCCCGGTCCCATCAGCGATCCAGACATATTCTGAGGACAGTATCACCTGATCAGGGAGATGGTTGATCTCCAGGGGATCGAGGTCAGAGAGTTGATGCGAAGGATAACACGGCGGATCCACTCATAAAGGCCTTTCCCTAGAGAGACTTCTATAGGACGTTGAGTATGAGATGCTACAACAAATGGCCTTAGTGCAAGTGAGAGATTGTTAGTTATATGTATGCCCTAGAGGCCATTACTGTACATGTGATGCATATTGTAGTGGATGCTTGGACATATATAGGGAGGACTTCCTTGCTTGACATAATAGTATGCTATCTGGTTGCACTTTATCTTAACATGTACACTTATTGTCTCTCTATTACATGTTGATAAAGCCCTTAGGATGAGTACTTGACTACCGGGATTATGATGGAGATCATACTAGTGGGGCAGAGGTAGTCGGAAAGTACATCCTTCAATTGTTCCTATTCGTGGGAGTATCGAGATGGGGTATCGATATTCCAGAGTAGACCAGCGTATGTGCTTCTTGACCTATATGACGGGCGATGGATGATCCCACATCCATTGGTGTTTGACATCAGAGAAGGTATACGGGTGCTCAGTGGAGACTGGGTACACTGAACAGACTCGCCGAGAACTCCTAGATGGTATTATACATATCATCAGATAGCAGTTCTGTGGTGACACTGGTACAGGTTAGTCTGTCGACCCGAAATCGTCATAGAGTCTTGTGTGACTCCCACCGTGCTTTGATTTCCACCATACCACGTTCAAGAGATCGTCCAAAAAGGTGGTTTTTGGGTACAGTCCCGAGTCACATGAAGGCAATGAGCGATAGGAGGGGATTCGTCTCTCCCGGTATTGGGGGTTGATGTTGCGCTATGCTTGATTGGCCATAACAAGAAATCCCTGACCAGGGTTGCTGAGATCTACTGGTAAGTGTTATCAGTAGTTTCTCGAACCATTATGGACCTTGCATCGGCATGACTTATCAGGCTATTGGGGTCTGCATTATACCACCCTCAGGCTGCGATATGCGACATATCTGATGAAAAGACCGGACTGTACGATAGTATTACTGATTGGATTCGCAGGAGTATGAGCATGCTTTCTTTTTGTTCTTCTGATCGCTCAATACCCAGGTAGCCGTTACGTTTAGCAGACCGCTTGCAACTTGTGGGTGTTTGATATGATCATCACCCACTGCCGGCGTATTGACGAGTCTTTAGAGTCCTACACAGAGCTTTCCTGGTTCATGCGAAACGAAGTAGGAGCACATATGTGATATGTGCGGGACCGAAATTAATACGAGTATGTGATACCGTATTCTATTCTCGCGATATGTGATATCGGTAGGTTATATGTGATATAGCCGGGTTATCGGATCAAGTGTTGATTCGATAAGTTGTTACATTTGATATTAGTCGGTTGTATGTGATATAACCGGATTATTAAATCAAGTGTTGATTTAATAATTTAATGTATAATTATATATGTGATATATTAATTTACATTAACTAATATTAGCTCACTTAAGTTTTCTTTTTCTCACTAGTGTACACTTAGTATATATGTGATATATATTAATGTACATATTTTGTGTCATGCTAGATGCCACATGCTACATGGGTGTAAGAGACTCACACCATGCTTATAATAATGTGAGATTTTATTTATTTAAAGTAATTCAATATTAGTTGGAAATTGTCATGCTTGGAATCTTGGAGAAGCTTGAAGCATCTTTGACTTAGTACACTAGTTTTGTTTTACTTGTAGATATTTATTAACCTAACCATTATTGTTAGCCATGGTTCATTCTCTACATGAGTTAGTGTATAACACTAACTCACCCATGGTTGCTATTCTCACCTCATGAGTTTCATTCTCATCTCCACTTCATCTTCTTCTTCCTCATGAGAAAGCTTTCTAGCTTTTCAAATGGTAAAGAAATAATGTGAGAAAAATTAATCCAAAGTGAGCCCAATTTCTACTTCACCATCCTCTACTATGTTAGCCATTTAGTTTAGACTGTTTGCTTCACTAATCTACCATTAGTGAAGAGGTAGCATGAGCTTGAGTCTCCTCGACGTAGATCATCTTCGGCCTCGAAGAATCTGTTCCCCGCCGAAAACGTGGAGACGCGACCGTGCGGGTTCGTTTCGCCTGAATTTCGGGGCAGATGCGAATTGGTGCTATCCGTCCACCTCTCCAAAGATGCTAAGTTAATTTATGGCACCATGTATCGAAGGTTTAAACGGATGCGGCCGATGTAGAAGACTTCGTCAGATTCCCCCTCGTTTGAGGGGTTTTTGATTGTGGGGACGCTCTTCCCTGCAGGCGCAAGCCCCTAATGTTAATTACGCTACCGCATCGCGGTAACCACTTTCTCCTTCTCCAGATGGTCACTTCGTGTCGTGGGTGTTTGTTTTTTTTTTTGGTTGCCCGTGGATTGTATACGGAGACTAATTTATGTTGTCGCCCGTAGGGCGTGGATTAGTCCAAATCCGTATTTTCTTAGATTTGGGTTTGAGGGTTGGGTTTAAGGATACGTTAGTCTCATTTGGGACTAAGATAAACTTAAACGTATGTTAAGGATACGTTAGTCTAATTTTAGACTAAGATCAACTTAACAGGATCGTTTAGATCCAACAAGAGAGCAATTGGGCTCTATTGTTTAGTTTAGGGACATTGCGGTCCAATGTTAGTTTAAGAACATTACGGTCCATTGTTAGTTTAAGGACTTTTCGGTCCATTGTTAGTTTAAGGACATCTCGGTCCAGGTTAAGGACATCATAGTCCGTGAGTTTAAAGACCTCACAGTCAAGGTTAAGGACATCATAGTCTGTGAGTTTAAAGACCTCACAGTCAAGGTTAAAGACATCATAGTCCGTGAGTTTAAAGACCTCACAGTCCGTAGAGTGTTTGGTTGTCGGGATCCGTCACCTCTCTGAAGACGTTGAAGGATTACAACGACAAATATCAGAGGAGTAAAGAGATGTACCCTCGACCCGGTGTGAGTTGGTTGGAAGATCTGTAGTCCAATTTGGGACTAAGATCTGTTGAAATATTTATGAGCAGGTGGGCTCAATTAATATAAGTTGAGGACTTATGGTCAATATTGGGCTAAGTCTAATAAATGTTTAATATTTTTTTATTCTGGCTATTGAGTCTTTATTTGGGCTTGGCCCTTTTTACAATGCTGAACATTGATTTTAGCTTCTGACAATATTTTTGTCTTTTACTGAATGCAGAGCATTCATCAGAGCTCTGGGCTCATTAAAGAACAATTTATGTTCTGTTAGCGCAACACGTGGCGCGCTAGGCGCTTTGCGCCAATCAAAAAGTGTGCGGTGCGCTTCTGTCACATGGCGCACATGCAAGGGACACGTGTCGCACTCAGCGCTAAGCTCTAAATGATGAGCGCATGATGCCAGTTTATGAGCGCTGAGCGCTAATTAATAAGCGCATTGAGCTTTCAGTTTAGTGGCACACACGTGAGTGACACGTGGTGCGCTTGGCGCTGAGCGCCAGCCCATGAGCGCAGTGCGCTATTTCAGAAGCGCAAAGCGCAAGTTGTTAATTGGCGCATACGTGGTTGACACGTGGCGCATTTTGGCGCTGAGCGCTGGTCCAGAGAGTGCAAGGCGCGGTTCAAGAGCGCAAGGCACAGTTCAAGACTGCAAGGCGCATTTGATCAATTTTATGATCTGAGAACAAATTTATGTTCTTTTAAAAGAGACTTTGTCTCATGATTTAAGAACAACAGTTCTTATTTTGCAGGAGATACTTCAATCTCTTGTATTAATGAAAAGCTTTGCCTTTATAGATCCATGATCCTTAAGAGAATTTAATAATTCTCTCCCCCTTTATAATGAGATGTTCATGATCTCAGAAAGATAATTTGTCTTATAGATCTATGATCTGTGAAAGAAGTAAGTACTTCTTTGTTTTTATGATGAGATCTTTTTATCTTTTTATAAAAGACCTTGGTCTTTGTAGATCTATGATCTTTTAAGAAGATAATTCTTCTTTTTAATTATGAGATGATTTCATCTCTTTGTTCATCACTATTCTTTTTACCTTGAAGAAAAAATCTTCTTTTGCTGAGAACTATGCTTCTCTTCCTTTGAATTTTTCAAAATTTATGGGGGGGAGGGTTTCTCTATCTCAGACTTAAAGTCTAGGGGCCTTTTTATAGGGCAAGCTGATTTGTTGAATCAGTTAAAGAGATCTTTCTCTGATTGATTTGGAGATGTTTTCCACCATTGAATCTTTCATCCTAGGGCTTCTGTTTTACAGAAGGCAATCTTCTTGTTTTTAACAAGATTGAAAAATCTTTCCATAACAGAATTTAATTCTGATTAATTAATAATTTATCATTATTATTAGATATTTTGATCTAACGGTGGGAATTTTTTTAATTCCAGTGCTAGCGCACCCGTGCTTTGCACGTGGTGTGCTGCTCAGAGCGCAGCGCACCTTGCGCTAGCGCACCTGTGTTTGACACGTGGTGCGCTGCTCAGAGCGTAGCGCGCCCTACACTAGAGCACCCGTGTTTGACACGTGGTGTGCTGCGCAGTGAGCCTAGCGCTAGCGTACATATGGTGTGCTGCCTAGTGCGCAGCGCACTTGGCGCTGCATCTGAAGCGTTGCTTCAATTTTGAAATTTGAATTTCAAATAGAGTTTTGCTCTGATTGGGGGAAACAAAGACTTCGAGGAAGCTTGTTCATTTCTTCATGTGAACCCTTACTAGAGTTCAGGTGTTCACTACTTGGAGCGAAGGGACTACTGTACGGGGCTTTAGAAGTGAATGACCAGTTTACAAAGATTGTATTCCTCATTCACTTTGGATGTAAAGTTGTTTACATTGTTGTTTCGTCTAAATCTCTGGTTAAGATTCTAGGGTTAGGGTTCTTTAGTACGGCAAAAATTTGAATTTGGCATGGACGATGCCTCTCGAAACCTTGCTGCCGCCCTAGAGAACCCAACACAATATACATGCAGTATCAGTAGGAGAGTATCGCCTGGGGTTGCCATCGGGATGTATATTGGTTTTAAACCAGTGTTATTATGTACCAAGCATGCTATGTAATATAATATCCGTTTCTTTGTTAGACTATGAAGGATATAATTTTGTGTTGCAAAATAATGTTATGAACATTAACCTGAATTAAGAGTTGATTGGGTATGGTGCACTAAATAATGGGATATATGTTCTAAATCAACACAGTTTTCAACATACAACAAACAAATAAAAGAAAATTTTCAGATATAAATGAAGCTTTTCTTTGGCATTGTAGACTTGGTCATATTAACGAAACAAGACTAAATAAGCTACATAAAGATGGTGAAAGGTTCCTAGGCACCCTAGTGGGTTCTCACAAGGCATCGAACATGCCAATTTAAAAAAATGGTGCCGAGAAACCCTAGACAACGGATCTTAGACTAGAAGTTTAGGCGAAATATAAAGCTAGTTAACACTTAACTACTAGGATACGGAAATTACAACCTTTGTAGATCCGGATATCCACCTCCACGGCTCCGCAACGAAGTCTTCTCGCTGTCCATCTTGAAGCTTGGACTCTCGTGACGGCTTCATCGGAGAAACGTGCGGAATAGGTCGTCGGCTTTGTGTCAAAGACGATCTACGTCGAGGTTGCACAAACTCAAGCTCCGACTTCACAAACTTGTGAAACTTGTGAAGTAAACACCCAAAACAACTTGGCAAGAGGTAGAGGGTGAAGAAATAGGAGGTGGGTTCACTTTAGATTTGGATTTCCCTCACTAAAACTCAAGTTGCCATTGGAGTAGCAAGCTTGAAGAAGAAGAAGATGATGAGCTCAAGAAAAGAATATGATAAGTCTTGTGATAAAAATAAATTTAAATCAAAATTACTTATCATAACTTGAACTAGGGTTAAGTGTAGAGAATTAACCATGGTCACTTGGATGGGTTAGGGTTAAGTATGAAGATAAGGATGGTTAGCAAAGTCAAAGCTTCATGAAGCTTCAATATAAAACAAATAAAGCCACCATTCTTATCTTAATCCATTTCAAATAAATAAATAAACAAATAAATAAATAAATGAATATGCAAAACCATAATTATCAAATTAACCATGGATTAATTCTATAAACTTAACTATATGATCAAGTATCATCAAACATGATACAAAGTAGTGCACTAAAGCATATCACATATACAATGTGCATCAAGTGAGAAAAATCCGTTTAAAGTGAACCAATACTAGTTAATGCAATGCAATATATCAAATATATAATTATGCATTAAATCATTAAATCAACATTTGATTCAATGATCCGGTCATGTCACACATAACCGACTAGAATCCAATGTATCGATTTATCGAATCAATGATTCGATAACTAGGTCATATCGAATATGACCAATCGAAACATATATCGCGAGAATGAAATGCGGTATCACATACACGCATTATTCTCGGTCCCGCACATATCTCATATGCGCTCCTATTTCGTTTCGCTTGAGCCAGGAAACCTCTGTGTAGGACTCTAAAGACTCGTCAATACGCCGGTAGCAGATGATGATCATATCAAGCACCCACAAGCCGCAAGCGGTCTGCTAAACGTAACGGCCACCCGGGTATTGAGCGATCAGAAGATCGACGAGCTAGCCCGCTCACACTCCTGCGAATCCGACCAGTAACACTTACCATACAGTCCGGTCTCTTCGTCTGATATGTCGCATATCAAGTCTAGGGGTGGTATACGTCAGACCCCAATAACCCGATAAGTCGTGCTGATGTGAGGCTCGTAACGGGTCGAGAAACTACTGGTAACACTTACCAGCAAATCTCTGATCAGCCCTGGCCAGGGACTTCCCTGTTACGGCCAATCGAGCACAGCGCAACATCAACTCCCAATACCGGGAGAGATGAAACCCCTCCTATCGCTCATTGCCTCCATGTGACTCGGGACTGTACCCAAAGACCACCGTTTTGCACGCCCTCATGGACGTGGTAAGGTGGAGATCAAAGCACAGTGGGAATCACACAAGACTCTATGACGATCTCGGGTCTACAGACTAACCTGTACAAGTGTCACCTGAGAACTGCCATCTGACGTGAGGTATAATACCATCTGGGAGTTCTCGGCGAGTCCGTCCAGTGTACTCAGTCTCCACTGAGCACCCGTATACCATCTCTGATGTCAAACACCAATGGATATGGGATCATCCATCGCCCATCACATGGGTCGAGAAGCGTATACGCTAGTCTACTCTGGTATATCGATGCCCCGTCTCGATACACCCACGACTAGGGACCTTGAAGGATGTACTTATGGACTACCATGTCCCCACTAGTATGATCTGCATCATAGTCCAGGTAGTCAAGTACAAATCCTAAGGGCTTTACCAACATGTAACTATAAGACAGTATAAAGAGACTAGTGTACATGTTAAGATAAATAGCAACCAGATAGCATACTATCATGTCGAGCAAGAAAGTCATCTCTATATATGTCCAAGCATCCAATATAATATACATAATCTGTACAATACTGGCCTCTAGGGCATACATACAACTAACAATCTCCCACTTGCACTAGGGCCAGCTGCTGTAGTATCTCATACCGAGCATCCCGAAGAGTCTCTCAAACTGTATCTGGGGAATGGCCTTCGTGAGTGGATCCGCCGTGTTGTTCTTCGTGTCAACCCTCCTGACCTCGATCTCCCGGCGATCAACTATCTCCCGGATCAGGTGATACCGCCTCAGAATATGCCTGGACCGCTGATGGGACCTGGGTTCCTTGGCCAAAGCCACCGCTCCATTGTTATCGCAATACAAAGGTATTGGACGCTCAATGGATGGAACCACTCCAAGTTCAGTAATGAACTTCTTGATCCAGACAGCTTCTTTAGCAGCATCGTTGGCAGCGATGTATTCAGCCTCCATCGTCGAGTCTGCCACGGTTTCCTGCTTGGAACTCTTCCAGCTAACCGCCCCTCCGTAAAGGGTAAATACAAAACCCGACTGCGACTTAGAGTCGTCCTTATCACTCTGGAAGCTCGAATCGGTAAAGGACTCCACTTGGAGTTCTCCGTTACCATACACCAAGAACATATCTCTAGTCCTTCGTAAGTACTTGAGAATGCTCTTCACAGCTGTCCAGTGACTCTCTCCAGGATCAGCTTGATACCTGCTCACTACACTTAGTGAGTATGCTACATCGGGTCTGGTACATATCATCGCATACATGATAGATCCTACTGCCGAAGCATAGGGTATCCCTTGCATGCGAGCTCTCTCCAAATCAGTCTTGGGAGACATCTCTTTGGAGAGAGTGACTCCAGAGATCGTGGGCATGTTCCCACGCTTGGACTCTTCCATACTAAACCTCTTTAGTATGGTGTCAATGTACCTGGATTGGGACAATCCCAAAATCCGTTTGGATCTATCTCTATAGATCCTGATTCCCAATATGCAGGAGGCATCACCAAGATCTTTCATTGAGAATATTTGTGATAAGAAGAGCTTGACCGATTGCAGCATAGGAATATCATTTCCTATCAAGAGTATGTCGTCCACGTACAATACGAGGAAGACAACCTTACTCTCTGCCACCTTCTTGTAGATACAAGGTTCATCTGGATTTTTGACGAAATCAAACTCTTTGATAACGACGTCAAAGCAGATGTTCCAACTCCGCGATGCTTGCTTTAATCCATAAATGGATTTAAGCAGCTTGCACACCTTCCCGCTGCTCCCACTGTCTACGAAGCCCTCTGGCTGAGTCATGTACACGCACTCTTCTAAATCACCATTTAGAAAGGCGGTCTTAACATCCATTTGCCAGATTTCGTAGTCATGAAAGGCAGCAATGGCAAGCATGATTCGGATGGATTTAAGCATAGCCACTGGAGAAAAGGTCTCGTCATAGTCCACACCTGGTCTTTGACGAACACCCTTTGCTACAAGTCTAGCTTTGAAAGTCTCCACTTTCCCATCTACACCAAGTTTCTTCTTGAAGATCCACTTACTCCCAATGGGTTTTACCCCTTCAGGAGCAACTTCCAAAGTCCATACTTTGTTGGTGTACATGGATTCCATCTCGGACCGCATAGCATCCAGCCATTTCAGTGAGTCCCTACTCGTGATGGCCTGCTCGAAGCTAGTTGGGTCATCATCTTCCATGATGCAATCCTCGCTCCCACCGTCCATGAGAAAACCGTAGTATCTCTCAGGTTGGAGAGGAACCCTACTAGATCGGCGGAGTGGCTGGGGTTCATCGGGAACTATGGAATCCTCTGGTTCCACCAGATCTTCTGTTGTAGCTTCTGCAGCTGGAACCTCTTCCAGTTCTACCTCATGACCACTAATTTCTTTTTCAAGAAATTCCTTTTCTAAAAAGGTGGCATGCCGAGAAACAAACACTCTTTGTTCCTCAGGGTGGTAGAAGATATACCCTTGAGAATTCTTGGGATATCCTACAAATTTGCATAGAACAGACCGTGCCTCGAGTTTGTCCGGATTTTGTCGTTTGACATAGGCTGGACAACCCCATATCTTAACATAGTTAAGACATGGTCTCTTCCCTTTCCATATCTCATATGGAGTGGTAGGCACAGATTTGGTGGGGACCATATTCAATAGATGTATGGCTGTCTCAAGCGCATACCCCCAGAAGGAAATAGGTAACTCAGCTGTGCTCATCATAGAGCGCACCATATCTAATAGGGTGCGGTTCCTCCGTTCTGATACACCGTTGTGCTGTGGTGTATATGGAGGAGTCAGCTGAGAGAGAATCCCATTCTCTTTTAGGAATTCCAGGAATTCATTGCTCAAGTATTCACCTCCTCGATCAGATCGAAGGATTTTAATACTTTTTCCGGTTTGGTTTTCGACTTCTTGTTTATATTCTCTAAATTTTTCAAAAGCTTCAGGCTTGTGTCTTATTAAGTACACATGTCCGTATCTTGAGAGATCGTCAGTGAATGTAATGAAGTACGAAGAACCATCCCTGGCATGTGTAGACATGGGACCACATACATCACTATGTATCAGTCCTAAGAGTTCGGTAACTCTTTCTCCGTGTCCCGTAAACGGAGTCTTGGTCATCTTGCCTTTGAGACATGACTGGCAAGTGTCATAAGATGAAAATTCGAAAGGTTTCAAATATCCATCTTTATGCAACTTAGCCAGTCGTGTCACATTGATGTGACCCAGTCTACAATGCCACAAGAAGGATTCGTTGAGTTCAGAACTCTTCCTTTTGTGTGTGTTTGTTATGCTCAGAACTGTTGATTGATTTAGAACATAAATGCCATTGCACAACGTGCCTGATCCAACCAACTTTTGGTCACGGAAAATGTTCATAACATTGTCCTGTAATACAAAATTATATCCCTCTTTACTTAATAAAGAAACCGATATAATGTTGCATATCAGGTTCGGCATGTAATAGCATTCGTTCAGAACCAATGTATTACCAGTTGGTAATACAAGGTGATATTCTCCGACAGTCTTAGCTGCAACAATTGCACCATTTCCAACTCTAATGTCTTTATCACCTTCTCCAAGTTCTCTACCTCTCCTTAGCCCATGTAACTGATTACATATATGGGATCCCGACCCGGTATCCAATACCCAGGACGTAGAGCAAATGGAGAAACAGTTCTCAGTAACGAACACACCCGAAGAAAATGCATCAACATGTACTTTCTTCATTCGGGTGGCATGGGAATCCTGGTATTCCCCTATATCCTGTTCATTCCTATAACTCTTATAAGAAAGAACGGAACCAACGTTCCCCAGCACAGTATAACATGCGGGTTCGGTCAATACATCCATATTGTTATCTTTATTAAGGCATGAAATGGTCGCTACCTGGAGAGAGAGAGAAGAAAACACTTTAGCGTATG
The DNA here is from genome assembly GCA_030015575.1 of Agapanthus africanus. Classification (NCBI taxonomy): domain Eukaryota; kingdom Viridiplantae; phylum Streptophyta; class Magnoliopsida; order Asparagales; family Amaryllidaceae; genus Agapanthus; species Agapanthus africanus. The sequence goes on along the minus strand of CM057349.1, from coordinate 451,985,237 downwards.
CTCGTGCAAGATCAGATTGGTTATTATCTTATCTAATCAGGATGGCTCCCACTGCTTTTTATCAAATCTTCCTCCAAACCCTAAAAGGAAAGACTAGCCGGGATTAATTACACACTACAAGTTCGCCAATCTTTCAGCCAGGCCAGTGTCGGTACTTTGAGGGAGGTCCCCCATGCTTTCGCACGAACCTAATTAATGTAAACCTCATTTTCCCAGAGGCGTAACCTCGTTAACACCTTTCTAGACACCTACTTGATCGGCTAATTGCACTGTGTAAAACTCTCCCAGGAGTAACTCTTACTCGCAGTGGGTATCGGGATCCAACTATCTCATAGAAGGTATGCAATCTCATTGCAAATTTCAACACTTGAAATTCCCGATATGCTTTTGCCCCTAGCGTGCTATGACCTTGACGAAAGCCAACAAACCACAGCCCGCTAGTCAAGTTCAACCCGTACATTTCTTGACTGAATTAAACCCACCCGCACGACCCTTGACGAAAGCCAACAAAGCCGTACGACTACCCTAATCCAGTCGCATCATATGCAGCAGATAAACAGCACATAGCTACCGCACACTACACCTTGACGAAAGCCAACAAATGTAGCACGAATACTATATGTAATTTATCTGAAATGACGGAGGGCTACGCAGGTTTTTCATAAAAACCATGAGCGTAATGAACTTGATATCGTTGTAGAATCAAATAAAGTTTTGAAATGGAGTGATTTTGAGGCTTTTCTAGTTTTGCTAAAGGAGTCACTCCCGGTGAAGAGATCTCGGTCCTTTCCTCGTCGAATGAGGTGCGGGATATATCATATATATCGCTGTGCAAAGCAAAAACGCAAAAGCAGTCAAAAGCAAACCGAGTGTGTAGCATCTGCCGGTTATTGCTAAAGGAGTCACTCCCGGTGAAGGGATCTCGGTCCTTTCCTCGTCGAATGAGGTGCGGGGTATATCATATATACCGCTATGCAAAGCAAGAACTGTAGCTACCTGTTTTATTTAAAATCTGATTCTACAACATCTTAGGTTTCTTTCCTTTCATTAATCACATTAATGAAGTCCCATCATTTAAATACCTAAACATCACAGATAGATATGACGTACACTTATGCCATCCGCATTCGCCTCGATGTCCCCTCGTGCACCGTTAGGTTAGGTAACTAACGACAGAGCAGGGCAGGGCTAGCGCGGGTGTAAAACATAAGTAACGTCTATATAATATATCATATATACTATATACTATATCCATCACAGAGTCACAACACAGATATCGCAGCAGAATAAACATATGAAATATTGGATATACTAGGACGTCCGTGTTTTCAATACGAGCCAGTATAAAACACGGATTCCACGGTCATGATGAATAGCCAATCCCACACCCCTAGACCCCTACGAGAGCGGCAAGCAACTCTGCCAATTCTAGGGTTAGGAGACCCGGACTCGACTCCTCGAGTTGGTCTCCCACTGGACCCCAGAACCCGGTTACTTGTGCTCCCCTCCTTGGGTCTATCCTAATGCGGAAAAGTAAATAATATACAAAGGGTGACAACTTCCGCTACCAGGAAGCGCCCCAAATGAAAGAATATTACATACAAGTTTTTATACATGAATGAAAATGAAAAACACTCATCTCACATAAAAAAACCCCGGCTATTCAAACACGACGATCCAATATAACATATCCAGCAACACATAACATCACATGTCATCAACGTAAGTAAGTATGCATACCCCAATTGTCGTTGACGTATAGCAACGAAACCGGCGATATGAACATACTACACTTACGGTCACAGAAAAGAAAGTGTAAAACTACAACAATTGGAATCCGCAACGGCTTTAGACATCACATGCCTAATCAGATATAAATTCCACATTTTAGTCTCATTATCGAAAACTCTTTTCAATATCATATGGGACTAAATTGCTAGATTTATAACATTCATTCAGTTATCTCATAACTACTTGTGAATTCCAATTATTGTATCACATTCCAGATAAACAGAAAATGTTAAACTTTCCGATCGAACAATCGAACACCCAAGTTTTCCCAATACAGATCAACACATGAAATAAGTCTAACAACATTCAGTTCGTACCTCAGTACCAACGGTCCAGCCGTAGAAGGGTCAAGCCAACGCCTCACATGTGGCACGCCGTACTGCCCCAAACCCGAAGGTTCAAAGGGCAGTTCAAGACGGTCACATAATCGAGTTAAGGTTTGTTGTCTTCTAGAGGGACCATCGAGTTACTTGCACTACTTAGAACGTCGTTAAACTACGGAAAAATCCAACACTTGGAAATTTCCCGACAGGGGAAAAATTGGGTATTTATATCCGGTCGAACTTTTTAACATATTCTAAAATTTATCTGGAAAGCCAAATAGACAAAATTTGATTCCCCGATCGAAACACCGAATCCCCAAAACAATTGCAGAAAATTCAACTCTTGAATCAGGATTAAAAATTCCCAGAAAACTCAGCAGAATTTATCAGGAGTTACTGTGCAAACAAAGTGGGATGACGTCACCAATTGGCCGCTGATCAGCCGCAGAAGCCATGCTTCTGCCGCTGATCCGTCGCGAAAAACACTGTTCACCAGAAACTTTTTGCACCGTAATCCTTATTTTTTCCTGCTGAATTTTTTAGCAATTTTTAATTTGGAATAATCCACTGTTTTCAAAAAAGTACAGAGAGCATATTTTGGGTTTCGGTTTTGGGTCGTTCGGACTTCAAATTCCGTCTACACTTCGCCTAAGGCTCTAGCTAGGCTCTGATACCAGTGAAAGGTTCCTAGGCACCCTAGTGGGTTCTCACAAGGCATCGAACATGCCAATTTAAAAAAAATGGTGCCGAGAAACCCTAGACAACGGATCTTAGACTAGAAGTTTAGGCGAAATATAAAGCTAGTTAACACTTAACTACTAGGATACGGAAATTACAACCTTTGTAGATCCGGATATCCACCTCCACGGCTCCGCAACGAAGTCTTCTCGCTGTCCATCTTGAAGCTTGGACTCTCGTGACGGCTTCATCGGAGAAACGTGCGGAATAGGTCGTCGGCTTTGTGTCAAAGACGATCTACGTCGAGGTTGCACAAACTCAAGCTCCGACTTCACAAACTTGTGAAACTTGTGAAGTAAACACCCAAAACAACTTGGCAAGAGGTAGAGGGTGAAGAAATAGGAGGTGGGTTCACTTTAGATTTGGATTTCTCTCACTAAAACTCAAGTTGCCATTGGAGTAGCAAGCTTGAAGAAGAAGAAGAAGATGAGCTCAAGAAAAGAATATGATAAGTCTTGTGATAAAAATAAATTTAAATCAAAAATACTTATCATAACTTGAACTAGGGTTAAGTGTAGAGAATTAACCATGGTCACTTGGATGGGTTAGGGTTAAGCATGAAGATAAGGATGGTTAGCAAAGTCAAAGCTTCATGAAGCTTCAATATAAAACAAATAAAGCCACCATTCTTATCTTAATCCATTTCAAATAAATAAATAAACAAATAAATAAATAAATGAATATGCAAAACCCTAATTATCAAATTAACCATGGATTAATTCTATAAACTTAACTATATGATCAAGTATCATCAAACATGATACAAAGTAGTGCACTAAAGCATATCACATATACAATGTGCATCAAGTGAGAAAAATCCGTTTAAAGTGAACCAATACTAGTTAATGCAATGCAATATATCAAATATATAATTATGCATTAAATCATTAAATCAACATTTGATTCAATGATCCGGTCATGTCACACATAACCGACTAGAATCCAATGTATCGATTTATCGAATCAATGATTCGATAACTAGGTCATATCGAATATGACCAATCGAAACATATATCGCGAGAATGAAATGCGGTATCACATACACGCATTATTCTCGGTCCCGCACATATCTCATATGCGCTCCTATTTCGTTTCGCTTGAGCCAGGAAACCTCTGTGTAGGACTCTAAAGACTCGTCAATACGCCGGTAGCAGATGATGATCATATCAAGCACCCACAAGCCGCAAGCGGTCTGCTAAACGTAACGGCCACCCGGGTATTGAGCGATCAGAAGATCGACGAGCTAGCCCGCTCACACTCCTGCGAATCCGACCAGTAACACTTACCATACAGTCCGGTCTCTTCGTCTGATATGTCGCATATCAAGTCTAGGGGTGGTATACGTCAGACCCCAATAACCCGATAAGTCGTGCTGATGTGAGGCTCGTAACGGGTCGAGAAACTACTGGTAACACTTACCAGCAAATCTCTGATCAGCCCTGGCCAGGGACTTCCCTGTTACGGCCAATCGAGCACAGCGCAACATCAACTCCCAATACCGGGAGAGACGAAACCCCTCCTATCGCTCATTGCCTCCATGTGACTCGGGACTGTACCCAAAGACCACCGTTTTGCACGCCCTCATGGACGTGGTAAGGTGGAGATCAAAGCACAGTGGGAATCACACAAGACTCTATGACGATCTCGGGTCTACAGACTAACCTGTACAAGTGTCACCTGAGAACTGCCATCTGACGTGAGGTATAATACCATCTGGGAGTTCTCGGCGAGTCCGTCCAGTGTACTCAGTCTCCACTGAGCACCCGTATACCATCTCTGATGTCAAACACCAATGGATATGGGATCATCCATCGCCCATCACATGGGTCGAGAAGCGTATACGCTAGTCTACTCTGGTATATCGATGCCCCGTCTCGATACACCCACGACTAGGGACCTTGAAGGATGTACTTATGGACTACCATGTCCCCACTAGTATGATCTGCATCATAGTCCAGGTAGTCAAGTACAAATCCTAAGGGCTTTACCAACATGTAACTATAAGACAGTATAAAGAGACTAGTGTACATGTTAAGATAAATAGCAACCAGATAGCATACTATCATGTCGAGCAAGAAAGTCATCTCTATATATGTCCAAGCATCCAATATAATATACATAATCTGTACAATACTGGCCTCTAGGGCATACATACAACTAACAGATGGATATTTAAATTCTTTTGAATATAAATCTTATGCGACTTGTCAGTCTTGTGTCAAAGGTAAAATGACCAAAACTCCGTTTACTGGACACGGAGAAAGAGTTACAGAACTCTTAGGCTTCATACATAGTGATGTATGCGGACCAATGTCTACACATGCTAGAGGCGGTTTTTCTTACTTCATAACTTTTACTGATGATTTCTCAAGATTCGGACATTTGTTTTTATTAAAGCATAAGTCTGATGCTTTCGAGAAATTCAAAGAGTACAAACTTGAAGTAGAAAAACAAAGAGGTTTGAGCATCAAGAAACTTCGATTAGATCGAGGTGGAGAGTATCTGAGTACAGAGTTTTCGGACTTCCTAAAAGAGAATGGGATTCTCTCTCAGCCCACTCCCCCTTACACACCACAGCACAACGGTGTGTCAGAGCGAAGGAATCGTACCCTACTAGATATGGAACGATCCATGATGAGTGATATTGAGTTACCTCTCTCTTTTTGGGGGTATGCATTGGAGACTGCAGCATAGCTGTTGAACAGGGTTCCAACCAACACCGTGTCTACCACTCCATATAAGATATGGTATGGGAAGAGACCATCTCTTAAACGAGTTAGGATTGGGGTTGTCCGGCTTTTGTCAAAAAGCATAATCCAGACAAACTCGCGACACAATCGGTTCAGTGTATATTTGTGGGATATCCAAAACATTCGTATGGATATCTTTTCTACCACAAGGAGGAACAAAGAGTGTTTATTTCTCAACATGCCACATTTTTAGAAAATGAAATTTTTTCAAATGACACTGATGGCAATGCGGTAGAACTAGAAGAAGTTCTGGAGACACAAGTTACAAATGACGACTTGGTTGAACCTGATATTGCAACAGAAACTTATGAACCTCAGCCACTCCGTAGATCTAGTAGGACTTCTCGCCCACCGGAGAGATACTACGGTTTCCTCATTGATGGTGATAGAGAAGATTGCATCATGGATGATGATGACCCTACTAGTTTTCAGCAAGCTATCATGAGTGGTGACTCTATGAAGTGGCTGGATGCCATGAGATCCGAAATGGAGTCTATGTACACCAACAAAGTATGAATTTTGGAAGTTGTACCCTTTGGGGTAAAACCCGTAGGGTGCAAATGGATATTTAAGAGAAAGATCGGTGTAGATGGGAAGGTAGAGACCTATAAGGCAAGGCTTGTGGCGAAAGGATTTCGTCAAAAACCAGGACTGGACTAGACGAAACTTTCTCTCCTGTAGCCATGCTTAAAACCATTCGGATCCTACTTGCTATTGCTACTCACTACGACTATGAAATCTGGCAGATGGACGTTAAAACTGCATTTCTAAATGGTGATTTAGAAGAGTGCGTTTATATGGATCAGCCAGAGGGCTTCGTTGATAGTGGGAGCAGTGGGAAAGCATGTAGATTACTTAAATCCATTTATGGATTAAAGCAGGCATCACGGAGTTGGAATATCTGTTTTGATGATGCGATCAAAGAGTTTAATTTCGTCAAAAATCCAGATGAGCCTTGTATTTATAAGAAGATTGTAGGGAGTACTGTCACGTTCCTTGTATTGTACGTAGATGACATTCTCCTAATAGGAAACGATGTTCCTATACTACAATCGGTCAAACTGTTCTTATCACAAAGGTTCTCCATGAAGGACCTGGGTGATGCCTCGTACATATTAGGCATTAAGATATATAGAGATAGATCTAAAAGGTTGTTGGGATTGTCCCAATCCAGGTACATTAACACCATCCTAAAAAGGTTCAGTATGGAAGATTCCAAGCGGGTTGCCTTACCCGCTTGTCATGGAATCACTCTCTCTAAGGACTTTTGCCCAAAGTCTGATGAAGAGAGAGCTCGCATGAGCATTATACCCTACGCTTCAGCCGTAGGATCTATATTGTATGCTATGTTATGTACTCACCCTGATGTAGCTTATGCACTAGGTGTAGTAAGCAGGTATCAATCCAACCCAGGGGAGAAACACTGGACAGCTGTGAAGAACATTCTTAAGTAATTGCGAAGGACTAAAGAAATGTTCTTGGTGTATGGTAACGGAGATATCCAAATGGAGACCTTTACCGATTCGAGTTTCCAGAGTGATAAGGATGATAGCAAATCTATCTCAGGGTTTGTATTTACCCTCAATGGAGGGACGGTATGTTGGAAGAGTTCCAAGCAGGATACCGCTGCAGACTCCACGATGGAAGCTGAGTATATTGCTGCAAATGATGCTGCCAAGGAAGCCATCTGGATGAGGAAGTTTATTTCGGAGCTAGGAGTAGTTCCAACCATTATTAATCTAATACCATTGTATTGTGATAATAATAGGGCTATGGCGTTGGCCAAAGAACCGAGGTCCCATCAGCGATCCAAACACATCCTGAGGCGGCGATATCATTTGATCCGGGAGATAGTTGATCGCCGCGAGATCGTGATTCGGAGAGTAGATACAAAGAATAACACCGCGGATCCACTCACCAAGGCTCTCCCACAGCCGCAGCATGAGTGAATTTTTGAGATGGTGGGTATGAGATATGCTAATAATTGGCCTTAGTGCAAGTGGGAGATTGTTGGATATATGTATGCCGTAGAGGCCATTATTTGATAGTGGATGTATATATATATATATATATATATATATATATATATATATATATATATATTCAGAGGAATTTCTTGCTCGACATGATAGTATGATATCTGGTTACTCTTTATCTTAACATGTTCACTTGATTCTGTATATTGTTCATTTGTTACATGTTGATAAAGCCCTTAAGATATTTGCTTGACGACTGTGATTATGATGCAGATCATACTAGTGAGACATATGTTGTTTATGAGCATATCCTTAAATGTTCCTAGTCATGGGTGTATCGATACGGTGCATCGATATTCCAGAGTAGACTAGCGTATACGTTTCTTGACCCATTTGATGAGCGATGGATGATCCCATATCCATTGGTGTTTGACATCAAAGATTGTATACGGGTGCTCAGTGGAGACTGGGTACATTGAACGGACACGCCGAGAACTCTTATATGGTATTATATCTATCGTCAGATAGCATTTCTCAGGTGACACTTGTACATGTTAGTATGTAGACCCGAGATCATCATAGAGTCTTGTGTGTTCTCCCACTGTACTTTGATTTCCACCCTACCACGGCTCTACTGAGTCATGCAAGCAGGTGGCTTTTGGGTACAGTCTCGAGACACATGGAGGCAATGAGCGATAGGAGGGGTTTCGTCTTTCCCGGTATTGGGGGTAGATGTTGCGCTGTGCTTGATTGGCTATAACTGGAAGTCTCTGGCCAGGGATGATGAGATTTACTGATAAGTGTTATCAGTACTTTCTCGATCTGTTATAGGCCATACATCGGCATGACTTATTTAGTTATTGGGGTCGATGATACCATCCCTAGACTCAATATGCAGCATATCCGACGAAGAGATCGTACTGTACGGTAAGTGTTACTGGTTGGCTCTACGGGAGTTTTGACAGGTTCACTTGTTGTTCTTCTATTCGTTCAATACCTGGGAGAAGTTACGTGCAGCTAGTACCGCTAACGGTTTGTAGGTATGTGATATGATCACCACCTACTGCTAGCGTATTGACGAGTCTTAGAGTTCCACAAAGGGGTTTCCAAGCTTAGGCAAAAAGATGTGGGGCACATATGGGGATATGTGCAGGTGCTTGATTAAATACGAGTATATGATACCGTATCTTAATATGACATTTTTTATTGGTCGGGTCGTATGTGGTATGACCGGATTATTAAATCAGGTGTTGATTTAATATCATGTGACCATTAGCTCATTTATTAAATCCTTTCTTTATTTGTATGCATGTATGTAAGATGTTTATATTGATATGTATGCACACATGCATGCATACATATGTCATGGTTGATGATACATTGGATATGGTTATGCAAGGCTCACATGGAAACTATTATGATATTTTTTTTATTTATTGAGTTAAAGGAAATTAGAAATTAATCCATGGTTGGTTTTTTCCTTCTACACACTTCTTAAAATATCTAAGTAACCATGGTTTCATTTCTAATCCTCCACGAACTCAATTACTAAAAATATCTAGATATTTTCATCGTTAGGTTATTAGTGAGGGTGACTCACTCTCTCTTTTATTATTCTTGTGTTCATCTCTCTTGAGCTCTAGCTAAACCATTTTCCATCTCCTTCTTCCTCCAAGCTCTCTACCATATTCTAGTGAGTGAAGAAAAAGAAAAAGAAAGGTTTTTTTGTAAGCTTATTATCCACTTCACCAATCTATATTATTCTAGCCCACTAGTGTAGGTTGTTTGCCTCACTTCTACTTAGGTCAAGTGAAGTAAGGAGCTTGAGCAAAGGAACTCCGTGGTAGATCATCGTGGACTGCGAAGGCCTCAAGTGGACCCGTTCAAGTTTCGAGTAGAACCAAGGAGTCAAGGAGGAGAGGTCTACAAAGGTTGTATTTCTTTTGAGAACCAAGGACCCGTTCTCAAAAATGAAACTACAAAAATTTTGAGAAAAAGTTTGTGTTACTATAAACTTGCAAACATTATAACCGTATTCTTTTGCATTACACAGTGGTATTCGGTTAGGAATATGCTGCACCTCATTCGATGAGGCAAGAGCCATGATCCCTTCATAGGGAATCCACACTTAAGCAAAAGTTTACATAACTATATATTTTAAAACTACTCGGTTCTATCGATGATATCATGTTCATTATGTTAATGGTTTTCTTCAAAACCAGCCGTATCCTTCTGTCATTTTAGGAAGTAGACTACTTAGTATTCGTGCTGCATTTGTTGGCCTCCGTCAAGGCATGGTGTACGATAGCTAAGTGATGTCTTCCTTCTTGCATGTGATGCGATTAGCCAGGGCAGTCGCACAGATTTGTTAGCCTCCGTCAAGGGCTTGTGCGGGTGGGTTCGAGTTATTCACGAAATGACGGGTAGAACTTGACTAGCGGCCTATGGTTTGTTGGCCTCCATCAAAGTCATAGGTCGCTAGGGGTAAAAACCAAATCGGGAGTTTCAAGTGTTGAAATTTGCAATATGATTACATACCTTCTATTGAGTAGGGTGACTTGTTGGCCCCATCAAAGTTACCACGCCATGATAGTTTGGATCCCGATTCCTATTGTGAGTAATAGTTACTCTTAGGAGATTTTCATATAATCTCGGCTAATTCTCCTTTTAGGGTTTGATGGAGGATTTGACATAACAGTAGGAGCCATCCTGATTAAATAAATAAACCAATCTAATCTATGTTAAAGTGCACGATGAGTGTTTCTTTTCTCTCTCTCTCTGGAAGTGACCCATGGACTTACCTTAAACTAAGACTCGTTAACCATATTAACCGACCTTTTATAAATATTAGTTTTGGAATTTCTGGATTTCCCTAATTCACGACAAACTTGCATATGTCTTTTACCCTCCTACTTTCTCTTTGTTTCTTCCAGAACCCTCTGTATCAGATACAGAGATTCATATTCCATGGAACGACCATCTCGTATAGTTAGATATGAACTCGAAGAAATTGTTTCAGTCGGAAGATGGCCACTAGTTCTGGAAGAAGTGAACTGTTCATTTGTCTCTCCCCTCCACCTTATCTTAAGTTCGAGAGCTTCTTATATGTAAGGAGAGTATACCGGTTATATTTATTGGATAGTCTTCTTCCAATCCCGAAGCTGGTGCTAAACGAAGGGAAAGAAGAAAACCAACTAGCTTAAGTTAGGTATACAGAAGGTAAGATAGAAAGACATCAATAAGGGTAAAGTGAGGGAAAAGAAATTGCAATAACTGGCATGAGCCTGGGCAATGAAAGAGGCAATACTATGAATACCCGACCACCCCCTGAAACATTTTAATGTTTTGGATTTCCTGTGTGTCTGTGTTTTGGAAAACTGTTTCTTAATAAACTTTAATTCCTGGGTATATAGATATCGGATTAGAATACCACATCTGTAGGGTGTTATAGATGCTGAGAAAGAGCAGAGAATTGAGAATGGTTGATTTTATCCTCAAAGTCGGTTTTCGGATCAATTGTTGCTATTGAGGAAAATCACCAGGTTTTACCTAAACAACAAACTTTTGGTTTCTTTTAACCAAAAGACTGCTTTTCAATCAATAACACATGGAAATTGAGTCAGTGAACTCTAAGGACTTATACATACAGATGTATACTATCCGATATTCATATGGATAAGGGGATGGTACTAGATATTCCGTATTGAGAATGTGATTCTCTCAGATTGCTCATCCGTGGGTGCGTTCCATGATGAGTAATGTTATATCGCCTTTTTCCATTAAGGGGATGCATTGGAAAAAGATGCATATCAATTGATATTGGTTCCACCTAAATAAGTGCCTCTGATTCTATATGTGATATAGAATGGTTATCATCTTAAGATTGTTAAGATGTTGAGTTATCTGGTTTGTGCTTAAAAACATTTTCCGAAAAAACTCGAGGCATGTTTCGGCAATAGCAGTTTCTGGGTTATCTTAAGCTTTCGCAAGGGATAGCTTCTACCATTTTTAAGATCAAAAATGTTTTGTTCTTGATTCGCCGCCTCCTTGGTAAAGGAATTTCTTGCAAAAGAAATTAGTGGGAGTATGGTAGAATTGGAAATGATTCCAGAACAGCAAATGGTTACTGAAAATTTAGTAGAATCTGAAAATTCAATTGACCCTGACAGACCATAGGTACTCTGCAGATTTATTTGGCGACCTCAGTCACCCGAGAGATACTTCGGTTTTTCTCATATACGGTGACGAGGAAGCTTGCATCATGTACTGATGACCTTATTAGTTATCAACAGGCCATAGAATGTGGTTACTTCTGACTGATGGCTGGATTCCAAGTTATCTAAGTTAGACTCCATGCACTACAACAAATTGTGAACTTTGTTGTGTGCTCCTGAAAGAAGTAAAACCCATAAGGACTAAGCAGATCTTTCGAGATCAGTACAAATGGAAATGTATTAATATAATAAGGCTAGACTTATAGTAAACTGTATTCATCAAATACCCAATGTGGATTGTGATGATACTGTTAATTCAGTGTCTGTGCTGAAGTCTATACGGATAAAACGTGCCACTTTTATCTTTCATGACTATGATATCTGCCATATGGATGACTATAGCATCTTTCTAAATTGGATGTAGAAGTGTACATGTATATGACTCTGGCAGAGAGTTGTCTTAGTCGGTGGGAGCAGCGGAAAGTGTGCAAGTTGCTTAAGTCTAGTTTTAGACTAAATCAGGCATAGCGGAGATGGATCATCTGTTTTGATGTTGCAGTCAAAGTGTTCGACTTCATCAAAATTAGATATGAACCTGGTATTTATAAGAAAATAGTAGGGTGGAATTTCAAAGAACTCATATTGGACATGAATGGCATTCTTCTGATAGGAAGTGACGTTGCTATACTACAATCGGTTAAAATATGGTTGTCACGAATGCTTCTCCATATAGGATTTCAACTATTAATCTGGGGACTAGGTCTATACAGATAGATCTAGATAGGCTTTGGGATCGTCCTAAGTCAGGTATAATGACACCATTCTAAAGGGTTTAGAATGGAAGACTCCTAACGTGGTAGTGTACCCGCAAGTAGTGGAGTCACACTCTCCAAAAAGATGTCTTCAGGACTAATTAGGAGAGGGACTCGCGTGAATGACTTTCTACTTTCTTCGGCGGTTGGGTCAGTCATGCAATGTCATGTACCAGACTAGATAATATTTTTGCACATGGCGTAGTAAGCTGATATTAGTCCGATCCTGGAGAAACACAGGGAAGCAGTGAAGAACACATGAGATGTTCTTTGTGTATGGTAATGGCAGCCTCTTTCGGAAGGCGGTTACTGATTCTAGCTTTCAATGTGATATGGATAACAGAATATCTGTCGCGAGTTATTAGTCTACCCTCTTCAGAAGAGCAGTATATTGGAATGATTTCCAAATAAGATACTAAGATAGTCAAGGCTCTAGATGCTAATTATGACTCAGCAAAGAATACATCCTAACTATTTGTTTGGATAAAAACGTTCATTTATGAACACGGTCCCATCATCTATCTAAATAAAGTTCTAAGGATAGTATTGCTCATTTTGGGAGATAGTTGATCTCCGCAAAGTTGAGATTCAGAGAGATACAATTAGAAACATTGTAGCGGATCCACTCATTGAGGCTATTTATTGAACACAGTTTGCGAAATTGTTAGTACAGAAGTTGGGTATGCAGTAACATATGAGATGTGTGTATGTGATACAACAATAATTGGCCTTAAGTGCAAGTGGGAAATTGTTGGATATAGGTGTCCTAAAGGCAATTATGGTAATTGTAGGAATGCAATTACTGAATTCAAGAGAACCTATACAAAGAATAATCTTACTCGTAATGATAGTATGTTGTCCGGTTTGTTTTTATCTGTCATGTGTATACATTTTACTCATTATTATATATCGCTAATACATGAGATAAAGCCCATATGATATTTACTTGACTACTATGATTATGATAGGGATCATACTAGTGGGGCCTGACAGTCAATAAGCACATCCTTAAAAGTCCTTAGTTGTAGGAGTATCGAGACTGTGCATCGGTACTCTAGTTTAGACTAGTGTATACGTTTCACGACCCTATACGGAGCGATGGCCGATCCTATAGTCATTGGTGTTTAACACCAACGATTGTATACATGTACTCATTGGATGAGTTACACTAGACGGACTCACCAAGAAATCCTAGTTGGTATTATACCAATGTCAGATAGCAGTTCTCTGATGACATGAGTATAAGATAGTCCCTAGACCTCAGATTGCCATAGTGTCGTGTGTGTGTTCCCAGTGTGCATTGATTACTACCCTACCACGGCTCTACTAAGTCATGCAAACAGGTTTTAGTTGGGTACAGTCCCAAAGCACATGGAGCTGGTGAGCAGTCGAGGGAATTCGTCACTCCCGATATAGGGAGTCAATATTGCGCAGTGCAGGACACAACTATAATTAGAAATCCGTGGCCACAACAGTGGATATAAACTGGTAAGTGTTACCAATTGTATCTCTTTGGTTAAAAGTCATCTGTCAGAATGACTTATCAGGGTATTGGAAGTCTGACAAATTCCACCTTCCAGACCCGGTATACGATACTCTTTGACGAAGAGACTGTACTGTACGGTGACCGTCACTTATATATTTTGTCGGGTCCGGATTAGTTCATCGACCTGCCTTTATCTTAATCATACCTGAGTAGCCGTTACGTACAGTTAGGGTCACTAACGAGCTTATGGGTTAACTCGAGAGAGGGTTGAATCTGAAAGTGTTTCAGATTCAATTGAATGTGATCCTGTATAATCTACTGCCAGTGTATTGACAGGTCTTTAGAGTCCAGCAATGAAAGTGCATGCCCGGGAAAAATGTGATGTGACGTGTGTATAGGGATACATGCATGAGTTCAATTAAATATGTATATTGGATATACGTATTTAATCGGACTACTGATATACTGGCTGGTTTAAAAGCCGGAATATCAAGTCAAGTGTTGACTTGATAACCATATTTATGATGTGGTTTCTAGTATTGTGTATTTGATACACATTCTCTCTTCGGCACTCATTTAGGTACTAGATACCGGTGGAATATTATGTATATGATACACGATATATATACGTATATGATACATATACACTATCTCTTTACATATATATGATATGTAATATATGAATATGGTTACATATATTATCCTCTCTCTCTCTCTTTCTTTATATATATATATATATATATATATATATGACATGAGATGACATAAAGATAGACATATGTTTTGTGGTTGACACATGTTTAAAGAGAGAGAAAGGGGTATGATAAAGAGATTGCCATCACATTTTCAAAGAGAACTAATTCATTTTTGAAAAAAATACGAGAGCTCATCTTCTTCCTCCAGCTCAAAGTTGAGCTTGCCTCTTCAAATGGCAACTCATGCTATAGGCACTAGATCAAGAAAGTATAGAGTACCCATTTATCACATCGCCTTCCTCTACACGTAGCATGTCCCTAGAGGGAGTTCCTCCGCTCGATGACGGAGATAGAGTTTAGGAAGCCCACTTTCAACGCGGATCATTTATGGCGAGGTGGTTGGTGTTCCTACTAATCCGGCAGCTTACGGAGTATAGACAGGATCTTTTGGGAATATCCGGAAACGCTACAAAGATTGTAGCACCTTCTATAACCTTTACTATGCTCTTTTTGTATGCTAGGTTTTAGTGTTTGGACGAATAATTGGTTGTGCGGTCGATTGTGCTCGTAGGAATTTTTTTTTTATCCATATTATTCACTTCCGCATACCTTACTAGTGAGCACGCCCATCCCTAAATCTACCACTACCATGGCCTGCGAAGAACAAGCTATGACCTTTACCCATAGCACCTTAGCCGAACTTCCCAGAAACTGAAGCACCAGAACAAACCCGCTTCGGTTCTGAGGCGGCTCCAATCTCAGCGTGACGTTCTTCCATCAGTGTGGCCGCATCCATTGCTTTTGAATAAGTACCAAAATGTTGGGCACTAACAGAGAAAAATTGCTGTGCAACTACAGGTCTCTGGGTCCGAATAGTCTCAGCTAATAACCTCATCAAACGATGCAAATCCTGAATGCTCGCCTACAAAAAAGAAATCCTATCGGATGAATGAAGATCAACATGTTCCTGCATCACTGGAGTACTGTCCTAGTCAGTCCTCATCTCAGACGAGCCTGCCCTTACCTCATCTCTAGCCGTAACCCTCTCGGATTGCGCAGACTTTGGCAGTACGGTGACTGGACCAAGAAACAAACAAAGGTCGATTTCCGAATCTCAACGAAATGGCAATGCAATGCTACCAAATCGAAAGAGAAGAAAAGAGAATCACAGAAGAATTTGAAGATACATCATAAGGTTACTTAAGCGGAATATCGTATCGTAAATATTCAGCGAAACATACGTACGCTACATAACTCTACTTAAACCACCAACTCCATCATACCAAGGACAACATACGTATCGAAAGTTCGGGTCTAAGATCCCAAAAGTCGAGTCTATGTTTCGCAAGGTTAAGCCTAGGTTTCTAAAGATCATTATCTAAACTCCGCATGGTTAAACCTAGATTCAACAAAGATAAAACCTAATGCTCTGATACCAACTTTGTTATGGCCCGAAAAGGCACGTGACCGGCACAAGGATCACGTGAAGTCCAGTGAACCCCACCGTAACTCAAGCAAACCTAAGCCAGGATCAAAACCTATAAATTGAAAGTAATAGAGGTGAAGTTTTAAGAAAAGATTTATAACATGTAGTAAAACTTGTTTTGAAGACTTATAGTAAAAACAAAAGAAGTAATTTTTGTTTGAAAACATTTGTTGTTTAAAAATCTGGCAACGCATCCTTTGTAAATTTTGAATAAATTCTAATACAATGATAAAATATAAAAGTATCCCCACACGGGAGCTAACTCGACGCCCACACGGTGGAAACGCAATCCACAGAAAACATATGATGCCTAAAGGCGAAGAACAAAAAGCAGAAAGCAATAAACACTATATATAAATAAGTCAAGCCAACTCATACGAGTTCGGCACCCAAATATACACAACATCTAAGTCTTGTCTCTAAGTCAAGGAATATACAAGTGGTAGATGGAGTAACAACTAAATACAAAGATAAGTACAAAAAGAGACGGTTACGATACACTTCATAACCCATCTAGCAAAATTGATCATGCCCCAAAGGAAAGAAAATATGCCAACGAAGCATCTACTGATCCAAACGGTCGGTACTGCAAGAAGCTATGGCACAATGGGGGTGATTTTCCAACTCGTGAGTAGAAAAATATCACAAGGTATAAATCATATGCATAGACGAATCACCGACTAAATATAAAGTACAAGGTTAACATAATATTTGAGAACATGTATGTATCATAAATAAATGTAAGCGCATCATAAAAGGATCGCACACAATAGAATAACATCATCAATAAAACCATCATCAAATTCTTTTTCAATCATCGACACTCGAAATCTCATTCTCATAAGGTGTTGTCTCTCAGACCAGCCATCATTCTTGTCTCATTATAAAACTCCAGTCGGTATCCTCCGGATATCCGCCGTGTTCCACCATGTATCGGTTTCTCCTCCTACCTCGATATCAGATAAATCCATAACCAGCCTGATAGCTTATGGATTTTCATTATCCATTCTTACCTTGATTTGATGATAGTTTAAATATGAATAGTCGTTTAGTGCCACATGCTTTATCTTGTTTTCATTATCGACATTAAACTTTTATACACTTATTGTTTAGCTTGCATATCCTATATCTTGTGTAATATCTCATACTTTATTTGTGCTATAGATCTTGATATTGAAATATTATTCTTATTCATTATTTTGGTAATTTACAATATGAATATGTATATACAAGTGATCTATATCTTGCTTCTCATATACCATATATATATATATTTAGTATATTAATATCTCATGTTTTGAGTTTGAGTTATATCTTGATATTGATATACTATTCATGATTGTGATATCAAAACAATCAATGTTCATATATTTGTATTTATTAACTTGCTTGTATTTCATAACACTGTATATGATATGCTTGGTCGTGTTGAGATTGATTTTTCAGGATATCGAATATCTTACGGCACATGCGTTTAAAAGGAGGATGGAGGAAAATTGAGCTTAAATGGAATATCTAATGGAGAATGGAGGATAATAATGAGGGCTTCTCAATTTTACAAATTCAAGCTATGAAGAGCTATAGAAGCCGAAGTCCGAGATTGAAGCGTCAAAAGTCAAAGTTTAAGGTTTGTGCATGCGTATATCGACTTCAAGGCGTTCGTGGGTACGCGTTCGAGTTTGAAGTGTCAAGTATCAAAGCGAATTGAAGATCAATAGACCAACACAAAGTTCAAGCCAAGTGGAACGCTTAGATTCAAGAGCTAGAGACGACAAGGATTCAAAAATTTGAAGATTTGCGAAACCAACACAGGAAACCTTGCAAGTACTTTATAAATCATGGTTATATAATTTAGAAATCTTGAAAACTCATACACGATTGCACAAAAGTTTTTCAAATATAGACGTTCCCGCCTAAAATTAGGCCATTCATAGTAAGGCAAAGCGCAACATACCAGCAGAAAAGCACAAAAGAGCCCCAAAGTATCAAGTGGCCTCAATATGTTCAAGAGAATATAAAGCAGTTTTTTCCAAACTATGTTTTGCCATACTTCCAAATAAGAATCAGGAAGATTATGATGGCATCAAAAGCTTCTTGGAAAGTGCTTCGATTCGATATATAATGGGCCTCGTAACTCCTCCGGAATCAAAAGTTACAAGATAACGTGTGATACAAGTGTAGCTAAGCAAAGCTCTTTCACAAGAGGGGGTGTATTTTAGTCCCGCATTGGCCACACCAAAGAATTGAGAAGTGTTTATATGACACTTCAATCTTTTATTACATTAAAACCAATGAAAGACGATATGGTAAAACCACACACGCGCCGCCGCCGTCGTGCCGAGGGAGCCGCGTGTGCCTATGCCGCTCCGATTCCAGTTCACATAGTCTCGGGCATTCTTTTTGCAGAAAATTAATAAAAAATATTTTGTTAAAATGTTTTAAGTGCTAAGTGCACACCTATTAATGAAACATTTAAAGTGCTAAGTGTGCACCTATTAACACATCTAAATCAACATGTGCACACTCGATATGTGCAAACGCACATGCACACCTTGTAATGAATCAACAGGTGCGCTAACGATACGTGCACACTATAGCAGATGCTTCAACTGCACACCTATTAATCAACAAGTGCGCTAATGAATCAACAGGTGCACACCGATACGTGCAATGCACATGCGCATAATCTTAAATTGTGTATCCGCCCAAACAAATCAGATGCTTCTAAACGAAGAGGCAAAATCTTCTTCGTTAAAACGAATTTAACAAATCAAACTAAATTGATTTGGGATCAAAGATCCAATGGTGTGCATGTCACCCTTATTGATATAAATAAATTAAATTTCTTTAAATCAATCTAAAATCAGATTGAGACCAAAATAAATCAAAAAAACCTAATTTCTTTTCTCCTGAAAATAGGAGCCTCATATGAAAAAATCTAAGGCTGGAACTCCCCCATAAGCTTGAAAAAATCTCAAGTCTTCTTCGTCTTCTTCCTCAGTAAACAAGTGCGCAAGGTAGAGATAAAAGAGAAAAAACTTCTCTTTTCCTCCATTAAAAAGCTTTTGCTTTTATACAGAAACCTTTGCTTTTTTTTTTCTGAATCCATTGATTCACCGTAAAAGATCAAATGATCTTAAAGCTCGGTTTTCGTTCATAGTGTATATATTTTTGCGAGAGATCGATCCCAAGATCTAAGAAAACAATATGCGCATCATAAAACGCATATACATGGTCTGAAAACAGATAAAAATCGAATATTTTGCTTCTTGGAAAAGACAAGAAGAAGAAAAGAACATAAAACAGAAACCATTGCTTCTCTGTGAAAGCTTTTGCTTTCTGATCGGAATAAGTGCGCACCTAAACTAGTGCGCACTTAATAAAAAAATTGCCGCCTTGGAGACTTGCGCATCACGTGATATGCACATGTGCGCATTTGTTGGATACTGCCTATAAAGGCATGCGCGTCACGTGATATGCACGCACACACACTTGTTGCCCATGAATGTGTGAGCGTCACGTGATATACATGTTGACTTTTTGCATGCGCACACATATACATGCACTTATGATTTTGAACTGATAACAAGTGCGAGCCACGTGATATGTACATGCACTGTCCTCGATCGCAAGCGGGTGCGTAACCCACATGATATACATGTGCGCACTCTCATCAAAGATGTTATATGTACATGCTCACTTGGACAGCAAGCCTTCGCTTGATTACTTAGTTAAAATAAACTAAGTATTGAAGCTTTTTCTTCTCATACATGATCCATTGATCAACATATTAATGATATCCAAATTGATCTCAGTCTCATATATGGCTAATGATCGTTCATCTATATTGATCTTAGTCTCATATACGACTAATGATCTTTCAACGATCTTTCATCGTTCATTCTGACATGATCTTAGTCTCATATACGACTAATGATCATTCATTCTGATATGATCTTTGTCTCTCATATTCAGGATTTGGTTCAAGAGTACATCTTTCCACATCTCTGATATACGTCGTTATAATTCCTCAACGTCTTTAGAGAGGTGGCGGGTCCCAAAGACCAACAACTCCTTCTTCGTCCCAATCTGAAGAAAGATATGAACTTTCATCAAGATAGGGAATGCCTAACCCTCATGTTGATGCACTTCCATATTGATATGCATACCCCCACATTGATACGCATCTCATATAGATGCGCATTTCATATTGAGCCCTAGCTTTATACATATATGCATATGTATATCTTTGATGGAAACATAAATGCCTTCAAATTAGACCGCACCCCAATATTGGGCGCATCCCATGATACCACCGTTCACTTCGCCACATAAAATATACGTGTGCGTGCAAGATGAAAATGGGCCGAAATGTCCTTAAACTAATATTTCGTCCCAAACAGGGAATGTTAGACCGAAACGTCTCTAAACTAATAATTCATCCCGAACACGGGAATGTTGGACCAAAATGTCCCTAAAC
Source organism: Agapanthus africanus (assembly GCA_030015575.1). Lineage (NCBI taxonomy): Eukaryota > Viridiplantae > Streptophyta > Magnoliopsida > Asparagales > Amaryllidaceae > Agapanthus > Agapanthus africanus. The sequence goes on along the minus strand of CM057349.1, from coordinate 451,964,486 downwards.
TAATGTTGGACCACGACGTCCTTTAACTAATATATGTTTGGCCTTACGGCTGGTCTCCATATTGACCCCTGTATACAATCTACGGGAACAAACAAGTCATATTCTATCCATGTCTCCCATGGACCGCGAAGTCCTTAAACTAATATGTTTTGCCCTACGGACTGTTTCCATATCGACTACCGTACACTATCTATGGGATATTCATATATGATCTAATGATCAGTTGGACCCATATTCTCATTATTCCTAATTCGATCTTAGTCTCATATATGACTAACGATCCTTATATCAAACCTAAATATCCCGTGAACTGATGGATCTTTTTTATATAAGATTTGCGTCCTAAGTTCAAAACCCTAAATCTAATATACGGATTTGAACTAATCCGCGCCTTACGGGCGATGATATATATTAGTTTTCGTATACAATTCAAGGGCAACCCCATATAAACAAACACAACAAGCAACAAAGTGATGCACATGGAGCAAGTGAAAGTTGTTATCGCAATGCGATAGCGTAATTAACTGCAAAGGCTTACGTCTGCAGGGAAGAGCGTCCCCATAATAAAAAAAACCTCACAAATGAGGGAGAATCTAATAAGTCACGCTATATTGATCGCATCTATCCAAACCTCCGATCTATGGTGCCATAAATCAACTTGGTATCTTTGAAAAGGTATATGGATATGTTCATATATCATCTGCCCCTAAATTTAGGCTAGATGTCTCCGCGTCTCAGTCCAGTCTTCGGCGGTAAACAATCGGGTTTTTGAGTTTAAATTTTTCGTATTCATTCAAAACCCAAACTGCTCCTTTTTTGCTTAGCCAGACGTCTGCCTCATTGAAGTTCAGACGTCTGTGCACTGTTGTTTTTTCTGATATCTGGAAATATCAGAAACCCAAAGAGCCAACAGACATCTGAAGTTCAATTTGATAGACGTCTGAAGAAGGTTTTGAAAATAAATATTTTATACCTTCAGACGTTTGTCATTTGTATTTCAGACGTCTATGCTAAAGTCTCTGGTTGAAAATAGTTTTAACTTTAGACGTCTGAAGATCATTGTGACAGACGTGTGAGGAAGATTTTTTTTGAACATATAACCGTTGGGATTTATTTTTTTAAAGCTTCAGACGTCTGTCCGATTGTTCTTCAGACGTCTGTCGACACCGAAAAATACCCGATTTGACTTAGAACGGCAAGTTTTCTTAGTTGCATATATATATGTTTTGTCTATGGTTTCTTGGCCTCAATCACTTGATAATTTCAATGGCTATTTTCCCAAGTGATCAAGAGAAAAAAAATCCCACATCTTGTGAGAGTTTAAAATAGTTTTTGATTTGCTTATCCAATCTCACATAAACACACACTAAAGAGCTTTTATTTTCTATCCATCCTCTTGAGTATATAGTGCTTCAATTGTAAAACTCTTTTAAGAGTAATTGTTCTTATTGTAACCCTCTTCTTCTTTTGTGTGAGAACTCTAGACTGCTAGAGTGTCTTTGTAAGAGAGATGAATGAGAGAAGTTTTTCTTTTTTTATGCGAGAATTCTTGAGTGCAAGTGTGCTTTTGTAAGGGAGAGAAGCTTGTAAGAGAGAAGAGTCACTCGTGTGTCGAGTGACATGTTTGTTGTGGGTACGCAACATGATAGTCTCGATGTAGACGTGTTTAGTGGAACAGGCTCGTGCGTCTAAAGAAAGTGAACTAGGGGATCTCCCGAACCACTATAAAAACCTTGCGTGTTTGCGTTTGCAATTTCTCTCTCTCTCGCTATTACTTACTATTTAGATTTGTGGATAATTTCTTACAAGTAGTCTTTATTTTGATAGCGTAGAAAATGCATGCTTTATGCTCTATATGCTCATTGCTCTTGCTTGATTGCTATTTGTCACTTGCTTGTTATATGATATAGTTTCACAATTGCTATTTGTGCTTGGCTCGTATCTCTATTTGCTTATATTTTGACTAAATTTGCAATTGTGGTCTGTTTAGCAAGAGTTGATATTATAGATTATTTTTTTATTTGGGTATATTGGTAGTATATTCCTATTCCCTCCCCCCCTCTAGGAATAATTTCAGTTGGTACCAGAGCTTGGTGCTCTCTTGTAGGCTTAAAATTCTAGAGTAATTCCTATGGTATTATCTTTACCATCTTTTTCTTATTGTGATGAACCATCTATTCATAACCCTCCATATTTTGATAGATCAAAATTTGATTTTTGGAAAATTATGATGCAATACTTTTTAGAATCCCTTGATAGGAATATGTGGTTAATTGTTGATCATGAGTATTATATTCCTACTATTGTTAAATCTAAATGGAGTACTTATGAAAAAGATTTTTTTTTTTGAATATTAAAGCTATTAAAATTCTTTATTGTGCATTAAATATGATGTTCTTACTAATGTCTCTTCTTGCAAGACGGCACATGACTTGTGGTGCTCCTTGAAAAATATCTATGGAGATTAAGCCGTTTGCAATAAAGAAGAGAATGCCAAGCGAACGACTCAAATAGCAACTTTGGATGCATCTGAACTAAAAACGAATCAAAAAAGACAATCCAACTCTATGGAGTCGGATAAGGGGTATCTTGTTTTTAGGGTTGCAAGTAATCCATCTTTTGATTAGTGTATATTTACACATGATCAATTACTAGTTGCTTTCAATACTATTCATCGTAATTTCAATTTGATGATTTCTAGAAATGATTTGTTAGATGAGCAAAATTCTTCTCTCATTGATGAGAAAAATGATTTGATTTCGTTTTACGATTCTTTTGAGACTTTGAAAAAAACCTGATTATCAAATGTAGCACTTTAATTTCCACTCATGATTATCAAACCGCTTTAATTGATAGATTAGAAATTGAAAAGAATAAGCTACTTTCAAAACTTGATTTACAACGTGTTTCTATTGATTCTTTGAAAGTAGAAAATAAAATTTTGGTTTTATCTTGCAATGCCTTGAGAAAGGAAAACAATGATATGATTTCTAGTTTTAAATGTGAGATTGATTTATTGAAATCTTCTCTTGATTCTCATGATGCATTGGCTTGTGATTTTACGTCTCTTAGAAAGGAAAATGAGAACTTGCCTTTAACTTGCGAAATTTTGAGAAAAGAAAATGTTGATACGATTTCAAATTTTAGGATCGAGATTGATCTTTTGAAATTGTCTATTTTATCTTAGGAATCTCTAGTTTTCGAAAAAGATTCTCTCAAGAAAGAAAATGAGATTTTGAGTGATTCCCTTACTAAGTTTTCAAATATTGATTCTTTATCTAGCAAGAAAAAAGTTTTAAATCGAAGAGGCGGAAAAAACACTTTGAAAATCTAAAAACCCTCTTCGTCTAGATTTGTCAAGCATGCTTCTTATCACACTAAATCTCATGCATATCTTTATAGATTTAATTCAAGGCAAACTTTTAAAAAGCATGCGCTTCATAAACTTGCTTCATCTCATGCCTTAGTTGACATTTCTAGATCCATGCACACACACTCATACTTGCAACTTTTGTGGTGCACATTGACACTTGGAACATTCTTGTTCTTTAAAGAGAAATATTCCGTCTTGTGCCAATATGATATGGGTTTCCAAGGCTAACCCATATGGATCTAAGAAAACTTGGATACCGAAATCCCCCTCCATATCTTATTTTAAAGGTATGGACACTTCGACAACTTGAAAGATTCAGGATCGTGATGAGCAAGAGAAACTCAATGGAATTTTTTGCTTAGCTTACCGCTTTGTGGGGTACCGTATTTCGTTGCTATATTTTTTTTAAAATATCGCCTATTCTTCTATGCTTAATATTGATATTTTAAATGAGTATATTTTGTTAATATACCCCTTGTAATGCATATTTACGTATCTTTGTTTATATCTATTTTGTGTCTGTTCATGTATGAGATGCGATTAATAGGATATTTCAATTGGTATTTACAATTGGTATCATTTATTTGCTCATATGTGATTTCTTATGCTTATTTGCTTTAAACTTAGAATTATTTAAACTTGAGCACAATATGATTTGAAAACTAAATTTAGATTTGCATACCCTTTAGTTTTCTTTCCATAACCACTCTCACTTGCTTAAATGTGTCTTTAATCTTTTAAGTGGGAGTTTGTATCCATGTAGTTTTAAATTGTTTAAATCTTTTTCAATGGATACATTTGGCACATGTGTTTTAAATTTGAACCAATTTTCAATTGATATCCTTTGTTGTGTCTTGGTTTGATGTGTGTTTATGCGTAAACTTACCTATTTTTTGCACACAAACTTCTTGCATGAGTGGAATTATTCATTGGTATTAAATTTTTAGCTCATCTTGCCAAATGGTTTCTGCAACCCTTTTAGCAGATCCACTTGTGGATTCCGTTAATTATAACGAATGCTATGGGTATAGCGGAGAATTAGAGGCCCTTCACTGGGGAGTCGATTCTTAAGTTGAGAGAGTTACTTATACTTGCACTCACATACGTTTTTTTTATCATTCCCAATTGGTTTCATATTGTTTTCAATTGTTATCTATTCTTATGTAAGTAGGATGCACATTTGTACCTTTCATTGGTATCATCTTGTTTACATGTGCATATTTTGATCAATTCATGAGTTAGATCATTAAATTCTATCACTTATACTCCATTATATATTATGTTTGAGCTCTGATGGTTTGATATTAAAGTGATTGTGATATAGAACTTATGAATCGATCCTTTGGGCTTTCTTCTAGTACTTGGGAAATTCAAACGTTTGGGAGAGGTAAATCTCATGCCTATGAAGTTGTATTTCATATTTACTGTCCCTATCTCGTATTGTGCACACTTTTTAAAAAGTCTATTTCTTTAAATACTTGCACACACTGTTTACATAAGTAATATGATATATATTCTATATTTCATTTTTATGAATCTTATTCTAACTCATATATTTCAAAACTTGCTTTTACTCTTTATGAGTTAGCGCATGTTTTTGAACTTTTCATTATAAATTGTTTCATTACATGCTTTTGGATATGAATTGAGTTGCGTTTTCAAAATTCTCATTTTACTTACTCGTATCCATTCCCTATTTCGTGTGTGCTTGCTTTAACTTGGATATCCTTTCTTGTTGAACACATCTTGCATGAGTACGCTCCTTATTTTACACATCACCGATTACTCGTGCTTGCTTCCACATGCCATTAGAACTTGCATATTCTCTTCATGTGGATTGTTGCATGTGCACTTACTTTACTTTGCATATTTCTTATATACATGCTTTTGGATACGAGTTGAGCTTCTTTTTCAAAATTTGCATTTTACTTATGCGCGTATCCATCTCCTAGTGTTCTCCTATGCATACATTTAGGGGAAGTGATTTAAACGTTTGATTCATTTTAGGTGTATGCATATGTTTAGGTGGAGCAATTCAAACGTTCTAAACTCGCTAAATACCCTTTTTTATTATGTCAAAAAGTGGGAGAATAATAGAAGTTTTAATATATCGATATCAGATATTTGGTTTTATTTGATATAGATATATTATTTCCTATTCATATTTTTCCATCATCAAAAGGGAGAGATTGATAGCTTATAGATTTTCATTATCCATTCTTGCCTTGTTTTGATGATAGCCTAAACATGAATAACCGTTTAGTATCACATGCTTTATCTTGTTTTCATTATCGACACTAAACTTGTATACACTTGTTGTTTAGCTTGCATATCCTATATTTTGTGTATAACAAATAATATTTCAATATCTCATACTTTACTTGTGTTATAGATCTTGATATTAAAATATTATTCCCATTCATTGTTTTGGTAATTCACAATATGAATATGTATATACATATGATCTATATCTTGCTTCTTATATATCATCTATATATATTTAGTATAGAAATATCTCATATTTTGAGTTTGATTTATATCTTGATATTGATATACTATTCATGACTGTGATATTAAAACAATGAATGTTCATATACTTGTGTTTATTAACTTACTTATATTTCATAATACTGTATATAATATGCTTGGTCGTGTTAAGATTGATTTTTCAAGATATTGGATATCTCACGGTACAAGCATTTAAAAGGAGGATGGAGGAAAATTGAGCTTGAATGGAATATATAATAAAGGATGGAAGATATGGACGAATGATTCTCAATTTGCTAAATTCAAGCGATGAATAGCTATAAAAGTCGAAGTCCGAGATTAAAACGTCAAAAGTCTAAGGTCGAGATTTGTGCATGCGTATATCGACTTCAAGACATCGTGATTGCGCGTTCAAGTTTGAAATGTCAAGTGTCAAAACCAATTGAAAATTAATCGACCAACGCAAAGTTCAAGCCAAGCGGAACCCCAAGGTTCATGAGCTGAAGACGACAATGATTCAAGAATTCAAAAATTTGCGAAATCGATATAGGAATCCTTGTAAGTACTCTATAGATTATGGTTATATCATTTAGAGCTCTTGAACACTCATACATGATTGAACAAAAGTATTACAAATATCGGTTTTTCGAGTTTAAAGTTTTCGTATTCATTCAAAACCCAAACTGTTGTTTTTATGCTTAGCCAGACATCTGCCTCGTTGAAGTTCAGACATATGTGCACTGTTGTTTTTATATTTGGAAATATCATACCCATAGGACAACAGACGTCTGAAAGTCAATTTGACAGACATCTGAAAATAGTTTTGAAAATGGATATTTTATACCTTCAGACGTTTGTCATTTGTACTTCAGACGTCTATACTAAAGTCTTCGTACTTCATACGTCTATACTAAAGTCTTCATACATCTATACTAAAGTTTTTGTATTCATTCAAAACCTAAACTGTTGTTTTTGTGCTTAGCCAGACGTCTGCCTCATTGAAGTTCAGACATCTGTGCACTGTTGTTTTTTATATTTGGAAATATCATACCCATAGGACAACAGACGTCTGAAAGTCAATTTGATAGACATCTGAAAATAGTTTTGAAAATGGATATTTTATACCTTCAGACATTTGTCATTTGTACTTCAGACGTCTATACTAAAGTCTCTGATTGAAAATAGTTTTAACTTCAGACGTCTGAAAGTCATTCTGACAGACGTCTGAAGAAAAAAAGTTTTTGAAAATATAGCCATTGGGATTTATTTTATTAAAGGTTCAGATGTCTGTCCGATTGTTCTTCAGACGTCTGTCGGCACTGAAAAATGCCTAATTTTGACTTATAACGGCTAGTTTTCTTTGAAGTCTATATATATGTTTTGCCTATGGTTTTTTGGCCTCAATCACTTGATAATTTCAATGGCTATTTTCTCAAGTGATCAAAGAGATAAATCCCACATCTTGTGAGATTTTAAAATAGTTTTTGATTTGCTTTTCCAATCTCTCACAAACACACATTCAAGGGCTTTTATTTTCTATCCATCTTCTTGAGTATATAATGATTCAATTGTAAAACTCTTTTGAGAGTAATTGTGCTTATTGTTACCCTCTTCTTCTTTTGTGTGAGAACTCTAGAATGCTAAAGTGTCTTTGTAAGAAAGAATAGTAAGAGAAGTTTTTCTTTATTTGTGTGAGGATCCTTGAGTGTAAGGTTGCCTTTGTAAGGGAGAGAAGTTTGTAAAAGAGAAGAGTCACTCGTGTGTCGAGTGACGTGTTTGTTGCAGGTGCACAATATGATAGTCTCGGTGGAGACGTGTTTAGTGGAACAGGCTCGTGTGCCTAAAGAAAGTGGACTAGGAGATCTTCCGAACCACTATAAAAACCTTGCGTGTTTGCATTTGCAATTTCTCTCTCTCTTTATTACTTGCTATTTAGATTTGTGGATAATTGCTTGCAAGTAGTCTTTATTTTGATAGTGTAGAAATTGTATGCCTTATGCTCTATATGCTCATTGCTCTTGCTTGATTGCTATTTGTCACTTGTTTGTTATATGCCATAGTTTCACAATTGCTATTTGTGCTTAGCTCGTATCTCTATTTGCTTATCTTTTGACTAAATTTGCAATTATGGTTTGTTTAGCAAGTGTTGATAGTATAGATTATTTTTTAATTTGGGTATATCGGTAGTATATTCCTATTCACCCTCCTTTATGAATAATTTCAGTCCCTCCCCCTCGGTATCAGATATCACCAAACTAGTCCACCATGTATTCATAACCGGCTCCTCCCCCCTCGATACCAGATATATCCGTAACCGGCCCGTCCCCCTTGATACCAGATAATATCAAATCATAAATATATAGAAAACTCATGGTGGTTGTATCATCATCATTTCAAAAGTAAACCGAAATTTGCAAACATAACAAATTTTTATAAAATAGAATCATGCGGTTTCTCAAATCTGATAGAAAATATAAAGTTCATAGGAACAATATCACATGATTAACTTTGCAACATCGGATGTTAAGATATTGGAATATATGGAACAGTGGTAACAACATAACGAGAGTATGATCAGCAGCATATGGTACTAACAGGAATGTAAATACAACGCAAGCAACATGGCAAGTTCTATACATGTCATGGCTGCAACTAATGATGTATATGTGTAGTATGCGAGTCTGTGTTGGTGCCGCATAGTTATCATTAGTAATTGTGCAAGTGTTCTAGTCTATACGTATCATGGCAGTTACTAATGATGTGTACGTATAGCATGTGAGTTTGTGTTGGTGCCGCATGATAATCATTAGTAATTGTGCAAGTGTCCTAACAAGTGTATTCGCAAAAGTATAGCAAGGGAAAAAACATGGCATTGGTAACTAATCATATAAGACGTGAATTATAATAATAACTGTCACACCCCGCTTCCCAGTAGATAGAAACGATGACGTGGTAAGCCCACGACATATTTATACAGAGAAGGTCATTCCCTAAATAAATATACTAAGTGTATTGAAACAATAATACACAATGTAAGAATAAATGGATACTATAAAATTTTCAACAAATATCTTTATTTACATTCAACTTCAAATATTTATAAGTACATGAGTTTCAGCTGGAAAGTAAATACAATAAAAGAAAATACCTAAACATGTGGCATACATAAGCTGAATAACACGTGAAGCTAAGCTAATCCTGAGTAGCAATCCGGTTGCAGTCCTCCTCTATAGCCTTCACTTCCTCCGTCTCGACCGTATCTGACGAACATTCTAAGAAAACAAGGGTAGGTGGAATGCCCGTCAGCGAACTAGCGCTCGGTAAGTCCCAAGGATAAAGTAAGAGTAAAAATGACAAGTATAGAATATATATATGACGAGTAAAAGTATATGTTCATGGGTAAATATATACTATAGGTCTCTATATGGTCACTATGTTAACGTTAAGTTCCAAGTGTGAATGTCAACGCAGCCGTAGAAATATTCACGTGCTCAAGAGTGGAGACCCACGAGAAAGGAAACACGGGCCCATTTTATGTGTTAGCATCGGGACTCTAGGCTGTGGATGACTCGACCCGACTGATATTCGAGTAAAATAAAAAAGAGGTTAATACGGGACTCATGAAGCTCCGTTGGATTCACACAAGAAACTATCCCAAACACCCCGAGTATTAAATAGTTTATAACTGTATAGTATACTTAATTAAATTGATTAATTGGCTATAACATTTCTTGATCGAAACCATAGAGTGCAAAAGGTGTAGAATGAAATTGAATGAGTCGAGTAAAATGCGAGTCATGCCAATTGCAATCTTGGTTCGAGTCAAGTTAGTTCGAGTAGACTGGGCTTGAGTTCATGTTCAAGTTTAGATTCAGTTTATAGTCTTTTTCATATGAATTGATTTAACTGTTAAAGATCTTATGTTCGGGAGAAATCGGCAACTACTGCACATGGACGGCAGGATTTGTGTCTTTTTCCAAGAAAATTTCAATTGATAATTCCGGTATATTGTTTAACCTGAATAAGCGAGCACTTACTTTCTCCGGCTCTCCGGGGCTCAAGAGAAATGATATCGCTTAAGCCGCATTTTTCGAGGGGGTTTCGTGAGAAATACTTTAATATGGTTTAAAATAAATCTCGAAGGTGATTTATAAGATTTAGGATTTTCATGAACATGTATTTTAATTGTCGTGGTATTTTAGTGATAAAACCTAGCTTTTGAAAATTTATGGTATTTTTAGGAAAATTACTACTTTTGTAAACTTGTTGGTATTTTATTAAAATTTTAATTTTTCATTTTAAAAATATGGATTCATGATTTGTTTTTATTGAAAATACGGATTCATAATTTTATATAATTTTCCATAATTTAGTTTTGTTTAGAAAAGTCATATTACTTAAAAACCGTATTTTTATTTCCTTTCGAGACCGAATAGTCTGTGAGGAGTTCTGCATCTCGCTCTACTATCCCGGGGATGTGTGATAATCCGCACCATCTATTGGCAGGTCTCCTAACAAGAGTTGTAGAGGCGCAATTACCAAGAAATCAAAATATCGGTTAAAAGAAACCCTTTTTGAAAATGTTGTATTTTAATGTAAAACCTATTCTTTGAATTAACCATATATTTAGACATCGTGCTATGAAACCATAGTGTGTGTGTAAGGTAGGTCGTTACCCCGTGCAATTTTCATAAAGGTATATTTAACAATTATTGAAATAACGGTTACATTAAAATTCATGGTATTTTTCTGAAAACTTCGTTTTATGAATATTTCACATGGAATTTTTTTATTAAACTAAAATCTAAATGAGATAAATAAAGTTAAGAGTGGTGTTAGGATGTTAGTTTGACCTGTATTCCTTATAAAATGGATTACAATTGTTAAAAAGAAAATTATATAAAATGGATTACAATTGTTAAAAGGAAAATTATATCGGAGCTAACTCCACTTTATCGATGTGTTTTTAGAAAGCGATTTGAGATGAAAAGAGATAAAGAGAAGAGGGAATTACGGGTTTAGATTATTAACAAGGGAGAGGGGAAGCCTTCAGGGGTCGTGGTCTCTTCGGAGATGTTCCTGTCGTCCAGCTTGACTTGCTACTCCACTTGGGTGCTTAACTCCACTTGGTATTTAGAGAGTTTGAGATAATTTTTGATAAAAATTTCAGAATGGGAGAGGGCTGGGAGATGGAGTAGTATTCATAGTGAAGAATTTAGGGTTTGGAAATTAAAATTTGGATTTAAAGAATTAAAATGGTTGTTAATTGGTGAATTGAATAGTCTCTATTTAATTGCAGGGAAATCAAACGGTGCAGGGGAGTAGAGGGGAGATGAAGAGACGTGTGTGCAAAGCACGGAGACGATTGGGGCAAAGGGGACCGTCAGTGGCGGCCAGATAGAGGAAATGGGTTGTCGGATTTTGGTGGTTTGCCTCGAGATTCGTGCCACATGCTTTAATCAGTGTTTACTCCTCATTGCGCTTGTTTGATTTTTCTGAAACCTTTCGATTCTTCGTGAATTGCACGTGCAACTTTTTGGCTTCCAAAAAATTAAAAAGAAGAAATCTTAAAAATAATTGGGACTGAGCGGATTCGAATACACAGGCTATGCCATGGCAGTAGAGAGGCTTTACCAGTGAGCTACAAGTTGCTTCATGCTTTAGTTAAACAAATTTAATTTATAACTCCACAACATGCTGAAATACCCTTTCTATACAATAAACAAATAATTTTGTACAGGAATTTCAGAGTCGTTACAATAAGGAAGTGTTTATAAGAAATTTAGTTGTCGGGGGTACTATACGTCGTCCACTCGATTTTCCACTTGTAGATGCTAATTCTACTCATAGAAATGTGGATCGAGCTAATTGAAGCCTACGACCACCTTACCCTTCCTCATCGACTCGAGAGTCTCTTCAATCGACCTTATACACGTGGAGTCACAACATAAATAACAATATTGAAGCTAACTACTTTGGATTGCTCCCTAAATCGATATATATTCATGTAGAGATTAGTTAAGAAGGATAGAGAGCAAAACACTAAGCAGAAAAACAAAACATAGCTCAAAATAAACGTTAGACGTCCGCGTCCAAAGTGTAAGTGTATAGTGCTCCTTGCTATGAATACTACGGCTTTGCGGAATCAAAAACTTTAAAAATCTTGAGCACTACACACTTGAAACCCTAGAATACAAACCCAAACACTAAACTAAACTACACTAACTAGACTTTTAGCTAGTAGGTTAGTATAATAATATTTGTAGACGGTCCTTCGGGTCTTGAATGATTCACTCCTTAAGCTCCTAGGGTACTCTGATCGAGCTCTCAAAGTCAAACTCCCGCGTTGAAGACAATCCACTCGAGTATGCCGATTCAAGGGATAGTTTCTACGAAGCAACTAAAGATCGAGTCTTGCTAGGACAAGATACTTAGAGGGTGTAGTTTATAAAACAAGATGCTCTCTTTTCTTTCTCAAAACTCAAGAAGAGAAGTGAGGAAGAAGAAGAAAGATGGCAACTAGAGAAAAATATCAACCAAACATAATATCTCACACTCTATCCAAACTTATCTCTTCATGCTAGAAACAAACAAGTGGGTGGGCTAGTGACTCACTGGTGTGAGTCACAAGCCCACACACTTCTCCATTCCTCCATGAAGAAATGAGAGAGAGAGAGTGTAACCACCTCATTAGGTACACACACATATATGTATTTATAAAAACAAGTATATCATAACCCGTATTTATAATAAATACGTATACCGTATTTTTACCAAAATACGAATAACGTATTTGTATTGAAAATACAAAATACGCGTATTCATATTTAGAAAGAAATACATGTATTTGTATCAAAGTACAAATACCTGTATTATACAAATACACGTATTCATATAAATACGGTATTCGTGTTAAAATACAAATACCAAAAGAGAGCAATATAATATTAGCATCAAAACTGGCTGTCTTTTAAAACTGCTAGTACTACTAAACAGTCCGATTAAAGCACATATATAAATACACGTATTCAATCGAATATCTAGGCGTATCGAAATACGCAAACTACACCGTTTCGCCTGAACCGGAAAATCATCTATGTGGGACTCTAAATACTCGACAATACACTGGCAGTAGGTTTAAGCATAAGCACGTCAGTGGTGCTAACTGTACGTAATGGCTACCTAGCTATCTGTCGAAAGGAAGATCGACAAGAAAACTCGTCTGAACCCTAAATAAGCCTATAGGTGACATTCTTCAGAGAGTCTGGTCTGTTTATCTAAGAGTATCGCATATCGGGTCTAGGGGGATGGTAAACGTCAGAACCCTAATAGCGCGACAAGTCGTGTTGGTGTGGAACCTAATATAACCTGAGAAACTACTGGTGTACCTACCGATAAATTTCACTTGCCCAGGCCAGAGACCTTATAGTATTGGCAAACTGTGCACATCGCGATATCAACTCCCAATTCCGGGAGAGACGAATCCCTTCTATCACCTACTGCGTCCAAGTACTTCGGGAATGCACCTAACTACTACCTGTTTGCATGACTCATTAAAGCCTTGGTAAGGTAGTAATCTAAGTACAGTGAGAACACATTCGAGATTAATAGTGATGTCAAGTCATCGGACTAACATGTACTCATGTCACCGGAGAACTGATATCCGACTGTAGGGTTACCAGGCACACTAACGAGGCTTTACAAGGCATCGACCATGCTAAAATAAAAATTTTATGTGCCGAATAACACTAAGCAAGATCGTTAACTAGAGTTTAGGCAAAACTAATGGCAAGTAAACAACTTTACACTAAAGGGAACGTGATATACAACCTTTGTAGATCGGTCCTCCACTTCATTTGCTCCTTGTTGAAGTCCCTTCGCTGCGACCAAGGTTCTCCCGGGCTTTTGCATGGCTTCACGACGCGAAGGATACGACCTTGCTTGAAGTCTCCGAGGCCGAAGATGATCTACGTCGAGGGAATTCCGACTCAAGCTCCTACTTCACTAACTAGAGAATTAATGAAGTAAACACCCTATACTAAAGTGCTAATCTAGTAGAGGATGGAGAAATAGGAAGTGGGTTCTCTTTAGAATTTTGTTTCTCACAAGCATTCTCACTTTGGATCAAACCCTAACTTGCTTTTCTCTTGCTCAATGAAGAAGAAGTTGATGAACAAAAGAAAAGAAATGAGGATAATGATGAAGTGAGTTGAGTAACTATGGTGAGTGAGTATCATATACTAACCCTTGTAGAGACTTAACCCTAGGCTAATGGTTATGGTTGGGTTAATAAAAATCCATAGTAAAAACAAAATCAAGTTGGATTAGTCAATGCATCCACAAGCTTCCACAAGCTTCATGTATTTTCAAATCCTCCACTTGATTTTGCAATTACTTTAAATATTAAAAACCCAAAATAAACATTAGCATAGTGTAAGTCTCATACACCCATGGATTGTGTATCATCAACCATGATACAATATGATAACACAATTTAAACATATATCATATATATGTTAAAGTAGTGTACAAGTGAGAAAAACCCTAAAGTGAACAAGTGTTAGCAAATGTAAATTAGTATATCTAATATACAATTATTCACTTAATTATTAAATCAACACTTGACTTAATAATCCGGTCACATCTCATATAACCGGCTAACATCCATCGTATCGACTTATCGAATCAACACTTGATTCGATAACCCGGTCATATCATATATGATCGACCGATACAAAAAGTCACGAGAATAGAATACGGTATCATATACACGGATTTATTCTCGGTCTCGCACATATCACATACGTGCTCCTATTTCGTTTCGCCTGAGCCAGTAAAACCTCTGTGTAGGACTCTAAAGACTCGTTAATACGCCGGCAGTGGGTGATGATCACATCATGCACCCACAAGCCGTCAGCGGTACTAGCTGGACGTAACGGCTACCCGGGTATTGAGCGATCAGAAGATTGGCAAGCAAGCCCGCTCCAACTCCTGTAAAAGCCTGCCGGCAACACTTCCCGTACAGTCCGGTCTCCTCGTCTGATATGTTGCATATCAAGTCTAGAGGTGGTAAACGTCATACCCCAATAACCGATAAGTCATGCCGATGTGAGGCTCATAACGGGTCGAGAAACTACTGGTAACACTTACCAGTAAATCTCTAATCAGCCCTGGCCAGGGACTTCCCTGTTACGGCCAATCGAGCACAGCGCAACATTAACCCCCAATACCGGGAAAGACGAAACCCCTCCTATCACTCATTGCCTCCATATGACTCGGGACTGTACCCAAAAACCACCGTTTTGCACGCCCTCATGGACGTGGTAAGGTGGAAATCAAAGCACAGTGGGAATCACACGAGACTCTATGACGATCTCGGGTCTACAGACTAACCTGCACAAGTGTCACCAGAGAACTGCCATCTGACGTGAGGTATAATACCATCTGGGAGTTCTCGGCGAGTCCGTCCAGTGTACCCAGTCTCCACTGAGCACCCGTATACCATCTCTGATGTCAAACACCAATGGATATGGGATCATCCATCGCCCATCTCATGGGTCGAGAAGCGTATACGCTAGTCTACACTGGTATATCGATGCCCCGTCTCGATACACCCACGACTAGGGACCTTGAAGGATGTACTTATGGACTACCATGTCCCCACTAGTATGATCCGCATCATAGTCCAGGTAGTCAAGTAAACATCCTAAGGGCTTTACCAACATGTAATGATAAGACAGTATAAAGAGACAAGTATACATATTAAAGTAAAGTGCAACCAGATAGCATACTATCATATCGAGCAAGAAAGTCCTCTCTATATATGTCCAAGCATCCAATATAATATACATCATCTGTACAATACTGGCCTCTAGGGCATACATACAACTAACAATCTCCCACTTGCACTAGGACCAGCAGCTGTAGTATCGCATACCGAGCATCCCGAAGAGTCTCTCAAACTGTATCTGGGGAATGGCCTTCGTGAGTGGATCCGCTGTGTTATTCTTCGTGTCAACCCTCCTGACCTCGATCTCCCGGCGATCAACTATCTCCCGGATCAGGTGATACCGCTTTAGAATATGCCTGGATCGCTGATGGGACCTGGGTTCCTTGGCCAAAGCCACCGCTCCATTGTTATCGCAATACAAAGGTATTGGATGCTCAATGGATGGAACCACTCCAAGTTCAGTAATGAACTTCTTGATCTAGACAACCTCTTTAGCAGCATCGTTGGCAGCGATGTATTCAGCCTCCATCGTCGAGTCTGCCACGGTTTCCTGCTTGGAACTCTTCCAGCTAACCGCCCCTCCGTAAAGGGTAAAGACAAATCCCGACTGCGACTTAGAGTCGTCCTTATCACTCTGGAAGCTTGAATCGGTAAAGGACTCCATTTGGAGTTCTCCGTTACCATACACCAAGAGCATCTCTTTAGTCCTTCGTAAGTATTTGAGAATGCTCTTCACAGCTGTCCAGTGACTCTCTCCAGGATCAGCTTGATACCTACTCACTACACTTAGTGAGTATGCTACATCAGGTCTGGTACATAGCATCGCGTACATGATAGAGCCTACTGCCGAAGCATAGGGTATCCCTTGCATGCGAGCTCTCTCCAAATCAGTCTTAGGAGACATCTCTTTGGAGAGAGTGAGCCCTGAGATCGTGGGTAAAAACCCACGTTTGGACTCTTCCATACTAAACCTCTTTAGTATGGTGTCAATGTACCTGGATTGGGACAATCCCAATATCCGTTTAAATCTATCTCTATAGATCCTAATCCCCAATATGCATGAGGCATCACCAAGATCTTTCATTGAGAATCTTTGTGATAAGAAGAGCTTCACCGATTGCAGCATAGGAATGTCATTTCCTATCAAGAGTATGTCGTCCACGTACAATACGAGGAAGACAACCTTACTCTCTGCCACCTTCTTGTAGATACAAGGTTCATCTACGTTTTTGACGAAATCAAACTCTTTGATAACGACGTCAAAGCAGATATTCCAACTCCGCGATGCTTGCTTCAATCCATAAATGGATTTAAGCAGCTTGCACACCTTCCCGCTGCTCCTACTGTCTATGAAGCCCTCTGGCTGAGTCATATACACGCACTCTTCTAAATCACCGTTTAGAAAGGCGGTCTTAACATCCATTTGCCAGATTTCGTAGTCATGATATGCAGCGATGGCAAGCATGATCCGGATGGATTTAAGCATAGCCACTGGAGAAAAGGTTTCGTCATAGTCCACACCTGGTCTTTGACGAAAACCTTTTGCAACAAGTCTAGCTTTGAAAGTCTCCACTTTCCCATCTACACCAAGTTTTTTCTTGAAGATCCACTTGCTCCCAATGGGTTTTACCCCTTCAGGAGCAACTTCCAAAGTCCATACTTTGTTGGTGTACATGGATTCCATCTCGGACCGCATTGCATCCAGCCATTTCACTGAGTCTCCACTCGTGATGGCCTGCTAGAAGCTAGTTGGGTCATCATCAACCATGATGCAATCCTCGTTCCCACCATCAATGAGAAAACCGTAGTATCTCTCAGGTGGGCGAGGAACCCTACTAGATCGGCGGAGTGGCTGGGGTTCGTTGGGAACTACCGAATCCTCTGGTTCCACTAAATCTTTAGTTTGAGTTTGTGTAGCCGGAATTTCTTCCAGTTCTACCTGGTCGCCACTAATTTCTTTTGTAAGAAATTCCTTCTCTAAAAAGGTGGCATGTCGAGAAACAAATACTTTTTGTTCCTCAGTATGGTAGAAAAGATATCCATGTGAATGTTTGGGATATCCCACAAACTTGCATAGAACTGACCGTGCCTCGAGTTTGTCCGGATTTTGTGTTTTAACATAAGCCGGACAACCACATATCTTAACACGTTTAAGACATGGTCTCTTCCTACTCCATATCTCATATGGTGTGGTGTTCATAACAGAATACTGCATTTTATACCGCCCATTCTTACGCTCGTGTGTTTATAGGTAGGTGCTTTTTATCCGTGTTTATCACATATTTGCAGAATACAGGTTCTCGGTTCTAAAACGGTGAAATTCATGGAAAACACGACAATATCCGGGTTCCTGCCAACCACTGATAAAACACGGTCTCCGCTCTTCATCCGTATGTTACCAGATATCAGTTAAGAGACAAAATGTCAAATCAATGTCGCTTTCATGCACAAGGCTCAATGGTAGCACAAGATCCAAGAGATCTACGCGGAGCTCGAGGCAATCATGACAAAAGACATCCACAAAAAGTCCACCCTTCCTCAACAGAAATTCTGGAAGAATTGTGAATGTATTTTCAGAAAATGTATGTACCAAACAGTTGGAAAAATCCAACCAGGGACCCCAACCAAAAACCACTGCCCAATTCCACTGTTCGGCCGCGCATGCGCGGCCAAAAGGGGGTTTTGGCCGCGCAAGCGCGGCAAGGTGGGGCCCACTCCCTGCCGAATTTCAGGGGCACTTTTGGTACTTCAAATATGGTCTGCTGGTTGCCCTAGAACCCCATTTCTCTGCCTATAAATACAGCAGAACTTGCCAAAGCCAAGGGTCATTCTTTTGTATTCTTTTGTTCCTCTTTCTTTTGTAGTTTTTAGTTCTTTTTCTTCTTCTTCTTCATTCCTCTTCCATGAATTGTAGTGAGAGCTTTTTATGGATGTGAATAAAGATGAGGGTTTTGTATCATTCTCTTGTGCTTCTTCTTCCCCTTTGAGATTTTTGCTTTCTCTTGCTCATTCAACCTCTTCATTGAGCTTGAATGGTTAAGGGTTAGTTATTGATCTCAAAGGTCGTATTTTCTTCCGGGACTAGCACTTCATTTCACATGCGCTTTCTACCCTTCCCTTGATCTTGCAACCTCTTCATTGAGCTTGCAAGTTTAAGGGTTGGCTATTGAGCACATGCTTGGCTTGGGTTCTACTTCCGTGTTCTTTTCTTGTTCTTTTTATTACTCGCTTTTTATTACTTGTCTTTTTATTACTTGCAATTTTATTCATGCACTTTAATACTTGTATCTTTTCTTTTCTTTGTTCTCTTCTTTTTGTTCTCTTTTGTTTATTTTGTGAATGTTGTAATTATTGTTGTTGTTAAGAATTAATACGGTTTTATAAGTTAACATTTCCTTCTCATTTCCTTTTCCCGTTATTTTCCTTTTGAACTCCGCCCAAACCATACGCAAGCGCTCCGTTAGGCACCGTACCCTGACAAGGTAACTTGAGTAATTAAGTCCGCTGGGGTGTTTCTACACCTAATGTCCTAAAACCAACTGGTTTGGGCGCATTGGCCCAAAGCTCGCTAAGAAGCCTAGAAAGTCCAATTTAAAACAAAGTCAAGCAAGTGTTCTCTCCGAGTTAAAATTCCTAACGGTTCTTTGTGTGAGAATAATCTTGA
This sequence comes from Agapanthus africanus, assembly GCA_030015575.1. Lineage (NCBI taxonomy): Eukaryota > Viridiplantae > Streptophyta > Magnoliopsida > Asparagales > Amaryllidaceae > Agapanthus > Agapanthus africanus. The sequence continues at coordinate 451,945,232 of CM057349.1, read as the reverse complement.
TACGATCAAATGGCGCCGTTGCCGGGGAGACGGTAGCGTATTTTCTTTCTTGTCATTCGGGTTAATATTCTTTTTGTATATATATAAAAAAAAAATATTCTTTTTGTTTTTTTCTTTGGACAATATTTTTGTGGGCAAGTGTGCAGATTTTTGCGTATTTGCAAACTGCAATTGTGGGGAGCAAAGTGTACATTCAAGGCTAAGGTGTTTACGAAGTACAGTGCCAGAGATCCGGGTAGTTTGACCCGCGCAAGCGAACCTTTCAAGCTTACCGGATTTGATTCAACGGGGGTTTCCTAACCCAAAACTTAAACGGTACGTACTTTACTAACACCTTCTTCTCAAATCCGACGCTTCCAATATACTATTCTTTGCAGGATTCTTTGCAAGTTCGCTAGCAAACGCTAAAAAAATTGACTAACCCGTATTTGTTGCAGCGCCGCGCTTAAACTAAAAAACAATTGTTTGATTCTTTATAGAATTTTTGAATTGCGCATTGCATCAATTAATACGGACTTAAGGGCAAGCGAACCCCACAACATACGGTAAAGGATTTCATCACCTTTTCCGTGGCCCACAAATCACGAACTTGTGCATAACGTTTACCCACACAAAATTTAAAAGAAATTAGACTTTAAGCCTTAAGGACTTCGCGCTCACTAGGAGAAGTTAACTGTATTTAGAAGCTTGCTTAACGGTATATTGTTTACGGGGTGTCTAGGAAAGTGTTAACGGCGCAACCGCCAAAAGAGAAAGGGTTATTTAATTAAGGAACTTCGCGAAAGCGTTGGAAAACCTCCCCTTATCTCTGCACTTACCTGGCCTCGTGATCAGTGTATTTTTAAGCCTGTTTTTCGACACAGTTTTTCTTCGACAATCAAGTTCTGGAGCAGGTCTAGTTGACCTAGGTGAACCCTAGAACGATTAGGTGTGTGGTATTTTTGTGTCGTGATTTTTTGTCCATATTCTTTTTTGTGCATATTTCATTCTTTTGCTAACAACTAACAAAAAAAAAAATTTAAATAAAAAAATCACATTCTTTTCCCCTTCCTTTTCTCTACCTTTCTCTCTTTCTCTCCTCATATCATGGGTACTCCACCTCGCAAAACTCTTGCCGAACTTTGGTACCCACAACCAGACATTACTTCATACGGTTCTTGTTTTGGTCGAACTTCGAACGACCCCTCCATGCCGAAAATTTCTTTGAAAGATCGGATAGACGCGTCTAGGACAAACAATTTGACTCCGCAATTCACTTCGTATCAACCATTTCAAACAGTCACCCCTTCTTACGTTGATACCCCTTCTTCGAGTCATGTTGCCACTCCTAGACCTATGTCTATTGCTGAACGTATTGAACAATCTCGTAGCCGATCTTTCACTCCTTTCCCCACTACAAATTCTTGGGATCAACAATTCCATTCACTTTCTTATCCCAATGTTGATCCCACTTCTGTCCAGCCATTCAACTCCTACCAATCCTACCCTAATTTTGCACCTTCCCTAGACATTGCATCAGAACCGCAATTTGGGAGTTTTCAGTATCCAAATAACTTTGAATCTTTTACTGAAACCCCTTCACAACCAATGTCTAGTTTAGAACAGTCCTTGGAAGACTTTAGGGTAGCGTCAAGCCAACAGATGATGGATTTGAATGCGTCCATGGCCGCCCTCATGCAACCTAGTGACCCGGTAGCTAGTTTTCAATTAGCTACAACTTTTCCAATGTATGATGCGGTGGCAGGACAGGCTGTGAATTTGAGTAGAGAGAGTGAGATATACCCCCTTCCAAATCAAACCTACCCATCCCAAATTGAATCCGACAACTCATGTTTTGAAAGTCTATCAAGTATCCCAAATGAATTATCAATTGAAGATAGAATGTTTAATGAGTTGTGCGACTTTGTAGTGTTTGATTTGCCCGATGGTGAAGGGTCCCTTTTGAGTGAAACCATACCCAATCCTCTTGACCTCTACACCTCCACTCTAGAACCTGAATTGATTGATATCCATGCTTTTGTTGAGGTGTCGGAGAATTTTGATTTTCACTTGATTGAAGATATTGACGCTGGGAACATTTTGGATGATGAACCCGTAGATTTAGCTGAGTTTGTCTGTTCAAATCATCATCCCGAGTCTTTAACTGTTTTTCCCGAACCTCATATGCGTCTGGATTTTGATGAAATATGCATGGATGAGCTTAATTTTGAGGAAAATTTTGAGGATAGTCTTGAGGATGAACCAGTTTTGTTTGATGAGTCGGATTTACCAATTCATCCTGTTCCTTCCACTGACTGTGTACACCCTCCTGAGCCTATAATCGATACCCTTCCTCAACAACTTCCCTCCATCCTGTACGTCGTTCCGACCTTGCAAGAACCCGTCTCACTTTCATTTACTCTGTCTGGTTTACCAAGTTCGGCGTACCCATGGTTTCTCACGAACCTTGACGGATTTGACCCCATCTCTCGGCGAGTTAATAAATTAGCACAATCGCTTTTTACACATCGCTCATCACAAATTGTGCTAATCTATTCACTCCATTTGCACCCTCAAGTTCGTATTCCACTTCTCTTCCCCTTCCGCCATTCTTCTTCTTCTCATCTACCGAGACCGCATTCCACTTCTCTCCACAAGCGGTCTCGCGTAGTCTCCATTTCTTACCTCTCCGTCTTCTTTGACCAACCACTGCTTTTTCACGATAAAATCTTTGAATGGTTGGTACTAACTTTTGGCCTGTGTAAGGCCTTGTATAGCTTTATTCAGATCTTTCCCCCCTAATCCTGAACTTCAACGCTTAACAGTGGAAACACTGTTTCACTTAAGTTTGGGGGGGACACCTTTTTGTATATATTTTTTGTTTTTCCTTTTTGTTTTGTATATAATTTGTTTTTAGGAAGCGCCGGCAATTTTGACCCTCTTAGTATAGCCTGACAGTGAGGGCACTGTCAAGTTTAAGTTTGGGGGTGTGCTCGGTAAAGCTTTCTTCCTTCGCATTCATTTGTATATTTTGCATTTGCATACCTTATTTTAAAAACCCATAAAAACTGAAAATTTTCTAAAATATAAAAACTTTTTTGTCAAGTTAGCTTGTGGAAGAACTCTGATTCAACATTCGACGGTTTTTTGTTTTGAAAAGATAGGAATAACTAAATCCTATGTTTAGATTTTGAAAACCTGAAAGATAACTCTCCTTTGAAGTTAACTATAGCTGATATACGTCTTTACATCACACTACACGTGTTGTGAGTCTTGGAAATTAGATGACAAGTCTTTTATGTTTAAAAAACTTTTAAACAGATAAATAATTTTCTGAGGATCAAATAGGTTTGTTCTGAAATAAGTAATATATCAAGAATAGTTTATGAAGTAAGTGAATATGAAGGAATGTTATTGATGCCTTAATTGGAACTAAGTCTGAAAAATAACCCATCTGAAACTTGATTGGAATGATTACACACTGAACCCACTAAACACGTCTTTTATCCAAAAAAATAATTGAACTACCGGTTATATCTCCGTTCGTATTGTTTTTCACGCCAAACTGTCTTTTGTTTTTGGACCTAGGTAACTTGAGTAATTAAGTCCGCTGGGGTGTTTCTACACCTAATGCCCTAAAACCAACTGGTTTGGGTGCATTGGCCCAAAGCTCGCTAAGAAGCCTAGAAAGTCCAATTTAAAACAGAGTCAAGCAAGTGTTCTCTCCGAGTTAAAATTCCTAACGGTTCTTTGTGTGAGAATAATCTTGATAAAAGACAGGCTTTTATAAAAATTTCTTAACGGAGATATGAAGGTTTTACTCTTTGATAAAGACTATTGCACGTTCACAGAGGTGTGTATGAAATGAAAACAAGTTAAAAGGTGGAGTGAAAAATACGACTTAGTTTCCTGTTAAGGAAGATAGAAATTCTGAAGTTGAAACCTTACTGGAAAACGAAACTTGAAAAATGCTTAACTCTCTATAAAACTTATGTGATCCTTTTAAAATTGTTATCTGGGCTTTATTGTGTGACATAATGACTTTATTCGACCTTTCGGGAACTTAACGACACTATTTGCACTGCACGTAAAGACATATAAAATCTGTAGTTAAATAAGAAGCGAGGTGTGAAAAATAAAGGTTCGATAGTCTAGACTTAGGATAATAGAATTGTTATTTTCTAAAACAAAACTTTAGGGGTTTGAATCTTAGTTATTTTACAAAACTAGCTTGACCGGATTTTGTGGGTAGTATCCGCTGAAAACCCTCAGGAGACAACACTCCTCCTACTAGGGACACCTAGAGGTTTAACGGCTTGTTGCACGCGCTCAGTGCAATCGCGTTCCCTGCGAAAGTGCGGTTATCATTTTATTTTTGTGAATAATTGGTTTTGCTCGGGACGAGCAAAAGTTAAGTTTGGGGGTATTTGTTCATAACAGAATACTGCATTTTATACCGCCCATTCTTACGCTCGTGTGTTTATAGGTAGGTGCTTTTTATCCGTGTTTATCACATATTTGCAGAATACAGGTTCTCGGTTCTAAAACGGTGAAATTCATGGAAAACACGACAATATCCGGGTTCCTGCCAACCACTGATAAAACACGGTCTCCGCTCTTCATCCGTATGTTACCAGATATCAGTTAAGAGACAAAATGTCAAATCAATGTCGCTTTCATGCACAAGGCTCAATGGTAGCACAAGATCCAAGAGATCTACGCGGAGCTCGAGGCAATCATGACAAAAGACATCCACAAAAAGTCCACCCTTCCTCAACAGAAATTCTGGAAGAATTGTGAATGTATTTTCAGAAAATGTATGTACCAAACAGTTGGAAAAATCCAACCAGGGACCCCAACCAAAAACCACTGCCCAATTCCACTGTTCGGCCGCGCATGCGCGGCCAAAAGGGGGTTTTGGCCGCGCAAGCGCGGCAAGGTGGGGCCCACTCCCTGCCGAATTTCAGGGGCACTTTTGGTACTTCAAATATGGTCTGCTGGTTGCCCTAGAACCCCATTTCTCTGCCTATAAATACAGCAGAACTTGCCAAAGCCAAGGGTCATTCTTTTGTATTCTTTTGTTCCTCTTTCTTTTGTAGTTTTTAGTTCTTTTTCTTCTTCTTCTTCATTCCTCTTCCATGAATTGTAGTGAGAGCTTTTTATGGATGTGAATAAAGATGAGGGTTTTGTATCATTCTCTTGTGCTTCTTCTTCCCCTTTGAGATTTTTGCTTTCTCTTGCTCATTCAACCTCTTCATTGAGCTTGAATGGTTAAGGGTTAGTTATTGATCTCAAAGGTCGTATTTTCTTCCGGGACTAGCACTTCATTTCACATGCGCTTTCTACCCTTCCCTTGATCTTGCAACCTCTTCATTGAGCTTGCAAGTTTAAGGGTTGGCTATTGAGCACATGCTTGGCTTGGGTTCTACTTCCGTGTTCTTTTCTTGTTCTTTTTATTACTCGCTTTTTATTACTTGTCTTTTTATTACTTGCAATTTTATTCATGCACTTTAATACTTGTATCTTTTCTTTTCTTTGTTCTCTTCTTTTTGTTCTCTTTTGTTTATTTTGTGAATGTTGTAATTATTGTTGTTGTTAAGAATTAATACGGTTTTATAAGTTAACATTTCCTTCTCATTTCCTTTTCCCGTTATTTTCCTTTTGAACTCCGCCCAAACCATACGCAAGCGCTCCGTTAGGCACCGTACCCTGACAAGGTAACGGTGATTCCTAACCACGACCGGTTGCGTTCGGTTTGGCCGGAGGCGAAGGCAAGAGACAAGAACGGAAGGACAAGGGTAAATAAGCCGGATTCCTCGAATACCGCGCTTAAATCACCTAATCCACGTTGTTGCCGATTGCTTAGCTTCAATTGGTCAAGACTCGGCTCAAAGGTTTTGAGTACGGATTTCTTAGCTTATAATTTCGTATTTTCTTAACAACTTTATACTTGCAGGTAAACACATAGGTTAGAACAAACAAACATACAAGATTCTTTATTGACTCGTCTAAAACAAGAAGGTAAGATACCACCATCTCCCTGTGGACCGACCCGTGCTCAACCGGCTAGCTGCATAGCGACACCGTCTTGATTGCGGTTAACTCAAATTCTTTCAATCATGTGGTAAGTACAGATTTAGATGGAACTTGATTCAATAGATATGCCGTTGTTTCCAGCGCATACCCCCAGAAGGAAATAGGTAACTCAGTTGTGCTCATCATAGAGCCCACCATATCTAATAGGGTGCGGTTCCTCCGTTCAGATACACCGTTGTGCTGTGGTGTATATGAAGGAGTCAGCTGAGAGAGAATCCCATTCTCTTTTAGGAAGTCCATGAATTCATTGCTCAAGTATTCACCTCCTCGATCAGATCGAAGGATTTTAATACTTTTCCCGGTTTGGTTCTCGACTTCTTATTTATATTCTCTAAATTTCTCAAAAGCTTCTGATTTGTGTTTCATCAGGAACACATATCTGAATCTAGAGAGATCGTCAGTGAATGTAATGAAGTACGCAGAACCATTCCTGGCATGTACAGACATGGGGCCGCATACATCACTATGTACCAGTCCCAAGTGTTCCGTAACTCTCTCTCCGTGTCCCGTAAACGGAGTTTTGGTCTTCTTGCCTTTGAGACATGACTGGCAAGTGTCATAAGATGAAAATTCAAACGGATTCAAATATCCATCCTTATGCAACTTAGCAAGTCATGTCGCATTGATGTGACCCAGTCTACAATGCCACAAGAAGGATTCGTTCAGTTCTGAACTCTTCCTCTTGTATGTGTTTGTTATGCTCAGAACTGTTGATTGATTTAGAACATAAATGCCATTGCACATCGTGCCTGATCCGACCAACTTTTGGTTTAGGAAAATGTTCATAACATTATCCTGTAATACAAAATTATATCCCTCTTTACTCAACAAAGAAACCGATATAATGTTGCATATCAGGTTCGGCATGTAATAGCATTCGTTCAGAATCAATGTATTACCAGTTGGAAATACAAGGTGATATTCCCCGACGGTTTTAGCTGCAACAATTGCACCATTTCCAACCCTTATGTCTTTATCATCTTCTCTAAGTTCTCTACCTTTCCTAAGCCCATGCAACTGATTACATATATGGGATCCTGACCCGGTATCTAATACCCAGGACGTAGAGGAGATGGAGAAACAGTTTTCTGTAACGAACACACCCAAAGAAAATGCATCAACATGTACTTTCTTCATTCGGGTGGCATGAGAATCTTGGTATTCCCCTATATCCTGTTCAGTCTTATAACTCTTATAAGAAAGAACGGAACCAACGTTCCCCAGCACAGTATAACATGCGGGTTCGGTCAATACATCCATATTATTATCTTGATTAAGGCATGATATGGTCGCTACCTGGAGAGAGAGAGAAGAAAACACTTTAGCGTATGCTCTTGCAAGATCAGATTGGTTATTATCTTATCTAATCAGGATGGCTCCCACTGTTTTTATCAAATCTTCCTTCAAACCCTAAAAGGAAAGACTAGCCGGGATTAATTACACCCTACAACTTCGTCGATCTTTCAACCAAGCCAGTGTCGGTACTTTAAGAGAGGTTCCCCGTGCTTTCGCACGGACCTAATTAAAGTAAACCTCGTTTTCCCAGAGGCGTAACCCCGTTGACACCTTTCTAGACACCTACTTGATCGGCTAATTGTCCTGTGTAAAACTCTCCCGGGAGTAACAATTACTCGCAGTGGGTATCGGGATCTAACTATCTCATAGAAGGTATGCAATCTCATTGCAAATCTCAACACTTAAAATTCTCGATAATATTTTGCCCCTAACCCCTATGACCTTGACAAAGGCCAACAAATCATAGGATGTTAGTCAAGTTCAACCCGTCATTTCTTGATTGAATCAAACCCACCCGCACGACCCTTGACAAAGGCCAACAAGGTCGTACGACTACCCCAAAATAATCTGCATCATATGCATAAGCAGATAAGTATCATTTAGCTACCGCACACTACGCCTTGACAAAGGCCAACAAACGCAGCACGAATACAGTTCTTATCTGAAATGACGGAGGGCTACGACAGGTTTTTCTGAAAACCTATTGCGTAATGAACTTGATATTGTCGTAGAATCATGTGAAATTTGAAATGGAGTGATTTTGAGGATTTTATTAGTTTTGCTAAAGAGGTCACTCCCGGTGAAGGGATCTCGGCTCTTTCCTTATGGAATAAGGCGCAGGATATATCATATACATCACTATGCAAAGCAAAACTCCAAAAGCAGTCTAAAGTCAAACCGAATGTTGTAGCATGTGCCAGTTTTGCTAAAGAAGTCACTCCCGGTGAAGAGATCTCGGCTCTTTCCTCATCGAATAAGGTACTGGGTATATCATATATACCGCTATGCAAAGCAAAACTGTAGCTACCCCTTTTTATTAAAATTTGATTCTACAACATCTTTTAGGTTTCTTTTCTTTCATTAATCACATTAATGAAGTCCCATCATTTAAGTCACCTAAACATCACAGATAAATACGACGTACAATTATGCCATCCGCATTCGCCTCGATGTCCCCTCGTGCACCGTTAGGTTAGGTAACTAACGGCAGAGCAGGGCAGGGCTAGCGCGGGTGTAAAACATAAGTAACGCCTATATAATATATCATATATACTATATACAGTATTTATCACAGAACATCACATGATCACATCACAGATATCGCAGCAGAAGAAATATATGAAATATTGGATATACTAGGACGTCCGTGTTTTATTTTGAGCCTCTATAAAACACGGATTCTACGGTCGCGATGAATAGCCAAACCCATACCCCTATACCCCTACGAGAGCGGAAAGCAACCCTGCCAATTCTAGGGTTAGGAGACCCGGACCCGACTCCTCGAGTTGGTCTCCCACTGGACCCTAGAACCCGGTTACTTGTGCTCCCCTCCTTGGGTCATCCTAGTGCGGAAAAGTAAATAATATACAAAAGGTGACATCAACCTCAACCCGGAAGTGCCCCAATAAAAGAATATTACATACATTTAAATTTTACATGAATGAAAATAAAAACTCTCATCTCACATAAAACCCCCGGCTATTCAGAACGCGACGATCCAATATAACATATCCAGCAACACATAACATCACATGTTATCAACGTAAGTAAATATGCGCATCCCAATTGTCGTTGACATATAGCAACGAAACCGGCGATATCACATATTACACTTACGGTCACAGAAAAAAAGTGTAAAACTACAACATTTGGAATCCACAATCTCTTTAGACATCGTAAATCCGAAATATCACATATTTCGCATTTCATGCCTAACTGTATGAATTCCACATATTGTATCACATTCCAGATAAATAGACAGTATTAAACTTTCCGATCGAATAATCAAATACCCAAGATTTCCTAAATAGCTCAACACTTGAGCGGAGTTCAAAAATTCCAGAATGCGTCACAGTAGCAACGGTCCAGCCATAGAAGGGTCAAGCCAACGCCTCACATGTGGCACGCCGTACTGCCCCAAACCCTAGGGTTCAAAGGGCAGTTCAAGACGGTCACATAATCGAGTTAAGATTTGTTGTCTTCTAGAGGATCCATCGCATCACATGCATGTTTTTCCGAAATATTTAAACCCGAGAAAAATTCAACACTTGAATGTTTTTCGTGCCGGGAAAAATTGAGTTAATGATATCCGTTCGAACATTTTAGTACTTTCTAAATTATCCGGAATAACAGAACAAAATTAAATTCTCCGATCGAATCGACGATTTCAAAATAAACCCCAAAATTACTCAACATTTGAGTCAGATTAAAAATACCCATAAAATAGTAACAACAGAATAAAGAATTACTGTGCAAAAACCAGTCCCTAATACCATTACTATACCGCGGAACCGCCGCCAAAGGTGGGTTATTGCCGCGGTTCCGCGGCCATATGGAGGACTTAGGGTCTCGTTTTTCATGGTTATTCTTATAAAACCCTGCTGAATTTTTTAGGCATTTTTAATTCAGAAAAATACCAGATTTCAAAAATTGTCCAGAGAGGGGGTAAACTTGGACGTATCGGGTTCGTTCGGAGTTTTAACTTCGTTAACATATCGCCTAAGGCTCTAGCTAGGCTCTGATACCACTGTAGGGTTACTAGGCACACTAACGAGGCTCTACAAGGCATCGACCATGCCAAAATAAAAATTTTATGTGCCGAATAACACTAAGCAAGATCGTTAACTAGAGTTTAGGCAAAACTAATGGCAAGTAAACAACTTTACACTAAAGGGAACGCGATATACAACCTTTGTAGATCGGTCCTCCACTTCATTTGCTCCTTGTTGAAGTCCCTTCGCTGCGACCAAGGTTCTCCCGGGCTCTTGCATGGCTTCACGATGCGAAGGATGCGACCTTGCTTGAAGTCTCCGAGGCCGAAGATGATCTACGTCGAGGGAATTCCGACTCAAGCTCCTACTTCACTAACTAGAGAATTAGTGAAGTAAACACCCTATACTAAAGTGCTAATCTAGTAGAGGATGGAGAAATAGAAAGTGGGTTCTCTTTAGAATTTTGTTTCTCATAAGGATTCTCACTTTGGATCAAACCCTAGCTTGCTTTTCTCTTGCTCAATGAAGAAGAAGATGAGAACAAAAGAAAAGAAATGAGGATAATGATGAAGTGAGTTGAGTAACCATGGTGAGTGGGTATCATATACTAACCCTTGTAGAGACTTAACCCTAGGCTAATGGTTATGGTTGGGTTAATAAAAATCCATAGTAAAAACAAAATCAAGTTGGATTAGTCAATGCATCCACAAGCTTCCACAAGCTTCATGTATTTTCAAATCCTCCACTTGATTTTGCAATTACTTTAAATATTAAAAACCCAAAATAAACATTAGCATAGTGTAAGTCTCATACACCCATGGATTATGTATCATCAACCATGATACAATATGATAACACATTTTAAACATATATCATATATATGTTAAAGTAGTGTACAAGTGAGAAAAACCCTAAAGTGAACAAGTGTTAGCAAATGTAAATTAGTATATCTAATATACAATTATACACTTAATTATTAAATCAACACTTGACTTAATAATCCGGTCATATCTCATATAACCGGCTAACATCCATCGTATCGACTTATCGAATCAACACTTGATTCGATAACCCGGTCATATCATATATGACCGACCGATACAAAAAGTCGCGAGAATAGAATACGGTATCACATACACGCATTTATTCTCGGTCTTGCACATATCACATACGTGCTCCTATTTCGTTTCGCCTGAGCCAGTAAAACCTCTGTGTAGGACTCTAAAGACTCGTTAATACGCCGACAGTGGGTGATGATCACATCACGCACCCACAAGCCGTCAGCGGTACTAGCTGGACGTAACGGCTACCCGGGTATTGAGCGATCATAAGATCAGCAAGCAAGCCCGCTCCAACTCCTGTAAAAGCCTGCCGGCAACACTTCCCGTACAGTCCGGTCTCCTCGTCTGATATGTCGCATATCAAGTCTAGGGGTGGTAAACGTCAGACCCCAATAACCGATAAGTCGTGCCGATGTGAGGCTCATAACGGGTCGAGAAACTACTGGTAACATTTACTAGTAAATCTCTAATCAGCCCTGGCCAAGGACTTCGCTGTTACGGCCAATCGAGCACAGCGCAACATCAACCCCCAATACCGGGAGAGACGAAACCCCTCCTATCGCTCATTGCCTCTATGTGACTTGGGACTGTACCAAAAAACCACCGTTTTGCACGCCCTTATTGACGTGGTAAGGTGGAAATCAAAGCACAGTGGGAATCACACGAGTCTCTATGACGATCTCGGGTCTACAGACTAACCTGCATAAGTGTCACCAGAGAACTGCCATCTGACGTGAGGTATAATACCATCTGGGAGTTCTCGGTGAGTCCGTCCAGTGTACCCAGTCTCCACTGAGCACCCGTATACCATCTCTGATGTCAAACACCAATGGATATGGGATCATCCATCGCCCATCTCATGGGTCGAGAAGCGTATACGCTAGTCTACACTGGTATATCGATGCCCCGTCTCGATACACCCACGACTAGGGACCTTGAAGGATGTACTTATGGACTACCATGTCCCCACTAGTATGATCCGCATCATAGTCCAGGTAGTCAAGTACACATCCTAAAGGCTTTACCAACATGTAATGATAAGACAGTATAAAGAGACAAGTATACATGTTAAAGTAAAGTGCAACCAGATAGCATACTATCATGTCGAGCAAGAAAGTTCTCTCTATATATGTCCAAGCATCCAATATAATATATATCATCTGTACAATACTGGCCTCTAGGGCATACATACAACTAACACCGACGATAGGTATAATACTAACCAGCAGTTTCCGGCGAGTCCGTCCAGTGTAACTCATAACCTAATGAAAACCTGTATACTATCTTTGGTACCGTATACCAATGGCTGTGGGATAGGCCATCTCCTCTGACAGGGATAAAAAAAACGTATACACTAGTCTACTCTGGTGTATCAATACTCATTCTCGATAATCCTACGACTACGGACAAGTTTAAGGATGTGCTTATAAACTACCCAGCCCTCACTAGTATGACTGCCATCACAATGCTAGTAGTCAAGAAAAGATTCTACGAGCTCTATCAATATGTATTAGCGATACGTTAAAAGAAACATATACATATGTTAAGATAGATACAAACCAGATAGCAAACTATCATATTGAACAAGACTGTTATATATCTGTATATATCCCAAACTTCCAAAATGTAATATACAATCTTGTGTTATACAATAATGGCATCTGGAACATATATCACTAATACAAAGCATAAGACATCTGAAACTCAACAAAACAGAAGTTCCAGAGAATGAGCAGACGTCTGAATAACAAGTGTCAGACGTCTAACAAAAAATACAAAACTGAGACATCGAAGACGTCTGAAAAAGGGACGTCAAACGTCTGAGGCTCAATGTGTAAGCAACATATGGTCTAGTGATACCTGCTTACATTATAGATCCTACTATGCTCAGTGCGTAAGCATTATCTGGTCTGGTACACAGCATTGCATATATTATAGATCCTACTGCCGAAGCGTAGGGTATAATACTCATGCGATCTCTTTCCAAATCAGTCTTGGAAGACATCTTTTTAGAGAGTGTGATCCCGTGACAAGCGAGTAAATTATCTCGCTTGGAATCTTCCATACTAAATCTTTTCAGTATGGTGTCAATGTACCTGGACTGTGAAAGTCTCAACATCCTCTTTGGTCTATCACGATAGATCTTGATCCCCAAAATGTAGGAAGTATCATCTAGGTCTTTCATGAAGAACTTCTGTGACAAGAAACTTTTGACCGATTGTAGCATAAGAATGTCATTTCCTAACAAGAGAATATCATCCATGTACAAGACGAGGAATGCCACGGTTCTCGCTATAATCTTACTATAAATGTATGGTTCATCTACATTTTTGATAAAGTCAAATTCTTTGATCGTATCATCAAAGCAGATGTTCTGATTGTTGTAAAAAACTGAGTCTTTATGTGTTTTAGGTATCGCAATCAATAACGGTGTCGCAATAGCTAGCCGATAGTCAGTACGGGTTATTCATAAGGAAATGGACTTATCTTGTTTTAGACGAGTTAATAAAGAAATGTAGGATTTTTTAATCATTTTGTACTAAGAAGATTTGACAAGTTTATAAGAGAAGGGTTTGTAGGGTTTATAAGATTTAGTAGTTAATCGATGGAGTTTTAAAAATAATTCTTTTTTCTTTTAATTATTTAATACTAGAGAATAGCGCTGAATGTGAATTAGGATTCTTGGAGGGATTAGGGTTTCCCTCTACTTACCCTTGTCCTTTCATTAATCCATATATATCTCAAGCCCTCAACAAAGAGAGTATTAACGAATCTCAAATTATGGTCGTGACTATCATGAATTGATAACACGCCCGATAAAAGGGTTAAGATTCATTTTGCGAAAATTTATAGAACTTAAAAAGAAGTTAATGGATTTTGTTCATCTATTATACTACTCTATCTTACAAATCCTAACAAGCGAGAATTTACTCGCTCATAGGGATAAACGAAGTAAATGATGAAATATTAAAGATTAATGAACCCATAAGAAATAACAAAATTAAAATTGCGGAAAGTAAATGCAGAAATTAAAATGCGGAAAGTAACGAGACAAGATAAAAAAAATCTACCTTTTATTGAATAAACAATTACATTACAGACTTTGACTGCTGAAAAACTAAACTACAAACCCTAGATTGCTCGAGAGATCTAGATTGCTCGATTGATGGATCGGTGGATAGATTAGATAATAATCATAATTGCTCTCGGTCTTTTTTATAAGCTCTGGAACTTGAAATCCTAGACGTCATCTTGAAGTGTGTGCAAAAACGATCAAGCCTCTAAATTTTCATATCCAACGGCCACCAATGAACCGCGCTTCCGCCGCCTAATGCCCCTAACAGCCGCAGATCCGCCGCCTTATGATGGAGTTGCATCTCCAGATTTCTCGTGCCTTCCTTTCTCGATATTGGAGATCTTTCTGAAAAAAATATTCTGAAAATATCTCTTTTTCTCTGCCGTTGCGAGATTCTTCAATTTGCTCCTCATATTTGACAGATTTGGTTTGACAAGTCGATTTGATGTGGATCTCCTACTTATATTTCAGACCTGAACAGATTTATTATAATACCTACACAATATCTCAAATCAAATTGTTAGTAGCATTCGGTTTATTTGAGATAATATTCCAACCAATTAAATGATATGATATTTTAATAATAATGGTTAAGAATATTTGATATGACATGATATGCATATTTTAATAATTAATAATCTCATGGATATTTTATTTAAATATGATATGCATATATTCCCCAATTATATTAATTATAAATTAAGAAATATATGACAATAATCTTTTTACAAATAAACCCACATATGTTCTTAAATTATAAATAACACCTTTTAATAATTAATAATAATAGGGAAAATGACCGTACAAAAGTGCAATAAATATGACTGATCAAATACCCCCAAACTTATCTTTGATCGTCCCGAGCAAACTATTTATTTTAAAAAGAAAAAGAAAAACCTAGCATACTTTCGTAGGCAACACAATTGCACTTAGCTCGTGCAACAATCCGTTAAATCTCTAGGTGTCCCTAGTAGGATGAGTGTTGTCTTCTGAGGGTTTTCAGCGGATTACACTCACAAAATCCCAAAATAAAAGAAAGAAGACAAAAATTACATGCAAAGATAAGAAACATATAAAAGAAAAACTTGAAAATAAGAGTTTCAAACTACACTAGCTTTTTAGTAGTCGTGAGCCCTATCTTAATGGCCTTGAGAAGATATTAGAAATCACATCCTCTCTCAATAAAACATCGTCTTTAGTCTTCCTCCCTACCTCTCCTCCAAATATCGATCATATACCCCTACGTGTATGTAAAAGTCATCTCTACACTTGGAGAATTCAATTCAAGCTATCATACCCTTTATCCATATTCCTTAGTACTTTTTAGCCGGTGATGTTTTAGATGAATTTTCTCACACATTCTTCATGCGACCGTTAATACTTCTTGAGGTACTAACCAACCGATTACCGAATGTGCTCACTTATTAAGGCGTACTTAGCAATATTCTAGTCTTGCAACACCTAAGTCTTAGCAGTGACCCCCAAACCAGTTGGTCTAAGGGACTAGGTGATAAGGCACCCTCGCTATATTTTTTTATATGCTGCCTTAAGTAATTACAAAACCAGTGTTCATTTTTCTTTTAAATTTTATTTTATGTGCCATTTATATTTTGTTGATTTTTTTTCATACTAAGATTTTCAGGCAAGAGTATTTCAAGTTATTCTCTACTATTCTAAGTTTCAAGATGTGTGCAAGTGCGTATAGTAGAGTATCAACATTCAGAAATTCGGACTCAAGAATAGGGACTATTTTTCAGATTTATTTCTAACCGCAAACAAGTAATTTCTTCATCTTACTAACCCTTGGGACAACAGCGCATGACCACATATTACTATCTTCGTTTTAAACTATCTAATTTTCTTGCATTTCTTAAATCTCTTCCTTTCTTTCATATGTATATTTCTCATTTTAACTTGAATTTTCAAAAAAAATTATAGTGCAAAATGATACGTGAATACAAACCTCCCCCCAAACCTGCTTGCAACAGTGTCATCACCGATCCTGTTGTTCGAGCGCAAAAATCTGTAGACTTTGGTGGAGAATAATAGGGTGAAAAGATAGTCAAATGGAAAGCCTCCCCCAAACTTGTTCTTAGCACATACATATATTTATTTTTTTATTATTGGATCTACTAATATACTGTCACGGTCGGGAAAATTGGTACGTGGCCGGCACTTGGATCACGTGAAGCCTATAGGACCCTACCGTAACCCAAGTAAGCTGAAAGCCCAGAAATCTAAACCTTTTTAGGAAAATAATGGAGGTGTGGTTTTGAAATAAAGGTATAATGTAATCAAGTTCTTTCCTTAAAAGTATAAGTAATGATATATGGAAATACAAGTGAATTGTATACTATAGTTGAAAACATTTTCGTCATTTGAAATTTGGGCAACACCTCCTTTGTAAATTTGATCCAAAACCAACACATAACAATAATAATATGGTATCCCCAAGCGGGAGCTGGCTTTTTGCCAATTGGCGGAAACAACCACACAAATAAGGATATGCGACGCCCAATGCGAAGATCAAACACAGAAAAGAAAGTAAAAAAAACCAAAACCACATCAAACCAAGAATAAAAAATAATACATACATCTCGCTCTAAATCTGAAAGAAAATACAAGTCTGTGGTTTCTAAGTCTACCAAATATATATAATCTGGTTGATGGAGCTTTTAACTAGATACAACTGAATAAATATATACAAATGGTGGTCACGATCCAAAGTATACCCCACCTACCAATGCAAATCATCCAGAAGAAGGTTGTATGCCAGCAAGCCGCTACTAATCCGAGCGGTCGATCCTGCAAGAAAACTGTGGCACAACAGAGGTGAGTTGCCAACTCGTGAGTAGAAGACATCATCATGTAGAAATTGAATGTATGACGATCTCCTAGGTCATACAGTAATATAATAATATAATAATATCAAGTGGTAACAAAGGTGACAGTGTAAACATAAGTATAATAATACTAATGTAATCGTGCCAGTGTCATAATATGGTACCATGTCATCTGTATCATATATGTATATATATGTGTAACATCCCACGTGTGTCCATCAATAATACATCAAATCATCATAAAAACCCGAGTGCTCAGCATCGACACTCGAAAATATCATAAAACCCGTGTCCAACATCGACACGTAAATCCTCATATCTCAGGCGCCGTCTCATCGGATCGGCCCTCATATCCATCTATCTCAATCGCTCCAGTCGGTATCCTCCGGATATCCGCCGAGTCAATTCCATCACCGGTAGGTAGTATTCCCCTGCCGGGCTCAACGTCTTTCTATACGATCTTTTGCCCCGGTGTACCGTAACGGGTCCACCATGTACCTGCAGACGGTGCCTCCTCACTCCTCGAATCGGGTAATATCATAGCTAAGAACCGAGAAATCTCATGGTGGACGTCCAAAATATCATATCAAGAGAAACCGAGTTTTTAAAATAATCATAAGACTTTAAAAATGTATCTGCGGTTCTCAAATCCAGAAATCTCATTAAAACAAAATCGCATATGCATGTAACCATAATGGAACAGTAAGTACAAGCACAGAACAGTACTGTAAGGTATAACCGGTGTTTTCATATAAGCATGTCGTGTAACTAGGTAAGGAAGTGCGGTATCTAAACTAGCGTGTGCGATAATGAGTACTAAACAAATAACTGTAATTCTATAATTTAGAGGAAAACACAACGATATATCGGTTTCTAATGTGTACGTGGCATGGTAATTATCGATGATGAGTGTATGAGCCGGCGAGTATATATGCGTGCAACATGTGCATCATCGGTAATGGTGCATGTGTCCTATCAGACAAAGTCATATAAAGATAAACACAAGGAAATGTAGTAGGTATGTCGCCAATGAAAAGTAATACGAGCGTAACAGAAATAAGAAAAGCGTAAACGCGAACATCATAAAATGCGTGACTATATATGAACCATACAGTATAGCTTAAAATAGTACGAATCGTTGTTTGAAAATTAGGGCTACGGTGTTTTTGAGAAAAGATATCATTTGAAAATCCATAGCGTCCTTTGAAATTTTCATTTAAAAGTGCATAATGATTCGTTAGTTTTGAAAATAGATATGGTTCCAAATATATCCTAATATCTACTTAAGTGATATAAATCAATATCCTCGAGTCGATATATTTGTATCGACGATTCATCCTCATCATATCACATATGGTATAATCCATCGCACGGTATCATCAAATCAAAATATGGATCTATTGTCTAGTACATCATAACATCTCATATCATCATATATATATCATCTCATGTCATATCTTAGCATATGTATATATAAATCGCCCCGCATCTTCATATCAAACATATCGACTCGTGCCATCTTATTTCATCATATCCACATCTCACCATATCATCTCGTAATTATTCTCATGGTTACACACACACACATGTGTGTGTGTACCTATGACTCATGGACTAAGAAAACTAGAACTAGGGATATACCTTCCTACACGTACACTACTATGGTTTATAGTATCCCAGAACCCTATTAGCTGGGTATACACATCTAAAATATATATATATATATATACTGTATTTCTAATATCCTAGTACTATGGTTGCGGGGGTGATATACAACATCCACCCGACTTCCCCCGTAGATAAACATCTACTCACCTGCTATCCTCGCTCTAGCCGAAGTCGATGAATGCCTTGCTCTCCTTCGTCGTCCCGGAAGTCCACGCGAATATACCTACAAATCAAGCATATCGTATCGAAATCAAAATCAAATCCGAAAATCGATATGGCACGTGAAGCACACATAAATTAGAACCTATGGTCCATGCATGCAAGAACAACAAAACAACTCTCGACGTTGATGTACAAACGTCAAACGACCGAGTTAAAACCCAAATACCAAAATCTAGTTTTCAAAATTCGTAAAACGAAATCAGCAACTTAGTAAAGCACTCCCAGATTTTACCTAAGATGAAATTAGAACATTCTGCACATTGGATAGGCCTATTCATCATATGTGTGTGCTATAGAACCAAACCTAAACCCTAACTCCAAGACCAGGCCACAAATTGCGGCCAAATAGAATATTCTGATGGCCAAGAAGGGGAGTTGGGAGCTCGGGCTTCTAAGGTAGCTTCCTAATGGCCTGCACGTCTCACTGTATCTGCAAAATATTTTTCAGAGTTCTTGGGTAATATCAGATTCTAATTGATCACCACAATTCAACAAAACCCGATGACGAAAAATTCTAAGTTTATTGAATCTGAGAATTTCTCCACTATATCACCTCACTTATCACTAAAGATCTTGTAAACACTCTCTAAACCCTCTACTAAGCATTACTGCAAGTTTTACCCCGTAATCCTCACTCTAGAATTTCTAAGTTCACTAATCATGCACTTTTGAGCTCTAAACTCATGTAGGAGGTTAAGAGACTTAATAATTTGGTAAGAAGTGGATGTTTTATCTCATGGAGCAACTGAAGAAAATTCCAAGATAACCCGAGATGCTCAAAACTGAAACTTGATCACTCTATGTGGTGTAGGATGAGGTGAGGAATAATTTTAGTGAAGGTTTTGTGTGGTTTTGATGAAGTTTTGAGGATGGTTTCATGGTGGTAGTGAGGTGGAGGAGGTGGAGGAGAATGAAGATGATGGAGGTGAAGATGAGGAGTGAAATGAAGAAGGAAAAGAAATGAAGGATGTAATCAATGATGGTTGCTATGCCCCCCTCTCTCTCTCATTCTCTCTCTCAACCATACCACTTTGTCCCTTTCCTTTTCTTTTATTTTTCTCATTTTTTTTTCTTTTCCTTTTTATAAAAACATAAAACCAATGTCACAAATGCAATGGCTACAAGTCATGACACTTAAAGATGATTTTATCAAATAACTTGGTTTAATGTACAATTAGGAAATATTTATCAAGTTTAACATTAATTAGTATGTAAATAATTGTATAATGATTTATAAAAGCCCAAATCAATCAAATACTTTCATAATCTATAATTCATATTAATATTCCAATTATTTGCCAAATTATATGTATATAATTTTACCATTCCATTAAAACTATTTTCCATACTTTTATAATATTCATAAAATTTATTATTTTATTATTTAAATTCCAAAAATAACATTTTATATTTCCTGAAATGTTACATATACCCACCTCCATTCTTAAATGAAACAGTGTTACCACTGTTTATGGCTGGAAAATCGAAGTATGGAGGTGAGGCGGAAGAAAGTTAGTCGTTATAAAGCGGCTCCTGCAAGAACATGAGCTCCTCCAATGGGTCAGTGGAAAAATATGGTTTTAATCTATGCATATTTATTTTGAAAATGGAACCGTTTTTAGCATTTTCTACATACACTGTACGGTACGGGTATACATACCATACCACAAAAAGACCTTTCCAACGAGATCTCAGCTTATCTGGATGAAGATGGAGACGGGTATCGTAAAGAAAGACTTGTTGTCCTAGTGTGAATGTTTTTTTCTCAAAAGGTGTTTATCATGGAACACCTTTGTCCGATTCTTTACTATAACCTCGTTATCGTAGGTTTCATCACGAAGCTCGCTCAGCTCATTTAATTGCAACTTCCGATAGCTGCATGCTTGATCAAAATCGAAGTCAAGTTCTTTAATTGCCCACATTGCCCTATGTTCGATCTCGACAGGGAGGGGGCGAGCCTTCCAAAACACCAGCCAATTAAAAGACATACCAAGATCGGTCTTATATACAGTACAAAATGCCCATAAAGCATCAGTCAGTTTAGAGGACCAATCTTTACGGTTCTTAGAAACCGTTTTCTCCAAAATTTGCTTGATCTGTCTATTAGAGACTTCAGCTTGCCCGCTCGTTTGGGGATGATAGGGCGTAGAAAGCTTGTGGTTGATAAAATATTTCCGCATCAAAGTCTCAAAAGACCGATTGCAGAAATGCGCCCAATTGTCGCTAATAATAGCACGAGGGCGCCCGAACCGAGAAAATATATTTTCTTTAAGGAACTTAACGACAACCTTGTTGTTATTAGTACGGCTCGGTATTGCTTCAACCCATTTAGAGAGATAATCAACCGCTAAGAGAATGTATAAGTTCCAAAAAGAGTTGGGAAATGGGCCCATGAAATCAATTCCCCACACATCAAATATCTCAACAACCAAGATTGGTTAGAGCGGCATCTCGTTTCTCCGTGAAATTCGACCCATGTGCTGACACCGTGAACAAGTTTTGCAGTAATCATGTGCATCTTTGAATAACGTTGGCCCAAAAAAAGCACATTGCAAAACTTTTTCCGCGGTTTTTCTTGGATCAAAGTGACAGCCGCATACTTGGTCATGGCAGAAGGACAACACACTCTTGAATTCATTATTCGGGACATACGGTGAATGATCTGATCGGGACAATACTTGAACAAATAAGGTTCGTCCCAGTAAAAGTGTTTTACCTGGGATAAAAATATGTGATTGTCTTGATTTGACCATTCGCTGGGTAGAAGTCCCGTTACTAAAAAAATCACGATATCAGCGAACCAAGGTTCGCAAGATAGGGTCAAGAGATGTTCATTCGGAAAAGAGTTGTTTATAGGCAAGGTCAACGCTGGTGAAGAAGAAAGTTTTGAAAGATGATCGGTTATGACATTTTCACATCCAATTTTGTCTCTTATGACAAGGTCAAATTCTTGCAATAAGAGGATCCAACGTATTAGCCTAGATTTAGCATCCTTCTTCGATAAAAGATGTCTTAAGATGGAATGATCAGTGTAAACTTCGACCGAAGAGCCAATTCGGTAGGGCCTGAATTTTTCTAATGCAAAGACAACTACCAAGAGTTCTTTCTCGGTGGTTGTATAGTTTATTTGAGCATCATTCAAGGTCCTACTCGCATAATAAATCATATGTGACATCTTATCGATGTTTTGTCCTAAGACTTCACCAATAACAAAGTCGGATGCATCACACATAAGCTTAAAATGGTGATTCCAATCTGGAGATAGAATGGGAGCAGTAGTGAGAGAACGTTTAAGCGATTCATAAGCAGCCAAACAATCCGAGTCGAATTAAAATGTTATATCCTTGGCCAAGAGAAGAGTTAATGATCTAGCAATCTTGCTAAAGTCCTTAATGAATCGTCTATAAAAACCGGCATGACCAAGAAAGGATCGTATATCTTTGACGCATTTAGGAGGAGGAAGGTTAGTGTCACGCCCTGCTTTTCGGTGTACGGGGTTAAGACGTGACGAGACCGCTACGTATTTAC
Source organism: Agapanthus africanus (assembly GCA_030015575.1). Taxonomy (NCBI): domain Eukaryota; kingdom Viridiplantae; phylum Streptophyta; class Magnoliopsida; order Asparagales; family Amaryllidaceae; genus Agapanthus; species Agapanthus africanus. Next base: position 451,922,752 of record CM057349.1, on the reverse strand, counting down.
TCAGAAGTAAACACGCTAAGCGTATCTAAGCAATATAAAGTAAAGTACATAAGAGACATGAAAGTAAATGAACAACAACTTTATTTATTAAACATTCTTTTACAAGTACAACTGAAATGTAAATACATGAGTAGAAAGCGATGCCTAAATAATGGTATAACTGAAAAGAAATAAATATGTACAAGTGTCTAAATCTCCGAGTCAAACGCAAACTGTTCCAAATCCTCAATGCTGGGCTCGATCTCCAAAGAGTCCGAATCACTTGACAACATTCCAAAGAAAGAAGAAAGGAATGTCGTCAGCGAACAATCGCTCGGTAAGTCCCAAAGGTGAGTAGAGATAGAATAGACAGAAAAAGAATATATATTATAATGTTTGATTATATTGTTAACGCTGTTGTTTGTAGTTTGGTACAGAAAATGTCGGTGTATACGAGAGGGGTCCCATTATTCCGGAGACTAAGGTATACAGAGCATAAGGAACCGTTCAGCCACGGTACAATGGCAATGGATATTCAGATTAGGTGTATTATGGTTACGGTCATTTTTAACACCTTCTGTACCAATCTACCCCTTATAAACCCTGTGATGTCTTTTGTATTGATTGTATTATTTTGTTATATATATGGATGACTTGCTGAAACCATGATATCAGTAAATGGAGTGGATATAAATGGAGAGTCATGTAGATGGAGTATATCCATGGTTCGGTTCAGTCAATATAAATTGATATAGATTGAATAGACGGATTCATGTTGAATTGTAGTTTATACTTGAATCACATTCAAGTTAGATTGATTAGATTGAGACTCATTCTGAGTCAGACACTTTGAAAAGAACTTGAAATACTGAATTAGTTTTGATGTTATCGGTAACTGCTGCACATGAACGGCAAGATTTGTGTCTTTTTCCCAGACAATTACCGTATTGATAACACCGTTTGTTAGATTATCTACCTTAAATATGCAATCACCCATATCTCCGGCTCCCTGAGGCTCAAGAGATTGGTCCCTCTTAAACCTATGTTTAACAGGGTCCTTATTGTAATTTAGTATAACTTAAGGGGTTTTTATGTAAAAATAGTTTGATATAATTTTCAAAATACAGCTCAAGTATTTAATTATCGTCTTTAGGGTTTTCATAGATGTATATTTTATAAAAGTGAAATTTATAGTAAGTAAAACCTAATTTTCATAGTATAGGGTATTTTATTGAAATATCGGAATTGTTTTGTATTTGGATGGTATTTTCATGTAATGGTGATTCCTTTTGAAAACTTGGAATATTTATATAATATAATTAAAGTAGATATTTTGATAATATATATATATAATGAAAGTAATTTTATTTATTTTCTTGTAAAAATCTCATTTTCTAAAGAAAAATGTATAAAAATTCCATCAAGATCGAATTCTCCTTTCGGAGGTCTGCATCTCGCTCTACTAGACCCGAGGATGTACGATAATCCGCACTGTCCCAAACGGGGTCCCCAAAAATGGGCTGTAGAGGCACAATTGCAAGAAATTGTTTAATAAATCTTTTTAAAGAAATGGTTTTATAAGTTGATGGTATTTATTTGTAATGTCGTGTTATCCCATGATTATATTCCCAAAACTTCATCGTGCTATGTCAAAAATGTGTGTTGTGATGAGGTAAGTCATTACCTCGTAAGTTATCTAAAGGTAATACAAGTTTTATGTTGTTTTATGTCGGAAATGAAGTTGCGGTATTTTACCGTAAAAATACAATAAAAATTGCATAAAAGAATATTTTGAGATGAAACTTGTTTTAATAGTTTTTTTTATGTTTGTTAAATATTATATGATAGTATGGAATTTTATTGATTAAGAAAAGTAGAGTTTTAAAGAAAAACCGAATCGGAAGTCGGATTAACTCTGCTTCCGTCGAGTTTTAGAATTGTAAGTTTTTAAAGAAGAAGAATAGAGGGGGAGAGGGGACTTACTGTCTTTTGGACTAGGGGAGAGAGAGATGAAGCTACGAAAGGTCTTGGGACGTCATTTCGTCGCCGGAAACTCCATGGAACGTCACCGGAACTTTGCCCTTCGCTAACTCCACTTGCACACTAAAGGGACTTGAGAATTTTGGAGAGTTTTGACAGGGAATTTTGGAGAGTTTTGACAGGGATGAAATATGATGTCCTATTTATAGGGGAAATTAGGGTTTAGGGGGTTAAAGAATGCATTAAAAATTGCATTAAAATTGGGATTAAAGGTGATTTATTGTTCTCTGGAAAATGTGCAGAGAAAATAAACAGTGTGAGGGAAGTGGGGTAGCTGAAGAGGTACACGGGTGAAAATATGGGGAGCATTGCCAACGGGGGACCCGGCGGCACCGGTTTTTCCGATGGTTTCGCCGGTCGGAAACCGGTGGAGGAGCTCCAGAATTTCGCCGCGTATCCCTCACGATTCATATACCCTGGTGCACATGTTTAATTAATCTGTAACTAAACATTCTACGTGTAGTGCACGTGTAAACCCTTAGGCTTCTAAAAGATTAAAAGAAAATTAAATAAAAAGATAATGTGGCTGGGGGGTTCGATCATAGGGGCTACGTCACAGCAATGCAAAGATTTACCAATGTGCTACAAGTAGTTTCTTGCTGTTCTAAATTAAAACAAATACTTATAGTGTACACAGGATTGCAAATACCCCAATTGTACATTGAAATTGGAGTTGTTACAGTTAGAAATGACATATATTTTAGCTTTGTCTATCTCAATGCCATTTCATGAGATGATATGCCCTAAGACAATACCTTCTTAAACCATGAAATGACATTTTTCAAAATTGAAAATTAGATTCTTGTCCTTACAGCGGGTAAGAACAGCATCAAGATGACGTAAGCATTCTTCAAAGAAATCCCCAAATATGGAGAAATCGTCCATGATTATCTCCAGAAAACTATCGACCATGTCAGAGAATATTCCCATCATACACCGCTGAAATATAGCAGGAGTATTGCATAACCCAAAGGGCATGCGTCTATAAGTGAAAGTGCCTAAAGGACAAATAAAAGTTGTCTTATCTTGATCCTTTTCGGCGATGGGAATCTGGTTTTAGCCTGAGTAACCATCCAAGAATCAGTAGAACTCAACCCCTGTTAAACGTTCCAATATCTGGTCAATGAAGGATAGAGAGAAGTGATCTTTCCTCGTCGTAATATTGAGTTTTTTATAATCAATACATACCCGCCACCCAGTTTGGGTGCGAGTTTGAATCAATTCATTTGCCTCATTAGTTATGACCGTGATGCCAGACTTTTTTGGGACAACGTGAATAGGAATTACTCATTGGTTATAAGATATTGGGTAAATTATACTATTATCTAAGAATTTGACGATTTCCTTCTTCACCGCCTCTTTCATGACAGGATTTAACCGTCTTTGTGGGTCACGGGCTGGTTTGGCCTCATCCATCATATGTATATGGTGTTCAACAATCAAGGGGTTAATTCTTTTGATGTCCGCCATTATCTAACCGAAAGCTTGCTAATTCAACCTCAAGACAGACAGAAGAGCTCTCCCTTACTCTAAGGCTAAAGAAGCTGATATGATGACGGGTAAAGACTCTTTCTCACCTAAATATGCATACTTAAGATGAGACGGCAGCGGCTTAAGATCAAGTGTCAGCAGAGAGACGATAGAAGGTAGGGTAAGGGAACGATACTCAGACTCCATGAGAGGTTCATAGCTAGCGTAAGAGATTGACTCGGATAGCTCAACTAACTTGTTCGAAAAGTCAAAGGATTCGAACTCGGGGGTTGACTGGTCGACAGAAGGGTCCCATGAATCAAGATCATCAAGGAAAGCGAACCTTTCATATTCCCTATTCGTGTAAGGAGTGGATGGATCGAACAATAACGTACTAGTGGCATTGAGATCATTGTCGTAGAACAAACACTCCTCAAATTCGCAACTATTGGAAGCTATCTCATGGACGGAACATATATCTATCATATGAGCAGAAGATTCGAAAGGTTGACTTCCTACCTTGAAAATGTTAAGTTCAATTGTCATCTTCACAAAGGATAGGTTCATGGAACCGTTACGACAATTGATTACCGCATTTGAGGTTACGAGAAATGGTCGACCAATAATCACCGGGATTTATTTCCGTGGGTTCGCCATAGGCTGTGTATCTAAAACTATAAAGTCCTCAGGGAATGTAAATTCCCCGACTTTGATCAACATGTCCTCTAGCTTACCCCTAGGGTGGGTGATAGATCGATTAGCCATCTGAAGAGTGCAGTGCGTGGGTTTCAACTCTCCAATACCTGATTGCTCATAAACAGAATAGGGGAGAAAGTTAACACTAGCACCAAGATCAAGTAGAGGGCGATTGATGTTTTTACCCCCAATAGTTATAGAAATTGTAGAACAACCGAGGTCCTTATGTTTCCTGGGAAAATTTTGGGTAAGAGCATCACTCACATTACTCGCTAAGAAAACTTTTTTAGGTACTTGAGTTTTCCTTTTCTTAGTGCACAGGTCCTTAAGAATTTTTGCATATGATGGAACTTGTTGGATAGCATCTAAGAGAGGAATATTAATGTTAACTTACTTAAACATTTCCACAACCTTCTCCATCTGTGGATTTGGTTTGTTGGGCCTCAATCGGTTTGGAAAAGGAACTTTATTAGCAGGGGTTGGGTCCAACACTTGGGGAGAACTTTGTGGAGATGGAATGGATCCCAAAAATGGATTTGGGTGGTCTGAAAAGGTAATTCATTCAAAGAAGTGGACTGAGAGTTCGAGCCCAGTGGAGAATGGAGAATGGGCTCGGTAGAAGAAGTTTGATTAAAAAAAGTAGAAGTAGAAGTAGTAGCCAGGGTGTCATCGAAATTATCAACTTGTTCTCCAACATGGTTGTTCAGTATTCTTTCCGATCTCAACGTAGTTATGGCACTCACATTATGATTTTTTTGGTTAAGGACAGTGTTAGCATTTTGTAGGTGGCCGGTATTTGGTAAAGGTTGAGATAGAAGTTTCCATTTCTCCCTTTCACTCATTGCGGCGTTTAACTGTGCAATTTGTGCTTCGATAGATTTGATATTTTCACCGTGGGAAGCAGTGTGTTGTATTAATGTTTGGATAGAAGAAGTTAAACTAGCCGACGTTTGTGCGAATTATTTAATAAAAGCTTCTAAGATTCTTTCTAGTGCAGAGATTTTATCAGTACCGGCAGGAGGAATATTTTTTTGTGGTTGGAAAGAATTGTTATAAGGGGCAAAGTTGTTGGCCAGATTTTGGAATGATTGTAGTTGAAAGGGCTGCTAAATTTGTTGTGGTGGTGGTTGTTGTTGCTATGAGAGAAGCCTTTGGTAGTTATTTTGACTTTGGAACCGATTTTGATTTTGATTTTGAGTTCGGTTTTGGTTCCAAGCCAAATTAGGATGATTCCTCCATCCATGATTATATGTGGATGAATAAGGATCGTTTCTAGGTCATTGCTGTAAAGCAGTATTAGTTTGTTCTTGACCTTGAGACAGAAGATTTAAAGGACATTTTTCAGTTAAATGTGATGAGTCATAACAGCAACCACATACGGTTTTAGGGAGCGTAACTTGGTTTAGTGAGGCTGAAGAGAATTTTCTCTCAATAGTGTCGAGCTTCTTTTGCATTGCAGCCATTTCAGTTTTCATTGCGATGGAAGTATTGAGCTGATGGATACCTACCCTAGATGAAGACGAAGATGATATTGTTAGTCTTGTGCTCTCCCACTGTAGTGTTTGTTTGGCGAGATCTTCAAGAAATTTCCACGCCTCCTTGTCAGATTTTGACATGAAATGACATTAACAAATGGTTTCTAGCATTTGTTTTCGGACCCCGGGTGTAGTGACAAATAAGCAAGGGTCGTCGTCCAGAAACGGCGTGCTACATCGGACCCTGAGTGTAGTGACAAATAAGCAAGGGTCGTCGTCCAGAAACGACGCGCTACATCGGACCCCGGGTGTAGTGACAAATAAGCAAGGGTTTCATAGGATCCGTCTAACTTCCTGGAACATAGGTTCCCTTACGGGTAGACTAATAGAATTAGTGGAGGTGATGATTAGGAGGAGAGTTGGAATTATATGTTTGTAAGAAACTAAGTGGGTAGGCGAAAAGAGTAGAGTCATAGAGCCTTAGGGTTATAAGCTTTGGTATACGGGTAGAGATAAAAATCATAATGGGGTAGACATAATTATAAATAGACTGTTGCTTGAGGATGTAGTTGAGATTAGGAGAAAAGGTGATAGAATTTTACTGGTTAAGCTTATTTTAGGTGGAGAGATCCTTAATATTATTAGTGCTTATGCACCATAGATAGGTCTTGATGACGCTAGTAAGCGTCTATTCTGGGAGGATTTAGATGAGATGGTGCAAAGTATACCTAGTGGAGAGAAGTTATTTATTGGTGGTGATCTTAATGGACATATAGGTACTAGTCGTAGTGGGTTTGATACTATTCATGGAGGTTTTGGTTTTGGACAAAGGAATGAAGTAGGTGACTCGATTCTGGATTTTTCCTTATCTTATGACTTGATCTTAGCAAACACCTGGTTTAGAAAAAGAGAGTCCCACCTTATCACTTTTAAGAGCGGATCAAGTGCTAGTCAAATAGACTTTTTTCTGACGAGAAAAATAGATAAAGGTTGTTGTATCGACTGTAAGGTAGTGCAAGGTGAGAGTGTAACCACTCAATATAGACTTTTAGTTCTAGATTTTCGATTTAGAAAAGGACCTAGGAAGATTAGACGTAGGTAGAGCCTAGAATTAAATGGTGGCGATTGAAAGAAGGTAACCAAAAGGCTTTTATAGATCGTGTAGTCCAAAAAGCGGATTGGCAGTCGGAAGATGATTCAGACAGAACATAGAACAAAATGGCTAGTTGTATCAAGAAGGTAGCTAGAGATCTACTTGATGAGTCGAGAGGTGGTGCTCCACCATCTAAGGACACATCATGGTGGAATGAAGAACTAAAGGCTGCTATTAAAATTAAAAGGGATTCTTATAAAGATTTGAAGAAAAGTAGAGATGTGGAGAGATTTGAGAAGTATAAAATGGCTAAAAAGGAAGTTAAGAAAGCTGTTCGGGAAGCTAAATCTAAGGTCTACAAGGAGGTGTACGAGAAATTAGACACTAAAGAGGCTGAAAATGATATATACCGGATTGCTCGAATGCGGGAAAGGAAGACTAGAGACTTATGTGTGGTGAAGTGTGTCAAAAATGAAAATCAGAAGGTTTTAGTTCGAGATGAGGATATCAAGGAAAGATGGAGAAATTATTTTGACAAATTGTTCAATGAGAGATTTACTAAGAATTTGGATGGACTTGTCATTCAATCTCAAGATATAAACCGTGATTTCATGCGTAAAATAAGACTAGCTGAGGTTAAAGAAGCTTTGAATAGAATGAGTTTAAGAAAAGCTGTTGGTCCTGACGGGATTCCTATTGAGATTTGGAGATACTTAGGAGAAATAGGCGTTAAATGGCTGACAGATCTGTTTAATAAGATTTGGCAGACAAAAAAGATTCCAAATGAATGAAGAAAAAGTATCCTTGTACCTATCTACAAGAACAAGAGTGACATTCAAAGTTGCTCAAACTACCGTGGAATAAAACTTATGTGTCACACCATGAAACTTTGGGAGAGAGTGATTGAACACAGTATAAGGAAGGATATTAAGATAACAGAGAACCAGTTTGGGTTCATGCCTGGACGATCGATGACTATTCATTTGCTTTGTCAACTTGTCGAGCGTTTTCGAGAGAGGAGAAGAGATTTGCATATGTTATTTATTGATTTAGAAAAAGCGTACGACAAGGTACCTTGAGAGGTATTATGAGGGACAATGATGAAGAAGGGGGTCCCCGTCAAGTATATTGACATAATCAAGGATATGTACGATGGAGTGGTGGCAAATGTCAGAACTTGCGGCAACTTAACAAGTGATTTTCCGATTACAATTGGTTTACATCAAGGATCTGCATTAAGTCTATTCCTGTTTACCATCGTGATGGATGAGCTTACTAGAACTATCCAAGATGAGGTACCTTGGTGTATGCTATTCGCTGATGATATTGTTCTAGTAAATGAGACGAAAGTAGGGGTTAATGCCAAATTGGAATTATGGAGGCAAACATTGGAATCTCGGGGATTCAGATTGAGAAGGTTCAAGACAGCATATATGCATTGCAAATTTAGTAACCAGAGAAGTCAAAACCATATTGGTATAACATTGGAAAGGCAAGAGATATCACCGAGCGACCAGTTTAGATATCTAGGTTCCATCATCCAAAAGAATGGGGAGATCGATAGTGATGTTAATCAAAGGATCCAAGATGGTTAGTTGAAATGGAGGAGTGCAACTGGGATTTTGTGTGATCGTAACTTTCCGTTAAAATTGAAAGGAGAGTTTTATCGGAGCGCTATTCGGCCTGCCTTATTTTATGGTACAGAATGCTGGGTTCCTAAGAAGCATCATACACAGAAGATGCACGTAGTGGAGATGCGCATACTTCGTTGGATGTGCGGTAACACTAGAAAAGATAAGGTGCGAAATGGGGATATTCGTGCAAAAGTTGGTGTAGCACCTGTGGAGGAGAAAATGCGGGAAAACCGGCTAAGATGGTTTGGTCATGTGCGACGCAGACCTATGGAAGCACCGGTTCGACGAATAGATACTCTCGATATGGGCAATGGGAAAAGGCCAAAATAGAGACCGAGGAAAACATGGATGGAGGTGATACGAAACGATATGGTTGCGGTTGCCAAAGGACTCAATAAAAGTATATTGTTCGATAGGAGCGAGTGGAGGCGGAGGATTCATGTGCTGGACCCGGCGTGATTCTCATGTTGGTTCATGTAGCCTACCCCATATGCTTGGGATAAAGGCTCAGATGTTGTTGTTGTTGTTTACATAATTTGGCAAAATTGCCATTTTTTGAATCAATGATGAGGGCATTGGATAAGGAGATCTTTGAACCTTTCAAAGTATTTCCAGAAGGGTTCGTTAGGAAGTTGGGCAAACTGGTTAATCTCGCTTCTAATGCGGGCAGTCTTATGATTAGGATAAAATTTCTTAAGGAATGCTTTAATAAATTCATCCCAATTGGTGATGGAATGTGAGGAGGTGCTATAAAGCCAATTCTCTGCGAGATCGCACAAGGTAAAAGGGAGAATACGTAATCACATAGCAACCCCTGAGAGTTGGGTGGTGCTCATCATTGCACATACGTTTTGAAATTTGGTTATAAAAACGTAGGCATCCTCAGATTCAAGCCCGTGGAATTTGGGCAACAAGTTGATGAAGTGGGGTTTAATTTTGAAGTTATCCCCATTGGCTGGTGGAAGAGACAGATACGCAGAAAGGGGTCCGCGTGTAGGGTAGTATCGGTCTTGGAGAGCGATGCATGGTGGATTTTGAGTTTGCGCACCTAGGAGTGTTGGCAACATGGTGTTGTTAAAACCCAGTGGAGGTCCGTCCATCTCGGGAGACTTGGTAGGTGAAGGAGAAAAAGAAAGTGAAGAAGTATCGACCTCGAAGTCAACAGTGAAAACGCGGACTAGACAGGCGCTAGAATCCCGTGTCCAGCCGATCATGCACTAACTGGGTTTAGTGCCCGTTGAAGCATGTGATAAAGTGGTGAGAACAATTTTAAGAAGGTTCTGCTTTGACAAGAGTGGCGGACGCAAGGCTTGACTCAACCAATCACAAAATGCACAATCAGCCCCAAGAGCTAGGGTCACCAAGGTCAAATCCCTAGACCGCTCCTAAACTTCCAAATGACAAGACGTAGGATAAATTCTTTATCACCTCCTTATCAATCTTGCAACCAGGTAAGTGAGAGGTATCCGCTATACGAATCACCGAAATAGCGGGCCTAATTAAGTAAACCACTTTCCTTAGCCACACTTGCCTTAGACACCACAAGAGAAATGCGGATAAGCAATAGATTACCCACGACCCTCCTTTGTCCTAATTGAGTGCGATTGTCCTTAGAGGCTTGGTCAAGATATTTTTTATTAATGTAGGTTGTTGCGTATGCTCGTTTGTGATTTGTGGGGCCTAGGAAGGGTGATCAAATCCCTACCTAATCTGAATTTAGGTTTCTTGCCCCTTAATGTCCGTTTTAAATATGCAAAACAATCCAAAATCTAAAACACGCAAAAAGATTTTTAGCGACGTTGTTTGTAAAGAATCCTGCAGGTAAAAACAATTTATCAGAGTTTCAGAAGAGAGAAGAAGACGATAGAATAATACCAGAAAGATTTGGGGGGTTAATTCCCTAAGACGGCCGCGGTTCTGCCGCCAAACTCGCCTTTTGGTCGCGGTTCCGCCGCCGTCTGATGGAGTCTCTTCTCCAAAAAATTTCACAACACTCCAATGCTCTTCTGGCCCTATTTTCCAGTCTCTGAATCTCTGTTGGTTCGCTCCAATTACTCCAGATTTCTTGCAAAACTCGCACAAGAATCGTTAAACACAAAATGCAGTTTTTATTTCTCTTTTTATTTTTTCTGTTTTTTTAAGAAATCGGCCTGAATAACAAGAAAAATATTACTAGCGGATCCCCGGCAACGGTGCCATTTGATTGGTTCGAAAAAGTGTCTCTTTATGTGTTCTAGTTACCGCAATCAATAACGGTGTCGCAATAGCTAACCGATAGTGAGTACGGGTCATTCACAGGGAAATGGTGAATTACTTACCTTATTTTAGACGAGTTAATAAAAAAAGACGGGATTTTTTTATCGTTTTATACTAAGAATATTTGAAAATTTTATAAGAGAAGGGCTTGTAGAGTTTATAAGATTTAGTAGTTAATGAATAGAGTTTTAAAAATAATTCTTTTTTTCTTTTAATTATTTAATACTAGAGAAATAGCGATGAATGTGGATCAAGGTTCTTAGAGGGATTAGGGTTTCCCTCTATTGACCCTTGTCCTTCCATTGATCCCTATTTATCTCAAGCTCTCAACAAAGCGAGTATTAAAGAATCTCAAATCGTGGTCGTGACTATCATGAATTGATAGCATGCCCGGTAAGAGGGTTAAAATTTATTTTGCTAAAATTTATAAAAATTAAAACTTAAAAAGAGGTTAATGGATTTTGTTCATCCATTATACTACCCTATCCTATAAACCCTAACAAGCGAGAATTTACTTGCACATGGGGATAAACGAAGTAATGATGAAAGATTAAAGATTAATGAACCCATAAGAAATAACAAAATTAAAATCGCGGAAAATAAATGCAGAAATTAATATGCGGAAACTAATGAGACAAGATAAAAAAAATCTACCTTTTATTGAATAAACAATTGCATTACAGACTTTGACTGCTGAAAAACTAAACTAAAAACCCTAGATTGCTCGAGAGATCTAGATTACTCGATTTATAGATTGATGGATAGATTAGATAATAAGCCTAATTGCACTCGGTCCTTTTTATAGGCACTGGAACTTGAAACCCTAGACATCATCTTGAAGTGTGTGCAAAGACGATCAAGTAAACTTTCATATCCAACAGCAACCAATGAACAGTGCTTCCTTCGCCTAATGCCCCTAATAGTCGTAGATCGGCCGCCTTATGACGAAGTTACGTCTCCAGATTGCTCGAGAGATCCGGCGGTTCATAGCCAACCTCTCCGGAAAATGCCTCCCCTATAGCCATCTAATGAAGAAAGGGACCCCGTTAGTTTGGGATCGTAAATGCCAAAGTGCACTGGACGAAATCAAGCAATATCTGCAGAACCGCTAGTACTGACCGCTCCGGTCAAAGGAAAGCCCCTTATCCTGTACACAACAGCCCTTGAAGATTCTTTAGGCGCGCTATGGGCACAAGAGAACGACCAAAGGAAGGAGAGAGCTCTCTACTATTTGAGTCGGGTTCTTCTGGGGACAGAAAACAACTACTCCCCCATCGAAAAGCATTGTCTGGCACTGATCTTCACGATAACAAAGCTTCGACATTATGCCTTGGCACATGAGGTCCATCTGATATCAAAAGTGGATCCCCTCAAATATTTGATGACAAGAGTCATACTAACGGGAAGGCTTGCCAAATTGGCCTTCCTCTTGATGGAGTTCTCGATAATGTATCGACCCCTTAAGGCAGTGAAAGGCCAGGCCATCGCCGACTTTCTCGCTGAACATCCGATACCAGCCGACTCTCCCTTAAATTATGAATTTCCAAACGAACACGCATTCGATACAATCGAAAGGAAGAAGGAGGAAAATAATGTCCAATGGGAACTATACTTCGACGGAGTATCTTCCTTGAAGAAGCGAAAGAAAAGCACCCCCATAATCAAAGCTGGGGTGGGCCTTATCCTCGTAACTCCGCAAGGAGGGATAATGCGTTTCGCCCTTTCCTTAACAGAGCCAAGGACAAACAATAAGGCTACGTACAAAGCTTTGATAGCGGGTCTTAAGATTGCTGTTGACATGGGCATCGAAAACCTCCTCATATATGGAGACTCTCAGCTAGTCATTAGCTAAGTAAATGGCGACTATCAGACGTGTAAACCGGAGTTGGTAAAATATGGCGAAAGAGTGCCACAACTGCTGACTCAAATTCCCTCCTACATCCTGGAAAACATACCGCGAGCGGAAAATAGCAAGGCGGATGCGTTAGCCAAGCTTGCTAAAGAACTGGCCGATGAAAACCTCGATGACGTAAGGATCATTGTGCAAAGCCGCCGGATTCTCGCGCCAGCAGAAATATCTCCGGAATCGTATGAAGGAGAAGAAATGACTAAACAAGTGGTCCTCCGAATAGAAGACGAAGAAAAGGTCAGGATTGGAGGGAAGTCTTTTAGACTACTTTAAATCCCATCGAACGCCTGAAAACACGTCATCAAGACATCAGCTCATGAAACTGGCTCTGTCTTTGGCCTTTGTCAATAATACTCTATACAAGAGGTCACTTGACTGTCTGTAGTTAAGGTGCTTGGGGACAAAAGAAGAAAAGAGGGTCGTCCAAGAAACTCGCGATGGACTCTGCGGTTTTCATCAAGCCGGGCCAAAGATGAAGCTGAAGATTAAAAAAATAGGTTACTACTGGCCCACAATGATTCAGGACTGCCTCAAATATGCGAAGCAGTGTTCCTCGTGCCAAATTCACGGGGACTTCATCCATCAGCATCCAAATCCGCTACGACCAACACTGGCTAGTTGGCCATTCAAAATGTGGGGTACCGATATAATCGGGCCCATCGAGCCGGCATCATCCAAAGGACATCGGCTCATACTGGCAATGACCAATTACTTCTCTAAGTGGGCAGAGGCAGTACCGCTAAAGGAAGTGAAGACGGAGAAAATCCTCCATTTCTTCAGGACACATGTCATCTACCGGTTCGGCACTCCACGACGGATCATCTCGGATAATGGGCCGGCCTACAGAAGCCATAAGATCAGCCGCTTCGCACAGTAGCATAATATAGACTGGAGATACTCTTCGGTCTATAATCCCCGAGCTAACGGTCTAGCTGAGACTTTCAACAAGACCTTGACGAAGATCATAAAGAAAAAGGTGTCCAGAAATAAAAAGGACTGGCACGAGAGACTGCATGAAGCTCTCTAAAATTCTTACAGAGATATATGGGAATTTAATTCCTCTGAAAATCAAGGTTTAACCCTACAATAAGAATTTAATTCTTACAAAAACAAGAGGCATGAGATCTTCTAAAATCCTAGCATGAGATCAAAATCTCCAAACACTCAGAAGTAAAGATTGGTGATTCATTTGTAAGACTACAATAAGATCTTACGTGCTCCACGTGAGCGTCTCTAAAGAATAAAAAGGGAAAGACACAAAGCGCCTCACGTGCTCACATATGAGCGCCACAAGAATCAAGTGTTTAACACTTCTATAAAAAAAAGGAGGGGGAATGGAACCCAGAGAACAGCTCCCACTTTAGAGCGCTGATTATTTCAAAAATATATGTTAACCGTAATCAGAAACGGCGTCGCTATGCAGCTAGCCGGTGAATACGGGTCGATCCACAGGGATGTGTAATTTTCTTATGTGTTTTTACGAGTTGATTCGAATTGTGGTTTGGTTTTTATTGATTGATTTTAAAAACTAAGTTGTATGATATTAAGGAACTTGCTAGGGTTAGGTCTAAAGTAGGGTTTGATAAGATTTGTATTTACACCTCTTTCAATGCCTTCGATTAAAACCTTTTTAGAAGTCATAACAATTATTAGTAAAGGGGATTAGGATGATTGGGAAGAAACGAAGTTTCTTCCTCTTGATCCTTGTCCGTCCTTTCCTACTAATTACTATAACCTTCATGGACGTCATGCATGTCCGGTCCTTTATACTACGGTTTCACCGTTACCTCGTGGGTAGGGTGCCGTAGGGAGCGGATCATGCATGCGTGCATGAAGTTCTACTTATAAAAATATTTGGCATTGAAAGAGATGAAAGATATTCATCTCTCAATCCCTCCTTTATTCCTAACCCTAACAAGCGAGGAAATTACTCGCTCATTAGGGGATCTTCTAAAAATGACATTTTTGTTATGTGTTTTGTTTTTTATCTAAAGAACTAATTATCTACTGCAGATTAAAAAGTTCTATACTAGAATTACTTAGGGCAATGAAAGGATTTATATAAGGCAATAATTAAATTAGAGCTAGGGCAAGAAATGAATTATAAACTAGGGCAGAAATTTAAAAGAACTTACAGTAAAGTGATGCTCTTCAATTCTCAAAACATTCTGAAATTTTATTGATTGAAAAGAGGCATACGTTTTACAGCTTTGTGAGTACAATTTATAAGAAAACAGGGAAGCTAGGGCTACAAATTCTCGCACACATGATTTTACAGATATGCCCACGGAAAATCGCAACACCCGCACCGACGCACCGACACAAGAAGTCGGCGCCGACACGGGCATTAAATGGCCGCGGAACCGCGGCAGATGAGGGGTTTGGGCCGCGGTTCCACGGCCCTTTGGTGAGTTCAGCTCACCAATTTTTCTGGGCTTGTTTGTCTTGGTCTTGGCTTGTTCTTTCTTCATCTTTTTTCTCTGTTTGGCTTCTTATGTCTCTCCAGATCTTTCAGTGAAAAACGTGTAGCGATCTTTCAACCATTTTGCTTCGACATTTTTGGACCTTGCACTGTTCTTCGTTTAGGCTTGATTAGGATCCGTCAAAAGTCCCTTTTCTATATCAAATTTCGTCTTTTTCACTGTATTTGCTCCAAGAGCCTGTATCCTGTAACATGCAACAAATGTGCGTCAAGAGTACCTGTTTACTTATAAAATGAATAAAAATGGGGCGTATGAATTGCAATATTATGATATGAACAAATACCCCCAAACTTATCTTTTGCTCGTCCTCGAGCAAACTTATTTTTTTATTCTCGACAAAAAACCTAACCGCACTTTCGCAGGGAAACGCGATTGCACTGAGCTCGTGCAACAAGCCGTTAAACCTCTAGGTGTCCCTAGTAGGAGGAGTGTTGTCTCCTGAGGGTTTTCAGCGGATTACACCCACAAAATCCTATCAATTTGGCTTTTTTGACTTTAATTCTCCAATTAGGTTTTCTAACAAGGAATTCTATTATCGTCGACTCGTAAATTATTCACCCATATTCTTCACACTTCCTCATCATTTAACTTAAAATTATATATGTTCTATAGACTTACTTAGCTTTCGGCATTTCCTAAGTTTTCCTTCTAGGGTTCCATCTCCACTTAGGAATTTTTATCAACTCTACTAAAGATACAAGTTCTATTCTTCATTCCTTTCTCTTATCTAAATTCTAATCACATATCCCCATGTGTGTGTAAATATCACCCCTACACTTGGAAATTCAAATCAAGCAATCGTACTCTCGTCCATTGTCCAAAGCACTTATTAACTGGTGAATTTCGCTTACACATCCTTCATGCGACCGTTAATACTTCTTGAGGTACCAACAACCGATTACAAGATGCGTTAGCATTTTAAAGCGTACTTCCTAGTTTTGCAACACCCAAGGCTTTTAGCAGTGACTCCCAAACCAGTTGGTCTAAGGCACTAAGTGATGAAGCACCCTCGCTAAATATGTTTTGGCCTTAAGTAATCACAAAACCAGT
The DNA here is from genome assembly GCA_030015575.1 of Agapanthus africanus. Classification (NCBI taxonomy): domain Eukaryota; kingdom Viridiplantae; phylum Streptophyta; class Magnoliopsida; order Asparagales; family Amaryllidaceae; genus Agapanthus; species Agapanthus africanus. The sequence goes on along the minus strand of CM057349.1, from coordinate 451,906,667 downwards.
GTCCATTTTTTCTTTCACTTTTTTTTTCCTTTTATCTTCTTTGTACTAAGGACTTTAGACAAGAGCATTTCAAGGACTCTTCTACTGTTCCAAGTTTGAAGGTGCGTGATTGTGCAAATTGTAGGGTATATGTTTTCGGAATCTAGACTCAAGCTAGGATATATTTTTCAAACTTATACTCTAATAAAAGTTTCAATACTCTTCCCTCATTTTGACTTAGCCCAAGAAGTGAACTCAAAATTTGCCTATTTCTAAATAACCTACAAAGACATATACTTTCTACCGTTAAACTCTAAGGAAGGTTATTTTTAGGGTTTTTAAATTGCTAAGTCTAAGATCTAGTTTTTCCTAGCCAGTTAACCTTTTTATCAAACTTAAGTCAATTAGCCAAAATTGAATACAATAATTTTTATAATTTTTGAATTTTTTCAATTTTTATGAGTTTTTCAGTTTTCTAATAAAAAAAAATTTTATTTTTCAAATTTTTTAAATTTTTATGATTTTTTATATAAAGATGCAATGCAGAAATTAAATATGCTAAAGGAAAAGAAAAATATATACAATATGCAATGCAAAAGATACTATATACATTACCCTCTCCTCCAAACTTGAGCAAAGCAGTGCCCTCACTGCCCGGCCCCACGTCGCGCTCGTGAGCGTGAACGTGATCGTTCCCCTCTAGCCAAAAGTGTTTGAATTCCCCTCACAATTTCCGTCAACCGACGGTCGTGATCTCGTGCTGTCGCCCGAAACTCATCCCTCAAAGAATCAATTCTTCTCACTATTCTCCGCATCAATCGTGCATGCTCCTGAGGGGTTAGTTCTTCCCCGCTCGATGTTGAGCTCGAGCTAGGGGTGTGTGCGGGAATATTTTCTGCCGGTTCCGTTCGTGTCCAAATATCAGTAAGTCTAGAATAGGACGACGTAATGCCCTCTACGAGTGGTCGAACCGGAACACCGTCTAGCATGAATGAGTCAAATTCGTCGACGGGGAGGAAATAACGGCAGAGTTGGGTGACAAGCATGGGACACGGGTAGACGGTACCTCGTTTCCCCGTACCTATAGACTGGAGCAATACAGTGCACATGTCGAACCGTGGATTTTTCGTCATAAGTGTATGTACGACATGTAATGAAAGGGTGAAAAAAGTCGTGTTGTGCGAACTACCAAAGATATTGTTTTGTGCCCACCGGCACACAGTAAAAACGTTCGCGAAAAGGGTCCGTGCTTAGATACCCTTACGCGGCTCTCGTGCACAGTCATTCCCCATCAAGGGCATATAATCCTCAAAGTGCAATGGGTGTTCATGTGCGGGTACACGTGGTATGAGTGTAACCTCGTGGATCATATCCCTATCAATGTGAATTACACGATCTCCCCAATTTATTTTAATGTACCCTAAGTTGTCTAAACTATTATCCTCCATTGATTCATAAAATAGGGCAACTAGGTTAGGTAGGGCAAACGCAGAGGAGTGATTATAGAGCAGGAAATTCCAGCCCCTTTGCTCGATTTCATGTGCGAAATATCTACCGTATACTTCGTGTGTGAAAACCGGGGAAAAATCCCTTTCAAACTGCATTTTATGTGCCATATAGATTTTCCAGAAAAACAATATGCAGGAACAGAGAGGAAATCTATAGAGTTACCTCCCCTGAAAATTTCAGGGGGCGACGACACCAGACGGCGGCGGAAGCGCGGCGGGCGGCAGCAACGGCGGCGGAAGCGCGGCGGTTTGGCGGCGGCACGGCGAGATTTTTCTGAAGCAGGATGGGGGCGGCGGCTAGGGTTTTATGAAGAGGAAAAATTTAGGTTAAGAGAACAGGGGCTCGGGTTCCTTTAAATAGAGGGGGAAAGAAGGTGATTTGCATAAACCATCCTTTAAAATGAGGTTTTATTTGTAAATTAAGAAAAAGTCAGCTCTTAATTCTGAAATTTGCAATTAGGTCCAAAAAAAAATTTTTTTTTTTTTTTATGGTATTTTGGGATTATATATTTACAAATTATATACACACCCCCAAACTTATTTGAAATAATGTTTTGGGAAAAAAAACAAGGAAATTTGGGGGTGAAAGTGGAGGAAAATTAATCAGTGTAGATTGGCTCCTGCAAGAACAGGAGCTCCTCCGAAGGGTCCGCTGTGAAGAACGGTTTCAGTCGATGCCCATTCACTTTGAATAAGGTACCGTCTTCAGGATTTTCAAGATCAACTGCACCGTGCGGATAAACGGTGCGGACTACAAAAGGTCCTCTCCATCTGGAACGGAGCTTGCCGGGATGATAGTGTAACCGAGTGTCATAAAGTAAAACCTGTTGACCAGGTTCAAAAGTTTTTCACAAAAGGTGTTTATCGTGGAACACATTAGCTCGGTTTTTAGCAATTATGGCATTATCATATGCCTCATCCCGTAGCTCTTCTAGTTCATTCAATTGCAGCTTTCGATTGCTGCCCGCATCTCCTAACGATAGATTCAGCTCCTTGATAGCCCAAAAAGCTTTATGCTCAATCTCCACTGGGAGGTGGCAAGCCTTCCCGTAAACAAGCCGGTATGGAGACATACCAAGATCGGTTTTATATGCAGTACGGAAAGCCCATAGTGCATCAATCAGTTTAAGTGACCAATCTTTATGGTTTTTGGAAACCGTTTTCTCCAAGATTTGCTTTATTTGCCGATTTGAAACCTCGGCTTGCCCACATGTTTGGGGGTGATATGGCGTTGACAGTTTGTGGGTGATAGAGTATTTACACATTAAGGACTCGAAAGTCCTATTGCAAAAGTGAGAACCATTATAACTTATTATCGCCCGAGGGTGCCCAAATCGAGAAAATATGTGTTCTTTAAGAAACCGAATGACAACCTTATTATCGTTCGTTCGGCTGGGCATAGCCTCGACCCACTTAACATAGTCAACCGCCAAAAGAATATACACATTTCCAAAAGAGTTAGGAAATGGTCCCATGAAATCTATACCCCAAACATCAAAAATGTCCACAACCAAAATAGGTTGGAGCGGCATTTCGTTTCTCCGTAATATCCGGCCCAAGTGTTGGCACCGGGAGCAAGTTTTGCAGTATTCAAATGCATCCTTGAAGAGTCGTGGCCAATAGAAACCACACTGCAAAACTTTTTCGGCTGTCTTCCTTGGGCCAAAGTGCCCGCCACATGCTTGATCGTGGCAAAAAGACAGCACGCTCTTGACCTCACTTTCAGGTACACACCGACGAATGATTTGGTCGGAACAGTATTTAAAAAGATAGGGTTCATCCCAGTGAAAATGCTTTACTTGGGATAAAAATCGAAGTTTATCCTGTTTCGACCAATCATTAGGTATCAGGCCAGTGGCTAAGTAATTTACAATGTCGGCGAACCATGGTTCGCAAGAAACGGTCAAGAGTTGCTCGTCGGGAAAAGCATCAGTGATTGGAAGATCGAGCGTGGGCGAAGAAGGAAGTCGTGATAGGTGATCAGCTACTACGTTTTCACATCCTTTTTTGTCCTTAATGACAAGGTCAAATTCTTGTAATAAAAGGATCCAACGTATTAGCCTTGACTTAGCATCCTTCTTCGCAAAAAGGTGGCGAAGAGCTGAATGATCAGTATATACAATGACTGGAGAGCCAATTAAATAAGGTCGAAATTTTTCAAGTGCAAACACAACAGCTAAAAACTCTTTCTCTGTTGTTGTGTAGTTTAGTTGGGCCTCATTTAGTGTTCGGCTAGCATAATAAATCACGTGCGGCATTTTATTAATGTGCTGTCCAAGGACAGCGCCAATTGCAAAATCTGATGCGTCGCACATGATTTCGAAAGGGTGCGTCCAGTCGGGAGATGAAAGGATGGGCGCAGAGATGAGGGAATGTTTCAAAGACTTGAATGCTTCAGTGCAAGTGGAGTCGAAAGCAAAAGTTGTGTCCTTGGCCAGTAAGAGAGTCAAGGGTCTAGCGATCTTGCTAAAGTCTTTGATGAACCGTCTGTAAAAACCGGCGTGGCCAAGGAAGGCTCTGATATCTTTGACGCATTTCGAGGGAGGGAGGTTAGAAATCACTTCGATTTTTGCTCTGTCAACCTCGATGCCGTTTTGCGAGATGACATGTCCTAAGACAATGCCCTCTCGTACCATGAAATAGCACTTCTCCCAATTCAATGTTAAGTTCTTATCCCTGCAGCGGGTAAGAACAGCGTCAAGATGCCGTAAACACTCGTCGAAGGAGTCGCCAAAGATGGAGAAATCATCCATAAAGATCTCCAAGAACTTTTCGACCATGTTTGAAAAGATCCCCATCATACACCGCTGAAATGTCGCGGGTGCATTGCATAACCCAAAGGGCATGCGACGATAAGCAAAAGTGCCAAAGGGACAAGTGAATGTTGTCTTGTCTTGATCCTCTTTGGCGATGGGGACTTGGTTGTAACCGGAATAGCTATCTAGAAAGCAATAGAACTCGTGCCCTGCCAATCGCTCGAGCATTTGGTCAATGAAAGGTAAAGGAAAGTGGTCTTTCCTTGTTGCGGCATTGAGTTTCCTATAGTCTATGCAGACTCGCCACCCCGTTTGTGTGCGAGTGGGAATTAACTCATTTGCCTCATTGGTAATGACCGTAATGCCCGATTTCTTTGGCACAACGTGGATTGGGCTAACCCATTGGCTATCCGAGATAGGGTAAATGATACCACTATCCAGACACTTGACAATCTCCTTCTTAACAGCCTCTTTCATAATGGGGTTGAGGCGTCTTTGTGGATCCCTTGCCGGCTTGGCATCATCCATTAAGTGTATATGATGTTCGACTATGAGGGGACTAATCCCCTTAATGTCCGCCATAGACCAGCCGAAAGCTTGCCGATTATTATGTAAGACCATCAAAAGAGCCTTCTCTTGCTCAAGAGCTAGAGAGGCCGATATAATGACGGGTAAGGTCTCATTATCACCTAGATAAGCATATTTTAGGTGCGACGACAAAAGCTTCAATTCGAGTTTAGGAGGTGAAACAATAGATGGTAATAATGGGGTAACCGTTTCAAACTCGAAGGATTCCATCAAAGGTTCGAACCGAGTGTACGCAACAGAGTCGGATGGTTCGACTAACTCATCCGAAAAAGCAAAAGACTCCAATTCAGGTGATGAGTCTTCAAAGTCGTCAACGAAGGTAAAACACTCAAAATCGTTATCCGGTGTGAAAGCTGTGTCGGATTCTAGGAGGAACGCACTAGTGGCGTTAACATTGCTGTGATCGAACAAAAAATTCTCGAACTCACAGTCCTCCTCCACGATCTCATTGATCGAGCAAACATCGAGTACACTAGCATTAAGCTCAGCAGGCTGACTTCCCAACTTGAAAATATTGAGCTCAATTGTCATATTGCCGAAAGATAGGTTCATTGAACCATTACGACAATTGATCACTGCGTTGGAAGTTGCCAGAAATGGTCGACCAAGTATTACCGGAATTTGGTTCCGGGGGTTAGCGACAGGTTGTGTATCCATCACGATAAAGTCAACGGGGAAAATAAAATCCCCTACTCTAATTAACACATCCTCCAGCTCTCCCCTAGGATGGGTTATTGACCGGTCGGCCATTTGGAGAGTACAGTGAGTGGGCTTAAGCTCTCCAACGCCCAATTGCTCGTACACAGAATAGGGTAGCAAATTGACACTCGCACCAAGATCTAATAGTGCTCTATTGATATTCTTGTCCCCAATTGTTATCGAAATGGTAGGACAACCGGGGTCTTTTTGCTTTGGGGGTAAAGAATTTACAAGAGCATCACTAATAGCACTAGCCACAAAAACTTTCTTTGGCACTTGCGACTTCCTCTTTTTGGTGCATAAGTCCTTTAAAATTTTTGCATATGAAGGAACTTGTTGGATTGCATCCAAAAGAGGGATATTTATGCTAACCTGTTTGAGCAACTCAACAATCTTTTCCATCTGTGGAGTTGGTTTATTGGATCTCAACCGATTAGGATAAGGAACATTTTGAAAGGTGGTTGAGTCCAATTTTTGCGGATCAGATTGTCGAGTTGGAACGGCACCCCGTGTAGATGTGTTCGTGTTGTGAGAATTGGGTCCGTTCGAGCTAGAAGAAGTGGAGCCGTGTGAAGGGTGGAGAATAGGCTCTAAAGAAGAAGGTGAAGAAGATGAAGAAGGGCCACCGGCAGGGGTGTCATTGAAAATTCCCACATTGTTTTGCAACACTTTTCCCGATCTCAACTTGGTCACTGCATTTACATTATGATTCTGCTGTTGATTTGCAGCATGTGCGTGACCGGGGTTGGGCAGTGGTTGAGACGGGAGTTTTCCTTTCTCGCGCTCACTCAAAGCTGCATTGAGTTGTGCAATTTGTGCCTCAATAGATTTGATACTTTGATCGTGTGAGGCACTATTTTGCACCAAAGATTGAAAAGAAGTCTCTAGTCTTGCTGTAGACTGTGTAGATTGCTTAAGGAACGCATCTAGACTTCTTTCGAGCGAGCTAACCTTATCATTATTAGGTTGAACATAATTGTTTGGCTGGTAAGCATTGTTAGGCACAAAATTGTTCACCTGATTAGGGTAAGATTGCTGTTGAAAAGGTTGCTGTTGAAATTGAGTTTGTGAAGGTGCTTGTTGTTGTTGTGGAGGAGGAGGTCTTTGAAAATTGTTATTTCCTTGGAATTGTTGATTTTGGTTCCAAGAGAAATTTGGGTGACTCCTCCACCCCGGATTATATGTCAAGAGTACGGATCGTTTCTTTGTCGTTGCTGAAATGCAGCATTGACTTGATCCTGTCCTTGAGTGGATGCATTATAAGGATATTCTTCGGTTAGGTGCGATATATCCGCACAACAAGCACAAACAGTTCGTGGAGGCATAACAGGGGCAGGAGAAGACGACGAGATTTTGGTCTCAATCGCTTCTAGCTTTTTTGTAAGAGCGGCCATCTCGGCCTTCATAGCAATTGACATTTCCACTTGATGTACGCCTGCCCTAGATTGACCACTAGAAGAAGATGAGGTAGTCTTGGTACTCTCCCACTGAATTGTTTGCTCACTAAGATCCTCAAGAAACTGCCATGCTTCGTCACTAGACTTGGAGAGAAAATGACCTTGACTTATGGTTTCTAGCAACTGCTTCGTTGCCGAGTTCAATCCCTCGTATAATGTTTGGCAAATTTGCCAACTTTCAATCCCATGATGAGGGCATTGAACGAGTAGGTCCTTGAATCTCTCGAAGCACTTCTAAAAGGGTTCGGAAGGGAGTTGTGAGAATTGAATTATTTCATTGCGGATTCTGGCAGTTTTGTGATGAGGATAAAACTTTTTTAGAAAAGCTTTCACAAACTCATCCCAATTTCTAATGGAATGTGATGCGGTGCTGTATAGCCACTTCTCGGCTAGGTCACATAAGGTGAAAGGAATGACCCTTAGCCTTATAGCGTCATCACTTAATTGGGTTGTTTTCATCATAGCGCACACATTTTGGAATTTATTGATAAAGATATATGCATCTTCAGATTCCAAACCATGAAATTTTGGCAGCATATTGATGAAATGTGGTTTTATTTCAAAATTGTCCCCAATTGCCGGTGGGGGTGATAGACAGGTAGGTAAAGAAGTGTGGATGGGGTAAAAGAGATCCTGGAGCGAAACTCGTGCGGGCGCTTCAACAGGCGGTTGGTTCGGGTTATTCGCACCTAACGGAGGTGGAATCCTTCCCGCCGGTAAGGTATTGTTGGGGTTGAATCCCGACATGCCTTCGAAAGAAGAATTTGAAGGTGTAGGTAAGAAAGTGGACGGAATGTCAACTTCAGTGTCGAAGGGTTCGTCGGTCGGTACCAACGAAACACGGACTAATCGGGCGTTAGTATCCCTAGTCCAAAGTGACATACACTAAAGGGGTAGTGCAGTCAGAAAAAAAAAGAAAGAATGTGGGGGTAAGATAACGTCAGTGGAGGGAAGTGGTGGAAGTGAGTTGAAAGTTTTCTTAGCGACAAGTTGCAAGTTTGAAAAGATTTCTCTCTCTTTTTTTTTATGTGAGAGTTTTGCAAAAAAGGTTTTTGGAAATGGACTCGTGACACAAATGTATCAACCACACATGCATAATCAGGCCTAGATCTAGGGTCACCTAGGTCTGTTAGACAGCTCCTAATTAGGGCTAGAAATAGGACCTCAAACCGCCTCTTCACTGACAAGTACGGCCAGGTAAGTGGGAAGGAACCACCACTACAGTGGGCCTAATTAATAACAACTAGCCTAGACACCGCAAGGTCAGTTAGGATAAACGGTCGATGCCTATACTAGTCCTTTTCCTATTGAACTCGATGTCCTTAGGTCTGAGTCTAATATTTTTTAATTAATTGTGGTCAATGCACATGCTTTAGGTGTTTTCTGGGGTCCTGGGAAGGGTGATGAAATCCCCACCCAATCTGAGTTTGGTCAATTAGCCCCTTAAAGTCCGATTAAATTACGCAAAACAATAAAATTCACTTGCAATCAATTTTTTAGCGCGGCGCAAAGAAACCTGCAGAAAATTCTGTTATTTAGAAGGGGGAGAAAGATTTTTTAGTGCAAAGAATTCCTGCAGAAAATTTTTACAGAGAGATATATGAGGTTGCAGAGGGGAGAATGAGGGATCAAACCATGTAAAATTGATGCGCTGACGTGGCAATTGCGCGGCGGAACCGCGGTCTGGGACCCTCCTGTGCGGCGGAAGCGCGGTCAGTTGAGTAGATCAGGCTCTGAAAAAAATTTGTGCTACTCTGTACTTGCAATTCCTCTCTGTTCTTATGTACCAACTTCTGTTTTGCCCTCTGTAAATTTCCAGATTCGCAATCCTTCGTTGTTCCTGCAAGATTCAAACCATAAAACCCTTCAAACAGATAAAAACCGCTAAAATGTTTTTGTATTTTTCTATTTTCTGATTTTTATGACTTTTAAGATTTATATCAACCCGAAATTACACAAAAGAAAGATTACGCCATCCCCGGCAACGGCGCCATTTGATTATTTCAAAAATATATGTTAACCGTAATCAGAAACGGCGCCGCTATGCAGCTAGCCGGTGAATACGGGTCGATCCACAGGGATGTGTAATTTTCTTATGTGTTTTTACGAGTTGATTCGAATTGTGGTTTGGTTTCACCGTTACCTCGTGGGTAGGATGCCGTAGGGAGCGGATCATGCATGCGTGCATGAAGTTCTACTTATAAAAATATTTGGCATTGAAAGAGATGAGAGATATTCATCTCTCAATCCCTCCTTTATTCCTAACCCTAACAAGCGAGGAAATTACTCGCTCATTAAGGGATTTTCTAAAAATGACATTTTTGTTAAGTGTTTTTTTTTATCTAAAGAACTAATTATCTACTGCAGATTAAAAAGTTCTATACTAGAATTACTTAGGGCAATGAAAGGATTTATCTAAGGCAATAATTAAATTAGAGCTAGGGCAAGAAATGAATTATAAACTAGGGCAGAAATTTAAAAGAACTTACAGTAAAGTGATGCTCTTCAATTCTCAAAACATTCTGAAATTTTATTGATTGAAAAGAGGCATATGTTTTACAGCTTTGTGAGTACAATTTATAAGAAAACAGGGAAGCTAGGGTTACAAATTCTCGCACACATGATTTTACAGATATGCCCACGGAAAATCGCAACACCCGCACCGGCGCACCGACACAAGAAGTCGGCGCCGACACGGGCATTAAATGGCCGCGGAACCACGGCAGATGAGGGGTTTGGGCCGCGGTTCCGCGGCCTTTTGGTGAGTTCAGCTCACCAATTTTTCTGGGCTTGTTTGTCTTGGTCTTGGCTTGTTCTTTCTTCATCTTTTTTCTCTGTTTGGCTTCTTATGTCTCTCCAGATCTTTCAGTGAAAAACGTGTAGCGATCTTTCAACCGTTTTGCTTCAACATTTTTGGACCTTGCACTGTTCTTCGTTTAGGCTTGATTAGGATCCGTCAAAAGTCCCTTTTCTATATCAAATTTCGTCTTTTTCACTGTATTTGCTCCAAGAGCCTGTATCCTGTAACATGCAACAAATGTGCGTCAAGAGTACCTGTTTACTTATAAAATGAATAAAAATGGGGCGTATGAATTGCAATATTATGATATGAACAAGCACCTCACGTGCTCACACCTAAGCGCCACAGGAATCAAGTGTTTAACACTTCTATAAAAAAAGAGGAATGGAACCCAGAGAACAGCGCCTACTTTGGGATGCCTCATATGCTCACACGTGAGTTCTGAACATAACCAGGTTCTCAGCACTTATTAAAAAAAGAGAAATAAGGGAAATAAATGGACAACACCCATAATTGAGTACCTCACGTGCACCACGTGAGCGCCACAGAAATCTAGTGTTTAACACTATTCCAGTGCCCATATGAAATGCACGTGAGCATTGTATACCTCAGCACTTTAGCAATGTTGGGTAATTATGGACACCCAGACCTAGCCCAACTAGACTAAGTTCTTCCAAAGTCAAGACCCTTCTGTGCTCATCATTCCCCCGAATTGATCTTAGTCCCCAATATGATTAATGGTCTGTCAACTGATGACATCCAAAATGATGTTCATCCCACACCTCCTAAATTAATCTTAATCTCCAAAATAACTACTGATTCTTAGATAGTCCACCATGATCTTCTCCCTCAAATACGGGATTTGGGTTTAAGGGTACATCTTTCCACACCTCTGATACATGTCGTTGTAATTCCTCAACGTCTTCAGAGAGGTGGCGGATCCCGACAACCAACTGCTTTTGGGTGCACTTCTCAAACTAAAAGTCACCCCAAAAATGGTGATCTACAGACCGAAACGTTCTCAAACTACAATGTTGCCTCCAAAATGATAACAACGGACCGTAACGTCCTTAAACTAAACCCTCACCCAAAAAATGGTGATCTACAGACCGAAATGTCCTCAAACTATCTACAGACCGAAATGTCCTCAAACTACAACCCCGCCTCCAAAATGGCGATAAGGGATCGAAACGTCCTTAAACTAAAACAACAGAGCCTAAGTGCTCTCTTGTTGGATCTGAAATAAAGATGATCCTAACACCCTGTTAAATAGATCTTAGTCTCAAATTGGACTAATGTATCCTTAACAAAAAAACCAACCGAGCCCCAACTGCTCGTATACATTTAAGTCAATCTTGATCTCAAAATGGATCAACGATCCTTAAATCAACCCAAACCCAAATCTAAAAATATACGGATTTGGACTAATCCATACCCTACGGGCGACAACATAAATTAGTCTCCGTATACAATCCACGGGAAACCAAAAATAAAACAAACACACACGACACGAAGTGATCTTCTGGAGCAGGAGAAAGTGGTTATCGTGATGCGATAACGTAATTAACTACAGGGGCTTGCGCCTGCAGGGCAGAGCGTCCCCACAATCAAAAACCCCTCACAAACGAGGGGGAATCTGACGAAGTCCGCTACAACGGCCGCATCCGTCCAAACCTCCGATATACAGTGCCATAAATCAACTTGGCATTTTCGGAGAGGTGGACGGATAAATCCAAATAGTATATGCCCCCCAAATTCAGGCAAGACGACATACACAGTTCGTCTCTGTTTTCGGCGGTAAACAGATTCTGGCATGCCCGGTGGGACATTTTCCTCTTTCCACTCCACACTTCGTGTGTCGTGTTCGCGAAAAAAATCATGGTTTTCTATGGTTGCCCTTGGATTCGAGATACTAAGATTTGGTGTCTTGCTCCTGTTCAGAGAAAAGAAGATCAATGGCTTCAAAGTGTACCTGCAACAGCAACTCCCGCTCCGACCCCGCTGGAGGAGTGACATACGGGCTAAATGCGGCCTCCATCTTTTCAATACCAGTGGAACAGGTGACTCAAGCCACCACTGGATTGTTCTTCGATACCATGCTCCCGCCAGCAAGCTTCAACGCCCTAGTGCCATCATAAGAAGCTCCAAAGGAGTCGGTTTTCGATCGACTTGCAACCACCACGGCCCCTCTCAACGGGTCGTCCAAGTCTGCCACCTCAGTCTTCAACAGACTGAGCCAAAGCTTAAGTGAGCCCGCAAAGAGGCTCGCAATACCTGAAGGGGTTATCCCGAAACGGATAGCCATTCCAGCTCCGGCAGGTGAAGGCGTCAAAGGGGCTTCTCCTACTAAAGGATCGGTCTTTGCAAGATTGGTCGTTCCAACTCCTGCTACGGGTGAAGTTGCCAAAAGGGTTTCCCCTACCAGAAAGTCAGCCTTCGAAAGATTTTCCGTCCCATTTCAACAGATGTCAGTCTTCAACAGGCTGGCACCAGCAGTAGCCCCTAACCAAAGCAGGGAGCATGCCGGAGCCTCTTCCACGACTGAGGTGGTCCCATCGGCAAGACATGCTCGACATCACCACTGGCGCCGGGTGAGAAGAGCTGGGGGCAACTCCCCCTCTGGACTTACTCTCTCAGCTCCAACGGTGGAAGTTGACGCTGCTGTTCCAATTGGGAACAGCTTTGAACCACTCAGCAGGGTGCGAAGGAACTCCCCAACCGCAGTGCTGAAGAAATCTCCCCCACCGGCTGAAAGCATGAAGCAGGCGAAGCCGGAGCAACCCCTTCAGCGGCTGTCCTTCCGAATCTACAGGGTCTGGCGAAAAGTCCAAGATTCTGTGATCAATAAGAACTACTCTCGTCAACCAAAGGAAATGAAGGTTCGACAAGAAAAAAATTATCCCTCTGCCATACAGTGAGGGACTTCTTTCACACAGGCGCCTGCTACAATGGCTCTTTCAACTTCGACCTCCCACAAAAAATGAAGGCCACGCGATCGAGAAAAAGCACGATGCAGAGGAAACAATAAGGTGAAGAACGGGAATGACGTTCAAAAATAGTGAAGCGGATCCAAGAAGCCACGCGATCGAGAAAAAGTCAGCTGGAATCCGTCTTTTATAAAGAAGATGGGTCGGGAATACTCTTTCCCTCAAGACAAGACGAGGAAAATATTCAACCTTTTCATGAAGCATCAAACGATGACGCTTTCGGAGTCTCGATACCCCGAACAAGTAAATGAGGTCCATCACCCAGATTATTTCTCCTACCATCGAGCAATAGGACATCCCCTTGAGGAGTGCTTCACCTTCAAAGACTGGGTCGAAGAACAGTATCAGCAAGGCAGGTTTACTCTATCCGACAGCTGGAAGGTAACCCCACCACGAAAGCATGAGCGAAAAGAAACCTATATCGCGAAAGTAGAACCAAATCGACATCGATCTTGGAAACGAATTCGTATCTGCCACGTGATAACATTCTCAAAGGAGGGAGAGCACAACATTATAGATGACATTTTCAAATGCTTCGTAAATGGGGATGATGAGGAGGTGATCTAAGAGTTTCTACCGACGCCAAAAGAACTAGAAGATGGGATACACACCACGGCGGATAACTTAAGAAAAATTGACTTAGGGACGGAAAACGATCCAAGGCCAACGTTCGTCAGTGAGCTATTATCTATAAAACAGGTAGCCACACTAAAGGACGTGCTTATGCAATATAAAGACTGCTTTGCATGGAACTATTCCGAGATGCCGGGACTAGATCCAGAAATAACGGATCATAAGCTGGCTATATCGCCGAACGTTAAGCCAGTCAAGCAAGCGCCAAGGAGAATGCGGCTCGAACTTGAGATGAGTATCAATACCGAAGTCAAGAAACTAATTGACTCTGGATTTATCCAAGAAGTTCAATATTCCGACTGGATTGCCAACATTGTTCCATTGATGAAGAAAAATGGAACGGTGCGCATCTGCATGGACTTTCGGGACCTCAACAAGGCTTGCCCGAAGAATGACTTCCCAGTGCCTGTTACTAAGCTGATGATCGATAACATGTCCACTCATGAGGTCTTCTTCTTCATGGATGGATCTTCAGGCTACAATCAAATAAAGATACATCCCGAAAACCAAAAGCACCCCGCCTTCCGGACTCCGCTAGGCATATTCTGCTATAAAGTGATGCCCTTCGTTCTGAAGAACGCAGGCGCTATCTATCAGAGGGCTATGATGAAGAATTTCGATGACCTCATACATGAGATTGTCGAATGTTATATCGACGACCTTACGGTGAAAAACAAATCGTACGAGGAGCATTGTGAGCATCTAAAAATAGTGTTTCGGCGTCTTCGGAAATACAATCTAAAGATGAATCCTCTGAAATACGCGTTTAGAGTCTCCTCAGGCAAATTCCTGGGATTCATCATACGACACTGAGGTATCGAAATAGACCCATCAAAGATCAAGGCGATTATGGAAATGCCCATTCCAAGATTTCTTAAACAATTGCGACCTCTCCATGGAAAGCTCGCGTATATCCGGCGGTTCATAGCCAACCTCTCCGGAAAATGTCGTCCCTATAGACATCTAATGAAGAAGGGAACCCCGTTCGTTTGGGATCGTAAATGCCTATGTGAACTGGATGAAATCAAGCAATATCTGCAGAACCCGCCCGTACTGACCGCTCGGTCAAAGGAAAGCCCCTTATCCTGTACACAACAGCCCTTGAAGGTTCTTTAGGTGCGCTATGGGCACAAGAGAACTACCAGGGGAAGGAGATAGCTCTCTACTATTTGAGTTGAGTTCTTCTGGGGGCAGAAAACAACTACTCCCCCATCGAAAAGCATTGCCTGGCACTGATCTTCGCAATAACGAAGCTTCGACATTATTCCTTGGTACATGAGGTCCATCTCATATCAAAAGTGGATCCCCTTAAATATTTAATGACAAGAGCCATACTAATAAGAAGGCTTGCCAAATGGGCCCTCCTCTTGATGGAGTTCTCGATAACGTATCGACCCCTCAAGGTAGTGAAATGCCAGGTCATCGCCGACTTTTTCGCTGAACATCCGATACCAGCCGACTCTCCCTTAAATTACGAATTGCTAGACGAACACGCATTCGATAAAATCGAAGGGAAGAAGGAGGAAAATAATGTCCAATGGGAACTATACTTCGACGGAGTATCTTCCTTGAAGAAGCGAAAGCAAAATACCCCCATAATCAAAGCTGGGATGGGCCTTATCTTCATGCTCCGCAAGGAGGGATAATGCGTTTCACCCTTTCCTTAACAGAGACGAGGACAAACAATGAGGCTGAGTATGAAGCTTTGATAGCAGGTCTTGAGATTGCTGTTGACATGGGCATCGAAGACCTCCTCATATATGTAGACTCCCAGCTAGTCGTTAGCCAAGTAAATGGCGACTATCAGATGTGTAAACCGGAGTTGGTAAAATATAGCGAAAGAGTGCAGCAACTGTTGACTCAAATTCCCTCCTACATCCTGGAAAGCATACTGTGGGCAAAAAATAGCAAGGCGGATGCGTTAGCCAAGATCGCTAAAGAACTGGCCGACGAAAACCTTGATGACGTAAGGATCATTATGCAAAGCCGCCTGATTCTCGCGCTAGCAGAAATGTCTCCGGAATCGTATGAAGGAGAAGAAACGACCAAACAAGTGGTCCTCCGAATAGAAGACGAAGAAAAGGTCAAGGATTGGAGGGAATTCTTTATAGACTACTTCAAATCCCATCGAACGCCTGAAAACGCGTCGTCAAGACATCAGCTCATCAAACGGGATCTGTCTTTCTCCTTCGTCAATAATACTCTATACAAGAAGTCGCTTGACTGTCTGTGGCTAAGGTGCTTGGGGCCGGAAGAAGCAAAGAGGGTCGTCTAAGAAACTCACGATGGACTCTACGGTTCTCATCAAGCCGGGCCAAAGATGAAGCTGAAGATCAAAAGAATAGGTTAGTACTGGCCCACAGTGATTCAAGATTACCTCGAATATGCGAAGCAGTGTCACTCGTGCCAAATTCACGCGGACTTTATCCATCAGCATCCAAATCCGCTACACCCAACACTGGCTAATTGGCCGTTCGAAATGTGGGGAACCGATATAATCGGCCCATCGAGCCAGCATCATCCAAAGGACATCGATTCATACTGGCAACGACCGATTACTTCTCTAAGTGAGAAGAGACAGTACCGCTAAAGGAAGTGAAGATGGAGAACATCCTGCATTTCTTCAAGACACATGTCATTTACCGGTTCGGCACTCCGCGACAGATCATCTCGGATAATGGGCCGGCCTACAGAAGCCATAAGATTAGCTGCTTCACACAGCAGCATAATATAGACTGGAGATACTCTTCAGTCTATAATTCCCAAGCTAACGGTCTAGCTAAAGGTTTCAACAAGACCTTGACGAAAATCATAAAGAAAATGCTGTCCAGAAATAAAAAGGACTGGCACGAGAGACTGCATGAAGCTCTCTGGGCTTATCGAACCACGTTCAAAACAACCACGAATACAACGCCATTCGCGTTGGTATTCGGCACGGAAGCGATACTTCCCTTGGAGATAGATTTACCCTCTCTACGAGTGGCAGTTCGATACGAGCTGACGGATGAAGAAAATGCCCATCTTCGGCTTGAGGAGCTCAATGCCCTCGATGAAACTCGTCTCATGGCGCAGCAAAACCTGGAAGCTTACAAAGAAAGGATGACGCGCTCATACGAAAGACTAACTAGGCCAAGAATATTCCATCAAGGCAAACTCGTGCTACTTGTCAAAAAACCTATGATCCCCAACCGTGCAAAGCGGGGGAAATTCGAGCCAAATTATGAAGGCCCGTACATCATAGACAAGGTCTACCAAGGAGGGGCATATTTGCTTATGGATATGCATGTCGAAAGACCCTTCCAGCTAATAAACGGCCGATTCCTTAAGAAATACTATGCTTGATAAGTCACGACTCAGGTTAATGATAGATGACGACGCTCGTGTCGGCTCGCTATCTTCCTGAATCAAAACTCTAAGTGGTATTCGGAAAAACTTCGCCTCAAGCATGGCGACAACGGACCGTAATGTCCTTAAACTAAAGCTTCACCCTAAAGATGGTGAGCAATGGACCGAGATGTCCTTAAACTTGCAATGGACTACTACGTCCTTAAACTGGCATTTGTTCCCTACCAAAACACAGAGACGTGACTGCGCAGGTCCGTCTTGCCTGAAATTCAGGGCAGATGCTAATTGGTGCTATCCGTCCACCTCCCCGAAGATACCAAGTTGATTTATGGCACCATGTATCGAAGGTTTAAACAGATGCGGCCGATGTAGCAGACTTCGTCAGATTCCCCCTCATCTGAGGGGTTTTTGATTGTGGGGACGCTCTTCCCTGCAGGCGCAAGCCCCTATAGTTAATTATGCTACCGCATCGCAATAACAACTTTCTCCTTCTCCAGATGGTCACTTCGTGTCGTGGGTGTTTGTTTTGTGTTTGGTTGCCCGTGGATTGTATGCGGAGACTAAGTTATGTTGTCGTCCGTAGGGCGTGGACTAGTCCAAATCCGTATCTTTCTTATATTTGGGTTTGGGGCGTTTGGGTTTAAGGATACGTTAGCCTCATTTGAGACTAAGATCAACTTAAACGTTTGTTAAGGATATGTTAGTCTAATTTTAGACTAAGATCAACTTAACGGGATCGTTTAGATCCGACAAGAGAGCAATTGGGCTTTATTGTTTAGTTTGGTGACATTGCGGTCGATAATTAGTTTAGGGATATTACGGTCCACCGTTAATTTAAAGACATCGCGGTCGAGGTTAAGGACATCATAGTCCGTGGGTTTAAGGACCCTACAATCCGTTGTTAGTTTTAAGACATTACAGTCGAGGTTAAGGACATCATAGTCCATGAGTTTAAGGACCTCACGGTCCGATGTTAGTTTAAAGACATCAAGGTCAAGGTTAAGAACATCATAGTCCATGAGTTTAAGGACCTCACAGTCTGATGTTAGTTTAAAGACATCACGGTCAAGGTTAAGGACATCATAGTCCATGAGTTTAAGGACCTCACAGTCCGATGTTAGTTTAAAGACATCACGGTCAAGGTTAAGGACATCATAGTCCATGAGTTTAAGGACCCCACAGTCCAGTTTAAAGACGTCATAGTCTGTGAAATGTGTGGTTGTCGGGACCCGTCACCTCTTTGAAGACGTTGAGGAATTACAATGACGAATATCAAAGGAGTGAAGAGATGTATCCTTGAACCAAGGTGAGTTGGTTGAAAGAGCAGATGTGCTCAATTCAAAACAAGTTGAGGACTGTTCATCACAGAATATTGCATTTTATACCGCCCATTCTTACGCTCGTGTGTTTATAGGTAGGTGCTTTTAATCCGTGTTTGTTACTTGTTTGCAGAATACAGGTTTCCAGTCCAAATATTGCAAATCAGGATAAAATGTCCACAGTTACGCTAAAAGCAGAACATCTGTCAACAGCAGATAAAAGCCGGGTTCCGGTCATCCATATCCGTCCAGTGCCGAGTACCGGTTCCCGATACTAGACATGTGACAGTGGTCATTCGTGTCTGGGACAAGCACAGAGCACGAGGTGGGCTGCACAAGAATCAATGGATGCGCGGAGCTCGAGGGAGAGATAAAGTCAAAAGTAGCATGCAATCTTGGACTAGGAATTCTGGAGATATTCTTGAAAACTTCTGTGCAGTATGATGATTGCAAACATGAGGAAAACACCAACCAGGAAATACCCCAAAATCCCAGAGCCCAACTCTTCTAAATGGCCGCGGAAGCGCGGCTAAAGGGGGGGTTTGGCCGCCCTTCCGCGGCCATGTGGGCCCCACTCACAGTCGTCTTTTGGGGGCTTTTTGGTAATCTTGCATGGGGTCTTCTGGTTGCCCTAGAACCCCATTTCCCTGCCTATAAATACAGCAGAACTTGCCAAAGCCAAGGGTCATTCTTTGTATTCTTTTGTTCCTCTTTCTTTTGTAGTTTTTAGTTCTTTTTCTTCTTCTTCTTCATTCCTCTTCCATGAATTGTAGTGAGAGCTTTTTATGGATGTGAATAAAGATGAGGGTTTTGTATCATTCTCTTGTGCTTCTTCTTCCCCTTTGAGATTTTTGCTTTCTCTTGCTCATTCAACCTCTTCATTGAGCTTGAATGGTTAAGGGTTAGTTATTGATCTCAAAGGTCGTACTTTCTCCCGGGACTAGTTCTTCACTTCACATGCGTTCTCTACCCTTCCCTTGATCTTGCAACCTCTTCATTGAGCTTGCAAGTTTAAGGGTTGGCTATTGAGCACATGCTTGGCTTGGGTTCTACTTCCGTGTTCTTTTCTTGTTCTTTTATTACTCGCTTTTTATTACTTGTCTTTCTATTTCATGCAATTTTATTCATGCTCTTTATTACTTGTATCTTTTCTTTTCTTTGTTCTTTTCTTTTTGTTCTCTTTTGTTTATTTTGTGAATGTTGTAATTATTGTTGTTGTTAAGAATTAATACGGTTTTATAAGTTAACATTTCCTTCTCATTTCCTTTTCCCGTTATTTTCCTTTTGAACTCCGCCCAAACCATACGCAAGCGCTCCGTTAGGCACCGTACCCTGACAAGGTAACGGTGATTCCTAACCACGACCGGTTGCGTTCGGTTTGGCCGGAGGCGAAGGCAAGAGACAAGAACGGAAGGACAAGGGTAAATAAGCCGGATTCCTCGAATACCGCGCTTAAATCCCCTAATCCACGTTGTTGCCGATTGCTTAGCTTCAATTGGTCAAGACTCGGCTCAAAGGTTTTGAGTACGGATTTCTTAGCTTATAATTTCGTATTTTCTTAACAACTTTATACTTGCAGATAAACACATAGGTTAGAACAAACAAACATACAAGATTCTTTATTGACTCGTCTAAAGCAAGAAGGTAAGATAACACCATCTCCCTGTGGACCGACCCGTGCTCACCGGCTAGCTGCATAGCGACACCGTCCTGATCGCGGTAAACTCAAATTCTTTCATCCGACACGCCAAAAGAGTGCGATCAAGGACTTATGGCCAAAATTGGGCTAAGTCCAATTAAAATGTTTTAACATTTTATTTTTGTTCTGGCTATTAAGCCTTTATTTGGGCTCAGCCCTTTTAATAATGCTATGCATTGGGCTCTGACATTTTTGTCTTGTATTGAATGCATAGCATTTATCAGAAACAAAGTTTGTTCTGACAGTGCGCCACGTGGTGCGCCAGGCGCGTTACGCCAGTTAAAGAGCGCATTGCGCTTCTGTCAGGTAGCGCACACG
The DNA here is from genome assembly GCA_030015575.1 of Agapanthus africanus. Lineage (NCBI taxonomy): Eukaryota > Viridiplantae > Streptophyta > Magnoliopsida > Asparagales > Amaryllidaceae > Agapanthus > Agapanthus africanus. Next base: position 451,886,579 of record CM057349.1, on the reverse strand, counting down.
AAGAGGACACGTGTTGCGCTTAGCGCTAAACGCTAGTTTATTAGCGCATTGCGCTTTTAATTTATGAGCGCATTGCGCTAGTCTGTTGGCGCACCAGTGAGTGACACGTGGCGCGCTTGGCACTAAGCGCCAGCCCATGAGCGCAGTGCTCTATTTTAAAAGCGCAAAGCGCAGATTGTGTCTATGGTTGACACGTGGCATGTTTTAGCGCTGAACGCCGGTCCAAGAAGTGCAAAAGCGCAATTCATGAGTGCAAGGCACTTTCTGATAGCGCAAAGCGCATCTGATCAATTTTAAGATCAAAGAGCAGATTTATGTTCTTCTTTAAAGGAGGCTTTGCTTCAAGATCCAAGAACAAAAGTTCTTGTTTTTATAAAAGGCTCTGCCTTTATAGATCAAAGATCTGTGAATGAAGTAAAAATACTTCTTTTAGTCTTTTTATGATTAGATCTTTTTGATCTTTTCTTTTTTATTAAAGACCTAGGTATTTTTCTTAGATCTCTGATCTTTTTAGAAGATGGTTCTTCTTTTACGAGATGGTTTCCTCTCTATTATTCAAGAACATCGTTCTTTTTACCTTGAAGATGAAGAAAAATCTTCTTTTTTCCAAACGTTTTCTCTTCTTTTGCAGAGGGTTTTTCTCTCTCTTTTTCTGTCCATGAGACTTGAAGTCTAGGGGCCTTTATATAGAGCCAAATGATTTGTTGAATCGGTTTAAGAGATCTTTCTCTGATTGATTTGGGAATATTTCCCATCGTTGGATCTTTGATCCTAAGGCTTCTGTTTTACAGAAGATAATCTTCTTGTTTCAATAAGATTGAAAAATCTTTCCATAACAGAATTTTAGTTCTGATTAATTAATAATTTATTATTAGTAGATCTTTTGATCTGACGGTGGGGGAATTTTTAATTCTTGCGCTGGCGTACCTACGTTCGACAAGTGGCGCGCAGCGCAACTGCACTAGCGCACCTGTGTTTGACACGTGACGCGCAGCGCAGAGCGCTGGATCTGAAGCGTTACTTCAACTTTTAAATTTTGAATTTTGAAACAGAGTTTTGCTCTGATTGGGGGTGCGCTGCCTAGCGCACCTACGTTCGACAAGTGGCGCGCAGCGCAACTGCGCTAGCGCACCTGTGTTTGACACGTGGCGCGCAGCGCAGAGCGCTGGATCTGAAGCGTTGCTTCAACTTTTAAATTTTGAATTTTGAAACAGAGCTTTGCTCTGATTGGGGGTGCGCTGCCTAGAGTGCAGCGCTCCTTGCGCTGGCGTGTCTGCTTTTGACATGCGGCGTGCAGCGCACGTGATCTGAAGTGTTGCTTCAATTTTTGAATTTTGAAATTCAAAAAAGAGTTTTGCTCTGATTGGGGAAAACCAATGCCCCCCCCCACCGTTGCGCTCACGTGGCACACATGTGAGTGCACCGGTGGCAACATCTGAGCCTTTGGATCAACTCAAAAGTTGAAGAGGCGGTTCAGTGCCTATAAATAGGACCTTTGGTCCTCAGATGGTTATCATCTTCCTTGAGAATTTTTGCTCAGAGCCTTGCTATTTTGTTAAGAACCTTCAAGAGTCAGAACTCTTAGGTAAAATTAAAATTAAAATTTTAATAAAATTAGGGTTTCTACCCATTAACAGAGCCTTGCTCTTCATAGATTTTTGATCTAAAGAAAACCCTTTTAGGGTTTCATTAATAGAGCCTTGCTCTCATGAACCCATAGATCTAAACAGATCTTTTCTTGGGGGTTCTTAGCCCGTGAATCAGAGCTCTGCTCTTTTGATAATGTGTAGATCTTTTGATCTTTTGATGAAGAACTCTTAAGAGTTTTTCATGGATCTTTACGATCCCAGAATTTTAATTCTCAAGAATTAATTTTAATTAATCTTTGATGGATTTTCCATCATCATTACAGAGCTAGGCTCTTTAAGGAATTTTATTCCTTCATGACCAGAGTTTGACAAGTGTCACTCTGTCATAGAGCTTTGCTCTCAAAGGGAGATTTTCTCCTTTTCTCGAGGGATTTCTCATTCAATGAGAATATTCCTTGAGGATTTTCTCATTAATTAATAGTCTCATCCAATGATGAGGTTGTTTTATTAATTGATGCATTGTCATCTGGATTTTGTGGGTCCCCGTTGGGTCCCCTTTCCTCTGCACTGCAGTGTGGTACGGATTTTAAAGTGCCGAGTGTCAGAATTTTGAAATTAAATTGTAACACTGATAATTGAATTCTGTTCTTTTTCGCAGGCGACATGTCTTCTGATCTTTCTTTCCCATTTTTCCGCTCAGAGGGAGGATTCCCTGAAGCACCGATGGACCGGGAGGTTCTCGTGTTCATTAGAGATTATGATCTGGAACATAAAAACCTTCACCTGTGGGGTAAGTGGTACGACCAGATAATCCAAGGTCGTCGAAGCTTCTCTTATGCGACGCCGTTGGATCCGATCTCATCGATTTCGTATGCAGATGCACCCCTGGTAAGCTATGCCGTGGAGGTTGTCAATTGGACTTCGGAGGGTCTTCTCCAACCTTCGATTACCGCCATACCCATGCAGCTGCCGGTGGCTTTGGATACTCTGGGGCGACGCATATGCCATGGCGAGTCGCGTTGATCGCACGCTTTTGGCGTGTCGGATGTTCAAAGTTCTAAAGTTATAACCGCGATCAGGACGGTGTCGCTATGCAACTAGCCGGTTGAGCATGGGTCGATCCACAGGGAGATGGTTGTATGTCCGTTCGAGTTTTAGACGAGTCAATAAAGAATGTGTATATGTTTGTTCAAATCTAACCTATGTGTTTTATATTCAAGTATAAAGTTGTTAAGAAAAAGATACGAAAGTGTAAGCTAAAGAAATCCGCACTCAAAACCTTTGAGCCGTCTTGACCAATTGAAGCTAGAGCAATCGGCAACAACGTGGATTAGGGGATTTAAGCACGGTATTCGTGGAATCCGGCTTATTGACCCTTGTCCTTCTGTTCTTGTCTCTTGCTTTCGCCTCCGCCCAAACCGAACGCAACCGGTCGCGTTTAGGAATCACCGTTACCTTGGTAGGGTAGGGTGCCTAACGGAGCGCTTGCGTAATGTTTGGGCGGAGTTCAAAGGAAAATAACGGGAAAAGGAAATGAGCAAAAAAACATTAACTTACAATATCGTATTTATTCTTAACAACACATATTACAACCATTCACAAAATGAACCAAAAAGAGCAAAGAAAAGATAAACAAAGAAAAGAAAAGATTACAAGCAAGTAATTAAAAGTGCATGGAATTTAAGTGCATGAAAGTAAAGCAAGGTAATAAAAAGCAAGAAAGAAATAAGTAAGAAAATAACAATAAGAACTATAGAACCAAATACAAGACATGGGTTCAATAACCAAATCTTAAACTTGCAAACTCAATTAAGAGGTTGCAAGATCAAGAAGAGGTAAAGAACTCATGGTGAATGAAGCACAAAAGAGAAGACTTTATTGATTCCAAGATGATGCAACCCTTGAGATCAAATACTAACCCTTAAACCTTCAAGCTCAATGAAGAGGTTGAAAGATCAAGAGAAAGCAGGGATCTCAAGAGGAAGCTAAGCATAAGAATGATACAAAATAACCCTCATCTTCATTTAACATCCACTCAAAAGATCTCACAACAATTTCATAGAGGAAAGAATGAAGAAGAAGAAGAAGAAGTTAAACTAAAAACTAACAAAAAGTGGGCATAAGAATTCATCCCATGGCTTGGCAAGTTCTGGACTATTTATAGGCAGGAAACAGAAACTCTAGGGCAACTTTCAGGCACTACAGGAAGTTACAAAAATGCCCCCAGAAGATGACCCTCTGCCGAGTCAGCATGGCCGCGGTTCCGCGGCCTAAGCAGGCTTATGCCGCGGATCCGCGGCTATTATGGGGATTTGGGCCTTCAAGTTTTGTCGGTTTCCCTGGTTTAATGTTGTCTGCAGTGTCGTATATGTTTTTTCTCAGAAACTCTTCACAATTTTTCCAGAATTTCAGCAGATCAAAAGGTGATTTGATGTGGATCTTTTGCCATGATTTCCTTGAGCTCCGTGTAGATTTCTTGGATTTTGTGTTGCCATTGTGCTTTGTGCATGAAAATGACATCGATTTGCCATTTTGTCCCTTAAACTAGTGTGCGGCAACATACGGATAGAGAGCGGAGATCCGTGTTTTATCTGTGGTTGGCAGTAATCCGGAATTTGTCGTGCTTTTTCATGAATTTCACTGTTTAGAGCTGAGAACCTGTATCCTGCAATTAACTAGCAAACACGGCTCAAGAGTACCTACCTATAAACAAACGAGCATAAGAATGGGCGGTATTAAATGCAATATTCTGGTATGAACACGTGTCCTTGGGGACAACCTTACAACATCGGGTTGACTCCCTGACATTCGGCCGGATATTTGCAGTGGGCCAGGTACATCTTGTCGGCAAAGAAAACACACTTGCTGAAGCTCGGCCTATATCCTGCAGTTTACGCGTCGTTGTTCCAATATTCTGCTCCTCCAACATGGTGGATTAAGGCGTTCGTGGAGCAATGGAACATCCCAACCCATACCTTTCTTCTAATGGACAAAGAAGTTTCCATCTCTTTGGAAGAATTTGCTGAGATTTCTGGTCTGCCGGTGAGGGGGGAGCACTATGAGGAGCTGCTTCCTCCGGATGAATACGTTTTTGCCCCCAAGCCGTTGGTGATGGGCCTAACGCCAGAGAATGCTATTCAGCACCAGTTTCCGAGTCTAATAAAGGTGCTGAATATGTACGAGAGTCTCTTTTTGGAATCCGGAGGTTGGGGTGTTAGTTTAACAGACTTCATTACCCGGTTTCTTCGCCCGGAGATTCTATCGCAACGAGGAGAAAAATTTGCTAAGCTCGACAATCCCTTTGGCTTTGGCTTGGACCGTCGACCAGTACTGGAAGATGATCATAAGGGGTTTTATCTTCCTGATGCCGCGATGATCCCTCTGTCGGAAATCGCCGCTCCGGGCATTGACGAGGAGACTTTCTTTATCGGGTTTCTCGGGCTATGGCTGTATTGGTTCGCACTCCCCATCCACCCTCGCTATATGAGGCCGTCCGTCTTCTACCCAGCACATCGAATGGTGGCCGGAATACAAGTGGCCATCGGGATTGCAGGGCTGGCCCACCTGTACCATGGTCTTAGCGTGGCGGCAGATACAACTGAACCGGGGGTGCAAGCTGCCAACTTCCTGATGCACTACTTTACTTCGTGGATGGAAATGCACGTGCTCGGGATATTTGGTATTCATAAAAGACCCTCGTTTTTTGAGAAGTGCAAATTCCCCAGAATTATGCGGCTGGTTAACGCTTCCATCGTCAATCCGTCTCAGCGGGAGGCTAGGGGGTTGCTTCTTCGTCCGCGCACTGTCGGGGCTGGTATGTCTTTTACGTACAAAGTCCTGACAATCGGCCAGGAAACTTCCAAAACGGTGCTGGCATTGCGTGACTCTTTTAAGGACGGGGCCTTCGTGTTGAAAGCCCGGGAGATTCTTCACCTATACTCCATTAGGCCGGGCTTTCTCGTATTCAGGCAAAATGATGCGGCGCTTTTTATGAGATATAATCCCCATCATTTTGCCCAGCAGCTAAGTTATAACCAGGGGGTTCCACTGGAGGCGTTTTTGGAAGAACCTGTTGCCACCAGAGAGGGAATACGGAGTGCACTGCACCACTTTATGCGGTTAAATACGGGCTCCCACTTCTTCATTAGCGAGCCGAGTTGCATTCCAAGGGCCCTCAACGTATACGATGCCTGGTATCAACACGCGATGGGCGCTATCATCAGGAAAGAGAGGTGGTTGCTGCTCGATCGCAAGAGTGTGCCCCCCCCGCCAGCAATCGCAACGTCCCTTTAAAGCGACGGATCGCTGTCCGTCCTCCATTAAGAGGAGATGCTGCAGTTGAGCCTCCATGTGTGTTAAGCCCCACGCGTGGATTGCCCCGTGATCCTGTAGACGTGCCATCAGCGCCCCATGCTCCCGTGGAGACGGTAACCGTAGCTTCACCCGAATCTGGCGTGGGCTCGGATATCGGGATTCGCCGTCCCAAGGTGCCTACAAAACGCAAGCTGGTGCTGGCTGCGACCGTAGCTTGCTCACAGAAGAGGAAAAAGAAGTCGCTCTTCTCCGCCGATGTCGTACTTGGTCAGGAGCCTCATACTCCTTATAGTGAGGGCTTAAGCGAATACGGGACAAATGAGGGCCTATTTATTCCACCAGATGACACTGATCCGGCGGCCGCCATCGCAGCTTCCAAGCGATTGGCAAGACGCGAAGAGGGGTTGGCTAACCTCGCACGCTCAGGTAGTCATTAGTTGTATTTTTCGCCATCGTATCATATTTCTATCATTTTTTTACTAACGCTTTTCCTTCTTTACTAGGCATTTCTACCGAAGAAGCTCTCGCTGCCTCTCTCAAGACTTTTGAGGAGGAGGAACGACTTCGAGCATCTTTAGGCCTTGGTACATTTTGGTTTTCTATGTCTCTGCTTCCGTTTCTTATGAGTAATCTGACCCTCTCTTTGTCTTATTGCAGGGACCACAATGCCTATCCCACCAGCTGATGCGGAAATTCTCCCCGGGCCAGCTACCGAAGTCCCGACCTCTTCGGCATTGCCGCAAGAGGCCTTACTTAAAAAACCGATGACGGAAGCCTTGACGGCTCCAGAGGTAACCCTGAATGCGGACAACGACGCCTTGCTGAAGGAGGCTTCTAAAAGGTCTGTTGTGATGGCCCGGGAGGAAAGGAAGCGCCTGAGGCGCGCAGTAAGGGAGCGTAGTGCTGCTTTGGCTGCGGGAGCAGGTTTAAGCGCCATTACCCCGGCTGCTACTCCTTCAGCGGAGTCTCCGGTTGCCTTGTCTACTGCTCACAGACGGACGGCACATGCGGCTCGGGAAGCCAACGATAACTCAACTCCAGGTAATGTGCTTTGAGGCTATGTTGTCAAAGTTTTAAGCTATCATTTCTCATATATCTTATCTTTGCAGAGCCGAGTCTTCCTGAAGAGGTGGCAGCTACCGCTAAGCCTAAGGGAGCGGTGGAGGAGGTGGCTGCTATTCCCAAACCCGTGGCGGCGGTAGACGGTGTGGCTGCAATTGCTGGGCCCGAGGTAGTGGCTGACGAGACAGTCACGATCGCTATGCCCGAGATAGCCACCACTGCCGAGCCCGAGGTGGTGGGGAGTGAAACGGGTACAATTACGGGGCCCTAGATGGCCGCTCTTTCTCAAGAGTCGGGCACCGCTCTGATCATCGCTCTCCCTGCCTACGGTTCTTTATCGTCTCCTGGCGTCGCAAGCGTGACGACGGCTTTCGTGGAGTCAGGGGATGAGGCGACGGGAGGTGATACCACCCCGATGGAAGAGGGAGACGCCGTTATTGAATCAAGTGATGCCCTCGTCACGGCTCCAGCTGGTGACTCTTCAGGTAGATTTTAGGTTACCGCCCTTCTTTTTATTCTGTAGTCTTTCCTAACAAGGTTTATATTGTCTTTAATGTAGGCGCGGCTAGTGTTGATGTCGCGCTACTCGAGGCAACGCCGTCAGCTACCGCCCAGACGGTGACCACCTCTCTACCTTCTCTCGCACCGTCATAAATGCTGGAAGGTATGGATTTATGACCCATCTGGTCTATCTGGGATGTATAATTCGTGTACTGACGTTGCGTTATCGCGTTTTTGCAGGAGTCCTTCTTGACCACCTGTACCGGGTGCTGCATCCCCACTTCTCCTTCCCGTCAGAGATTGCTTCATCCAGTGGCGCTGGTGAATACAGCTTTCAATTAACGCTCTTTCTTTTACCGATAATGAAATTATTTCTGATTCTTCTTTGCCTTGATTACAGTGCTACAGATTGAAGGAGGAGATAAGTGATCAGTTGCGCCACCGGCCTCCCGGCTTTGTCACCTGCTGCAGTTGGTATAGTAAATCCTATTTTTCATGAATCTCTTATATTTCTTGATCCGTCATCTAATTGTGATTTGTTTTGCAGCGGTCGTTTCAATTCCGGCCTCTTTCGAATCTCGCATCATGATGCCGGCAGGCCCCTTCTCCAGACGTCCATCCTCAAAGGGTGCTGTGATGAGTCTGCGAATGCTGAGCGAATATATTGAGGAGCTTGACGCGGAGACCCCCACATCTGCTGCAGATTTTGCCGCAGATGTTAACCCTATGCTGGCGACACTCATGAACTTTCATGGTGAGGGCGTCGTTGAGTCTTGGGTTAATCGCTGCAGGGAAATCGAGGCTTGCTTGCATGATCTTGAGCTTAAGCGTCCTGCACCTGAGATTCTGGCTATGAGCACTCAACGAGCTGCGTGGATCGAGCAGAGCACTCCTTACTTCTGCCATCTTGAATAAGAAGTGGCTTTAAAGCAGAGGGAATGTAAAGAAACTTCAAGCGAGTCTGCTCGACTGCATGCTGAGGTTGATGCGAATGCTGCCCAGTTGAAAGTTATCTTCGAAGGCCTTCTGCGATGTATTTCTGATGGGTTAACATTGAGGCAGAAGCTCGACGTCGTCAAGCAGGATGCACAAGATCGTGAAGTAGCTCAGCGGGCTATCGAGGAACAGCTTTCGTCTTACTTGCAGCAGTGAGCCCATGTCGAAGCGGAGTTGGCCGCGGCAGCTGACCAGGAAGAGGGGCTGAGGGAAGTGCGCGAGCGACTGATTGGATTATTGAAAGCGCTTTCCTCTCAATAAAATTTTTGTACCATTTTGTAATTTTGAATAAAATGTATTTGTTCTTTTATTCTTTCATATGATGTATTTTGTACCCAATCGAATTCATGAATAAAAGATACACGTTCTTCGTAATGTCTTGTGTCATCTCTCTGCTTTCTTCTTTCTTGTTGTGTTGTTTGCCATGTGATTTTAGCAAGTGCGGTTTGTAGATAATATATAACTGTAAATCTCGTGCTCTTTGTAAGGTAGTGATGGCTTAGAAAACAGGGTTAGGATATGTCACCTAAGACTTTTCAATTTTATGAGCCGTGAGGGTCTCATAAAGAATTTTCTCCCTACCGGTCGAGAGGATCCTGTAGGTGTAATTTCTCCTTAAGAATCGTGAGGATTCCTAAGTGTGTCTTCTCTTGAAAGTCGTAAGGATCTCCCAAGAGAATTTACTCCCTTACGAGTCGTGAGGACCCGCAAGTGATGGATGAAGTTGTCCTTATCCGTATTTCACGGAGTCAGGAGTTGCTCTGGATGCTTCCCACGGGTTCACTGCCGTGTTCTGCGAGGACCAGGTTCCGCTCTGGATGTTTTCCAAGATACCGTAGTTTAAATATATCGCGGTCGAGGTTAAGGACATTATAGTCCGTGGATTTAAGGACTCCACAGTCCGTTGTTAGTTTAAGACATCACGGTCGAGGTTAAGGACATCATAGTCCATGAGTTTAAGGACCTCACAGTCCAATTTTAGTTTTAAGACATCACGGTCGAGATTAAGGACATCATAGTTCATGGATTCAAGGACTCCACAGTCCGTTGTTTAGTTTTAAGACATCACGGTCAAGGTTAAAGACATCATAGTCCGTGGATTTAAGGACTCCATGGTCCATTGTTTAGTTTTAAGACATCACGGTCGAGATTAAGGACATCATAGTCCGTGGATTTAAGGACTCCACAGTCCATTGTTTAGTTTTGAGACCTCACGGTCGAGGTTAAGGACATCATAGTCCGTGGATTCAAGGACTCCACAGTCCGTTGTTTAGTTTTAAGACATCACGGTCAAGGTTAAGGACATCATAGTCCATGGATTTAAGGACTCCACAGTCCGTTGTTTAGTTTTAAGACATCACGGTCGAGGTTAAGGACATCATAGTCCGTGAGTTTAAGGACCTCACAGTCCAATTTTGCTCTGGATGCTTCCCACGGGTTCACTGCCGTGTTCGGCGAGGACCAGGCTCCGCTCTGGACATCTTCCACGGGGTCAGGAGTGACATAATCCGCGTTCCACGTAACCAGGAATTTTACTCTGGATGCTTCCCACGGGTTCACTGCCGTGTTCGGCGAGGACCAGGCTCCGCTCTGGATGCTTCACACGGGGTCATTGCCGTGCTCTGCGAGGACCAGGATCCGTTCTGGACGTTTTCCACGGGGTCATTGCCGCGTTCCACGTAACCAGGAATTTTTCTCTGGATGCTTCCCACGGGTTCACTGCCGTGTTCGGCGAGGACCAGGCTCTGCTCTGGATGCTTCACACGGGGTCATTGCCGTGCTCTGCGAGGACCAAGATCCGCTCTGGACGTTTTCCACGGGGTCATTGCCGCATTCCACGTAACCAGGAATTTTGCTCTGGATGCTTCCCACGGGTTCACTGCCATGTTCAGCGAGGACCAGGATCTGCTCTGGACGTTTCCCACGGGGTCAGGATTGACATAAGCCGTGTTCCACGTAGCCAGGAATTTTTGCTCTGGATGCTTCCCACGGGTTCACTGTCGTGTTCGGTGAGGACCAGGCTCCGCTCTGGATGCTTCACACGGGTTCACTGCCGTGCTCTGCGAGGACCAGGATCCGCTCTGGATGCTTTACACGGGGTGATTGCCGTGCTCTGCGAGGACCAGGATCCGCTCTGGACGTTTTCCACGGGGTCAGGAGTGATATAATCCGCGTTCCACGTAGCTAGGAATTTTGCTCTGGATGCTTCCCACGGGTTCACTGCCGTGTTCGGTGAGGACCAGGCTCTGCTCTGGATGCTTCACACGGGTTCACTGTCGTGCTCTGCGAGGACCAGGATCCGCTCTGGACGTTTCCTGCGGGGTCAGGATTGACATAAGCCGCATTCCACATAGCCAGGAATTTTGCTCTGGATGCTTCCCACGGGTTCACTTCCGTGTTTGGCGAGGACCAGGCTCCGCTCTGGATGCTTCACACGGGGTCAGAGTTGACATTATCCGCATTCCACGTGACCAGGAAGGGTTGACTTTATCCATATTTCACGGAGTCGGAGTTTGACTCTCGGTCATCTGTACACCGCCGAGTCATGGAACTGGGAGTTGTCGCTGTTCTGCTTTGCTTGATGTTGTGTCCGTTGTAATAAGACGAATGTTGAGATGATCTCCAGGCTATCTGTGAGCCGTTGAGATTTGGCTTCTTCTTTTGATGAAACCTGGGGAGGAGTGTGATTCCTTCTTTGTTTGTGCCCTTGGATTGTATACAGGGATTGATGTGATATCACCTGTAGGGCATAAATTATATATATATATATATATATATATATATATATATATATATATATTTTTTTATTTCTTTCCGCGATGCTCTATCATTTCAGCTTTTATATCGCGAAGGTCGCGATTGCCCAATCATTTCGGCTATCTTTCGCGATGTCCAATCATTTCGGCTATTTGTTTTATTTTTGCTCGCTGCTTTTTATTGCGAGTTGCCCAATCATTTCGGCTATTTTGCATGCATATATTTTTACTTGCTGATTTTGTTTGCAAGTTGCCCCATCATTTCGGCTATTTTTCGCGGTGCCCAATCATTTCGGCTATTTGTTTTATTTTTGCTCGCTGCTTTTTATTGCGAGTTGCCCAATCATTTCGGCTATTTTGCATGCATATATTTTTACTTGCTGATTTTGTTTGCAAGTTGCCCCATCATTTCGGCTATTTTTCGCGGTGCCCAATCATTTCGGCTATTTGTTTTATTTTTACTTGCTGCTTTTTATTGCGAGTTGCCCAATCATTTCGGCTATTTTGCATGCATATATTTTTACTTGCTGATTTTGTTTGCAAGTTGCCCCATCATTTCGGTTATTTTGTATGCATGTGTGGCTTGCTGGCTTTTCGCTGCAAGCTTGGGATTAGACACTGATTTCGGCATCAGCACCGCTACAACTGGGATATTACCAGGAGCGAATCATCATTTGCCTCTGTCGATGTCGAACAAAGGTGGTTTAGTAAACAGGGTTAGGATCCTGTCGACAAAGGCTTTTGACTTCATGAGCCGTAAGGGTCTCATGAAGGTTTTTCTCCCTACAAGTCGTGAGGATCTCGTAGGTGCGTTTTCTCCTTAGGGGTCGTGAGGACTCCTAAGTGTATGATCTCTTATAAGTCGTAAAGATCTTACAAGAGTGTTTTCTCCTTATAAGTCGAGAGGACTTACAAGGGCTATTCACTGTGTAGACATATCCCTAGTCACGGATGGGACTTTGTTAGGGAAATGTTTATTCGCGCCCGTGGATTGTATACAAGGGTCAGCATTGAGCCGCTTGTAGGGCAGTATTGGAAGTTGTGGGGGCTGCTTAAGAACAGGTTCAGATCTCTGTAGCTTAAGACTTTTGAATCTTATGAGCCGTGAGGGTCTCATAAGAGGGTTCTCCTTACGAGTCGTGAGGATCTCGCAAGTGTAATTTTTCCTTAGGAATCGTGGGGATTCCTAAGTGTGTTGCTCCCTTGTGAGTCGTAAGGATCTCACGCAGGTGGTTTCTCCTTACAAATTCGAGAGGACCTTGCAAGTGTCTTTTAACGAGATTGCGCCCTTTCGGGTTTTCACAAAACTCGCCGGCAGCCCTACTGTTTTTACTCACGGAGCCCTTTCGGGTTTTCATCCGTGCCCTTTTTGCTTGTGGACATACCGTTTTCTTTTTCTTTTCTCTTTTTTTTTATTTTAACGAGGCTGCGCCCTTTCGGGTTTTCACAAAACTCGCCGATAGCCCTGCTGTTTTTACTCACGAAGCCATTTTGTTTATGGACATACCGTTTTCTTCTTTCTTTTTTTCTTTTTATTCTTTTTTTTGTATCAGTTTTGGGATGCTGCAATCGACCGTAGTTTATCGACATCTCGGTCAACGGCTAATTTTAGGACGTAGTGGTCCGTTGTTAGTTTAGGGACATTTCGGTCCATCGTTAGTTTAGGGACGTTTCGGTCTGTCGTTAGTTTAAGGACGTTTCGGTCCGTCGTTAGTTTAAGGACGTTTCGGTCCGTTGTCGGTTACTACTTATAGAGTTTGGGCTTAGAAAGACAGCGAGCGGACATAGTCGTCTTCATCTATCATTGACCTAGGCCTTGACTCGTTAGGCGTTGTATTTCTTCAAGAAGCGACCATTTATTGGCCTGAAGGGCCTTTCACCATGCTTGTCCATGAGTAGATAGGCTCCACCCTGGTAAACTTTGTCTATGATGTACGGGCCTTCATAGTTTGGCTCGAATTTCCCCCGTTTAGCACGATTGGGGATCATAGGTCTTTTGACCACTAGCACGAGTTCGCCTTGGCGGAATATTCTCGGCCTAGTCAACCTTTCGTATGAGCGCGTCATCTTTGCTTTATAAGCCTCCAGATTTTGTTGCGCTATGAGCCGGGTTTCATAAAGGGCATCGAGCTCCTCGAGACGAAGGTGAGCATTCTCTTCGTCCGTTAGCTCGTAATGAACTGCCACTCGTAGAGAGGGTAACTCTATCTCGAGAGCGAGTACCGCTTCTGTACCGAATACCAATGCGTATGGAGTTGTGTTTGTGGCTGTTTTGAACGTCGTTCGGTACGCCCAGAGTGCTTCGTGCAGTCTCTCGTGCCAGTCCTTTTTATTTCGAGACACCGTCTACTTTACAATCTTCGTCAATGTCTTGTTAAAAGCCTCAGCTAGACCGTTAGCTCGAGGATTATAGACTGAGGAGTATCTCCAGTCTATGTTATGCTGTTGTGTGAAGCGGCTGATCTTGTGGCTTCTGTAGGCTGGTCCGTTATCGGAGATAATCCGTCTCGGAGTTCCAAACCGATAAATGACGTGTGTCTTGAAGAAGTGGAGGATATTCTTCGTCTTCACTTCCCTCAGCGGTACTGCTTCTGCCCATTTGGAGAACGAATCAGTTGTTGCCAAAATGAACCGATGTCCTCTGGACGATGCTGGTTCGATGGGGCCGATTATGTCAGTCCCCCACATTTCAAATGGCCAGCTAGCCACCGTCGGATGTAGTGGATTCGGATGCTGATGGATAAAATCCCCATGAATCTGGCATGAGTGGCATTGTTTCGCATATTCGAGGCAGTCCTGGATCATCGTGGGCCAATAATAACCCATCCGTTTGATCTTTAACTTCATCTTCGTCCCAGCTTAGTGAGAACCGCAGAGTCCGTCATGAGTTTCTTGGACGGCTCTCTTCGCCTCTTCAGGCCCCAGGCATCTCAACCACAGAGAATCAAACGACCTCTTGTACAGAGTATCATTGACGAAGACGAAAGATAGGGCTCGCTTCATGAGCTGATGTTTTGAGGACGCATCTTCGGGCGTTCGACGGGATTTGAAGTAGTCTATAAAGACTTCTCTCGAATCCTGAACCGTTTCTTGATCTTTTACTTGTAGAGCCGCTGGCTTGGTCGTTCCCTTCTCTTCGGATGACTCCGGGGATATTTCTGCCGGTGCAAGAACCCGACGGCTTTGTACCACGATTCTTACGTCATCGAGGTTCTTGTCAGCTGGTTCTTTAGCGAGCTTGGCTAATGCATCCGCTTTGCTATTTTCCATGCGCGGTATGCTTTCCAGGGTGTAGGAAGGGATTTGAGTCACCAGTTGCTGTACTCTCTCGCCGTACTTCACCAACTCATGCTTGCACGTTTGATAGTCGTCGTTTACTTGACTAACGACCAATTGGGAGTCTCCATATATGAGGAGGTTTTCAATTCCCATGTCGATGGCGATCTCGAGACCTGCTATCAAGGCTTCATACTCGGCTTCGTTGTTCGTCCTCGGCTCTGTTAAGGAGAAGGCAAAGCGCATTATCCCTCCTTGTGGAGTTACGAAGATGAGGCATACCCCTGATTTGATTATGGGGGTGTTTTGTTTGCGCTTCTTCATGGAAGACACTCCATCAAAATAAAGTTCCCATCGGGTATCACTTCCGTCGATCGTGTAAAACGCATGTTCGTCTGGCAGTTCGCAATTCAAGGGAGAGTCAGCAGGTATCGGATGCTCAGCGAGGAAGTCGGCGATGGCCTGGCCTTTCACTGCCTTAAGAGGCTGATAGGTTATCGAGAACTCCATCAAGAGCAGGGCCCATTTAGCGAGTCTCCCTGTTAATATGGCCTTTGACATCAAATATTTGAGAGGGTCCACCTTCGATATGAGACGGACTTCATGCGCCAACGCATAGTGCCTGAGCTTCGTTATCGCGAAGATCAATGCCAGGCAGTGTTTTTCGATGAGAGAATAATTGCTTTCTGCCCCCAGTAGAACTCGACTCAAATAGTGGAGCGCTCTCTCCTTCCCTTGGTCGTTCTCCTGTGCTCATAATGCGCCTAAGAAACCTTCAAGGGCGGTTGTATACAGAATGAGAGGATTTCCCTTGACCGGAGAGGCCGGTACTGGCGGATTCTGCAGGTATTACTTGATTTCGTCCAGCACGCTTTGGCATTTGCGATCCCAGACGAAAGGGGTTCCCTTCTTCATCAGGTAGCTGTAAGGCCGGCACTTGCCCGAAAGATTGGCTATAAATCGCTGGATATACGCAAGCTTCCCTTGGAGGGACCGCAACTGCTTGAGAGTCCTCGGCGGGGGCATCTCCATAATTGCCTTGATCTTCGATGGATCTATCTCGATGCCTCGGTGTCGGACGATGAATCCTAGGAATTTGCCCGAGGAAACACCGAACGCGCATTTGAGAGGGTTCATCTTTAAGTTGTATTGCCGGAGGCGTTGAAACATGATCTTCAGATGCTCTAAATGCTCCTCGTATGATTTTCTTTTCACCACGAGGTCGTCGATATAGCACGACAATTTCATGTACGAGGTCATCGAAGATCATCGTCATGGCCCTCTGGTAGGTGGCGCCGGCGTTCTTTAGACCGAAGTGCATCACCTTGTAGCAGAATATACCCAAAGGGGTCCGGAAAGCGGTGTGCTTCTGGTCCTTGGGATGCATCTTTATCTGATTGTATCCTGACAAGCCATCCATGAAGGAGAAAACCTCGTGGGTGGACGTATTGTCTATCATCAGCTCGGTAACCGGTACTGGGAAGTCGTCTTTCGGGAAGGCTTTATTGAGATCCCGAAAGTCCACACATATGCGCACTGTCCCATTTTTCTGTAGGGTTCCTAGGCACGCTAATGAAGTCTAACAAGGCATCAACCATGCCAATTTCAAATTTTACGGTGCCGAGAAACCCTAGACTAGATCGTTGACTAGAAATTTAGGCGATTTACGAATCTAGTTAACAACTTAACTAAAGATAAGAAGCTACAACCTTTGTAGATCCGGATATCTACTTCCTTGGCTCCACGTAGGCGTCCTCTCACTGTCCATCTCGAATCCCGGACTCGATCGTCGGCTTGATCGGAGAAATGGGCGGACTAGGTCGTCGGCTTCGTGCCGAAGATGATCTACGTCGAGGCATCACAAGTTCAAGCTCCGACTTCACAAATTTGTGAAACTTGTGAAGAAAACACCCAAAACAACTTGGCAAGAGGTAGAGGGTGAAGAAATAGGAGGTGGGTTCACTTTGGAATTGGATTTCTCACTTTAGAACTCAAGTTGCCATTGATGGCATCAAGCTTTCTTGAAGAAGAAGATGATGAAGAAGAAGAAAGAATATGATAAGTTTTGAATTAAAATGAAAAATAATCCAATACTTATCATAAGCTAACCATAGTAGAGTGTAGAGAATAGACCATGGTTACTTGGATGGGTTAGGGTTAAGTATGAAGACAAGAATGGTTAAGAAGTCAAAGCTTCATGAAGCTTCAACTAGAAACAAACATAGCCACCATTCTTATCTAAATCTTTTCCAAATAAATAAACAAATAAATAAATGAAAAAGCAAAACCCTAATCATCTCTTAACCATGGTTTAATCCTTTACACTTAACCACATGATCAAGTATCATCAAACATGATACAAATATGTGCACAAAAGTATATTACATATACTTCTTGCACATCAAGTAAGAAAATCCATTTAAAGTGAGCCAATACTAGTTAATGCAAAGTAATATATCAAATATATAATTTTACATTAAATCATTAAATCAACACTTGATTTAACGATCCGGTCATATCGCATATAACCGACTAGTATCCTATGTATCGGCTTATCGAATCAATCCTTGATTCGATATCTAGGTTATATCGAATATAACCAATCGATACATCCATCGCGAGAATGGAATACGGTATCATATACACGCATCATTCTCGGTCCTGCACATATCTCATATGCACTCCTATTTCGTTTCGCTTGAGCCAGGAAACCTCTGTGTAGGACTCTAAAGACTCGTCAATACGCCGGCAGCAGATGATGATCATATCAATCACCCACAAGCCGCAAGCGGTCTGCTAAACGTAACGGCCATCCGGGGTATTGAACGATCAGAAGATCGACGAGCTAGCCCGCTCACACTCCTGTGAATCCAACCAGTAACACTTACCGTACAGTCCGGTCTGTTCGTCTGATATGTCGCATATCAAATCTAGGGGTGGTAAACGTCAGACCCCAATAACCGATAAGTCGTGCCGATGTGAGGCTCATAACGGGTCGAGAAACTACTGGTAACACTTACCAGCAAATCTCTGATCATCCCTGGCCAGGGACTTCCCTGTTACGGCCAATCGAGCACTGCGCAACATCAACCCCCAATACCGGGAGAGACGAAACCCCTCCTATCGCTCATTGCCTCCATGTGACTCGGGACTGTACCCAAAGACCACCGTTTTGCACGCCCTCATGGACGTGGTAAGGTGGAGATCAAAGCACAGTGGGAATCGCACAAGACTCTATGACGATCTCGGGTCTACAGACTAACCTGTACAAGTGTCACCTGAGAACTGCCATCTGACGTGAGGTATAATACTATCTGGGAGTTCTCGGCGAGTCCGTCAAGTGTACCCAGTCTCCACTGAGCACCCGTATACGATCTCTGATGTCAAACACCAATGGATATGGGATCATCCATCGCCCATCTCATGGGTCGAGAAGCGTATACGCTAGTCTACACTGGTATATCGATGCCCCGTCTCGATACACCCACGACTAGGGACCTTGAAGGATGTACCTATAGACTACCATGTCCCCACTAGTATGATCCGTATCACAGTCCAGGTAGTCAAGTACAAATCCTAAGGGCTTTACCAACATGTAACTATAAGACAGTTTAAAGAGACTAGTGTACATGTTAAGATAAAGTGCAACCAGATAGCATACTATCATATCGAGCAAGAAAGTCATCTCTATATATGTCCAAGCATCCAATATAATATACATCATCTGTACAATACTGGCCTCTAGGGCATACATACAACTAACAATCTCCCACTTGCACTAGGGCCAGCTGCTGTAGTATCGTATACCGAGCATCCCGAAGAGTCTCTCAAACTGTATCTGGGGAATGGCCTTCGTGAGTGGATCCGCCGTGTTGTTCTTCGTGTCAACCCTCCTGACCTCGATCTCCCGGCGATCTACTATCTTCCGGATCAGGTGATACCGCCTCAGAATATGCCTGGATCGCTGATGGGACCTGGGTTCCTTGGCCAAAGCCACCGCTCCATTGTTATCGCAATACAAAGGTATTGGATGCTCAATGGATGGAACCACTCCAAGTTCAGCAATGAACTTCTTGATCCAGACAGCTTCTTTAGCAGCATCGTTGGCAGCGATGTATTCAGCCACCATCGTCGAGTCTGCCACGGTTTCCTGCTTGGAACTCTTCCAGCTAACCGCCCCTCCGTAAAGGGTAAAGACAAATCCCGACTGCGACTTAGAGTCGTCCTTATCACTCTGGAAGCTCGAATCGGTAAAGGACTCCACTTGGAGTTCTCCGTTACCATACACCAAGAGCATCTCTTTAGTCCTTCGCAAGTACTTGAGAATGCTCTTCACAGCTGTCCAGTGACTCTCTCCAGGATCAGCTTGATACCTGCTCACTACACTTAGTGAGTATGCAACATCGGGTCTGGTACATAGCATCGCGTACATGATAGAGCCTACAGCCGAAGCATAGGGTATCCCTTGCATGCGAGCTCTCTCCAAATCAGTCTTGGGAGACATCTCTTTGGAGAGAGTGACTCCAGAGATCGTGGGCAAGTTCCCACGCTTGGATTCTTCCATACTAAACCTCTTTAGTATGGTGTCAATGTACCTGGATTGGGACAATCCCAAAATCCGTTTGGATCTATCTCTATAGATCCTAATTCCCAATATGCAGGAGGCATCACCAAGATCTTTCATTGAGAATCTTTGTGATAAGAAGAGCTTGACCGATTGCAGCATAGGAATATCATTTCCTATCAAGAGTATGTCGTCCACGTACAATACGAGGAAGACAACCTTACTCTCTGCCACCTTCTTGTAAATACAAGGTTCATCTGGGTTTTTGACGAAATCAAACTCTTTGATAACGACGTCAAAGTAGATGTTCCAACTCCGCGATGCTTGCTTTAATCCATAAATGGATTTAAGCAGCTTGCACACCTTCCCGCTGCTCCCACTGTCTACGAAGCCCTCTGGCTGAGTCATATACACGCACTCTTCTAAATCACCATTTAGAAAGGCAGTCTTAACATCCATTTGCCAGATTTCGTAGTCATGATATGCAGCGATGGCAAGCATGATCCGGATGGATTTAAGCATAGCTACTGGAGAAAAGGTTTCATCATAGTCCACACCTGGTCTTTGACGAAAACCCTTTGCTACAAGTCTAGCTTTGAAAGTCTCCACTTTCCCATCTACACCAAGTTTTTTCTTGAAGATCCACTTGCTCCCAATGGGTTTTACCCCTTCAGGAGCAACTTCCAAAGTCCATACTTTGTTGGTGTACATGGATTCCATCTCGGACCGCAGTGCATCCAGCCATTTCACTGAGTCTTTACTCGTGATGGCATGCTCGAAGCTAGTTGGGTCATCATCCTCCATTATGCAATCCTCGCTCCCACCATCCATGAGAAAACCGTAGTATCTCTCAGGTCGGCGAGGAACCCTACTAGATCGGCGGAGAGGCTGGGGTTCGTCGGGTACTACTGAATCCTCTGGTTCCACCAGATCTTCTGTTGTAGCTTCTGTAGCTGGAACCTCTTCCAGTTCTACCTCATGACCACTAATCTCTTTTTCAAGAAATTCCTTTTCTAAAAAGGTGGCATGCCGAGAAACAAACACTCTTTGTTCCTCAGGGTGGTAGAAGATATACCCTTGTGAATTTTTGGGATATCCTATAAATTTGCATAGAACAGACCTTGCCTCGAGTTTGTCCGGATTTTGTCATTTGACATAGGCTGGACAACCCCATATCTTAACATAGTTAAGACATGGTCTCTTCCCTTTCCATATCTCATATGGAGTGGTAGGCACAGATTTGGTGGGGACCATATTCAATAGATGTATGGCTGTCTCAAGCGCATACCCCCAGAAGGAAATAGGTAACTCAGCTGTGCTCATCATAGAGCGCACCATATCTAATAGGGTGCGGTTCCTCCTTTCTGATACACCGTTGTGCTGTGGTGTATATGGAGGAGTCAGCTGAGAGAGAATCCCATTCTCTTTTAGGAAGTCCAGGAATTCATTGCTTAAGTATTCACCTCCTCGATCAGATCGAAGGATTTTAATACTTTTTCCGGTTTGGTTCTCGACTTCTTGTTTATATTCTCTAAATTTCTCAAAAGCTTCAGACTTGTGTCTTATTAAGTACACATGTCCGTATCTTGAGAGATCGTCAGTGAATGTATTCATTACGAAGAACCATCCCTGGCATGTGTAGACATGGGACCGCATACATCACTATGTATCAGTCCCAAGAGTTCGGTAACTTTTTCTCCGTGTCCCGTAAACGGAGTTTTGGTCATCTTGCCTTTGAGACATGACTGGCAAGTGTCATAAGATGAAAATTCGAATGGTTTCAAATATCCATCCTTATGCAACTTAGCCAGTCGTGTCGCATTGATGTGACCCAGTCTACAATGCCACAAGAAGGATTCGTTCAGTTCTGAACTCTTCCTCTTGTGTGTGTTTGTTATTCTCAGAACTGTTGATTGATTTAGAACATAAATGCCATTGCACAACGTGCCTGATCCAACCAACTTTTGGTTACGGAAAATGTTCATAACATTATCCTGTAATACAAAATTATATCCCTCTTTACTTAATAAAGAAACCGATATAATGTTGCATATCAGGTTCGGCATGTAATAGCATTCGTTCAGAACCAATGTATTACCAGTAGGTAATACAAGGTGATATTCCCCGACAGTCTTAGCTGCAACAATTGCACCATTTCTAACTCTAATGTCTTTATCACCTTCTCCAAGTTCTCTACCTTTCCTTAGCCCATGTAACTGATTACATATATGGAATCCTGACCCAGTATCTAATACCCAGGACGTAGAGCAAATGGAGAAACAGTTCTCAGTAACGAACGCACCCGAAGAAAATGCATCAACATGTACTTTCTTCATTCGGGTGGCATGGGAATCCTGGTATTCCCCTATGTCCTGTTCATTCCTATAACTCTTATAAGAAAGAACGGAACCAACGTTCCCCAGCACAGTATAACATGCGGGTTCGGTCAATACATCCATATTATTATCTTTATTAGGGCATGAAATGGTCGCTACCTGGAAAGAGAGAGAAGAAAACACTTTAGCGTATGCTCGTGCAAGATCAGATTGGTTATTATCTTATCTAATCAGAATGGCTCCCACTGGTTTTTATCAAATCTTCCTTCAAACCCTAAAAGGAAAGACTAGCCGGGATTAATTACACACTACAAGTTTGCCAATCTTTCAGCCAGGCCAGTGTCTGTACTTTGAGGGAGGTCCCCCGTGCTTTCGCACGAACCTAATTAATGTAAACCTCGTTTTCCCAGAGGCGTAACCCCGTTGACACCTTTCTAGACACCTACTTGATCGGCTAATTGTAATGTGTAAAACTCTCCCAGGAGTAACTCTTACTCGCAGTGGGTATCGGGATCCAACTATCTCATAGAAGGTATGCAATCTCATTGCAAATTTCAACACTTGAAATTCCCGATAATGCTTTTGCCCCTAGCGTGCTATGACCTTGACGAAAGCCAAAAAACCACAGCCCGCTAGTCAAGTTCAACCCGTACATTTCTTGACTGAATTAAACCCACCCGCACGACCCTTGACGAAAGCCAACAAAGCCGTACGACTACCCTAATCCAGTCGCATCATATGCAGCAGATAAGCAGCACATAGCTACCGCACACTACACCTTGACGAAAGCTAACAAATGTAGCACGAATACTATATGCAACTTATCTGAAATGACAGAGGGCTACGCAGGTTTTTCTGAAAACCATGAGCATAATGAACTTGATATCGTTGTAGAATCAAATGAAGTTTTGAAATGGAGTGATTTTGAGGCTTTTCTAGTTTTGCTAAAGGGGTCACTCCCGGTGAAGGGATCGTTGGCCCTTTCCTCGTCGAATGAGGTGCGGGATATATCATATATATCACTGTGCAAAGCAGAAACTATAGAAGCAATCAAAAAACAAACCGAGTGTGTAGCATCTGCCAGTTATTGCTAAAGGAGTCACTCCCGGTGAAGGGATCTCGATCCTTTCCTCATCGAATAAGGTGCAGGGTATATCATATATACCGCTATGCAAAGCAAGAACTGTAGCTACCTGTTTTGTTTAAAATTCGATTCTACAACATCATAGGTTTCTTTTCTTTCATTAATCACATTAATGAAGTCCCATCATTTAAATACCTAAACATCACAGATAAATACGACGTACACTTATGCCATCCGCATTCGCCTCGATGTCCCCTCGTGCACCGTTAGGTTAGGTAACTAACGACAGAGCAGGGCAGGGCTAGTGCGGGTGCAAAACATAAGTAACGTCTATATAATATATCATATATACTATATACTGTATCTATCACAGAACATCACATGATCACATCACAGATAACGCAGCAGAAGAAACATATGAAACATTGGATATACTAGGACGTCCATATTTTCAATACGAGCCAGTATAAAACACGGATTCCACGGTCGTGATGAATAGCCAATCCCACACCCCTAGACCCCTACGAGAGCGGCAAGTAACCCTACCAATTCTAGGGTTAGGAGACCCGGACTCGACTCCTCGAGATGGTCTCCCACTGGACCCTAGAACCCGGTTACTTGTGCTCCCCTCCTTGGGTCTTTCCTAGTGCAGAAAAGAAAATAATATACAAAAGGTGACAACTTCCGCAACCTGGAAGTGCCCCAAATAAAAGAATATTACATACAAGTTTTTACATGAATGAAAATGAAAAACACTCATCTCACATAAAAACCCCCGGCTATTCGAACACGACGATCCAATATAACATATCCAGCAACACATAACATCACATGTCATCAACGTAAGTAAATATGCGCATCCCAATTGTCGTTGACATATAGCAACGAAACCGGCGATATCACATATTACACTTACGGTCACAGAAAAGAAGGTGTAAAACTACAACAGTTGGAATCCGCAACCCTTTTAGACATCGCATGCCTAATCAAAATGAAATACTTAGACATCACATGCCTAACAGTTATAAACCCCGCATTTTAGTCTCATTATTGAAAACTCTTTTCAATATCAAATGAAACTAAACCGCTAGATTTATATCATTCATTCAATTATCTCATAACTGTTTGTGAATTCCAATTATTGTATCCCATTCCGGATAAATAGAATATATTAAACTTTCCGATCGAACATTCGAACACCCAAGTTTTCCCGAAACCGTTCAACACATGAAATAGGTTCAAAGACATTCACTTCATGCCTCAGTACCAACGGTCCAGCCGTAGAAGGGTCAAGCCAACGCCTCACATGTGGCACGCCGTACTGCCTCAAACCCGAAGGTTCAAAGGGCAGTTCAAGACGGTCACATAATCGAGTTAAGGTTTGTTGTCTTCTAGAGGGACCATCGCGTTACTTGCACTACTCAGAACGTCCTTAAACCACACAAAAATCCAACACTTGGATATTTTCCGGCAGGGGAAAAGTTGGGTATTTATATCCGGTCGAACCTTTTAACATATTCTAAAGTCATCCGGAAAAACACAAAGACGAAATTTGATAATCCGATCGAAACATCGAAGCTCTAAAACACCCCAGAAAATTCAACTCTTGAATAAATATTAAAAATACCCATAAAACTCAGCTGCTGAAATGATGAATTACTGTGCAAAGGAGGAGGGCTGACGTCATCATTAGGCCGCGGAACCGCCGCAGAAGCCATGCTTCTGCCGCGGTTCCGCCGCACTATATACTGTTCATGTGAAAAAATTTGCACCGTAATTCTTAGAATTCCCTGCTGAATTTTTTAAGCATTTTTAATATGGAAAAATCCCAGATTTTAGAAAAAGTCCAGAGAGCATGAAAAAGTTAGGGTTTCGGGTTCGATCGGGTTTCAAACGTCGTCTAGACTTCGCCTAAGGCTCTAGCTAGGCTCTGATACCACTGTAGGGTTCTTAGACACGCTAATGAAGTCTCACAAGGCATCAACCATGCCAATTTCAAATTTTACGGTGCCGAGAAACCCTAGACTAGATCGTTGACTAGAAATTTAAGCGATTTACGAATCTAGTTAACAACTTAACTAAAGATAAGAAGCTACAACCTTTGTAGATCCAGATATCCACTTCCTTGGCTCCACGTAGGCATCCT
The DNA here is from genome assembly GCA_030015575.1 of Agapanthus africanus. Lineage (NCBI taxonomy): Eukaryota > Viridiplantae > Streptophyta > Magnoliopsida > Asparagales > Amaryllidaceae > Agapanthus > Agapanthus africanus. Next base: position 451,861,955 of record CM057349.1, on the reverse strand, counting down.
CTCGCTGTCCATCTCGAATCCCGGACTCGATCGTCGGCTTGATCGGAGAAATGGGCGGACTAGGTCGTCGGCTTCGTGCCGAAGATGATCTACGTCGAGGCATCACAAGTTCAAGCTCCGACTTCACAAATTTGTGAAACTTGTGAAGAAAACACCCAAAACAACTTGGCAAGAGGTAGAGGGTGAAGAAATAGGAGGTGGGTTCACTTTGGAATTGGATTTCTCACTTTAGAACTCAAGTTGCCATTGATGGCATCAAGCTTTCTTGAAGAAGAAGATGATGAAGAAGAAGAAAGAATATGATAAGTTTTGAATTAAAATGAAAAATAATCCAATACTTATCATAAGCTAACCATAGTAGAGTGTAGAGAATAGACCATGGTTACTTGGATGGGTTAGGGTTAAGCATGAAGACAAGAATGGTTAAGAAGTCAAAGCTTCATGAAGCTTCAACTAGAAACAAACATAGCCACCATTCTTATCTAAATCTTTTCCAAATAAATAACCAAATAAATAAATGAAAAAGCAAAACCCTAATCATCTCTTAACCATGGTTTAATCCTTTACACTTAACCACATGATCAAGTATCATCAAACATGATACAAATATGTGCACAAAAGTATATCACATATACTTCTTGCACATCAAGTAAGAAAATCCATTTAAAGTGAGCCAATACTAGTTAATGCAAAGTAATATATCAAATATATAATTTTACATTAAATCATTAAATCAACACTTGATTTAACGATCCGGTCATATCGCATATAACCGACTAGTATCCTATGTATCGGCTTATCGAATCAATCCTTGATTCGATATCTAGGTTATATCGAATATAACCAATCGATACATCCATCGCGAGAATGGAATACGGTATCATATACACGCATCATTCTCGGTCCTGCACATATCTCATATGCACTCCTATTTCGTTTCGCTTGAGCCAGGAAACCTCTGTGTAGGACTCTAAAGACTCGTCAATACGCCGGCAGCAGATGATGATCATATCAATCACCCACAAGCCGCAAGCGGTCTGCTAAACGTAACGGCCATCCGGGTATTGAACGATCAGAAGATCGACGAGCTAGCCCGCTCACACTCCTGTGAATCCAACCAGTAACACTTACCGTACAGTCCGGTCTGTTCGTCTGATATGTCGCATATCAAATCTAGGGGTGGTAAACGTCAGACCCCAATAACCGATAAGTCGTGCCGATGTGAGGCTTATAACGGGTCGAGAAACTACTGGTAACACTTACCAGCAAATCTCTGATCAACCCTGGCCAGGGACTTCCCTGTTACGGCCAATCGAGCACTGCGCAACATCAACCCCCAATACCGGGAGAGACGAAACCCCTCCTATTGCTCATTGCCTCCATGTGACTCGGGACTGTACCCAAAGACCACCGTTTTGCACGCCCTCATGGACGTGGTAAGGTGGAGATCAAAGCACAGTGGGAATCACACAAGACTCTATGACGATCTCGGGTCTACAGACTAACCTGTACAAGTGTCACCTGAGAACTGCCATCTGACGTGAGGTATAATACTATCTGGGAGTTCTCGGCGAGTCCGTCCAGTGTACCCAGTCTCCACTGAGCACCCGTATACGATCTCTGATGTCAAACACCAATGGATATGGGATCATCCATCGCCCATCTCATGGGTCGAGAAGCGTATACGCTAGTCTACACTGGTATATCGATGCCCTGTCTCGATACACCCACAACTAGGGACCTTGAAGGATGTACCTATAGACTACCATGTCCCCACTAGTATGATCCGTATCACAGTCCAGGTAGTCAAGTACAAATCCTAAGGGCTTTACCAACATGTAACTATAAGACAGTTTAAAGTGACTAGTGTACACGTTAAGATAAAGTGCAACCAGATAGCATACTATCATATCGAGCAAGAAAGTCATCTCTATATATGTCCAAGCATCCAATATAATATACATCATCTGTACAATACTGGCCTCTAGGGCATACATACAACTAACATTTTCTTCATCACCAGGACGATGTTGGCGATCCAGTCAGGATACTGCACCTCTTGGATGAAGCCAGAGTCGATCAGCTTCTTGACCTCGGCTTTGATGCTCATCTCAAGCTCGAGCCGCATTCTTCGCGATGCTTGTTTGATTGGCTTGACGTCTGGGGATATTGCCAGCTTGTGGATGGCAATCTCTGGATCTAGTCCTGGCATCTCGGAATAGTTCCATGCAAAGCAATCTTTATGCTGCATAAGCACTTCTTTTAGTGTAGCCACATTTTCTTCAGACAGCAACTCACTGACAAATGTCGGTCGTGGATCACTTGTCGTCCCCAAATCAATTTTCTTGAGATCATCTGCAGTGGTATGTATTCCATCTTCCAGCTCTTTCGGCGCCGGTGGAAATTCCGAGATCACCTCGTCATTATTGTTTTCGAAGCACCAAGGGAGTTCATCCATATCCTTGGACTCTTCTTTTTTCGACAGCGTAATCACGTGACAGGTACGAGCTCGCTTCCAAGACTGATGTGGATCTGGTTTTACCCTCGTGGATTTGGGTTCATGCTTCTGCGGCGGGGTTACCCTCCAGCTGCTGGATAGAGTGAACTTGCCTTGCCGATAATTATCTTCGATCCAGTTCTTGAAAGTGAAGCAATCTTCAATAGGATGCCCTATTGCCCTATGATAGGAGCAATAGTCTGGGTGAGAGATCTCGTTGACTTGCTCGGGATGCTTGGACTCTGGGAGTATAATCAGTTGATGTCTTATGGCGAGATCAAGTATCTTCCATGTTTTTTTCTAGGGAAAAGAGTATACTCGACTCATCTTCTTTATAAGAGACGAATCTGGATTACTCGATTCCTGATCGCGTGGCTTCTTGGTCCCACTTTGTCGCTCTCGAACACTTTTCCCGCTCTTTGATTTATTTTTGCCTCTGCGTCGGGCCTTTTGTATGATGGGTTGACAGGGAGGAACATTTTCATCTTTCGCAGCCTGTTGAAGAAGGCGTTGCATCCTGGCTTTCTCGTAGATGGTCATTTCACGATTGTGGTCGTCTCGAACCTTTTGACCAACTTCCCTTATAAGCTTGTCCATTTGTTCTTCGAACGACGGACTAGGCATTTTCACGTCGGGGGCTTTTTCTGGTTCAGGGTTAGCATTCTCCCACTAAGCATCCCCTTCTTCATCAAAGTCATGTACGACGTAGCAGTCGCGGAGTAGCTCCCGTTTCATGGATTGATCATACCCAAGCCCGGTCGTTTCCATTTTCCCGTTGGGCAATTTCCGCTGAGTTCCAGGGACGTTCCAGATCCTGTCATAGAACTTAGCTCTCCGAGTGGTCTGTTTGAAAGGTACGCCTTGGCGCTTTAACAGCCTTTTTAGTCCACTCGTGTAATATCTGGGCAAACGGATGGGCTAGAGTCTGTCAAGTGTAGAATCCGCGCCGTACCGGATTTCTTTCTCCACTTTAGTTTCCCCAAATCAGTAGAATATGATCGCTTTTTCACTTTCTCGCCTGGGAGGGACATAGAACGTCTGCGGCTCTTCCACACTGTAGGTATCAAGCGCGTCTAGTTCTTTATGATGCTTTGGCGGAACCATGGCAATTTGCAAACTCTGATTATTGCCATCAAAGGCTTGTATTGATGGCCGAGCGGAAAATATAGCGTTAACCTCATCTTCCGAGTCGCTGCCGAAGATCAACATGGGGGCGGAGGGTCTCGGCTTGTTGTACTGGGGTGCCCCTGAATAAACTATCTCTTCCTCTTCCTCGGTATCACTCCCGAAGACCGGAAAGGTGGTGATAGCTTTGTTCTCCGGTTTATGGCATCTCTCTGTGTCTTCAAAGTCTGGCAAGAAGTATTTTGCATCTTCGTACTTTCGGACTTCGTTCACGGAGAATGGGTTTAGCTCTCCCGTCACAGTGTATTCGAGACCATCCTTGAAGTATTTCATACACTGATGTTGTGTCGAAGGGATGATGTTGTACTCTTGTAACCAGGGCCGGCCGAGCAAAGCGTTATAGCAGGTCTTGGCGTCAATGACGTGAAATTTAATATCCGTGACGAGTAGTCCGAAGCGCAACGTCAGTATCACGGAGCAGAGAGTCCGTGATGACTGGGAATCGAAACCGGAGATGGTAATTTTATCACGAGCGAGGTGTTGAACGCTCATGCAGATTTCCTTCAACACTCGCACGTTGAGGAGATTGACGGAAGACCCATTGTCGACCAGGATCTTGCCTATCTTGATATCGTGACAGTATCCGGAGACATAAAGGGGACGATTGTGTTCGCACGTCCTAAGGAGGAGATCTTCATCGCCGAAGGTGATATCGGCTGTGTGTACTTCTTCCAACTCGTCTTTCATTCTTTCTTCGGCGAGAAAAGCTTGGAATTGCTCTGGCTCTTGTAGCGCCTTGATCAATGAATCTCTTGCTTCTTTTGATAGTAAAAGGACGTTGAGAATGCTGAGCTATGAGGGTAACTTCCTCAAGTGCGCCAGAACGTTATAGTCCACCTTACTCTTCTTTGGAGGGTCCTTGGCGGTCAGTTCTTTTATGACTTGGTCATCTAGGGCGATATCCTTATAGACCTTTTCTTTTCCCTAATCTTTTCTATTCGACCCACTGTTCGAGGGCCCAAGATTCTTTTCGGGCAGCGTACAATTACGTAGCTGAATGTGTTCACAGGTCTTTGGTTCCTCCATTTTTCCCAAGGTGGACTGTTTGAAGAGAGGGCCAAGAGTAATTTCTTCGTCAGAGTCGCTTCCGAAGGTGAGAACCTGCGATCCCCCAGCGTTAACCATGCGACAGTTGCCGGTAGTTCTTTTACGCTCCTCGGTCGAATTTCTTTGCTCCCGACGAGTTTTGCGTTTCATCCGCTTAAAATGTTGCCGGTGAGCAACATATCCCTGCCACCATCTTTTAAAAGCGTTGCACTCTTCGGTGGGGTGCGCAATCTTCCGATGATATAAGCAGTAGCTAGGATGCATTTATGCTTCATCAAGAATGTTTTCTTCGGAAGGTGGTAGCTTCATCCCCATTGATATGGCTTTAGCAAACCTTTTCCTCGTCTTGAACTTGTTTTTATCCGAGACGGATGTCCTTTGATTCGGCGGGCGTGTCTCGACTTTTTCATCCAGTCGCCGTCGTTTTGCCTTTTCAAATATGGCCATCTCACGCTCCCGATCAGCTTTACTTTTCAGTAGAGCTTCGTTTAGGAATGCGTCGATCATTTCGTCTGATAACCCTGGAAGTTCCGGTTCAGGACCTGCCCCCAGTCTCTCGGTGCAAGGAGCTTCTTCATCATCTATTGACGAGTGAGAGATCACATGACAACTTGCTACGTAATCCTCAGATTCATCCGACGAGTCTTCTTCATCATCTCCGTCTTCAAGGACGTGGCCGAGGAATTCCTGGAGCGTGAGTGGAGTTCGTGCCTTCTGGTTATACTCTTCCAGCGCGTCGATCCGTTTCTGCAGGTCTGTGCGCTTGTCGCCAGGCTTCACAGGCTTTTTGGATTTCTTCTACTTTTTCGAAGATTTCGATGGCTGGGTGTGAGCACTTTGGCTATCACCACCAATCCTTGGAATTGGGCGCGGCTTCAGCATCCCTTCGATGATCTGAGGCTCCAGCGGGTTCTTCCACCTGATTGCTGGGCATATCTGGAGATCATTCAGCATCCTTTTGGTTTTGGCCGAAAGAGCCACCTCCCATGGAGCTTCTTCAACAAAAGAGCACGTTGCCCCCGGTGTATCCGTCTTCTTAGGAGTGTGCGGCTGTGGTGAGTTTACTTTCCACTTCTCCGACAGCGCAAACTTACCTTGTAGGTACTGATCCTCGATCCATCCCTTAAAGACGAAGCAATCTTCGATCGGATGGCTTACCGTTTGGTGGTAAGGGCAATAATTGGGATTATTCACTTCGCTGGGTTGCGATGGTCGTCTTGGATTCGGCAAATTGATAAGCCTGTTGCGTATCGCCAGCTCGAACAGCCTCTTCGTTTTATCCCGTGAGAATGAGTAAGGGCGCTTCATTTTCTCATTATAATAGCGCCGTCTCTCCTCCAATTGATCCGTTAGTCTAGGAGCACTGGGCTGCTGTTGGGTATTCGCAACAAAGGTCGCCTTCCCTTTACCTTTTTCATTTCGTGGCTCCGGCTTCGGAGGAGACGGTCTATGACCCATTTGATCCATCTGGGCTAGCTTGTCAATTAAAGCCTGGAACGTAGTCGGTTTGAAGAACATCATGAACTGTGAAATAGTTGCATGAGGGTCTAGGGTGCCTACGAACATGCCCACCGCTGGTGCTTCTTCGATGCGCTATTCGCACTTAGACCACAGATTCCGCCATCGGATTGTGTACTGAACCCATGTCTCGCCCGGCTTCACCCTGGCATTGATCAATGCCGTTATTGGGATGCGTTCACTAGCACTTATGAATCGCTGGGTGAACAACAACTCCATTTCCGCGAAAGTTTTGACAGAGTCATTTGGAAGTTCGGAGTACCACTCGAACGCCGTCTCCGATAAGCTGCCGACAAATTGGCGAAGCAAGAGCTTATCATCGCCACCAGTATTGCCACAGAGGGCCCTGAACTGAGCAACATGTTGATGGGGATTGCCTGTCCCCTTGTACACATGGAATTTCGGGAGCGTGTAACCCGGCGGGTACTTTATCTGATCATACCAGCCTGGATACGGTCACCCAGTTTTGACGACTTGGCCGGCCGCTTCATTTGCCTGGTGAACTCTTATTTGCTGAGCAATATAGTCATCCAGGGAGGCCTTGGAAATTGTCTCCTCCTTGGCTGTTGACAGAGCCGGCAGAGGGTTTGATGTTTCTCCTCTGTCATCTTCAATTATTACTGGAGAATCTTCCACTGGGGGATCCGGCTGGATCATCATGCCCACCATATCTTGGAATAGAAGGGCCATTTGCTTTATATTGGCCGCTTGTTCCGCGGCCTCTTTGTCCTTCTTCTCAAGTATTCTCCGAAGGAATTCAGCATCAGTTTCCTGCTCATGGCGTTGCTCCGAGGATGCCTCTGGGCTTGTTTTTAGTCCCGTAAGTGTGGCCATAGCTATTAACATTTCCTGGAGCTTTTGCTGTTGTTTCTCCTGAGCCTTGGTCACTGATCGCGTAAGTGGTCGATGACCTGTGGAGATACGGCTATCCTATTTTTCGGATGCCATGTAGACGGTATGCACCACCAAGCCCCCAGACTTAGGGCGTTTGGGCTCAGTGCCTTTGACATTTGTCGCAGGCATGGGGATTTTCTTCGGCCTTCTCCTCTTATGAGCGGTCGAAGTTGAGGGGGCCGTTGCAGTGGGCACCCAAGTAGCCGTCGCCTTCTGTAGCTTAACAGGACAGTTTTCTTCCTGTCGGACCTTCAGCTTCTTCTGCCGGCGGGGATAGTCTTGATCCACCACTGACTCTCGGACCTGTCGCCAGATTTTGTAAACTTTGGAAGACGGTCGTTGAGGGGACTGTTCCGGCTTCATTTCTATAACGGTTTCCACCGGTGGAGGAGATCTTTTCAGTATGGCGGTAGGCGAGTTCCTAAGCACCTTGTTCAGAAGTTCAAAACTGTTCCCGGTCGGAACAGCAGCATTGACTTCCACTGTTGGAGCTGGTGGAGTTAGCCCAGAGGGGGAGTTGCCCCCGGCCTTCCTTACCCAGCGCCAGTGGCGACGTCGAGCGTGTCGAGCTGATGGAGTTGGTTCGGTGACGGGGAAGGATTTGTCTTGCTCCCTGTTCAGATGAGGCGCCGCTGGTGCCAGCCTCTTGAAGACTGGCGTCTTTTGAGTAGCGGTATCCAATCTGTCAAAGACAGACTTTCGAGCAGGAACGGGAGCCGGAATAGTCAGTCTTGTAAAGACCGACTCTTTGGCAGGAGAAGCCGCCTTGACGACTTCAGGAGCAGGGGTGGCTATCTTATTTGGGATGGCCACTTCAGGTGTCATGAGCTTCTTGGCAGGCCCATCGGAGTTCAGGCTCAGTCTAGCGAAGACCGAGGAGTTAGAGCTGGACGACCCATTGAGAGGGGCCGTGGTAGTAGCAAGCCGATCGAAGACCGACTTCTTGGGAGCTTCCAGTGCTGGCATAAGAGCGCTGAAGCTCGTTGGCGGGAGCAAGGTCCCAAAAAACAATCCGGTGGTGGCTTGGGTGACCTGTTCCACCGGCATCATGAACAGGGAAGCCGCTTGGGGCCCGTAAGTTATGCCCCCAGTTGAGGCAGAACGTGGGTTGCAGTTGCATGTGGAACACTTCGAGCAGGTGAACGTCATTGATCTTTGCTTTCTGCACCAAGCAAAACGCCAAATCTCAGTATCTCGAACCCAAGGGCAACCATTAGCAAACCGCGATTCGTTCGCGAACACGACACACGAAGTGTGGAGTAGAAAGAGGAAAGGGTCTTACCGGGCGTGCCAGAATCTGTTCCCCGCCGAAACACAGAGACGCGACCGCGTAGGTCCGTCTTGCCAGAAATTCAGGGCAGATGCTAATTGGTGCTATCCGTCCACCTCTCCGAAGATACCAAGTTGATTTATGGCACCATGTATCGAAGGTTTAAACGGATGCGGCCGACGTAGCAGACTTCGTCAGATTCCCCCTCATCTGAGGGGGTTTTGATTGTGGGGACGCTCTTCCCTGCAGGCGCAATCCCCTGCAGTTAATTACGCTACCGCATCGCGATAACAACTTTCTCCTTCTCCAGATGGTCACTTCGTGTCGTGGGTGTTTGTTTTGTGTTTGGTTGCCCGTGGATTGTATACGGAGACTAAGTTATGTTGTCGCCCGTAGGGTGTGGACTAGTCCAAATCCATATCTTTCTTAGATTTGGGTTTGGGGGGTTTAGGTTTAAGGATACGTTACCCTCATTTGAGACTAAGATCAACTTAAACGTTTGTTAAGGATACGTTAGTCTAATTTTAGACTAAGATCAACTTAACGGGATCGTTTAGATCCGACAAGAGAGCAATTGGGCTCTATTGTTTAGTTTAGTGACATTGCGGTCGATAATTAGTTTAGGGACACTACGGTCCACCGTTAGTTTAAAGACATCGCGGTCGAGGTTAAGGACATCATAGTCCGTGGGTTTAAGGACCCTACAATCCGTTGTTAGTTTTAAGACATCACGGTCGAGATTAAGGACATCATAGTCCATGAGTTTAAGGACCTCACAGTCCGATGTTAGTTTAAAGACATCACGGTCAAGGTTAAGGACATCATAGTCCATGAGTTTAAGGACGTCACGGTCCGATGTTAGTTTAAAGACATCACGGTCAAGGTTAAGGACATCATAGTCCATGAGTTTAAGGACCTCACAGTCCGATGTTAGTTTAAAGACATCACTGTCAAGGTTAAGGACATCATAGTCCATGAGTTTAAGGACCTCACAGTCCGATGTTAGTTTAAGGACATCACGGTCAAGGTTAAGGACATCATACTCCATGAGTTTAAGGACCCCACAGTCCAGTTTAAAGACGTCATAGTCTGTGAAATGTGTGGTTGTCGGGACCCGTCACCTCTTTGATGACGTTGAGGAATTACAACGACGAATATCAAAGGAGTGAAGAGATGTACCCTTGAACCAAGGTGAGTTGGTTGAAAGAGCAGATGTGCTCAATTCAAAACAAGTTGAGGACTTATGGCCAAAATTGGGCTAAGTCCAATTAAAATGTTTTAACATTTTATTTTTGTTCTAGCTATTAAGCCTTTATTTGGGTTCAGCCCTTTTAATAATGTTAGGCATTGGGCTCTGACATTTTTGTCTTGTATTGAATGCATAGCATTTATCAGAAACAAAGTTTGTTCTGACAGTGCGCCACATGGCGCGCCAGGCGCGTTGCGCCAGTCAAAGAGCGCATTGCGCTTCTGTCGGGTAGCACACACGAAGAGGACACGTGTTGCGCTTAGCGCTAAGCGCTAGTTTGTTAGCGCATTGCGCTTTTAATTTATGAGCGCATTGCGCTAGTCTATTGGCGCACCAGTGAGTGACACGTGGCGCGCTTGGCGCTAAGCGCCAGCCCATGAGCGTAGTGCTCTATTTTAAAAGCGCAAACCGCAGATTGTGTCTATGGTTAACACGTGGCATGTTTTAGCGCTGAGCGCCGGTCCAAGAAACGCAAAAGCGCAATTCATGAGTGCAAGGCACTTTCTGATAGCGCAAAATGCATCTGATCAATTTTAAGATCAAAGAACAGATTTATGTTCTTCTTTAAAAGAGGCTTTGCTTCAAGATCCAAGAACAAAAGTTCTTGTTTTTATAAAAGGCTCTGCCTTTATAGATCAAAGATCTGTGAATGAAGTAAAAATACTTCTTTTAGTCTTTTTATGATTAGATCTTTTTAATATTTTCTTTTTTATTAAAGACCTTGGTCTTTTTCTTAGATCTCTGATCTTTTTAGAAGATTGTTCTTCTTTTTACGAGATGGTTTCATCTCTATTATTCAAGAACATAGTTCTTTTTACCTTGAAGATGAAGAAAAATCTTCTTTTTTCTAAGAGTTTTCTCTTCTTTTGCAGAGGGTTTCTCTCTCTCTTTTTCTGTCCATGAGACTTGAAGTCTAGGGGCCTTTATAGAGGGCCAAATGATTTGTTGAATCGGTTTAAGAGATTTTTCTCTGATTGATTTGGGAATATTTTCCACCGGTGGATTTTTGATCCAAAGACTTCTGTTTCACAGAAGATAATCTTCTTGTTTCAATAAGATTGAAAAATCATTCCATGACAGAATTTTAGTTCTGATTAATTAATAATTTATTATTAGTAAATCTTTTGATCTGACGGTGGGGGAATTTTTAATTCCAGCGCTGGCGCACCTTGCGCTAGCGCACCTACGTTCGACACGTGGCGCGCAGCGCAACTGCGTTAGCGCACTCGTGTTTGACACGTGGCGCGCGGCGCAACTGCACTAGCGTACCTGTGTTAGACACGTGGCACGCAGCGCAGAGCGCAGCGCAACTGTGCTAGCGCACCTGTGTTTGACACGTGGCGTGCAGCGCAGAGCGCTGGATCTGAAGTGTTGCTTCAACTTTTAAATTTTGAATTTTGAAACAGAGCTTTGCTCTGATTGGGGGTGCGCTGCCTAGAGCGCAGCGCTCCTGGCGCTGGCGTGTCTGCTTTTGACACGTGGCACGCAACGCAGCAGATCTAAAGCGTTGCTTCAATTTTTGAATTTTGAAATTCAAAACAGAGGTTTGTTCTGATTGGGGGAAACAACATTGGACCTAAATGTCCTTAAACTAGTACTCCGCCTCAAACATGGCACATCACCACAAATACGGCGATATCTTCTCTTGGAATCTAGGTTGCAATCAAAGCTCCAACGGCAAAGACTGCAACCCAAGTAAAAAAAGGGGTATGTCCACAAGAGAAATGGGCACGGATGAAAACCCAAAAGGGCGCCGTGAGTAAAAACAGCAGGGCTGCCGGTGAGCTTGTGAAAAACTGAAAGGGCGCAATCTCGTAAAAAAAAGAAAAAAGGGGTATGTCCAAAAGCAAAATGGGCACGGATAAAAACCCAAAAGGGCGCCGTGAGTAAAAACAGCAGGGCTACCGGCGAGCTTGTGAAAACCCGAAAGGGCGCAATCTCGTAAAATTTTCACTTACGAGATCCTCTCGACTCGTAAGGAGAACTCCCCCTATGAGACCCTCACGGCTCATAGAATTTGAAAGTCTTAAGTCACAGGGGTCCAAACCTGTTCTTAAATCGTCGTATCCTCCAAGTTTCCCTACAGGCGGTACAATGCTGGCCCTTGTATACAATCCACGGGCAAAAATAAACGATTTCCCCACCAAGATCCACCAGTGACGAGGAATGTCCTCATATGGTGAACGACACTTGTAAGTCCTCTCGACTTATAAGGATAAAACACTCTTGTAAGATCCTTACGACTTATAAGAGAACACACATTTAGAAGTCCTCACGACTTCTAAGGAGAATATACACCTACGAGATCCTCACGACTCGTAGGAAGAAATACCTTTATGAGACCCTTACGACTCATAAAGACAAAAGCCTTAGTTGACAGGACTCTAACCCTGTTTACTAAGCCACCTTTGTTTAAATCGGTAAAGGCAAGTGATGATTTGATCATCGCAATATCCCAGTTGTAGCGATGCTGATGCCTAAATCGGCATCAAATTCCAAGTCCTTTCATGGCAAATGATGATTCGCTCCTGGCAATATTCCAGTCGCAGCGGTGTTGATGCCAAGATTGATATCAGATCTCAAGTTCCATACTTGCAACAAAAATGAGCAAGCAAAAAGAAATGCATATGAAATAGCCGAAATGATGGGGCAACTCGTAATAAAAATCAGCGAGCAAAATATATGCATATAAAAACAGCCGAAATGTTTAGGCAGCTCGCAATAAAAAGCAGCGAGTAAAAAGAAAAGAATAGCCGAAATGATTGGGCATCGCGATAAAAAGCCGAAATGATTAAGCAATCACGACTTTCACGATATAAAAAGCTGAAATGATAGAGCATCGCGGAAATAAAAAAAATGAATGAAACTTTTGCCCTACAGGTGAGTCCACATCAACCCCTGTATACAATCCATTGGCATAAACGAAAAAAATATCATATTTTCCCACCAGGCTCCGTCAAAAGTGAGAGCCAAGTCTTGATGGTTCACAGAAAATCTAGAGACCACCTCGACGCTCGTCTCGTTACAGCAGACGCGGTGTCAACAACGGCGTTTCTTCTCATTCCAGCAAGATGCAAACGTGACGTCAACAAAGCGAAGCCATGGCAAAGTCCCTAGTTCCAAGCCTCGACGGTTCACAGACAACCTAGAGACCATCTTGACACTCATTTCGTTACAGCAGATGTAGTGTCAACAATGGCGTTTCTTCTCACCCCGGCAGGATGCCGACATGACGTCAACAAAGCGGAGCCATGGCAAAGTCTCTAGTTCCAAGCCTCGACGGTTCACAGACAACTTAGAGACCACATCGACACTCGTCTCGTTACAGCAGACGCAGTGTCAACAATGGCGTTTCTTCTCACTCTAGCAGGATGCAGACGTGGCGTCAACAAAGCGAAGCCATGGCAAAGTCCTTAGTTTCAAGTCTCGACGGTTCACAGACAACCTAGAGAGTACCTCGACACTCGTCTCGTTACAGCAAACATAGTGCCAACAACAGCATTTCTTCTCACTCCAGCAGGATGGAGACGTGACGTCAACAAAGATAAGCCATGGAAAATTCCCTAGTTCGAAGCCTCAACGGTTCACAGAAAACCTAGAGACCGCCTCGACACCCATCTCGTTACAGCAGACGCAGTGTCAACAACGACGTTTCTTCTCACTCCAGCAGGATACATACACGACGTCAACAAATGATCCCAGGGTTAAAATAAAGTGGAGCCATGGAAAATTCCCTAGTTCCAAGTCTCGACGGTTCACAAACAACCTAGAGACCACCTCGACACTCGTTTCGTTACAGCAGACATAATTTCAACAACGACGTTCCTTCTCACTCCAGCAGGATGCAGACGCGACGTCAACAAATGACCCCAGGGTCAAAAAAAAAGTGGAGCCATGGCAAAGTCCCTAGTTCTAAGTCTCGACGGTTCAAAGACAACCTAGAGACCACCTCGACACTCGTCTCGTTACAGCAGACACAGTGTCAACAACGGCGTTTCTTCTCACTCCAGCAGGATGCAGACGCGAGGTCAATAAAACGGAGCCATGGAAAAGTCTCTAGTTCTAAGTCTCGAAGGTTCACAAACAACCTAGAGACCACCTCGACACTTGTCTCGTTACAGCAGACGCAATGTCAACAACGACGTTTCTTCTCACCCCGGTAGGATGCAGACGCGACGTCAACAAAACGAAACCATGACAAAGTTCTTAGTTCCAAGTCTCGACAGTTCACAGACAACTTAAAGACCATCTCGACACTCATCTCGTTACAACAGACACAGTGTCAACAACGGCGTTTCTTCTCACTCCAGCAGGAAGCAGACGTGACGTCAACAAAGCGGAGCCATGAAAAAGTCCCTAGTTCCAAGTCTCGATGGTTCTCAAACAACCTAGAGATCACCTCAACATTCGCCTCATTACAGCAGACGCGGCGTAGATAAGGGAAGAAAAGGCCAAATTCCTAGCTTCAGGGTCTGGACGACAACTCAAATAAAACCTGAAAGACTATCGGAGATCATCCCACACCAGCGTGGAGTGGTTATGACTCATTGGGGCTACCCAACTGAGCCTAATCTCAAGTAAAAAGCGGCATAGCAAAATTCCTACTGCTTGCTCTCTCGACAGTAATATGATCTAAGGAGATTACTTGAAGACGTCTTGTCCAGCCCCTGAAGGGATCAGAGACATGACAGTCGCGGGGCTACTCGAACAGTAACATAAAGTCTGCATATCGGGGAATGCATCAGCAAACGCGACGGTACGACGGACAAAAAACTCTAGTACCACAGACCCTAACGGACCTCTGTCGTAAAGAGCAGGGGTTAACTGTAATGTTAGGACAGGTTTTCCTACAAGCCCAAGGGAGGTAAACTAAACAAACTCCGAAATGAGTCCATAAACTACAAGCTCCGAAATGAGTTCATAAACTAGAGACTCCGGGATGAGTGAATAAACTACAAGCTCCGAAATGAGTTCATAAACTAGAGACTCCGGGATGAGTGAATAAACTAAAAACTCTGAAATAAGTATATAAACTACTTCACGTCAAGTCAAGACAGAAAGGCGCAACCCATGAGCACCAACCGTGTACTATACAAGGTAGTAAGGAGAGTCTTTGATTCACACCCTACTAAGCGTTCATTCACGACTGCATACCTACTTAAATGGAAATAGTGTTCAAAGCGTGCTAATTTATGTATGTGTGAGAAGGATTAGCGCATGACACAATAATAGCGCACTTAGCAAAAAATTCCTAAGGGTAAAGTATAAAGCTCATGCACAGAGGCGAGATACATGTACGAATATATGATGAAGAGAAAACATTCAACAGTTACTAATAAGAGAAATACATTGAAATAAACATGCTGCTCTACAGGGAAGAGATCACCAAATATGGGATCAGAGATACAGGGGTTAATAAAACAATAAACAAAGTTCTCCATTTCCCTCTCTGCCCTCTCTACCATGTCGAAGCGGTGGTCTTCGCGAGGAGTTGCTCTCCATCGATTAGCGTCGTGCTCATCAGCGAAGGCAGAAATGATAACCCGCTGAGCCCGTATCCGGCTTAGCAACTGAACCAAACGGTCCCTCAAAGACTGGGTAATCAAACAATTTTATCTTTTCAATGGAATTCAAAACCAACAATTTTATCTCCCAGATAAATTACTTGCTACACTCAACTATCGGATTTCTTCACAAAACTATCTTTAAAAAATATTATTACAGCAAACCCTTAAGCTATTGCATCCACGGGTATGTTATTTTAACGCTACACCATGTTTTTCTGTTGTTGGTGCACGCACTTGTTCTTCCAATGATGATGGTAGCACCGGAGATATTGACGGTGAGCTGACAAAATTTTCAAGAAGAATTGCAAAGATCATACAAAAAAACAAGAATAAAAAATACAAAAACGGAAGAACATTCTATAGAAAAGAAGAAAGCTCCATTAATTGCTTTGAATGCGAGAAACCAGGTCGTATACGAAGAGATTGTCCTCAACTAAAGGAGAGAACAAAAAGGTTTAACAAGAAAAAGGTTATGTATGTTAGCTAGGTCGAATCTGAACAAAGTGACTCCGAAAAAGACGAAGTGCGCGAAACAACTAGATTTACAAAGTTGAACCCTAATATATGTTTTATGGCTCATGAAGATGAGTTAATCGATGAACTTTATGATTTTCATACATATTATGAACTTGAAAATCATCTTTTTGATTTGAATGCTGAATATAAAAAGTTAGGAAAGAAATATAGTTTGTTTAAGAAATCTCATACTTCTTGTGAAAATAGAATTAATGGTCTTGAAAATGAGTTGCTTAACAAAAGTAAGGTTTTTAATGAGCTAGAACATGAAAATAGATTTTTGATTGTTCAAAATGAGAATTTGCAAAAAATGGTTGACTCGCTTCAAAAGAAAATAGATACTGTTAATGACAAAATGCTCTCTCATAATGATATTCCTGAAAAGAAAAATATGACCACATATTATGATTCTCATTCTTATTTTTATCTAGACCAATCTATATGTAAATTTGTTTGCACTTATTACATGAAACGTAGACAAATTTCTATACATTATATGATTAAAAAATAATTTATCATATTATGATTTGATGTGGGCACCCAAAGGTGTCAAAACCAACATTCAAGGACCCAACAAAATTTGGGTCCCAAAACACACATCTTCATTTGTTGGTATGCCGAATATGATGAATTGAAGGGACAGCTTGTTTATATGATGTACACAAATGATTAATGGTAAATAATACGAGCAATCCTATCAATCGATTTTGTTGGTAAACTATATAGTAAGTTTTTTTTAAACTTTTTGGATTTAGGAATAAAATTGGAATTGATGCTTTATATTTACACCTTCTATCACCAAAAGATTATATTTTTGCTATATATATTAAAAGAATTCCTACAAAATTTAATATGCAATATTTGAAAGGGGCCACTTTATTTTCTCTCTCTCTCTCTCTTACGCATTTGCCTCAAATAATACTCCTTATTTTATACATGACATTTGATGTATTGGTATATCTATACTTTTCAAATCAAATAATTTATTTCAAAAAGCATCTAATTTTTTCTTATAACTTTTTATTTTTTGCATTGGCCTTGTAACTTTCTTATCTATATATGCTTGTTGATATGGGAGCGTTGCCCTTCCTCTATACTTAATTTGAACTCATCCCATTTTTGATATTGCCAAACGGGAAAAGAAATTGATGATACATATGTTGTTTTTCAATTTTATATTTATTTTTCATGTATCATACTGATAATTTGTCAATAATTAAAATGGGGATATTGTTGGACTCACCCCAATATAGTTTTTATTATTGACAAACAACTCGTTCCATTCTTTAACTAGCCGTTTTGTAAGACTCTTACATATCATGGAGCATTTGACAAGGAACGGAGGACTGAACTCATCGTCAAATCCATAGAAGACTAGAGGTCAATAGTTGGACTTCACTAAGTTTGAAGACAATAAGCAATAAGGGTCAGCGATTGACTCAACGGGTTTTGTTTATGTATTCAATTTCTTTTAAGGACTATAATGTAAAAGGGTTAGAATCTAAAGAGTTTGAGAAAACACACACTTGAATTTTCATATTATATATGTTGAGAAAATAATTATTAGTTATAAATTATTTTCATATGATTTTCCAAAATGCTTATATTAGTTTATCGCTAATATTATTACTAGATTTGACTAATTTGATAAATAACTAGCCGTTGGTTATATATATGGTAAGAGAGCTATCTAATGGACATGTTTATTTTATTATCTTTTTGTCCCATGTTTTATTGCAAACATCAAGGGTTAAATAACCATAAGGATATCTTTTCAGCTTTTGATATCTTGGAAGGTTTTTAAATAATATAACTGTTATATCTAATGAGGAATCCATCTAATGTTTTGAGCAAAATTATTTTCAAATATCTTTTCACCTTCTCTACAAATCCATTTATAAATACTACTGGCTTTTCCCCAAAAAAAAACACACTTCACTTTCATATCAAAAGAGAAAAAGAAAAACCCCACTTGCTCAAATCATTTTAAAGGAAACTCCCATGTGCAAACACTTTTATATTTTTATCTCACAAATAAAAATCGATCTAAAACTGATTAGCCTTTCAATCCTATAGATAGAATTGTATATTTTATTATGCTGTAAAGTTCTCTCATCTTGTTTAAGAGAGAAAAGGCTATCTATCGTAAAAGGTCATGAGTTTTTTAGTGTAGAAATGAAACATGTAAGGCTTCTAAGAGAGAAGCGAGACATGTAAGGGTTTCTCCACCCAGTTAAATTAAGGAGGGTTTTAGTGAAAGGGAAAAGTCCTAAAGACGGCGTCTTAGGTGATTGTCACGACCCGAAATTGGAACGTAACCGGCACTTGAATCACGTGAAGTCTATAGGACCCCACCGTAATCCAAGTAAGCCGAAAGCCCATAAATCTAAAACTTTTTAGGAAAATAATAGATGTGAAGTTTTGAGATAAAGGTATAATCAATTTAAATTTTTCTTTAAAAGTATAAGTAATGTTATATGAAAATACAAGTGAATTGTATAATATAGTTGAAAACATTTCCGTCATTTGAATTTTGGACAGCACCTCCTTTGTAAATTTTGATCCAAAACCAATACATAACAATAATATAGGCATCCCCAAACAGGAGCTAGCTCTTCGCCGATTGGCGGAATCACAACCACACAAATAAGTATATACGAAGCCCCAAGGCGAAGATCAATCACAGAAAAGAAGATAAAGAAAACCAAAGTATCATCAAACCCAAAACTAAAGAATAAATATATATCTGTGACTCTAGGTCTGAAAGAATATACAAGTCTCAACTCGAAATACAAAGAATATACAAACCGATCTCTAAGTCTACCAAATACATATAATCTGGTTGATGGAGCTTTTAACTAGATACAAATGAATAATAAATGCATACAAGGGTGATTACGCTCTGAACTATAACCCACCTACCAAATTCAATCATCCAGAAAAAAGCAGTGTGCCAACAAGCCGCTACTGAATACGAGCGATCGATCCTGCAAGAAAACTGTAGCACGGCGGAGGTGAGTTGCCAACTCGTGAGTAGAAGACATCATCAGGTAGAAATCGAATGTATGATGATCTCCTAGGTCATACATTAATATAATAATATAATACCGTGTGGTAACAAGAGTGATCGTATATACATAAGTATGATAAGTATATATAAGGTCAAGTGGTAACGAGGGTGATAGTGTAAATATAAGTATAATAATAATATTATTATCGTGCTCGTGTCATGATATGGTACCATGTCATTTGTATCATATATATGTATATATGTGTATTATCCAACGTGTGTCCATCAACGACACACCAAATCATTATAAAAACCTGAGTGCCAAGTATCGACGCTCGAAAACATCATAAAACCCGTGTCCAGCATCGACACGTAAATCCTCATATCTCGGGCGCCGTCTCATCGAATCGGTCCCCATATCCATCTGTCTCAATCACTCCGGTCGGTATTCTTCGGATATCCGCCGAGTCCAGTACTGTCACCGGTAGGTAGTGTTCCCCTGCCGGGCTCAACGTCTCTTTATACGATCTTCTTGCCCAGGGGTATCGTACCGGGTCTACCATGTACCCGCAAACGGTGCCTCCTCTCTTCTCGAATCGGGTATACACATAACTCAGAACCGAGAAAACACATAGTGAACGCCAAACATCATATCAAGAGAAACTGCGTTTTTAAAACAATCATAAGTTTTCAAAATGTATCTGCGGTTTCTCAAATCCAGAAATCTCATGAAATCCGAATCTCATAAGCACGAAACAATAAGTACAGGCATAGAACAAATCTGTAATGCATAACCAGTGTGTATTTATGAGCGTGACTTTTAACTAGGTAAGGAAAAGCAATAACTTAACTAGCAAATGTGGTATGGGGTACTAAATAATAACTAAAAGCTACAGGTTATTAGGTGATACGGTGACATAGCGATTTCTAATGTGTACATTGCATGGCAATTACCAATGATGAGTGTGTGAGCCGGCGAGTATGTGTACGTCCAACATGCGCATCATCGGTAATGGTGCATGTGTCCTAGTAGACGAAGTCATATAAAAATAAGTACAAGGAACGTAGTATGTATGTCGCAAATGAAAATAATACAAGCGTAACAGAAATAAGAAAAGCGTAAACGCGAACAGTATAAAATATGTAACTACATATGAACTATACGGTTATAGGTAAAAATAGTACGAATCGTTATTTTTGAAAATAGGAGCTACTGTGTTTTTGAGAAAAAGATACCATTTGAAAATCCGTAGCGTCCCTTGAGGTTGTCATTTAAAAGTGCATAACGATTCGTTAGTTTTGAAAATAGGTATGGTTCTAAATATGTAACGACTTTGTTTTAGTGTACAGAAAATTTGTTTAAAAGTTAATGTACAAACGGAGTATTTGCAATCCTGTGTATGCTTTAAGTATTTAATTTACTTTTGAACAGCAAGAAAGCACTTATAGCTCATTGGTAAAGCCTTGCACTGCTGTGACATAGCCCCTGTGTTCGAATCCCTTCAGTCACATAATACTTTTGCTGATTTTTCTTTTAAATTTTTTGGAAGCCCAAAAGTTTACACGTGCAAACACGTAAAAATGAAAAGTCGGATTAATCAAACATGTGAACTGAGATATTTGAAACAACACCAACACGTGGCATCAATCCCATACCCCGACCCCACTCATTAGCCGGCGAGATTGCTCTTGGGGCCGGCGCCGCTGGTCCCAACCGTACCAAATGCTCCAATTCTTTAACCCTAGCACCCCTTGGACTCCCCCCACTAACCCTAGTCTGTTTGATTTCCCTGCATATTTCTAGAGAATTAAAATGGGCCTTAAAACCAAATTTTAATGCATTTTAATTCCATTCTTCAATACCCTAAACCCTAATTTCTCCTATAAATACCACCCTACACCATAGCCCTCCTCATTCAGAAATATTTTGCTAAAACTCTCAAATTTTTCTAAGTCCAAAAGTTGTACAAGTAGAGTTAGCCAATGTCAAAGTTCCGGCGGCATTTCGGGACAAATCCGGCGACGACGCGACTCCACAACGCCTTCGAAATCTTCCTCTACCTCCCCCCTCTATTCCTAATCTGTAAGTCCCATCTCCCCTCCTACATTTCTAATCTAAAACACTCTCTTCTCAAAACTCGTCGGAAACGGAATTATTCCGACTTCCGATTCTCATTTCTTTAAAAACTCATTTTTTCTTAAACAACAAATTAACCATCTCTTCTTATATTGTTTAGAAAATATAAAATAACATTTACAACAAGTTTCAATTCAAAATAATATGTATTGCAACTTTTATTTCATTTTTATGGTAAAATACCATCAAGTTTACATACGACATTACTTTATCGTTTTGCTCATATTACCTTTAGAAAACTCACGAGGTAATGACCTACCTCATCACAACACTCATCTTGACATAACACGATGGCTTTTGTAACAATTTTTGTGGGACAAAATACAATATTTTACATTAAAATACTCTAGACTAATAAAACCGTATTTCTTTTAATTGTTTTAATTAAATTCCATAAGATTAAGTCCTTACAACCCATTTTGGGTAATCCGATTTGGTTGGTGCGAGTTATCGCACATCTATCAGACTAGCAGGGTGAGATGCAGACCTCCTCACGGAGCATACGATCACGATGGAATTTTATTACAATTTTTAAGAAAACGTGATTTCTATTAATAAAGAAATTCTATTTTTAATAAATATATATATATAAATATTATCAAAATATCTATTTTAAAAATATAATATATTCCATGTCTTCTAAATCAAAAGAAAAGAATCACAAAAGTTCATGAAAATACCATTAAGAATCAATACAAGTCAAATTAAATGAAAATATCATATACTATTCAAATTAGGTTTATATCCACTAGATTATCTCATGACTCTTAAAAATTACATCTATGAAAACCCTAAAGACGGTAATTAAATACTCGAGGTGTATTTTGAAAATATATCAAACTATTTTTCATAAAACCCCCTCAAGTTATATTAAATTACAATAAGGACCCTAGTAAATATAGATTTAAGCGGGACCAGTTCTCTTGAGCCTCAGGGAGCCGGAGAATTTGGGTGCTTGCCTAGTTAAGGTAGACAACTAAAAACGGGGTTATCAATACGGTAATTGGCTTGGAAAAAGTCATAAATCATGTCGTCCATGTGCAATAGTTACCGATAACTCCAAAACTAATTCAGGACTTCAATTCGTTTTAAAGTGTCTGACTCAGACAGTGTCTCAGTCTAATCTGAAATCAATCCATCCTTGAATACAATTCAAGTACAACTCCAATTCAATATGAATCCATTTATACCAGAATACAATCTATATCAACATGAAATGATTTGACCAAACCATAAATATACATTGTTTACATGACTATCCGTTTATATCCTTTCTGTTTACATGACTACTGATATCATAGTTTCGGCAAGTCTTACATCTATTAAACAAAACAATACACATCAATACAAAATGCATTACGGGGTTTTAAAGGGATAGACTGGTACGGAATGTGTTAGAAGTGGCACGAGACGGTCACTTTAATACACATAACCTGAATATCCGTTGCTGTTGTTCCGTGGCTTAATGGTTCCTTGTGCTCCGTATACCATAATCCATAGGGTAAGTTGGACTTCTCTCGTATACACTAGTATATTCTGTACAAAACTACAAACAACTGTGTTAACATAACAATCAAATAATATACAGTTATATTCTTTCTTATCTGTCTATTCTATTTCTACTTTCCTTTAGGACTTACCGAGCGATTGTTCGCTGACGACATTCCTTTATCTTCTTTCTTTGGAATGTTGTCAGATGGATCCGATTCTCGGGAGATAAAGCCCAATTCAGATGACTTAGAGCAGTTTGCAGAAGATCCAGAGCTCTATACTCTTATATATACTTTACTTTCAGTTCATACCATTGTTTATACATTTCTTTCCATTCCTGTATTTACATTTTCAGTTGTATTGTAAAGAAATGTTTAATAAATAAAAATTGTTGTTCAATTACATCTCTTGTCATTTTTCTTGTGTACCTTATTATATTCCTTATTTACGCTTAGCGTGTTTACTTCTGAGTAAATACGTCGCGTGACCCGCCATGTCCCCTTGTCTTTACACCGGGAAGCGGAGCGTGACAGGCTTTGTTGGCAGCCCATGCAGGTTAGTGTTGCATTGAACCCTACCATGCAAGTCAGTTCTGCATGGAAACCTAAGCAATATAACACAAGAATTACAAGACTCGGCAACTAAACATTCTTTATATTTCATAATCTTTGGATCTAACATAACCCTGTTTTTCTTTCAAGGTTATGGACTCTCCCAACAACACGAGTACAAACGTCAATAACATACTACCATCTCTTCCACTTACGCCTACCATTGTAGTTCCGATCAACGAGCATACGATACTACTCGAGGCAATTAAGAGCCTCATAGAAGGACAGCAGTAGCAGACTGCCATACTAATGAACCGCCCAGAAGCGGAAGCACCTGGAGTGAAGCAATTCCGGGCACTTCATCCGAAGCAATTTTCTAGGAAAGAGAGCCCCTTGGAAGCTGAAGAATGGGCTCAGTCGATCGAAGACGATCTGGCAGCAGAACAAGTACCAGAGATTGCCTGGGTTAGAGTTGCAAAGCTACAACTCACAGATAACGCCAGAGTATGGTGGAAGGCGGAAGAAAGCCGTCTTGCCCAGCCGATCGAATGGAAGATATTTTGCGACATGTTTGACGCGAAGTATTTTCCGAAGATTGCCCGATTCGACATGGAGCAGCAATTCATTCACTTATAACAAGGCTACATGTGGAGCAAATCAGTGGATGGGTATGATACCGAGTTCACCATGTTGAGTATGTAAGATATGTCTTAATATTCGATTATCTAATATCACATACTGCACAGCTAACACAAGACCGTAACAGGTTCGCCGCACACCTTATTCCAACTGCTGAAATCAGGGCCAGACGATTTCAGCAGGGGTTGGACCAGGAAATCCAAGCTGCTCTAGCTATAGGGGATTTCCCAACCCATGACCTAGCTCTAAAAGCTGCCCGTCGTGAGGCAGTAGTGAAGAAGAAAGACAGACCTCACTCTACCGGTGTGAAGCGCCCTACCACTCAGATGGAAGGAGGATCCTTTTCCAGGCCACCTTTTGTACCCAGAAGACCGGGAGTACCATTCAACCGGCCCAGTCCAGACTTTTGCACATACTGCAGGAGGGATGGACACCTGGCGAAGGATTGCAGGCGTGTTGTCACGCCCCGCTTCCCAGTATACGGGCAGAGGACGCGATGAGGCCGCTACGTATTTACTCTGAAGTAAATACGCTAAGCGTATCTAAGCAATATAAAAGGAATATACACAAGAGACAAATGTAATGAAACAGAGACTTTATTTATTAACATTCTTTTGTACAATGCATGAAAAAGTAAATACATCTGAATGAAAGCAATGCCTAAACAGTGGCATAACAGAAATGGAAAGTACTGAAATGAAATGTGTACAAGTGTAACTACAGCTCAGGATATTCAATAAACTGTTCCAAGTCTTTAGTGCTAGGCTCGATCTCTGGAAGGTCCGAAACACCTGACGACATTCAAAGAAGAAAGAAAGAGAATGTCGTCAGCGAACAAATCGCTCGGTAAGTCCCAAAGGTAAGGAAGAAGTATAAAAAGAAAGAAAGAAAGAGAGTGTAGCTTTTACTGTTGTATTTAGTGTTAATGCTGTTGTTAACGTAAGTTCAAGGGTGAATGTCAACCAATCTCAAGAGTGTTCTCAAACCCAATAGGCTGCAATCCAGGAGTAGGGAACCATGGGCCCGAATCAAATGTTAGTAACAGGACTTCGACCGTCGTCGAAGTATTCCAAACTCAACAGGCTGTAATCCAGGAGCATGGAAATACGGGCCCTCATGATAACTTGCTTGTGTTAGTAGATATGGATTCATGATCTAGGGAGACTCTTGAGATTCTGTTGGATTCACGAATGAACTACCCCAATACCCCGTGTATTTATTGTATTGATAGTAATGATTGTACTGATGGTGTTGTATTGTATTGTATTGTCTTGAAAATTGAACTGTATAGATGACTTGCCGAAATCATGATATCAGTAAATGAATGTAACTGGAGAATCATGTAAATGGATGTAACTGGAGAATCATGTAAATGGATGTATATCCATGGTTCAGTTCGGTCAAGTTGTATAGGTTGATAGATTGAATATATGGATTCATGGATTCATGTTGAATTGTAGTTTGGATACTTGAATCATATTCAAGTCAGATTATTTATAATGAGACTCTGAGTCTGAACAATTAGAAAAGAAATTGAATCCTTAATTAGGTTGGTGTTATCGGTAACCGCTGCACATGGGCGGCAGGATTTGTGTCTTTTTCAAAGACGATTACCGAGTTGATAATACCGTTGTTAAGTTGTTTACCTTAAATAGGCAAGCACCCACTTCTCCGGCTCCCTAAGGCTCAAGAGATTGGTCTCGCTTAAACCTATATTTACTAGGGTCCTTATGGTAATTTATAGAACTTGAGGGGGTTTTATGTAAAAATAATTTTTGTATACTTTTCAAAATACACCCCAAGTATTTATTTATCGTCTTTAGAGTTTTCATAGTTGTAAATTTTATATTTGTGACATTTCTAGTAAATAAACATATTTTTCATAATACATGGTATTTAATTGTAAAGTGTGGACTTGTATGGAATTTCATGGTATTTTTATGTAAAGTGATTCTTATGATTTAGAAAAATTGGAATATTTATAATAAATCAAAAATAGATATTTTGATGACACACACACACACACACACACACACACATATTTATAAAAATAATTTTAATTTATTATTTTCTAAAAATCTCATTTTCTTAAGATATTTGTATTTAAAATCTCTCGAGACCGAATGATCCTTGCGGAGGTCTGCATTTCACACTACTAAGCCCGAGGATGTGCGATAATCCGCACCATCCCGATCGGGTTCCCCAAAATGGGTTGTAGCGGCGCTTTACAAAGATTTGTGTAAAATACATAATCTTGTAGAAAACGGTTTTAATAGTAAATGGTATTTATATGTAAAGTTTCGTTTTCCCGTATTCTATATTCCCGAAAGGTATTGTTCTATGTTTCATATGAGTGTTGTGAGAAGGTAGGTCATTACCTCGTGATCTAATTAAAGGTATAGAAGAATTAATGATGTTTTAAGGTAGAAAGTAAACTATATTGTATTTTAGTGAAAAAGAGCGGTAAAACTTACAAAATGAAATATATTGCCATGAAACTTGTTCAACATGTTTGTCAATGATTAATAGTCAACATGTAAGGGTTTGGTATGTTTGTATTTAAGAAAATGTTGAATTTTTAGGATGAACTAAATCGGAAATCGGATTAACTCCGATTCCGTCGGGTTATATTAAAAGAAGTTTTAAGACTAGAGAATAGAAGAGGTAGGTGAGACTTATAGGTTCAGAGTCAAGAGAAGAGGGAGAGGGAGAGGAAGCGGTAGGAGGCACCGGTGCGTCGTTTCGTCGCCGGGAGCTCCTAGGGTCGTCGTCGGAATTTCGCCGGAGTTCTGCCCCTTGCTAATTCTACTTGCACACAAAAAGTTTTAGATATTTTCTTGAAAGTTTTGGACAGAAATTTGGAGTGAAGATGGTGTGTTTTGGAGTGGTATTTATAGGGTAATCTAGGGTTTAGGGTAGATGAAAGGTTGTATTGAAATTTGTATTAAAAATGCATTAAAAATGGTGTAATGGAGTTTTTAAGAGTTCTGAAACCGATCCAAGAAATTAAAGTATGCAGGAGTGATGGGGAGTTGAAGAGGCACAACTTTCATGTTAGAGCCAACCCGATCCGCCCGAGTTCGGCCGGCGGCGGCGGCCGAGTCGGCCGGTCCGCCGGCCGAGTCAGGCCGAGTCGGGCCGGAGTCGGTCGCCGTGGGTCCGCCGTCGGTTGGTCTACTCCCTGGGCTATTTTTTTTATATGTGTTGTCGGGTTTTTACGAGTTATGCACATGTAGGCTCTTGAACTTCTAAAAATTTAAAATAAAACAATATTAAAAATAATGTGGGTGATGGGATTTGAACTGTGGTGCTTTGGTTCAGCAGTGCAAGGTCTTACCAATGAGCTACAAGTGCTTTCTTGCTATTAAAAAGCAAAACAAACTTATAACTTGTGCTCTGGCAAAAGTACCCCTTTCTATATTTTTGAAAAAAAGTTGTACAAAAAGTTGTACAGAAAGTTAGGGTTGTTACATTCTACCCTCCTTATAAAAATTTCGTCCTCGAAATTTGTAAAAGGAAAGTGTAACAGATTCAAGGAAAGTTTGGTGACTGAAGTACTGATAGTGTATGAATAATAACAAAGTGATACAATGGTTTGAAAAGGTTGAAGAGAATTACCAGGGTTATCCTGGCTAACCGTCTCAGCTTCTACGGCCGCCAAATTATAAGCCTGGCGTCTCGGCACGTTTCTTCGTGCATGCTGGTACATCGCTGGTTGTCGAGGTAAAGGTGGTCCACGTGGAGGTAGTGCAGGAAGAGTTAACCGAGTAGGTGGAGCTTGGATAGCTGGTCTAGCTGCAGAATTAGTATTAGTTCGGTTGTGTGGGCAAGTTCCTATGGTATGTGAGTATGATCCACATATCAGGCAAAGACCATTTCCTCGTCGGCAATCTTCCATCAGATGTCCAGCTCTCTTGCAATAGGTACAAAAGGCTGGGCTGGACCTGTTGATTGGTACTCCCGGTCTCCTTCGTACAAATGGTGGTCCTGATGCGGCTTCTCCTGCCATCTGGTTGGCAGGGTGCTTCGCTCCGGCAGATTAAGGTCTGCCCTTCTTTTTCACCCCTGCCTCATATCTTCGGGCAGATTTCAAAGCCATATCATGGGTTGGAAAATCCCCTGTAGCTAATGCAGCTTGGATTTCCGGGTCCAACCCTTGCTGAAATCTTATAGCTCTGATATAAGCAGTCGGTAAGAGATGGGACGCAAACCTGTTACGGTCTTGTGTTAGCTGTGTAGTATATGATATTTTGAAAATCGAATTTATTGAGACATATCTTACCGACTGAGCATGGTGAACTCAGCGTCATATTCATATACTGACTTGGTCCACATTGAACCTTATTGCAGATGGATGAACTGCTGTTTCATATCGAAGAGGGCAGTCTCAGGGAAGTACTTTGCGTCGAACATGTCTCGGAAAGTCTTCCATTCGATGGGTTAATCAAGACGGCTTTCTTCCGCCTTCCACCAGACCCGTGCATTGTCCGTGAGCTGTAATTTTGCAACACGAACCCAAGCTATCTCTGGCACTTGTGTCGCTGCCAGATCATCTTCGATGCTCTGAGCCCATTCCTCAGCTTCTAATGGGCTCACTTTTCCTGTAAACTGTTTGGGGGTGCAAAGCCCTGAATTGCTTCACCCCAGGTGCTTCTGCTTCTGGACGGTTCAAGAGAATAGTAGTCTGCTGCTGCTGTCCTTCCAGGAGGCTGCGGATTGCCTCAAGCAGAACCATCTGCTCGTTGATCGGAGCAGCTACGGCAGGTGTAAGTTATAGTGGTGGTGGAGTGTTGTTGAAGTTGGTGCTGGTGTTTTTTGGGGAATCCATAACCTTGAAAGAAAATTTTAGGTTAGGATAGATTCAAAGTATATGATTCAAAGAATATGAAATGATAAGAATCAAGGAGTATGGATTGTAAAGACTGTTTTAGTTGCTGGTTCTTGTGTTATATTGCTTAGGTTGTTCACGCAGAACAGAACTGCATGGTAGTGTTCCATATAGCTCGGACCTACATGGGCCACCAACAAAACCTGTCACGCCCCGCTTCCCAGTATACGGGCAGAGGACGCGATGAGGCCGCTACGTATTTACTCTGAAATAA
The DNA here is from genome assembly GCA_030015575.1 of Agapanthus africanus. Classification (NCBI taxonomy): domain Eukaryota; kingdom Viridiplantae; phylum Streptophyta; class Magnoliopsida; order Asparagales; family Amaryllidaceae; genus Agapanthus; species Agapanthus africanus. The sequence continues at coordinate 451,833,282 of CM057349.1, read as the reverse complement.
ATACGCTAAGCGTATCTAAGCAATATAAAAGGAATATACACAAGAGATAAATGTAATGAAACAGCAACTTTATTTATTAACATTCTTTTGTACAATGCATGGAAAAGTAAATACATCTGAATGAAAGCAATGCCTAAACAGTGGCATAACAGAAATGGAAAGTACTGAAATGAAATGTGTACAAGTATAACTACAGCTCGGGATATTCAATAAACTGGTCCAAGTCTTCAGTGCTAGGCTCGATCTCTGGATGGTCCGAAACACCTGACGACATTCAAAGAAGAAAGAAAGAGAATGTCGTCAGCGAACAAATCGCTCGGTAAGTCCCAAAGGTAAGGAAGAAGTATAAAAAGAAAGAAAGAAAGAGAGTGTAGCTTTTACTGTTGTATTTAGTGTTAATGCTGTTGTTAACGTAAGTTCAAGGGTGAATGTCAACCAATCTCAAGAGTGTTCTCAAACCCAATAGGCTGCAATCCAGGAGTAGGGAACCATGGGCCCGAATCAAATGTTAGTAACAGGACTTCGACCGTCGTCGAAGTATTCCAAACTCAACAGGCTGTAATCCAGGAGCATGGAAACACAGGCCCTCATGATAGCTTGCTTGTATTAGTAGACATGGATTCATGATCTAGGGGGACTCTTGAGATTCTGTTGGATTCATGAATGAACTACCCCAATAGCTCGTGTATTTATTGTATTGATAGTAATGATTGTACTGATGGTATTGTATTGTATTGTATTGTCTTGAAAATTGAATTGTATAGATGACTTGCCAAAACCATGATATCAGTAAATGGATGTAACTGGAGAATCATGTAAATGGATGTAACTGGAGAATCATGTAAATGGAAGTATATCCATGGTTCGGTTCAGTCAAGTTATATAGGTTGATAAATTGAATATATAGATTCATGGATTCATGTTGAATTGTAGTTTGGATACTTGAATCATATTCAAGTTATATTATTTATAATGAGACTCAGTCTGAGTCTGAACAATTAGAAAAGAAATTGAATTCTGAATTAGGTTTTGGTGTTATCGGTAACCGCTGCACATGGGCGGCAGGATTTGTGTCTTTTTCAAAGACGATTACCGTGTTGATAATACCGTTGTTAAGTTGTCTACCTTAAATAGGCAAGCACTCACTTCTCCGGCTCCCTAAGGCTCAAGAGATTGGTCCCGCTTAAACCTATATTTACTAGGGTTCTTATGGTAATTTATAGAACTTGAGGGGGGTTTTATGTAAAAATAATTTTTGTATACTTTTCAAAATACACCCCAATATTTATTTATCGTCTTTAAAGTTTTCATAGTTGTAGATTTTATATTTATGACATTTCTAGTAAATAAACATATTTTTCATAATACATGGTATTTAATTGTAAACTGTGGACTTGTATGGAATTTCATGGTATTTTCATGTAAAGTGGTTCTTGTAATTTAGAAAAGTTGGAATATTTATAATAAATCAAAAATAGATATTTTAATGATACATACATACATACATACATACATACATATATATATATATATATATATATATTTATAAAAATAATTTTAATTTATTATTTTCTAGAAATCTCATTTTCTTAAGATATTTGTATTTTAAATCTCTCGAGACCGAATGCTCCTTGCGGAGGTCTGCATCTCGCACTACTAAGCCCGAGGATGTGCGATAATCCACACCATCCCGATCGGGTTCCCCAAAATGGGTTGTAGCGGCACTTTGCAAAGATTTTTGTAAAATACATAATCTTGTAGAAAACGGTTTTAATAGTAAATGGTATTTATATGTAAAGTTTCGTTTTCCCGTATTCTATATTCCCGAAAGGTATTGTTCTATGTTGCATATGAGTGTTGTGAGGAGGCAGGTCATTACCTTGTGATCTAATTAAAGGTATAGCAAGATTAATGATGTTTTAAGATAGAAAGTAAACTACATGATATTTTAGTGAAAAAGAGCGGTAAAAGTTACAAAATAAAATATATTGCCATGAAACTTGTTCAACATGTTTGTTAATGATTAATAGTCAACATGTAAGGGTTTGGTATGTTTGTATTTAAGAAAAGGTTGAATTTTTAGGATGAACCAAATCGGAAATCGGATTAACTCCGATTCCGTCGGGTTTTATTAAAATAAGTTTTAAGACTAGAGAATAGAAGAGGGAGGTGGGAATTACGGGTTTAGAGTCAAGAGAAGAGGGAGAGGAAGCGGTAGTGTCACGCCGCGCTTCCCAGTGTACGGCGAAGTGGACGCGACGAGATCCGCTACGTCTGTACTCAGAAGTACATACGCTAAGCGTAGCTAAGCAATATAAATACACAAGAGACAAGAGTATAAAAAGAACAGCAACTTTTATTTATTAACATTCTTTGTACAATACATGGAAAGGAAAATACAACTGAAATAAAGATGCCTAAACAGTGGCATAACAGGAAAAGGAAAGTACTGAAAAGAAAAGTGTACAATAAAATTATACTGCTGGGTCTTCGGCAAATTGCTCCAAGTCTTCTTCTGTTGGCTCTACTTCTGCCGGGTCCAAGTCACCTGACGACATTCAAAGAAGAGAGAACAGAATGTCGTCAGCGAACAGATCGCTCGGTAAGTCCCAAAGGTAAGAGGGAAGACAGAATAAGAAGATACATTTTTAAAGTGTAAAGTATTGCTGTAATGTTATGTTAACGCTGTTGTTTGTAGCTTGGTACAGAAGGATGCCAATGTATACGAGGGGAGTCTCACTTGCCAGAGATTAGGGCACGTGTAGTACAAGGAACCGTTATGCCACGGTACAACAGCAATGGGATTCAGGTTAGGTGTCTTAATCTGACCACCTCGTGCCACCTTTAACACCTTCCGTACCAATCTACCCCTTAAACCCCGCGATATCTTGTTTGTATTGTTATTTTGTAAAGTTGTATTGATTGTAAGATTGATTAACTGACTGACCGAAACCATGATATCAGGAAACGGTTATAACCGTAGAGTCATGTAAATGTAATACTGGGAAACATGTAAAAGGAATATATCCATGGTTCGGTTCAGTCAAGTTATATAGATTGTTAACTGGATTCTGGGATTCATGTATTCATCTTGAGTTGAAATATAAAGAATATAGATTGACTTGAATCATATTCAAGTCAGAAATAGTCAGACTCTAACCCGAGTCAGACTAAAAGAAAGATAATTTGAAGTTCTATATTTGTTAGGGGCCTTATTGTAATTTATAAAACTTGAGGGGGTTTATTGTTAAAAGTAATATTGTATAATTTTCAAAATACACCTCAAGTAATTATTATTTGCCTTTATAGTTATAATGAGTGTGAATTTTATTTGTGTTATTCTAGTGAATATATCCTAATAAAAGTATTAATTGATTTATTTGAATTTCATGGTATTTTAATGTAACTTTTAATCTTGTAATTTTAGAAAAAAGTGGAAACTTTATATTATAATAAAATAGGTGTCTAAATGATAATTAAATATATTTTAATACAAGAATAATATTTAAATAAATATTTTATTTTCCAAAATCATATTTTTCTTAAATGCCGTATTTTAAACCTTTCGAGACCGAATGCTCCTTGCGGAGGTCTGAATCTCGCACTACTAGCCCGCGGATGCACGATGAACCGTACTATCCCTAACGGGTTCCACAAAGGTGGGTTGTAGCGGCGCTTTGCTTAGGTTTAATAAATACTATTCATTTAGGAAAACGGTTTTATAAATATAAGGTATTTATTTGTAAAAGGGTATAACTTTCCGTATTTTATTTTCTAGGGTTTCCTAAGCCAACTAGCCTATTTCTAAGATCTAAACGATAAGTCATTAGAAGCCTCAAATCGCCTCTTCACCGTCAATTGCGGCCAGGTAAGTGCCAGGTAAGTGGGAAGGAACCACAGTCGTGGGCCTAATTAAAAACCACTAGCCTAGACACACTTGCCTAGACACCACAAGACAGTTTAGATAAACGATCGATGTCCATGACATATCGTGCTTTTATTTTAAAAGATTTTATTTAGAATTGTGTACAACTTAAAGCTTTTAGAAAAGGTTTATAAAGAATATGGTATTTTAGTGAAAAGTCCTGTATTTTCGTATTCTATATTTTGATGTTTATCAATTAGGGTTATATTTGTGTGTGTGTAGAGGTAGGTCATTACCTCATGACTTATCTTAAGTTTTAATGAAGTTTAGAGGTTAAACATGATATATTAAACTTGAAGGTATTAAAGCGCAAGAATACGGTATTTGAAAACGTTATCATTTCATGTGTGAAAATTCATTCAAATTGATTTCTACAAGTTTATTTATCAAGATAAACATGTTTAGGAATGAGGGAATTAATTAGAACAAGAAAAATAAACCTCATGGTATTTTTATGAAAAAAATACGGTTTTACAAGAAAGCTATCATTTCATGTGAAAAACTTTATTTAAATTGGTTTCTAGGTGATTAATAGTCAACGTGAATATGTTAGGGTATTGTGGATTAGGTGACCAGTGAAATTTTATAGAAAAACCGAATCGGAAATCGGTTTGTTCCGATTTCCGTCGGGTTTCATAATTTCGTATTTTTAAGAAATAGAAAAGAGAGAAGAATGGGACTTACGGGTTTAAACTCTTCTAAAGAGTAAAGAGAACTAGGGAGGAAGACCGAGGGGTGGTTTCGTCGCCGGTTGCTTCAAGGCACGTCGCCGGAATCCGTCAGGGCTTCGCCGGGAACTCGATTTCAAAGCACACTTCTTGTGGAAACTTTCAAGAGAGTTTTTCTATGGTTTTCGAATGAGAAGGCAGGGGGTAAGGGTCTATTTATAGGGTAGCTAGGTAGGGTAGGTGAAGGGTCTTCTTTTATTAAAAAAATTTTGTAAAAATTAAAGAAAAACATTAAAATTTTGCATTAAAAGGGTTGTATTTAACATTCAAAACTGCTACAGTAAAAATGGAGTAAACCATGAGTTACAGAAGACCAAAAGCCAACTTTTTCATGTTGGGACCCCGGCCGTCAGCCCAACTCCGGCCGGCGGCGCCTGCCGCCCGCCGGCCGAGTTGGCCGATTCCGGCCGGCGTTGGGTGTGGGGTCTCCTGACTAGGCTTTTGGCATGGTTCATTTTTGGGGTTCAGTTCACTATTTGGGAGTTATGGCCTGTGGACTTTTGGACTTCCAGGAATTTTTAATGAAAAATGTGCTAAAAATAATGTGGGATGTGGGATTCGAACTCTGGTGGCTTGGTTCAGCAGTGCAAGGTATTACCAATGAGCTACAAGCTCCTTCTTGTAATTATTGTAGAGAGATAGATACTTAAAGTGTTATCATCAATATTAATACTCCAAGTATACTTCAAATTTAATTCAAATTTAGGTATACAAAAATTGGAGTTGTTACAGGTAGGAGGCGACGGTGCATCGTTTCGTCGCCGGGAGCTCCTTGGGTCGTCGTCGAAATTTCGCCGGAGTTTTGCCCCTTGCTAACTCCACTTGCACACAAAAAGTTTTAGGGATTTTCTTGAAAGTTTTGGACAAAAATTTGGAGTGAAGATTGTGTGTTTTGGAGTGGTATTTATAGGGTAATCTAGGGTTTAGGGTAAATGAATGGTTGTATTGAAATTTGTATTAAAAATGCATTAAAAATGGTGTAATGGAGATTTTAAGAGTTCTGGAACCAATCCAAGAAATTAAAGTATGCAGGAGTGATGGGGAGTTGAAGAGGCACAACTTTCATATTGGAGCCAACCCGATCCGCACGAGTTTGGCCGGCGGCGGCGGCAGAGTCGGCCAGTCCGCCGGCAGAGTCGGGCCGGGGTCGATCGCCGTGGGTCCGCCGTCGGTTGGTCTACTCCCTGAGCTATTTTGTTTTATATGTGTAGTGGGGTTTTTACGAGTTATGCACGTGTAGGCTCTTGAACTTCTAAAAATTTAAAATAAAACAATATTAAAAATAATGTGGGTGATGGGATTTGAACTCTGGTGCTTTGGTTCAGCAGTTCAAGGTCTTACCAATAAGCTACAAGTGCTTTCTTACTATTAAAAAGCAAAACAAACTTATAATTTGCGCTCAGGCAAAAGTACCCCTTTCTGTATTTTTGAAAAAAATTTGTACAGAAAGTTGTACAGAAAGTTAGGGTTGTTAGACGTGCTAATCGCCTTTGCTTAGTCTATGGCTCAACCACACATGATATTGGGTCTTGTCCTCGTAGAATCAATCCAAAGCCTGCACCCTTTCCAGCAATCACCTATCAGTAGCGGCCAGCTATTCAGACACCTACACCACGTCTTGCTCTCCCTGCTCCAACTCCTCGTGGACCGACTGCACTCCTCCTTGTCAGTTCCATCAAGCACAAAAGAACCTACCTCAAGGACAGAGGAATGGACAGAGGAATCTCCTCCAGTAAGGAGGAATGTACCGAGGCGACAGGCTTTCACAATGACTGTGGAAAAAGCTGAAGCCACAGGCCAACTCTTTTCTTTCAAGCTTTCTTTCAATTCTTATACATATCCATATATCTTTTCTTATACCTAAAACCTATCCCACATAACTTAGGTACGATCTTAGTAGCCTCACTTCCTGCACTAGCACTATTCGATACTGGAGTATCTCATTGCTTTATGTCGCAACGGTTCATCCGAACTCATGTGATTCCAGTCACACCGCTCGTATCTAACTGGAATGTCAGTTCAGGAAACGACGTTCTAAAGGCAACAATGGGGTACGAACTATGTCCAGTAGTCGTTTGCAGCAGAAAATTCTATGCTGACTTCAAGATGATGGACATACCGAACTTCGATGTAGTTTTGGGTATGGATTGGCTAGGAACATTCTATGCTACCATCAACTTTCATCAAAGGAGGGTTGTGTTCAAGATTCCAGAGTATCCGGTCTTTTATTTCAAAAGTGGAGACCGTACCCTGGAGCCTAGCACATACAAAGCAAAACCGAAGAAGGCAGTGATTGCAATTCTACAGACGGAAGAAGACAAGCTAGAGGTAGTTCGAGAGTTCGACGATGTATTTCCTGAAGACATATCAGGTTTGCCTCCTGATCGAGCTCTTGAATTCAGAATTGATTTAGTACCTGGAGCACAACCGGTGATCAAAGTACCATATCGGTTAAGCCCTGAAGGTTTGAAAGAGCTTCATACTCAGCTGGACGAACTTCTGCAGAAAGGATAGATTCGTCCTAGTACTTCAAGTTGGGGATCTCCAGTTTTGCTTGTGAAGAAGAAGGAAGGTTCATACAGAATGTGCATTGATTATAGAGCTTTGAATGAAGTCACGATAAAGAAAAAGTATCCTCTACCGTGAATCGACGATCTGCTCGATCAGCTAAGTGGGTCTTGCGTTTTCTCAAAGTTAAATCTTCGTTCAGGTTATCATCAAGTGAAAGTCAAAGAGTCGGATATTCCGAAGACGGCATTCAGGACTCGCTATGGACATTATGAGTTTCTCGTGATGCCATTTGGAGTGACCAATGCACTAGCCATATTCATAAACCTAATGAATCAAGTTTTCCGAGAGTACCTAGACAGGTTCGTTGTCATATTCATCGACGGCATCCTGATATATTCAAAGAATCGAAAAGAGCACGCTGAACATTTACAAATTGTCCTGGATACTTTGCGACGGTATCAACTCTATGCCAAGTACAGCAAGTGAGAGTTTTGGTTAGAACAAGTCGGATTTCTCGGACATATCGTTTCAGGTGATGGAATCTCTGTAGATCCAGCTAAAGTATCAGCAGTAAGCGAATGGCCGACACCGAAGACAGTGAAGGACATTCGAAATTTCTTAGGATTAGCAGGATACTACCGAAGATTTATCGAAGGATTTTCGAAGATTGCAACACCCCTGACCAAGCTCAGACGTAAAGATGAAGAATTCGTGTGGTCAGAATCATGCGAACAAGCTTTCGTAGAACTTAAGTCAAGATTGACATCAGCGCCTATTCTCGTCATACCGGACCAATCTGGAGGTTTCGTGGTGCATTGCGATGCATCCGGTAAGGGGTTATGATGTGTTCTACATCAGCACGGTAAAGTTGTAGCTTATGCATCAAGACAGCTGAAGGTTCATGAGCGCAACTATCCGATGCATGATCTGGAGTTGGCAGCCGTTATATTTGCACTCAAGATTTGGCGTCGTTATCTTCTTGGAGAACGGGTAGATATATGCATAGACCACAAAAGTCTGAAGTATGTGTTTATTCAGAAAGAGTTGAATATGCAGCAGAGAAAATGGTTAGAATTTATGGCGAACTTCGACATCAACCTACAATATCATCCAGGGAAGGTGAATGTAGTACCTGATGCACTTAGTCGCCAACCACTATCAATGAATCTTACCGCACAGTGGAAGATACAGCAAGATTTGCATCAGATGGAGATAGAAGTGGTCTTTCCAGGTAACGCTTCAAGTTTGATGAACTTACAAGTTCAGTCTACAATTGTCAATCAGATCAAAGCAGCTCAAGTAAATGATTCCAAATTGCAAAAGATCAAAGAACAAGTAGAAAGTGGATTTCGAACAGACTTCATCATCCATGAAGACGGATCTTTAAGATACGGCAGTAGATTGTGTGTACCACAAGGTTCTGTTCGGGAAGAATTGATGAAAGAAGCTCACAGCTCCCCATACTCAGTACACCCTGGTGGTACAAAGTTGTACAAAGATCTACGCCAACATTACTGGTGGCATGGAATGAAGCGTGAAGTAGCCAGAAGTATCGCTAAATGTTTGGTGTGTCAACAAGTGAGAGCTGAACATCATAAGACTGCTGGTTTACTTCAACCGTTATTTATCCCAGAATGGAAGTGGCAACACATTACCATGGACTTCGTGACTGCACTTCCTCGCAGCACGAAAAGTAACGATGCCGTATGGGTTATTGTGGATCAACTCACAAAGTCGGCTCACTTTATTCCTTTTCGAGTTGGCCAATCTACCGAGACACTAGTAAAGAAGAACATGGAGGTAGGTTTGAATTTAAGTAAGATTTAACTCTTCAATGTGTACTATCTCTGATACCCATAAACTCATGCAGGAGATCGTGAGATTACATGGAGTACCGATTTGCATTGTCTCTGATCGTGACACCAGATTCCGATCGCAATTTTGGCAGAGTCTACAAGCTAGCTTGGGAACAAGTATGAACTTTAGCACTGCTTATCATCCACAAACAGATGGACAGTCTGAGCGAATGATTCAGATACTTGAAGATATGCTAAGAGCTTGTATGCTAGATTTCGGAGGATCGTGGGAAGATCACCTACATCTTGTGAAGTTTTCATACAACAACAACTACCAAACAAGTATTGAATGGCACCCTTTGCAGCGCTCTATGGAAGGAAGTGTAGATCACCATTAAGTTGGGACGACATCAGAGATAGAGAACTCCTTGGACCTGAGATGATAATAGCAACTGTAGATATAGTTCGCACTATCAGGAAAAGAATGCGCATAGCCCAAGCTCAACAGAAGCACTGGGCTGATGCAAAGCGCCGTCACTTGGAGTTCCAACCGGGAGATCATGTCTTTCTAAAGATTTCACTAAACCATGAAGTGATTCGCTTTAGAAGAAGGGGTAAGCTAAGTCCGAAATTCATTGGACCGTTTGACATACTCGAACAAGTCGGAGAAGTGGCTTATCACTTGGCACTTCCACCCTCGTTGGAAGGAGTGCACAATGCGTTCCACATATCCCAATTCAGAAGGTATGTGAATTACTCCAGTCCTTGATCACTCTGAGCTCGCTGTACAGACGGACCTATCTTATGAGCAACAACCCGTTGAAATTCTGGACCGAAAGGTAAAGTCACTTCGGAACAAGGAATTAAATTTGGTTCGAGTGATGTGGAGAAAAGATACACTAAGAGAATCAACGTGGGAAAGAGAAGACGACATGCGTGCAAGATACCCTCACTTGTTTCAGTGTACAGAAAATTTCGAGGATGAAATTTTTATAAGGAGGGTAGAATGTAACGACTCTGTTTCAGTGTACAGAAAATTTGTTTAAAAGTTAATATACAAATGGAGTATTTGCAATCCTGTGTATGCTATAAGTATTTAATTTTCTTTTGAACAGCAAGAAAGTACTTGTAGCTCATTGGTAAAGCCTTGCACTGCTGTGACATAGCCCATGTGTTCGAATCCTCTCAGCCACATAATATTTTTGCTGATTTTTCTTTTAAATTTTTTGGAAGCCCAAAAGTTTACACGTGCAAAACACGTAAAAATGAAAAGTCGGATTAATCAAACATGTGCACTGAGATATATGAAACGACACCAACACGTGGCATCAATCCCATACCCCGACCCCACTCATTGGCCGGCGAGATTGCTCTTGGGGCCAGCGCCGCCAGTCCCAACCGTACCAAATGCTTCAATTCTTTAACCTTAGCACCCTTTGGACTCCCCCCACTAACCCTAGTCTGTTTGATTTCCCTGCATATTTACAGAGAATTAAAATGAGCCTTAAAACCAAATTTTAATGCATTTTAATTCCATTCTTCAATACCCTAAACCATAATTTCTCCTATAAATACCACCCTACACCATAGCCCTCCTCATTCAGAAATCTTTTTCCAAAACTCTCAAATTTTTCTAAGTCCAAAAGTTGTACAAGTGGAGTTAGCCAAGGTCAAAGTTCCGGCGACATTTCGGGACAAATACGGTGACGACGCGACTCCACGACGCCTTCGAAATCTTCCTCTACCTCTTCCCTCTATTCTCAATCTATAAGTCCCATCTCCCCTCCTACATTTCTAATCTAAAACGCACTCTTCTCAAAACTCGTCGGAAGCGGAGTTATTCCGACTTCCGATTCCCATTTCTTTAAAAACTCAAATTTTTTTAAACAACAAATTAACCATCTCTTCTTATATTGTTTAGAAAACATAAAACAAAATTTACAACAAGTTTCAATTCAAAATAATATGTATTGCAACTTTTATTTCATTTTTACGGTAAAATACCATCAAGTTTACATACGACATTACTTTATCGTTTTTCTCATATTACCTTTAGAAAACTCACGAGGTAAGGACTTATCTCATCACAACACTCATCTTGATATAGCACGATGGCTTTTGTAACAATTTTTGTGGGACAAAATACAATATTTTACACTAAAATACTCTAAACTAATAAAACCGTATTTCTTTTAATTGTTTTAATCAAATTTCATACGATTAAGTCCTTACAGCCCATTTTGGAGAATCCGATTTGGTTGGTGCGGGTTATCGCACATCCATCAGACTAGTAGGGCGAGATGCAGACCTTCTCATGGAGCATACGATCTCAATGGAATTTTATTACAATTTTTAAGAAAACGTGATTTCTATTAATAAAGAAATTCTATTTTTAATATATATATATATATATATATATTATCAAAATATCTATTTTTAGAATATAATATATTCCATATTTTCTAAATCAAAAGAAAAGAATCACAAAAGTTCATGAAAATACCATTAAGAATCAATGCAGGTCAAATTACATGAAAATACCATATACTATTCAAGTTAGGTTTATATCCACTAGACTATCTCATCACTCTTAAAAATTACATCTATGAAAACCCTAAAAATGATAATTAAATACTTGAGGTGTATTTTGAAAATATATCAAACTATTTTTCATAAAACCTCCTCAAGTTATATTAAATTACAATAAGGACCCTAGTAAATATAGGTTTAAGCAGGACCAGTTCTCTTGAGCCTCAGGGAGCCGGAGAATTTGGGTGATTTCCTATTTAAGGTAGAGAACTAAAAACGGGGTTATCAATACGGTAATTGGCTTGGAAAAAGTCACAAATTCTGTCGTCCATGTGCAGCAGTTACCGATAACTCCAAAACTAATTCAGGACTTCAATTCGTTTTAAAGTGTCTGACTCAGACAGAGTCTCAGTCTAATCTGAAATCAATCCATCCTTGAATACAATTTAAGTACAACTCCAATTCAACATGAATCCATTTATACCAGAATACAATCTATATCAACATGAATTGATTTGACCGAACCATGGATATACATTGTTTACATGACTATCCGTTTATATCCTTTCCGTTTACATGACTACTGATATCATGGTTTCGACAAGTCTTACATCTATTAAACAAAACAATACACATCAATACAAAATACATTACAGGGTTTTAAAGGGGTAGACTGGTATGGAATGTGTTAGAAGTGGCACGAGACGGTCACTTTAATACAACTAACCTGAATATCCGTTGTTGTTGTTCCGTGGCTTAACGGTTCCTTGTGCTCCATATACCATAGTCCACGGGGTAAGTTGGACTCTCTCGTATACACTGGCATATTCTGTACCAAGTTACAAACAACTGCGTTAACATAACAATCGAATATTATACAGTTATATTCTTTCTTATCTGTCTATTCTATTTCTACTTTTCTTTGGGACTTACCGAGCGATTGTTCGTTGACGACATTCTTTTCTCTTCTTTCTTTGGAATGTTGTCAGGTGGATCCGATTCTCGGGAGATAGAGCCCAATTTAGACAACTTGAAGCAGTTTGCAGAAGATCCAGAGCTCTAGACTCTTGTATATACTTTACTTTCAGTTCATGTCATTGTTTAGGCATTGCTTTCCATTCTTATATTTACATTTTCAGTTTTATTGTAAATAAATGTTTAATAAATAAAAGTTGATGTTCAATTACATCTCTTGACATTTTTCTTGTGTACCTTATTATATTGCTTATTTACGATTAGCGTGTTTACTTCTGAGTAAATACGTCGCGTGACCCGCCACGTCCCCTTGTCCGTACACCGGGAAGCTGGGCGTGACAAAATATATCCAAATATCTACTTAAGTAATTTAAAACAATATTTTTCCGAGTCGATACATTCATAAGTTGGCGATCCTTCCTCATAGTATCACATACGGTATAATCTATCGTATGGTATCATCAAATCCAAAGTACGGATCTATCGTCATGTACATCATATCACGTATGGTATAAACCATCGTACTATATCACCAATCAAGAGTACGGATCTATGGTCACGTACATCATATCATCTCATCTAGTCACATGTCATATTATCTCGCATCATGAATATATATATCGCCTAATCTTCATGTAATATCATATCGACTCGTGTCATCATAATATCTCATATCCTCATCTCATAAAGTTGTATCGAAATTTATCATCAAACTTATATATATATATGTGTGTGTGTGTGTGTGTGTGTGTGTGTGTGTGTAGAAGCATACATACATATGGCTAAAGGCATAAGAAAGATTAGAACTAAGGATATTCCTCCCCACGAGTATACTTACGGTTACTTATAGTATCCTAGATCCCTATTAGCTAGGTAAACATTGTTGGATATAGTGCCCTCAAAGTCAATTATTGGATCGCAGGTACGTGATTGTGATGATTGAGGAAGGGCCTATACCGATAAAACAGTCTTACTCGAAATGATAGTATGCTATCTGGTTTGTCTTTATCACTGTTACACTTTGATAGAGCCCTTAGGATCTTGCTTGACTACCAGCAGTATAATGGCGATCATATATGTGGGAGCTGGGGTCTATAAGCACATCCTTAAAGTGTCCCTAGTCATGGGAGTTTCGAGACAGGGCATCGATACTCCAAAATAGACTAGTGTATACAGTCGAGACCCCGACGAGGGGCGGTGGCCGGTCTCACAAGCCATTGGTGTTAGTTGGATCACCTAAGATGTATACAGGTGCTCATTGGGTTATGAGTACACCGGACAGGACTCGTCGGGAACATGCTAGTTGGTATTATACATATCGTCGGATAGCAGTTCCCTGGTGACATGTGTACAGGTTAGTCTGTCGACCTGGGATCGTCATTTGTCTCGTGTGAGTTCCCACTGTGCTTTGATTACTACCCTACCACGGTTCAAAGGAGTCATGCAAACAGGTTTTAGTTGGGTACAGTCCCGAGCCACATGGAGATAGTGAGCGGATCGTCAGGGATTCGTCTCTCCCGGTATTGGGGGTGAGATCGCGCTGTGTTTAGGAGAGCCATTACACGAAATCCCTGGCCAGGGTAATCGAGATTTACTGGAAGGTATTCCAGTAGTATCTCAGGGTGTTCTGGGCGACTCTCTGACACGACTTATACGGCTATTGGGGGTCTGACGTTTACCAGCCCCCTAGGCCCTATATGCGATACTCATAGACGAACAGACCGGACTGTACGGATATTGTCACTATCAGACTCAGTAGGGTTTCTGGATGAGTTCGCTCATCAGCTTCCCTTCCGATCAATACATAGGCAACCGTTACGTGCAGCTAGTAGCTCTGACATGCTAGAGGTTATACCCAGTGCCAGTGTGTTGATGAGTCATAGGAGTCCCCCACAGACAGTTTCCCAAGTTCGGGCGAAACGTTGTAGAGGCCGTATGGTTTCATGGCAGGGTTCGGAAAATGCACGTGCATTTACGCACGTGTCATATTTCGGGCAGATAATACTGGTGGACTTTGGTTTAAGCCGCATCCGAGTATTATACTATGTAGATATAATATCTTTGTCTCAGTTGCATTTGTATTCGATCGTAATACAAATGCGGGTATGTTTATACTGTTACGGGGTTATCCTGAAATTTGTTTCGGGATCGCTTTTGGAAGTTGTCAGTTTCCAGTTTTCTATCACCCGCTTTAACATTCGGTTAAATGCGGATTTATCTTTTCGTCACTTGGGTGAGTCATGAGGGTGATGTGTGTGGAAGCTTCTAGAAGTTATGACTAGGATTAGTGAGGTGTTCTTGATTCATTGGTTGCATTTAATGAGTTGATGACTATATTAGATGAATCATTTGTTGCATTAATATTTATGCAAGGTGTATCAGTGAGTCACCTTTAGCATTAATATTTCTTGTAAAGCTTTAAGATATTTCTCCTTGATCTTTTACCTTATGATTACCACCCTTTGCTCCTACACTCACCTCCCTCCTCATCTTATAGTGGCCGGCCCCTCTTGGTGAAAAAGGATTGGTTCATTTGGAAAAAGTATATGAAATTTGCTTCATGGAAATTTCATAAGTTGATTTCTCATTTCACCCGATCCAAAAAGGCAACTTCATTAACCGTTCATCCATAGCTTTAGATGTAACGAGACAAAGTGTTCTACTCATTCTCTACATCAATCTTGGTCATCTCTTTTGGCAGACTTGATGATCGAGTTGCCTCGGTTCAGAGGCGGGAGCCCGTTTAAAGATCTGTCGACGTGGTGCCACCTGGACGAGAAGACTGGAGATTCAGGAGATCGGAGCAGCCGCAACAAAGCGTGGGATGATGGTTGAAGACCGAAGGACTCGGATCGTTCGGTATAACATTTCTACCCTCTTTACAGTATGTTAGTTTAGCGTTAATGGCAGATCCGGGTTATAGTATACGATAGCGCCAGTTTATAAAAGTTTATGTTCCGCATTTGGCGTCTGAAAGACGGCCGGGGCGCTACCGTAGACTTACCGTGGTATCAGAGCCTTGCAATTAAGCTTTACTAACTTGTGCTAACGCGTTTAAAATATCGATTGAACGGATTTTCGCAAAACTACAATTTTCTGTACAAAGTTTCTGTCGATTTTAAATCAGGTCTAAAAATTATTTTGAGTATCACAGAAAATTGTGCAAGCTTTTTGAAGAAAACTAGTGAAATTTCATCATGTGATGCCACAGTACGGCCGCGGATCCGCGTCCCAAACCAGGGTTTGGCCGCGGATCCGCCGCGATATTGTGAGAACAGTGAGTCAAATTTCTACAGTGTGTTCTCCATGGTAAATTGTGGTTTTTGGTATATTTCTTTTGGGCCCAGATTTTATTATTGCACACCAGATGTACGTGGGGCCCACTTCGAGAAGTTTTGTCGATCGAAATTTTAAACTTGTTAGTATGCATTACTTACATTATATCTCCGACTGGGAATCTCATTTGAGCGGTAAATTGCGTCTAATTGCTATAGTCCTTTTAGACGGATTTGCGAACGTGACATTCGCGTTGATATTCTGTGTTGTGCTGTGATGTTGCGGATTTATCGTGGTGGATAGCAGTGTGCAATGGTAGTGCGGTTTGGATTTATTTGTACATTTGATATTTCGGAACGAGCGTCCAACATGTGGACTGCTGTCACTGCCTGTTTGTATAATATTCTTTTGGAGTATGACCGGGCTGAGGTCGATGTACCCGTTGTATATATTTTCTTTTCTGTACTAGGATTACCCCGCGGTGGGGTGCACGGATAGCCGGGTTTTAGAGGGCAACGGGCCCGCATCTCATGGCATTGAGACGGAAGGGGATTCACTCTAGAATTGGCGGGCTATTCGCCGCACTCGTAGGGGGTACAGGTTGACCCAAGGAGGGGTGCTCAAGTTACCGGATTCCGTGAAGTGCAGGGTGGTCCATTCACTATGCTGTAGGGGCTGTCTCGCTTCAGGTTTTGGCGGGTAACTTGCCGCACCCATAGGGGTCTAGGTTTCATTGTACAGGCTATCCACACGACCAAGGGAACGTCGGGTTTCAGTAGCAGCTCTGTGAAACCCGGGGATCCCAGATTATCTGTATTGTTCTATGATGCTTATTACTTTTCTGTGATGTTGCATTTATCATGCCTGGAGTGATTATTATATATTTATATATACTAGTAGATGTTGTATATGTTTTGCACCCGCGCTAGCCCAGTCCCCGCTCTGTCGTTAGTTAAGTAACCTAACGGACCATGACGGGACCCAGTGACGAATGCGGATGGCATATACCTACATTTTATTTTCGTTCTTTTCTGGTGTGATTAATTGATGGGACTGCATTGATTCTTATCAATGCAAGGATAAAACAAACCTATATTTAATGTTGTTGGAACCAATTTTAAAAAGTATTATTACAAAGACGTTTCCTTTTGTTATGCATAGAGGTATTCGGTTATGAATATCCAGCACCTCATTCGACGAGGCAAGGACCGAGATCCCTTCACCGGGAGTGACCCCTTGGGCAAAAGTTTGCGTCAGGGTAATAACTTCACTATAGTCGATTACAAGTTGCTATGCATCGTGGTATTCGGTTATGAATATCCTGCACCTCATTCGACGAGGAAAGAGCCGAGATCCCTTCACCGGGAGTGACCTCTTTAGCAAAGGTTTTCGCCACTATATTTTTATAAAAAACTATCAGGTTCCTTCAACGAGATCAAGTTCATTACGTTAAAGGTTTTTCGCCAAAAACCAGCCGTAGCCCTCCGTCATTTCTTATGGATGGTCAGTAGTATTCAAGCTATGTTTGTTGGCCTACGTCAAGGCATAGTGTTTAGTAGCTGCTGGGGTATTCATTTGCTGCATAGATAGATGCGTTGGTTTGGGACAGACGTATAGCCTTGTTGGCCTACGTCAAGGGCTTGTACAGTTGCTTCAAATTAACCTGGAAATGACGGGTAAAACTTGACATATGACTTATGATTTGTTGGCCTACGTCAAGGTCATAAGAGCATAGGATAAAAATTACATCGGGAGTTTCAAACATACAGGAAACTTGCCAAACTTGCGCATACCTTCTGGAGTATGATAACGTGAGTGGATACCGTCACGTTATCATACGATGAGAGTTGGATCCCGATTCCCACTGATGAGTTGGTTTACTCTTCGGGTGATCCCGACTAATTCTTCTTTCAGTTTTGGAGGAGAATTTGAGATTACAGTGGGAGGTTACCTGATTAGATAAAATGATAACCATTCTGATCTAGGTTAGAGTGCACGCAGAGTGTTTCTTTTCTCTCTCTCTCTTTAGCAGTGAATTTTGACCGACCCTAGACTATGACTCAATGACCAAGTTGACCGAACCTTCTTAAAATACTGGCTTTTGGATTGTCCGAGTTGCATAAGTCATTGCCACTCCTTCTTTTACCCTTTGTATTTCTCAGAACACCCCGTATTACTACGGACATCCACTTCCATTGGATAGATCCATCGTATGGTTATATACGAACTCGAAAGGACTTCTTCGAAGATGGATCAAGGTTCGGGAGAAATAAAATTGGTTTATTCAGTTATCTTTTATCATCACATTCTCTCAAGCTGAGAGTACTCCTAGGATTATGAGAGTACACCTATTATGCTTATTGGATAGTCTTCTTCCAAACCATAGGCAGGTGCCGAAAGGTAGGGAATGAAGAAAACCAATTAGCCTAAGTAGGGTGTACAGAAGGTAATAACTAAAGACCAAATAAAGGAATTAGAAAGAGGGCAAAGTAAATTGCGACTGTTTTCATTCACGAACAAACCGCATACTTGATCAGTCGAAAATATTGCATTTTTAACACGTCAATTTCCCTATCATTTGCACTCATCTAGAAGTGTTCTGTTTGCATATTACACATATTAGCAAAACAGTCATAAAATATCAGATTACCTGTGTTGTATAGTAAAACCGGCATTTTAAGGGAAATTGAATGTTTTTCATGGCATCGCATCATTCTTGTGTAGCGCAACACTTGTTTCGAAGTCTGTGCAGGAAATTCCAGGAGAAGAAGCCAAATCAATGAAAGGTGCTGTTAAAAATACGCCAACTCAAAGACTTAAGAGCTGGTAGTAATCTAGAAGGAATTGTGAGAATCAACATATCAGAACAATATCATGAAGTCAGCAGAAAGACACACTGTGAAATTGACACAGAGATGCCCTCAAGTGACCGCGGATCCGCGGCCTGAGCAGGCACGTGCCACGGATCCGCGGTCAACATGCCACGTCATCACCTCTGCTCTGCTCCATTATTCTCCTCTCAGCTTCAGAACTCCTTTAAGCCACTGCAATTTCCAGAACACTCCAGAGTCTTCTGCCAGATCAGCAAGCCCCTTGATCAAAGCTAAACACTCCAAGCTTCCAAAGCAAGCTACTTAACAAATTAAGCCTAGAAGTTTCTCCCTAACCTCCAAGCTTATGAAGGAAGCTAAAGCCTAACTAACTACTTCTAGATGCTTCTACCTAGCTTACAAGGGAAGCTAACCTAATCCAAGCTTACAAAGGAAGCTAACCACTCTTAAGGCTATAAAAGGGATCCTAGGCTTCACTTCTAAAGGTTGTTCAACAATTCTCCTCACAAGTTGAGTGACACAACTTGTGCCTCAAAACCCTAACCCTAATTCAATCAAAAAACCAAAAGTTCAAGATCATTGAGTTCAATCAAAGCAAGAATCCTTCAAAGCCTTTAGAAGCGAAGCCGGACTTCATCGGAGCAAGTGATCAAAGCCGATCCGCGACTCAAGGAGCCGAGCGATGCCAAAATCGATGATCTAGTTCCTTACTCTTGTAGATTTCGAGAGATTTGTAACGAATTTGTCGATAAATAAAGGTGAAATTCTTTTATCTTGCTTATCTTTTCAATTCAATCATAATGATTCAATCTAGATTCTTGAATATGTTCTTTGTGATGATGCTTGAGTAAAACTCCGCTCGTGGAGGAGTCGAAAGAATCAATAGATGATGAAGTTGACAAATCTTGAAACATTTCTTAAGTCCTATAACGTTTGTAAATTCTTGAAAATCAAATGATCGATGATCTAGTTTTGACGCGAAATGCTTTCTTTATTATTTTCGCTCGGAACTAGAGATCAACGATCGATCATTTGATTTACTAGAAGCTAGCTTGTGAATGAGATTCATTGAAAGGACAAAGGATGAGATGAGGAAACTTGCAAGATCCTTAAACCTCAATAAATCGTCATCGATCTAGTATCAATTCGTTAATGGATAAGAAATAGTAATCGCCAGTCTTCTTCACGTCTATAGATTTAATCGACTCCTACGAGCTTCACTTCAATTCTTGAAACTTAAATCGATTGGAATTCTATCAATTCTTGATTCTTGATTTTTAATGCTTTCTTGATTTTAGACTAGATCTAGACAATTCTTGAAATTCATTGATATAAATCTTGAATCGTTTTCTTTTCTTTTCTCTTAAATTTTCAATTCAAATAAAACAAATACGAACAAATCATATAATCCCTGTGGACGATCCGCACTTACAAACGCGCTATATACGACACCGTTATTGATTGCGGTCAAAATATTTTTGGTTGTGATTTCTATACAATTTTCTACCGACATACACCGAGAATTGAAATCAATCAAATGGCGTCGTTGCCGGGGATCGTGTGCTAATTTGTTCGTTTTTGAAATTTGAGTTGGAAGATTTATTCCATCATAATTTTGAGATCAAAATTCGCGCAAAACACTAAACGATTCGTTGTGATTTGTTGTAAGGAAATCTGGAGTTTGTTGTGCAAGTGGAAAAATATTTGGAACATTCCAGAGGACTCAGGAAGTGAACAAGAGTTTCTGGAAAACGTTTTGTGCAGGTATCTTGCTACCAGACCGCGGAACCGCGGCCTAAGCATGCTCCCGTGGCGGAATCGCGGGGGCCTTGGCTCTTCGCTGCACGAAACTTTCTCGGTGAAATCCTATCTTTCTTATCTCCTCCTCAATCTACTCCAATTAACAAGTTGCTGCAGGTTTCTTTGCAAAAATTCGCAGCGCCGCAAAAACCAATAAAAATTATGCATGTTTTGATTTTTGGTTGTTTGCATATTAATACGGAAATTAAGGGGTACGGCCAAATCCAGATTAGGTGGGGAGTTCATTACCCTTCCTAAGCCCCAAAAATCACAAACTTGCATCTGCATTACCCTCATTAAGTAAAAAATATCTAGAGATGACTCTAAGGACCGTCGCGCTCACTTAGGACAGAAGAAGGCCGTGGGTAATTCATTGCTTATCCGCGTTTATTTTGTGGTGTCTAAGGCAAGTGTGTCGAAGGCTAGTGGTTACTTAATTAGGCCCACTACTTACGTAGTGGAGAACCTCCCACTTACCTGGCACTTACCTGGCCACAGGAGAGACAAAGAGGCAGTAGAGGATTGATCCTGCGACTTGTCTTTTGGCAGTTAGGAGCAGTCTAGAGCCTTGACCTAGGTGACCACTAGACTTAAGGTTTTGCTTGTTGCATTTTTTGTGATTTGCATCATCTTTTCAAAAATCCGTATATTTTTCAAAACAAACACCAATCGCATTCATTCATTTCCACTAATTATATCAACGATGCCACTTGTACTAAACCCTTTTAGTACAAGATAGGCTGGACACGGGATTTTAGTGCCCGTTTAGTTCGCATTCCCCCGATCGACTCCGAAGTCGGTATTTCTACATTTACTTCTTCTTTACCCCCCACCACACCCACATCGATGGATCCTTCTCCATCGAACTTCTTTACCACTAATCTGTCGCCGTACGTTGGTGCGTAGAATCCACCCCGCATCTCTCTCCAAGAGAGGTGCTATCCTATGTGAGGTCCTCTTTCGACCTGCTTATCCATTCCACCAGCCAACAGGGATAATTTTGAGATTAAACCCCAATACATCAACCTTCTACCAAAATTCCACGGTCTCTAGTCTGAAGACGCATATGTCTTTATTACAAAATTTGAAAATGTATGCGCAATGATGGGTACGTCACAACTTTCAGTGGATGCTATGCGTCTACGTCTTCTTCCATTTACTTTATGCGGTATAGCCGAGAAGTGGCTGTATAACACTACCGCACATTCCATTACGAATTGGGAAGAATTCGTTGCGACATTCCTTAAGAAATTCTACCCTATGCAAAAGACAGCTCGAGTCCGTAGCGAACTAAATCAATTCACCCAGCTTCCGACTGAACCATTCTCGAAGTGCTTTGAACGCTTTAAGGATCTGTTGGTTCAATGTCCACATCACGGAATCCCTCGATGGGATCTGTGCCGAATCATATATGAGGGCATTAACCCTACCACTAAACAGAACCTTGAAGCTATGTGTCAAGGCAATTTTATGACCAAGGATGATGGGGAAGCTTGGAAATTTTTAAAAGAGTTCGCTGAAAAATCCTTACAGTGGGAGAGTGGAACCCAGTCATCGTCTAGGGGTGGCGTACACCAAATTGATGTGTCCATAGGTGTTCGAGCTGAGATAGCAGCAATGCAAAAGAAGCTCGAGGCTATGGAACATAAATTTTTAGCAGCCTCCCTAAATCCAATGTCGCTCCCCAAAACTGTATGTGGATGCTGTTCTGATCTTTCTCATTTGACGGAAGAATGTCCACTAAATTCTCCGTTTCAAGATCACGAGCATACTAATGCCGCTTTTCAAAGACCTAGAAACGATCCATATTCTTCCACATATAATCAAGGTTGGAGGAATCACCCTAACTTTGCTTGGAACCAATCACAAAATCAAAACACGGTTCCAAATCAAAATAATTTTCAAAGGGCTCTTCCACCACAACAGCAACCACTTCAACTCACTCAGCACCCCTACCAGTCACAAAATTTTCAAAACCAGGTCAACACGCCTGCACCCTCTAATCCTTTGCAGTTGACCGGTTCTGACGAGTTCTCTGCATTCACACAAACCATGAAGTCACTCTTATCAAATTCCATGGAAGTGTCGGCTGAAGTTAGGTCTTCCGTCAGTGAGATAAAAAAAAACTCAGCATCCCAAGCTGAGAGTATCAAATCGATGGAAGCAGAAATTGCACGACTAAAAGCCGAAATGAGTGCGAGAGAAAAAGGGAAACTTCCGTCTCAACCCCTACCGAATCCTGGGCATTACAATGTAAATGCCATCACAACGTTGAGATCAGGAAGAGTGCTGAATAATCATGTTGGGGAAGAGATTGATGATACTGAAAAATCTATCAATAACACCCCGATAACACCCCGGCTGAGACCTTTCCTCACACACACACTTCTACTTCTGATCCTTGTTCTTCTACCCCACCGCCTTTTCATGAGCCTATTCTCCGTTTCCCACAAGGCTCGTTACCTCAGCAACCCTCTTCTAGTACACCACAGACGATCCCCACTCTTATTCTGGGATCACGTCTACACACACCACCTTCTCCTATGATGGACCCAACGCTTATTGCTAAAGCACCTTATCCTAATCAGTTAAGGGCTAATAAATCGAGTCCACATATGGAGAAGATTATGGAAATGTTCAAACAGGTTAACATCAACATCTCTCTCCTAGATGCTATTCAACAAGTCCCCGCTTATGCGAAAATTCTTTAAAACTTGTGCACTAGGAAGAGGAAGACTCAAGTGCCCAAAAAGGTCTTCATGTCTAATAATATTAGCACTGCTTTTATCCTACAACTACCAAAGAAACGTAAGGACCCAGGATGTCCTACGATATCGATTTCTATTGGGGGTAAAAACATCAACCGTGCTCTTTTAGACCTTGGCGCAAGTATTAACCTACTTCCATATTCTGTTTATGAGCATCTAGGGATTAGAGAGTTGAAACCAGCTCACTGCACTCTCCAAATGGCAGACCGTTCAATCACCAAACCTAGAGGTGAACTAGAGGATGTGTTGATAAAAGTCGGGGAATTTGTATTCCCTTTGGACTTCATTGTTCTCGATACACAACCTGTAGCAAACCCCCGGAGTCAAATTCCGGTGATTTTGGGTCGACCATTCCTTGCCACTTCCAATGCCGTCATTAACTGTAGAAACGGTTCAATGAACTTATTATTTGGAAATATGACAATTGAACTAAACATCTACAAAATTGGAAGTCAGCCATCTGAACCCTCTGCTCATATACTTGATGTGTGCTCTGTCCACGAGATTGCTCCCAAAAGTTGCGGAGTTGAAGAACTTTGCTTTGAAGATCTTGACGACACTACCACATCAATATTTGATCTTACACATCTTAGCGAGGACACATTTTCCACGCTCGAGTCCGACACTCCTGACTCATCACCATCCGAGTCTGTATCTTTAACAGGCTTTGAACTTCTTGTTGACTCCGAAAATCATTCGATGATCCCACCTTCTATTATTTCTCCGCCAGCATTAGATCTCAAACTTTTACATTCTCATCTTAAATATGCATATTTAGGTGAGAATAAATCTTTACCGGTTATCATATCCGCTTCTCTAGCATCAGAGCAAGAGAATGCGCTTTTGACGGTATTGAGATCTAATAAGCAGGCGTTTGGTTAGACTATGGCGGACATCAAAGGGATTAGTCCCTTGATTGTAGAACATCATATACACTTGATGGATAATGCCAAACCAACCCGAGAACCACAGAGACGGTTGAACCCCGTCATGAAGGATGCGGTGAAGAAAGAGATCGTCAAATGCCTTGACAATGGTATTATTTACCCAATCTCCGATAGCCAATGGGTGAGTCCAATCCATGTCGTCCCTAAGAAATCTGGCATCACTGTTATTACCAATGAGGCAAATGAATTAATTCAGATGCGCCCAAACTGGGTGGCGTGTATGTATTGATTATAGAAAACTCAATGCCGCTACGAGGAAAGACCACTTTCCTCTACCTTTCATTGATCAGATGCTGGAACACTTAGCTAGACGTGAGTATTATTGCTTTATAGACGGATACTCTGGCTATAATTAGGTCCCCATTGCCAAAAAGGATCAAGATAAAACCACATTTACTTGTCCTTTTTGTACCTTTGCTTATAGTCGCATGCCCTTTGGGTTATGCAATGCTCCCGCTACATTTCAGCGGTGTATGATGGGGATATTCTCGGACATGGTCGAGAATTTTTTGGAGATTTTCATGGACGATTTCTCGATTTTCGGAGACTCTTTTTCTGAATACCTATCGAATCTTGACGCAGTTCTTACTCGTTGCAAAGAGAAGAACTTAACCTTGAATTGGGAAAAATGTCATTTCATGGTCCAAGAGGGAATTGTTCTTGGACATGTTATTTCGAGAAAAGGCATTGAGGTTGACAGAGCTAAGATAGATGTCATTCAAAACCTTCCTCATCCCAAAAGCGTCAAGGATATCTGATCATTTCTTGGCCATGCGGGCTTTTACAGGAGATTTATTAAGGATTTTAGCAAAATTGCTGGACCCTTAACTCTTCTCTTGGCCAAGGATACGACCTTCCACTTTGATTCGGATTGTGAGGCAGCATTCGACTCACTCAAACACTCCCTCACTACAGCCCCCATTCTATCGTCTCCAGATTGGGACCACCCTTTTGAGCTTATGTGTGATGCATCAGATTTTGCAGTTGGTGCAGTCTTAGGACAGCACATTGAAAAGATGCCACACGTAATCTATTACGCAAGTAAGACCCTGAACGATGCTCAGATTAACTATACAACTACCGAAAAAGAACTTTTGGCGGTTGTATTTGCATTGGAAAAATTCAGGCCTTACTTGATTGGCTCACCAATAGTTGTGTACACTGACTACTCCGTCTTGAAACATCTTTTGGCGAAGAAAGATGCTAAAGGTAGGCTAATACGTTGGATACTTCTATTACAAGAATTTGATCTTGTTATCAAAGATAAGAAAGGATGTGAAAACGTTGTGGCCGACCATCTTTCACGCATCTCTTCTTCACCTGTGACCCTGCCGATCAATGATTCTTTTCCGGACGAACAACTCTTGAACGTATCCGATGAACCTTGGTTCAGGGATATTGTGAACTATCTTGTCACGGGACTTATACCCAGCGATTGGTCAAAACAAGACAAATATCGTTTTCTATCCCAAGTAAAACATTTTTACTGGGATGAACCCTATCTGTTTAAGTATTGTCCTGATCAGATCATTCGCCGGTGTGTCCCGAATGAGGAGTTCAAGAGTGTTCTATCTTTTTTTCATGATCAGGTATGTGGGGGTCACTTCGGTCCTAAAAAGACGGCGGAGAAGGTTTTACAATGCGGTTTTTATTGGCCGACCTTGTTCAAAGACGCATTTGATCATTGCAAAACCTGTACACAGTGTCAACACACGGGTAGGATTTCCCGGAGTAATGAGATGCCACAGCAACCCATCTTAGTGGTTGAAATTTTCGATGTTTGGGGCATTGACTTTATGGGTCCCTTTCCCAACTCCTTTGGGAATCTGTACATACTGCTTGCGGTTGATTACGTCTCAAAGTGGGTTGAAGCTATTCCATGTCGCACTAATGACAAGAAGGTTGTCATTAAGTTCTTAAAAGAAAACATCTTTTCGCGATTTGGACACCCACGCGCTATCATTAGCGATAACGGGACATATTTCTGCAACAGGTCTTTCGAGACTTTGATGCGGAAATACGCAATCAACCACAGACTTTCTACACCCTATCATCCCCAAACGAGCGGGCAGGCTGAGATTTCGAATAGACAGATCAAAAAAATCCTGGAGAAGACTGTTGCTAAGAATAGAAAAGATTGGTCGACCAAATTGACAGATGCTCTTTGGGCATTCCGAACTGCATTTAAAACCGATCTAGGGATGTCTCCATATAGGTTAGTGTTTGGGAAGGCTTGTCACTTGCCAGTCGAGATTGAGCATAAAGCAATGTGGGCTATTAAAGAAATCAACTTTGACTTAAACCAAGCCTACAACTTTCGGAAGCTGTAATTAAATGAGCTAAGCGAACTCCGTGATAAAGCTTATGATAACGCTGTAATTGTAAAGAATAGGACTAAGGTATTTCACGATAAAAACATTTTAGGGAAAACGTTTACACCTGGTCAACAAGTCCTTCTTTATGATTCACGACTACACCTTCACGCGGGTAAGCTACGATCTCGGTGGAAGAAACCTTTTATTGTGCGGTCTGTATACCCGCATGGGGCAGTTGAGGTAGAAAATGTTCAAAACGGCACATTTTTCAAAGTGAATGGACATAGATTAAAGTCGTATTTTTCCACTGACCCCACGGAGGAGCTCCTGTTCTTACAGGAGCCATTTTATCTTGATTAAAATTCCTCCGTCTCACTTCCATGTCCTGTAAATTTCTGCATCATTCTTTTGAATGGAGGTGAGTGAAAAGAATAAATTTGGGGGAGGATCTTCACTTAAATATTTTGCCCCCACTAAAAAATTCCTCCCAGACTTACAGGTTTTTGTAGATTTAGCGAATGGCAACAGTGAGGACACTGTTGAAAACAAGTTTGGGGGAGGTTTGTGCTTATTTTTGCATCATTTGCATATCACTTTGCATAAGCACAAAACATTTTTGAAAACCTATAAAAAAATTTTAAAAAATTCAAAAAGATAAAAATATTTAATATATAAATATTTTGTACATGAATAAGATAATAAAAGATTAGATAGTGAAAAATTACATCCAAAAGATTGGAAAAAATTAAGAAAACCAAGAAAATTAGAAGTTTTCTCAAACGAACTAGTAATAAGTAGTTATGAGCCGTTGTCCCAAGGGTTAGTAAAATGAAGGAAGTCACTAATTTGAGGATAAAAATAAGTCTGAAAAATAGTTCCTATTCTGGAAGCCAAACATTTTGAACGTTGATACCCTACTATTTGCACTTACACACGTCTTGAAACTCGGGATAGTAGAGAATACCTTAAAATGCTCTTGTCTAAAAGCCAAAGTATGAAGGAAATAAAAAAAATGAATAAAATATAAAATTGTGAGAAAAATGAACACTGGTTTTGTTATCGCCAAGGCAGCAATAAAAAAAATATAGCGAGGGTGCCTCTTCACCTAATGCGTTAGACCAACTGGTCTGGGAGTCACTGCTAAGCCGGTGCAAGACGAGGAAAAACACCGTATAAGAAAGCATATGAGTAATCGGTCGGTTAGTACCTCAAGAAGTATTAATGGTCGCATGAAAGTGTGTGAGCAAATTCATCTAAATATTTATTAATTAAAAAGTACTGAGGCATATGGACAAGAGTATGATAGCTTGAATTGAATTCTCCGGGTGTAGGGATGTATATTACACACACGTAGGGTGATATGATCGATGTTTGGAAGAAAGGTAGGAATGAAGAATAAAGACGATGTTTTATTGAGGGATGATGTGATTTCTAACACTTTTTCATGACTATTAAGATAGGGCTCATGACAACCGAAAAACTAGCATAGTTGGAAACCCTAATTTTCAAAGTCTTTCTTTTATAATTCTTATCTTTATATGTAACTTTCACGGTCTTCCTTTTATTATTGGATTTTGTGGGTGCAATCCGCTGAAAACCCTCAGGAGACAACACTCCTCCTACTAGGGACACCTAGAGGTTTAAAGGCTTGTTGCACGTGCTCAGTGCAATCGTGTTGCCTACGAAAGTGTGCTAGTTAGTTTTTCTCTTTCTTTATTTTCTCCTTCTCTTTTTAATAAAATAATTCGCTCGAGACGACCGAAACTAAATTTGGGGGAATTTGATCAGTCGAAAATATTGCATTTTTAACACGTCAATTTCCCTATCATTTGCACTCATCTAGAAGTGTTCGGTTTGCATATTACACATATTCGCAAAACAGTCGTAAAATACCAGATTACCTGTGTTGTATACTAAAACCGGCATTTTAATGGAAATTGAATGTTTTTCATGGCATCACATCATTCTTGTGTAGCGCAACACTTGTTTCGAAGTCTGTGCAGGAAATTCCAGGAGAAGAAGCCAAATTAATGAAAGGTGCTGTTAAAAATACGCCAACTCAAAGACTTAAGAGCTGGTGGTAATCTAGAAGGAATTGTGAGAATCAACATATCAGAACAATATCATGAAGTCAGCAGAAAGACACATTGTGAAATTGACACAGAGATGCCCTCAAGTGACCGCGGATCCGCGGCCTGAGCAGGCACGTGCCGCGGATCCGCGGTCAACATGCCACATCATCACCTCTGCTCTGCTCCATTATTCTCCTCTCAGCTTCAGAACTCCTTTAAGCCACTGCAATTTCCAGAACACTCCAGAGTCTTCTGCCAGATCAGCAAGCCCCTTGATCAAAGCTAAACACTCCAAGCTTCCAAAGCAAGCTACTTAATAAATTAAGCCTAGAAGCTTCTCCCTAACCTCCAAGCTTATGAAGGAAGCTAAAGCCTAACTAACTACTTCCAGAGACTTCTACCTAACTACCTAGCTTACAAGGGAAGCTAACCTAATCCAAGCTTACAAAGGAAGCTAACCACTCTTAAGGCTATAAAAGTGACCCTAGGCTTCACTTCTAAAGGTTGTTCAACAATTCTCCTCACAAGTTGAGTGACACAACTTGTGCCTCAAAACCCTAACCCTAATCCAATCAAAAAGCCAAAAGTTCAAGATCATTGAGTTCAATCAAAGCAAGAATCCTTCAAAGCCTTTAGAAGCGAAGCCGGACTTCATCGGAGCAAGTGATCAAAGCCGATCCGCGACTCAAGGAGCCGAGCGACGCCAAAATCGACGATCTAGTTCCTTACTCTTGTAGATTTCGAGAGATTTGTAATGAATTTGTCGATAAATAAAGGTGAAATTCTTTTATCTTGCTCATCTTTTCAATTCAATCATAATGATTCAATCTAGATTCTTGAATGTGTTCTTTGTGATGATGCTTGAGTAAAACTCCGCTCATGGAGGAGTCGAAAGAATCAATAGATGATGAAGTTGACAAATCTTGTAACATTTCTTAAGTCCTATAACGTTTGTAAATTCTTGAAAATCAAATGATCGATGATCTAGTTTCGACGCGAAATACTTTCTTGATTATTTTCGTTCGGAACTAGAGATCAACGATCGATCATTTGATTTACTAGAAGCTAGCTTGTGAATGAGATTCATTGAAAGGACAAAGGATGAGATGAGGAAACTCGCAAGATCCTTAAACCTCAATAAATCGTCATCGATCTAGTATCAATTCGTTAATGGATAAGAAATAGTAATCGCCAGTCTTCTTCACGTCTATAGATTTAATCGACTCCTACGAGCTTCACTTCAATTCTTGAAACTTAAATCGATTGGAATTCTATCAATTCTTGATTCTTGATTTTTAATGCTTTCTTGATTTTAGACTAGATCTAGACAATTCTTGAACTTCATTGATATAAATCTTGAATCGTTTTCTTTTCTTTTCTTTTCTCTTAAATTTTCAATTCAAATAAAACAAATACGAACAAATCACATAATCCCTGTGGACGATCCGCACTTACTAACGCGCTATATATGACACCGTTATTGATTGCGGTCAAAATATTTTTGGTTGTGATTTCTATACAATTTTCTACCGACACACACCGAGAATTGAAATCAATCAATACTTCATCGCCACTCCTATTTCACCTTTGATTTTTTCCCAGTTCGGGAGAAATAGAATAAGATATTATTCAGTTGTCTTTTATCATCACTTTCTCTCAAGCTGCGAGTACTCCTAGGATTAGGAGAGTACACCTATTATACTTATCAGATAGTCTTCTTCCAAACCATAGGCTGGTGCCGAACGGTAGGAAAGGAAGAAAACCACTTAACCTAAATGATGGTGTACAGAAGGTAATGAATAAAGACAAATAAAGGGATTTAGGGAGATGGCAAACAAATATACGGTTAAAGTCATGAATTGGATTATGAAAGAGGCATTACTAAGAATATCAGGATACCCCTTCGAAACATTTTCATGTTTCAATTACAATGTGCATTGTTAATTGTAAACTGATTTCCCAATTAAACCCTTGCTCCTTGGTATGTATTTGTAAGTGCACGGCGGCGCCCCGGCCGTCAATCCGACGGCCAAAAGCGGAAGCGGTGATAAACTTTAATTTTGCGAACTTAGCAAACCGGCACCACCGCGCACTAAACCCGGATCGGGCCATTAAACTAAATCTAGCTAACTACAAAGAGAAGGGGAATAGAGATATACCGACGATCCAAGTCCTCCGGTCTTCTCATCATCGTCCCGATCTCCTGCGGAATCTCCGGTCGTCGCCACCTTGCCGGAAGGGCACCACATCGTCTCCATGTTTTACGGGCTCCCACCTCAATGCCGAGGCAACTCGGGCACGAAGCCGGCTACTCGACGTGCCCAAGATTTGCTGTAGAATGTGTAGTAGAGGATTGTGTCTCATTTGGGGTTCATGGAGGTGCCATTTGGTGGAGGGATGAAACAAGAACAAAATGTGGAGGAGCTTGGGGTATTTTTGAGCATCAAATGAACAACATATCCCCCACTAAGAATTTTGGACAGCCCATTATCTTGTTTGGCCGGCCATACCAATTAGAGAGAGGAGAGAATGAGAGTGGATAGCATGAAGAAGTGAGTGGATCAATAATGCAAGAGGGCATCATGAAAGAATATGATGACAACACCAAAACCACACTCAACACACAACCATCACTAAACATGATGACTCCAAAAGTCAAGGTATGATGGAAAAGAGAAGTCAATGAGGGTGCACATCATGAAAACCATCATGATGCTACAATAAGCAAAGACCCCCCTCCACAAAAGCCTATTTGCAACAATGCAAATAAACCCTCCTCCACCAAACTTCGGCCAATGAACGGAACAAAGGAAATTGGCCGAAACGGAAAGCAAACTGGCAACTCCAGAAAACTGATCCCGTAATAAATTACAGGAAAACCCCAATACTGTGCATACACACCCGCATCTGTATTTCGACCGAAATACAAATGCAATGAGACAAAATCTACACTGTACTATACTAGGATCCGGCTTAAACCAAAGCCGGCTAGTAATATCTGTTCGATCCTGATCCGTGCAATACCGCACGTATCTGATCGAACCCTGCCATATAACCATACGGCCTATAGTACAAACTGTCCGATCCTGATCCGTGCAATACCGCACGTATCTGATCGGACCTTGCCATATCTCCATACGGCCTCTACAACCTTTCGCCCGAAAGCTGAGTAACTGAATGTGGGGGACTCTAAAGACTCGTCAACACCTCGGTTGTGGATTTAACCACTAGCACGTCAGAGGTATAAGCCAATACGTAACGGGCTACCAAGTATTGACTAAAAGGGACGTCTGTGAGTGAACTCAGCCTGACAACCCTACTGAGCCTGTCAGTGACAATATCCGTACAGTCCGGTCCGTTCGTCTATGAGTATCGCATGGCGGGCCTAGGGGGTTGGTAAAAGTCAGACCCCCAAAAGCGGTACAAGTCGTGTCGGAGTGTAGCCCAGAACACCCTGAGATACTACTGGAATACCTACCAGTAAATCTCCTTGCCTTGGCCAAGGACTTTGTGTAATGGCTCTCCTAGACACAGCACGACCTCACCCCCAATACCGGGAGAGACGAACCCCTGAAGATACGCTCACTGCCTCCATGTGGCTCGGGACTGTACCCAACTAAAACCTGTTTGCACGACTCCTTTGAGCCGTGGTAGGGTAGTAATCAAAGTACAGTGGGAACTCACACGAGACAAATGACGATCCCCAGGTCGATGAACTAACCTGCACACATGTCACCAGGGAACTGCCATCTGACGTCTGGTATATGACCAACTAGCATGTTCCCGGCGAGTCCTGTCCGGTGAACTCATAACCCAATGAGCACCTGTATACATCTTAGGTGATCCAACTGACACCAGTGGCTTGTGAGACCGGCCACCGCCCCTCGTCGGGGTCTCGACTGTATACACTAGTCTACTAATGGAGTATCGATGCCCAGTCTCGAAACTCCCACGACTAGGGACCTTTTAAGGATAAGCTTATAGACCCCAGCTCCCACTTATATGATCGCCCTCATACTGCTGGTGGTCAAGCAAGAATCCTAGGGGCTCTATCAACGTGTAATAGCGACGTGTCAGGTCACCTAAAGCAGTACATGATGATAAAGGTAAACCAGATAGCATACTATCATCTCGAGTAAGACTGTCCTACCGGGATAGGTCCTCCCTCAATCATTACAATCACGTACCTGTGACCTAATAATTGACTCTGATGGCACTATCTCCAACAATCTCCCACTTGCACTCAAGGCTAATTATTGCGATGTCGCATACTCACAGCCCGTGTGATACCGAACATCCAACTCCTCTACTAGTCAGTCTCACAAAGCTCGTTTGCGGAACTATTGCGTTCGAGGAATAGCCTCAGTGAGTGGATCCGCTTAGTTGTTTCTTTCTATGTCTCTCTATATCTCAAGTTCGCGGAGAAAGCCATCTCCCGAAAAGAGCAATACCTGTCTCAGAATATGTCTGGATGTCTGATGGGACCTAGCTCATAAATAAACTCCAAATCCAAACTTCTTAGACTGTATCGTCAACTGAACTTAATCAGTATCCTGCGCGCCATGCCTCCCTCAGTATTGCCTTGGACCACCTGTCCAAAATACTGCCCCTCATCAGAAGGAAAACTATAACTCTGACAACCTCCTTGTCGTCCATGTCACCTTGGAAGCCTGGAATGATAACTGTCTCCTGAATGAGGCTGTCGTTATCATCTCCCTAGAACATCCACTTATGTTCTAAAACTGCTTCCGACTGTTTCTCCAGGATTGGATTAATGTCAACTTATTGCATCTAGTGCAAGAACAACATCTGGTGTGGTACTTGACATCTCACGATTGACTCAATTGCCTGAGCAAGTGATCTGCCAATCATGCCCGTCCCTCTCCCCTTTAGTCTGTAAGACACCTTTGGAGAGGGCGACTCCATTACCTGCAGGTATACTACCGTGCCAGGAGTCGTCCATCCTAAATACTCTTAGAATGTTGTCAAGTACCCTGATTGGGAAACCACCCAAATCTAGATCTAAGACCATAGATCTAGTAACCAGTATGTCTGATGTAAAATCCATTTCCTTTGTGGAAAAACCACTGTGTGACGACCAAAGTATAACCGATTGTAGTATAGGAGTTTCTTTTCCTACTCTGTGTATGTCATCCAAATACCAGGATATCACACCCTACTACCTTCTCAACAGATCCATCCCCTATTCTGATGAAGTCAAACCCATGACTGTCACGTCAGAAATAGATGATCTATCTCCGCTACATCTGCTCTAGTCTATAAATAGACATAAGCAACCTGTCCACCAATGCTTCCGCTGCTCCCACTGACTACGACAACCCTCTGGCAGAGTCATATAGACGTACACTTCTAAAACTGGTTTAGAACGACGCTATACTCATCCTCCCGCCGGGTCTCGTAACCTGGAACAACAGCAATGGCAATTGTGGGTAAACAAGAACTTTCCTGTCACCGTCCTTGAGGCTACCGTAGTGCCTCTCGGGTGCCTGAAGTTACCCACCTTATCTGCGGAGTGGCCAATGGAATGTCAATCCAGATTGAATCTTTAGGTTCCTTATCAAATCTTCACTAATCGTTTGTGGTTCTGAAATCACTTCCAGTTCTACCATACTCCCACTACTGTTTTCTGAAAAAATACATCTTTAATAAAACTGTGGCGAGTCTAGAACAATATCGCTATTGTTCATCCAGATGGTAGAAAGTCAACCCTCGTCATAGCCTGGGTCAACCCACAAACAGCCATTACAGAAACGTGCCTTGAGTTGTCCAGTGTCTGGTTTTAATCATAAATCGGACAACTCCCCGTACCTTAACATCGTTAAGATATGAACTGTTCTATATCCAATATAGAAACAGAGGCACTGATTTAATTGAACCAGATTCAAATCATGCAGCTGTCCCCAGCGCATGTCAACTAAATGGAAGGAGGCCGATCAGCGTTACTCAACTTAGGAATACTTCCAATTATGAGTAACCTGAAAGAGAAGCAAGATCTCTTTATCATTACTATCAACTGAATACCATACACAAGTATCTACATCTTCGATCTCTTTGAAGAATCCCGATACTTGCTATACCTGGTTCTCTACTCTATTCAAATACCTATAACTTCTCAAAATTTGGACCCTGTGTTTCCGCGAAACACCTGCCTAAAAACTAGAGAAGTCATAAGTAAACCGAATATAGTACGAGGACCAAGCCCTCTGTCCTGATGGACCCTGGACAACATACAATCCTTTGTATAAGTCCCTTGAGTCTGATAACCCATTCACTGTGTGTCGTAGGTTGAAAACTGTACTTATGGTTAAGAAGAATTACACCGCTGTTTAATGCTCCTTACCTAACCATCCACTGATATAGGTAAATGTCGTAGACATAATTTCAGAAAGGTATATCTCACTCTATGAAAATAGACGTACAGATATATCAATTTGAAATTGGTGCATAACTGCGGATATTCAAAACCAAATATTTGCCAACCGGCAAACAGCCCAGGCGATTTCCTCAAATATCACCGATTACAACGAATCCCGATATAATGAGGATAATCACCCAATTCCCAATAACTTACTCCCACTCATCATCTGTAAAACCATACAGATGTGAGAATCGTACCTGGTAAATACATACCCTGGAGCAAGTGTCTGATTAGGAAATCAGTTCTCTTTTAACAGTACACAGTGAAACTGAAACATTGAAATGTTTCGATGGGGTATCATGGTATTCCTAGTAATGCCTCTTCCAGATTCACGACTGTAACCGTATAGTTCTTTGCCACCTCTCCAAATCCCTTCATATGTCTTTAGTCATTACCTTCTGTACACCCCTTTAGGCCAAATGGTTTTCTTCCTTCCCTACCGTTCGGCACCAGCCTATGGTTTGGAAGAAGACTATCCAATAAGCATAATGGGTGTAC
The DNA here is from genome assembly GCA_030015575.1 of Agapanthus africanus. NCBI lineage: Eukaryota > Viridiplantae > Streptophyta > Magnoliopsida > Asparagales > Amaryllidaceae > Agapanthus > Agapanthus africanus. The sequence continues at coordinate 451,797,872 of CM057349.1, read as the reverse complement.
TGTCCTAATCCTAGGAACACTCGCAATGCGAGAGAAGGTGAAGATAAAGGACACCTGAATAAACCTTATTCCTATTTCTCCTGAACCAGAATCCATCCCCGAACTGGAACAAGTTCCTTTCGAGTTCGTATATAACCATACGATGGAGTATCCAATAAACTGTGGATCTTCGTAGTGATACGGAGTGTTCTGGAGAAATACAAAGGTGATTTGGGAGTGGTAATGAAATACCTGGTTTGGTCGTGAATATCTGTTGCAATTTACATTGCCCTCTTACTTATCCCTTACTTTGTCTTAACTTAATACCTTCTGTACACCATCGTCAGGCTAATTGGTTTTCTTCATTCCCTACCGGTCGGCACCAGCCTAAGGTTTGGAAGAAGACTATCCAATTTGCGTAATAGGTGTACTATCTCCTAAACCAAGGAGTACCCACAACTTGAGAGAAGGTAAAAGGAAAAGACAACTGAATAATCCTATCCGTTTTCTCCAGAACCTGAAACCATCCTCGATTAAATTCTTTCGAGTTCGTATCTAACCATACGATGGTTTTGTCCAATGGAAGTGGACGTTCGTTGTAATACGGGGTGTCCTGGAGAAAAGGGTAAAAGTAGGAGTGGCAACGAGGTTCGCAACTCTGACAATCCAAAAGCCAGTGTTAAGAAGGTTCGGTCAACTTGGTCACTGAGTCATAGTCTTAGGGTCGGGTCAATGGTCGCTGCCAAAGAGAGAGAGAAAAGAAAACACTCAGCGTGCACTCTAACCTAGATCAGAATGGTCACCAATTTATCTAATCTGGAAACCTCCCACTGTACCTCAAATTCTCCTCCAAACCTGAAAGAAGAATTAGTTGGGGTTACCCGAGGAGTAAACTAACTCATCAGTGGGAATCGGGATCCAACTCTCATCGCATGACAACGTGACGGAATCCGCTCACGGTATCACACTCCAGAAGGTATGCGCATATCTGGCAAGTTTCAGTACTTTTGAAACTCCCGATGTGATTTCTGCCCCATGCTCTTATGACCTTGACTTTGGCCAACATATCATAAGTCACATGTCAAGTTCTACCCGTCATTCTCCAGGTTAATTTGAATCCACCCGTACATACCCTTGACTTTGGCCAAAATGGCAGTACGACTGTCCCAAACCAACGCATCTATCTATGCTGCATATGAATACCCCAATAGCTACCAATCACTGTGCCTTGACTTTGGCCAACATACACAGCTTGAATACTATTGACCACCCATATGAAACGACGGAGGGCTACGAATGGTTTCTGGCGAAAACCTTTAACGTAATGAACTTGATATCGTCGAAGGAACGGATAGCTTTTTAAAAATATTGTGACGAAAACCGTTGCTAAAGAGGTCACTCCCGGCGAAGGGATCTCGGCTCTTTCCCCGTAGAATGGGGTGCAGGATATTCCAACTGAATACCACGGTGCAAAGCAAAAGTAATCGGCTATAGTGAGGTTAATGCCCTGATGCAAACTTTTTGTCCAAGGGGTCACTCCCGGTGAAGGGATCTCGGCCCTTGCCTCGTCGACTGAGGAGCAGGATATTCCAACTGAATACCACGATGCAAAACAAAAGTAAACGTCCTTGCAATAACAGCTTTTTGAAAAAGTGTTCCAACAACATCAGATTAGGTTTGTTTTAACTTGCATTGATCCGAATCAATGCAGTCCCATCAATTGATCACACCAAAAAGAACGAAAATATACTGATGTACGTATATGCCATCCGCATTCGCCACTGGGTCCCGTCATTACCCGTTAGGTTAGCTTACTAACGACAGAGCGGGGACTGGACTAGCGCGGATGCAAAATATATACGACATCTACTAATATATATACCAATATATAGTATTTCGCTCAAGGCGTGAATAAAATGCAACATCACAGAAATATACAGCATCACAGAAACAATACAGATATCTGGGATCCCCGGGTTTCACAGAGCCACTACTGAAACCCGACGTTCCCCTGGTCGTGTGGATAGCCTGTGCAATGAAATCCTAGACCCCTACGGGCGCGGCAAGTTACCCGCCAAAACCTGAAGCGAGGCAGCCCCCTTCAGCAACGTGAATGGACCACCCAGCACTTCACGGAATCCGGTAACTTGGGCACCCCTCCTGGGTCAACCTGTACCCCCTACGAGTGCGGCGAATAGCCCGCCAATCCTAGAGTGAAGCCCCCTCCGTCTCAATGCCATGAGATGCGGGCTTGTTGCCCTCCAGAACCCGGCTATCCGTGCACCCCTCCGCGGGGCAATCCTAGTACAGAAAGTAAAATATACATACAACGGGTACATCGACCGCAACCAGGTCGTGCCCCAAAATAATAATACAAACAGGCAGTGACGGCAGTCCACATGTCGGACGCTCGCCCCGCAATATCAAATGTACATAATACAACAAAACTGTACTAGCATTGCATCCAGGCTATCCCCCACGACCGATCCGCAACATCACAGCAAAAACAAAACATCAACGTGAAAGTCACGTTCGCAAATCCGTCTAACCGGGATATAGCAGTTAGACCGGATTTACCGATCAAGTGACATTCACGGTCGCAGATATAATGTAAATACTGTGAAAAATGTGTTTAAAATATCCGATCGATCAAAAATTAACAAGTGGGCCCCCAATCAAAGACTGTAGCACTCACAGAAAACCTGGGCCCAATTTTAATATTCCAAAACCCATATTTTAAGCCCAGAAAGCCTCTGAAAAAAATTGGTGAAGTGATCTCCACAGTGTGCGGCGGAAGAGCGGCGGAATGGGGGTATATGCGGCGGTTCCGCGCTCCCACTGTGGATTCACTTCATCGAAATTTTACAGAGTTCTTAGATTTTCCAGTACATCAATATTTTACAACCTGAAAAAATTTTCGACACCAAAAATTTCCAACAGAAAACTGATGCTAACAAAAATGTAGTTTTGGAACATTCGATCGATCGAAACAGAAAAACACACTACACCAAGCTAGACTAAGTTAATGGCGAGGCTCTGATACCAGTGTAAGTGCACGGCGGCGCCCCGGCCGTCAATCCGACGGCCAAAAGCGGAAGCGGTGATAAACTTTAATTTTGCGAACTTAGCAAACCGGCACCACCGCGCACTAAACCCGGATCGGGCCATTAAACTAAATCTAGCTAACTACAAAGAGAAGGGGAATAGAGATATACCGACGATCCAAGTCCTCCGGTCTTCTCATCATCGTCCCGATCTCCTGCGGAATCTCCGGTCGTCGCCACCTTGCCGGAAGGGCACCACATCGTCTCCATGTTTTACGGGCTCCCACCTCAATGCCGAGGCAACTCGGGCACGAAGCCGGCTACTCGACGTGCCCAAGATTTGCTGTAGAATGTGTAGTAGAGGATTGTGTCTCATTTGGGGTTCATGGAGGTGCCATTTGGTGGAGGGATGAAACAAGAACAAAATGTGGAGGAGCTTGGGGTATTTTTGAGCATCAAATGAACAACATATCCCCCACTAAGAATTTTGGACAGCCCATTATCTTGTTTGGCCGGCCATACCAATTAGAGAGAGGAGAGAATGAGAGTGGATAGCATGAAGAAGTGAGTGGATCAATAATGCAAGAGGGCATCATGAAAGAATATGATGACAACACCAAAACCACACTCAACACACAACCATCACTAAACATGATGACTCCAAAAGTCAAGGTATGATGGAAAAGAGAAGTCAATGAGGGTGCACATCAAGAAAACCATCATGATGCTACAATAAGCAAAGACCCCCCTCCACAAAAGCCTATTTGCAACAATGCAAATAAACCCTCCTCCACCAAACTTCGGCCAATGAACGGAACAAAGGAAATTGGCCGAAACGGAAAGCAAACTGGCAACTCCAGAAAACCGATCCCGTAATAAATTACAGGAAAACCCCAATACTGTGCATACACACCCGCATCTGTATTTCGACCGAAATACAAATGCAATGAGACAAAATCTACACTGTACTATACTAGGATCCGGCTTAAACCAAAGCCGGCTAGTAATATCTGTTCGATCCTGATCCGTGCAATACCGCACGTATCTGATCGAACCCTGCCATATAACCATACGGCCTATAGTACAAACTGTCCGATCCTGATCTGTGCAATACCGCACGTATCTGATCGGACCTTGCCATATCTCCATACGGCCTCTACAACCTTTCGCCCGAAAGCTGAGTAACTGAATGTGGGGGACTCTAAAGACTCGTCAACACCTCGGTTGTGGATTTAACCACTAGCACGTCAGAGGTATAAGCCAATACGTAACGGGCTACCAAGTATTGACTAAAAAGGACGTCTGTGAGTGAACTCAGCCTGACAACCCTACTGAGCCTGTCAGTGACAATATCCGTACAGTCCGGTCCGTTCGTCTATGAGTATCGCATGGCGGGCCTAGGGGGTTGGTAAAAGTCAGACCCCCAAAAGCGGTACAAGTCGTGTCGGAGTGTAGCCCAGAACACCCTGAGATACTACTGGAATACCTACCAGTAAATCTCCTTGCCTTGGCCAAGGACTTTGTGTAATGGCTCTCCTAGACACAGCACGACCTCACCCCCAATACCGGGAGAGACGAACCCCTGAAGATACGCTCACTGCCTCCATGTGGCTCGGGACTGTACCCAACTAAAACCTGTTTGCACGACTCCTTTGAGCCGTGGTAGGGTAGTAATCAAAGTACAGTGGGAACTCACACGAGACAAATGACGATCCCCAGGTCGATGAACTAACCTGCACACATGTCACCAGGGAACTGCCATCTGACGTCTGGTATATGACCAACTAGCATGTTCCCGGCGAGTCCTGTCCGGTGAACTCATAACCCAATGAGCATCTGTATACATCTTAGGTGATCCAACTGACACCAGTGGCTTGTGAGACCGGCCACCGCCCCTCGTCGGGGTCTCGACTGTATACACTAGTCTACTAATGGAGTATCGATGCCCAGTCTCGAAACTCCCACGACTAGGGACCTTTTAAGGATAAGCTTATAGACCCCAGCTCCCACTTATATGATCGCCCTCATACTGCTGGTGGTCAAGCAAGAATCCTAGGGGCTCTATCAACGTGTAATAGCGACGTGTCAGGTCACCTAAAGCAGTACACGATGATAAAGGTAAACCAGATAGCATACTATCATCTCGAGTAAGACTGTCCTACCGGGATAGGTCCTCCCTCAATCATTACAATCACGTACCTGTGACCTAATAATTGACTCTGAGGGCACTATCTCCAACAGTATTTACCAGGTATGCTTCTCACATCTGTATGGTTTTACAGATGATGAGTGGGAGTAAGCTATTGGGAATTAGGTGACCATCCTCATTATATCAGAATTCTTTGTAATTGGTGATATTTGAGGAAATCGCCTGGGTACAGTTTTCAACCTACGACGCACAGGTTTTGAGTTATTCAACTCAGCGGACTTATACAGAGTATTGTATGTTGTCCAGTGTCCATCAGGATAAAGGGGTTGGTCCTTGTACTCTGTTCTGTTTACTTATGACTTCTCTAGTTTTTAGACAAGTGTTTCATAAAAATACAAGTCTAAGTTTTGAGAAGTTGTGGGTATAAGAATAAAGTAGAGAACCAAGTGTCGCAAGTATCGGGATTCTTCAAAGAAATCGAAGATGTAGATTCTTGTGATTGGTATTCAGTTAATGGTTTTGAGAAACTTGTTTCTCTTTCAGGTTACTCATAATTGGATGGATTCCTAAGTTGAGTAATGCTGATTAGCCTTTCTCCATTGAGTTGATATGCACTGGAGACAGTAGCATGATTAGAATCTGGTTCCAATTAAATAAGTGCCAAAGTTTCTATATTGGATATAGAATGGTTCATATCTTAACGATATTAAGGTACGGTGAGTTGTCCAGCTTATGCTTAAAACCAGACATTGGATAACTCAAGGCACGTTTCTGTAATGGCAGTTTGTGGGTTGACCCTGGCTTTGACGAGGGTTGACTTTCTACCATATGGAAGATCAATAGTGATATTATTCTAGACTCGCCACAGTTTTAGTAAAATGGATTTTTTCAGAAAATAATAGTGGGAGTATGGTAAAACTGGAAATGATTCCAGAACCGCAAACGATTACGGAAAATTTAATAGGACCTATATATTCAATCAGGTTTGACATTCCAATAGCCACTCCGCAGATATGGTGGGTAACCTCAGACACCCGAGAGGTACTCCGGTAACCTCAAGGACGGTGACAGGGAGGTTCTTGTTTACCCAGACTTGACACTACTGTTGTTCCAGGCTATGAGACCCGACAGGAGATTAAGTGTAGCATCGTTCTAAACTAGCTTTAGAAGTGCACGTATATATTATTCTGCCAGAGGGTTGTCGTAGTCAGTGGGAGCAGCGGAAGCATAGTGGGCAAGTAGCTTATGTCTATTTATAGACTTGAGCAGTTATAGCGGAGATAGATCATCTAATATGACAGTCATAGGTTTGACTTCATCAGAATAGGGGAAGGATCTGTTAAGAAGGTAGTAGGGTGTGATGTCCTGGTATTTGGATGACATACACAGAGTAGGAAGTAAAATTCCTATACTACAATCGGTTATACTGTGGTTGTCACACAGTTGTTTCTCCACAAAGGACATGGATATAATATCTGACATTCTGGTAACTAGATCTATGGTTTTAGATCTAGATTTGGGTAGTTTCCCAATATGGGTACTTTGACAGTATTCTAATAGTATTTTAGAATAGATGACTCCTGGCATGGTGGTGTACCTACAGGTGATGGAGTCACCCTCTCTAAAGATGTCTTACAGACTAAAGGGGAGAGGGATGTGCATGATTGGCAGATCACTTGCTTAGGCAATTGAGTCAATCATGAGATGTCAAGTACCACACCAGAAGTCGTTTTTTACTAGATGCGATAAGTTTATATTAATCCAATCTTGAAGAAACACAAGGAAGCAGTTTTAGAACATAAGTACATGTTCTACGGATTTAATGACGGCGGCCTCCTTCGAGAGACGGTTATCATTCCAGGCTTCAAAGGTGACATAGATGACAGAGTAATTGTCAGAGTTATAGTTTTCCATCTGACGAGGGACAGTATTATGGACAGGTGGTCCAAAAGGATACTGTGGGAGGCATGGTGCTGGATACTGATTAGGTTCAGTGATCAATACAGTCTAAGAAGTTTGGATTTGGAGTTCATTAATGAACCAAGTCCCATCAGATATCCAGACATATTCTAAAACAGGTATTACTCGATTCGGGAGATGCTTTTCTCCGCGAACTTGAAATTAAGAGAGACATAGAAAGAAACATCAGGGCGGATCCACTCACTGAGACTATTTCTCGAACACAATAATTTTGCAAACGAGCTTTGTGAAACTGATTAGTAGAGGAGTTGGATGTTCGGTATCACACGGGCTGTGAGTATACGACATCGCAATAATTAGCCTTAAGTGCAAGTGGGAGATTGTTGGATATAGTGCCCTCAAAGTCAATTATTGGATCGCAGGTACGTGATTGTGATGATTGAGGAAGGGCCTATACCGATAAAACAGTCTTACTCGAGATGATAGTATGCTATCTGGTTTGTCTTTATCACTGTTACACTTTGATAGAGCCCTTAGCATCTTGCTTGACTACCAGCAGTATGATGGCGATCATATATGTGGGAGCTGGGGTCTATAAGCACATCCTTAAATGTCCCTAGTCATGGGAGTTTCGAGACAGGGCATCGATACTCCAAAGTAGACTAGTGTATACAGTCGAGACCCCGACGAAGGGCGGTGGCCGGTCTCACAAGCCATTGGTGTTAGTTGGATCACCTAGGATGTATACAGGTGCTCATTGGGTTATGAGTACACCGGACAGGACTCGCCGGGAACATGCTAGTTGGTATTATACATATCGTCGGATAGCAGTTCCCTGGTGACATGTGTACAGGTTAGTCTGTCGACCTGGGATCGTCATTTGTCTCGTGTGAGTTCCCACTGTGCTTTGATTACTACCCTACCACGGTTCAAAGGAGTCATGCAAACAGGTTTTAGTTGGGTACAGTTCCGAGCCACATGGAGGTAGTGAGCGGATCGTCAGGGATTCGTCTCTCCCGGTATTGGGGGTGAGATCGCGCTGTGTTTAGGAGAGCCATTACACGAAATCCCTGGCCAGGGTAATCGAGATTTACTGGAAGGTATTCCAGTAGTATCTCAGGGTGTTCTGGGCTACTCTCTGACACGACTTATACAGCTATTGGGGGTCTGACGTTTACCAGCCCCCTAGGCCCTATATGCGATACTCATAGACGAACGGACCGGACTGTACGGATATTGTCACTATCAGACTCAGTAGGGTTTCTGGATGAGTTCGCTCATCAACTTCCCTTCCGATCAATACATAGGCAACCGTTACGTGCAGCTAGTACCTCTGACATGCTAGAGGTTATACCCAGTGCCAGTATGTTGATGAGTCATAGGAGTCCCCCACAGACAGTTTCCCAAGTTCGGGCGAAACGTTGTAGAGGCCGTATGGTTTCATGGCAGGGTTCGGAAAATGCACGTGCGTTTACGCACGTGTCATATTTCGGGCAGATAATACTGGTGGGCTTTGGTTTAAGCCGGATCCGAGTATTATACTATGTAGATATAATATCTTTGTCTCAGTTGCATTTGTATTCGGTCGTAATACAAATGTGGGTATGTTTATACTGTTACGGGGTTATCCTGAAATTCGTTTCGGGATCGCTTTTGGAAGTTGCCAGTTTCCAGTTTTCTATCACCCGCTTTAACATTCGGTTAAATGCGGATTTATCTTTTCGTCACTTGGGTGAGTCATGAGGGTGATGTGTGTGGAAGCTTCTAGAAGTTATGACTAAGATTAGTGAGGTGTTCTTGATTCATTGGTTGCATTTAATGAGTTGATGACTAGATTAGATGAATCATTTGTTGCATTAATGTTTATGCAAGGTATATTAGTGAGTCACCTTTAGCATTAATATTTCTTGTAAAGCTTTAAGATATTTCTCCTTGATCTTTTACCTTATGATTACCACCCCTTGCTCCTACACTCACCTCCCTCCTCATCTTATAGTGGCCGGCCCCTCTTGGTGAAAAAGGATTGGTTCATTTGGAAAAAGTATATGAAATTTTCTTCATGGAAATTTCATAAGTTGATTTCTCATTTCACCCAATCCAAAAAGGCAACTTCATTAACCGTTCATCCATAGCTTTAGATGTAACGAGACAAAGTGTTCTACTCATTCTCTACATCAATCTTGGTCATCTCTTTTGGCAGACTTGATGATCGAGTTGCCTCGGTTCAGAGGCGGGAGCCCGTTTAAAGATCTGTCGACGTGGTGCCACCTGGATGAGAAGACTGGAGATTCAGGAGATCGGAGCAGCCGTAACAAATTGTAGGATGATGGTTGAAGACCGAAGGACTCGAATCGTTCGGTATAACATTTCTACCCTCTTTACAGTATGTTAGTTTAGCGTTAATGGCAGATCCGGGTTATAGTATACGATAGCGCCAGTTTATAAAAGTTTTTATTCCGCATTTGGCGTCTGAAAGACGGCCGGGGCGCTACCGTAGACTTACAAACATATCTAGTATTTATATATATCTAACTATATACCTAGTATCATAGTACTACGGTTGCGGAGTGTTATACGCCATCCACCCGACTTCCACCGTAAATATACATCTACTCACCTACTATCTTCGCTCTAGCCGAAATCGATGAACGCCTTGCTCTCTTTCATCGCCCCGGAAGTCTATGCGAATATACCTACAAATCAAAGCATATCGTATCGAAATCAAAATCAACTCCTAAAAACTGATACGGCAAGCGAAACGTATATAGGTTAGAACCTATGGTCCATGCATGCAAAAACAATAAAACAACCCCCGGCGTTGACGTACGAACGTCAAGTGACCGAGTCAAAACTCAAATATCAAAACCCAAGTTTTCAAAAGTCGCAAAACGAAATCAGAAACTTAGTAGAACACACCCAGATTTTTATTAAAGTGAAATTATGACATTTTGCATATAGGGCAGGTCTAGTTATCAGATGTGTATACTACAAAACAAAAACTAAATCCTAACCCCAACCTTGGGCCGCAATTTGCGGCTAAATTGATTATTTTAGCGGCCAAGAGAGGGAAGTGGGGGCTCGGGTTTCTAAGGTGGCTTCCTATTTACCTGCACATCTCACTATTTCGCAATTTAATTTTCAGAGTCCCCAATTCATCTTAGTTTCTAATTGATCACCACATATCATCAAAAACCGATATCGGAAAATTCTAAGTTCGTCGAATCCCGGGATTTCTCCACTATATCACCCTCACTTATCACTATTGGTCTTGTATGCATTCCCTAAACCCTCTACTAAGCACTACTACAAGTTTCATCCACTAATCCCCATCTTAGAATTTTCAAAGATCACAAAACTTAATTTTTTTAACTCTAAACTAATAGTTGAAGTTAGAAAACTAAATACTTGAACAAGGGTGAGGGTTTTACATCAAGGAAGTAACTCAAGAAAATTCCTAGGTCCAAAGTACTCAAAACTCTAAGTTGATCCCACCATGATACTTGTAGTGAGGTTAGGAATAATATTTGTGAAGGAAATATGGGGTTTTGATGAAGTTTTGGGGGTGTTGTATGGTGGTAGAAAGGATGGTGGAGGAGTTGAAGAAAATGAAGGGGGAGATGAAGATGAGGTAAAGAAATCAAAATGGATGGTTGTAAAAACTTCTCTCTCTCACACTCTCTCACCCCTACTCTCTTGTCACCCCTACTCTCTTGGTCCCCCCCTCCGCACCCCACCCCACCCCACCCCAATCTCTCATTTATTCTTTTTCTTTTCTTTTTTCTTATTTCTATTTTCTTTTCTCATTTTCTTTTCTCTTTAAAACAAAAAACCAATATCACAAATGAAAGATAATATGTACACAAGTATGGTTAACAAAAATCTAAATGGTTTAGTGCAGTAATTAGAAAAAATAATAATTAAATTTAAACTTGAGCTTTTATGGAAAATAATTATATATTAATTATAAAAGTCCCAAATCAATCAAATGCTTCCATAAATGATAATTCATTTTAAAATTCCAATTATTTTTCTAATTATATGTATATAATTATACCATTCCATTAAAACTAAATTTCATACTTTTATAATATTCATAAAATTTATTATTTTATTATTTAATTTCCAAAACTAATATTTTATATTTTCTGAAATATTACAGTAGTGCACTTGGTAATGGGTGTCGAACCACTCTAAATCGACCATGTCACAGTTTCCGCTTTTTTCGTTTTACTTTATTATCTTGTAAATATATTCTGCTACAATTGTCTTTATCTTATTGTTGTTTAAATCGCTCAAATATTTTGTTGCATGTTTTAAAGTCAAAATTTTCAGCAAAACCCTATTCAACCCCTCCAAGGTTATTAGCGCACTTTGAGCATATTCTACCGGAATGAAAAGCAAAGCCAAAGTCAAAATATTTACTGTAATATTTTAAAAAAATTAAAGTAGTTCAGTGAAAAATATGGTTAAAGACCTGCGGCCTGTCATTGATCGCACTTAGTAACTAATATTCATGAAAAATGCCTACTCTTAATCTTAATCTGACGGAGGTCTTGATCTTCCTCGGATGTTGTCCTCCGTCGATCTGGCTGCAAGCGGTAACGAGCGGTTGAGATTGGACACGAGAATTGTTGTGTGGATCTCAATGGGTTGTTAGATGTTGTTGATGCCGAGCTACCTGCAAGGGAAGTTCCGTGGTGGAAAACCACCATAGGACCCTCCGACGATCAAATTAGAACCGTGGAATAAAAGCAGAGTAGCGGCGTATCAGAATGAGCTCTAGTTACCTGAGTCGTCTGAAAGAGGGGTTTATATAGCGGTCATATGGAGCGAGCCGGCATGAGATCCCCGCCGTTAGTTACGCCCCTGCGTTACACCTGCGTCAATGGCGGGATACGCTCATTAATGAAGCGACGCGCCAGTGTGGGATGCTGAACGTGGGGGGGGCGGATATCTCTCTTTGACGAGATACGCGGAGCCATTACGGGGGCGCTTGGGCTCCGCGCTCTCGGTTGATCGGGAAAGCCGAGGAAGCTCAGATCGGTGGATACGGAGACGAGCGAAGAGGCCGAGGAAGCTCGGCTCTGTAACGGCTCGGAGACGAGCGAGGAGGCTGTGGAAGCTCGGTTGTAAGATTGCTCGGAGATGAGTTGTTGGCCGGTTGCTATACGAATATGGAAGGTACTCCGGGGAGGTCTCCGAAAGGTCGAATGCAATCTCGGAGACGAGGTGCCGAGGAACGTCGCCAATTCATCATACTTATTTCAGCTCCATATTCCCCAGAAATCTAGCGGGCTTACGTGGATGACACGTCATCCGCTACGTGTCGTGATCTGAGAAATTCCCACTTATGAGCATCGTCATAATCACATTAAAAAGACGGTCGAAGAGATCTCGCCTGATTGTACTATCCGCAAACATGAAATTTTGTGCAAAGCTGACCCGTTTAAGCCAATTATTGTCAGTCATGTTATTGATCAATCGCAATCTCCAGATGATTATACGCACGTCGGCAATGGTGACATTGTCACTAAATCCTAGCAAATTACATATCAACCCTACATCAAAATATGGCACTCATCATTAACGGTTGGTCCACAAGGAGAAGGCTTATTCGGCGAAATCATGATTAGATCCTGGAAGAAGAGATCCTAGAGCATTCATATTACGTATCACTGAGGTAATCGACTTGTGATCTATTCCATTTGAGAATCTTTTGTAAGTTAATTAAATTGGCCGACTTGATTATTTTCCCATCTTTTTCTAGACAAAAAAGATTTGATGATTTATTTATACTAAAAATAATACGATTTATACACATGAGAGCATGACACAATCCTGAAACAACTACACTAAATAAGGGGGGAAATATTTCCTAAATAAGTAACTAAATAAGTTAAAACGTGTATTAAATAAAAATAAAATAAAAAAACAAAAACCCCTATAAACAAAATAGTAGATTAGCCGTGGATGGACCGTTGCAAAAAAGGAAGAAGAAAGAAATCGTCTTTTCCAAGATCGGGCAGAGATTTGGGAGATGCACTTCCTTCAGCGTTTTCACACTTGGATCCATTACAAACTCTCTCTTGGGATTTTGTTTGCTGCAACAAATTTCTGGGTGAAAATTCCATGTGTGTTTTTTGTGAACAGCAGTTGCGTAAGTTTGTTGTTTTGTTTCTAATGATATTATAAAGAGAGCATTTGTTTGATTACTGTGAAAGTATTACAAATTATCATACTGATTATGGTCTTCCGTCGAGTGTCTATTATATTACAGTTTACTGTGTGATGAAATGCCCCCATTGGGATGGTTTTTTAACTGCAGATTTTACATAGCTTGATCATTTTGATCTTGCTTCTCTTCTTCTCGTTAAGTTTAGTTTAAGTTTAGTTTCATTATGTGCAACAGGAAATTTTATTTTTTGAATACAAACTATTTGCTACAGTGTTCTGTAATGAAACTTCAGAGATGGATCCATCGGTGCCTTACACAATAGAAGCCGTCGATGGTCCATTTTCCATCACTGAAGGTAGGACAGAGCTGTCAGGGATTATCTCTCTTGCAGTATTATATGGCAGTTGCTGAATCTTTGCCGAAGAAGGGACCAGAAACGGTCTCATGTTCGTCCCGTCAGGGTCGGGATCCGTTACAGTTAGTAAGATACATTTTAGTGTTGTAAAGAATAAGAATATATGCTTCTACACTCGTGACAAGGTGGTACAGGACAATAGCAAGTCCCTCACTTTGAATTCGAAACATTATTTCTCCACTACAGAGAGGGTCATTCGTAACGATTAGAACCATTTGACACATTTATAGCAGCAGCGTTTGCAGGATATTCTTCGAAACGAAACTGACCAAGGAATGCTAAATCTTGCTTTTTCTGTTTGGATCTTAAAGTGAGACTCAGAACCTTAATGCTGATGATATTTGTGTTAGCTTGAATTTGAATTGCCTTTTGCCTTTTTATTTTTATAAGTAATAACACAGTCAAATTTGGACCGTGGGTGAAAAGTAAGGTTACCCTCTGTCACAGTCTTGGAGCAATTTTGGATGGTTTTGTAGCTTGTACTGCATTTTATTTGGGTTTTTTATATAGGCCCTAAAACATTGCTATTTGAAAAAATACTCCTTAAAACTTCATATTTTTAATTACAATCCCAAAACTCTTAATTAAACTAAATTGGCCTCTATGCTTAATTATCATCCCTAACATCTTTAGAAATCTCTGTTAAAAAGGCAAAACGATTATTTCTAGATGAGAGTTTGGAAGAGCAAGATTAATGAGTTTTGCATAAATATCAAAGGAAATGTTACATATGACTTTTTATCTCACAATTCATCATATTATCTCTAATCCAATTATTAATCCTAACCAACTTAAGTAAATGGATGTTTTTGGTTAACTGGAGAGGTTTTAGCAGGAGTATTAAAGAACATAAAGGTTTAAGGGTTGTTTTTCAAAATACTAATTTTTTAGGGGGGCTATAATAAAAAGGCCCATTTTATTTTTGGGGAATGAGTTCTTCTGTTTGTAATTATTACTCTAGTACCTTGCATTATGTAATGGATTTTTTTATTTTTATTTTAAAAAAAAGAATTGGTTCCATTTTGAGGCTGACATCATCTTAGTGACATCACTGTAGGGAAAGACTTAGATATTGCAGTCAACCCCCAAGATGCCCCCCTTATAGACTTATGTATTAGCCTCCATTGTTGCTTTGCTCATCTCTATCTCTGAATTCTAATGGCAGAGCAACTCTTATCAACAAGCAAGAACCACAACACTCTGCCCAAGAGCTATATCAGACCCGAATCCGATCGGCCCCGACTTCATGAAGTCGAGCCTGACCCTAATATTCCCGTCATCGACTTGAGCTGTTCCGATAAGCTCGGAATCATAACACATATAGCCTTTGCTTGCCAATACTACGGTTTCTTTCAAGTACTTCTTCCTGTCTCTTTTCTTTTTATATTTTTTGCGTAATGCATCGTAAGCTGATGCAAAACGGGATTATTTTCGCTCATGTAGGTTATAAATCATGGAGTGTCTATTGAATTGGTGAGAGAAATGGAAAAGGTTGCTGCAGAATTTTTCCGGCTCCCCGCAGAGGAGAAGGCTAAGCTTTATTCTGATGACCCGGCCAAAAAAATGAGGCTTTCAACGAGTTTCAATGTAAGGAAGGAAACAATTCATAATTGGAGAGATTATCTCAGGCTTCACTGCTACCCTCTCGACGTGTATGCTCCAGAATGGCCCTCGAATCCGCTCTTGTTCAGGTAAAATTTGTTCACAATGTTGTAAGCACATATATGGACACGGATACGGATTCACGTATGTCCAAAGTGACAAGACTGTCCAAAAGATGATAAATTTAGTAAATAGTTACTAGACGGCAAAGACACTGCTAGGAGTGTCGTTTCTTCTGGTGGCACTATATTATTTTATGGTAGAATCACCTTAAACAATTTAGAGTTGAAAACTCATGATAAATTATTATCTATTGCTAGTTTAATTATTTTTATAAAAGAAATAATTTGTAGCTTAGTAACTAATGAATAGTAACCTACAAAAGCCAGTAAACTAAATTTTCTAGTCCTTAATATTTTTTTTGGAAAGTAAAAAATAAACTAGGTATAATCATTTTATGGGGCTTGTCTAGTCCTTAATTAATGTATTATCTTATTTACATATCATGACATTGGCTAAGGACCTCTGATTTCAGAATGCATATTTGTGTTCTTAGATCTTGTGCATATATATCTTAGATCTTCTAACAGTGGACCTAATCATGAATATCTAAGACATGCATCTCCACTTAGAACTTGCCACCTCAATATCTGTAGCAATTATATAGTCATGTATAGTCTCCCCATGTATCTTAGATCTCTCATGCATGCAGTGGCCTCGTGATGCTCTTAATTTCTATAATGAACTGCCAGAGTTGTATCTACTTCTATTTGTAAACAGGAAAAAAAATCTTCCATGTACCGATCACATGTGTCCAGTTATGAAAGATTAGACCGGAGGCCCTCAGAGTTGACAAAAGATGTTTGAAGATCCCCATCTCTTTCACTTTTAGCATGGTTGCATTACACCTGGTAGACTAAATAACTTCTCTTGTAGACACATGAGTTCCAAAAATTTCTACACATACATGTAAATATAGGCACAGAATATAGAGTGTTTGCTTTGATTTCCCCAAGCAAAGGACAAAAAGAAACCATCCATCAATTTTTTTTATTTGGATGATTAGCACGGACCATCTTAATCTCCACTTGTTACTCTATCGATTATCAATTTTTATTAGATACGCTTCGCCCATTCGTTTAGGGTTGTAAAAATGTTCTAACATCCAAAGATCATTAATTTTGCAATCATCGCATGAAATAGCAAATGGTATTCAGGATGGATGATGTCGAATATATAAAATATTGGCAGGCAGTTGGCTTTAACGGCATCCACTCAATAAAACTTACTAGAATTGAACTCCATATTTATCCCCCTATATGCATTGTGCAACTTGTTCATAAGCGTCACTGCTGACGTCAGTATGTATACAATTAGCTGTCTTGGGCCTGCTAAAATATCTTGGATCCTAAAACCTTCATCTTGCTTAGTCACATGGGAGAAACAGAAAATGATCCTTTTAAGCTTGAGATTTCTTGACCTCAGAAGTCCAAAAGAACTACAGTAACAATGGCTGGTACTGAAATTTATTGAAAGTAGTAAACGTGTTGTGGACAATACAAAATAGTTTATGGGAGTGGGGTAAAAGTAAAATGGGCCCAGAGACATACACATTTTTCCAAAATTACAATACCTTTTGCAAAGAATTTTTCTTGCATGTGAGGGCACATGCTCGGTCAAATTCTTTTGTGGCAAATATCGTGACATTTAGCTCCAAGAGTCAAATAAATGGACAGGGTTTGACGAGCCATGCCTCACATTTAGAGCAATGTATAAATTCTCTATTGGGCGATAAGTCCTTATCAATAGAAAATTGTCACCAAGAGCATGTTGTAAATGGAAAATTGATGGGTGGCCAACAGGCTTTCACACATGGTTTACGATGAAAGGTTCCAAATCTGTACTGGGAATTAGGTTTACTTTAAGTTCTTCTGAACCTATGCTCAATTGAAGTAATCTCAGGCTTAAGAGGATTGTTTTCTATTTTTCTCATTGACCGGAAGATGAAGACTTGTCAAATGCAAGATATATTTATCAGCCCTTGAGAAAAATTAATGGTTTGTGGGACACATTGATCTGAGCAGTGACGAGTATGAACAAGTTGACATATCATATTTATTGGACATAGAAATCAGCTAATGTGTTTCCAAATAGAAATACATGTGATTCTGGTTTTTAATTAGATATGGCATGACTAGGTCTGAAAATTAATAAAACTCTCTACTCATGAACGCTTTACCCATCTCAGATTATCAAGAATCGTCACTCAAAAACTTAAGTTGTTGGATTAGAGACGAGCTATACCGTGCAAATACTTTTTCCACTCATTAACCCGAATCTTAAAAAAAACCGAAAAATATATCCTAAACAACATAATACTCTTGATGCAAAGTAATCGAAATAAAAAAGAAGAAGAAGAAGAAGAGGAAAAAGAAAAACCCATCTTAAACAACATAAAAGCATGCCCTAAAGTTTAGTTGTAAACATTTAGTCCCTGTTTGGGTATGAAGTTAGTATAACCGGAGTTTATTTTTAAGTGGAGGTAAGGTATGCTAATTATGGTTTTCAAGCCCCAAACTCCATTTAAAACTTTAACTTTGATTGGATGATTAGCTTTGTAGTTATCTAAACTCGAAAATCTTGTGTTGGAGTTATCTGAACTCCAAAATGGATGTTCACATTACAAATTTTGGAGTTTAGTAAACTACGGTTGTCTCAACTTTGCAGTTTAGATAAACATAGTTTTCTAAACTCCAAAAACCAAGATTTTTAGGATAGTTAGGATTTGAGATTGACCATAGAAAAATTGATTCTCCCATTCCAAATTAATTTTATTCTTATGAATGACTTGAACCAGAAAAACAGTGAGCGCTTATTGTAGCGAAATCCGACGACTAGGATTCCGACTGCTAGGGCTAATATCACTAAGTTTGGGACTGGAAGAGGATTATATCGAAAGAGTTCTCGGCGAGCAAGAGCAACATATGGCAATAAATTACTATCCGCAGTGTCCTGAACCTGAGCTTACCTATGGATTGCCAGCTCACACGGACCCAAATGCGCTTACAATTCTTCTTCAGGATCCAAATGTAGCAGGGTTACAGGTTTTTAGGGAGAATCGATGGTTCGCGATCAATCCTCATCCCGATGCGTTTGTTATCAATATTGGCGATCAATTACAGGTAAATATTTTTTATTTTTAAAACATGATGATCACTTGAGTTTACTATATTAACCTGCAAGTTAGTACAAATTAATAATATTTATGTTCATGTGCACAAGGCACAAAATTTCGGTAAACTTATGGAATTTGTATATTAGATTAATAAATATGCCACTTATATTTTTATTTATGAAGATTGAGATCAGATTAGTTTATGCTAATATAGACTAATTAATTTAATTTAGAGGAAGAATTGCATGCGCAAATGGAAGCTCCTTCTTTCGGAAGTGATGGATAAATTTATGAAGCAAAAGGTTTAAATTTCTTGCTAACTCTAAAGTTTGTAAAAAAAATTTAAAAAATTGAGAAACTTGTTTTTAAAGTTTAAAAAATCTGAGATTTTCAACCAAAAAAAAAAGGTATCAAAGCAGCTTTCTTTTTTGGTTCTTTTTTTTTTCCTTTGGCATTAAAGGGGAGTCTCTGATTTTCGCAGGCGTTGAGTAATGGCAGATACAGAAGTGTTTGGCATAGAGCCGTCGTAAATTCAAGTAAAGAGAGGATGTCCATTGCCTCCTTCCTTTGCCCATGCAATAGTGCAGTCATCGGCCCAGCACCGAAGCTGACCGACGACGAAAATGCAGCCATCTACAGGAACTACACCTACGATGAATACTACCAAAAGTTTTGGAGCAGGAATTTGGATCAGGAGCATTGCTTGGAGCTCTTCAAGCCGTAATTCTGCACGCAAAGAGCATAGCTCCTGCGGTAATATATACTTAATTTGTTTCCAATATAAAAGATTTATTAGTTCAATTTCTGTGAAGCCCGACTCTAAGAAAAAAGATCTCGCTGTGTCGCTCATTGTATCACGACGAGATTGTCCGAACATGCTCACACCGTGAGATTGCTATGTTCTTGTGAGTAGTTTTACTGGACGAATAAGATCTAGTCGTTTGCAATAATCTCAACAACTGGAGGTCGACGGTGTGACACATTTCATTTTTGAACTCATGGATTTCTTCAAATCCGTGTGATATTCGATAAATGAGATGGATCTGTTTGTCTTTCTAGGGCAAGATAAAGGTTAGAATGATTAGATTTTACTCGTTGGACTTTCCGGTGAAATTATCGATCCAGATTGGTACTGTCGTGCCATCTACCTTAATAATAAGGTTGTTTGAAAAATCCTCAAGAATTTATATGTACTGCAACAAGAATTTTGAATAAAAGTTCTGTGTATGGACCAATGTCACTCTTTTTCAGGAAGCCATGCATGTTGTGGGAAATTAGAAATGAATCTCTGTTATCATTGATTGCTAACCAGAAGAGAGGAGAGGACCATCAGAACTGAATGTTATATAAAAAGCGTAAAATTAACTCCTTTTTGACTAATCTGAAGTAAATTTTCATTAATAACTAAAACCTGGAACTAAACACCCAGAGATATCTAATCGATGCCTGTCCATCCCAGCAAAAGATAATAAGCTCCACTCGCATCTGAGACGAACAATACCGTGTGGCCCTACGATCCTACACAAAGTCATCAGCCACAGCCTATGAGTCGTCCTGATTGATGCGTGGTCCTCAAGAAAACGTCTCTCCTCTCCAGAAAACAATTGTAGTTGGAATCCAATGAATAACTAAAGAAACGGACTTGTCGGAATTATAAAAAATTCTTTTATGGCGTTCGGGATCCAGCGGGCGACTCAAGCATGCCACTACTGTAACCCACAAGTGATGGCCCTTCATACGAACAACCGAAAATCTATCATTAACTTCTTGATTGTAGGAGATCCCCTCTGATATATATTTGACTGGAAAGTCTGATCTCTCTGATCGAATCATGCAACTTGATTTCATCAAGAAGATTTTGCATTTTCTTCGACCAAAATATTAGCTTGATAGCCTAGTTGATGGTATCTAGTCATCCAGTTCATCTAGATAGTTTATAGTACCTTAATTAGTTTCATATGCAAAACTTCATGAGTTATCTAAACTAGTGTTTTTGCACGTGCGATTCACCGTGTTTATACATTTACATCATGCCCAAAGGTTTAAAAAGCATTTAAAGTAGTTTAGCTAAGAGAATATAGATTTTTTAGACTAGCAATAGACATCTTAAAGATTTGCTATTTGGCAATGCTATGATTTTCTTTTTCAAGCTAACCAATAAGATCAAGAGGGAGGGAAGCAAGAACATGCATCCCCATCTTAAAAGTTGAATAAATCTGTTTTGTTTAAACTAAAAGTATTTCTTTCGTCGGACTTTTCAATAAAGATTATGAATTTATCGTGGATAATGACTGTGAAGATGACATATTAATTCAATATCGCATTCATGTTTTCCTCTCATGCATTTGTGAGTGTGATCGCGCAGTTGAGGCAGCACCAGACACTCATAGCCACAAACAGTCGTGAGCAAATTCTTTCATGTACTTCTCCGGGTATTATTATCATTCCGCGTGAGACTTGTTCTTGAAAATTACGGATTCGGATCCACTCGAGCACTGAAGGTCTACCATAAACAATATTTATCCCCCGGAGGCAGTCCCTTCTATATATTGAAATCCATGGCGATTGTTGGATTGGATATAAATCCGAAAATACCCCATTTATTCAAATATTTTATTGATATATGGTGTACAAATGCGGTTGTGGTTCATGTAGTGCCTGCTCTACAAAAGATCAATAGTTTTAGTATCGGCATAAAAATAATTAAATAATAACCGATGTGGGTTTAGTCATCCAGGGCATGGTTGTATATATTTTGATCAATCTTGTCAACAACCCAGGTCCTTAAGCAAATGTAGATGGATGACTGCAGATCCATAACTGCAATGTCCAGATTGTAGATCCCGTGGGGTTCAGGAGTCTATGTGTAAAAAAGCCTACGAGCCCCATGAGGCATGCAGTGTCCTTGCATGCCCCATTTCCTCTCAAATATTAGAGCCCTATCCGAACATTTGGACCGTGTCACACATAACAACGGTCCAAACAAATATAGATGGACTTGTTCTTTTCTTTGTTCAGCCTGCAGAAAAAGAGAACATCCCCCCCCCTCCTCTCTGTCCATGTTTGTGTGAGAGAGAGACGTGTGAGAGAGAGACAAGGAGAAAGAGTAAAATAATTCTGGAAAAATCTGAAAAATTACGGAAAAAATATACGGACGCTGGGGATTGACAGCATACCCTCCTTACAAAAATTTCGTCCTCGAAATTAAAACGAAAATAACGGAACAACAACACTACACAAACAGATGTAGAAATCGTGCATGGATGTCCTCCTCACGTTCCCAGGTAGATTCCCCAGAAGAACGACCGTCCAAAAACACCCGGACTAACGGAATAACTTTATTCTTTAGCACTTTCTCCCGACGATCGAGGATGGTGGCGGCTGCTACTCGTAGGACAGGTCAGTGTCCAATGTCAACTCCGAATGGTCCAGAACATGGCTGTCATCCCGAACAAAGCGCCTCAACTGAGATACGTGAAAAGTGTTGTGCATACCAGCTAGCGATGGAGGTAAGGCAAGTCGATAGGTCACCTCTCCCACTCGCTCTAGCACCTCAAAAGGTCCGATAAAACGGGGACTGAGTTTCCCGCGACCTCCAAACCTGATAACCCCGCAGGTAGGAGAAATCTTTTAGGAATACATGATCTCCGACCTCAAATTCTAGCGCTCTCCTGCTGGCATCCACCCAACTCTTCTGTCGGTTCCAAGCCGTCTTAATGCGCTGTCTGGTCATCTGAACCTTGTCTGCCGTCTGAACAATAAGTTCGGGGCCTAATAATCTTCGCTCACCCACGTTATCCCAACAAACAGGAGATCGACATTTCCGCCCATAAAATGCTTCGAATGGGGTCATCTGAATGCTAGCTTGGAAGCTGTTGTTATAAAAAAATTCCACTAGATGGAGGCGATCCTCCCAAGAACCTTGAAAGTCTAGCATGCACGCCCTCAACATGTCCATTATATTTACTTGAAACGATACTCTAAAAAGTATATAAATTATTATATTTATTATATCATATAAATTATCTTTAGATAGATTTTGATAGCATATAAATTATTATATTTACTTGAAAGGATACTCTAAAAAGTATCTTAAAATGAATAAATCCCATAATCATGAAAAAATAATATTTAGGGTCGAAATGATACCAGGTGTTTATGCACAATAATTTTGTCATAAAATAAAATAATATCCTGTAAACTCTCAAAAGATATCTTTAGATTTTAATAAATATTAGAAAATAATCCAAAAATCTAAAAACATGTTTAAAATATTTTTCTTTTTGAGAAAATGAAATGAGAGTGTATTTGCATTATGATCAAGTTCTCTAGCATTCTAGTCCCTTTACACTTTAATCCTAGAGAAAGAAATAAAATATAAGACAAACCCATTAGCCCAAAACCTTTGTCTTGATCCCTTTGGGCTTCAAATTGATCTTCCAATAAATTTAGCAAAGTCCCGACTATTTCCTCCAACCTCCAGTGGACATGAAAATTTAGCTTGATGTCTCCGACATATGTGTTAAATGTTCCATGATATATCAAATCTACAAAAATAGTTGGTATAAATATGGATCGATATATTTTTCAATAATCAAAATTATAATGGGACGAGTCTAACATTCTAGAAGATGTCTAGAACCATTCCAAATTAATTTTTAGAGTATTTAGACCACTTTTAGAAGAACTATAGAAATTGGACTTGGGCTTATGTGATTTTGCATCACAAAAACAACAGTAATTCTACCAGATCTTCGTAGGAGGCCTGTCCCTTCAGAAAAAAGAGACCCGATTCCGACAAAAGTACGTCTTTCTATGAGACACCCGCTATAAATGCTACCAACATTAAAAGGATGGCTCACGAGGTAAAGTATTTCTCTTTTTATAATGGCAGCTATCTTTTCATATTTTAAAGGATTTTTTGTTAAAAAAAAACCTCGTGCATTTTTTAATTTTTTTGAATTGCCCCGTGAGCCTCACCCACATCCACAAACACACAACGCACACAAGCATCCAGGAAATCCACAATTTTGTTCCTAAATTGTGGCCACTTTCTTTCCTGCGATTCGAATCCCGCACTTTTCTCAAAAGAGTAAGTGTCATACCAATTGAGCTGCGGCTCATAGGTCTCAGGAAGTGTTTAATAGTAAATTAGAAATCAATATAATTTAAGTGTAAAGATGGGTTATTTTCTTCCATGTTAACCACTGAAAATTATTTAGTCAGCTTTAATAAGAACAAACATAACCCATTTTATTAATTCCGCCAGTAGTTCTTATTAATTGACTTTTAAATAGCTTGAGCCTTTCCGAATGCATCTCACGGCTCAATATTTGTTGAGGTATTTGGAAAGCTTGCAATATCGGCAGCCTAATGCCTACGCCTTATTCCATCGTTCAACAGGCACACATTGCTTTCATGGGTCCTTCCCGCTGGCCTCCTCTCCTTGCTCCACCCATGAATGACTTCTCTTGGTCTCCACACCCCCAAGCTAACATCCGCGGTTCGTTCAATTAATGTTGCATGGAGTTTGATTGGCGGAAATGTGGCAGGCAAGATCTTGACTCGAGCAACTGGTTCTCCCCTGCTCCATGCCGAAAGTGTCGAAACCTTAGGTGTCCTTGAAGCTATCAAGGAAACCTCCAACTTCACAAACACTATGGTTCATATCCAATGTGATGCGTCGAAATGTTGTAAGCGCTTTTCTCGGAAAGCCCATCCCTCATTGGAGGGCAACACACTTGGTCTACAAAGGACGCCAAATGCTTAAAAATAATCTATCGAATCCTTTATCTTTATTCCGAATTCTTTTTGTATCTGTTTTTGTATGAACAACGATGGCATCGGTTTAATATAACGTAGCTATGGCCTTTTCTTTCTCAAAAGAAAATCAACTTTCAAACTGAAAAGTCCGTATAGATTTTTTCTATGAAATTAAACCGGCTATGGTTAGAAACATTAAGGCCCTGTCTGGAACTAGAGTTTGGATAACGATGGTTTATTTTTTAGTGGAGGTAGAGAGGATGCAAATTGTGGTTTGCAAGTCTCAAACTCCAAAAATAGTTTAGTTAGCATTTTGGAGTTATCTCAAACTTTGGACTGGGATAACAAGATTTCTTTATTTAGCATTTTGGAGTTGGGATACAGTTATCGTAAGTTTAGTTAGCATTTTGGAGCCTCCTCCATGTCTTCTTACTTTTTTTCGTTCTAATATTAAACATCTCCGTATTGACAAAATAAAACAATGACTGCATTGTTTCTACTTAAGTTATTAAAGAAGTTTCAAGTAAGGAAAGAAAAACAGACGTGTATCGACGAATATCATGCTGTCATGGGATGCATGGAAAACCCAGAATTACAACATTTTAAAGCCTTGTGGGCCGGCCAGCCCGAACCCAACCCATGTGCCAGCCTGGCCTTTCAAAACTGAACACCAACACATACACGCTCTCTCTCTCTCTCTCTCTCTCTTCCCTTTCCCCCTTTCTTTCTCTTCGAAAATCTCATCGCCGTTACCAAAATCACCCCCAAATCCTTCAAATTCTCCAAACCCTAGCTCTAGTCTCAACGATCCCCTCCTCAAAAAATGGGGGATTTCAACCTCGCGCTCGTGATCGTGGCCGCGGTGGTCTGCGTCCTCGTCCTCCTCTTCAACGTCTACCTCCTCGTCAACTACCAGCACCCCGATGACGTCAACCAAGCTTACTTCCCCAAGTTCGTCGTCGTTCTAGGGCTCTCCGTCGCCGCCATCTCCATCCTCATGCTCCCCGCTGACGTGGCCAACCGCCAGGCCTGCCGCCACGCGATCTACAATGGCGCCTGCGATCTGACGCTGCCGATGAAGACGCTGTGGCTCGTGGTTTATATCGTTGACGCCGTGCTGGTGTTCTTCTTTATTCCCTTCGCCATGTTCTACTATGAAGGGGATCAAGAGAAGTAAGTTAGGGTTTTTTGTTACTGAAGTTTTATCTTTTGATTTAAGTTGGTTCTGATTGTGACTTTTTGTGTTGGTTTTGTGAAATGCAGGAGTGTTGGGAAGAGATTGAGGAGTGCGCTGCTTTGGGTTCTTGCTTCGGCTGTTGTTTGTGCTCTGGCTCTTGGAATTCTATATGGTTAGTATTGGTTTTCTTTTTTTGCTGTTCAGATTGTTGATCTCATTTGTGGGGAATTTTGGTGCTGGTCCAAATGTTCATAAGTACCCTGATTTGGATGTGCGATGTGCTAATGGTGAAACAGAAGTTCTTTCAATATTTCAAAACTAATACTTAAACATATCATACAAATAATTGATGATTAAACATTTAACACAATGAATCAAGTACAAAGGCATTTGAAAAGCTGAGCAAACCTTGGAATGAATACAAGTGTGTTGATTAATCTAATTATGGAAACAAAATTTTCAGATAATCTAGATATGCTGGCCATCCAAATCTTAACTAGATTGCTCATGGACTCTTTAAGAATCAGCAATTGTCTATTGACTAGAGGATAGATCGATCGTTGATCAATGTTCTAAAAAGCGGTAAGCAGCCGCCTAAGCAAAAGCGGTCCCAAGCAGCTCCGCTTTGGCCTTAAACTGTTTAAATGTTCTATGCGCTTTAAGCTTTTAAGTGGTTCTTTTTTAGGCGGATGCTTGAGTGGGTTATAATACAAGTTTCATGGGTCATGCTTAATGTTTATTAAAAGTACATGACACAAAACCCTTTTAAAAAATACAATACATGTCCTGATCTATATTCAAAATACATGATTGAAGAAACCCATAAGTGATCTCTTCTTCCTCTCTTCTCTTCGATGTCCTTCCGTGATGTCATCTCTTCTAATTAAGATCATCGGAGGGGATTCCTTTTGTCACTCTCCTTTCAAGTTGATATATAAATCTAATATATTTACTATTTACATTATTTTTAGAATTTTTTGTGATTACACAGACACAGATAGTCATACACACGCGCGCGCACACACATCTACACATGTATGTATGTATGAATGAAATATAAATTTAAGTAAAATTTAAAAAAAAACTTGTCTAGGAGGCTCTTAAGCAGCTCGTAGGCGGCTGGGCGATGCCCCACCCGCTATATTCTGTCTAGCACTTTTTACAACCATGTCGTTGATGCATGTTGAGTAACTTGATTTGAGTATATAATAGATGCTACATGTTTGGTTGATAGAAGATTGTGATTTCTAACAAAGGCACAAAGCTAGGTGCACACATTTATTTAAGTGCAAAAAAGCTTAGAACCATCTTTCTTCTCTTATTCAGTTATTTTTCTCATCTACTCTGCCCACAACTCTGCTAACTACATTTGCTTGAGTAGAAGTTGAACATTTTGAGCCTTTGCTCTAGCAAAGAGAAGAGAAGAAAGGAAACTTTGATGTTGAACCCATAACGTTAAAAAATGATCAAAACCATCGAAAATGCTTTTTAGAGCTTGCTCTCCATATCAAAGTCACCAAAGGATTTCGAGCATGGCCTGTCAACTCGCAAGGAGCGTAACAAAGAAGAGTTCAAATGCTTCAGGTGAAATCCCGATGGAATTACCCTAGAAAGAGAGAAAAAGAACCATAATTATAGTGGATATGAGTTTTTGTTTATGTATTGCTTTTCATGCAACCTAAATGCCTTTTTCTCCGACTAGCGAGGTGCATGCTTCTCGTATGCTTTCCGTGAGGCATAGCGAGGCGCGTGGTTACCTTTCCTTGTCCGCCCGACACAGCATACTGAGCACAAGCTACTGCCCACATTGTTTCCCATTCTCGCATACTCTTAATATCACTTTAATTTGTTATATAACCTAAATTAAATATACATAAATATAGGCATAGTTCGAACTATCATGGAAAAATATTGTCACGGTAATTTAAAGTTTAAGAGATAAATTATTACATAAGAATAAAAGATTAACAACAATAAATATAAAATTTTCCGTCAGATATGGCATTGAATATCTAGTACTACCATTGGCTTCAACTTGACATAGCTTCAACTTCCACTTGACATGAATGAATTTATAAATAAGTTGCATATATCTCCCAGGTTATAGGGTTTGAATACTAATATCGTTGAACCATTAAATATAAGCATTTGTATCCTTGTTGTTTAGAAAATATATTTTAATTACAGTTTATACTTCTTTCCCTTCATTCCTGAAAAATCTTTCATTCTCAATATAGACAATAATCAATTATCTCTTTTTATGTATGTTTGGTGGTGATACGTTATTTCATGTTATGCAATATGGCACTTGACTAAGAGATTAGTGTAGTTGAGGTGAAACTGGAGAGCGAGGGAGGGAGAGAGTTTATCTTCATGTTTATATTTTCAATGGAGTACTGGGAATTGAGACGAATAAGAAAGGGAGAAGCTGGAATTAGAAAAAATTTCTAACTGAGAGAATGTAAGTGCTCATTTTGAAAATTGAGAAGGAAATTATGCTCAACAAATAGTACATGGAGGTTTTGTGCAATTAACCTAAAATTATCAACTAAAAGTAAGCTAGAAACTTAAATCATATTTAAATTGGTGATACTTAATACTTGAAAATTATAAAGCAATGAAACAAATATAGAAAAACCAATGATTGCTCTTAAATTTTAGCGCACACAATTTTCTTGTGAACAAACTTTAAAATAAAAGAAACATGATATTCATCAATAAAAGAATTAGCAAGTACACCATTTACAAAGTATGCTGAGAAAATCATGTTGATACAAAATGCATCTTCATTTATAGAAGGAAAGTATACAGGTATCATAAAGCTAAAAACATGTTTGATAGCTAATATGATGAAGTTTTATTTTATTGGGTTAAAATAGAAGTTTATTGCTAGTCCTAGAACTAAGAAAGGGTTCCTAATCTGTCGATCCTTACTATGTTTGGATATGGTAAGTTTCACCTGTTTATCGCCGGAAATCGGACCAAGGCATAGGGAGCGCTTCCAGCCTGAATCTAGGGGTAGATGCTATTTGGAACATATCCATCTATCTCTCCGAAGATACTAAGTTGATTTATGGTACCGTATATCGGAGGTTTGGATGGAAGCGACCGTTGTAGCTGAACTTTCAGATTCCCCCTCATGGATGAGCGGTTTATTCATTGTGGGGACATTTTTTTCTGCAGGCGTAACCCCCTGCAATTAATTACGTTATCGTAAAGCGATGACAACTTTCTACATTTCAGGCCTATTTCTTCATGTGTTGTGTTTAGTTTATTTTGAGTTGTTCTTGGACTGTATACTAAGACTAATTTATGTCGTCGTTCGTATGGCGTGGATTAGTCCAAATCCGTACATATTAGATTTGAGAGTGAACTTAGGTTGCATTTCTCATATTGATGAGGTCCATAAGTTCAGGGAATACTTGTTTTGATCTAAGGATCGTTAGTCCTGTTTTAGTTTTAGATTAAGATCAATTTAGAAGTTCTAACTAAGGATCGTTAGTCTTATTCGAGACTAAGATCAATTTAGGGGTTTAATTAAGGATCGTTAGTCGTATTCGAGACTAAGATCAACTTAAGATATTGGGGTGCAAGTACGGCCTAGGGACATTTAGTCCTTTTTGGAAGCCAAGTCAACCTATATGGCTCTTAAGTTGATCATATGATCATCATAGGAGATTACACTTCAAGAATTAGTCATTTTGGCTAAATATGGATCGGTTTGGTATCCAAAGCATGCACAACACGTGTACGACTCAGCTCAAGCCGCTAGGGCTCTAGGGCTTGCTCACACGATATTCACGCGAGTGCATGAGCATATTGGCGCTCGGCTTGACTTGAGCCGAATAAGGTTTTTGGTGCGCTCATGTGCTTCTCACGTGAGACAGCTATATGAGCTGAACGGCTCGGTGCACGTGTTCAGCACGTTAGGCGAATCGAGCCAAGGTTCTTTAGAGGGTCTAAGCCTTACTGTTTTGGAAAGATTCAACTTTCAGGAGATGATATGTTTTAACCATCAAACTTATGCGAAGCTGATCTTTTGACCATTGTTAAAGTGTCGAGTCCTTAAACAAGCTTGTATTTTTATGGAGAACTGAGAACTAAGTCTCACAGAGCAAAATCTCTGACCTTTTGCTTTTGATATGTTTTGATGATGAGAAAACTTGAGTTTTCTATTAGATCTTGGATTTTGAGATCAAGATTTTTCCCTGAGAACATAATTTCTTGTTTTAGGAGCGATTTGTCTCATAGATTTTTGATCTAATGGAAGAACCAAGTACTTATGAGAGGCTAAGCCTCTTTTAAATGAAGATATTAGGTAAGAGATATTTTCTCTATATTTTACCTAGAGTTTCGAAGAGGAAGATATTCTTGGAAGAGAATTAAATTCTCGGTTACAGAAGTTTATGGAGGTCTGTGTTTATGAGATTTGATCTCTTGGGCTCCTGTTTATAGGAGCAGAGAAGAATCAATTAGTTTGAGAGAATCTCTTATTTAAGAGATCTCAATTGATCAAATTGATCTTAAAAATCAACCGGTGAATTTTATATACCGTTGGATATTTGATCCAATGGCTTTCTATTTTAACAAAGATGATTTTTCTTATTTTAGAAAGATTATGGAAAATATTTACCAAAAATAGAGATTATTTTCTATCTGAGGCAAGTGCTTTAACCATTTGGTACCGGAGCCACGTGCTTTGCACGTACGACGTGGCCTAAGCTGATAGTATTAACGTCACATACCTTTCACGTGAGCGCTGCTAAAGGCCGATGCTATTAGCGCCACATGCCTTTCACGTGAGTGCTGCTAAAGGCTGACGGCATTAGTGTCCCGTGCGTTGCTCGTAAGCGCTGCTAAAGGCTGACGGCATTAGTGCCCTGTGCATTGCATGTGAGGCGATACTTAATCCGATAGCTTTAGTGTCACGTGCGTTGCTCGTGTGCGCCGCTAAAGGCTGATGACATTAGTGCCACGTGCGTTACACGTGAGGCGTCGTCTAAGCCGATGGCATTAGCATCACGTGCCTTGCATGTGGGCGTTGCCAAGATGACTTCGGCTTGGCTGTTAAACGCTACAATTTAGGGGGAACAAATACCCCCACCGTCGCTCCTACGTGTCACGTGGGGGCAACGGTGCCCGGCTTTACAGCCGTCGGATTGTCCTTGGGACGTGGGGAATCCGAACCGACCCCACATCCCTATAAATAGAGCCTTAGGCTCTAAGAAGGTTTTTGCTTTCATTTCCTTTTCTTAAGAATTCTGATTCTCCTTCAGAGCTAGCTCTGTTTCGAAGCTTAGTCTGTCTTCAAAAGTCTAATCAATAGATCGGTTTTGTCACATTGTGGTAAGAACCAATTTTAAAGAGCTCAGCTCTGATGCTTAATTTTAAGCGTTCCCTTTGGGAAATTCTGGAGCTAAATTCTTTTTATTTATTTTAGAAAATCTTTTGAATTTTCTTATGAGCTCGTGCTTCAACTTTATGAGCCGTCATGTTGGCTCAGTGGGTCTACAAGCTTATAGCTATTGACGCCACAATTTGAACTTGCAGTGCTTTCTGTATTTCTTGAGTTGGTGTTCTTTTTGTCTTTCTTCGCAGATATCATGGACGATCATTTGTACACCATCATGAACATCGTTTCTCATGCTAATATCCGTTTTTACGAGCCTAACTATATTGACGCAAAATGTGAGGCCATACTCCGTCTCTTCGAGGCTCATTGCGGGCGATTGCTTTCTCGCCGGTCTTCTCTTCTACAGATGATCTTTATCACGATCTGGAGCACTACCCCTGGGCTTTTCGGTGCGATGCCACTTCATGCACCAGATCATGCTGAAGATAAAGAGCACCCGGTCTATTTAATGGACCTGATTTCTAAGAACTGGAGGGACCGTTTAATCGATGTCTTGTATTGGATTTATCAGCAAAATATGATTATTTCCTCATATGCGGGGGCGGAGGATATCAGTGACGACCTCGATGCTTGTGTTCGTGAAAGGAATCACAAAAAGATGGAGGATGCTGCTTGGGATGCCTTACAAGACCTTGTTTTTGAATTTTAGAACCTATGTACTAATGCTAGTACCCTGCCCTGTAGCATTTGCCTTTGTTTGTCTTTTGCTTTTCGTACTTATTCTTAATTGGTAGTCTGTAATCCACCTTTGACGTATGAATGGAAAGCACCTATTTCTTTTATATATGCATTTCTTCCTTTTTGTGCTGAAATGTTTTTAGCTTAGTTTATTTACTCGTTCCGGAGCGTTCAGTTTACCTTCCTCTTAGGTATAGATAAACTCAGACCGACATCGATATACCCCTGTTAGTATAAGAGGTCGTCAGGTTTGTTTATGGTACTGGGTTTAGTTCGTCGCACCGTTGCGTTAGCCGACTTCTTCTCAGTTTTTGTCCTTTAGATCGCAGTTCGAGTAGCCACATACTTGCCATATTTTCAATTCCTTCTGAGGCGAGAAACGTCTCAAGTAATCTTCCTAGGCCGGAGAATCTATATTGCCGTCAGAAGATTCAGCGTTAGGCGTCACCATGGCGCTTTACTTTAAGATCAGACCGTTATTAGTCCCTGGGAAGTCATAACTGCACCCTTCTGGGGTGAGATGACATCCGATGGTCTTTAGGTTTATATGTGCTGCCATCGAGACCTAGAGCTAGGAATTTGCCATCATCCCGTTTTCATTTTGATCCTTTGGTCCCTGTCGACGTTGCGTCTATACTCTGCTGGAGTAGATTGGACGTCGAGATAGTCTCCAGACTGTATGTATTGCCATCGAGACTTAATTCTTCATCTGGCAGAGCATAGTGGAACACATTGCTCCTCTTCATTTGTTCGTGCCCATGGATTGCATACAGGAGTCAGTACTGTCCTACCTATACGGAAAATTTCTTCTTCTACGATACTTTTTCATTTCAACTTTTCTTATCGCGAAAGCCGCGATTGCCCAATCATTTCGGCTGTTTATTCGCGGTGCATAATCATTTTAGGTATTTTTTCTCGCTGATTTTTATTGTGACTTCCCCAATCATTTCGGCTATTTCGTTTTATTTTTATTTTCCAGTTTAACGACTTAGAGGTCGATAGCGTCAGACTTGGAATTTTGGATGTCATGCGGCATCAGTATCGCAGACACTGAAACACAATGTCAGGAGCGACTCATCATTTGCCATTGCCCGTTTGGATAAAGATGGCTTAGAATACAGGTTTAGATCCCAGTAATCTAAGGCTTTTCAATCCATATAAGTCGTGAAGGTCTCACAAAGTTTTCTTTCTATGAGTCGAGAGGATCTTGCAGGTGTATTTTCTTCTTAGGAGTCATGAGAGCTCCCAAGTGGGATTTTCTCTTGCAAGTAAGGATCTTACAAGAGTGACTTTTCCTTGCAAGTCGAGAGGATCTCGGAAGTGCCGTTCACCATCATGGGAGTATCGTCCGTCTTTGGTGGGACATTTTTTTAAAACATATTTGTTTGCGCTTGTGGAAGCCATTGACATCTGCATGAAGGTGAAACACTAGTTTCAGTATCCCAACATCCAAGAGCAACATAAATATGGTATACCGCGATTTTGTTAGCGAAACACGACACTCAAAGTGTGGAGTGGAAAGAGAAAAAAGACCCACCGGGCGTGCTAGAATCTGTTTACCGTCGGAAACCGGACCGAGACGCAGGGAAGGTGTCCAGCCTGAATTTAGGGGCAGATAATATTTGGAACATATCCATCCATCTCGCTGAAAATACCAAATTGATTTATGATACTGTGTATCGGAGGTTTGGATGGATGCGATCGTTATAGCTAAACTTTCAGATTCCTCTTCACGGATGAGGGGTTTATTAATTCTGAGAACGCTTTTTCCTGCAGGCACAAGCCTCTGCAGTTAATTACGTTATCGCAAAGCGACAACTTTCTACACTCCAGGTCTATTCTTTTATGTATCATGTTTTAGTTTATTTTGGGTTGCCCTTGAATTGTATATGGAGAAAAATTTATGTCGTCGCCGGTAGGGCACGGATTAGTCCAAATCCCTACACATTAGATTTGGGAGTAAACTTAGTCGTATTTCTCATATTGATAAGGTCCATCAGTTCAGGGAATACTTGTTTTGATCTAAGGATCGTTAGTCCTGTTTTAAACTAAGATCAACTTAGAAGTTCTAACTGAGGATCGTTGGTCTTATTTGAGACTAAGATCAATTTAGGGGTTTAATTAGGGATCGTTAGTCGTATTCGAGACTAAGATCAACTTAAGATATTGGGGTGCAGGCACGGCCTAGGGACACTTGGTCCTTTTTGGGAGCTGAGTCAACCTATATGGCTCGAGTTGATCATCTGATCATCATAGAAAATTACATTTCAAGACTTAGCCATTCTGGCTAAATATGGGTCGGTTTGGTACCCAAAGCGTGCACAGCACGTGTATGGCTCAGCTCAAGCCGCTAGGGCTCTAGGGCTTGCTCATGCGATATTCACGTGAGCGCATGAGCATATTTGCGCTCGGTTCGACTTGAGCCGAATAAGATTTTTGGTGCGCGCACGTGCTTCTCACGTGAGGCAGCCATATGAGCTGAACGGCTCGGTGCGTGTGCTCAGCACGTGATACAAACCGAGCCATGGTTCTTTAGAGAGTCTAAGCCCTAATGTTTTTGAAAGATTCAATTTTCAGGAGATGATATGTTTTAACCATCGAACTTATGCGAAGCTGATCTTTTGACCATTGTTAAAATCTCGAGTCCTTAAACAAGCATGTTTTTTTTATGGAGAACCAAGTCTCATAGAGCAAAAACTCTGACTTTTTGCTTTTGATATCTTTTGATGATGAGAAAACTTGAGTTTTCCATCAGATCTTGGATTTTGAGATCAAGATCTCTCCCTTAGAACATAATTTCTCGTTTTAGGAGCGATTTGTCTCATATATTTTTATCTAATGGAAGAATCAAGTACTTATAAGAGCCTAAGCCTCTTTTAAATGGAGATATTAGGTAAGGGAGATCTTTTCTCCATATTTTACCTAGAGTTTCGAAGAGGAAGATGTTTTTGGAAGAGAATTAAATTCTCGGTTACAGAAACTTATTGGGGGTATGTGTCTATGAGATTTGATCTCTTGGGCTTCTATTTATAAGAGCAGAGAAGGATCAATTAGTTTGAGAGAATCTCTTATTTAAGAGATCTTAATTGATCAAATTGATCTTAGAAATCAACCGGTGAATTTTATACACCGTTGGATCTTTGATCCAATGGCTTTCTATTTTAACTGAGAAGGTTTTTCTTGTTTTAGAAAGATTATAAAAAATATTTTCCAAAGATAGAGATTATTCTCTATCTGAAGCAAGTGCTTCAACTATTTGGTGTCGGCGTCACGTGCTTTGCACGTGCAGCGCGGCCCAAGCCGATGGTATTAGTGCCACGTGCCTTATACGTGAGCGCTGCTAAAGGCAGACGTCATTAGTGCCACGTGCAACGCACATGAGCGCCGCCTAAGCCGATGGCATTAGTGCCACGTGCGTTGCTCGTGAGCACTGCTAAAAGCCGATGGCATTGTGCGTTGCACATGAGCCGATGGCATTAGTGCCACGTGCCTTGCACGTGGGCGCTGCCAAGGTGACTTCGGTTTTGCTGTTAAACGCCATATTTTAGGCGGGAACATCACCTTGTTGAGTCAAATTAGGCCGCATACTCCTCCTTTTGGCGCTCTTCCTTCTATTCCTTCAAATTTTAACCTTAAGACTATACTCCCACTGAATCCGAAAACTTTGATTTCTCATCAGCAATCAATATAGAAAGAAAATCGAACATCAGCGACAAGTTTATATCTACTTATATTAACAAAAAGGATATTGTTTGTAGTTTCATAGTGACAGAGGAATATAAGGTAAAACGGTTCATTATAATGAATATAAAGACAAGTGAGTTAAAATGGAAGCGGGTTTTTATTGATCTGCCCTATTTTCATCTTTGTTATCTCTTTTCTATATCAATTACATTATGCTTTTGAAACAAAGGATAGAAATTTGTTTTTGTAGATCAAGGATGTCTTGAAAGTAAGAATTATATATTGAACATCAGTGAAATTATTATAGTTATTTATTAGATGTTATCTATTTTTCTTCTGTTTCACATATTTTTTTTTGAAACACCAGGGCTCATAGGGAAAGTGGACTTCACAGTTAGGCATCTTTCTTCTGCGGCAACAAACTTCCCAAGTACTTTGTCTGACTTTTCAAGCAGCCAACCCTGTATTGGTCAAAATTTCCATCAGGTTTCCATCCGGCTTACTTTATTTTGATCTAGTTACTGCTTTCTTTGGTATGTACATTTCCGAAACACGTTGATTTTAGTTTGAGACTATGGGTTATGCTCGTGGGTTGAAGTTTTCTATCAAGCCTATTAATTTACGTGTTCAATTTACATGCTTCACATGTTGTGGTTTCTTACTAGTGGTTTTCTCAGATTCCCATTGTCAATCATTGGTTGTGATTGCAGTGTGATGCATACAGGGCAAGTGCTACTTCAGTAACCACTTGGACGATGCGCGCCACATTTCCAGAATACGTGGTCGCTCTTGCAACTATTGTTGGATCGGTGCTTTTCACAGTATGTTTTGAACTTTATATCTAAATGAGTTTATAGGTTGCGATTTCCCTTATGTTAAAGGTTTTCACTTCTGTCGCAACAGTTGATAATTGTTGGACAATCAAGCAATGTGATGTACTCATATTTATTTTGAGCTGCCATAGCGCACAAGTCTCTTGTGATATATACATGATTTTATTATCCACCATGACGTTGCGGTCTTATATTATTTTTATGGCAGTAATATAATGTTACAATACCACTGTAAAGTTTTAAATAAATTGGAAAATCGTTTAATGCTTTATATGATCAGGATTGTACTTCATGTTTCATCCTTAGATATTTGGAGGTGTTGGGATTGCTTGCTTTCCGTTAGGACTCATATTTTCATTCATAAGACGGCCCAAGGCAGTTATCACTCGCTCACAATATATTAAGGTAAAGCTATTTTTTACTATCAGTATACCTTACAACATCACAATCATTTGTGCATGACCATCAGAAATATATACTCAAATTAAAATTTGAAGACTTTCTTGACTACTTTCTCTGAGTTATTGCAGGAGGCAACTGAACTGGGGAAGAAAGCTAGAGAACTAAAGAAAGCTGCCGAGGCCCTTCACCAGGAGGAGAGAAGTGGTTCAAAAGGAAGAAAATGGCGCAAAAATGTAAAGGCTATTGAAAAGGTACACCTATTGATATCAAAAGGTTACCTTTTTTATTATTCCTTTCTTTTCTTTTTCCTTTTATTTTTTGGATGCGACCGGCGACCTCACTTTGGAGCGGAAAGTTAAACAACAAGAAGCTCCTCGTTGGAGATATTAAAAGGTTTATCTGTTCTCAAGTAGCTATGGTCATATACCCAAGTCTTATACTGTTTTTTAACTTTTTCTACGTCAGTAGCAATTTGATTTTTCCCCTCCACTATTTTTAGTTACAATGACCCTTTTGTATGAAAAGTTGTGAATTATGTTTTTTCTTTGTTCATCTTTGTATCAACGGAAGTATCATTTCCATGGCTCTTAATATTCTGAGTTGACTGCCTTAAAACTGATTACCAACCTTTATTTACTTAGTTTCTTGACTTTTTTCTACCACGACTCTTCTCTTGAGAATTCTTATAAACACTCTAATTAGGATTATTTGTTCCCCAACCATAAGAGTACATTGGCATCTTTTCCCGCCCTTTAAAATCTCTAATTTCAAAACCCCTAATTTTTAACCTTTCTTCTCTAACGACCGATGAAGCCTTACCTTCATCTCCCCTAAGCCCTAAGTTTCCCAAACTTTAGATAAGAAGACAAACATTTCCCGTTAATTTCTTCAAACCCTAATTTCCCCAACCCGGCGATGGAAATCGTTTTTTATTGATCAAAAGATTATTCATGTTATGTGTGTGATAATGGAATATGTTAAATGCTTAGTGTTAGAGAAGAAGTGTTGAATAATAGATCCTCATTCTTGTATTGTTGTTGCCGTAAAAATATGAAACATTATTTTATGCTCTCCTTTAGACGATAAATATATAATGATTCTCTGACCAGCCACTTTTGCGTTTCATTTCCGTCTCACTGAGTTATCTTCTACCTAGTAATATAAGTTGGCGATATTCTCTGAGCCCAGCATAGGTGCCCTCTTGTTATTTAAGAGCAGGAAGAAGACTTATTTATACTTATTAAATGCAGCAAAGAGCCTTCCATGGCTTCTCTTCTGTAATACATCTACCAGATTGCACGTTAGTTTGTAAATAAGCATTCTTATTCTCCTAAATATGTCATTTTTATGGTTTTGTTGCAAGGAAAAACATAATTACGTTCAACCTTGAATGATTTGTCATCAACTAACCCATATTTATGTTGATCAAGTATTTTCTTATGTTTTTGAGGAAAATTGTTCTTTGTTATTGTATAGGAGTTGCTTCTTTTGGAAGATGATATGAAGGCTTTAGAAGAGATGTATCCTCAAGGAGAAAGGGTGATGATCTTATACATTCTTTTTGGATAAGTATAGTAATGTTTCCAATCTATTGAAGTTTTCCCATTATCCTTTTGTACAGGCGGAGACTGCTTGGGCTTTGACCGTCCTTGGCTATCTGGGAAAACTTATACTAGGGATTTTGGGGTAAATACCAAGTTCATTAATGAAGTTATTAGTTTTTAGCTCCATCAATTTGAGTTCCTTTCTTTTGCCTATTTTAAGAAATGACCAATCAAATCCTGAAGTTTTTATTTCATGTTTATGTTGTACTTAAAAAGGTTGCATAATAGCATGGCTTTGAAAAGTCAGCTGTTACTTATTTTGCTTGGAGATCTCAATAAAATGAGAGGTGGAAGTAGGGCTTTCGTTTGAGTTTGAATTGCTCAGGACATTTAAATTCACATCCAATGTTAAACCAAAAATGTTGTTATGGTGGTGTTTTTTTTTCAAGTATTCAATGATATCCCTTTAAAGTGACGCATTGTCTTGTGAGTCTGCGGGCATTCTTCCCTGTTTTTCTTCAAAAAAAAGGGGGAAAAGTAGAAAAAATAAAAGAAACGAAAACCAGCACTTTGTCTGTAAAGTGTTCATAATTCATTCCCTTTTTTCTTTAGTTTCAATGTTAGCCTGTTATAAAGTCAGCTGCCTAAGCCACTTTGGTGCTCACTTTAGACTCGGGACGTTCAAGCTCTCTGCATATACGCAGACTTGCACTCCTGAATTCCCATGGGTAAAATCTTCATCTTCTGAGACTGAGAGAGTGCAAGGGGAGAAAGTAGATGATGGGGGGGGGGGGAGGAGAGAGAAGAGAAGAAAATTAGTATAAAGGAGAAAATGGTGAATTAGTCTTATAAAAAAGGGTACAGTTTGTCAGGCTATGACTTAAAACAAATTATTTGGATAAAAAGTTTCCTTCTTAGTCACCGATGCGTTTATTCCGTTTCTATATGTATTGGAGGATGCTGCATTATTCCATGCTATTTTCCATTCTATTATTACATCCTTAGCCTAACCTCACATATCAGAGAAACACATATCTCTGGACCCCCTGTTTTACCCTCTCACTCACCATTGGATCTAATAGTATGGAATAGCACGAGCAAAATAATAGCAATTGCATTGTTTAGTTTGCTCACACTCTTGCTAAGTTGTATTATTACACCTCATCATAGGCATAGACAATTAGTAGTTAGCTAGATTCTAAACATGTGCCATGGACTGAAGTCTCAGAAAAGCCAATATATTATCTGAATTATGACTCTTTATCCTGTAATACATATTTCTGAAGGTTCATTAACATATTGTTAAATTTGTTGCCTCTTGGTGCATAGGAATACATCAAAATCATCTAGCTTCTAATTTTAGGTATGTAATGCATGTAGATCATATCCAACAGTTTGTATTTCAATTTGGAAAGAAGACTTCAAAATTTGGAGTGAGAGTTTCATTATGGAAATATGCCCAATTCTACTCTATATATTACATGATGTTCTTTGGATAAAATTGTAATTTTTGTAAACTGAAATTTCAAATTTCAGTTCCATACCGGTAAATATTCCCTTGTGTATGTGTGTGTGTAGAGAGAGAGAGAGAGAGAGAGAGAGAGAGTACATTATCATAAATATCTCTAAAGAGATGATCATTAAATGTTGAGGGGATTGCTGCATTCTAGTCAAGATTTGTATTAAAGAAACAAAATTTAGAAAAGTGTCTCATAGATCGTGAGGGGATCACTATAGTCGAATGGCTGCTCAGGATCTGTTTTCAAAATTAAAGAGTCTTAAAGAAAATAGAGTTGAATTGAGAGGGTGTCCGCAA
Organism: Agapanthus africanus; assembly: GCA_030015575.1. Classification (NCBI taxonomy): domain Eukaryota; kingdom Viridiplantae; phylum Streptophyta; class Magnoliopsida; order Asparagales; family Amaryllidaceae; genus Agapanthus; species Agapanthus africanus. Next base: position 451,758,103 of record CM057349.1, on the reverse strand, counting down.
CAAGCAAAGTTGATAGAAATCAGGGACCTTCTGGAGGTTGGTGTTCTATATTAGTAGGTATTGTTTTTCTATTGCGAGTGAGTTTTATGGTAGTCTGTAGCCTCTTCAACAAAGACGCTGAGTTTGGTAAATTTCAAATTATCTTCTCTCATTCCTGAATCATTCATGAAGGCATCTAGTACTTCAGACATGTGCTGATCATTCTCTCCCCTACCTGTCGCTAGATTGATCGGAATTTACTTCAATGTTCTGGCCCCACATTTACAACTAGTCACAAGTGATTGTCGTGTTATTTCTCTTTGATCTCATATTCTCATGTTGCAGTCACTCCAATTTTTAAAATAAGAAATTGGTCTCATCAATCATCATTGTACTGATTGTTTGTTGCGAAAGTTCAGAATCTGAAGCGGACGTGTAACTAGTTAACTACTTATGTAGCTACATGAGCTTGGAGTAGCAGATGTAGATGCTTTGGTGCATGTGGAATGAAGAAAAGGAGTGGCCAAAGTGTTATGTTTCTATTGGCTGAATCTGAAAAGAGGGACAGAACCTTAGAATTCCTAGAAATTGGAGATAGGTCATAATGCCTGAATATGAAGAATATCACCCTTATTAGTGAAGGACAGAAAGAAAAGATGTATGAGAGGACTCTATTCTTAATTGAATGAGACAGTATGATCCTTTGCCACTTCAAGCAAATCTATTGATCGCTTGCTTAGCTTTGAGAAGTTTTTAAATTTTGTGGTAGAATAAGTGTTCTAAATGTCATCCGACATCGTTGAAATGTCAGTTTTGAGAAGAAAACGACACAGACATGCAAAAAAAATTCGGGTAACGATATTTGGTGAACGTCGGCCGAAATGTTATGATGTCGGCGTTTAGGCCAACATTTACGTAGAGGAATTTCTTTAGGGTAATTTTCTTTTTTGGGTTTTGGGCTTTGTAAATAACTCGGTCCATTTGGACCAACTTACTTTGTAGAAATTTCATTTCATCTCACCTTCTTCAGCCCTCGTTTTCAGTAGGATTCAAACCTACGGCTGTTCACTTAATAGGCGGCCGTTCTACCATCGAGCTTTGAGAAAGATATAAACTTAATTAAACCAAAAATCTGAATAAGTTAATATTTTTTCAAAAAATAAGTTATATAAATGATGTTTACATTATAAAAACGTAAAACCCGATATTTGATAATACCATCTGACATTTCACGATATCTGATATCCGATATCAAAATCTTCGGGACAACACGGCACCAACACCCGAAATTTAGAATATTTAGAACATTAGGTAGAAGATGGCTTCCTTTTGTTTCTCAACTCAAATACTTTTGCAAATTGAATGGATTTATTTGCATTATAATTGTTTGTTTTTTCATCGACTTTTCAAATTTCATGCAACTGATTTTGGAAGAATTTTTTTTTTGTTTCCCCAAAACACTGTCAGTTCTCTACTCAGGAGATTATTTCCCAAACACTTTGAATGTTTGCTTTCCTATCCCCTTCACAGGCGTGTATAGAGATATAAACAGATGAATTATCTGGAAAACCCTTTTACTCTTTCCCCCGAAAGCGCATCCTCTTTACCTTTAACAACTTTGTAATTATGCTATTAATGTTAAATTTATCAGGCCTTACTATGCTTTTATACATCTCACAGTCTGTCAAGGATGAACAGTTAACACTATCTTACTTTCAGGCTAATTGTTTCAGTGGCTTGGGTTGCTCATATTGTGATATACTCATTGATCAGCCCTCCTCTTTCCCCTTTTTTAAATGAAGTGTTCATCAAATTGGATACCGTTTGGGGTATGCCATCTAAATCTCAGTGTAATTATTAATTGGTCGCTTTTCTTTTCCATTTTCTGCTTCAATAACCATTTCTCTGACACCTTTTTTTGGTCTCTTTTGTGATTCAACCAGGCTTGCTAGGTACTGCGGCATTTGCATTTTTCTGTTTCTACCTATTGATTGCTGTGGTTGCTGGAGCTATGATGCTTGGTCTGAGATTAGTTTTTATAACTATTCACCCAATGAAGTAACTACTTACCAAGCTTGTTACTCAATTGATCAACCTTCTCGTTTTCTTTCACTTGGTTGCTTACTGCTTTTGGTTCAGGTGGGGAGCAACTCTGATGAATTCTTTCCTTTTTAATGTGGGACTCATCCTTCTTTGCTCTATCAGGTCTGTCTGCAACTAGTATATTACTTATCTGAAGCCTGTGGTATTAGCACAGAACATTGGCCCCCATGTTCTATAACCTCAATTTTTTTTTTGTTTTGCCACATTAAGTCATGAGCAGGCTCCTTGGACGAGCTTCGGATGACATGAATTAGCTGCCCTTAGTTCAATATTTTATCTAAGGATGAGAATCTCTAATGCTTAATTACTTAATGCATGGTTGTATTTTGGTTGCTTGACTCTTGCCATCTCATCATTTAATGGATCTTCATCTGATCACACATAAAAGGATCCACGTCTGTTTCCATGTCAACTGGCAACTTCAACTTTCTAAGAAGTCTGCCCTTATTACACCAAATCGCAATATGTTCTATTCGCAGTGAATGAGAGATAAGCTTATGCAAGTATCTTGATCATCTTAGTTTTGTGCTGCTCTTTAATATTGAGAAGGAAAGTCAAAGTTAGTCACATCAATTTCATGCACATTAGCCATCTTTTCCCTACTAGAGAGAGTGACTTGTTGGTCATACATCGTCTTGTTGATGGCAGCAAAATGATTTCTTTTGCAGTGTGATTCAGTTCTGCTCCACCTCCTTTGCTTACTATGCACAAGCGACTGCTGCCCAGGAGATTTTTGGCCACACACTTCAGTCTCTCCGTGGAATCAAATATCTTTATAAGTGAGTCAAGAATAGCCTTATGTCATTCTAAGCAACTAAAAACGAGACATGTTCATGATTTTATCTTTTTATATTTCTTTTGTGTTGGACAGGTATAATGTGTTCCAATATGGCTTTGTTGGTCTTGCAGTACTTACCCTCTTCTACTATGCTGCATTTGTAAGTTGTGTTCTGTATTGCATGTACCATCAATACTACTAAGCTTTTAGCATGATCTCTGGACGTATGCCATAATTGATATTGAATCCCACCCCCACCCCCCACCCCCCCAAAAAAAAAAGTTATGATAGAAGAGGATTTCTATTATTGTAATATATGCAAACTAGACAAATTGTAGAAGTGCCTTGCTATCAAAACAATTTTCTTTACTGCTACCCTCCTGCATCTCAAGCGTGTTTGTACAGAATAATTGAGATTTATATAAATTTTTATGTCCATGTTGCATTAAAGAAAATGCCATATGGCAATTAGAGAAATCCATGTTACAAATAGCAGTATCAATTTGACATTTTATTATAATTCTTTGTCTCCTTGCTTCAGGGGTGGAAAAAGAGGAAACCAAGTGCTAGGTTCCAGCTCTCCAATTAAACTGGTATAGCATGGGATATTTGTGAATCATTCGAAGCGAAGTATTTTATGCCGCATGTTTATTTGGAGTGGTATCAGGTTTCGGTAAATTGCGCCTGTCATCTTTTATTGATCACGTATGCTGGATGGGGAGCTAGCACGAGTCGATGTAAATGTGAGAAATAGCAGTGTTCGGGCTTACCAAGATTTTGGGTTGGGGTCCTTATGTATCATTTATGTACTTTTTATACAGTTTCAGCTTTCTTCTAAAGTATCATTTAATTACTCGGCCCACCCCATTCTGTAAGTTCGATGGAAAAAGCGAAGACCGCTGCTCTATCTTCCTGTAAATTTTGTCATGAGAGTGGAAATTTGTATTTTTCACCTGAAAAAAATTTGAGCAAGATTGATGATGTGTATCCTTGAATGGTTACAGGTTCCTTTTTGCATGAGTTTGTGGCTTTTGATTGATCTTGCAGCTTACCTCCTTATATCCTTTTCACCTTTTATTTTGTAATTGGTTTTTTTAAATCCATTTTTATTGTTGTTTGAAGGTCATCTTTGCAAATTGCAACCCTTTTGAGTTAAATGAGGGGTCCGGTTCTCAAATTATATTACTTATCTCATCTCAAGCAGCTGCCTTTGGTGGGAGGGTGGGAGGGGTAATATAGATGGAAATCCTAAATTAACAAGAAGTATTACCATGCGTAAGAAAAATATTCATGCGTATAAAAAATATTCTTGGAAATATACGATAAAAAATATTCTTGGAAATATAGGATTGTCATGGTAATTAAATTATCTCATTTTATGTTAATTCTGTTCCATTCAAAACATGTGTATATCCTAGATTACCATGAAATATTCATGTCTGACATGAAATGAGCCATGACCATCCGTAGATGGTCTTCCTCTCCACCCGCCGGCCGGTCTCTGCCATCCATTGTCGGCCGGTCGGCGGTCTTCGCCGATTGTTCACCGGTCGGCCCATTACTGATCGGACGTTCGCCGCTGACTGGCCATAGTTCATCATCGGTCGTCCGCCGGCCGACCCTGCCATCCGTTGCCTGTCGTCCGCCGATCGGCCATTGGTCGCCGGTCTCGCCGCCATCCATCGGCCTTCTTCCGGACTTGCTACCGGTTGCACATATATTACCGGGAATGATTAAAGTATGTCAAGCAAGTTAATACAAGATTCCTTAGAATTAGATGTCCGGTCATTCCATTCCCGAAAATGCAGGATTCCCGGTAATCTTCCATTCCCTGTAACAAGGGCAATAAAATTTTTATAGTTATTTGTTTTGTGACTTTGACATCAGTTGAAAGCTTATTGGTTATATAATTAATATCTCGTTGCCGACATCTGAGGTATTTTCCCTTTAGCTGCCATATAAATAATTATTATCTTTTGATGTGTGAACCATCGTTTAGCAACGTTCTTTTTTATATACAATAATAATTGGCGACTTGACCTACTAATGCCCAAATAAGTTGTCTTCAAAGTAAAGAACAAACAAACAGGGACTGCTATTAGAACAAGGCATGTGGACCTTGAGGTCTAATATTATAGTTAGCAAGTCCTTTTCCAAGTTTCTTTTAATCGATTCATGTGTGTCTGTCTTCGGAAGGAGATGTTTCATTACAAATAAGTTAGTCTTTTAATATAGGGCATTATTCAAGTAAGCATTTTGCCCCTATATTCCTTTTCTTGTCAGCAGATGCCATTTAGTGCATTCCATTACACTGCTAAAAACTATCGATAGATGTATGCATGTAAACCTTATTTTTGTGCTTGATTGCAACAACTATAACTAAATCTTATAGATATATGCATCATGAGGGTTGCACCAATATTTTGATTCAGAGTTTCTTCCCAAAACGAGAATATACCAACTAGCTATTGTCAACTTCAAACCTGCAACCAATGAGCAATAGCTTGGTTGGTATGGCCTTTCTGAAAGAGTGCGGGGTTCGATTCCCAAAGTGGAGGAAGTGCTCATAATTTAATGTTTTCAGGGAAAATTCATGGGTGGGAAGAATGTGATGTGTGCTTATGTGTGAAATGTGCGTGGATGTGTTGGGTGTGTTGTATACATAAGTCCAAGGCTTACGGGCCAGTGCCACAAGAAAAAAAAGACTTCAAACCTGCATACTAAAATGGAAAAGGATTCAAATACTTAGTTGCCCATTTTATTACCTACTTTATTAATCATGACCAGACTTATATGTCCGTCACATTATAAAAATCTTCATCACTCATCTACCCCACTTAAATTATCAAATGGTATTTTTAAATTCAAACAATAACCCACGCACCGATGCACCCCAACCCCAACACACAAAAGAAAAGAAAACAAAACAAAACAAAAATTATTTCCTTCCTGGCTCCTCCCTCTTTTTCCTAAACAAAGAAATATTTCTCTTTCAAGATATCAATAAAAACATTAAAGCATGGGTTAGAAAATAATAAAATAAATACATACCCATTTTTATAAATGCATACAAATATTTTGCAATGATAGTATTATAAATAGCTTAATAAAATATTTTTTTTGTCATAACTTAAAGTTAATATTATTCATCATTATATCTTTATAATAAATGATATCACATTATAACTTTTAAACACAAGTTTCATATGATAAATTTATTTTAAATTTATATACTATGCAAGATTTTTTCGTATCTTTTGCATCTCAAACGCAAAGGTAATAGAATATTACAATCTATTGTTAAGTTGTTTTCAAAAAGAATTTTCGTAAAAGAAATATATCTGTCTGATGCTACCGACACAGGAATAGAAATGCTTTTAGCAAGGTTGAGGTGAACTTTTGAGGTTAGGAAACTTTCTCTTCCGACCATGTCATAATTATAATTGTACAATGTGAAACCCCAGATTCTTCATCTTTCATTTTCAACCAATTAGGATCCAAAATTTTTGTCAGAAAAAATTAATGTATTCACCGAATTCTTAAATAAGAAAAATCAATAGAAGACAACATGCGAGGGGTCCAATTGTGTACTTCACTCAATTCTTTTTACCAAAGTGATAACGACAGAATAAAATTGGATGATGAGCCCTCAAACTTGCTGATGAAAACATCATGACGTGTCTCTCAATACGTCACCGCTAATAAAGTTTTTTATTAAATTTTAAAAAAAAGTTTGTAAGGGTTTTAAATATTTTTTTAAAGAATGTTTTAATAATTACAGAGAGGAGAGAAATTTGAATAATCCAAAATGATATTGGATTGAATATAGCTCCCAAAATGAACCGAATATAATATTTTTGACGAAAAACATCCTGGCGAAAATGTTGGGTTTCGGTATCCGTGCCGTGGAGGCCGCGGCTAAGATGGAAGCGAAAACAAAAATTTACACGAGTACCAAACATCCGTAAAACCCAGGATACGTTCCAAAAAACCTAAACTAGCTAACTAGAAATACAAGAGTTGAGAAACTACAACCTTTGTCGCGTGTCCACCCAATTGTGGAAGACCCTTCCAAGCTCGTATCCGCCGGGATCGCGCTTGAAAATCGACCACTCTTACCGAAAACGATACACCTGAGGAAAACCGGAGGAGATTCTAACCGATGATCCAAACTTGCTATGTGTGGATGATCGGTGATGTAGAAATATATCACTAAACCTTTTCTCTCTTTTTCTCAAGCTCAAGTGAGCAAGAGGAAAAAGAAGGAGAAGAGGTGAAGATGACTAAGTCTCACTCTCATGAAGCATGCTCTAGTGTGGAATGGAAAAAAACATCAAGTGTAGAAAATAAGAATGGTTTCTTTTTTACAACTATGGTTCAATAGTGAACACAAATGAATTTTCCAATATAAAATCCCCAAGCCATACCTCACTACAGGTAAAGAACTATGCTTCATTACTCCTCACTTTACACCTTATTTTCTTTTATTTTTCTAAATAGAAAAATAAATATGAGGTGTCTTTCTTCTAGAAGAATTTCCGTATAAATACGGAATACTTCACTTGGTATATGTATCGCTACATATACGCGTATCCGTATAAAAATACAGATAGCACCAAAGAGAGAAAATGAATAGTGAACAATAATACTAAAATATATGTATCAAAAATACATATATAAATTATTAAATCAAAACCTGATTTAATAACCCGGCTTAATCCTAAACCGACTAGTATTGTCACGCCCCGCTTCCCAAAATACGGAATACGAGGGGTAGACAAGGCCAGCCATGCTCCTACGGTCAAGGAAACGTCCTGCCGTAGTCACACTTCGGCTTCTAGTTTATCATGGTAAACAGTAAACGATGCGCAGGTAATGAGAAATGCAGTAACTGAAAGGTACAATAATATAAACTAACCTGAAGTGGAACAAACGAAAGTAACTCGGAGTAGCAAGTCAGAACGTCTGTGATGCACGTCTAGTTCTGATCCAAGCCAAATCTTCTCCTCACACTGAGCATGCATACTCAGGTCGTCAGAGCGACACAATAGCAACAATATATATAAAATCAAGTGATAGTTCTAACAGTGATAATGGAAATGAAAAACAGTAAATCAATGACAGTATAGATATGGAAGTGCAGTAATCAATGCAGCGGAACAGTAAATCAGTATAACGATATGTCACGTATGCCACTCAGTATATCATGAATAAAATGCCAGTATCCCTATCAGTCTCTAGGTCTCACTGTACAGGTCACTAAGCCTATCGTCAGTCCAAGTGTGAGAGTCAACCACTCGTGAGTGTCCTCCACCCAAGGGTAGAACCCAAGGGCAAGGGACCACGGGCCCAACATGTAACAAGAATATCACGGTGTATATATCACGTACCCTGTAAATCTCCATATAACTCCCTAAATACATAAGCCGGCATGGGACTCCCGAGATTCTGTTGAACTCACACTTGAACTACCCCACACCCCGTGGTCTACATCAAACGCTAACCATCACCCTAAATACTAATCGATCCGTGACAAGTCTGCGCGAGAACTGGAGGCAGGATCTCCATCAAGCACGTCCCGACTAATACCTAAGATAAATGGCAGTGTCGGATGCCTTATCCGTGACACCCGTGCAAGCGCTTCCATAAGTGTCCCATACCACTTATAGTCACACGTACACGCATCCCACAGACGTCGACAATGCAATAGAAATATAGGGTCACTGATTGTGCACAAGTACGTATCACCTTCACTTAATCACGGATACACGAACAATGACGTACTTGCCACAATCATCGCTAGAAAACTAACACTGGATAAATGCACGATCTCACTAGGTTATCACTACAATGATATAGGTATGATATGATGCATGAACAGTATAAGAAGCACAATTAAGGTGTCATAAAAACAACCGTTTATCACTTGCACGATTTATCATGAAACATATGTATATAATTTAGCGAAATGATAAACAGGTAGTAATTGATATGTTCAGTTAGCTATCCATCTAATTTGGTTTCGAGCCAATCGGGTTTCAGGATCATTAGTTATAACTGTTTCATTTTAAGCGCACGCGGCTGAAAATCCGGTTTCAGAATCAGAAATCCATTTCGCAACGCATTTTAACCCCAGTTGGGATCATAATTTAGCGACGCTACAGTTGAATGAATTCTAGGGTTTTCAGTAAAGTTTTCAACGCAACAAACGGATCTCCAATCGCGTCTGTACGTTAGGAGTTATAATCTGTTTAATATTAACATGTCAATTCTGATTCTGCTGAGACTGCTATGTGTCCCGATCTTTTAAATTACAGATTAAATATCAAACGGTAACGAAACAGAATGAAACCAAATGTGTTGTCTACCTAACAGAGTTACCTACAATAAGCAGTGGAGTTCCGCAACCTACGAGTTAAGGAAATCCTATGGTATCCATTACGGAACAGCAAGCACAATTTGGGTCGCTCTGGACTGCAGTCCAGAGTCGCACTCCGATACAATTATCATCCCAATTTAAGTACAGGAATATCAGGAAACTGGTATAGGGTTAAAGTTCGTCGAGTTAGCTTCGATTTGAGCCCTCGAACGCACCATTATAATATGTATATGGTTTATGGTGAATTTAACGGTTTTCAGGTGCAACAGAATTACAGTTTTACGGTTAAACTTGGGGGCAGTTGTTTTAGTCGTTAACGATCAAATTATCCAACGAAATTCATACACTAAGTTCAAAGCCATACGGGCCAAGCAAAACTATTTGGTTCCGCCAAAATTGATAATGATTTCCTAAGGGAACAAGTATCGAACAGTTACGACACACAATTTAACTAATCTTGCAACTTTAATATCTATGAAATTAACATTTGTATCATAAGTAAATAGCATGTAAGCAAGTAAAAACTTGCCTGGATCAGTCCCGGGGATGCACGGCAGCGACGCGGTCTATTGTGATGGCCCGACGCGATCACGACAAGTATTGGCCTCGGCTCGATCTTAGCTCGGCCTCGGAACTTGGACTAGGCTTGAAGCTCGAGCATGGCATCAAGGCTCGGTTGCTGGGGTCTTGACGGTGAGTGTAGTGGTTCACATAGCGGTGTTAGAGAGAGAGAGAGAGACAGAGAATGAGAGAGATAGAGGGATTGAGAGAGAGAGATGCAGAGTGAGAAAGAGACTGAGAGAGAGAGATCTGGGATGCAGTGAGTGAGAGAGGGAAATAGAGAGAGAGAAACACAGAGAGGGAGTGGGGTGAGATACAGAGAAAGAGAGTGCTAGAGAGAGAGAGAGAAATGGGAGAGAGAGAGTCAGGAAGAGAGAGTTACAGAGGGGGATAGTTACAGAGAGATAGAGAGATTGTGAGAGAGAGAACACAGAGGGAGGGGAGGAGGAGGCGACGACGAAGACGATGATGATGGGGTGACGGCGATGCAGTGGCTCGTCGGTGGGTAGCAAGTGGCCGTCTCGGGTGAAAATGGGTTCGAGCTCGGCTGTTGGTTAGGGGTGCTGGGTGAAAGTGGTCGAGAAGTGAGAGGGAAGGTGAGGAGGAGTGAGCGGGAGTGGAGGATGGATGGTAGTGATGGTGGTCGGCGGTGTGAGGTGACGGCGACGTAGGAGACGTGGGTGTGGCTCGAGAAAGAGAGAACAGAGGTGGAAGAAAGGAGAGAGGGAGAAAGGGAAGAGGGTGTGATGGAAGAGAGGGGCGAAGAGAGAGAGGGGTGCCATGATGGAGCGGGCACGAGTCGTGGGTGTAACGTAGCGAGAGCGGGGGCGACGGTGGAGGCGAGAAACGCGCGAGAATGGGGAGAGAGCCGTTGGGGAATTTAAATGGAAGATGAACAGTGATGGAGTCGGGTCGGGTGAGGAAACGTGGGAGCGGGCGCGAAGAGGGGGACTGGGCCGGGCCTTAAAGTAAGAAATTGGGGAAATAAGGAGATGGGCCGCAGCAAAAATATAATTAAGGAATTAGAAAAAAGAGATGTGGGCTGGCAATTGAGCGGGCCGGGAAAATTATTTAAAAGGTTTTAAAATAAACTATGTGGGCTGAGCTCGGGGGTTGGGCTAAGGAGAAGGAAAAATAAAAAAAAGAAAAGAGATTAATAGGGAAAAGAAAAGAGTGGGCCGGAACTGAATAATATTAATATTAAGGAAGAAAAATAGGCAGTGGGCTGAGAAATTTAGGGAAAAATCTCATAGGAAAAATAAAGGGAGTGGGCTTGGGATTTGGGTTAAAATTCGATTAATTACTAAACGAAAGGAAAGTGAGCTGAGGCACTGAGCCGCTGGAAAAACTGGGAAAGTAAATTGAAATGGGAACGGCTTTTAAACTGCGGGCTGAGGAAAATATAGAATGGAAAATAGATGGGCTCGTGAAAATTTTGTTAGGTTTTAGGATAGGTAAAATTATAAATGCAATAAGTAAATTTATAAATATAATTATAAAATAAAATGAATAAAATTATAAAGCAACAAAAATACAGATTGGGTATAAAAGGGCTGGGTATTACAAGTATTATCAACCGTCCAATTAAAGTCCGTGTACCTCGTACACGTATTTAATCGGACTCCTGTACGTACCAACGTACGGCTCCTACATTTATTGCCTGAACCGGGAAAACTCTCTGTGTAGGACTTTAAAGACTCGAAAATACGCTGGCAGTGGGTTTAACCACAAGCACGTCAGCGGTACTGGCTGTACATAATGGCTACCCAGGTACTTGCCGAAAGGAGGATCGATAATCAAGTACGTCCTTACCCTACTGAGCCTGAATATGATAATCTTCGTACAGTCTGGTCTCTTCGTCAAAGAGTATCGCATATCGGGTCTAGCGGGTGGATAACGTCAGACTCCTACTAACCCGATAAGTCGTGTCTGAGTCAAGCTCGTCACCAACAGAGATATTGCTAATCAACTATCAGTAAATCTAATCCACCATGGCAACGGATTTCTGGTGATAACCAACTGAACACAGCGCGATATCGACACCTAATACCAAGAGAGACGAATCCTTGACAGTCGATCACTGCCTCCATGTGGCTCGGGACCGTACCCAACTAAAACTTGTTAGCACGACTCCTTTGAGCCGTGGTAAGGTAGCAATCAAAGTACAGTGGGAACTCACACGAGACAAATGACGACTTCAGGTCAAAGTACTAACCCGTACTCATGCCACCTGAGAACTTCCATCTGACGATAGATATAATACCATCTAGAAGTTCTCGGCGGGTCCGTCAGGTGTACTCACCTCCAGTGAGCACCCGTATACTATCTTAGGTGACATAACACCAATGGCTTGTGAGACCAGCCACCGCCCCTCGTCGGGATCTCGAAACATATACACTAGTCTACTCTGGAATATCGATGCCCAGTCTCGATACTCCCACGACTAGGGACATTTAAGGATGTGCTTATGGACAACCCAGCTCCCACATATATGATCGCCATCATAATGCTGCAACAATCCTATGGGCTTCATCAATGATGAAGGCAAATCAGATAGCATATTATCATCTCGAGTAAGACTGTTATACCTGTATAGGTCCTCGTTCAATTATCATAATTGCCTACTTGCAACCACAATAGTTGCTTTTAGGGCACTATATCCAACAATCTCCCAGTTGCACTTAAGGCTAATTATTGCAGTATCACGTACCCACAACTCGTGTGCTACCGAATACCCAACTTCTCTACTAATCAGTTTCGCAAACTATGTTTGTGAAATTTAACGTGTTCGAGAAATAGTCTCAGTGAGTGGATCTGCTACAATATTTCAACTTCATTTCTTTATATCTTAACTTTGCGGAGATCAACAATCTTCCAAACTGAGCGATATCTTGCCTCAAGAATTTTTCTGGATATTTGATGGGACCAAATTCATAAATGAACAACTCCATCCAACAAACTTCTTGAGCTGTATCCTCTGTTGAGTTATAACCAGTATCCTGCACCTTGATTACCTCAGTATCTCTATTGGAATACTATCCAATATACTGATCCTCAGAAGAGGCTAAACTTAAAACTTTGACAGCATCTCTGTCATTCAGGTCACCTTGGAAGCCTTAACCGATAACCGCCTTCCATAGGAGGCTGTCATTACCTTATATCAAGAACATCCACTTATGTTCATAACAGCTTCCCTTTGTTTCTCCAGGATTGGATTAATATATTCTTACTACAGCAAGTGTATAGGCAATATCTGGTGTTGTACAAGACATTGTATAATTGACTCAATTTCCTAAGCAAATGATATGTCATTCATGCAAGTCCCTCTCCTCATCAGTTTAGAAGACATCCCTTTTAGAGAGGGTGACTCCATCACCTGCGGGTACACCATCACGCTAGGAGTTGTCCATTCTAAAAAGTACCCGATTGAGAAACTTCCACCTCATTATCCATTTAAGCAAATGGATTAAATAAAAAATGAGGTGTCTTCTTCTAGAAGCATTCTTGTAAAATTACAAGAATACCTCTCACCGTATATACATACCCGTATTCGTATTCCGAAAAATACGAATATAAAGAGACAAAAATAATCCAATAATATAATAGTAGGATCCGGGTTAAACCAAAGCCCACTAATATTATCCGTCCGAACATCATCCGTGTACAAGTACACGTATGTGATCGAAACCTTGCCGTAAAACCATACGGCCTCTATATCGTTTCCCCCGAAGCAGGGAAACCCTCTGTGTGGGACTCTAAAGACTCGACAGTACGCTGGCAGTGGGTTTAACTACAAGCATGCAGCGGTACTAGCTGCACATAACGGCTATCCAGGTATCTGTCGATAAGAAGGCCGATGAGCAAACTCATTCAAACTCCTACTGAGCCTATCTGTGACAATCTCCGTGCAGTCCGGTCTGTTCGTCTAAGATACTCGCACATCGGATCTAGGGGGATGGTAAACGTCAAACCCCTAACAGCGCAATAAGTCGTGCCGGAGTAGAGCCCAAAACACCCTGAGAAACTACTGGGTACCTACCAATAAATCTCGCTTACCCTGGCCAGGGACTTTGTGTAATGGCTTTCCGAACACAGCGCGATATCAACCCCCAATACCGGGAGAGATGAATCCTATCTAACTACTACTGCCTCCCAGTGCTTTGGGACTGCACCTAACCAGTACCTGTTTGCACGACTCATTTGAGCCGTGGTAAGATAGTGATCTAAGTACGGTGGGAACATACTCGAGACGAATAATGATATCAAGTCAATGGACTATGCTGTACTAATATCACCTGGGAACTGCTACCCGACGATAGGTATAATACTAACCAGCAGTTCCCCACGAGTCTTGTCCAGTGTAACTCATAATTTAATAAGCACCTGCATACCATCTCCAGTACGATGTACTAATGGCTGTGGGATAGACCATCTCCCATGCTGGGATGAGAAGCGTATACACTAGTCTACTCTGGAGTATCGATGCCCCGTCTCGATAATTCTATGACTAGGGACCAGTATAATGATGTGCTTATAGACTACCCAGCCCCAACTAGTGTGGCTGCCATCACAACGCTGGTAATCAAGCAAAGATCCTGAGAGATCTACCAATATGTATAAGCGATATGCCAAAAGAAACATATACACATATTGAGATAGAATCAAATCAAGTAGCATACTACCATATTGAGCAAGACTGTTATTATATCCGTGTATATCTCAAGCTTCCAAATTGTAATATACAGACCAATACTATACAATAATGGACTCTAGGGCATATATTGTAGGGTTCCTGGGCACCCTATGGAGGTCTCACAAGGCATCGAACATGCCAATATAAAAATTTACGGGTGCCGAGAGACCCGACTACAGATCGTTTGCTAGATTTCTGGGCGAAAATGAAACTAGTTAACAATTAACTAAGAGATACGGAAATACAACCTTTGTAGATCCGGTGCTCCACCTCCATAGCTCCGCAACGAAGTCCCCTCCGCTGTCCAAAAAGAATCCGGACTCCAGCGTCGGCTTCGTCGAAGAATAAGCGAGCTAGGTCGTCGATGTCCATGCCGAAGATGATCTACGTCGAGGCATCGCTAAATCAAGCTCCACCTTCACCTAGCTTTGAAAACTTGTGAAGGAAACACACTCTACTACTTGGCAAGAGGTAGAGGATGAAGAAATAGGAAGTGGGTAGACTTTAGAATTGGATTTCTCACTCATTTCATCAAGTTGCCATTGATGGTCAAGCTTTTCTTCACTTGAAGGAAGAAGAAGAAGAAGCTAAAATATATGATAAGTTATTTATGAAAAGAATAATAATATCATTCTTATCATAACTTTAACCTAAGTTAAGTGTAGAGAATTGACCAAGGTTAAAGGAATGGTTAGGGTTTTGGAGATGAGACAAAAATGGTTGCATCATGAAAGCTTCATGAAGCTTCAAGTGCAAACAAAATAAGCCACCATTTTTCTCTCATTTCTTTTCCTTTTTCCAAAAATAAAAAGACTAATTAATGAATAAGTAAAACCCTTAACCATTTAAATAACTTTGGTTAAATTCTTTACACATAACCTAGCAATCATGCATCATCAAACATGATACAATAAAGTGCACAAAATCATATCGCATATGCAATGCGCACACCCGAGTGAGAAAATCCATTTTAAGTAAACCGATACTAGTTAATGCAAAGTAATATATCAAATATATAATTATGCATTAAATCATTAAATCAACACTTGATTCAATGATCCGGTCATGTCGCACAAAACCGACAGGTATCATTAGTAACAACTTATCGAATCAACACTTGATCCGATAACCCGGCTATATCGCATATAACCGATCAATGTCACATCGCGAGAATCGAATACAGTATCACATACTGGTATCATTCTCGGTCCCGCACATATCTCATATGCGTTCCTATTTCGTTACGCTTGAGCCAGGAAACCTCTGTGTAGGACTCTAAAGACTCGTCAATACGCCGGCAGCGGATGATGATCATATCAAACATCCACAAGCCGCAAGCGGTCTGCTAAACGTAACGACCATCCGGGTATTGAGCGATCTGAAGATCGACGAGCAAGCCCGCTCACACTCCAGTGAATCCAACCAGTAACACTACCGTACAGTCCGGTCTGATCGTCTGATATGTCGCATATCTCGCCTAGGGGTGGTAAACGTCAGACCCCAATAGCTCAATAAGTCGTGTCGATATGAGGTCTATAACACTTCGAGAAACTACTGGTAACACTTACCAGTAAATCTCAGCAACCCTGGCCAGGGATTTCCTGTTATAGCCAATCGAACACAGCGCAACATCAACCCCCTATACCGGGAGAGACGAATCCCCTCCTATCGCTCATTGCCTCCATGTGACTCGGGACTGTACCCAAAAACCACCGTTTTGCACGCCCTCTTGGACGTGGTAAGATGGAAATCAAAGCACAGTGGGAACCACACAAGACTCTATGACGATCTTGGGTCAACAGACTACTCTGTACCAGTGTCACCAGAGAACTGCCATCTGACGTGAGGTATAATACCATCTGGGAGTTCTCGGCGAGTCCGTCCAGTGTACCCAGTCTCTACTGAGCACCCGTATATCATCTCTGATGTCAAACACCAATGGATATGGGATCATCCATCGCCCATCTGTATGGGTCGAGAAGGTATACGCTAGTCTACTCTGGTATATCGATGCCCCGTCTCGATACACCCACGACTAGGGACTTTCAAGGATGTACTTATGGACTACCATGTCCCCACTAGTATGATCCGCATCATAATCCAGGTAGTCAAGTACAGATCCTAAGGGCTTTACCAACATGTAACAGAGAGACAATCAGCATACACGTTAAGGTAAAGGTCAACCAGATAGCATACTATCATGTCGAGCAAGAAAGTCCTCCCTATATATGTCCCAGCATCCACTACAATATACATCCTATGTACAGTAATGGCCTCTAGGGCATACATATAACTAACAATCTCCCACTTGCACTAGGGCCATCTGTAGCAGTGGTTGCAGTATCTCATACTCAACCATCCCATGAAAGTCTCTCTCTGGGAACAGGCCTTTGTGAGTGGATCCGCTGTGTTGTCCTCTGAGTCTACTCTCCTAACCTCGATCTCCCTGGAGATCAACCATCTCCATGATCAAGTGATACTGCCTTAGAATATGTCTGGATCACTGACGGGACCGGCGTTCCTTGGCATAAGCCACAACTCCATTGTCACACAATGGGAGGAACATAGTTCATCTCATGAACCAATATACACCCAAACAGCCTCTTTGGTAGCATCTTAAGTAGCGATGTATCCAGCCTTTATCGTCTAGTATGTCACGGTATCTAGCTTGGAACTCTTCCAACATACCGTCCCTCCACTGAGGGTAAAGACAATGCCTGTGACTGACATTCAGTCGTCTTTATCACCCTGGAACCCTTCCAGTGATTCTCCCCAGGATCGGTTGATACCGTCTCACTACAACTAGTGAGAGTCCTAACATCCAATTAGATCTATCTCATAGATCCAAAAACCCAGGATTTAGGAGGTATCACTTTGATCCTATATGAAGAATCATCGTGATAAGCGGAGATTGATCGAGCGTAGCATAGGAAACTTCTTCCCCATCAAGAGTATGTCATCCACGTACTCTACGAGGATCACCACCATACTCCCTACTACCTTTTTGTATATACAAGGTTCATCTACCATTTTGATGATGTCAAACTCTTTCACTACTTCATCAAAACAGATGTTCCAACTCCGCGATGCCTGCTTTATCCTATAAAACATCTTGTACACGTTTCCGCTGCTCCCACTGTCTACGAAGCCCTCTGGCTGTGTACTTATAGACGCACTCTTCTAAAACATCATTTAGAAAAGCAGTCATGACACCCAACCACCAGATATCGTAGTCATGGTATGTAGCCGTGACAAGTAGGATCTGGATGGACATAAGCATAGCTACTTGAAAAGGTTTCATCATTATCCATACCTGGTCGATGACGAAAACCTTTAACAAGTCCAGCTTTGAAAGTCTCAACTTTTCGATCTACACCAAGTAATCTTCTCAAGATATACTTGCTCCTGATGGGGATTTAACCCTTCAGATTTTGCAACCAAAGTCCATACTTTGTTGGTGTATAAGGATTCCATCTCAGATTGCTAAACATCCAGCCATTCTTACAGAGTCTTACTCTCGATGGCCTGCTCGAAGCTAGTTGGGTCATCATCTCATGATGCAATCCTCGCTCCCACTGTCATAGAGAAACCGAAGTATCTCTCAGGTGGGTGAGGAACCCTACTAGATCGGCGGAGAGGCTGAGGTTCGTTGGTATCTACTGAATCCTTTGGTTGTACCAAATCATCTGCTGTAGCTTGTATAGCTGGAACTATTCCAGTTCTACATAACAGACCTTGCCTCGAACTTGTCCGGATTATGGTTTTAGACATAGGTCGGACAACCCCAAATCTTAACCAACTTAAGATATGGGCTCTTCCCTTTCCATATCACATATGAAATGGTAGGCAACTGATTTGATTCGAACCTATTCAATAGGTATGCAGCTTCTCAAGCGCATAACTCCCAAAAAGGAAACGGGTAAATCAGTATTACTCATTATAGAGCACACCATATCAAATAGGGTGCGATTGCTCCGCCCCGATATACCATCGTGCTATGGTGTATACGGAGGAGTAATGCTGAGAGAGAATCTCATTCTCCTTTAGAATAGTCCAGGAATTCCGTGCACAAGTATTCTCCTCCTTGATCTCATCAAAGGACATAGTACTTATACCCGTATTCTGGTTCTCTACTTCTCGCTTATATTCTGTGAATATCTCAAAAAGTTCGGACTTGTGTTTCAACAGGAACATATGTCTGAATCTTGAGAGATTATCAGAGAATGTAATGAAGTACTAAGAACCGGTCTTGGCATGTGTAGACAGGGGACCTACATACATCAACATGTATCATCCCAAGAGTTCACTAACTCTTTCTCTGTTTCCAATAAACAGAGCTGTGGTCATCTTATCTTTGTGACATGACTGGCGAGTTTCACAAGATGTAAATTCAAACTGATTTAAATATGCATCTACATGTAACTTCAGCTAGTCGGGTCACATTGATCTGACCTAGTCTACAATACCTCAAGAAGGATCCGTTCATTTCTGAACTCTTCCTCTTGTGTGTGTTCTGTATACTAAGAACTGTGGTTTGATTTAGAACATTAATGCTTTTAGATAACGTGCCTGAACCGATCAACTTTTGATATAGGAAATGTTCAAAACATTATCCAACAATACAAAATTTTATCATTTCTTTACTAATAAAGAGATTGATATGATTTTGTATATCAGGTTCGGTATCTAATAACATTCGTTCAGAATCAATGTATTTGGAATACAGGGTGACAGTGACCAACAGACTTGGCTGCAACACTTGCCCCGTTTTCTGCCTCATGAAACTTATCACCTGTTCTCAGTTCTCTACCTTTCTGTAGCCCTATGTAACAGATTACATATCTGGGATCCTGATCCGGTATCATATACCCAGGACGTAAAGGATACTGAGAAACAGTTCTGTATAATGAACACACCCGAAGATGATGCATCAGTATGCACTCTCTTCGTTTGGGCGGCACGGGAAATCTGGTATTCCCCAATTTCCTGCTCTGTCTTATAACAATTATAAGTTGGAGCGGGACCAACGTTCCCCAGCACAGTATAACAAGCGGGTTCGGTCAATAATCCGTATTATTATCTTGATTAAGGCGTGATATGGTCGCTACCTGGAGAGAGAGAGAAGAAAACACTCAGCGTGCGCTCTTGCAAGAATAGATTGGTTATTATTTTATCTAATCAGGATGGCTCCCACTGCTTTTTATCAAATCTTCCTTCAAACCCTAAAAGGAAAGACTAGCCGGGATTAATTACACACTACAAGTTCGCCAATCTTTCAGCCAGGCCAGTGTCGGTACTTTGAGGGAGGTCCCCCGTGCTTTCGCACGAACCTAATTAATGTAAACCTCGTTTTCCCAGAGGCGTAACCCCGTTGGCACCTTTCTAAACACCTACTTGATCGGCTAATTGTAATGTATAAAACTCTCCCAGGAGTAACTCTTACTCGCAGCGGGTATCGGGATCCAACTATCTCATAGAAGGTATGCAATCTCATTGCAAATTTCAACACTTGAAATTCCCGATAATATTTTGCCCCAAGCTCGCTATGACCTTGACGAATGCCAAACAACCCATAGTCCACTAGTCAAGTTCAACCCGTACATTTCTTGATCGAATTAAACCCACCCGCACGACCCTTGACGAATGTCAAACAACGCCGTACGAATACCCTAATCCAATCGCATCATATGCTCAAGCAGATAAATACTAGTTAGCTACCGTACACTACGCCTTGACGAATGCCAAACTACCGCAGCACGAATACTAACTAGTACATATCTGAAATGACGGAGGGCTACGACAGGTTTTTCTGAAAACCTTTTGCGTAATGAACTTGATATCGTTGTAGAATCAAATGATTTTGAAATGGAGTGTTTTTGAAGCTTTTCTAGTTTTGCTAAAGGAGTCATTCCCGGTGAAGGGATCGTCGGTCCTTTCCTCGTCGAATGAGGTGCGGGATATATCATATATACCACTGTGCAAAGCAAAAACTCTTAAAAGCAATCAAAAGACAAACCGAGTGTGTAGCATCTTCCAGTTATTGCTAAAGGAGTCACTCCCGGTGAAGGGATCTCGGTCCTTTCCTCATCGAATAAGGTGCAGGATATATCACATATACCGCTATGCAAAGCAAGAACTGTAGCTACCTGTTTTATTTTGAAATTCGATTCTACAACATCTTAGGTTTCTTTTATTTCATTAATCACATTAATGAAGTCCCATCATTTAAGTACCTAAACATCACAGATAAATACGACGTACACTTATGCCATCCGCATTCGCCTCGATGTCCCCTCATGCACCGTTAGGTTAGGTAACTAACGGCAGAGCGGGGCAGGGCTAGCGCGGGTGTAAAACATAAGTAACGCCTATATAATATATCATATATACTATATACTGTATCTATCAAAGAACATCACATGATCACATCACAGATATCGCAGCAGAAGAATCATATGAAATATTGGATATACTAGGACGTCCGTGTTTTCAATACGAGCCAGTATAAAACACGGATTCCACGGTCGTGATGAATAGCCAAACCCACACCCCTAGACCCCTACGAGAGCGGCAAGCAACCCTACCAATTCTAGAGTTAGGAGACCCGGACTCGACTCCTCGAGTTGGTCTCCCACTGGACTCCAGAACCCGGTTACTTGTGCCCTCCTCCTTGGGTCTATCCTAGTGCGGAAAAGTAAATAATATACAAGAGGTGACTACTTCCGCAACCTGGAAGCGCCCCAATAAAAAGAATATTACATACAAGTTTTTACATGAATGAAAATGAAAAACACTCATCTCACATAAAAAAAACCCCGGCTATTCAAACACGACGATCCAATATAACATATCCAGCAACACATAACATCACATGTCATCAACGTAAGTAAATATGCACATCCCAATTGTCGTTGACATATAGCAACGAAACCGGCGATATCACATATTACACTTACGGTCACAGAAAAGAAAGTGTAAAACTACAACAGTTGGAATCCGCAACCACCTCAGACATCGCATGCCTGACCAAATGAATTACTTAGACATCGCATGCCTAACAATTATAAACCCCGCATTTTAGTCTCATTATCGAAAACACTTTTCAATATCAAGTAGGGCAATTCAACAAGATTCCCGAAAAACTGATCGAATGCTCGTCGCAAACTTTAGTAGGCGGCCGCTCCCCTGATACCGTCGACGAAGTGCACCAAGGCGGAACACCGCTACCGCGAGCACCCGAACGGATGCTTTCGGCGACGGGGTTCTCCTACAGTCACTTGGTCGGGGCTATGGAGTGAAGCTGTCTATTAAGTTTACCCGGCGAGTATCTGCGTACGCTACGTGATTGCGACGGACTTTTGATCACATCAAAATTTCGTGGCAACCGATCAAGTGAGACTAAAGTGCTATGTTTATAACATTCATTTAGTTATCTCATAACTTATTGTGAATTCCAATTATTGTATCCCATTCCGGATAAATAGAAAATGTCAAACTTTCCGATCGAACAATCGAACACCCAACTTTTCCCGATACAGATCAACACATGAAATAAGTCTAACAACATTCAGTTCGTGCCTCTGTACCGACGGTCCAGCCGTAGAAGGGTCAAGCCAACGCCTCACATGTGGCACGCCGTACTGCCCCAAACCCGAAGGTTCAAAGGGCAGTTCAAGACGGTCACATAATCGAGTTAAGGTTTGTTGTCTTCTAGAGGGTCCATCGCGTTACTTGCACTACTTAGAACGTCGTTAAACTACGGAAAAATCCAACACTTGGAAATTTCCCGACAGGGGAAAAATTGGGTATTTATATCCGGTCGAACTTTTTAATATATTCTAAAATTTATCCGGAAAGCCAAACAGACAAAATTTGATACCCCGATCGAAACACCGAATCCCCAAAACAACTCCAGAAAATTCAACTCTTGAATAAATATAAAAAATTTCCAGGAAAACCAGAACTGTATATTATGAATTACTGTACAAATTTGGACGCCAGAAAAGACAAAACGGCCGCGCTTCCGCCGCACGAGCCATGCTAGTGCCGCGGAAACGCGGTTCATTGATGGAATTAGGCATTCAAACTTCACAGTAACTCTTAAAATCACCTGCTGATTTTTCTGCATATTTTTAATACAGAAAAACTCACTGTTTTCAAAAAAGTACAGAGAGCATGAGTGTGTTAGGATTTCGGGTTCGTTCGGAGTTCAAAATCCGTCTGGACTTCGCCTAAGGCTCTAGCTAGGCTCTGATCCCACTGTAGGGTTCCTGGGCACCCTATGGAGGTCTCACAAGGCATCGAACATGCCAATATAAAAATTTACGGGTGCCGAGAGACCCGACTACGGATCGTTTGCTAGATTTCTGGGCGAAAATGAAACTAGTTAACAATTAACTAAGAGATACGGAAATACAACCTTTGTAGATCCGGTGCTCCACCTCCATAGCTCCGCAACGAAGTCCCCTCCGCCCTCCAAAAAGAATCCGGACTCCAGCGTCGGCTTCGTCGAAGAATAAGCGAGCTAGGTCGTCGATGTCCATGCCGAAGATGATCTACGTCGAGGCATCGCTAAATCAAGCTCCACCTTCACCTAGCTTTGAAAACTTGTGAAGGAAACACACTCTACTACTTGGCAAGAGGTAGAGGATGAAGAAATAGGAAGTGGGTAGACTTTAGAATTGGATTTCTCACTCATTTCATCAAGTTGCCATTGATGGTCAAGCTTTTCTTCACTTGAAGGAAGAAGAAGAAGAAGCTAAAATATATGATAAGTTATTTATGAAAAGAATAATAATATCATTCTTATCATAACTTTAACCTAAGTTAAGTGTAGAGAATTGACCAAGGTTAAAGGAATGGTTAGGGTTTTGGAGATGAGACAAAAATGGTTGCATCATGAAAGCTTCATGAAGCTTCAAGTGCAAACAAAATAAGCCACCATTTTTCTCTCATTTCTTTTCCTTTTTCCAAAAATAAAAAGACTAATTAATGAATAAGTAAAACCCTTAACCATTTAAATAACTTTGGTTAAATTCTTTACACATAACCTAGCAATCATGCATCATCAAACATGATACAATAAAGTGCACAAAATCATATCGCATATGCAATGCGCACACCCGAGTGAGAAAATCCATTTTAAGTAAACCGATACTAGTTAATGCAAAGTAATATATCAAATATATAATTATGCATTAAATCATTAAATCAACACTTGATTCAATGATCCGGTCATGTCGCACAAAACCGACAGGTATCATTAGTAACAACTTATCGAATCAACACTTGATCCGATAACCCGGCTATATCGCATATAACCGATCAATGTCACATCGCGAGAATCGAATACAGTATCACATACTGGTATCATTCTCGGTCCCGCACATATCTCATATGCGCTCCTATTTCGTTTCGCTTGAGCCAGGAAACCTCTGTGTAGGACTCTAAAGACTCGTCAATACGCCGGCAGCGGATGATGATCATATCAAACATCCACAAGCCGCAAGCGGTATGCTAAACGTAACGGCCACCCGGGTATTGAGCGATCTGAAGATCGACGAGCAAGCCCGCTCACACTCCAGTGAATCCAACCAGTAACACTACCGTACAGTCCGGTCTGATCGTCTGATATGTCGCATATCTCGCCTAGGGGTGGTAAACGTCAGACCCCAATAGCTCAATAAGTCGTGTCGATATGAGGTCTATAACACTTCGAGAAACTACTGGTAACACTTACCAGTAAATCTCAGCAACCCTGGCCAGGGATTTCCTGTTATAGCCAATCGAACACAGAGCAACATCAACCCCCTATACCGGGAGAGACGAATCCCCTCCTATCGCTCATTGCCTCCATGTGACTCGGGACTGTACCCAAAAACCACCGTTTTGCACGCCCTCTTGGACGTGGTAAGATGGAAATCAAAGCACAGTGGGAACCACACAAGACTCTATGACGATCTCGGGTCAACAGACTACTCTGTACCAGTGTCACCAGAGAACTGCCATCTGACGTGAGGTATAATACCATCTGGGAGTTCACGGCGAGTCCGTCCAGTGTACCCAGTCTCTACTGAGCACCCGTATATCATCTCTGATGTCAAACACCAATGGATATGGGATCATCCATCGTCCATCTGTATGGGTCGAGAAGGTATACGCTAGTCTACTCTGGTATATCGATGCCCCGTCTCGATACACCCTGTAATGACCCCAAAATCTTTATACATTTGTATTATCCCTCTTCAATAATATACCGTATTTATTTGTACTTGGTATTTTCCTTTTTCTATTAAATTTATTATTATTTTATTCCTTAATCTATTATGTATTTTTTTTTCTAGGTACAATTTATTTTTCTTATATTTAAGTTTTTAACTTCTCATTCTTATTTTTCCTTTCATAAATATTTAACCCAAATCCATTATTCTTATTCTCCACAGCCCATCTAAAAAGCCCATTTTCTTTTTAAGCAACATCATATATTTAATTCTAATTAAATATATGCATGAATAACCTTATAGCTCATTGGTTAAGCCCTTGCATTGTTATTCCATAAGTCACATGTTTAAATCCCCATTCTTGCAATTATTTTTTATCATTTTTATTCTTCTCATAACCTACAAATGAGACCTTTCATTTCCAAAATGAATGGTGACTTTTCATTTCTCTTTTAATTCTCATGTTAAATGCATATATTATAATTCACCATTACACCATCTTTATTGTCCTCCTCTATCTTTTCATTCCTCATATTTTTCTATCTCTCACTTCTTCCTCTTCACCAAGATGACAAGAAGAACATGAAGAAGTCTTCAAGAAGGTCTCGCTAGTAACGCGAGGCTATCGGCGGATAGACAAGCCCGGTGACAATACCGGCTTGTGCATGTAAGTCCCTTCTCTCTCCTTTCCCCCCCATCTCTTTTTTTCCTCTTGTCATGCATCGTGAACCCCTTATTCTTTTCATATCATAATCCATAAGAGAAGATACACATAAACATATACATATACATATACATAAGTTTAGATATATATGATTCTATATGGTTTAATAATATCTTATTATCTCCTGTTCAAATTAAAGTATTTTTAATTCTTTCTTCATGATTATGAATGTTTATTACAAGTTGTGAGAACATAGATTTCAATCCATAATATATCTACGATATCTCATGGAATCGGTTTGGTTATTAAAAGAAAGGATAAAGCTTGCATAAAAATACTAGTTAATCTTTTTGCCGATTTTAGTATACACATCAATACCTTTAGGTTTAAAATAATTTTTAGACATTAATTTTTACTTCTGAAAATTTCATGGAATTTACATATGATAGATTATATTATTTTATACATGCTGTAAAAATTTTAGATCGATCCGCATAACGGTTTGTGAATTACATCGTATTTATTCACTGATCGTAAAACAGAAAACTGCAGCTATCGGTCAATTTCTAGGACACATAACTTGGTATACCGGTATCCAAATTGAGCAAACTCAGATGTTTTTGATATCTACATCGAATGATATAGATTTTATTAGTTTTATAGTTTTACTGAAAACCTACCTAAGATAAAGAAAACTGCATTACAATATTAAGTGACGGATCTGGACAGAATCTGTCCTGATTCGCACATTGTTTTTAAATTGGACATAACTCGAACACCCGATATCCGTTTGTGACAAAATTTAGATGTGTAGATGCACCATTGATAGAAATATAATTTTCTGTATATTATATTACTTAGGAATGCATGAAACAACCTGATATAGGCTTTACAATACAATATATAGTTGCTGTCCAGAAATCTGAATTTCTGTTTTAAATGCTGATATTAAAATGATCATAACTAGAGCTTCATAAATCCAAATCGTATGAATCTTGGTGTTTTCGATAAGTACATCGAAATACCTACAATTTTCTAATAATTTTCGTAACCTGAAACCTGATACAAATTAACTCAAACTGCGTTTTAAAAATATGTGACGGTGCCGAATAGATTCTGATCTGTTTTGCGCGACGATACGAAAACATATATATCTCTCAAACCGGTAGTCATATTTAGGTAAAACTGGAACTCACGCATGCAAAACATTTAGAGCCATATTTCTGTTTATATTTCGCATTCGTTCAACTTGATTAATTAGTCGTACATAATATTTCTTTACAGCATTGTTTATGGTAGTTACTCGAATAATATACTTGACTCATTTCATGCTATTCGAACATGTATACATATTTAGCTTGATCATTAAATTGTTGTATGTACCTAAAGACGATAATTAAATACTTGAGTTGTATTTTGAAAAATATACAATAGTATTTTTACAATAAACCCCCTCAAGTTTTATAAATTACAATAAGGCCCCTAACAATTATTGAACATCAAATTACCTTCTTGTAGTCTGACTCGGGTTAGAGTATGACTATTTCTGACTTGAATGTGATTCAAGTCAATCTATATTCTTTTATATTCCAACTCAAGATGAATACATGAATTCCAGATTCCAGTTAACAATCTATATAACTTGACCGAACCGAACCATGGATATTCCTTTTACATGATTCCCAGTATTCCATTTACATGACTCTACGGTTATAACCGTTTCCTGATATCATGGTTTCGGTAAGTCAATCAGTTAATCAAGTCAATCAAGCAATCATTACAAGTTTACAAGATAACAATACAAATATGACATCGCGGGGTTTAAAGGGGTAGATTGGTACGGAAGATGTTAAAAGTGGAATGAGGTGGTCAGATTAAGACACCTAACCTATATTCAGTTGCTGTTGTACCGTGGCATAAACGGTTCCTTGTACTATACGTGCCCTTAGTCTCTGGCATATAGAGACTCCCCTCGTATACACTGGCAGCCTTCTGTACCAAGCTACAAAACTTGAATATGTTTCAAGTCAATCTATATTCTTTTATATTCTAACTCAACATGAATACATGAATTCCAGATCCAGTTAACAATCTGTTTGAATGAACCGAACCATGGATATTCCTTTTACATGATTTCCAGTATTCCATTTACATGACTCTACGGTTATAACCGTTTCCTGATATCATGGTTTCGGTCAGTCAATCAGTAAATCAGTCAATCAGTCAATCAGTCAATCAAGTCAATCAAAGTCAATCAAGCAATCATTACAAGTTTACAAGATAACAATACAAATATGACATCGCGGGGTTTAAAGGGGTAGATTGGTACGGAAGATGTTAAAAGTGGAATGAGGTGGTCAGATTAAGACACCTAACCTATATTCAGTTGCTGTTGTACCGTGGCATAAACGGTTCCTTGTACTATACGCGCCCTTAGTCTCTGGCATATAGAGACTCCCCTCGTATACACTGGCAGTTTTCTATACCAAGCTACAAACAATATCGTTAAACAATATTCCATAATATACTACAATACAATACTTTAGAAAATACCATACTCTGTCACTCTCATTCTTCATTCTTCTTTGGGACTTACCGAGCGACCTGTTCGCTGACGACATTCTATTTCTTTCTTCTTTGAATGTCGTCAGGTGGTTTGGACCCGGCAGAGATTGAGCCATCGCAAGAAGACTTGGAGCAGTTTACTGAAGACCCTGCACTGTAGTTTCATTGTACACTTTTCCTTTCTGTACTTTTCGTTTCCTGTTATGCCACTGTTTAGGCATCTTTTATTTCAGTTGTATTTCCTTTCATGTATTGTACAAAGAATGTTATTAATAAAAGTTGCTGTTCTTTTATATTCTTGTCTCTTGTGTATTTATATTGCTTAGTTACGCTTAGCGTATGTACTTCTGAGTATATACGTAGCGGACCTCGTCGCGTCCACTTCGCCGTACACTGGGAAGCGGGGCGTGACACACCCACGACTAGGGACTTTCAAGGATGTACTTATGGACTACCATGTCCCCACTAGTATGATCCACATCATAATCCAGGTAGTCAAGTACAGATCCTAAGGGCTTTACCAACATGTAACAGAGAGACAATCAGCATACACGTTAAGGTAAAGGTCAACCAGATAGCATACTATCATGTCGAGCAAGAAAGTCCTCACTATATATGTCCCAGCATCCACTACAATATACATCCTATGTACAGTAATGGCCTCTAGGGCATACATATAACTAACATATATCACTAACACAAGCGTCTTATGATCTTGACAAAGGCCAACAAATTATAAGTCGCAAGTTAAGTTCTACCTGTCATTGTCCTGATTAATCTAAACCCATCCATACTCGCCCTTGACGAAAGCCAACAAGGCTGTACGACTGTCCTACATTAATGCATCTCTATGTTGCAGAAAAGTTACACATAGCTACCATACACTATGCTTTAACAAATGTCAACAAACATAGCATGAATACTAGATGCTACTCGTCTGAAATGACGGAGGGTTACGGTTGATTTTTGGCGAAAACCTTTAACGTAATGAACTTGATATCGTTGAAGGAACTTTAGTGGCTTTGAAATGGAGTGGCTTAAGCTCCGCTTTTTTTTAAAACTAGTAACATAAACTTTTGTTTAAGAGCGAACTTCCAGTGAAGGGATCAAGGCTCTTCCCTCATAGAATGAGGTGCGGGATATTCCTAATCGAATATCTCTATGCAAAGCAAAAGAATACGACTATGAGTTTTGAAGAAAACCGAGTAGTTTTAAAATTGGTTCCGACAACATCTCTTAGGTTTATTTTCCTTGCATTATTCAGATAATGTGTTCCCATCATTTTAAGTTTCCAAGCCACAAAAGAAACAACCAAAAGAACATGCTATTTATATACCATCCGCATTCGCCACGGGACCCCGTCATACACCGTTAGGTTACTTAACTAACGGCAGAGCGGAGGAAGGACTAGCATGGATGCAAAACATATAGAAGCATCTACTAAATATATATAATATATATATATATCAACATCGCAAGCAGATAATAGTCATCACAGGCAGATAAAAATCATTACTAGCATGCGAACAACATGGAATAGCTGATAATCTAGGAGCCCCGCATTTCATTTGAGCCGTAAACGAGACACGACGTTCTCCGGTCATATGGATAGCTAGTGCAATGAAGAACCTAGACCCCTACGAGTGCAGCAAGTTACCCGTCAATCCCGGAAGTGAGGCAACCCCAATCACCAAAGTGAATGGGCTACCCAACACTTCACGGAATCCGGCAACTTGAGCATCCCTCCGTGGGTCAACTTATACCCCCTACGAGTGCGGCGAATAGCCCGCCAATTCTAGAGTAAGGCCCCCTGGTCTCAACGTCATAAGATGCGGGTTTGTTGCCTTCTAGAACCCGACTATTCGAGCACTCCTCCGGGGGGTAATCCTAGTATAAAAAAGAAAATATATATACAACGGTGACATCGACCTCAACCCGGTCGTGCCCCAATAAAAGAATATACAAACTGACAGAAATGGCAGTCCACATGTCAAACGCTCGCCCCACAATAATGAATATACAAATGAATCTGAACTGTACATCTAACATTGCACACAAGGCTATCCATCATGACAATCCATCCATAACATCAGTGCAACACAGAACATCAACGTGAATATCATATTTGTAAACCCGTCTGATTATACATATAGCAACCAGTCGGATTGTACCGCGCTATGATATTCACGGTCGCAGAAACTAACAAATGCACTGAAAGTCACGAATTCAAAATTTCGATCGATTAAAAACTTTTCGCATGGGCCCCAAGTACAAACCAGTACTCAAACAAATCTAGGCCAAAGCCAAATATCCCCAAAATCACATTTCTATAACTTAGAGCACCAGAAGAAATTTGGGGCACAACGGCCCAAAGTTGACCGCGGAACCGCGGCCAAATACCATGTTAGGCGGCGGTTCCACGGCCAAAATTTGGGTTCATGTACTCCAATTTGTATATGGCCTCTGGTATTGCCTGCACATAATTTTAAGACAATCTGCATAATTTTTTGAACAACTTTAAAATTCGAACGACGGACAATGATTTAGAACTACAATTCGGAAAAATCAGTCGATCGAAACTCTAAATAAGTGCAAACTAGTTAGTTAAGATTTATAGAGTGGTTTTGATACTATGTTGGATTTCGGTGCCTGCGCCGCGGAGGCCGTGGCCGAGGTGGAAGCGAAAAATTTACACGAGCACCAAACACCCGTAAAACCCAGGATACGTTTCAAAAACCTAAACTAGCTAACTAGAAATACAAGGGTTGAGAAACTACAACTTTTGTCACCTGTCCACACAATTATGGAAGAGCCCTCCAAATTCGTAGCCGCCGGGATTATGCTTAAAAATCAACCACCCTTGCCGAAAAAGATCCGCCTGAGGGAAACCGGATGAGGCTCTAACCGATGATCCAAACTTTCTAGGTGTGGATGGTCGGTGATGTAGGAATATATCACTAAACTTTCTTTCTCTTTTTCTCAAGCTCAAGTGAGCAAGGGGAAGAAGGAGAAGAGGTGAAGATGACCAAGTCTTACTCTCATGAAGCATGCTCTAGTGTGGAATGGAAAAAAAACATTAAGTGTAGAAAATAAGAATGGCTTCTTTTTTACAACCACGGTTCAATAATGAATACAAATGAATTTTCCAATATAAAATCCCCAAGCCATACCTCTCTACATGTAAAGAACCATACTTCATTACTCCTCACTTTACACCTCATATTCTTTTATTTTTCTAAATAGAAAAATAAATATGAGGTGTTCTTCTTCTAGCAGCATTCCCGTATAAATACGGAATACTTCACTTGGTATATGTATCGCTACATATACGCGTATTCGTATAAAAATACGGATAGCACCAAAGAGAGAAAATGAATAGTGAACAATAATACTAAAATATATGTATCAAAAATACATATATAAATTATTAAATCAAAACCTGATTTAATAATCAGGCTTAATCGTAAACCGGCTAGTATTATCAACCGTCCTATTAAAGTCCATGTATTTCGTACACGTATTTAATCGGACCCCTGCATGTAACAACGTACGGCTCCTACATCTATCGCTTGAACCGGAAAAACTCTCTGTGTGGGACTCTAAAAACTCGACAATATGCTGGCAATGGGTTTAACCACAAGCACGTCAGCGGTACTAGCTGTACATAACGGTTACCCATGTACTTGCCGAAAGGAGGGTCGACAATCAAGTACGTCCTTGCCCTACCGAGCCTGAATGTGACAATCTCCATACGGTCCGATCTCTTCGTCAAAGAGTATCGCATAACAGGTCTAGCGGTGGGTAACGTCAGACCCTTACTAACCCGATAAGTCGTGTCTGAGTCAAGCTCATCACCAACAGAGATACTACCGATCAACTATCAGTAAATCTCATCCACCGTGGTCATGGATTTCTGGTACTAGCCAACTGAACACAGCGCGATATCTACTCCTAATACCAGGAGAAACGAATCCCTGACGGTCGATCACTGCCTCCATGTGGCTCAGGACTGTACCCAACTAAAAAATGTTTGCACGACTCCTTTGAGCCGTGGTAGAGTAGTAATTAAAGTATAGTGGGAACTCACACGAGACAAATAACGGTTTCAAGTCAAAGGACTAACCCGTACTCATGCCACTTGAGAACTTCCATCTGACGATAGATATAATACTATGTAGAAGTTTTCAGCGAGTCCGTCCGGTGTACTCACCCCCAGTGAGCACATGTATACCATCTTAGGTGCCACAACACCAATGGCTTGTGAGACCGGCTCTCGTCGGGGTCTCGAAATGTATACATCAGGCTACTCCGGAATATCGATACTCAGTCTCGATACTCCCACGACTAGGGATATTTATGGATATGCTTATGGACAACCCATCTCCCATATATATGATCGCCATCATAATACTGGTCTTCAAGTAACAATCTTACGGGTTTCATCAATGATGAAGACAAACCAGATAACATACTATTATCTTGAGTAAGTCTGTTATATCTATATAGGTTCTCGTTCAATTATCATAATTGCCTACTTGCAATCACAATAATTGTCTTGAGAGCACTATATTTAACAGAAAATACCCTCATAAAAAGATTCATGAAATTTTCAAAGTTGGATGACGCTGTCTCAAAACCCCTGAAATTTTCATGAAGAGATCGTTGTTTGGTTTCCACATTTAATTAAGACAAATCTCTACTGCACTATAGATGATTACAATAAATCCTAGGACTCGTTGGCTATAATTGTTTGTGGACATGTACTTCCATTATATTCTAACTGACTTTGAGGTTGGTATCAGTTTTATTTATTTTAAAATTTTTTAAGCTTGTGTTGTTTGCGGTTCACACATGCTCCTTGCTCTAAGAGCAAATTAAAAAAAATATGAGCAATAAGTTTAGAATTAGGACAATTTAAATGTCCAAAGCATGTCCTTGCGACATGATTCCATTTTTTCTTTCATTATTAGATTACAAGTACATACTAGATAAAAAAGGTGTGCACCTCCATAACTAGGAAAGCAACAACCCTTGCATAACACGAAACTTTCGGAAGAAATCCTACATTTTAACCGGCAAAAGAAAATGACTAAATTTCAGAATATTGCTTTACTTTCATCCATATGAAGAAAACCATCGAACTCTTAAAATCAAATCATGTATGTTACTCCAATTTAAACCGTAATTAGTATTTTTGTCCAATTGAACACATGTCCTGCACATGATAATGGTTCACTTTTTCCTTCTAAAATTATTTTCGGCAAAAAACTTTTTGGGACCCTCCGATATTTATCAATTTCACATTTGAACCATGTGTTCAATTAATTAGAGATGAAAATACTAACGCTCTGTAATGCTGGATTTAAAATGCGGATTTTATAAGAGTTGTGATAGTTTTATGCTATATAGACAAAAATAAGAGGGGTTTCCTATAAATTAGCGGAAAAAGGTTGAACATTAGGCGGGCTTAAACATATCGAGGCAGCTGGCTGACTTAAGCCCTCGATTCCAAAACTTGCTGTAGTACTCGGCGTAGGTGAAACTCTTGTACATCAATGGATGCTCTTCATCAACCAATGCTTCTGCTGGCTTGATTATAGCATTTGGAGACGGACAGTAGAAAGTTGGTACGGAGATCCTCTCACGAACGCTGTTAACAACCGCTCGATGAAGCACGCTCTTGTATCGGTCGTTGCTAAGCACCTAACAAAAGATGGATGTAGACAAACATAAGTGTCCAGTACACATCTATCGTCTTTCATACACGAAACAATCGCCCGCAATGAAAGATGGCATTATGTTGTAATACACTACCGTACTATATCTAGACTGGATGTGAGATGCACAAATATGTATGCCATCATGTTGAATTGCGTTAGATTTTTTTTGCTAAAACAATATTGTTCTTAAGGATCTTAATACAATGAATTTTAAAGATTTTTTATAGGGATATTTGTATGGATGAGTTACAAAATTTTAAATAGCATCTTTTTTTTCTTCTAAATGATGAGAATCTCTCTCGCCACATATCATACTAAGGATCAATGTAAAATTGGGTTAGGATGTGTAAAATTCCAATTTGCATTTTAAAATAGAAGTCGGTCATATTCCGTCATGATATAATATACTGAAACAAAAGGAATAAAGAGAATATCATTAAAAAGAAAATTTGGTTTTTTCTTCAATTTCAGCCGTCCGTGTTTCATATCATGGACGGTGGATAACCGACTTCTTTTGCCTCACAGAATTCTTTACCCATGTAAATTGAGATGCATAGTGGATTATTTAGATGGGAGAGGAAGAGAGAGTGTTGTAGAAAGTGTACTTGTATCTGGTCACCAATGTTGATGACAAAGGTGTTGGGAACAGGGGTAACAGCAACCCACTTGCCATTCCTGAGGACCTGGAGGCCAGAGACCCCATCTTGAAGAAGGATGGTGAGGGCATTTGGGTCTTTGTGCCCAGGCAGCCCATAGGTCAACTCAGGCTGTGGGCATGGTGGGTAGTAGTTTATGGCCATGTGCTGCGCCTGTTCCCCAAGTGATTTTACAATGTGGTCCTTCTCAAGCCCCAGGCTCTCTGAGATTGCCTCCAATAGAATCAAAGCCAGCTCTCTAACTCTCTTTGAGTACTCACCTACAACATCCCTATTTCCAAAAAAATTAATTAGAATAACATAGAGAAAAAGGAGTTATCAGTTGCAAACCGGTTCGCGTTTTGAAAAAAATAAGAACTCTCGATCTATGGCATGCATATTTGACCGATCGGCACCGTTCATGTTGTTCACCCTCCATCCAAACCTATGTATATATAAAAAAACAAAGAATATGAAAGCCTCTAACCCATGCATCGGATGACGTTTATGTTGTATCACCGACTGCCGCTCATTTTAGCATCCATTGGATGAGTGTGATAGAGGTTTTCAAATCCTTCGATTTTTTGTACAAATAGTTTTGGAGGTAGGTCGATCAACTTGAACAGTTTGGATCATTCAAATTAGTCATGAATCGAGGTTCCCGTTTTTTAAAAAACACCAACAGTTTTTGTAATGGAGCATTCTCCTATAGAAAAATGAACAATATAAATAAATAAATAAAAGGTGTGCAATCAACTCGGCCGTGCTGTTTGAAATCAGACATTTGACTAGACATGTGATGCTCGAACGGTCCAGCAACAAGTAAATTAGCTACGGTCGATGGCAGACACATTGGGTATGGTCCTCTATGAAATTGAAATATTACCTGAAAAGTGGAGGGTTAGAGGGCCATTCATGAACAAAGTCTTCAAGAGGATAGCAATGGAGCCTCAGAAAATCTCTCCAGTTTCGAACTTTCTCAACAGAGACATTGAAGCTTGTCGTGAGCCTAGTCGTTTTCGACGGATCGTTCGAGTAGTTCTTGATTCTTTCGGATTCGGGTAGGCCAAAGAACTCTTTGGCAATGCTTAGCATGGAGCTAATCAAGGACTCTGGTATGCCATGGTTCTTGATCTGCCAAAATAATCTTGAAAATTAACATTTTCATCTTTTTTTTCTGTGGTCTTTTAAAAGCCTTTTATAAGGTCGAACTAGAGTTTGATCCACGCCTAACGCATGGGATCAAACATGATTCAAGAAATTTCTCGATAAATCGAAGAAGTAAATAGTAAAGCAATATACATTCATTTTGTTAAGAAGTTATTACTCATTTTTTAATAAAATAGAAAAGTAATATTAGTACCATTTAAGAAATCCATATTATGATTAAATTTTTATTCAAGTCCCTAATGAAATTTTAAACAACGAAACATGAGTATCAACTTTAAATTAAGTATAATTTCTATAAGCAAATGCAAAGAATGTATTATTTACTAAACATATTTTATTCTATTATGTTTGATTTTTAAAAAAAATGTATGAAGACAAAAAAATATTATTTCTTCTCTTAAAAAGAATAAAAATACCATGATTCTCTTTCTAAATTAATACCAAACCATTGCCAGATACAGGATAAATAAAAGAAATATAAATTTTTAGAAATAAATATTGAAAACCTAACACTTAGAAAAAAACCACAAAATGGCATTTGAAAATGGATAAGAAAATGAATAAAATGGAAAGGGAAGGGTAAAAGAGGAAAGTGGAAAATTAATGTTTTGGACAAAGATGGCAAAAGATTCATTTCTTACCCAACTTTATATTAGTAATATAGATACATAGATAGATAGATTGATCGATCGATCAACTTTCTTTTTGAAAAACAAAACATTATCGTTTATTACTAGCTATCATTGTTTATAAGAAAGAAACCTAAAAATGAATTTACCAAGAGAGTTATGTTTCATTAATCACGTGCTCTAAATTTTATTAGAAAGAAAGGTCGGTACTTCCCATCATTTCTTCTATTAGGACAAAAGTTGTTTCTGACTATTTTGAGTCAAAATAAAGCAAATAGGGGTTTCAGATAACAATTTCAATCTAATTGTTTACACAAGAAAATAAGATCCGTCTTGTAAAATCCATAAACAAAATTGCATTTTTACTGCTCCAACAGAACGAAAAATCAGCCTCCCCCATCATATCTTCTATTCGTATCTAAAAAAGGCAAAAGTTTTTCTAACCATTCCAATTCAAAACACCCAAGTATATATGCCTCCGATTAAAATTTCAATTCTGATTCTCCACATGAAAAACAAATCCCATTAGTAAAAAAATCATCCAAAAACTGTTTTTTCGACTGTTGAAATCTGTAAAATTCTCTACTAAAAAATCCCGATTATTTTAACACATGCAAAATACCAATAATTCTATATAAATTTTTAAAATGAATCAGAGCAGCACCTGAAAGAAGCCATCATTTTGACAAGCCAAACCAATCTCTGTGACAACTCTCAATCTCTCTGGGCCTTCAATCCCATGAACATCAATCACAGGAATTGATGATGAGTTTGAATCCTCCTCCACTTCCTCAAGATTTGGCCTCTCACTAGTGGGCCTTATGTAATTCTCAGGAACTGAGCTTATCTGTGATATAATATCACTCAGCAAAAGCTTAGAAGCCCCAGCCATTTTAGAACCAATTAAAATGTTAGACACTAATCAACAATTAATTAATTTTATGCATTGCAACCCCTGTTGAGCCTCCAATTTATACCGCTCATAAATCAAGAGCAAACCAAATGTCAAGCTCTGCTGGTAATCTTTTCGCCACTCGTCATGCATGGAAAATGCGAGCTCGTAATCGCTGACGTATGTTGGGTGACGTCACGGGGATGACGTCGGAATGTGAATCTTGTGCTGTGGCCTTTCCAAAGGAGACAAATTAAGAAGGAAATGATTAATATTTCGACAACCCCACACAGAGAAATTTTGGGGAAAAGATTTGTGTGGGAGGTTTGAGGCGACGAAAACGCTGTGGGGTTCCTGTAGCTATCCACCAACAACATTAAAGATTATATTAGGAGATAAGAAACGTAGGGTTATGAGAGACGTAGGGTTCTTGAGTTGAAGATTTTGGAGAGAATGCACTGTTTAGGGATATATGCAAATGGTCCTTGCCAGTGCATGCAGCACTTGTATGGGTGGATGTCCCATCCAATATAATATTGAGGCATAAATACACACACACACACACATATTGATGATGCTCGGTACTGGAAACTCTCCAGGCCATGACACGTGGCAGATGACGTGTCCCAAAGCGTTCGAGAAAGAAGCAAGAACGGTACATTGGAAGCATGCACCGGGCTTTCGACCCGAAGATGTTCCCGACCTTCAGTGGCCTCTCAGACCACTCTTATGCCCGCCTCACAAACAACCATTGGTTCGGCTCCGAGCCCTCCCGCACGCCGAGTTCCCTCAGCCCTCCTAGCTCGCCTCCGAGCTATCACAGAACCAAGCTCCCTCGGCCTCCCGCTCGTCTCCGGGCCTTCCGCCGAGCTTAGCTTCCTCGGTATCACCAACCGACCCACAGCACAGATCACAGGCGTCTCCGCCACGGTTTCGCGAATCTCGCCGGACGCGAGATATCCGTCGCCTATGATCCCGCGTTCCACGCATCGCGTTCCCCCCATTAACAGGCGTATCTCGTCATTAATGGGGGATCCATCATTTCACGTAGGCGTAACGCCCGAGGGCGTAACGGCCGGCGTGAATCTTGCGCTCGCCAGCCCATGGCTTCCACTATATAAACTCCTCTCAGAGACGACTCAGGTAAGCTAATTATTACCTAATAGGCCGCTGCTCTGTCCAAATAGCTCGACTAACTTGATCGCCGGAGGGTTCACAGCGGTACTACCATCCCAGGACTTCTTTGCAGGTAGCTCGACTTCATTCCAACTCAAGCCCATTGAGATCCACACGCATCAAAAGGCAACCCTCAGATCCAATCTCAGCCATTCATTAACACTCGCTGTGGATCAACGGAAGACAACATCTGAAGGAGATCCTGAGCTCCATCAGTTGGCGCCGTCTGTGGGAAGCGCAAATTCCGCTCAACGAAAATTGATCTTCCGATCTCGAACTCATGGCGAGTGATCATCGCGACGATTCAAGCTCCAATCACTGTCCTCCCCACAACGGAGACGTGGGTGGATCCCCTCTTCCCCCGAACGCTATTCACGCCCTGTCTGCGCGAATAGATCGGCTCGCGTCCGTCGTGGATGCGCTTGTCCGTGTCCAGATGGGGGACAAGCTCCCCAAGTCGCCACTCCCCCATCTCGGGAGCGACACATAGGGAGAGAAGACACTGCCCGCGCCGGCACATTTGGGTACCGCCTCGCTATCTCCGGCGGCCACAGATCCTCGTGGCGACCAATTCGATGACCCGGTGGGCACCTCACAGCTCGACGCCGAGCTCTTATGAAAGAGCACCTCGCCCTGAGGCCCATCGTGCTCCTGTCCCTCCCGAGAAGGTGTCGGTCAGCTCAACTGCTCCTAAGCATGGCCGACGCCCTCTACCTCGACAGGATCGCGTGAACGGGACTCACCACGGTAGCTCGAAGTCAACCTCGCCAGGGGACCTACGGAACCTCATCGAACGGAACCAGAACAGTGGCCAGGCAGCAGGGGACATAAATCCGAGTATGCCGAATCCTCGGGATACCACGACCGACTCGATGCCCTCGAAAAGAAGATCGAGGGTATATATCGGGAGAGTCACGCATCAAGAGACGGGGCTAGATATGCCGCCGACTCGCTTACGAGGCCTTTCACTGAAGAGCTGCTCGCTGTCCACGTCTCCTCCAGGAACAAGCCCCCAAAGGTATCCCTCTTCGACGGAAAGTCCGACCCAAAAGACCATTTGGACGCGCTCACAGCAGGGATGAGTTTTCAGGACAACTCCGACGCCGCGCAATACCGTGCTTTCCCCGCTACTCTCATCAGCTCTGGACGAGACTGGTTCCGAGGAATCACCCTATGCTCTGTTGGGGTAAAAATTTACACCCCGGTTGACCGAGTCAAAGTCAAGGTCGACCCCCAAGCTAGGTGGGCCCAAGCCCAGGTCAAGCGGGCCCATGCCCAAGTCAAGCACACGGCCAGCCTCCCCATGCCAACAACAAAATCATGTCATAAATAATTGTTATGTAATTTTTTATACATGAATGTATGCAAAATGGGCATAAAGCCAATATTTTGTAAGCCCATGGCTTATGTGCAAAAATGAAATGGCACATAAGCTATGGGATAGGCAAAATGCCATTTTGTGAAGCCCAATGGGCTATATGTAAATATGTAAGCCTATATAAGGCAAAATGATGATGAATAAAAAAAAGAACACTTTCATTCTCTCAAAAAACCCAGGGTTTGTATCTCTTTCCCTTTTCTGAAGGTCTCAAACCTTCTTCTTTCTTCTGAATTAAATCAAGAGTTTTACTCTTCCTTTTCCAAAACAAAATAGTTTTTCACCACGAAACCCACAAAGGGAAACTTGGATTTGTCTTTAGATCCCAAAAAGGAGAGATTTTGAGATCTCACATCTCTTGATCTTCAAGATCCAGCTAACAGAGGAGGAAGAAGAAGAATCCCTTTCACTAAACCCAAAAAAACACACTCAGGAGTCCAACTCCTCTCTGATTTCTCTTCCGAAATTTTTTTTTGGCTAAAAGCCTCTTTTTCTCGCCGGCGCTCAAGCGCAGAGCGCCCGCGTGCCGACACGTGGCGCGCTTGCGCTCAAGCGCTCAGCGGTCGAGCGCAAAGCGTCCACGTGCCGACACATGGCGCGCTTGGACTACGGCGCCTTGCGCTCAAGCGCAAAGCGCCCACGTGCCGATACGTGGCGCGCTTGCGCTCAAGCGCAAGTGCTCGAGCGCAAGTCGCCCCGGTACCGACACGTGGCACGCTTGCGCTCAAGCCCAAGCGCTCGAGCACAAGTCGTCCCGGTGCCGACACGTGGCACGCTCGAGCTCAAGCCCAAGCGCTCGAGCACAAGTCATCCCGGTGCCGACACGTGGCGCGCTTGCGCTCAAGCGCTCAAGCGTAAGTCGCCCCCGTACCGACACGTGGCGCACTTACGCTCGAGCGTCAGGCGCTGAAGCGCAAAGCGTCCACGTGCCGACACATGGCGCGCTTGCGCTCAAGCGTCCAGCGCTCAAGCGCAGAGTGCCTACGTGCCGACACGTGGCACTCTAGCGCCTGAGCACACAGCACCTAGGCGCACAGCGCCCAAGGTGCTGTCCCCACGCATCCTTTGAATGCCTTTTCTTCCCTTTTATATATATATATACACATATGTATACATATGCACACACACACATACACCACGACACTGTCCATGTTAGAAAAATTTTTCTAACGGGGCGCTGCCCCGCACCCCGCAAGGGGGCTGCTAGCCTCCTTGACCCCCAGCCCGCTATCCGGGTAGAGGGACCCCCGTAAAAACTCTGCGTGGCTCCCGACATATCCAAAACCCCCTTTCAAAACACAACACACGCACACTGCATATTGAGTTCGCATGACCAGTTTAACCCGTCAATCGGAGGTGCCCTCGCTCCAAAGACGAGGGGTAATTAACAGCAGTTTAGTCCGCGGCTGCCGGAGATTCGGATCCCCACAATCATTAAATCCCGGCCTACCCTAGGCAGGGGGAATCTGTAGTACGCCTGGCAAGCGCGCGCGTATTCCCATCTCAATGGGGTGACGAAAAACACCCTATAGATTCTGGCACGCCCGGTGGGACCAATCTCTCATCCCATATTTCGGGTTAAGCGTTCATGCGAACTCAATCTATATACATGTCTATATTTATACTAAAATAATGCTTTTTCATGCAGGTTTTCAAGCAATCACTTTCCAACAATGTCTTCGATGATGAACTCAGCTCCCATCTCCTATACGATGAAGATAGACTCCAGGACGGTCCTCCCGGCAAGTCTCGGGCGACAATGGGAGGAAGAGCCGCTACCATTTGGCTCTATCATGTTTGTGTTAGCTAACGCCGTCCCAGCTCCTCAAGCTCCGATAACGGACAAACCGGTCTCAAAGGGGAAGAGGCCAAATGTGGTGGTCTTGAAGGCGCCCCAACTCAAACACGAGTCGGTGTTTGAGCGGCTCTCCTTAGCCCCGGCTGGGGGCAAGGCCATCAACACCAACAAAGCAACAAGACGTCTCGAGAAAGCTCTGGCGGTGCCCCTGACAACTGCTCGATCGGGTGTCTTCCTTAAGCTCCCCGCTAATCGACTCACGGTGGCTTCCCAGGAAGCAGAAGCCTGCCAAGCGCTCAAGGCAGAGAAGCTGAGGCAGAAGAGGCTTAGATATAGAACCAACAAAAGGGCCAGGGCTCTGGCCATGTTAAAATTTATGAATTTCCAAAGCCCGGACCGCTCCGCGAAACCAGCTGCCAGTGATGAAAGAATGGCTGAATGTGTTATCCACACTGTCTACATGGCCGGACATGAAAAAATGAACCCTCCTCTTCTTCACAGCCATGGTGATGATATGGTTGACGCCACCCAGCATCGGCTCGATCTAAATGATGAAGAGCCCGCTCAGGCCGATAAGCCAGAGGAGCCCGTGGTTCCTACGGAATTGAGCTCAGGCAATAAAGATTACCCGGTTGTCATAGCCGGAACTATAGAACAAGCATTATTCCAATGGCTTCAAAGGCAATTTCAGGACAGGGATGAGAAGATTGCCGAGGTCTATTCCAAATTCGATGAGCTGGCAAACGTCGTGGCAGATCTCGCGACCCAAATCGCCCGATTGCAATTACAGCAGAATCAAATTTTGGCTCATGAGCCAGGGATTGATACCCGGGGGCAGCTAACTGATATCCTTTTCATCTTAAAAGCAGAGCACCTTCGCGAAAGACGGCCGCAATCAGCCTCCAGTCCCTCCGATACATACACCGGGGGGGAATCGCCTCTGAAAGAGAAGCTGGAAAAGGTCTATTTCTTCAAGAAGGAAAAGGTCCACAAGATATTCAGGGACGTCCTAAGAAACGGTCTACAACTGCCAGAATCAAAGAGACCGCAAGAAGAGAATATGACCGACGACCCAAAATATTGCCCCTATCACAGGGTGATAAGTCATGCCATTGAGGACCGCTTCGTCTTCAAAGATTGAGTCGAAAGGCAATACAGGATGGGAGAGATAGAACTGTCTAAAGGCGTGTTAGCAAATAGTCAAGCTACGATCGCCGATTTCATGCAAATGGAGACCGAAACCTTTCGGGAACCTAATCCTCCCAGACATGTGCCTCGAGGACCAGCATCAGTAAAGGCACCTACTCCAATGGAGAGAAAGAAGAAGGTATACTCCTTCAGGAGGGATGAAGTCCGCAAAATATTCATGGACGCCCTGAACAGCGGTCTGCAATTGCCTGTTCCAAAGAGGCCACAGGAAATGAACATGACCGGCAATCCCATATACTGCCCATATCATAGAGTGGTGGGTCATACCATTGAAGACTGCTATATTTTCAAAGATTGGGCAGAGGACCAATATAAGCTTGGAAAAACCTCACAATCCTCGGATGTATCGGCAAGCCACAAAGCTAGGTCATCAACACAGCTCCGCCAAGATCAAAGTTCAAGGAGCTGGGATAAGCAAAAAGGACCACCACGTCGTTAAACTGGGAACACCCGCCGAACACCACGTCATTAAACTGGGAACACCCGCTGAACACCACGTCATTAAACTGGGAACAATCGACCTCTAAGTCGTTAAACTGGGAATGTAAAAATGTACATATGTATATATATATATATATATATATATATATGTAAATAAACAAAAAAATGTGTGTAAATAAAAGAAAAATAGAGAAAAGCCGAAATGATGGGGCAACTCGCAATAAAAATCAGCGAGTAAAATAAAGATGAAAATAAAGCCGAAATGATGGGGCAACCGCGAATAAAAGCCGAAATGATAGGGCAATCGCGATCTTCGCGATAAGAAAAGCTGAAAGGATAGAGCAATCGCGGTAAAACAAAAACAAAAAAAAACACAAACAAAAATCCAATTTTTCAAAATTCCCTCGGCCCTACGGCTAGTCCCCAAATTGACTGCCGTATACAATTCACGGGCTCAAATAATCCTCAGCATATCCATGCCCCACCGCAACCACCAGTTACGCGGCTGGCCTCCGTATTTGGAATTATGCTCTATTAGGAAGACCCACTCATGTGTCCTGGCACATGTGCTTCAGTGTTAACAACGCTGATGTCGGCCCCTATCCCAAAATTCCAAATCAATCCAATAGACCTCCACTTCTTTAAAACTGGAAGCAGATGACCTCTAAGTCGTTAAACTGGAAACAACATACCTCGAAGTTTTTAAACTGGAAACAGCAGACCTCCAAGTCGTTAAACTGGAAACAGATGACCTCCCAGTCGTTAAACTGGAAACAGATGACCTCCCAGTCGTTAAACTGGAAACAGATGGCCTCCCAGTCGTTAAACTGGAAACAGATGGCCTCCCAGTCGTTAAACTGGAAACAGATGACCACCACGTCGTTAAACTGGAAACAGATGACCACCACGTCGTTAAACTGGAAACAGATGACCTCTAAGTCGTTAAACTGGAAACAGCAGACCTCTAAGTCTTTAAACTGGAAACAGATGACCTCCAAGTCGTTAAACTGGAAACAGATGACCACTACGTCGTTAAAATGGAAATAGATGACCTCTAAGTCGTTAAACTGGAAACAGCAGACCTCTAAGTCTTTAAACTGGAAACAGATGACCTCTAAGTCGTTAAACTGGAAACAACAGACCTCTAAGTATTTAAACTGGAAACAGATGACCTCTAAGTCGTTAAACTGGAAACAATCGACCTCTAAGTCATTAAACTGGGAACGAGAGAAATCCACTCATATGTCCTCGCGATACATGAGGAGAACAAACCTTCGTGGGATCCTTAAGACTCACGAAGGAAAAACACACTTGGGAGTCTTCATGACTCCTAAGGAGAACATACATCTGCGAGATCCTTACGACTCATAGGGAGAAAATGCTTTTATGGGACCCTCACGGC
This sequence comes from Agapanthus africanus, assembly GCA_030015575.1. Taxonomy (NCBI): domain Eukaryota; kingdom Viridiplantae; phylum Streptophyta; class Magnoliopsida; order Asparagales; family Amaryllidaceae; genus Agapanthus; species Agapanthus africanus. The sequence continues at coordinate 451,713,711 of CM057349.1, read as the reverse complement.
CCATAAAATTGAAAAGTCTTAGGTGACAGGGATCTAAACCTGTCTCCTAAGCCATCGCTCCCCCACCCCCCAAGTGGCGAATGATGAGTCGCTCCTGATACCATATTCCAGTACAGCGATGCAGACGCCAACCAAATTCCAAATCCCATACCCCAATGGCGAATGATGAGTCGCTCCTGGTGCCATATTCCAGTGCAACGATGCAGACGCCAACAAGGTCCTGAAATTTTTCCGACCCTACGGTCTGGATCATACATCTTGCAAAACTGTATACAATCCACGGAAGTAAAACAATCCCGATCTCTCGACAAAAAAAGTATGTCCACAAGCAAAATGGGCACGGATGAAAACTCGAAAGGGCACCGTGAGTAAAAACAGCAGGACTGCCGGCGAGTTTGTGAAAACCCGAAAGGGCGTAAACTCGTAAAAGAAAAAAAAAAGAAATGAAATGCACTCGCAAAGTCCTCTCGACTTTGTGAGGAGAAAATTCCCGTGTGAGATCCCTACGACTCACAAAGGAGCAACACACTTAGGAGTCCCCACGACTCCTAAGGAGAAAATACACCTACGGGATCCTTAAGACCCGTAGGGAGAAAATGCTTTGTGAGACCTTTACGGCTCACAAAATGGAAAAGCCTTAGGTGACAGGGATCTAAACCTATCTCCTAAGCCACCAATTTCCCAAATCCTCTCGGGGCACATGATGAGTTGCTCATGGCATTATACCAGTGCAGCAATGCAGATGCCAAACAAACCAAATCCAAATCCTCCCAGGGCAAATGATGAGTTGCTCCTGACATTATTCCAGTGCAGCAATGCAGATGCCAAACAAAAAACCAAATCCAAATTCTCCCGGGGCACATGATGAGTTGCTCCTGGCATTATTCCAGTGCAGCAATGCAGATGCCGACAGAAAACCAATTCCTAAATCCTCTCAAAGACAGATGATGATTCGCTCCTGGTACCATATTCCAGTATAGCTATGCTGATGTCAACTCAAATCAAACAATTCAAACCAACCAATTCCAACATCGACCTCTGCGTCAACAAACGACACTCCGTAACGGGGAAACGTCAAGCATACACTCCGTCTCGGGGACAAGTCAAACAACGACACTCCGCGCCGGGGAAACGTCAAGCAGACACTCCGTGCCGGGGAAAAGTCAACCAGCGACACTCCATGCCGAGGAAAAGTCGATCAGCGACACTCCGTGCCGGGGAAAAGTCAACCCGACACTCCGTGCCGGGGAAAAGTCGATCAGCGACACTCCGCGCCGAGGAAAAGTCAACCCGACACTCCGCGCCGGGGAAAAGTCGATCAGCGACACTCCGTGCCGGGGAAAAGTCGATCAGCGACACTCCATGCCGGGGAAAAGTCAACCCGACACTCCGCGCCGGGGAAAAGTCGATCAGCGACACTCTGTGCCGGGAAAAAGTCAACCAGCAACACTCCGCGCCGGGGAAAAGTCGATCAGCGACTCTCCGTGTCGGGGAAAAGTCAACCCGACACTCCGCGCCGGGAAAAAGTCGATTAGCGACACTCCGTGCCGGGGAAAAGTCAACCAGCGACACTCCGCACCGGGGAAAAGTCGATCAGCAACACTCCATGCCGGGGAAAAGTCAACCAGCGACACTCCGCGCCGGGAAAAAGTCGATCAGAGACACTCCGTGCCGGGGAAAAGTCGACCCGACACTCCGCGCCGGGGAAAAGTCGATCAGTGACACTCCGTGCCGGGGAAAAGTCGACCCGACACTCCGCGCCGGGGAAAAGTCGACCCGACACTCCGCGCCGGGGAAAAGTCGATCAGCGACACTCCGTGCCGGGAAAAGTCGATCAGCGACACTCCGTGCCGGGGAAAAGTCGACCCGACACTCCGTGCCGGGAAAAAGTCGATCAGCGACACTCCGTGCCGGGGAAAAGTCAACCAGGGACACTCCGTGCCGGGGAAAAGTCGATCAGCGACACTCCGTGCCGGGGAAAAGTCAACCCGACACTCCGCGCCGGGGAAAAGTCGATCAGCGACACTCCGTGATGGGGAAAAGTCAACCCGACACTCCGCGCCGGGGAAAAGTCGATCAGAGACACTCCGTGCCGGGGAAAACGTCAACCAGCGACACTCTGCATCGGGGAAACGTCCAACACAGACACTCCGCATCGGGGAAACATCCAACAACGACACTCCGTGCCAGGGAAACGTCAAGCAGGCCCTCCGTCTCGGGGAAACATCCAACAACAGGCACTCCGTCTCGGGGAAACGTCCTACAGCAGGCACTCCGTCTCGGGAATACGTCCTACAATAGGCACTCCGTCTCGGGGAAACGTCCTACCACAAGCACTCCATCTCGGGATACGTCCTACAACAGGCACTCCGTCTCGGGGAAACGTCCTACGACAGGCACTCCGGGCAAGGGAAACGTCTACCACGGACACTCTGTCTCGGAGACGCGTCAAGCGTCGACCGTCCATGTCGTAACAAGGGCAGTGTATCCCGAAAAATGGGAACCAAAGCAAGTCGCCTCCATGCAAAAGAAGATCCATCAATTTCATGCACACGACCCACATATGCTGTGTGCATTTATTGATGGGGGGCAATTTGTTGGGGTAAAAATTTACACCCTGGTTGACCGAGTCAAGGTCAAGGTCGACCCTCAAGCTAGGTGGGCCCAAGCCCAGGTCAAGCGGGCCCATGCCCAAATCAAGCCCACAGCCAGCCTCCCCATGCCAACAATAAAATCATGTAATAAATAATTGTTATGTAATTTTTTATACATGAATGTATGCAAAATGGGCATAAAGCCAATATTTTGTAAGCCCATGGCTTATGTGCAAAATGAAATGGCACATAAGCTATGGGATAGACAAAATGCCATTTTGTGAAGCCCAAGGGGCTATATGTAAATATGTAAGCCTATATAAGGCAAAATGATGATGAATAAAAAAAGGAACACTTTCATTCTCTCAAAAAACCTAGGGTTTGTATCTCTTTCCCTTTTCTGAAGGTCTCAAACCTTCTTCTTTCTTCTGAATTAAATCAAGAGTTTTACTCTTCCTTTTCCAAAACAAAATAGTTTTTCACCACGAAACCCACAAAGGGGAACTTGAATCTGTTTTTAGATCCCCAAAAGGAGAGATTTTGATATCTCACATCTCTTGATCTTCAAGATCCAGCTAACAGAGGAGGAAGAAGAAGAACCCCTTTCACTAAACCCAAAAAAACACACTCAGGAGTCCAACTCCTCTCTGATTTCTCTTCCGAGAATTTTTTTTGGCTAAAAGCCTCTTTTTCTCGCCGGCGCTCAAGCGCAGAGCGCCCGCGTGCCGACACGTGGTGCGCTTGCGCTCCAGCGCCCTTCGCTCGAGCGCAAAGCGCTCACATGCCGACACGTGGCGCGCTTGCACTACAGCGCCCTGCGCTCGAGCGCAAAGCATCCACGTACCGACACGTGGCGCGCTTGCGCTCGAGCGCAAGTTGCCCCGGTGCTGACACGTGGCGCGCTTGCGCTCGAGCGCAAGCGCTAGAGCGCACGTCGCTCCCGTGCCGACACGTGGAGCGCTTGCGCTCAACCGCAAGTCGCACTTGTGCTCGAGCGTCAGGCGCTGAAGCGCAAAGCGCCCACATGCCGACACGTGGCGCGCTTGCGCTCAAGCGTCCAGCGCTCAAGCGCAAAGCGCCTACGTGCCGACACGTGGCACTCTAGCGCCTGAGCGCACATCACCTAGGCGCACAGCGTCCAAGGTGCTGCCCCCACACATCCTTTGGATGCCTTTTCTTTCCTTTTTTTTATATACATATATATATATATACATACATATGTATACATATGCACACACACACACATACACCACGACACTGTCCCTGTTAGAAAAAAATTTCTAACGGGGCGCTGCCCCGCACCCCGTAAGGGGGCTGCTAGCCCCCTTGACCCCCAGCCCGCTATCCGGGTAGCGGGACCCCCGTAAAAACTCTGCGTAGCTCCCTACATATCCAAAAACCCCTTTAAAAACACAACACACGCACACTGCACATTGAGTTCGCATGACCAGTTTAACCCGTCAATCAGAGGTGCCCTCGCTCCAAAGACGAGGGGTAATTAACGGCAGCTTAGTCCGCGGCTGCCGGAGATTTGGATCCCCACAATCATTAAACCCCGGCCTACCCTAGGCAGGGGAATCTGTAGTACGCCTGGCAAGCGCGCGCGTATTCCCATCTCAATGGGGTGACGAAAAACACCGTACATGCTCCATCTCTACCTTCGATGAGCTGGCCACCCAGTTCCTCGGCCATTTCGTCAGGAACAGATGGCAGAAGCGGACCGTCGATTATCTTTTCACCATAAAGAGTGGGGACAAGGAATCCTTCAAAGGATACGTTACACGCTTCTACAATGCTCTCCTTGAGGTCCCAAAGCACCGGGATGAGACAATCATCACTGCCCTTAGGTCGGGTCTTCGGCACAAGGAGTGGCTCCGCTCCTTTGCATTAGCGCAACCTAAGACCATGGCCGAGGTAAAAGCCTGGACCGAGCGAGAGATCCATCTTGAGTCCGAGGTGAACGTGAACCTACCTCGGACAGACCGGAACGATCAGAAGAGGGCAAGAGAGGATAAAAAGAAGATTGAGCGGCCAAAACCCTACTCCCCAAAGTTCCAGGAGTATACCCCGCTCAAAATCTTCCAGACAGAGCTGTTGGAGGAGGCAAAGGGCGAGAGATTCTTCAAACTCCTCCCGGTCAACCATAAGGTGGCCAAATGGACACGAGGCCCCTACTGTGCTTTCTACAGGTCGCAGGGACACCCCACCGAGAACCGCAAACAGCTCCGAGTCTACATCGAGAAGTTAATCCGCTCAAGGCACCTGGCAAGATACTTGCGGGACAAGCGACAAGACGACCGAGAGCAAGAGCACCATCCCCCTCATGGCGAGTTGACGATCGGCCAAATCATGGTTGTATTAGCGGGGGTGGGGGGTACGCCTGGGGCCGACGAGGCATGGCGCCCCTTGCCGGTCGAAGGGACCAACAGCCAACCCAGGAAGAAGGTCAAAGCGGCTGATCCCATCATCTTCACTGACGAGGACCTCCACGGGATATCCCTACCTCACAACGACCCCCTGGTGATTACAGTATAGGTCCACCGTTACGAAGTGCAAAGGATATTGGTCGAATCGGAAAGCTCGGCAGACATCCTTTTATACGACTGCTTCCTGCGTATGGGACTTATCCCGTCGGACCTGAGATCGACCGCCCACATCCTGTCGGGGTTCACTAACCACTTTGTATCCACCAATTGACGAAGAGATAGCTCCCGCTTGGGGATGCCTTTATATTATGCATGTTTGTACCCGTTTGGGGCCATTATTTACAAAGGAAACTCTGCCGAAATTTTCGGAAAAGACTTGACGTTTTAAAAATGCTTACCATGATTTTCAAAGTAAATTTATATGTTAACTTTTAAATGAATTTTCCTTCACCCTCTTTTTAAATGGTTTAGATTTCTAGGCTTTTGGCTAACTTGAATTAGGTAGGGTCCTTTAGACTTCACAAGATTCAAGTGCCAGTCACGTGATGATTTCTCAAGATATGGACGTGTATTCTTAATGAAATATAAATTCGAGGGCTTTGAGAAATTCAAAGAGTATAAGAATGAAGCGGAAAAGCAAACCGGCAAAAGTATCAAGATGCTCCGATCCGATCGTGGCGGTGAATACTTAAGTGCCGAGTTCCTGGAATATTTAAAAGAGAATGGAATTCTCTCTCAGTTTACTCCTCTATACTCAACACAACACAACAGTGTATCAGAAAGATGGAATCGCACCTTACTTGATATGGTGCATTCCATGATGAGTAATGCTGAGTTGTCGTCCTCCTTCTGAGGTTATGCACTAGAAGCTGCTGCTGGCAGAAGGGGTGGTCACCTTCCAACTTAACATAGAGGAGACTGGCCATACACGTACCGTGCCTGTGGAGTTCATCGTCGCCAGAATTCCATAGGCCTACAATATCCTCTTGGGGCGCCCAACACTGAATTCTCTTCGGACCCAGATATCGACCTACCACCTAGCAATCAAGTTTCCCCTCGACCGAGGCAGGATAGGTCGGGCCTACAGGAACCAGCAAACCGCGAAGATTTGCTTCACAACGACATTTATGCCCGAGGAGAGAAATGATGATCTTGAGAGAACGGATGATTTCAGGGGATCTTTGGATACTCGGGACAAGCATAAAGAGATCCGAGGTGCCCTGGTGGAGCCGCTAACAGAGGTCCCCCTCGTCAAAGGGGACAATGAACGAACCGTCCAAATCGGGTCACTCTTAACGGGAGCTCGGCGCGACGACCTAGTCCACTTCCTCAGAGGAAACTCAGACGTGTTCGTCTGGGCGCCCGCCGACATGGCTGGGATCGACCTCAAAATAATATCACATAAACTAAGGGTCGATCCGGCGGTCCGACCCGTCAGGCAGAAGAAACGAAGCTTCGCCCCGATCAAGCAAAGAGCGATCGAGGATGAGGTTGACAGGCTGCTCGCAGCCAACTTCATTCGGAACGTGGCTTACTCGGAGTGGCTGGCGAATGTGGTCATGGTTAAAAAGGCAAGCGGGAAGTGGTGCATGTGCATCGACTCCACTGACCTCAACAAGGCCTACCCGAAGGACGACTATCCGTTCCCTCGGATAGATCAGCTCGTCGATAGTTCAGCAGGACACGAGCTACTCAGCTTTATGGACGCCTTCTCCGGCTACAACCAGATCCGCATGAATCCGGCAGACGAAAAGCTCACCGCTTTCACAACGGACCGGGGGGTATACTGCTATAAAGTGATGCCCTTTGGTCTCAAAAACGCCGGGGCTACGTACCAATGCTTGGTCAACTGGATGTTTAAGCCTTAGATCGGTAGGAACATGGAGGTTTACGTCGACGACATGCTCGTCAAATCGACCTCGTCGGATCGGAATGCCAAGGATTTGGGCAAGGCCTTCGACGTCCTCCGCAAATACAAAATGAAACTGAACCCCGCCAAGTGCGTATTCGGGGTCACCAGCGGAAAGTTCCTCGGATTCATGGTCACCTACCGAGGAATCGAGGCTAACCCGAAGAAAATCAGCGCCATCCTCAACATGGCCGTGTCCAAGACTAACGTCGAAATCATGCAGCTCACAGGGCAGGTAGCCGCTCTGAGTCGTTTCATGTCAAGATCCGGGAAAAAGTGCCTCCCGTTCTTCAAAACTCTAAGGAAGATCCCAAGGTTCGAATGGTCGGAGGAGTGCCAGATCACCTTCGAGCAATTGAAAGTGCACCTGGCGACTCCTCACTACTCACCCGGCCAGTTGAAGGAGATGAGCTATTGCTGTATCTGGTGGTGTCCGATCAATCTGCAGGTTTGGTGCTCGTCCGAGAGGCCGAGGGAGTCCAGAAGCCGGTCTACTATGTAAGCCACATCTTCAAGGATGCGGAAACAAGGCACCCGGCCATAGAGAAGATTGTCTTAGCACTCATCGTGGCTTCGAGGAAACTACGACACTATTTCCAGGCGCACACCATCCTCGTTCTCACCGAGCGCCCTTTAGGGGCTATTCTCGCCCCCCCCCTCGAGTCTTCTGGTCATTTGGAGAAGTAGAGGTGGGAGTTGTCCCAATTCGACATCAAATAACGCCCGAGGCAGGCTATCAAGACATAAGTCTTGGCCGATTTTATTATCGAATGCACTATCCCTAATAAGGAGGTAGTGCCCATGCCGACCCCCGGATCTCAACCCTTGATCGATGAGAGGCCCGACTCCTTCCCTGATTGGGTCCTTTACGTCGACGGGTCATCAACCGAGGAAGGCTATGGTGCCGGCCTCATCATTCGAGGCCCGAACGAGGCAGAGATGGAGTATTCTTTGAAGCTCGGTTTCAAAGCCTTAAACAACGCAGCGGAGTATGAGGCTCTGCTCGCTGGACTGCGGATTGCCTTCTGAGTGGGGCTGAAGACGATCCGGATTCGTAGCGACTCCGCTATGGTCGTTGGCCAAGTGACTAGCCGTTTCGAGGCACGGGAGCTCCTGATGGTGAAGTACTTAGCCGAGGTAAGAAGGATGCGAAAGGACTTCGACGAAGTTTAAGTGGAGCAGATCCCCGACACCTAAACGCCCTGGCCGACGCCCTAAGCAAGCTAGCTTCCTCCTTCACGGCCAACAACAAGAGAAATATCCTCTTCGAGATCTTACCACGGCCCAGCGTGGAAGACAGAGCGACACCGCTCCAAGTTTACACAGCCCGGGAAGAGGGCCAAGATTGGAGGAAGCTTATCGTGGAATTCCTAAAGAAGGGTACGCTCCCCGTAGATCGTGGGGAGGCCCGCCGCCTCCGAGCCAAATCCCGCCATTTCGTCTGGAGCAATGGAAACCTCTACAAGAAATCCTTCACTCAACCCCTGCTTCGGTGCGTCGACCCCCACGAAGCCGACCATGTCCTCCGTGAAGTCCACGAAGGGGTCGGCGAAGCACATCAAGGGGCCCGCATCTTAGTCCAAAAGACGCTCCTTCAAGGGTACTATTGGCCGACCATCCATCATGACGCTCAGAAACTTGTCAAAAGATGCAAGAGTTGCCAACTCCACGGCAGCATACCCCGTCTTCCGGCTACCGAGCTGACTACCCTGACCTCCCCATGGTCGTTCGCCCAGTAAGGAATGGACATGATAGGCCAACTCCCTACAGGTACGGGCGGGCACAAATACATCCTCGTCGCGGTGGACTACTTTACGAAGTGGATCGAGGTCGTCCCCATCAGAAAACCGGATGCTACCACGACCATCAAGTTCCTGCAAAACAGAAATCTAGATGACAATGCATCGGTTAATAAGACAACCCCATCATTGGATGGGACTATCAATTAATGAGAAGATCCCCAAAAGAATAATCTCATTAAGTGAAAAATCCCTAGAGACAAGGAGAAAATCTCCCCTTTCAGAGCAAAGCTCTGTCACAGAGTGACACTTGTCAAACGCTGGTCTCAAGAGAATAAAATTCCTTAAAAGAAACTAGCTCTGTAATAATGAGGGAAGATTCCATCAAAGAATTTTTTTTAACTACTAAAAAATTAAAAAAAATTGGGATCTTAGAGATCCATGAAAACTCTTAAGAGTTCTTCATTTTTAGATCGAAAAGATCTACATTTGGTCCATGAGCAAAGCTCTGTTCATGGGTTAAAAAACCCTGAAACAAGATATCTTTAGATCTATGGATTCTTGAGAGCAAGGCTCTATTGGTGAAACCCCAAAGGGGTTTTCTTTAGATCAAAGATCTATGAGAGCAAGACTCTGTTGGTTAAGATTGATTTAAATTAATTTAATTTAAATTAATTTGACCTAAAGTTTTCTAAAAAAGTTCTGACTTTGGAAATGAGAGCAAGGCTCTGAAGTTCTTGAAAACAAGAGCAAGGCTCTGAAAATCAAATTCTTGAATATGATGAACATCTGAAGTGGACCAAAGGTCCTATTTATAGGCGCTTGCGCCCCTTCAACTCCTGAGTTGATCCAACGGTTGGAATCTTGCCACCGCTGCACTCACGTGTGCGCCACGTGAGCGCAACGGTGGGGGGGCATTTGTTTCTCCCAATCAGAGCAAAGCTCTGTTTGAATTTCAAAAATTCAAAAATTGAAGCAACGCTTCAGATTCCTTGCGCTGCGCGCCACGTGTCAAAAGCTGACACGCCAGCGCTGCGCCCAAGACAGCGCACTCAATCAGAACAAGGCTCTATTTAAAATAAAAATAAAAGAAGCAACGCTTCAGATGATCTGCGCTCTGCGCTGCGCGACACGTGGCAGCGCAGTTACGCTAGCGCAGGTGCGCTGCGCGACACTTGGCAGCGCAGTTGCGCTGCGCTTTGCGCTGCGCGACATGTGTCAAGCGCAAGTGCGCTTGCGCCATCTGTGCCAGCATTTAAACAGAAAAATTCTGGAAAGATCTTTCTCAATCTTATTAAAACAATAAGATTCTCTTCTGTAAAACAGGAGCCCTTGGATCAAAGATCCAACAGTGGGGGAAAATCCCTAAATCACTCAGAGAAAGATCTCTTTAACTGATTTAACAGATCTATTGGCACTATATAAAGGCCCCTAGACTCCAAGTCTAAAGGATACATAACTCCTCTAAAGAAAATTTTGAGAAGAGCTCAGAGAAAGAAAAGGTAAAAACCTTTGAATAAAAGAAGAATTTCTTCTAAAAGAGATCAATGATCTAAGAACAAGATCAAGATCTTGGATAAAAAATAATAATAATAATAATAATAAAAGAAGAAGTAATTTACTTCTGTATAAAGGCATTGCCTTTCGATGAACCACTGGTTCTCTGAAAATAAGAAAAACTTGTTTTCTTTGATCTAGATTTGATCAAAGTATTAAACAGTGCCTTGCACTTTTGAGTTTGCACTGTTGCGCTCCTTGGATTGGCGCAAGCCACCATGGGGCGCCACGTGTCGGCCCCAGAATAACTACGCTATGCGCTTGGCGCAAGTCATCAGAGCGCGCCACATGTCAGCAGCGCGCTAGCGCAGCGCACTGGCGCAGCGCACTGCGCTAACAGACTTGTGCTCACCAGAGCGTGACACGTGTCACACCCACATGAGTTGGCGCCTTGCGCTGGCGCAAAGCGCCGGACAAGCCACGTGGCACTCTGTCAGATTAATTAATGCAGTGCATTATTAAAAAGAAGGGCAGAGTCCAACTAAAAGGGCCTAACAGGCCCAATAAAATGCAATGCATTATTTAAAAAGGGGAGGAGCCCAAATAAAGGTCTAATAGACCAAACAAAAATGCCATGCATTATTAAACAGGGGCAGAGCCCTAGTAAAGGCCTAACAGGCCAAATGCAATATAAAACGTTGAACATTTTTAACTGGACTTAGCCCAATACTGGCCGTAAGTCCTCAAATCAAAATTGACTGAGCACGACTGCTCTCTCAAATCAATTTACACCCGGTTTAAGGGTACATCTCCGAACTTCTCTGATATTTGTCATTGTAATCCTTCAACGTCGTCAGAGAGGTGACGGGTCCCGACAACCACACATCGATACGGACTGTGGGGTCCTTAAACTCATGGACTAATGCGTCCTTAAACCAACAATACGGACTGTGGGGTCCTTAAACTCATGGACTAATGCGTCCTTAAACCAATATTCGTCCCCAAAATGGGAATGTTGGACTAATGCGTCCTTAAACCAGTATCCTTCCCCAAAATAGGAATGTTGGACCACCATGTCCCTAAACTGGCAATGGACCACCATGTCCCTAAACTGGCAATGGACCACTACGTCCCTAAACTGGAACAATCGAGCCCCCAAATGCTCTTTTGTTAGATCTAAACAATACTGTTAAGTTGATTGTTCCCCTCCGAATGGCGGCGCACAAGACTGCGATATCTTGGCACTGAGACTCGGGGCAGATGCTAATTGGTGCTATCCGTCCACCTCTTCGAAGATGCCAAGTTGATTTATGGCACCATGTATCGAAGGTTTAGACGGATGCGTCCGATGTAGCAGACTTCGTCAGATTCCCCCTCGTTTGAGGGGTTTTTGATTGTGGGGACGCTCTTCCCTGCAGGCGCAAGCCCCTGCAGTTAATTACGCTACCGCATTGCGGTAACAACTTTCTCCTTCTCCAGATGGTCACTTCGTGTCGTGGGTGTTTGTTTTGTGTTTTGTTGCCCGTGGATTGTTTACGGAGACTGAGTTATGTCGTCGCCCGTAGGGCGTGGACTAGTCCAAATCCGTATTATCTTAGATTTGGGTTTGGGGGTTTGGTTTGAGGATACGTCAGCCATACTTGAGGCTAAGATCAACTCAAACGTTTGTTAAGGATACGTTAGTCTAACTTTGAGACTAAGATCAAATTAACAGGATCATTTAGATCCGACAAAGGAGCGTTTTAGGCTCCATTGTTCCAGTTTAGGGACATAGTGGTCCATCGTATGTATGGCCGTCGGGACCCGTCACCTCTCTGACGACGTTGAAGGATTACAATGACGGATGTCAGAGGAGTTCAGGGATGTACCCTCGAGCCAGAGTTAATTGGGGGGATTCATAGTCCAGTCTGTTTGAAGGTTTAAGGATACGTTAGCCATCTTTAAGGCTAAGATCAACTTAAACGGGACCGTTTAGATCGGACAAAAGAGCATGCGGGGCTCTATTGTTCTAGTTTAAGGACATTGCGGTCCATGGGTAGTTTAAGGACATTGCGGTCCATGGGTAGTTTAAGGACATTGCGGTCCACGGGTAGTTTAAGGACGTTGCGGTCCATTGTTAGTTTTAAGACATCTCGGTCGAGGTTAAGGACGTCGTAGTCCATGGGTTTAAGGACTCCATAGTCCGGTATGTGCTCTGGATGCTTCACACGGGTTCAGTGCCGTGCTTGGCGAGGACCAGGCTCCGCTCTGGGCGTTTTCCGCGGGGTCAAAGAGTGACGTTATCCGCATTCCATGTAACCAGGAATTTTGCACTAAATGCTTCACACGGGTTCACTGCCGTGCTCGGCGAGGACTAGGCTCCGCTCTGGGCGTTTTCCGCGGGGTCAAAGAGTGACGTTATCCGCGTTCTACGTAACCAGGAATTTTGCATTAGACACGGGTTTAAGGACTCCACAGTCCATATCAATGTGTGGTCGTCGGGACCCGTCACCTCTTTGAAGACATTGAGGGATTACAATGCCAAGTATCAAAGGAGTGAAGAGATGTACCCTAGAACCGGAATGGCTTAAATAGTCCTTGACCCAATTTGGGATCAAGACCGATTAATTATGTTATGAGCCCATTAGCCCAGTTAATTACGAATTGAAGACTCATGGCCTAGCTTGGGCTAAGTCCGATCATGTCTGGAATATTGGCTTCTTGTTGGTCCATTGAAGGAGAGGCTTTGCCTCTATCCATTTAGCCAATTGGGCCAAAGCCTAGTGTTAAACACTACAGAGCAATCATTGTTGAACACTGGGAATGAGGTTGACAAGTTAGTGTTTAACACTAAAAGATAATTGGTGTTAAACACCAGCAACAAGGCTTTCAAATTATCATAAACACTAAAACAGACCAGTGTTGAACACTGGCAATGGAGATCTCAGATTAGTGTTAAATACTAAGGTAATCAGTGTTGAACACTGCGAATAAAGTTCTTTGATTAGTGTTGAACACTAGGGCCCAACAGTGTTTCAATACTGGATTCGAGAGTTCCAATTTAGTGTTGAACACTAAGGCAAGAGGGGTCACGTGGCAACACGTGAGAGCGCCCTCCCTTCATTTATTCTGCTGAGATTATCGCATCACGTGCCCTCACGTGAAGGGCATTTAAATGCTTATATGTTAAAGCTTCTGCCGAGGGTCACGTGGGTCACGTGGGATGCTGCCTCAAAGGGGTTTTCTGTAGATCTCTTGGGGGGGTCACGTGGTGACACGTGACCCTGCCTCTATGTATGTTGTTTAGAGGATTTGTTAATCTTTTCCAGGAATTAAATTCCTCGTAGGGTTAAACCCTGACAGTAATTTCAGAGGAATTAAATTCCTACTTCCTTTTGAAGATTTATATTCTGAATAGAGTTGGACTCTGAATTTTCTGTAGGAATTAAATTCCTCATACATGTGAAGAACTAAATAGGGTTAAACCCTAATAAAAGCTTTTAAGGAATTAAATTCCCATTCTCTGTTAAATTATGATCAAGGGAATTAAATCCCCGCTGTTCCAACAGAACTAGGTTCTTAATTAGGGTTAAACCCTGTTTCTTTTTGTTCTGAAGGAATTAAATTCCCATAACACAGGGTCAAGCCCTAGTTTTATTTTAAAGGAATTAAATTCCTATAGTTCTGTGAGAATTAAATTCTCGTGCTTCCATTCCCTCTCTATGTTTTGGATCTGCATGGCAGGATCTCAATCCATTGAGAATTAAATTCTCAGATTTAAGGGGAGATGTGCACTTTGCAGATCCTCTATCAAAGAGAGAAGAAATATATTCTTCCGTTTTATATATCAGAGTTAAACTCTGTTGAGAATTAAATTCTCCTTTCTTTCAAGGAGCCTTCCCTTTCTTACCTAGGGTTTTCTTTTGCAGAAGATCCAAGTTCCTCGAAGTATCAAGGCTCTCTCTCCCTTTCTTCCCTCTGTGTATATATATTTTTTTTGTGTCTCTTGGCTCCTATTTATAGGAGAAGCAGCCGAGTCAATTAGTTTTTTACGAATCTTCATTGAGAGATTTGATTTGCATCCATCATTCGTTCTGGACTTTTGGATTATTAGGTGAATTTTATTCACCATGGGATTTCAAGTCCCGGGATTCTCCTTTGTTATTTCGGTTAGATTTAAAGGGGAAATCTTTCCAAACTCGAGATTTTCCCATAAATAGGTGATATTTAATCACCTCTGAACCTTTAATTTAATTGTTTCTAGATAGTCGCTTTCCTTTGGAAGGATTTGAATCTCCTTCAGAATTTAATTCTGTTAACAAAATGGGCTTTGAAAGCCGGTCACGTGTGACCACGTGACCCATGGTCACGTGTGGGCACGTGACCCCCTTTGGAATGAGCCTTCTTCTTTCTTTCTGCGCTTTGCTTTCTGTTCTCTGTTTAGCTGTCACGTGCCACCACGTGACAACTGGTCACGTGTGAGCACGTGACCCTGGCATGGAGCCTTCTTCTCGATTTAACCGGAGAATGAGCCTGATGTTTTGAGTGTCACGTGCCAACACGTGACCCTGGTCACGTGGGAGCACGTGACCTCTTCTGAAGCCTTTTTCTTGATTCGATCAGGGAACCGTTGTGTCTTTGCCGCTGCTTTTAAATGTCACGTGCTGACACGTGACCCAGGTCATGTGGGAGCACGTGACCCTTTTTGAAGCCCCTTTCTTTGACGTATTTAGGAAACTGAATTTGCCTTGTCGATACTTTTAGGTGTCGCGTGCCCACACGTGACTGCTGGTCACGTGTAATCACGTGACCCTTTTCTGAAGCTTTTCCCATGAGCTTTTCTGATTTTAAATCAGGAAACAAATGCCCCCACAGTGTTGTTCTCACGTGTCAGCACGTGAGTGCAACGCTGTCACCTTTTGTGACCGTTGGATTCCTTTAGGGATTTGGGGAGATGAAGCGTTTCCATCGCCTTCTATAAATACCACCGTCTCTTTCGAGGAGCCTTCACTTTGCTCATCTTCTTCTTCTGAGAACTTTTTCCTTGAGAATTTAATTCTCGCTTCCAGAGCTTAGTTCTCTATCTTGAAACAATCTTAAGAGATTAACTCTGTTCGAAAAGAATTCTTTTCCTCAGGTAATGTTCTTGGACAAACGATGGACCTTCACATTCCTCTGGATTTTAAATCCAAAATAAGGGTTTTTACCCTTTTTTCTTCATGTTTTTCCATAAGAACATGAAACCGCTTAACCTTCAAACTGTAGATCTTTTAGGGTTTAGATGATCTTTGGGGAGATGATGTTGGCGTTTCAACTCCATGGAATTTAATTTCATCCAAAAATGTTTCTGGGAATTTAATTCCCTTTTCTTAGTAAGGAATTTTAATTCCAATGAAGAACTCGATTTCTTCACATGGAGGCTTCCTGGGGTCTCTTGGCCCGAGGTTGTTCTTCTGCAATTAATGCAATGGGAGTTTTGTAATGATTCTCGTGAATTTTACTTCAGGTATCATGGATGCCCATCTGTATAGTCTTGACGAGATCATTTCCTACGGGAATATTCGTGCGCTGGGCCGCAGTCAGAACCAGGAGTTCACCGATGCTCAGTGTGCCGAGATCATGAGCCGCTTTGACGAGTACAACCATCGTCTACTCACCCGTCGCTCTTCTCTTCTGAGGCTGATCGTGCTGGCGATCCGGGAGGCACTTCCTCTCTTTTGCACCGGCATACCGCTCGGGCCTTGGACACTGCCGAGGATAAGGTGCATTCGGTGTACCTTATGGGCTTGATCTCAAAGAGGAGGCGAGATCACCTCATCGATCTTTTGCACCAGGCGTTCCAGCAGTCGGCCATACTTGCCGCCTATCGGAGGGTGGAGGACATTTGTGAGGACCCCGACGCTTGCGACCGAGAGAGGAAGCATACTCGGGAGGTTCGAAGTGCTTGGAGAATTTTGGACAAAGTTAATCTCGAGTTTCTCAACCCATGCCCCGCGTCTGAAGCCTTGCCATTGTAAAAGTTTTCTTTTATTTTGTATGACCTTCTTGAAGTCTGGATGATAAGTTCTATTGTGTTTTTTGTATGTTTGCATGCTTTTTTGTGGGATTTTATCATTTCACTATTGTTGTTGCTGGTGTTTTTAATATGCATGGTGCTATTCTATTTTCTAGTGCACGTCAAATTGGGCCTCACGTGTTCCGCACGTGGGATCATTTGATGGGACTGTTCACAAAATTTTCCATGCCACATCTTTAGCGCGCAGTATCAAATGCAGAAAAGGATCCTTGGAAATAGTTCCATCTCCTTGATTTTCGATGCCTTTCCTTTTTTGGGCCTTGGAAACAGCTTTCGCATGCAAGATTTTCCGCGCATAGCACTTAATGCACCTCTTTATATCTGAGGCAATGGCCTTCCTTTTCTCTTCACAGAGAACTTTTATCCCCATTTTGACGCGATTCAATTCGAGAATAACTAAGTGCCATGGCCTGCAATCGTTTACACGCCCGTCGACAGCCATGGGAAGTGCCTATCGAGGAGATGATTCCTCGCTTTGCTGCACGATTGGTGGACCCTCTCCTGACCGACGACGAATGTGACTCAGCGGCATACGAGCTCTCGACTCGCAGGGGGTCCCCTCTTCCAATGGGCTCTCTCTGGCTCCGAATGATTCTTGCTGTTGTGCTTGCCGACGTCCCTCCTCACCCGGCGGAGATGACCCTAGCGATGCTCGATGCAGCTGAAGAAAAGCTCGAGGGCTTTCATGAAGCGTGCCTGATTACTCAGACTTTGAAAGATCGCTCAGTTCATCTTTTGAGCGAAATAAGAGCCCGACGGGCTGTTAAGTCTGCTTTTGCAGATGGCCATGGTGCCAATCGATGGGGAGCGACTTCTCGCGAGAACCGTCGCTTTGATGTGTTGGAGAGAGCAGAGAGAGAGATGGAGAACCTTGTTCTTTGTTTTGTTAACCCTTGTATTTCTGATCCCTTGTTTGGTGATCTTTTCCTACCAATGTAGTGTATTTGAATCAATGTACTCCTTTAATCATTGGTGGTTTGTATGCTTTCTGTTGAATTTTCATGCTTGTCAGATAGTCGTACGTGTGTCTTGCTTGCGTAAATGAGCCGTTTGTTTTTCTTTAATTACGAGCATCATCGTTACGTTGCATGCACATCAGTGCCTCAGGCAACATTTCCTTTTAAACATTCGTACAGTTGCAAATGCGTGCCTGATAGGATACAGATCAGAAACTTGCCACGTTATCTCCCATATCGGGTGGTTTGCGCTGGCTTTAGATCGAGTATAAATGAAGACATATTCTTCTCTTCAATGGTGTGTCCCCTTTTTATTGAATGTATTCTGCGGATATTCTATCTTGATCTCTTCGCAGGACAGCGATGGCTCAGGGTTCAGGGTTAAGATCTGCTTTCTAAGGCTTTTGCATCTTATGAGCCACGAGGGTCTCATAAAGAGTTTTTCTCCCTACAGGTCGAGAGGATCCCATAGGTGTAAGTTCTTCTTAGAGATCGTGAGGATTCTTAAGCGGGTTTTCCCTTGAGAGTTGTGAGGATCTCACAAGGGAGTTTTTTCTTCCTTACAGGTCGTGAGGACCTGCAAGTGCTGGATGTGGTCATCCTTATCCGTGTTTCATGGGGTCAGAGGCTGCTCCAGGTATCGTAGTTTAAAGACGTCGCGGTCAAGGTTAAGGACCTCATAGTCCGTGGATTTAGGACTCCACCGTCCGCTGTTAGTTTTAAGATATCACGGTCAAGGTTAAGGACCTCATAGTCCGTGGATTTAGGGACTCCACAGTCCGATATTAGTTTTAAGACATCGCGGTCAAGGTTAAGGACCTCATAGTCCGTGGATTTAGGGACTCCACAGTCCGATGTTAGTTTTAAGACATCGCGGTCAAGGTTAAGGACCTCATAGTCCGTGGATCTAGGGACTCCACAGTCTGGTGTTTGGTTGCAGGGACCCGTCACCTCTTTGAAGACGTTGAGGAATTACAACGCCAGGTATCAAAGGAGTGAAGAGATGTACCCTTAAACCAAGGCAGAATCCGTAGGGAATCGGGATGGTTGATCGTTAGTTTTAAGACATCACGGTCGAGGTTAAGGACGTCATAGTCCGTGGATTTTAAGGACTCCACAGTCCGGTATTTGCTCTGGATGCTTCACACGGGTTCACTGCCGTGCTTGACGAGGACCAGGCTCCGCTCTGGATGCTTCACACGGGTTCACTGCCGTGCTCTGCGAGGACCAGGATCCGCTCTGGACGTTTTCCACGGGGTCAAAGAGTGACATTATCCGCGTTCCACGTAACCAGGAATTTTGCACTAGATGCTTCACACGGGTTCACTGCCGTGCTCGGCGAGGACTAGGCTCCGCTCTGGACGTTTTCCACGGGGTCAAAGAGTGACATTATCCGCGTTCCACGTGACCAGGAATTTTGCACTAGATGCTTCACACGGGTTCACTGCCGCGCTCGGCGAGGACTAGGCTCCGCTCTGGATGCTTCATACGGGTTCACTGCCGTGCTCTGCGAAGGACCAGGATCCGCTCTGGACGTTTTTCCACGGGGTCAAAGAGTGACATTATCCGCGTTCCACGTAACCAGGAATTTTGCACTAGATGCTTCACACGGGTTCACTGCCGTGCTCGGTGAGGACTAGGCTCCGCTCTGGATGCTTCACACGGGTTCACTGCCGTGCTTTGCAAGGACCAGGATCCGCTCTGGACCGTTTTCCACGGGGTCAAAGAGTGACATTATCCGCGTTCCACGTAACCAGGAATTTTGCACTAGATGCTTCACACGGGTTCACCCGTGCTCGGCGAGGACTACTCCGCTCTGGACGTTTTCCACGGGGTCAAAGAGTGACATTATCCGCGTTCCACGGTGACCAGGAATTTTGCACTAGATGCTTCACATGGGTTCACTGCCGTGCTCGGCGAGGACTAGGCTCCGCTCTCGACGTTTTCCACGGCGGTCAAAGAGTGACATTATCCGCGTTCCACGTGATCAGGAATTTTACACTAGATGCTTCACACGGGTTCACTGCCGCGCTCGGCGAGGACTAGGCTCCGCTCTGGACGTTTTCCACGGGGTCAAAGAGTGACATTATCCGCGTTCCACGTGACCAGGAATTTTGCACTAGATGCTTCACACGGGTTCACTGCCACGCTCGGCGAGGACTAGCTCCGCTCTGGATGCTTCACACGGGTTCACTGCCGTGCTCTGCGAGGACCAGGATCCGCTCTGGATGTTTTCCACGGGGTCAAACAGTGACATTATCCGCGTTCCACGTAACCAGGAATTTTGCTCGATTGTATCCGCATTTCACGGGATGGAGGTTTGATTGTTGGCGATATGTATACCACCGAGCCATGGAACCGGGAGTTGCCGCTGTTCCGCTTAGCTTGAAGTTGTGTCCGTTGTTATGAGACGAGTGTTGGGATGATCTCTAGGTCGCTTGTGGCCCGTCGAGATTTAGCTTCTTTCTTTGGTGAAACCTGTGGGGAGGGAGGTATGTTCCCTTTTTGTTTATGCCATTGGATTGTATACAGGGTGTGATGGAACATCACCTGTAAGGCATACATTTTATTTTTATTTTATTTCTTTTTCCGCGATGCTCTATCGTTTCAGCTTTTATATCGCGAAGGTCGCGATTGCCCCATCATTTCGGCTATTTTTCGCGGTGCCCAATCATTTCGGCTATTTATTTATTTTCTACTCGCTGCTTTTTATTGCGAGTTGCCCCATCGTTTCGGCTATTTTTCATGCATACATTTTTACTTGCTGCTTTTTATTGCAAGTTGCCCCATCATTTCGGCTATTTCGTAGGCATGTGTGGCTTGCTAGCTTTTTCGCCGCAAGCTTGGATTTTAGACACCGATTTCGGCATCAGCACCGCTGCAACTGGGATGTTGCCAGGAGCGAATCATCATTTGCCTCTGTCGATATTGAACAAAGGTGGCTTAGTAAACAGGGTTAAGGGTCCTGTCGACCAAGGCTTTTGACTTCATGAGCCGTAAGGGTCTCACAAAGGTATTTCTCCCTACAAGTCGTGAGGATCTTGCAGGTGTATTTTCTCCTTAGGGATCGTGAGGATTCCTAAGTGTATGTTCCTCTGCAAGTCGTAAGGATCCTACAAGAGGGCTTTCTCCTTATGGGTCGAGAGGACCTACAAGGGTTGCTCATCATATGGGCATATCCCTAGTCACGGGTGGGACTTTGCTGGGGAAATGTTTTTTCGCGCCCGTGGATTGTATACAAGGGTCAGTATTGAGCCTCTTGTAGGGCAATATCGAAGGTTGTGGAGGATTTGCTTAAGAACAGGTTTAGGTTTCTGTAACTTAAGACTTTCAAATCTCATGAGCCGTGAGGGTCCCATAAGAGAATTCTCCTTACGAGTCGTGAGGATCTTGTAAGTGTATTTTCTCCTTAGGAATCGTGAGGATCCCTAAGTGTGTTGCTCCTTTGTGAGTCGTAAGGATCTCACGCAGGTGGTTTCTCCTTACAAGGTCGAGAGGACCCTACGAGGTTGCGCCCTTTCGGGTTTTCCCAAACACTCGCCGGTAGTCCTGCTGTTTTTACTCACGGAGCCTTTCGGGTTTTCATCCGTGCCCATTTTGCTTATGGACATACCGTTTTTATTCTTTTTCACTTTTTTTTACAAGGTCGCGCCCTTTCGGGTTTTCACGAACACTTGCCGGCAGCCCTGCTGTTTCTTTACTCACGGAGCCCTTTCGGGTTTTCATCCGTGCCCATTTTGCTTATGGACATACCGTTTTTTTATATTCTTTTTCATATATTTTTTTTATTTTTTCTTTCTCTCTCCTTTTTTTATCTCGTCAGCCTAAAGATACTGCGGTACTAGTTTTAGGGACGTTTCGGTCCGTCGTTAGTTTAAGGACGTTTCGGTCCGTCGATAGTTTAAGGACGTTTCGGTCCGTCGTTAGTTTAAGGACGTTTCGGTCCATCGTTAGTTTAAGGACGTTTCGGTCCGTCGCTATGGGAAGGCCGGCTGCTGCTTGTAAAGTCTGAGCCTAGGAAGATAGTGAGCGGACATAGTCGTCGTCATCTATCATTGACCCAGGCTGTGGCTTATTAAGCGTAGTATTTCTTTAAGAAGCGGCCGTTTATTGGCCTGAAAGGCCTTTCACCGTGCATGTCCGTGAGTAGGTAGGCTCCACCCTGGTAGACCTTGTCTATGATGTACGGGCCTTCATAATTTGGCTCAAATTTTCCTCGCTTGGCACGATTGGGGATCATAGGTCTTTTGACCACTAGTACGAGTTCGCCTTGGCGGAATGTCCTCGGCCTGGTCAATCTTTCGTACGAGCGCGTCATCTTTGCTTTGTAGGCCTCTAGATGTTGTTGCGCTATGAGCCGGGTTTCGTCGAGGGCATCAAGCTCCTCAAGCGAAGGTGAGCATTTTCTTCGTTCGTCAGCTCGTGGTGGATTGCTACTCGTAGAGAGGGTAACTCTATCGCGAGGGGGAGCACTGCTTCCGTCCCAAATACCAACGCGTACGGCGTTGTGTTCGTGGCCGTCTTGAATGTAGTTCGATAAGCCCAAAGGGCTTCTTGCAGCCTTTCGTGCCAGTCTCTCTTATTCCTGGAAACGGTCTTTTTTATGATCTTCGTCAAGGTCTTATTGAAGGCCTCGGCCAGACCGTTAGCTCGTGGATTGTAAACCGAAGAATATCTCCAGTCTATATTGTGCTGCTGTGCGAAAGCGGCTAATCTTATGGCTTCGTAGGCCGGCCCATTATCGGAGATAATCCGCCGTGGAGTTCCGAACCGATAGATGACGTGCGTCTTGAAGAAATGGAGGATATTCTCCGTCTTCACTTCCCTCAGTGGTACTGCTTCTGCCCATTTGGAGAAGTAATCAGTTGTCGCCAGGATAAAACGGTGTCCCCGGGATGATGCTGGCTCAATGGGGCCGACTATGTCAGTCCCCCACATTTCGAACGGCCAGCTAGCCACCGTTGGGTGCAGTGGATTCGGATGTTGGTGGATGAAGTCTCCATGAATCTGGCATGAGTGGCATTGCTTCGCATACTCGAGGCAGTCCTGGATCATCGTGGGCCAGTAGTAACCCATCCGTTTAATTTTTAACTTCATCTTTGGGCCTGCTTGGTGAGAACCGCAAAGTCCGTCATGAACTTCCTGAATGACTCTTTCTGCTTCGTCAGGTCCTAAGCATCTCAGCTATAGAGAATCAAACGATCTCTTGTATAGAATATCGTTGACGAAAGCGAAAGATAGAGCTCGTTTCATGAGCTGATGTCTTGAGGACGCTTCTTTGGGCATTCGGTGGGACATAAAGTAGTCTATGAAGACTTCCCTCCAGTCTTCGGCCTTCTCATGGTCTTTTATTTGTAGGGTCGTCTGCTCAGTCGCTCCCTTCTTCTTATATAATTCCGGAGGTATTTCCGCCGGGGCGAGCACTCGACGGCTTTGTACCACGATTCTGACGTCATCGAGGTTCTCGTCAGCCAGTTCTTTAGCAATTTTAGCCAAACGCGTCTGCTTTGCTGTTTTCCGCGCACGGTATGTTCTCCAAAGTATAGGAGGGAATTTGGGTCAATAGTTGTTGCACCTTTTCGCCGTACTTCACCAACTCCGGTTTGCACGTTTGGTAGTCACCTTTTACTTGACTAACGACAGTTGAGAATCCCCGTATATAAGGAGGTCAACTCTCCCAGGTCGATGGCGATTCGAGGCCTGCTATCAGAGCTTCGTATTCAGCTTCATTATTTGTCCTCGGCTCTGTTAAGGAGAAGGCGAAGCGCATTATCCCTCCTTGTGGAGTTGCAAAGACGAGGCCTATCCCCGATTTGGTCATTGGGATACCTTGTTTCTGTTTCTTTACGGAGGACGCTCCATCGAAATAGAGTTCCCCTTCGGGCGCTACCGCCGCCAATCGCATCAAATGCATGCTCGTCCGGCAAATCACAGTTCAGAGGAGAATCGGCTGGTATCGGGTGCTCAGCGAGGAAATCGGCAATGGCCTGGCCTTTCATTGCCTTGAGAGGTTGATACGTTATCGAGAACTCCATCAAGAGCAGGGCCCACTTAGCAAGTCGTCCCGTTAATATGGCTTTCGACATCAAGTATTTAAGGGGATCCACCTTTGAAATGAGACGGACTTCATGCGCCAACGCATAGTGCCTGAGCTTTGTTATCGCGAAGATTAACGCCAAGCAATGTTTTCAATGGGAGAGTAGTCGCTTTCTGCCCCCAATAGAACTCGACTTAAGTAGTAGAGTGCCCTCTCTTTCCCCTGATCGTTCTCTTGTGCCCATAATGCGCCCAAAGAACCTTCGAGGGCGGTCGTATAAAGAATGAGGGGTTTTCCCTTGACTGGCGCAGCCAACACCGGAGGGTTCTGCAGGTACTGCTTGATCTCGTCTAGTGCACCTTGACATTTGTGATCCCAAGCGAATGGAGTTCCCTTTTCATCAGGTGGCTGTAAGGACGGCATTTGCCCGAAAGATTAGCGATAAACCGCCGGATGTATGCGAGCTTCCTTGGAGAGACCGCAACTGCTTGAGGGTTCTTGGCGGAGGCATTTCCATGATCGCTTTAATCTTTGACGGATCTATTTCAATACCTTGGTGTCGAACGATGAATCCCAGAAAATTTGCCCGAGGAGACTCCAAACGCGCATTTGAGGGGATTCATTTTTTCAAATTATATTGCCGAAGGCGTCGAAATACAGTCTCCAGATGCTTTAAATGATCTTCGTATGACATGCTCTTTACTACGAGGTCATCGATATAGCACTCGACGACGTCGTGTATAAGGTCATCAAAGATCTTTGTCATGGCCCTTTGATAGGTAGCGCCAGCGTTCTTTAGACCAAAGGGCATAACCCTGTAGCAGAATATACCCAAAGGGGTGCAGAAAGCGGTGTGCTTCTGGTCTTCGGGGTGCATCTTTATCTGATTGTATCCTGACGAACCATCAATAAAGGAGAAAACCTCATGAGTGGACGTGTTATCTATCATTAGCTCGGTTACTGGTACTGGGAAATCATCCTTTGGACAGGCTTTATTGAGATCCCTGAAATCCACGCATATGCGTACCGTCCCATTTTTCTTCATTACCGGGACGATATTGGCGATCCAATCGGGATATTGGACTTCTTGGATAAATCTAGCATCGATTAGCTTCTTGACTTCGGCGTTGATGCTCATCTCAAGCTCGAGTCGCATCCTCCTTGGCGCCTGCTTGACTGGCTTGATATCTGGGGATATTGCTAATTTATGCACAGCAATCTCCGGATCTAATCCTGGCATCTCGGAGTAGTTCCACGCGAAGCAGTCTTTATGCCGTAGAAGCACGTTCTTTAACGCAGCCACCCTTTCTTCGGATAGCAGCTTGCTGACAAATGTCGGTCGCGGGTCGTCTGCCGATCCCAACTCAATCTTCTTGAGGTTATCTGCAGTAGTATGTATACCATCTTCCAGTTCTTTCGGAGCGGGCGGAAATTCTGAGATCACCTCATCATCGCTGTTCTCAAAGCACCGGGGAAGGTCATCTACGTTCTCGGGCTCTTCTCTTAATATCGTAATCGTATAACAGGTGCGAACCCGCTCCCCGGACTGAGGTGGACCCGGTTCTGCTCTTGCGGCCTTGGGTTCATGCTTTTGTGGCGGCGTTACCCTCCAGCCGTCGGATAAAGCGAATCTGCCCTGTTGGTACTGGTCCTCGACCCAGTTCTTGAAGGTGAAGCAGTCTTCGGTAGGATGTCCTATGGCTCGGTGATAAGAGCAATAGCTCAGATGAGAAGCCTTGTTAGCTTGCTCAGGATGTCTAGACTCTGGAAGCGCGATCATTTGATGTTTTATAGCGAGCTTGAGTAACTTCTCCGTCTTGTCTCGGGGGAAGGAGTACGCTCGACTCATCTTCTTCATGAGGGACAAATCCGAGCCGTGCAACACCCGACCACGTAACCCTCTAATCCTGTGTCGTTGTTGTCGGCTCCTCTTTCCGCTTCTTGATTTATTTCCGTCTCTGCGTCGGGCCTTTCGTACAACGGATTGACGAGGATGAGCGTCTTTGTCTTTTGCAGCCTGTTGAAATAGACGTTGCGTCCTGGCCTTCTCGTAGATGGCCATTTCGCGGTTGTGGTCTTCCAGAGCTTTCTGACCCGCTTTCCTGATAGGCTTGCCCATTCGTTCTTCAAACGACGGACTCGGCGCTTCAATCGCGGGGTCTAGTTTTGATGAGGGGTTGGCATCTCCCGATGAGGCGTCCTCTTCTTCATCAAAGGTATATATGGCGTAGCTACTGTGGGCCCGTTCCCGTTTTCCGGCTCTTGCGTATCCAAGCCCGGGTGTTTCCATTTTCCCGTTGGGCAATTTGCGTTGAGTCCCGGAGACATCCCAAATCCTGTTGTAGAACCGAGCCTGCCGAACAGTCTGTTTTAAGGGTACTCCTTGGCGCTTCAATAGCTTCTTTAATCCATTTGTATAGTATCTGGGCAGACGGATGGGTTGGAGCCTGTCAAGTGTAGCATCCGCGCCATGCCAGATCTCTTTCTCTATTTTCGACTCTGAAGATCGGTAGAATAGTATCACCTTCTCACCCCTTTGCCTGGGAGGGACGTAAAATGTTTGCAGGTCCTGCACATTGTGAGCCTGAAGCGTGTCGAGATCCTTGTAGTGTTCTCGCGGTACCATGGTGATTTGCAAACTATGGTCATCGCCAGGGGGTGCTTATATTGACAGCCGATTGGAGAACACAGCATTAACTTCATCTTCTGAATCACTTCCGAAGACTAACATGGGGGCGGGCGTCCCCAGGTTGTTGCGTTGAGATGGCCCTGCATAAACTATCTCTTTCTCTTCTTCGGTATCGCTCCCGAAAACAGGGATGGTGGCGGCGGTTTTGTTCTCCGGATTGCGACACCTTTCTGTATCCTCGAAATCTGGCAAAAAGTACTTCGCATCTTCGTATTTGCGGACTTCGTTCACGGAAAATGGGTTTAGCTCTCCTGTTACAGTATACTCGAAACCATCCTTAAAGTATTTCATACACTGATGTTGTGTAGAAGGGATGATGTTGTACTCATGTAGCCAAGGACGACCGAGCAGGGCGTTATAGCAGGTCTTGGCGTTAATGACATGGAATTTGATGTCTGTGACGAGAAGTCCAAAGCGTAATGTTAGTATCACAGATCCGAGAGTCCGTGACGATTGTGAATCGAAACCGGAGATAGTAATTTTGTCACGAGCGAGGTGTTGCACACTCATGCAGATTTCCTTCAACACCCGAACATTAAGGAGATTGACGGAGGATCTATTATCCACCAGGATCTTGCCTATCTTGATATCATGGCAGTATCCGGAGACATATAGGGGACGGTTGTGGTCGCACGTCCCGAGAAGGAGGTCTTCATCACCGAAAGTGATGTCGGCCGTATGCACTTCCTCCAGTTCATCCTTCATCTTTTCAGTGGCGAGGAAGGCTTGGAATTGCTCAGGTTCTTGTAATGCCTTAATTAGTGAGTCTCGCGCTTCTTTTGATAATAGGAGGGCATCGAGAATGCTAAGCTGAGAAGGTAGCTTCCTTAGGTGCGCGAGGATGTTATAGTCCACCTTACCCTTCCTAGGAGGGTCTTTGGCAGCCAGCTCTCTCATGACTTGGTCATCTAAAGTGATATCTTCAGTGACCTTTTCCTTTCCCTTATCCTTTCTACTTACGGGCCCGAGATTCTTTTCTGGGAGTGTGCGATTGCGCAGCTGAATGTTCTCGCAGATCTCCGATTTCTCCTCTTTTCCTAAAACGGATTCTTTGAAGAGAGGGCCCAGAGCCATTTCTTCATTAGAGTCGCTCCCAAAGGTGAGAACTTGTGACCCCCCGGCGTGAGCCATACAACAGTTGCCAGTAGTTCTGTTGTGCCCATCGATAGTACTTCTTCGCTCCCGACGGCTCTTGCGTTTCATGCGCTTAACATGTTGCCGACGAGCAACATATCCTTGCCACCATATCTTAAAGGCGTCGCACTCCTCTGTGGGGTGTGATATTTTCCGGTGATATGCGCAATAATCAGGGTGCCTTTCCACCCCATCGTTTGTGTTTCCTTCCGAGGGCGGTAGCTTCATCCCCATTGACATGGCTTTGGCAAACCTTTTTCTCGTCTTGAATATCTTCTTGTCTACTTCGGATGCCTTTCGCTCTGGCAGGGGTAGGTCAACTCTTTCGTTCAGTTGCCCGCATTTGGCTCCTTCCGATGTGGCCATCTCACGCTCCTGGTCCGCTTTACTTTTTAGACGAATCTCGTCTAGAAAGGCATTGATCATTTCATTTGTCGGCCACACACGCTCTGGTCCAGGCTCTGCTTCCAGCTTCTTAGTGCCTGGAGTTTTCTCATCATCGGTAAACGAGTGGGAGATTACGTTACAACTCGCCATATACCCTTCAGATTCCTCCGACGAGCTCTCTCCATCGTCTCCCTCTTGAAAGATGTGGTTGAGGAACTCTTGCTGTGTGACAGGAGTCCGCGCCTTTTGATTGTACTCTTCCAGTGCGTCGATTTGCTTCTGCAAGTTCGTGTGCTCGTCTCCAAGCTTCACGGTCTTCTTGGATTTCTTCTTCTTTTTCTTCGAAGATTTTGACGGTTGGGCGTGAGTATTTGGGTCCTCATCGCGAGTCTTCGTAGTTGGGCGGCGCCTTAGCATCCCTTCGATAATTTGAGGTTCAAGAGGGTCCTTCCATTCGATCGCAGGGCACGCATGAAGGTCTCTCAGCATTCTTTTGGTTTTAGTTGATAGCACGACCTCCCATGGAGCTTCTTCAATAAAGGAGCAGGTTGCCCCCGGTGTATCTGCTTTCTTAGGAGTATGCGGTTGTGGTGGGTTCACCTTCCACTTTTCGGACAGTACAAACTTCCCCTGGAGGTATTGATCTTCAATCCATCCTTTGAAGACGAAGCAATCTTCAATCGGATGGCTTACCGTTTGATGGTAAGGGCAATAGTTAGGGTTATTCACCTCGGTGGGTTGCGGCGGTCGCCTTGGATTTGGTAGGCTTATAAGTCTGTTGCGTATTGCCAGCTCGAATAGCCGTTTCGTCTTGTCTCGTAGGAACGAGTAGGGACGCTTCATCTTCTCATTATAATACCGGCGTCTTTCCTCCAGTTGATCTGCCGGTTTTGGGGCGTTAGGTTGCTGTTGGGCATTCGCAACAAAGGTTGCCCTTCCTTTACCCTTGTCATTCCGAGGTTCCGACTTCGGGGGAGGTGGTCTATGACCCATCTGGTCCATCTGAGCCAACTTGTCGATTAAAGCCTGGAATGTGGTTGGCTTAAAGAACATCATAAACTGGGAGATAGTTGCGTGGGGGTCTAGGGTTCCCACGAACATGCCCACTGCGGGTGCCTCCTCAATGCGTTGTTCACATCTCGACCACAAGTTCCGCCAGCGTATAGCATACTGGACCCAGGTTTCGCCTGGTTTTACCCTGGCGTTAATCAGTGCAGTTATTGGAGTGCGTTCGCTGGCACTTGCGAATCGCTGAGTGAATAACAACTCCATTTCAGCGAACGTTTTGATAGAATCGTTCGGGAATTCCGAATACCATTCGAACGCAGTTTCTGATAAGCTGCCCACGAACTGGCGGAGCAACAGTTTATCATCACCGCCGGTGTTACCGCAGAGGGCCCGGAACTGGGCGACATGTTGATGGGGGTTGCCGGTCCCCTTGTACACGTGGAATTTTGGTATCGTATAGCCTTGCGGGTATTTGATTTGGTCGTACCAGCTTGGATACGGCCGCCCCATTTTCACGACTTGACCAGCTGCCTCAGTCGCGTGATGAACCCGGATTTGCTGGGCTATGTAGTCAACCAAGTCAGCTTTAGAGATTGCCTCCTCTTTGGCCGTTGAGAGGGCCGGCGGTGGATTTGACGTTTCTCCTCGGTCATCTTCAAGAACGATTGGGGGATCCTCGGCGGGTGGGTCCTGCTGGATCATCATTCCTATCATGTCTTGGAAGAGAAGGCCCATACGCTGTATGTTGGTTGCTTGTTCAGCAGCCTCTTTGTCCTTTTTCTCCAGTATCCGGCGAAGGAATTCAGCGTCAGTTTCTTCCTCCTGGCGCGCGTCTGAGGATGTTTCTGGGCTTTCTTTTGGCCCGGTAAGTGCGGCCATAGCATTCATCATTTCCTGAAGCTTTTGTTGCTGCTCCTGGGCTTTCGTCACGGATCGGGTTAGCGGTCGGTGGCCCGTAGAAGTGCGGCTTTCCTCCTTTCCAGAGGCCATGTAAACAGTGTGCACCACCATGCCCCCAGACTTAGGGCGTCTGGGCTCAGTGCTTTTAGTCGTCGTTGCATGCTGGGGGGTCTTCTCTGGCCTCTTCCTTTTATGAGCCATGGAGGTTGAGGGGGCCGTTGAGGTGGGCGTCCAGACAGCCTTTTGGGGTTTAGCCTGGTGACCAGCTTCCGGTTGGATTTTCAGCTTCTTGTGCTGGCGGGAGAAGTTTGGATCGATGATCGAGTCTCGGGCCTGCCGCCAAACCTTATAGATTTTGGAAGACAGCCGTTGAGGAGATCGGGGCTGTTCTGGTTTTATTTCCACAACCTTTTTTAATGGGGGAGGAGACCTCTTCAGCACTGCAGTAGGAGAATTCCTTCGCACCTTATTTAGCATTTCGAAGCTGTTCCCAGTTGGAACAGCAGCATTAACTTCTGCCACCGGGGCTGATGGAGTCAACCCGGAGGGGGAGTTGCCCCCAGCCTTCCTTACTCGGCGCCAATGGCGACGTCGAGCGTGTCGAGCGGACGGCGTAGGGTCAGCGGTAAGAATGGTTTCGTCTTGCCCCCTGTCTGGGTGGGGGGTCGCTGTTGGTATTAGCCTGTCAAAGACCGATGTCCTTTGGGCAGCAGGAGCGGGAGCTGAAACCGTCAATCTTGTAAAGACCGACCTTTTGGCCGGAGAAGCCGCCTTGACGATTTCGGGAGCAGGAGCGGCCACTTTCTTAGAAGCAGCCTTCTCTGAGATTGTAGGCCCCATGATGAGTTCGCAGGATTTCTGGCCTAATCTAGAGAAGACCGGGGCGTTGACGTTGGGCGACTCGTTGAGAGGAGCCGCGGCAGGGGTAAGACGATCAAAGACCGACTTCTTGAGAGCTTCCGTTGTCAGCACTGGAGCGGTGAAGCTTGTCGGCGGGAGCATGGTCCCAAAGAACAATCCTGTGGTGGCGCGAGTGATCTGTTCCACGGGCATTGTGAATAGCGAAGCAGCTTGGGGTCCGTAGGCTATACCTCCGGGCGAGGCAGAGCATTGGTTGCAATTGCAGTCCAAGCAGTTGGAGAATTTCACAGAAGTAGAAGCCATCGATCCTTTGCTTTCTGCAATAAGCAAGACGCCAAGTTTTAGTATCTTGAAACCCAAGGGCAACCATTAGCGAACCGCGATTGGTTCGCGAGTCACGACACACGAAGTGTGGAGTGGAAAGAGGAAAAGGTCCCACCGGGCGTGCCAGAATCTGTTCCCCTCCGAATGGCGGCGCACAAGACTGCGATGTCTTGGCACTGAGACTCGGGGCAGATGCTAATTGGTGCTATCCGTCCACCTCTCTGAAGATGCCAAGTTGATTTATGGCACCATGTATCGAAGGTTTAGACGGATGCGTCCGATGTAGCAGACTTCGTCAGATTCCCCCTCGTTTGAGGGGTTTTTGATTGTGGGGACGCTCTTCCCTGCAGGCGCAAGCCCCTGCAGTTAATTACGCTACCGCATTGCGATAACAACTTTCTCCTTCTCCAGATGGTCACTTCGTGTCGTGGGTGTTTGTTTTGTGTTTTGTTGCCCGTGGATTGTTTACGGAGACTGAGTTATGTCGTCGCCCGTAGGGCGTGGACTAGTCTAAATCCGTATTATCTTAGATTTGGGTTTGGAGGTTTGGTTTGAGGATACGTCAGCCATACTTGAGGCTAAGATCAACTCAAACGTTTGTTAAGGATACGTTAGTCTAACTTTGAGACTAAGATCAACTTAACGGGATCGTTTAGATCCGACAAAGGAGCATTTTAGGCTCCATTGTTCCAGTTTAGGGACATAGTGGTCCATCGTATGTATGGCCGTCGGGACCCGTCACCTCTCTGACGACGTTGAAGGATTACAACGACGGATGTCAGAGGAGTTCAGGGATGTACCCTCGAGCCAGAGTTAATTGGGGGGATTCATAGTCCAGTCTGTTTGAAGGTTTAAGGATACGTTAGCCATCTTTAAGGCTAAGATCAACTTAAACGGGACCGTTTAGATCCGACAAAAGAGCATGCGGGGCTCTATTGTTCTAGTTTAAGGACATTGCGGTCCATGGGTAGTTTAAGGACGTTGCGGTCCATGGGTAGTTTAAGGACATTGCGGTCCATGGGTAGTTTAAGGACGTTGCGGTCCATTGTTAGTTTTAAGACATCTCGGTCGAGGTTAAGGACGTCGTAGTCCATGGGTTTAAAGACTCCATAGTCCGGTATGTGCTCTGGATGCTTCACACGGGTTCACTGCCGTGCTTGGCGAGGACCAGGCTCCGCTCTGGGCGTTTTCCGCTGGGTCAAAGAGTGACGTTATCCGCATTCCACGTAACCAGGAATTTTGCACTAGATGCTTCACACGGGTTCACTGCCGTGCTCGGCGAGGACTAGGCTCCGCTCTGGGCGTTTTCCGCGGGGTCAAAGAGTGACGTTATTCGCGTTCCACGTAACCAGGAATTTTGCATTAGACACGGGTTTAGGACCCCACAGTCCATATCAATGTGTGGTCGTCGGGACCCGTCACCTCTTTGAAGACATTGAGGGATTACAATGCCAAGTATCAAAGGAGTGAAGAGATGTACCCTAAAACCGGAATGGCTTAAATCGTCCTTGACCCAATTTGGGATCAAGACCGATTAATTATGTTATGAGCCCATTAGCCCAGTTAAACGAATTGAAGACTCATGGCCTAGCTTGGGCTAAGTCCGATCATGTCTGGAATATTGGCTTCTTGTTGGTCCATTGAAGGAGAGGCTTTGCCTCTATCCATTTAGCCAATTGGGCCAAAGCCTAGTGTTAAACACTACAGAGCAATCATTGTTGAACACTGGGAATGAGGTTGACAAGTTGGTATTTAACACTAAAAGATAATTGGTGTTAAACACCAGCAACAAGGCTTTCAAATTATCATAAACACTAAAACAGACCAGTGTTGAACACTGGCAATGGAGATCTCAGATTAGTGTTAAATACTAAGGTAATCAGTGTTGAACACTGCGAATAAAGTTCTTTGATTAGTGTTGAACACTAGGGCCCAACAGTGTTTCAATACTGGATTCGAGAGTTCCAATTTAGTGTTGAACACTAAGGCAAGAGGGGTCACGTGGCAACACGTGAGAGCGCCCTCCCTTCATTTATTCTGCTGAGATTATCGCATCACGTGCCCTCACGTGAAGGGCATTTAAATGCTTATATGTTAAAGCTTCTGCCGAGGGTCACGTGGGTCACGTGGGGTGCTGCCTCAAAGGGGTTTTCTGTAGATCTCTTGGGGGGGTCACGTGGTGACACGTGACCCTGCCTCTATGTATGTTGTTTAGAGGATCTGTTAATCTTTTCCAGGAATTAAATTCCTCGTAGGGTTAAACCCTGACAGTAATTTCAGAGGAATTAAATTCCTACTTCCTTTTGAAGATTTATATTCTGAATAGAGTTGGACTCTGAATTTTCTGTAGGAATTAAATTCCTCATACATATGAAGAACTAAATAGGGTTAAACCCTAATAAAAGCTTTTAAGGAATTAAATTCCCATTCTCTGTTAAATTATGATCAAGGGAATTAAATCCCCGCTGTTCCAACAGAACTAGGTTCTTAATTAGGGTTAAACCCTGTTTCTTTTTGTTCTGAAGGAATTAAATTCCCATAACACAGGGTCAAGCCCTAGTTTTATTTTAAAGGAATTAAATTCCTATAGTTCTGTGAGAATTAAATTCTCGTGCTTCCATTCCCTCTCTATGTTTTGGATCTGCATGGCAGGATCTCAACCCATTGAGAATTAAATTCTCAGATTCAAGGGGAGATGTGCACTTTGCAGATCCTCTATCAAAGAGAGAAGAAATATATTCTTCCGTTTTATATATCAGAGTTAAACTCTGTTGAGAATTAAATTCTCCTTTCTTTCAAGGAGCCTTCCCTTTCTTACCTAGGGTTTTCTTTTGCAGCAGATCCAAGTTCCTCGAAGTATCAAGGCTCTCTCTCCCTTTCTTCCCTCTGCGTATATATATTTTTTTTGTGTCTCTTGGCTCCTATTTATAGGAGAAGCAGCCGAGTCAATTAGTTTTTTACGAATCTTCATTGAGAGATTTGATTTGCATCCATCATTCGTTCTGGACCTTTGGATTATTAGGTGAATTTTATTCACCATTGGATTTCAAGTCCCGGGATTCTCCTTTGTTATTTCGGTTAGATTTAAAGGGGAAATCTTTCCAAACTCGAGATTTTCCCAGAAATAGGTGATATTTAATCACCTCTGAACCTTTAATTTAATTGTTTCTAGATAGTCGCTTTCCTTTGGAAGGATTTGAATCTCCTTCAGAATTTAATTCTGTTAACAAAATGGGCTTTGAAAGCCGGTCACGTGTGGGCACGTGACCCATGGTCACGTATGGGCACGTGACCCCCTTTGGAATGAGCCTTCTTCTTTCTTTCTGCGCTTTGCTTTCTGTTCTCTGTTTAGCTGTAACGTGTCACCACGTGACAACTGGTCACGTGTGAGCACGTGACCCTGGCATGGAGCCTTCTTCTCGATTTAACCGGAGAATGAGCCTGATGTTTTGAGTGTCACGTGCCAACACGTGACCCTGGTCACGTGGGAGCACGTGACCTCTTCTGAAGCATTTTTCTTGATTCGATCAGGGAACCATTGTGTCTTTGCCGCTGCTTTTAAATGTCACGTGCCGACACGTGACCCAGGTCACGTGGGAGCACGTGACCCTTTTTGAAGCCCCTTTCTTTGACGTATTTAGGAAACTGAATTTGCCTTGTCGATACTTTTAGGTGTCGCGTGCCCACACGTGACTGCTGGTCACGTGTAAGCACGTGACCCTTTTCTGAAGCTTTTCCCATGAGCTTTTCTGATTTTAAATCAGGAAACATTGATCTTAGTCTCAAATCAGACTAACGTATCCTTAACAAACGTTTAAGTTGATCTTAGCCTCAAATATGGCTAACGTATCCTTAAACCAAAACACCAAACCCAAATCTAAGAAAATACGGATTTGGACTAATCCACGTCCTACGGACGACGACATAAATTAGTCTCCGTATACAATCCACGGGCAACCACAAACAAAACAAACACCCACGACACGAAGTGACCATCTGGAGAAGGAAAAAGTTGTTACCGCGAAGCGGTAGCGTAATTAACTGCAGGGGCTTGCGCCTGCAGGGAAGAGCGTCCCCACAATCAAAACCCCCTTAAGCGAGGGGGAATCTGACGAAGTCTGCTACATCGGCCGCATCCGTCTAAACCTCCGATACACGGTGTCATAAATCAACTTGGCATCTTCGGAGAGGTGGACGGATAAAACCAAATAGCATCTGTCCCGAATCTTATGCCTAGACGTCCCAGTCTACGAGCCGTCTTTCGGAGGGGAACAATATTGTATGACCTAGGAGTTAGTTATACATTCGGTTTCTACTCGGTGATATTTTTCACTCACGAGTTGGCAACTCACCCCCGTTGTGCCACAGTTTTCTTGCAGGTTGACCGCACAAGTTCCGTTGCGGCTTGCTGGCACACCGCTCCTTCCGAGTGATTGGTTTGGTAGGTAGACTACATTTGCATCGTGACCATCTGTAGTACTGTATATTTATTCTGTTGTATCTAGTTAAAACTCTATCAACCAAACTATGTATATTTATAGATTTAGAAACACCGTTTGTATATTCTTTCGGAGTTAGAGTCACGCTCATGTATTTATTCTTTATGCTGATTTCTTGATGATATTTTTAGTTTCTTATTTTCTTTTTTTGTTTTGACCCTCGCCTTCGGCGTTGTATATTTATATTCTGCGTGGTTGTTTCCGCCAATTGGCGAAGAGATAGCTCCCGCTTGGGGATACCTTTTATTATTATTACTTGTATTGTTTTCGGGTTAAAATATACAAAAGAGGTGCTGCCCAAATTTCAAATGACGAAATACGTTTTCAAGATAGTTACAAATGGTTCTCTTTCAGGTTGAGACGATCAAGGTTGGAGAAATTACTATTATACTCTTTCAGGTTTGAGAGGTTAAATATATATATTTTTGGGCCGAAACCTAAGCTTTGTGCAACTTGATTTACTTTGATGAACCACTGGACCAAAATTCTGAAGTCCTGCTGAGGATTGAGGAAAAAATACTTATATAATCCGATGGCCATGCTTTCTATGATATGAATATATGAAAATAGTATATTTATGTATTTGCACGGTAAAAATGGTTCCCTGAAGGTCCTATAAGTTATGGAAAACTATTCCTACAGGTTATCATCCTTGAAGAAGTTATCGTCCATGAAGAAGAAGAATCAAAGTCAATGTTGCAATACGTGATAATGAATCAACGACATGACAACTTGAGGCCACGATCAGGGTTGGAGAAACTATTGTTGTACTCTTTCAGGTTCCAGAGGTTAAATATATATTTTTGGACCGAAACATGAGCTTTATGCAACTTGATTTACTTTGATGAACCACTGCACCAAAATTCTGAAGTCCTACTGAGAATTGAGGGGAAAATACCTTATATAATCCGATGGCCATGCTTACTATAATATGAATATATGAAGATAGCATATTTATGTATTCGCACGGTAAAAGAAGTTTTCTGAAGGTGCTATAGGTTATAGAAAACTATTCCTACAAGTTATCGTCCTTTAAAAGTTATTGTCCTTGAAGAGGAAGAATCAAAGTAAATGTTGCAGTACGTGATAATGAATCAACGACGACAGTGTACTAGATATCGACCACGATGGCGACTATATTGATAATGCAACCAACTTGTTTTGTTATTTAAAAGAAAATTGATCATAATTACTGACTTCAATTTTATTTTTTTCATGGATCTTCTGGTTTGAATTTTCTTGTACGTAGTTTCATTAAAGTTTGTTTTAATAGAACGAGGGGTCTTCTGACTTCCTTTGATCCAAAAAAAATTAAATTAAATTAAAGATATTAAGCAGAGCATGTATGAGTTTCCACAAAGATATGGAACTTGTTCATTTCGGTCCTCTTCAAGCTTTTACGTACGTAGTGGACTGACTTATTTATTTAGTCATGCCCTCCATTATTCATATGTATACCAAACTTATAAAAACTTCTATCAAACTATACCAAACTCTGACATCAAACAAACAAACAAACAAAATTTATTTCTCATACTTCTTCCAACGACTCAACAATTAGCAAACAACATAAGAATAGCCATTTTTATCCTTGCTCTTTTTTTTATTTGCATAAGAAAATAAAAATACTTATGCAATTTATAGCAAAATGCCTACACATTAACTAAAGAAAATCAATGAAAGTTAATCCACTCTCATATATATAATTTTATTCTTAACCCTTTCCTAAGTTGTGTTGGGTGCAATTGCACCTGTTCTTACTCTTTGAATCAATGTTACAAGTGGAATTCATTCTATTCACCTATCTAGACATTAGCCCAAAAGATAATGCAAATATACTCTCATCTTTACATTTTTAATTACTTTATTGTCTGCCACCAGCATATTTGAACATAATTTACAGATATAGCGCCTCTTCTTATTCTTGGCTTATTCGTCCAATCTACTAAAGAACGTGCTCATAACTTTCTGTATTAGAAATTTGACATGAAAAAGTTATTGACGTCAGATCATCTATCAGCTCTATAATTTTGTCAAATTTATCGCCAACCCTAGATAGGGATAATGATCGAAGTGGTTGGATTCCATAGAAGTGGTTGGATTCCATAGATAGTAGATAGGTATATTTTGGGTTGTTCTCCACAACACATTATTATTGTTTTTTCTCGGTCTAATACCAAGATTAGCTCCAAGAGTTTGGTAGAGTGGCGATTTTTTGATGCCAAAGAAACATATCGAATCATAGGCTTATGTAGATTGGCTATCAACGAGGGTTTGACTTAATACAAGCAGCTACTCTTAATTAATAATTAATTATCAGTTGGCATGCACATTGTAATAGAAATGGTGGGTGACAATATTCAAAGAGATGGTGATGAAATGATGGTGATAGTGATGGATGCAATGAGAATGAGATGTCGATGATGGTAGAAATGAGGTATTGAGATTTTATATTAGAATTAATGAAGATTTAAATTAGAAATAGTAAATTAAATAATAATGATAGAGGATATCTGACCCTTCCACCAAGCCCCCTAGGGACCTTCATTAGTGCAGTCCTCGTCGTTGTCATTAAGCTTTTTTCCTCCATTCGAATGGGATATGTTACGAAACAATCAGTTATTGACTTGAAGCCAACCATCTTTTCATAGAGAATACTTTTTTGTTGGTAATAAATGAGAGAGATGAAAATG
Source organism: Agapanthus africanus (assembly GCA_030015575.1). NCBI lineage: Eukaryota > Viridiplantae > Streptophyta > Magnoliopsida > Asparagales > Amaryllidaceae > Agapanthus > Agapanthus africanus. Next base: position 451,676,003 of record CM057349.1, on the reverse strand, counting down.
AGATGCCACCTTTTTGATTATTAGTTTAAAAAAAATAAGAAAATGTCACATGCCATCTCCCATGAGTAGTAGCTACAATAGTAGACATATTCAGTGCTCCACAAAACCCTATGGCCACACCCCACCAAATCAATAACCGCAACATTGGATTTCATATGTTTATAAATGCATCAATAAAATCCAACTCTTCAAAATATGATGCATACAAAAAGGACGATTGATTCTATATTATGATGTGTGGTTTGGTTTTATCGGTGTAGCTTTCCAACGATCCACTTTTTTTTAATATCTCTGACACATCCACCCCTGCCAGCACCTCATCCTCATCAAATTAACACAATATTGTGCGCACTGTTCTCAAATGCAATCTTTTCCCCACGGGTGACTTTTCGCCTCTAAGGAAAACCTCGACCCCAGAGCGCTGCTCGCTAGCAGCACAGCTATGGCGACGACATCATCTTTCAGCAAAGATTTTACAGAGAATGTCATTCTTGTTTTCGGCAGTGAGGATAGTGGTGGTCCAGATAGTGCAGGCATTAAGGCCCGTGAAGAAAGGGGGCAGTGAGATGAGGCCGGCCATTTTTGGTCCTTTGTTCTCTTTTTTTGTGTAAAGAGGGCAGTGATTTGGGAAGGGGGCAGTGAAGAAAGGGGGCAGTGATTTGGGAAGGAAATTATGGATTCAGATTCCCTGCAATTCTTGATCATTGCTATTCCCCACAATCAACGGTCGAGGTTTCTCGGAAAAAAAATACTTTGGTATTAATGTCTTGCATCTGCTTTGGACGTATGATGTATGGCCCATTTTGCTTAATAGCACCAATGCTATTATTTCCTAATAGCAGACACTCCCGTTGCGAAATTAACACGCGCAAAGGGATGAATTGTGTGAGGTGTGGGGTTTTGTCTGGTAGGATTGGAAATTGAATGTGCAACACAAAATGAGGGTTCCCTCATCTTATGGATTGGATGATATCTACTGAGAACTCAGTTGGCCATAGGTGTCGAAAAGTTTACGGGAAAACAAAAAGAAGGAAATTGAAAAGTTTACGGGAAAACAAAAAGAAGGAAATTCTATTAGGCTACATGACGGTACAAGGGCATTATATTTATTTATACTCCTCATACATGCTGAATTTTCTCCAACCCACTCCTAGTCTTGCACAAAACCTGCTAAACCTTGATAGTTGATATAACCAATTTCCATTCTCTTAAAATGCTATAACACCAAAATTGGCCCCAGATCCTAAGGGCATGCTTCATAGGCTATGACTGCTCTAGATGTGGGATGAGGTCACTATGGTAGCCTAAAGCTGCGAGACACGTCGCGCAGTTATATTTCGATGCAGCACAAACTACGACTCCCTATACTTTTGGCGTCTTGAATTAGTGCCAGCACGAAAAGGCGATATCTGCCTTCTTATCACAGAACACAAATATTATCGAACAATATCTTACGCGGTTAGAATATGAGCCCTACAAAATACAACGCTTTTTCGTATAAGAAGGGTTACCAGAGTTTATATGCACTACCAGGTAGCAGAAAAGCTGAAAAAACATGGGCTAGGAAACATCTACATTTCCTGCATCAACCAATGCTATAGATATACACCAACGAAAAATTGTAGGAATTAAGCGGGCCTAAGCAGATACTATATGTAGATTGATATTAGGTCCTAAGAAAAACGCACTGAAACACAATAATAACACACCGAGAATATCTTTGAATGATGCAAATTTGGAACACTAAACTAGAAGATGAAGAAATCAACACAAGTAACATGCAGCACAACACCACAGATGAATCTAGGACACGACTAAGTACAGGAATCATGCTAACTCCATAAGATCATAAAAGCCTGATGCGTCTTACAGACTTGAAAACAGCTGTGATTGATCTTGGATACCACCAAGCCTTTCACTATCAAAATACGGCTCGAATTAGCAGGCAACCGAAAGCAACTCATTGGAATATAGGACCTGGCTAAAGGTATAATGCTGCTATGCAAAACTCCTTCATTACTGAAGACACAAATAGCAGATAAAATGGCGAAGAATGGCGAGCTCATGCTCCAACAATATTCACTTCAAACTATTACTAACACAATAGGAAAACAGTGGGTAAAGGAAAATCATGCTAACACTATAGTAAAGAACATGTAACCTTAGATTTCTAATCTCATATTGCTGCACATCCATCTTGCATTCCTAAGTTCAAATGTTTGAAAAAGTTTGAAATCCATTCAACACAAAAAATCAAATCTAACATTTTTTAAACACTACCGTTGCTAGCTATTGATATTACGCTTATTTGTTGGAATTTTGGTTGCTGAATGAACAAGCTTCATTGCAAAGCTTACTTTCAACTATAATGGATGATGAGAAAAAGATTCATGTAGCCAGCGCAAAAATATAGGATGCATGATTTTTGTTGTTAATGTCGAAATATTTTCCCCAAGATTTTTGGAGATGTAACAGATATTGTAGTTCATAAGCAACAACTCAAGTCAATTGCAGAAACTAGTTGTTCTGTGAAGAACTTAGCAGACAAGCTTGCATACTTGAGGATAATCCTAGGTAATGAAAATGAATATTAACAAAATAAAAATATTTCCAAGCTATCAATGTAGATGATTATCTTATTTCTTCTTTGCAGTCTTGCTAATATTCCAATATATGCATTCTATTCATCTAGTTCTATACAAATTCGATTCTAAAGCACCTCAAAGTTTATAGTTACAAATATTCCCTCCACAAGCTATATAATCATATAACCTCATCTTTTATGCCCGAAATCACCGGCATTATTCCCAAATAATACTGACGTTAAAAGCTAAGTTACATCGAGGGAGATTATATATCGGTTCTAACTTAAGCATGAATCCAAATACAAATTGATGGTCCATGTCGCTCCAACCTATACAAGAAAATCAGACAAAATGCCAAATGGACATCTAACCAAGAATAAACTAAAAGTCACAGATAAGACTATCCATTGAATTGGATGGGCCATATAGCTTGTCTTAAGCATGATGCTATGTGAGCTATGAAGCATGGACACAGAAAATTAGTTAAGCCTTATATATTACACAAAATATAATAACTTGCAATAAGAAACATGTACTATTATAACTTTAAAAGCACAATAAAAATAAAAAAGTTATAACTTCCATTCATAACCATTGGTTCTCTAAATCATAAAGAAATACATAAATAGAACTAAAAATAAAACACACAAAAATACATCAATAAAATTAAAACAAACAAGATATTAACCTTTTTTTATGGGTGCGGGCTTTTATAGACCCGATTTCATCATTTGCGTCTCTTTAGACATTTACTCCTAGCTCTAGTCTGCCATGAGAGACATTTAAAATTTATAATATTCTTATATCAAAGGTGTCGATGTTTTCCAGATATCTATTCCACAAATTTAATTTTTCGAACACCCTGCACAATGTAGAATCGCAATTTGGGCCGAAATGAAGCGTGCAGGGCACAATGTTGGGTGGAATGTCCATATGTTCAAGTGTCCAGTGAGTGTCAGCCACAGACAAAGAGGGAAAATAGACATGGTCATGCTTTCTCATAAGTGAGCTTCCACAATAATTGCTACATAGTTTTCCAAGAATTATATCAAATTCAGTTCTTTTGAGGCAACGTTTATTAAACTAAATTAGCATTTTATTATATTATATCAGTAATATGCATGGATCATACAGGTAAGAATGAAAAAGTAATATAACAGACACAAGCTAATAGGATCTATCGACCTGGACCTGGACCTGGACCTGGACCTGGACCAATCCCAAGGCATTTCCATAACATAAAGACATATTGGTTAGTAGAATTCAACTACCAAAACAAAGAATTACATCCTGCCACTTCTAAAGTGGTGGCATTCCAGATTGAACGTGTATCAGTATGTAGTCGAAGATCTTAAGTTCTTAACGAATATCTCACTTGCCACCATTTCTTCCATTAGAAGGGCCTATTAACTTGAACAATAAGAACTAATTCCAAGGAATTCTATGATAATATGAAATTTGTAAAGTATAGTCGAAAATAATCCGCTAATAGTACACTAGAATGTCAACCTAATTTTAATGGAAACTGGTATAGAGAAAAACCTCACATGAACAATATGATTTCAATGGAACATATAGGTTTTGGATTGACACAACTAGTCCTGTACATATCTACATCATTGTTAACACCACGATTTACTTGGTTACCTTCTTAGCAGTGTTGTAAAAGGCCCCATAAAGCTCCGCTAAAGCCCCACTTTAGCGGAAAACGGTCACGAAACGCTTCGCTTTGTATAAAGCGGTGGTGGTATAAAACCTTTATGCTTTTTTAGTGGGCCTGAAATCCCGCTTTGGCCCGTTTTTATACGCTTGAAATCCCGCTTAAACTAGCTTTATAATCGGTTATAATGGAATAAAGTTCTTATTCTATTAAAATTTTCAAATTATCATATCAAATAACAGAACCAATGAATTTTGTCTCTAATCTATACCTTTATTTTTTTAGAACTTATATTATGACATATGAAGCACGAAAACGGCTACGAGGATCCGATTCGTATATGCGGAAACGCAATTCCAAAAACCTAGGATATGGGATACATTTTTATATTGAATTTTTCTGATTTTATATATGTGTGTTATATTTTTAAAATATACATAAATATATAAATAAATAGAAAGACAAGATTACATCTCATATATTCCATTAACACTTTAACATGCTAATCTAAGAAAATAATTGTAGCATTCTCATTTATCATGTTCTATATCAAAAGGCTTTGATTTCAAATACCAATTCGATCCCATCATATACTAATTCTCTCATATAGTATTCAATTACTTTCAATTGAACAATTGAAAATAGGACATCATAACATTAAATCGTAAATCTAGCCATAAACCAGAGAGAGTTGATTCAAACAAATCATGGAAGGTTGTGGCAAGGCCTCAAGTCGCGTGCGATCTCCGGTGGGGTGTCAGATCCAAGAAGGAAGCGGAACCGGTCCTAGAATTTGTCGATATTTTAAAAACTCTAAAGGTATCCGAGTTAAAGGTAAAAGTATTTGGAATCAAATATCAATCTCGAATTGAAAAAATAACCATTATAAATCGGGAAAAGTATCCGATTCACAAATCAAGTATTCCAAAGTTTCTAAATATTTTATTATTTATTTAAATCAAAAATAGGGGATTCACGTTTCCGAGAGTTTTCGAGAGTATCGGTATCCGATACGCATTTGGGGACGATTCGTGAGGTTGTTTAGAATATCCGTGCTTCTTAGATTATGACATATTTATTACGGTTGTCTTAATATTATTCAATATATTTCTGTTGTTGGATATAAACCTAATACAATAAAACTCTTTTACTTTTTTATCATTTGTATATAAATCTTTCTATTCGAACATTTCCATTATATAATTTGTTTCATATTAAAAAATATCTTGGCACTTTTTGCCGGTTAAGACCCGATAAAGCCTAAGCCCTATCTTTCCGCTTCGCTACGCTTTAAGGTTTCCACAACACCGTTTCTTAGCTATCATGAGCAAGCAATTAAAAGCGGTCGCTATTGTAAATAGCCCTATAAACCTCCGCTTTAGCAGAGAGCGGTCACAATGCGCTTTTTTCGTAAAAAATGATAGTTTAAAGCGTATGTGCTACTTTAGCGTTTTAGACCGATTTTGTGCGCTTGAAGGCCCCGCTTAAACATGTTTATTAGAATATAGCTTGTATTCTTTTAAAATTTCCAATTATAATAGTAAATGTGAAATAATAAAATAATTAAACTTCATTATTGCCACTAATCAATAAATTATCTTTTTAGACCTAAAATTATAATATTTATTAATGTTGTCTTAATATCATTCAATATATTTCTATTATTGATAAAAAATTCATAGAATACAAAAAAGAACATCTCTTAAAATCGGAACTCGTTGGCTTGAAAGTTGGAACAATCCTTCCTCAATTGGCAGTTTCAAGATGAAGGTAGTTTACTTGTCGTAAGGATACGGCAGCAACACTCTCATTCTCCATATTTTCATTAACTCTCACTAACTCACTACCACGAGGTGGTTTCCTATTCCGGTTTGGGACTTCCTCTTCATGTCACGTGGAGCGTTCGAGACTGATCTTTTTAGATTTTTTGTATCTAATTTTTTACATCTAACTTTTCCATCATGTTATTTTATTTATTATTTAAAAACATCTTTATACTTTTTGAAGCTAAAGCCACACAAAAGCCTAAGCCATGTCCTCCCGCTTTCCACAACATTGAAACCAGTTTTTGCCGCTTTATTTTCTAACAAATTCATCTATTTCAGTTTTTCTAATTTCCAATCCTAGTTTACAATGATTCTTGACACTTCATCTGCTAAAAGTATTAACTTAAACAACATCATGGAAGTTACCAACAAGACGACACAACTCCTTACACTAATATGTAACAAACAAATTTTATCACAACAAAACTATGAGCCGCAAATGATTATAGCTCCATATATTTACATATCCTTAGTTACGACTGTTTAAATCACTTAAAAGAAGGGGGAAACCAGTAATAACGTGACCTACAGTGCCTCTAAGAGGTGAAATATTAATAGGGCATCGTTATGATTATTGTAAAGTGATAAAGTTGTGCCCTTGCAATGTACAGAAGTCTTCTTTAGTTAGGCAGCAGATAAGTCAAAACGTACTCTCCGCCATTTCTCCAAAAGCGGCAATTAGTTGATCATTCTCCACAAAACACCAAACCATAACTTACCATCCTACTACATAAACGATACCTAAACTAGCCTCAGTCTATCAATAAACTTTATTGTGTCCAACAATAGTGCATCATATCCAATTAATATATACTAAGCTAAGCTTTAAGACCAACACAATCAAAAAGACATGCTTAGAAATATCAAGAATTAGAGTAGCCCGCATTGTAGAAACACGGTACTTCTGTTAAAGATGATGCAAAAATATTAGAATAGGAATTATTGTAATGAGCCTAACAATGGACAAAATGATTGTCTAATATGAGAATGTTACTAATACCATATAGCAGCATTACTCTTGGCAGGTAAATATGAGGAAATTACACAATATAGGTGATGGACAGTTTCAGTTCATAAGATTGAAAACAATGAAAAAAATTATATTATGCTCTTTTTCAAATGATGTGAATGACCAAGATAGGCGGCAGACTCAATTATTTTATAATGAATCATGTGCTGTACTTATCGCGTTATGATGGCAGTCAGCATGTAATAATATTGAGCGCTCAAGGGACACCCTTCATGAATCTTGGAAAATCAAGAAGGAAAGGGAGTGCAGGTTTATAAGGTGTGGACTTGTCATCAGGAGAGAAGACATGGGAGGCTATCAAAATTAAAGATCGACTTGCATATAAGGAGAGGGTAAATTACACTGAATTACCCTCAACCATCATTTTTTCGCATATTTTTGGAGTGGAGCAGCAAACATGTTGTGCAAGAATTACCAAACAAACGGAGAAAATTCACATATTTTAAAAAAGTTTTTCCTTTTTCCTTTAGGACGGGGAGGGGCAAGAGATCTCCACCCTCTTACCAGTTTAGGTCCATCTCTGCATAAATCCCTTTGTATCCACTGATTTGAACAGCGGGGAACTAAGAACTTACCGGGTTTGGTTTCTCAGGATAGAACACTAATTCGTCAAGTATTACGAATAAAGTGTTCGGCAAAACAAGTGTAACTAAAACGATCATAAGAAACGAACGAGTGGGTGTATGAATAATCAGTGCACCCTTTAGGAAATTCGAAGTGGGTGTCACATACCAATTATCAAGAATACAATACTGTGCTTGATGAAGCTACATAGGTCCAAACAAATCGGGATGGAGACAATTATAACAGATATATTAGTAGTCAAGTCAATCTAGAGGATGTGTTGGAATAAAATAAAAAGGTAAATGATGCTTCAAGTTTTCCTAGCAGAGAAGGATGTTGAAGTGTTAAACCTTTGAGGTGCTAAGATGATTTTAAATTACATACTGAACTCAAAAATATATTCAGACCCAATAGAGAGAATTTATGCAGTAAATAGCAAAAACCTCAAACTTCAAAGCCTCTTTAAAGGCAACGTTGAGCCGTACTCTGGAACAACTGAACAAGAACTATGGATTTAAGGTTTTTTCTAGCCTAAGCCAACATGTTGAACACATTATATTTTAGGGTGATCTAGAACAACAAACTCCAAACACATCCCAAACCATGGTTGAAATCTAGACTAACAAGATTTGTAGTAGATCTAATCATAGCACCAATCGCTATTAATATAATACAAGATTTGCGCCAAAAACTAAGCCTATTTTATGAAATCATACTAGAATATAATGGGAATGGTTGGTTATACAATGTTATGTACTGCAACGGACTATATGTACTACAATGGACTAAATGCCAAATACTCTGGTTTTTGAGATGGTTTGAACATGTGCAATGGGACCAGCAGATACTCCAGTTAAGAAAAGTGACAGGCTAGTAGATGGCACAATAAGGACTACACATAGACCTGAACGAACATGGATAAAACAAGTTAAAAAGATACATAAGTTACCGATTTGATAAAGGAGACGATGCTTAAAATAGCAGGATGGAAAGAATAGATTCATATAGTCAGCCCATAAAATTTCAAACAAAGGCTAGCTATTGTTGTTGTAACCCAATACATTCCACTCGACTATTTAGTACAGGTTTCAAGCTTAATCAAGTCACCTATAGAATATAGCATTTTAGGGTTCGAGTTCAAGAGAACATGATGTATACTGATCTCATAAGTACCAATGCCGACCTTACTCTTAATACAATTCATCAAATACATAGCTAACGCTATACACTATCTAACAGCAAGTTTTAAGTAACTTGCAAAGATTATCTATAACAAGTACCTGATGCTGTTTCCTGCCAATTTTAATCTTTACCCTAGGGAGGTTAAATACTTATTTCCACAAAGAAGCTTGCTTTAAAAAAGATCCAAAACATATATTATAGTTGATCAAATGTATTTCCAAAACACACAAATTTCATTCCACAGACGCTCTTAACTCGGATAAATTGGCAGTGTCATCTAATCATAATGGATGAACTGTGAATGATCATGCACGCAAGTAATAAAATAAGTTCATACAACTAACATAAATAGGTACATACAACTGTTATATCACATTATTGCATATTATTAGATATTATAAGAGTAAAACAAGTAATAAACAGAACAAGTTAACACATATTTACACAAGTAAAATCATGAAATATCAAAAGAAAACTACTATATATTTACTACCATCATATACATAAATAGACAGATCAACTAACCAATTCCTTCTCTTCACAAGATGGGAAATATGTTCCCACCATCATCATCCTCATCTCCATCGAGGAAATTAAACCGCACATCCCCTTGGTACAGGAAGCTCGGATTCACATAGCACTTCATCTCATGGAACAGATTCAGATTATCTACCAGCTTATGGAAAATATTGCATCCGCAACACTATCCAAAAAGCCTCAAATCAAAACCTTAAAAACATAAAAATTTCTAAAGCAAATACAATCAGAACACAAACTTTTTTCCATACCTGAACAAAGACAGTGCCGTCAGTGTACGCATGGGGATTGATTGCGCGGGTGGTGCGCTGGCCGCAGACGTTGCACGTGAACGCCACCCGCATCCGACGCCGAGGCGATTTAGTGAACAGAGACCAAGGAAAGGTCGAAACGGGTAGGTTGGTGCTATCGGGCTCGGGTTCGGGCGGGCCTTCCATCCCCGAACCCGTGGTCCATCCTCGCCCAACCGCCGCGCTCAGCACCAGCCCCATCGCCGAGTCCTGCAAACATAAAAAAAAAAAAACAGTAAATTTCAATAATTGCAGAACAAGGACAAGATTAACGTTTGGAGAGGATTCGTGTTCATGCGTTGGAGAGAGGGGAAAGGGAGCTAGGGTTTCTGAAGAAGGGGACGAGGCTGGTGTTGTCGGAGTCGGATACGATATCCGATCCATTCTCTTTATCTGCAAACAAGAAAGAGGAGTTATGATTAGGGTTTGCTTGTGATCAAAACAGAAAGAACATAGAGAAAGTGAGAGAGAGATTACTTTTGGAGGAGATTGGGATGATGAGAGGGCGCTTCGAGATGAAGGATCGTTTTGGGGAGAAAATAGAGAGGGGAGAAGGGATCGCTGAAGAAATCGCGATCGATTCCATGGCGATCCGTTGAGAAGGAAGAAGGAGAAATGAGAAGAATTTTCGAGGTCGCGATGAAATGAAAAACAAATATCTTGGGAACAAGGGGGCCGGTGGTTCGGGGTCATTCCATGTGCGGGCCGTTTATATCAGTAAGGGAAAAGTTTAAAAAATCATGGCCCCATACACTGCAATAGTCCCGCACACCGAATAATTCTTCACGAGTGCATGGGCGGGGGAGGAGAGAATCTACCGGTTGCCCATTTAATACGTTTCCTGAGTTTAATTGGGCTCTCCTTGTTGATAGTTCTTGGGCCTCCAGTACCTAGAGCCCAACTTTGAATCTAAGAGTGCTTTGGATGAAAAAACTGACCTTGAGCAGGACTGTCAAACCTCATGTTTTCAAAAGTTGGAAATAGTTGCTGACCTAGAGCATGTATGTTTGGCATGAAGTAACATGAAAGCACCGGAAGTAAACCAATTTCTGGTACTTCAAGTGTTTGTTTGATTGAAGAAATTGGAAGTTACTTCCAATTGATGAGGCGGATCCTGTATGGCACGCTTACTTCCAAAATTTTCTTCCCCTCATTTTTGGTTGGAAAAAGCAGTGGAGCGGAACAAGAAAAAATATTAATTGTTTATTGTTTCTCTTTAACACATCCAAAATGTAATAATTTCTTATTATTAAAAAACAGTTTTCTTTTTTGTTTTTTCTTGACAAAAAAAACATAAGAATTTACTTCATTGTTTACTTCCTTCAATAAATTTTACAAACAAACATCGGAAGTAAGTTTTAAGTTTGCTTTCATGACAACTTTTTGAAAGTTATTTCATAATTATTTTCTGCACTTCCGGTACTTTCGGCCATCCAAACGGACCCTTATTACTAAAAAGCATGGATACTATTTGCTTGACATGTCCATATCGACACTCCGTCCAGGCAGTGTCCTTCCAAATTAGACTTATGTGAATGTCTTCAACAGTGCTCTTTTCTCATCTCAAAAGAAGCTATCTACAAGACAATTCATAAAGCTGTACTGGACGGAGAGAAATCATAGGAACGTGTTCCTAATTTCTAAAGATTAAAAGTTTCTAAACTAGAGCTCTTTTAATTGGTCCCCCACATCAACCTTAACTATAATCATATGGGCAACAAGTGCAGGGGGAGACCCGTGTTTTTCACTTATTTCCTGTGCCAGCCGCATGCAACCTACGTACGAGTGTGCATGGGGTGATATCCCTTAATCATATACTAGGGCTATCATTTCTTTCTAGAAAATTTAAGCATGAGTTTAGCAGGATGGTGCAAAGCCAATATTCATTGGATCATTATCATCATGTAATCTTGACCAAATTACATCCTGAAATAAACCCATTTAAGAGTTGTTAATGACAATTACCAGAACTGAGCAATCTGAAAATGGCAGCTTTCATCCATAAGAAAATGGGTTAATTGCTAAATAATACCCCAATGTTTCATCTACTTTGTACTTATACATCTTTTATTGATTTTTTTCGCTGCACTTATATGCCCTAAAATGCAAACCGTTAATAATTTGCTCTCTTTAGTTGAGCATCAAATACATCGCTATTTTAAACAAAATCCATACGGTTTGTACTTTAGGGTAACTTAATGCTGCAAAAAAAAGTCGATAAGGTATATAAGTGCAAAGTAATTAAAACATTGGGGTATTATTTAGCAATTAACAAACAGTGTTAGGAAGATGATTTCTTCTCCCTAGTAAACCAACTGAACTCTAGGTCAAAAATAAAGCCAAGAGCCAAGCCATTATCACCATATACATACAGTATACTTCAGAATGTGTTCGGCACATTCCATAGCAATCAAACAGCATCAGCTTAATGCCTCAAATGGGCTTGGCTATATGCCCCAGATTCTTGACTTGTGCTTCTTTATCCATGAAACACCCAGACATGTTATTAGAGTCATCACAATCATTTTCTTCACTATTGTGGTCACTATCATCGTCGTCTTCATCTTCTTCACCATCGTAGGGAGCAATTACCAAGTAATCAAGTGCGTCAGGCATCGGAAACTGCTTTTAACAAAGACATGCAGAAAAAATTAGAACTCCAGAGGTACAATATGCTGAAATGAGAATGTTATACTATCCTTTCATTATTCATAATTATAAATAGAAAACATACTAGCAGCCATTATTTTAAGACTAGAACTCAGAAAAGAGCAACTAAAGCATCACCAAATAATTATGGAGATGGACTAATCTGTCGAGAAAATGGATACACCAGTTACCTCTTGAAAGAAAATGGGTGCGGGCATGTAGTGACATGGTTTGATTTCAGTCATCATCATGCACACATCAGATGGGCATTTGCTTTATGGTTCGAAATGCTGCGCTATTAAGAAACAACAGTCCCAGAAAAAGGGTGATGGTAACGTAAGATGGACTGAGGCAATTCACCTTAGAGATAGTCAGATAGAATATTAAAATGAGTGGATTTGTAGGAGGTTATAGGCGGGTCCCATAGAGCATAAAACGAGAAATAACTGAGTTAGATGGTTTGGACATACGCAATGAAGGCTGACAAATGTGTTGGTTAGAAAGAGTGACACGATTGAAGTTATAAGCAGACAATGATATGATAGTTGTTACTATATAGAGAACTGATAAAACGATTCATTTATCCCATACCATTAGTTTAGAATAAAGGCTCATTGTGGTTTAGTGATCTATAAAAGTATAAATTTGATATTTAAACTCAAAGAAATGGTGCTAAATCTGTTGATTCTTTCTCTTCCCTCAAAATTTTCCCTTTTTGTCGAGTGCAAGACATTTCAATTGGGTAAATGAAAGCAACTTAAACTAACTAAAAATAGAACGTGTAATTCAACAGCGATCAAATTTAATAACAATTATTGTATCAGAAAACAATCCTCATGCGAAATAAAATGCCTCAATTATTTAAATTATTTATTTATATTGCATGCATTATATACAACATAGTTGAAATGGAATAAATTATAATAATCAATAATTACAAGGTAAAACAGTAGAAAAGCAGGAGGAAAAAAGAACACAAGGGTTAGAAAACTCATTACCTCATCCATATTTATGGGCGCAGCTGGTTCAAGAGCATTAGGGGTCCAAATCTTAACATCATTCTCAATGCCACTACTTGCAAGCACCGTCGCATACGGATGAGCCTCAACACAATTTACCACTCTCTTATCTCCGTCCATTACCTGCAACAATTTCCCATCTCTCTTCCTCCATATAAACACTCGCCCACAATCCGAGCCACTAGCCACATACTCACAATTGGGACCAAAAAAGCGAACACCCTTCAATGTATCACAATTACGATGCCCCTTATATACTGGAGGATCAGACCTACTGTTCAAATCTTCAGGGATATTACAAACTGGGTTTGGACCCAACCCGTGCTCATTTGAAAATAAATAGATTAGCTCATCGTTGTAGGAAGCAAGCAGCTCGCTTTGGTATGAAAAATCCAATCCAGTTATTCCTACTTGTTTATCACCGATCAGATGAGTGGGGCAAAAGCAGTTGGTAGGGTAACTAAATTTGGATGAGCTGTTCACTTTATATTTTCGAATATCATAAATTCGAGCAAACTCATCAGACCCGGCTATTGCAAAGAGATTAGGGTTCCTCGGGTCTATTGTGATTGAGTAGAGATGGATGATCGGCATATAATCCGATTTATCTTTGAAGGAATTGCAGACAAAGAGCTTTGTTGCAGATTTTGTTCTCAAATCAAACTGTCATATAATTTTAACAAATTAATACAGAAATGGTGATAAGCAAAGAATAATTAATCTATGAAAGTGATAAAATAATAAAAGGTCTAATCTTAAAACTTACTGGTTACCTTTTTCTTTTCATTTTAACTTACTAGGAGTATTTGTCAATCAGACCAAGTCAACTAAGTTTTGCATGTCCATATCTTGGTTAAAAGTGTACACATTCGCATTGGAAGTTGCACCTTATAAGGCAGGAGTCTGTGTTGCACGGATTTTTCATCAAGAATTTGTATCCATATCAGATTCATTATGATATCAGATTATTTTGGACTGTCAACAATGCTTGTTAACCTTTTCTTGCCATATGCTAAAATTTATATTGTATTCTAGATATACAGAAATGTATCAACGGCTGAGACATCAACAGTACATGCACCAACGCCCACATATTACTTGTATTTAGCTTAGATTGTCATTATGTAAATAACTAAATCAATGAAAAGATAGGGATATCTCAACAAATCGCATCTCAGACATCTGGAAATCTGTGAATCTATGAATCCGACTCATATCGTATCACATATCCTTATACCCATATGTGTTGCTAAGGTAGAAGACATGCTTACTTCTTTATATGCTTCAATGGTCTCACCCAAAGACTGTGTATTTAAAAAGTGTAATAGTGCAATGCATTTGTCAGATCAAACTCATTTTCTTGATCAAAGGGTTATCAAAATATCTAGACAGATGACTAATGATCATGCTGCTCGAAAGTTCTTTTCAAACCATCTAACTCTGCAGATTCTAAGAAAAAGTGCTTGAGTTCGATCATGTTGAGTTCCAACAGTATCTGATACTCGAGAAGAGATGTCAATAACTCACATGCTGAAGAACACCATCCTCACCACAGCTATAAAATATATGAGGGCTTCCAGGTTCAACTGTGATATTGTGTGCATGACCTTCATGTTGACCAAGCAATGCTGTAGCTATTTGCCCACCTTCTAGCATCTGGGAATGTCTCACCTAAGGACAAGAAAAAAAAGTAATCTTAGACGTTGTTTGGTTGCATGTAGCTTCCCCATTCCCTCGCCCTACAATTAGAGTTCCATACTTGCATGCAAGATTTCTTGCAAAAAACACCACATCCTAATAAGCAAGAAATATGAAATGAAGTTGCAAAAGGCAACAAATTTGTGCATTTTGGTTGCAACAAATGTTGTAACTTTGTAAAATGGGATCATGACAATTATTAGAGTTGCCACATAAGCTAACCATAGGTCACCTAATCAAATTTACAACATAAGTTGCATTTCTTCTTGTTTCTTGTAAGGTTGTCTACATTTGGAAATCCAACTATATAAACTTCGAAAAAAAACCAAATATCGGATTTGAGATTTTTTAATTGCAAGAAATGCTGCAGTGCAACAAAGTTAGGTTTCCTGCTGTTGCATACCAGACAAGCGCTAAACTTTTAAATATTTTTTCACATAAAACTATATTTACTACAGAGCGATGGAAGTATCGGGTACCTCTCCATCTGCAGCACAGGTAACAATTGTTTTATTGTTGCTATATGGCATCATCCTAGCTTGGAGAACATTTCTGGTGTGGCCAGATTGGAATTCTAATTTGATGAGCCCAGCATCCCAATCCCATAACATTATCATTCTATCATCGGAACCCGAAACAATAATGTCGCCCTCTGCATTGAAGCTTAAAGTGTTCACACAACCACTGTGCTTCTCTAGCTTTTGGTGGATTCCAAGGCGTAGAACAAGGCTCTGTTCAGGATAGATTAGTTCAGTAACAAACCTGAGGTTTTAATAAGAAAGAGGAAGGCATCTTCGCACAATTCGCGCACCAACAACTTTCTTTTTGAATCTTATTTATTTATAGGCAGGCCAGTTAGCTTATGATTTTTGGGAGATGAGAAAGTGTATTTATGGTTTCTGTGTACAAGACAGAGGGTGATACCGTAAACCATTCTAATTAAAGTCTCCTTTTACAGTCTTATATATATATTCGTCATTTCTTCTCTTCCTCTTCCTTTTTGTCCTCACCAATATGTAAGATCAAGACAAGATAATAGGGACAAGAATGCCATAAGACGTGAAACCAACAAAAAGGAGAGGTTGAATCAGGGTATTAATTGAACAGAATTAACAAATCATTTACATCTTTACACCCTGCATTTAGCAAGACTAGGAAGGAAGCATGAAGAAAAAGAAAACTTAACTGACCGAATATTATCTTTGATTATTTTCTAAAAATGACAACAGTAACACCATTGTGGAGAATCTGGAGATAGCGCATGCGTTATTTAGCAAATTATAATAATATCATGAATGTGCGTGTTTTCAATATGATAGTGATACAACTGATGATTCCAAAAACTAGATTTACTGCATTCATCATTGTATCATGAAGGAAGCTAAGAAAATGATTAGTGAAGCTATCTTTGAAGCTTATAACAATTTGTAGAAGCAGCTAGAAACAAAGAATGATGTCAAGGGTTTATATACACTTTGTTAAGATGACAGAATAAAAAAGCAGATACCTAGGTAATATTAGATGTATTAAGAGTGAAGTTAATGGGTGCAGGTAAAAACAACATCCAAACCAAAACACGGAGAAGTTACTTTGTTTAATACGAATCAGATTCAAAAAATTTAAGGTAGAAAAACAAATTAGTCTAATCCATGATAATAGAGGAACAAAGAACATATGTTGTAAGACATGGTAACTTCCAAAGAGCGGTAAAAATTGGTAATTTAGCTTGAGATTTCTCAAATTCAAGTCTAGCTCTACCAAGGTTCTTTTTTTTTGTGACAGGCGAAGACTTCAATGACGATGATGATGGGTATTCACAAGATATAAATCACAGCCATCATTTTGACGTCGTATAACATTACAAGTTACTCCCACTTGTTGCTAATGCCAAGGAGGGAAAGGTTCAACCAACAAAAGTAGTCAAAAGCCGAGAAAAGTGTAACGAGGATTCTACAGCGACAACAAGAACAACAACTTTTGGGGTCCGGCTGCAGATAGCACCTGCATCTCAGAAAGTTAAAATAACATATAAAATTCGAAATAAATTACTACATGGAATTATATGTGATTATGATTATGCAACAGAGAAGCAACCCATGTGTGATGTGTCAAAGGAAGAAAAGATATATATTTCGAGTCATTTGAGGAAGAATACACAAGAATGCCAAGAACAAGCATATGAAACTTGAGAATGGCCGGACACTTATAGACCCTTGTGCTTACAGGAGTTCGATCATAACTACAAGGATTCAAATATGTTACAAGCTAATTGAAACGTGTCTAAAGTATTGGATTTAATCACATAGATCAACTTGATATTTCACATATGAGCGCAATAGAATCTTACGATCATCATGCATAGGATGAGGATGAGATATTTGTATACACGGTTAGATCTTCAATTTAGACGAATCATACAATACAATCAAGTTAGACCCTTATTAATTGGACAATTTACTTCATTAATAATGATATGCAGCATGATTTCAAAGATACTATCACTTTTATCAAAATATATGAAATTTATACCTCAGAAGCGGCAACAAGACGAGTGAAGGTCCTCGGAGAAATGTCTCCGACCTCTCTCCGGCGAATTTTGTCGATGCCATGCCCAGAGCTCCTCAATCTCTTCATTTTCTGAGCATGCACACAACGTGCTCGATGAAATGCATGAAAGGGAGAGGAAGAGATTCGGACCACTTAACAATGGCATCGGTCTCGTCGCCTCGAAGACTAATGGCGTTGACATCGTAGAAGAGGACACAAGATTGCGAAGGTCTCTCCCTATCTCGCTGTTGTTACTCGTTTGTCTGCGTCTCTTTGTTGGAGACAGACGGCGTGTGCATGAGGGAATGGGTATCGTCTGCGTCTGTTGAACTTTATACGCATGTTCCCAATTGGGCCGATACCCAAGTTACATGAGGTTGCAATGGAAGCCCATTTATCACCAAACGAACTCTCACTACCAAACCGCAACCGGCCAAAATCGTTCTCCTCGCTCGCCATTCAGAGCACAATAATGCCGCCATTTCCATTTCCATCTCCGCTCTCTCTCCCCCTCTCCCTTCACTCTCCGCTCCAATTCCTTTCTCTCTCGTCTTTCAATCTCGCTCCTCTCCGCTCCAAACCCCACTCTCTCTCATCCTCCCCCTACTCTCTCTCTCACCTACCACAAAACCCTAACCCTAACGACGACGACGACGACCACATCATCGGAGACTTCCTCGTCTTCGAAGACGGCGCCTTCGAGGACGCCATCCCTCCCATCGCCGGCGCCACCGCCCCCTCTACGTCATCGGCGGCCGAGAGCTTGGTTCCTGACAAATGGAGGGAAGCCGTGGAGGAGCTCAAGCTGACGAAGAAGGAGAAGAGAAAGATCTCGCACAGCCTGAGGTTCGCAAGCAAGCTCGAGAGGAGGAAGAAGTCGCCGATGCCCAGCGTGGAGGAGTACGAGGCGTATAAGGAGCTGAAGATGTCTCAGTTGAAGCCTGTCGTTCTCGATGATCCGAAAGAGTTTCCCCAGTTGAAGGAGGAGAAGGAGCCGGTTAGGGGCGGGAGAGCGCCGGCAATAAACCCTAGGCTGGGGTTGAGAGAGGGGAGTTTGGATGATATCACAGAGTTTTTCAATAGCCGGGAGTATTCCCCTGGAGTGCTTCTTGATGATAAGAAGCCACAAGGTGAGTTAGCTTTCATTTGATTGCTTCTTGTTGTTTATTTATGTGAATTAGAAAATGTTAATGTTATGTTATTTGTTAAGTATGAATCACATACGGCGAGGGGGAAATCGTTTTTTTAAGCAAATTTGGTCGCTATTAGTAGCTAATCAACTGTTCTTCCTACTAATCATCAAAATGGGGATATCAAGACATTACATGATCAGTAGTATGTTATAAGAACATAGTTGCGAATATCAATTCAAGAGACTATTTTGCTGTCAAACTATGCTTAGTTATTTAGCACTATTAAAAGTTGAGAAGACTCCATAAACATTTGATCCGGCCTTTTTTTCATGGGTTATCATCGGAGGGAGGTTTAGCGAAGAAATACAAGTATTTGATGATAATCTCCTTATCTTAAAAGAGGGAACAAAATGCCTTAAATTGCATGCCATTATTGGTGATATATTAGACTTTTAAATTTTAGTTTTCATCTAAGGATAATTTAGTGCCACGAGCAGGCTATCATCATATGTTTTACCGAAAATTTGGGTGTTTTTTTTTGTTTTTTTGGTTTGTTACTAATGAAACCTCCCCAAATGGTTTTCAAAGGCCTTAGAAGCTAGACATTTAAGGTTAGGTTCAGGTTCAAGACGAGCCCACCCCCATGAGCATTAGTGCATTACTATGCTAAACCTTGATTACAAAATGAAACCAACTTGGGGGTTCAAACTAAAAAGAATGCGGAAAAGAGTCGAGAGATAAACATGAAAATGGTGTGCGTGACAAACGGTTAGTGTCACATATAGCTCAGTATGCACACTGCCTCGATTATGTTCACTTACTATGTTTCGTTTACCTTCCTATGCTAAGTTTTTTTTATTTCTATGATGTAAAAATTGGAACTAATCATAATCGTTGAAACACAATTAGGGCCAAAAGCAAAATTGAATTTGAAATCTTTGGAAATAAGGTTATTTCAAGTGAAGTTTCACCTAGTCTAATCTCGTGATTTATGTCATCGTTTTCTTTTCTTCACTACTGATAATTCAAAATCAACCACAGTAGCCCTAAGAAGCCTATTTCCCGCAGCACAGAACACATAGCATGGCTACCTATTGTATTAGTTGTAACATATAATTTGGTTGCATCTAAAGAGGCGTTTACTTTCTCTTGATGGCTCTTAAATTACAAGGAAACGTGACTTTTTTCAGTTTTTTCATATAATATTTATTATTTTTAAAGTTGTTGGTTGTACGGTCAAACTCATGCGTGACCCACCCCTCGTTCCTTATAACAGTGGGTTGGTCTCCTCTCCGATTAAATTGTTGCATGTCTTAAACTTGTGACTTGTCACAATTCTCATGCCCTACTGTCCATCCCACATTCTAGAAGTATTTTTGATCTTCTTGTATATATGCTATTTTAAGATTGAATTGTGTGTCCTATTATTCCAGATAATTTACTCAATGTTTATTTTCTTCTTCTGTACATTGTGGACATCTTTGAGTGTTTGCTAGATAATCTAAATCCCTTGTGTTTCTTCTTTGTTATTTAGGAAAAGGGATATTGACAACTGTTTGATTGTTGAGTACATGTGTAGGTCCCCGTAAGCTATTCACACAGGAAGAAAAAGTTCTCTTAAACAAGCGAATACCCAGTCTGGCAGAAGCGACTTCAGTAAGTTTTCAATCACTCTGTGCTTGGTTAAATTCTTTTGAAAGGATGCATTGATTTTTCTTCAGTTCTGATCTGCCAAAATCGCTGACAGTTTAAGAACATAAGGCGTATATGACTTGATATTAACTCGGCATTGACAAAATTGACACTTTTTGGTACGGAAATCGACTAATGACTAAATTAATTTAGAAAGGCTTTATATGGCTTAAGTTGCTAATATAATTATTCGGCCTTATTTTCAATGCAGAATTGATCTTATTGCCAAACAAATAGATATTGATGACATCACATGATATGAATTTTAGTTTAGAAACTTTATTATCTTCATGATGTATGGCTGCCATGACACGAATTGCCTTGAAATTGACAAATAAGCTGAAGTCCACATGATAAGCACTTGTGAGTCATGACATCGCTCACAAGTTATATCAGAGGGCACACCTTGACCCATGTGTACCCATAGCCTGGTATTTCAATACCGAGCATCTGTTGATCCCAAATTAGCTTATGAAGTATCTAAGTTTTGGCGCTTTGGTACCTTTCCGAAACAATTGATTTGGATTTCGTATTTGATAGTTCTTATACTGAACTACTAGTCATCGATGATGTGAGGTTTATCTATGTTAGATAAGACCTTTCAAATGCATGACAAGTGTTTAGAATCCGAAGACGTAACCTTGTTAACCACTCTTAACCACTCTGATGTCATTTTTAGATTGCACACACATGCTCTGGTGAATTAATACGTGCATAAATGTCAATCCTAATGCCACGGTTTGGAATAAATTCGCCTATCCTATTATTCGTATATAACATGCCTAGGAAACATGCATGATTAACTGAATGGCATTTCGATGTGTTAAAGATTAAAACGTGCAATCATCACTCTTTATGTGGTTGTCACGTGGAGGATCGAGCCATTAGCTCTGATATCCTATCACCGTTATTTTTAAAATAGAATATAGTTTAAAATTAGAGAAGAGTTGGAAAGGAAACATGCTGAAGTGCAACCATCTTATCTGTCACTTTGTCACAAATGAAGTGACAATCTATCTCGATATGTTGGGTGTGCTCATGAAAAACTGGTTTTCAGCAATGTGAATTGCGGTCTTGTTATCACAGAAAAGTGTAGTCAGAAGAGAAGAAGGAACTCCAAGATCTGCCAACAGGGAGGTAAGCCATACCAACTCAGCAACTGTATGCACCATAGGTATATACTCAGGCTCTGCAGAAGAACGAGCAACTACATTTGCTTCTTATTTTTCCATGTAACCAAGTTTTCTCCCAAGAAAACACAATAGCCACTCGTGGAACGACGATAATCAACAGATCCAGCAAAGTCAGCATCTGCAAAGGCTGTGAGCGATATCATAGATGGTTTATAAAGAAGACCTTGTCCTGGAGAACCTTTGATGTATCTGAGAATATGCTCAACTGTTTTAGGGTGAGAGGTCCAAGATTCTGCATATATTGACTCACTGTGCTAACGGCAAAGGCAATGTCTAGCCGAATAACAGTGAGGTAAATAAGCTTTCCAACTAGACGTCGATATCATCCCGGATCAGGTAGTGGAGGATCTGAGAGAGAGCTTAATCAAGTTAGCTTGACTGAGGAATCCATATGGGTGTTTGCCGGTTTACATCCCAGAAACCATGTCTCAGATAGAAGATCAAGTGCATATTTGCGCTGAGAGAGCCGCAATCTTCCAGAATTCCGTGATACTTCAATTCCAAGGAAATATCTAAATGGTCTAAGATCCTTGATATAAAAGTGTGAAGCCAAATGTTCTTTCACCCTAGAGATGCCGGCAGAATCATCTCCAGTGATGATAATATCATCAACATACACCAACACAATTATCCTGCCCTGAGCACGATAATATGTAAAAAGAGACGTGTCGGCACAACTACGTTTGAGACTAATATGTTGTAAAATCATGCTAAATTTTTTAAACTAGGCATGTGGTGACTGCTTCAGTCCATATAACGATTTGTGTAGAAAATAAACCATACTCTCTCGGTCGTTTAAAGTCAGAGGCTACTGCATATAAATAGTCTCTAATAGATCGCCATTAAGAAATGTATTCTTCACATCAAACTGATGAAGAGACCATACCTTAGAAACCGCCAAGGATATAAGAACACGAACCGATGGTAATTTGGCAACTGGTGAGAAAGTCTCAACATAATCCAAACCATATTACTGAGTAAATCCTTTAGCTACCAATTGACGATCAGTCGTCCCATCTGGATTTTGCTTGACAGTAAAGACCCATCGACAGCCAACAATCTTCTTATCTGAAGACGAATGTACTAGTTTCCAAGTCAGATTGAAGCGTAATGCGGCAATCTCCTTTAACATAGCTGCATGTTAACCTGTGTGTTGAAGAGCTTTCTGAACAGAGTAAGGAAGAGTGATTGCTGAAAAGGAAGAAACAAACCAACGAGCAGATGGGGTCAGTTTATGATAGGAAACAAACTTAGAAATCGGATGTGCAGTAGTATATAAACACTTACCTTTATGTAAGGCAATAGAAAGGAGAGATCTTCTTTGGAAGGCAGCGGTGGTGGAGAATCAGAAACAGTGGACTATATTGGAGTATCTGCAGAAGAATCATTGGTGGGGGGTGGTTGGACAACTTCTTACGTCGATGGTACACATGTGGATAGGAGTCTACGGGCTAACCATTAGGGAGCACATGTTGAACAGATGAGTCAAGCTATGAGGAAAGTATATGGAACTGGAATAGTAGAAGTGGGTTCTTTAACAGGAGGTGAAAATAGGCTTGATCTTCTCAGTAGGTCACATCACATGAAGTACAAATTTTGGATGTGGCAGGGTCAAAGCAAACATACCCTTTTTGGGATCGAGAGTAATCTATAAATACCACACGTGTAGCTCTAGGTTCAAGTTTTTCAATATGATGATCGAGAACATGGGAATAGCATAGGCAACCAAATGTCTTAGGAGGGATAAGAAAAAGGGTTGCCCTGTGGAAAAAAAATCGAGAAAGGAGACTGGTTGTCTGGGACTGAAGAATGCATACGATTGATATAAAAGCAGGCAGCTAAAACTGCAAAATTTCATAATCGTTTAGGAACATGCATATGTAAAAGAAGAGAATGAGGTATCTCAAGTAAACGTCGGTTCTTTCATTCATCAATCTCATATTTCTGAGGAGTATAAGAACATGAAGTTTGGTGCAATATTCCCCGTGTCTTACAAAATGAAGTAAAGTCCGTGCTGATATACTTCTTAGCATTATCTGAACGAAGAACCTTAATCGAAACACCAAATTGATTAGAAATCTCAGCAACAAAGGTTTTTAAAGTAGACAAAAGCTCAGACCTATTGCGCAGAAGATACAGTCAAGTCATGCGTGAATGATCATCAATAAATATAACAAAATATTTATAACCAAAAACACTAGGAAATTTAAAGGGTCTCTAAATATCAGAGTGAACTAAAGTAAAGGGTAAGTCATGTCTTTTATTAACCGGAGAAAAAGAGGAGTGATGATACTTCTCAAGAATACAAAGCTCACAACTAAATTCTGATAAACTAATAGAAGATAATATAGTATATAAAGAAGAAAGGGGAGGGTGATCAAGTCTCTGGTGCTACTGAATAGTAGAAACAGCTGCAGACGTACTGGGAAGATAATTAACGTAATATAGTTCATTCTTCTCATGCCCCTACTAATCCGTTGTTTCGTCAGAAGATCATGTATCATAAAGTAAGACGGATAAAAAGTTACTGAGCATTTGTAATCATTTGTAAGCTGACGAATGGAAAGAAAGTTTTGTTTTAAAAATGACACAATTAAAGTATTTTTAAGATGTAGAGATGAAGTGATAAGTCAGTGGAACCAGAAACAGGTGTAGTATTACCATCAGCCATGGAAATAAGCTTGTGAGGATTAGAAGCAAGATCAGATGGTCCATCACTAGACATGTGATGTGAGGCGCCGGAATCGGCTATCCACGAATTAGAATGAGAAAGTAAAGATATACCTGACGGAGTGGAAAGATTGGCAGGAGCTACAGAAGAGAGGAGAACGTAACCAATAGAATTTTCCTTTCTTTGATTTTGTTCATGGTATAAAAGTTTTGAACAAAATTTAAAAAATAATAACCCTAATTTTTTTACCCATCGCTGCTCATCCTCGTCACCTTCCCTCGATCTCGTACTCACTCCAGAGCCTTTGAAACCCACCCAGCACCTCATCCCTTGCCCTCGTCCTAACCCCAGACCACCGAAACCCACCCAGCACCACTCCACGCCCTCGACGACGACACCAGACCCCCTCGATTCAAGCTCGACTCTTCTCGTACTTTGCACGTAACAACCACACCAAGAAAAATTGATGGTTTTACGTAACTCTACTCGTACTTTCCACATGACAACCACACCAAGAAAAATTGATGGTTGCACGTGAGGGGGAGTGTTGAAAGTGAAAAACCAAATGGTAGGACTTTAAAAATAGTTCCACATTGGAAACAACAAAAGAAACACAGGTATAAGAAGATATAAGATGGGTCAAACCTCAATAAGGCTTGAGTCTTATTGTTGGAACCCATTTATATCTAAGGCCCATGTGTACCTATTAAAAAGCCCATGACTCTCTCAATTTTAAATAAACTTTAATCTTTAACACGATGTACATACCAATTTTGTTAACCAAAGCTAGATAGGATAATGCTCTTTAGTAAGCTAATGGGAATGCTTGATATATATACTTGATACCTCGTTTGCTTACCCTCCTTAATGCCAAAAATGCTTTTGTGATCCTCCTATTGTGTCTGGACATAATGGTTTATTGATATAACAGCCATGACATGTGAGGTAGAAGGAATTGCTTTTCAGTTGTGGCACTTGAAAAAATAGCCAAAGACATCAGAGATTTTTCACCGGTCTCAAGCTGTCACTAACTCTTTGCGTATCCTAAGCCATATTCCAATTTGAGCCAAAGTCTATTTTCTTGAAGTGTAACTAAATATACTGATTGGGGACCTCTCTCTCTCTCTCTCTCTCTCTGTCACACACACTCATGTATATGAAGTCGCTAAAATGACCTTCTTGATGAGACAACCATGTGTTATTCTAATCGGGCTAAGGCCCTTTATATAATTAAATTAGGACCCCTTATTACACGAAATTGGACGTCAGGAACAATTAGTTTACGGTCTTTATTCATTTTCAGCTTCTATGAGTACTGTATGGGGTACAGCTTATTATTTGTTTCAATATATTTTGATATTCCGGTGTGAGCTAAGAATGATATCACTTCTTTTGAACATTATATACGTTAGGTATATTTCACATTCTGGTATGTGATTCAATTAAGACATAAATTGTTATATAGAGTGAACTAAATCATATAAATACATATCGAGGAACATATTTGAATCCTTGAGGAACAATATCTAGGTCCAATACTGAAATGGATCCACTTCTAGTAATACTCTGCCAGTTATACAATGATGTTTTAATTTGCTATGTAGAGTGAAGTAAATCATATACATATCAAGTTACAGATTTGAATCCTTAAAGAACAATATCTGGGTCCAATCTTGAAATGAATCCACTTCTAATATTACTCTGCCAGTGATACATAGATAATTTAATAGATACGATATAACAGATCCAAACCTGAACTTCAGGTCAGTTAGGATTCAGCTTGCAAGTTATTTGGTAATTGGACCAATCTTCACTCCGCCCTAATACTTTATTGACCTTACTTATAACTAGGAATCTTCAAGGCATAAATGAACTGTTTGCTTGAGATAAATATTGCTATCTGTCTGCTGAATGTTGGGATTCTTGTGATCTCGTAATAATTGCTCGTTCTAGGTGACAGGTTCTAGTTTGTTAGATGCAACACAATTATGCCGACTGTGAAATAGACCTGAACAATGCTTCATGAATTTGGGTCGTTAATTTGATCACTTTCTTACGTTGCAACTACTCTGTTATGAAACCTGGAATTATAACAATCTGTTTGGGCTTTTGGCAAAAGTGATTCACCCTTTCCCTTGTATTGCTTACCAATCATGCATGTGTAAATTTTTGTTTCAGAGCAAATGGCTGCCTCTGCACACACTTGCTGCATCAGGGGAATTTTATCTTTTGGATGCTTTACTAAAGCATAATGTTGATATCAATGCTGTTGATAAGGTACATTATTATTGTCACTTTCTGTAAGCTCCTGTTCCTGTTAAATGTCAGTGTATATATGATAGTATAGTTTATATTCTGATACAATAATCATTTAAGAGAGATTTTCTGTCGTTTATATTTCCCTTTTTAAATCATGTTTTGATATATTTTATCATTAATGCTAGCTTTATTCAGGATGGCTTTTCTGCAATCCACAAAGCAATACTCGGTAAGAAACAGGCCATTATCAACTACCTTTTGAGAAATTCAGCAAATCCTTTTGTCCGTGACAGAGTAAGTTACTTTTACTTCTTGTTAAACTGTAGAATATACCCAGTAAATTATATATTATTGAAAGAAATATTTCTTGAATATAATTACTTTTTCTGCTTGTATCTGCATTCTGTGGATGTATATTGATATGTGGTGTGACCATCTTTGTTTATCTAGTATCTATGGTTCCTGTTTGTATATGAAGTGTAGTTTTATTCAACCAACCACCCACCCACCCACACAAAAAAAACTCCCCCCCTCAAATCCATAACCTCCCCGCATCTCCCCACCCCCACCCTAAAAAAGGGGGGAAACCCCTAAACCATCATCACACACGGAAAATTATTCCCTATGCCGGCCGTATATGCCCGGGCGAGAGGGAGAACTACTGCTTGATTCTTCAGCACAGTACGTGAGAACTACTGCTTCTATATGAGGCCTTGTGACCACTATTATTGATGCTTCAGCGGTTATATTCCTTCACAGGTTTTCCTTATAGAGAATCAGGGGCTTTGATTTTTCAGGCCTTACTCAAGTAGACTTAAGGGTGTGTCATAGTTGGAAATCTTATCAGAAATGTTATGATTTCATAGAACTCGTCATAGCAATGATTTCTATAAATCCTTCTGCTTGTTTTGGCTATTAAAATCAAAGTCTTCCCACATTAGTCACACAAGACGCATTGTCACTCACCTCAAAAGATGAACTGTAGGATGACGGAGGCTAGTCTGAGAGGACTGATATTATTTACCAATTGATGCTTGAATTATATGAGAATTCATTTATTTTTGGAAGCTACAATGATTCTCAAATTTTATGTATAATTTAATATTCTTCTTATCACTTCTTTTAGCATAAATCGTTATGTAGTTTGGCCTAGAATTGTTTAATAATTAATGCATTACCTTGTATCTTGAGTTGTACACTTTCTACCTGTTAAGATAGACACTTTTTTGGCAACAGGATGGAGCTACCTTGATCCATTATGCTGTTCAAGCTGCATCAAACCAGACTATAAAAATTCTTTTATTGTATAATGTCGACATAAATCAAGCAGACAATGTAAGATTCCCATTTATTATACTTTCGTTATAGGATCTACTTTTTTCTTTTTATTCATCCACACTTGACTTTTTTGCAGGATGGATGGACTCCATTGCATCTTGCTGTGCAAACAAAAAGAACAGATATTATGAGGCTTCTGTTGATAAAAGGAGCTGACAGGACTTTGAAAAATCAAGTAATAATACCAACTCATGGCTTTATGATAATCGGCACATACTTGGAAGAATCTGTTATCAGGAATGTACTGTTAAATTGGTTCCAAACTTGCAATATGGATTTGTGTTAAATTGCTAACAGGGTTAATTGCACATAACACTTCTTTAGTTTAAGGGATAAAACACTTGTTCCTTTAGAGCTGTTATAATAAGTATTAAGCATTTATACCCTTTCACTTTCAAATTGTTTTTTAATACCCCCTTTCTTTTTACCATATAGCCCTATACAACCTGTAACCCTGACGTAAAAGGACTAGGGTACACATCATAAACTTCTTTTTCTTGCCAAGAATTAATGGAAAAAAGGAGTTAAACATGACCATTTTCTTAGAAGGGAAGAGGCAGTTTAGAATGAAAATAATAATAATTTAGGGATATTACATGAGAGAAGAGAGGGTTGAAGATTGTAAGGGAAAAAGGGATGAAGCTGTACTATAGGGTTAGATGAAATCGTTCTTTTTATGGGTTAGGGTTAATGTTTGGGTGTGTAAGGTTGATAGAGACAGATGGGGGAAAATAGGAATGAAGAAAATAATTTTAAGTGAGAATGTGAGTGTGTTTTATGAAAGGTCAGGGGGATTAAGTGCTCAACCCCAGTTTATGTACAATTAACACTTGCTGAAGTCCACGCTCTTCATACTGCCAGCTGAGTTTTAGCTCAATAACACCTGCGGTTTTACTTTCATTAATGGGAAATTGCCAAAACTCTATTACCTCCGTTCCGTTCTTTTTTATTTTATGTTGCCATGACCAGAGTATTAATTGAAATTCTCCCACTGGATGTGCTAGTAGTTACGGTATTAGGTTATCATGCAGATTTTAAACTGCCCACTGCTTTATAAATTACATGCAATCCTACTAGTGTAATTTAAGTATCTTGTGCTTTTAAATATATTTTCAATTGTTAGTCTTACTAGTGGCTTTGTGTTTATCCAACATCGTTTTGTTTCTTTTCCAATTCGCCTGGTTTCTAAGCACTCATTACTGGATGCCTTGCTCAGGATGGATTGACACCTATTGATCTTTGTCTTTACTCGGGTCGTGATATGAGAACTTATGAACTTTTGAAGTTACTGAAGGGGATGCCAATGTCGAAGTCGGTAACTTGAAGATTACATGGAAATTGTCGAGCCTTATTGTTTGCTGCCATTGCAATTGCCACAGGAGTTTGTGGGGGTAAACAGCACTAATCCTTTTTCTCCTTTGTTCTTCCCTGCTATTTGCTCTAGTCACATTTCTTTGGTTGGTACATTTCTCACGTCATTATGTTAACTCAACCTAGGTGAATGGAGAGAGCTAGAAATTTCTTTAAATGGTTTGCGCTTGGGATGCCTGAGATCCTCAGCAAGCTATTCTTGGATGTAGAAAGTGTTTGTTGAAAATTGATGCAAGTTACCAGCAGTTTAAAATGTGCTTTATGTCTAATATGCAACTCTCATGGGTTCTCCAATTTGTCCCTTGGATTAAGTTAATTCCTTTTTAAAAAATAACAAATGTAGAATACTGCATATAAATTCAAGCTCTCAATATTTTGTCAATTTTTCTGCATGCGCCGAGCACTTGCCATCATACCTTTTAAACTCTTACCAAATCCAACCGGGCTTATCACGCTGTTATAAAGCTAGCATTTTCTTCAGTATGATGTGATGATAGAATCTGCATGATCCTGGAGTGCTATTTTTTCTAGCCTTTTTATTCCTTTTCGTTATTAACTACAGATGCATACTATTTACTCTATTACTGAAGAGTGCCCTTGATAGGAGTCAAATCAGTTGAAAATTTTACCTATTTTTCGTATATAAAAGGAGGCACACTGACTTTCAAGGCCCAAAACAAGCACCTAACAATGTCAAAGCAAATCTTTGGTGGCTGGATTTTATCTAGCCAACCCTAGTGCAAACCACTGATATAGACCTCCCACCCAAAGATGGTCATATCATAAGATTGGGTTCTAATTTCACCTGTATAATGTTAGGTTATGATGCATAGATTTGATCCTTGATGCTACCTTTAAGACTATATATTATATATACTAGATTCATGAAATATGCATTTATGATCCAGAGTTGGAGAAGGTTTGGGTGTTTCGATTGAGATCTGTTAGATTTATTGGGAGAAAAATATTCCAGAATGCACCTATGTTTCCGTCAGCCTCAAAATCCTAGGGCTTCTAGGGATTTTCATGATGATGCGTGTTTGGCTAGTTTGGGACAAAATTTCTTTTATGCCTTTGTTAAAAAATATTGGGAATTTACAATTTTATCTAAAAAAGATTGTTTGGATGCTGCTAATTAAAATGACTAGTTTTTTTTACATGTGCGATGCATGTTGGTAATTGAGAGAGATTTGTAGAGTTATTGAAAGAGAGAGTGTCCAGAGAGAGGGAGAGAGTAGTTAACCAAAAAAAATTGTGCTAGAAAAAATGAGAAAAGTTTGTGGCCGTTTAGGCTTGTCATTGAAATTGGATTTTCATTTTTTAGACCCCTCAGTAAACACTGTAATAGTGATGTAATAGTAGAGATGAGATAAAAGGAGAAAAAGATGATGTCATACTCAAATTTCAAGAAAAAGGCAAGCCAGCAAGTATGGGAACCAATTTTTCTGGGGGCTTTTCTCCCTACATGTTATTCATAGAAAACCCATCTAAACAAACTATTCTGTCGGATTGGTCTAATCTAGAGTCAAAGAGGATTTTAGGCTTTTGATCCGGCCGAAAGTGTATATGAATTTTACTAGTGCCTTTGCAGCACTGGAGTATATTCATTGTCATTTGATAATGCCAATATGCTATGATAAAAAAGAGGTTACTCTATGTTGTGACTCATTTGACGATATTTATTTTATACTCTAATACGGCCCTGCAGGTCGAAGGCCTTTTGGCCGAAATCTGAGCTTTTGCGCAACGATATTTTTAATTTAATAAATCCGTATTTAATACGCATCCGATGGGAAACGAACCTGAATCGCTCTGATACCATGTGAAATGTCCATTTCACTGCACCAAAACTCCGAAATTATGATGAAGGTTGAGAGAATATATTTCATACTCTATGTTATTGCTGAATTCCAAAATTCTGGATGATAAAAACTTGCTCAAAACGAAACCTTATCGGTCAGACTCTTATCAATCAACTCCAATAAATGGAATTGTGTTAATACGAGTTTTAATTTGATTTGATTATGACTCCGATAAATGGAATTACGTTGATGCACGAGTCTTAATTTGATTATGATGTATCTAAATTGGTAATAAGGAAAATTTGATAGCCATACACACACTTAATGATCTAAAAGTTAAGTGTCAAAATGGTTTCTTTGTGGCATTTATTTTGTTTTACATGAATTTTTGGATGAAACAATATGCATGATGTAAGAAATAGATTACAAAAAAGAATTAATTTATGGCTGTTTGTTTTTACCTGGATATTTATCGGTTAATGATTTATACTTCATGGAACCTAGGGCAAAAAGCAAAGTCTACACTTTAGATGAATTTCATATAAAACCTTGGTTCTTTTTGTCCCTAGCTGGATTTGAAACAAATAGAATAGCAACATCATGATAATGAAAATGATAGACAAACGATCATATGTACTCATTGCTAATGCATCTAAGCTGCTGCTTATTTCAATCCTCACATTATGGTTTAAATGTCATTGAAAAAATATACCATGCAAACAATTTATTTATTTATGTATCCCTCTCGAACTTTCACTTCTCAACATTTCATTAACTAATGACTAAGAAGTCTACAAATCAATCTATGTTCATGAATCAGCCCACTCGGCCACTGTCAATAAATCTTCCAAAACCCAAATCGTGCTCAATACAAAAATGATATATATTTTTCTCCCAAAAAAGGCAAATATATTATTTTACATTTAATCTCTTCAGTCCATAAATACTGCAACCCTAGACATTTCATATTCCGCAAACAAAATACAGATGGAAGAAGGCAAATGATAAAAAAATATTAAAAACATCAAGGAACATATAGCAATCCACGATCGAAAAATGCCATAAATTACAAAAAAAAAAATTCTGGTAAATGGTCCAAAACAAAGTTCTCATTGCAACTATGAACAATTAAAGTTTAAGTAAAGATCAACAAAACAAGCCGCGGATTTTGTTTGTTATATAATGTATTTGATTTATGCTCAATTCTTTTTAAGATATTTAATAACATAACAAGAGGTGTGGAATACAAAATACCAATCAAGGAGAAAAAATGATTTGAGTTATTATGTTGCACCTTTTTTCTATAATAGATCCTTAGAAATGAGATCACCATGTGGGGTAAATACAATCTACTTGGGTAAAAGTTTCAGCATTCAATACAACACTTCATAAAAAGAAAACTCTTCATTTTTTTCATTTTTATACAGGCAAGTTTAAGATCAAGCCTCATTGGTTTCTCTAGTTTTGGGCTTGGGTTAAACAATGCTCAGAATATTTTCGTTGGTATTACCAAATGGCTCTTGATGATGAGGTACCCTCGGTAGAGTTCGTTTGCCCACAAATACATCCTTGGACTTTATTATTCCATGTAATCAACTGGAGCTTGCAGTGAAAGTCAGCCGACATCTAAATTTCCTCCCTAATGAAACATTCGTCATTGTAGATGGTTTGCACTTGGCTAGCTTGCTTTTATTCTCCCTTCATCGTTAGCTTCATATTCTTGGAAACTACATCAACATCTTTTGTTCAAGGCACCATCTTAATTTCTGCAAACGAAAAGAAACGCGCATCAAATTGATCGAATATGATATGCAACGAAAATTATTGATTAGCATCATATTCATTATGATTAACTTGTCTTCTATCACACTAATCAATATGCTTACTTAAAATCTTACTGTGTGGAGTGTTTTACGTCATCCCATGGAGATGGATGCGCTCGTGTTTTAGACGTGTACGGATTCTCCCTGCCAGATAGTCGGCAGGGGTTTGTTGATTGTGGGGTTTGAATCTTCAACAGCCGCGGACACAACTTCTGTTAATTAGCTCTGACACGATAGCACCTTCGATTAACGGGTCATGCGTATCTCGCAAACACATTCTGAAAGCATGTGTGTTGTGTTTGAAAACAATTTTCGACCTCTTTGAACATATCAGGAGGTGTCCCGCTGCCCGGTTAGCGGGCTGGGGGTTAAGGGGATTACCAGCCCCTTGGACGCGGGACAATGCCCCGAATCAAAAAAAAAATCCCGGGAGATGATTTGAATGCCGGAGAGGAAAAAGAAGAGGAAATCCGGGTGGCCTCCCGAGGCGGGGACCCCTTTGAGGGAAGGTCTTGAAGCGGAGGGGCCGTTGGAGGGGATCCCGAAAGCAGGAGATCCCCATTGGTGGGCCCCGAAACAGGGATCCTAGAGGGGAACCCGAAGCGGGGACCCCTTGAGGGGGATCCCGAAGGCTAGATCCCCCTTGGAGGGGGCATCCGAGACTGAACACAGGTATATCCCGTGTTCACGTTTTTAAAGGAAGGCATGGATTGTGACCTATGTTCTTATGGATCTTGTAGGAGATCCGGCGTCGGCATGGTGAAAGGCGAAGGTTTTTGTTGAGTTCATTTGTTCGAATATGCCTGCTCGGGATGAAAGCCGCCGACTTTCACCTCGAGAGTCCTCTCTTGTTTTTCAAGTTTGATGAAGAAAGGTTACTCCTTTATTTGGTTTTTGTCTTGAATCTTGAGTTCTCTAGATGGAGTTCTCTTTAATAGGTTGTTTTGAGGAAGAAGGGGATGAAGGGGATGTGAGAGATCCAAAAGGAACCATCCTTGCCTTTGGCTTCTCTCTTTTTGAGGACGAAGATGAGGAAGAAAGACACTTGCCTCTTTCTTTGAAGGAGGCTCCAAAATCTTAGTATTTTTGTAAGTGGAAACTCAGTGTCAAGATATAATATCATGCATGCAAGCTTCTTCTATCTCGCACGATTGGACTAAAGTAAGAGATAAAAAAAACAAGAAGAAAAAAACAAATAGAATTAAGCGTGCTATATTAAGTTACGCTCATCCGCGAGCGAACTGAGCGAGCCATGAGCCGCCTATCGGTAAGGCTTGGAAAAACCTGAAGGCTCACTCACCGTACTGATTCACACAGGTCCAAACCAGCCGAGCTAGCTCATTTTTCCTTTTCCGTGATACCTTTTGACTTGTTCGTTGAATCTTGAGCAAGTTTAAGCCATTTCGACCTATTTTAGAGAACATCGAGGGGAACGTATAAATAAGTATAACGGCTATAAGAAGCTGGGAGAAAAACTTATCATTTCATCATATAGATGGGTTTAAATTGTTGGAGATAGTGCCCTCAGAGTCAATTATTAGGTCACAGGTACGTGATTGTAATGATTGATGGAGGACCTATCCCGGTAGGACAGTCTTACTCGAGATGATAGTATGCTATCTGGTTTACCTTTATCATCGTGTACTGTTTTAAGTGACCTGACACGTCGCTATTACACGTTGATAGAGCCCCTAGGATTCTTGCTTGACCACCAGCAGTATGAGGGCGATCATATAAGTGGGAGCTGGGGGTCTATAAGCATATTCTTAAAAGGTCCCTAGTCGTGAGAGTTTCGAGACAGGGCATCGATTCTCCATAGTAGACTAGTGTATACAGTCGAGACCCCGACGAGGGGCGGTGGCCGGTCTCACAAGCCACTGGTGTCAGTTGGATCACCTAAGATGTATACAGGTGCTCATTGGGTTATGAGTACACCGGACAGGACTCGCCGGGAACATGCTAGTTGGTCATATACTAGACGTCAGATGGCAGTTCCCTGGTGACATGTGTGCAGGTTAGTTCATCGACCTGGGGATCGTCATTTGTCTCGTGTGAGTTCCCACTGTACTTTGATTACTACCCTACCACGGCTCAAAGGAGTCGTGCAAACAGGTTTTAGTTGGGTACAGTCCCGAGCCACATGGAGGCAGTGAGCGTATCTTCAGGGGTTCGTCTCTCCCGGTATTGGGGGTGAGGTCGTGCTGTGTCTAGGAGAGCCATTACACGAAGCCCTCGGCCGAGGCAAGGAGATTTACTGGTAGGTATTCCAGTAGTATCTCAGGGTGTTCTGGGCTACACTCCGACACGACTTGTACTGCTTTTGGGGGTCTGACTTTTACCAACCCCCTAGGCCCGCCATGCGATACTCATAGACGAACGGACCGGACTGTACGGATATTGTCACTGACAGGCTCAATAGGGTTGTCAGGCTGAGTTCGCTCACAGACGTCCCTTTTGGTCAATACCTGGTAGCCCGTTATGTATTGGCTTATACCTCTAACGTGCTAGTGGTTAAATCCATAACCAAGGTGTTGATGAGTCTTTAGAGTCCCCCACATTCAGTTACTCAGCTTTCGGGCGAAAGGTTGTAGAGACCGTATGGAGATATGGCAGGGTCCGATCAGATACGTGCGGTATTGCACGGATCAGGATCGGACAGTTTGTACTATAGGCCGTATGGTTATATGGCAGGGTTCGATCAGATACGTGCGGTATTGCACGGATCAGGATCGAACGGATATTACTAGCCGGTTTTGGTTTAAGCCGGATCCTAGTATAGTACAGTGTAGACTTTGTCTCATTGCATTTGTATTTCGGTCGAAATACAGATGCGGGTGTGTATGCACAGTATCGGGGTTTTCCTGTAATTTATTACGGGACCAGTTTTCTGGAGTTGCCAGTTTGCTTTCCGTTTCGGCCGATTTCCATTGTTCCGTTCATTGGCCGAAGATTGGTGGAGGAGGGCTTATTTGCATTGTTGCAAATAGGCATTTGTGGAGGGGGTTCTTTGCATCTTGTTGCATCATGATGGCTTTCATGATGTGCACCATCCCTTGACTTTGCTTCATGATGGTGTCATGATGGCTTGACCTTTGTTGTGATGATGAGGTTGGTGGAGTAATGGCTTTGTTGATAATCATTTCTTTTGCATGATAGCTTTCCTCTCTCTCTCTTTTGGATTAGATGAGAATGGCTCCCATTTGATTCACTCTCCCACTCACTCCATTCTCTCCATTCACCTTGAGATGGCCGGCCAAAGCATTAGGGGCTGTCCAAATTTTTGCATGTGGGATTTTTGCTCTTTTGCTTTTGTAAAATCCCACAAGTCCCTCCACATTGTTCTCATATCATTTCCTCCACCAAAAGGCAATTCCTACAACCCCAAAGTGAGACTTGAGGACTACATATTCTACAGCGAATCTTGGGCACGTCGAGTAGCCGGCTTCGTGCCCGAGTTGCCTCGGCATTGAGGTGGGAGCCCGTAAAAGAAGTAGGCGATGTGGTGCACTTCCGGCGACGAGGAGGAGACGGGACATTCCGCAAGAGATCGGGACGATGACGAGAAGACCGGAGGACTTGGATCGTCGGTATATCTCTTTCCCATCTTATTGTTAGCTAGGACTAGTTAGTGGTTCGATCCGGGTATTAGTGCGCGGCGGTTTGCCAGTTCAAGTAAAATTAAAGTTTATCACCGCTTCCGCATTTGGCCGTCGGATTGACGGCCGGGGCGCCGCCATGCACTTACAGTGGTATCAGAGACTCGCCATTAACTTAGTCTAGCTTTCCTTAATGTGTTTTGCGTTTCCGATCGACCAAAATTCCAAAATCTACATTTTTTACTTGCATCAGTTTTCTGTTGAAATTTTTTGGTGTCGAAAATTTTTTCAGGTTACAGAAAAGTGATGTACTGGAAAATCTAAGAGTTCTGTGAAAATTCGATGCACTAAGTCCACTGTTGGAGCGCGGATCCGCGGCCAAACACCCCTTTGGGCCGTGGATCCGCCGCACACTGTTGGGTTCCCTGCACCAAATTTCTACAGTATCTTTCTGGGGTTAAAATTGGGGTTTTGGAATATTAATATTGGGCCCAGAATTTCTTGATCTGCTACAGTAATGCTTGGGGGCCCACTTGTTAAAATTTGATTGATCGGATATTTTAAACACATTATTTCACAGTATTTACATTATATCTGCGACCGTGAATGTCACTTGATCGGTAAATCCGGTCTAACTGCTATAGCCCGGTTAGACGGATTTGCGAACGTGACTTTCACGTTGATGTTCTGTTTTTGCTGTGATGTTGCGGATCGGTCGTGGGGGATAGCCTGGATGCAATGCTAGTACAGTTCTGTTGTATTATGTACATTTGATATTGCGGGGCGAGCTCCGACATGTGGACTGCCGTCACTGCCTGTTTGTTTTATTATTTTGGGGCACGACCTGGTTGCGGTCGATGTACCCGTTGTATGTATATTTTACTTTCTGTACTAGGATTACCCCGCGGAGGGGTGCACGGATAGCCGGGTTCTAGAGGGCAACGAGCCCGCATCTCATGGCATTGGGACGGAGGGGGCTTCACTCTGGGATTGGCGGGCTATTCGCCGCACTCGTAGGGGGTACAGGTTGACCCAAGAGGGGTGCCCAGGTTACCGGATTCCGTGAAGTGCTGGGTAGTCCATTCACGGAGCTGAAAGGGGCTGCCTCGCTTCAGGTTTTGGCGGGTGACTTGCCGCGCCCGTAGGGGTCTAGGTTTTCATTGCACAGGCTATCCACACGACCAGGGGAACGTCGGGTTTCAGCAGTGGCTCTGTGAAACCCGGGGATCCCAGATATCTGTATTGTTTCTGTGATACTGTACATATCTGTGATGTTGCATTTTATTCACGCCTTGAGCGAAATATAATATATTGGTATATATATTAGTAGATGTTGTATATGTTTTACATCCGCGCTAGTCCAGTCCCCGCTCTGTCGTTAGTTAGCTAACCTAACGAGTAATGACGGGACCCAGTGGCGAATGCGGATGGCATATACGTACATCAGTATATTTTCGTTCTTTTTGGTGTGATCAATTGATGGGACTGCATTGATTCGGATCAATGCAAGTTAAAACAAACCTAATCTGATGTTGTTGGAACACTTTTCAAAAAGCTGTTATTGCAAGGACGTTCACTTTTGTTTTGCATCGTGGTATTCAGTCGGAATATCCTGCTCCTCAGTCGACGAGGCAAGGGCCGAGATCCCTTCACCGGGAGTGACCCCTTGGACAGAAGTTTGCGTCAGGGCATTAACTTCACTATAGCCGATTACTTTTGCTTTGCATCGTGATATTCATTTGGAATATCCTGCACCCCATTCTACGGGGAAAGAGCCGAGATCCCTTCACCGGGAGTGACCTCTTTAGCAACGGTTTTCGTCACTATATTTTCAAAAAGCTATCCGTTCCTTCAACGATATCAAGTTCTTTACGTTAAAGGTCTTCGCCAGAAACCATTCGTAGCCCTCCGTCGTTTCATATGGGTGGTCAATAGTATTCAAGCTGTGTATGTTGGCCAAAGTCAAGGCACAGTGATTGGTAGCTATTGGGTATTCATATGCAGCATAGATAGATGCGTTGGTTTGGAACAGTCGTACTGCCATGTTGGCCAAAGTCAAGGGTATGTACGGGTGGATTCAAATTAACCTGGAGAATGACGGGTAGAACTTGACATGTGACTTATGATATGTTGGCCAAAGTCAAGGTCATAAGAGCATGGGGCAGAAATCACATCGGGAGTTTCAAAAGAACTGAAACTTGCCAGATATGCGCATACCTTCTGGAGTGTGATGACGTGAGCGGATTCCGTCACGTTATCATGCGATGATAGTTGGATCCCGATTCCCACTGATGAGTTAGTTTACTCCTCGGGTGACCCTGACTAATTCTTCTTTCAGGTTTGGAGGAGAATTTGAGGTACAGTGGGAGGTTTCCAGATTAGATAAATTGGTAACCATTCTGATCTAGGTTAGAGTGCACGCTGAGTGTTTCTTTTCTCTCTCTCTGGCAGCGACCATTGACCAAACCCTAAGACTATGACTCAGTGACCAAGTTGACCGAACCTTCTTTAACACTGGCTTTTGGATTGTCAGAGTTGCAAACCTCATTGCCACTCCTACTTTTTGCCCTTTTCTCCAGGACACCCCGTATTACTACGAACGTCCACTTCCATTGGACAAAACCATCGTATGGTCAGATACGAACTCGAAGGAATTTATTCGAGGATGGTTTAAGGTTCTGGAGAAAACGGATAGGATTATTCAGTTGTCTTTTCCTTTTACCTTCTCTCAGGTTGCGAGTACTCCTTGGTTTAGGAGATAGTACACCTATTAGGCAAATTGGACAGTCTTCTTCCAAACCTTAGGCTGGTGCCGACCGGTAGGGAATGAAGAAAACCAATTAGCCTAACGATGGTGTACAGAAGGTATTAAGTTCAGACAAAGCAAGGGATTAGTAAGAGGGCAAAGTAAATTGCAACAGATATTCACGACCAAACCAAGTATTCCTTCGCCAATCCTAAAATCACCTTTGTATTTCTCCAGGACACTCCGTATCACTACGAAGATCCACAGTTTATTGGATACTCCATCGTATGGTTATATACGAACTCGAAAGGAACTTGTTCCAGTTCGGGGATGGATTCAGGTCCAGGAGAAATAGGAATAAGGTTTGTTCAGTTGTCTTTTATCCTCATCTTCTCTCGCATTGCGAGTGCTCCTAGGATTAGGACAGTACACCCATTATGCTTATTGGATAGTCTTCTTCCAAACCATAAGCTGGTGCCGAACGGTAGGGAAGGAAGAAAACCATTTGGCCTAAAGGGGTGTGCAGAAGGTAATGACTAAAGACATATGAAGGGATTTGGAGAGGTGGCAAAGAATTATACGGTTACAATCGTGAATCTGGAAGAGGCATTACTAGGAATACCGGGATACCCCATCGAAACATTTCAATGTTTCAGTCTCACTGTGTACTGTTAAAGGAAAACTGATTTCCCAATTAGATACTTACTCCAGGGTATGTATTTACCAGGTATGATTCTCACATCTGTATGGTTTTACAGATGATGAGTGGGAGTAGGTTATTGGAAATTGGGTGATCATCCTCATTATATCAGGATTCGTTGTAATCGGTGATATTTGAGAAAATCACCTGGACTGTTTGCCGGTCGGCAAATATTTGGTTTTGAATATCCGCTGTCATGCACCAATTTCAAATTGATATATCTGTACGTCTATTTTCATAGAGTGAGATATACCTTTTTGAAATTATGTCTACGACATTTACCTATATCAGTGGATGGTTAGGTAAGGAGCATTAAACAGCGGTGTAATTCTTCTTAACCATAAGTACAGTTTTCAACCTACGACACACAGTGAGTGAGTTATCAGACTCAAGGGACTTGTACAGAGTATTGTATGATGTCCAGGGTCCATCAGGACAGAGGGGTTGGTCCTCGTACTATATTCGGTTTACTTATGACTTCTCTAGTTTTTAGACAAGTGTTTCGCGGAAACACAGGGTCCGAATTTTGAGAAGTTATAGGTATTTGAATAGAGTAGAGAACCAGGTGTAGCAGGTATCGGGATTCTTCAAAGAGATCGAAGATGTAGATACTTGTGTATGGTATTAAGTTGATAGTAATGACTAAGAGAACTTGCTTCTTTTTCAGGTTACTCATAATTGGAAGCATTCCTAAGTTGAGTAACGCTGATCGGCGTCCTTCCATTTAGTTGACATGCACTGGAGACAGTTGCATGATTTGAATCTGGTTCAATTAAATCAGTGCCTCTGGTCCTATATGGGATATAGAACAGTTTATATCTTAACGATGTTAAGGTACGGGGAGTTGTCCGGCTTATGCTTAAAACCAGACACTGGACAACTCAAGGCACGTTTCTGTAATGGCTGTTTGTGGGTTGACCCAGGCTATGACGCGGGTTGACTTTCTACCATCTGGATGAACAATAGCAATATTGTTCTAGACTCGCCACAGTTTTAATAAAAATGGATTTTTTCAGAAAACAGTAGTGGGAGTATGGTAGAACTGGAAGTGATTCCAGAACCACAAACGATTACTGAAGATTTGATAAGGAACCTAAAGATTCAATCTGGATTGACATTCCATTGGCCACTCCGCAGATAAGGTGGGTAACTTCAGCCACCCGAGAGGTACTACGGTAGCCTCAAGGACGGTGACAGGGAAGTTCTTGTTTACCCACAATTACCATTGCTGTTGTTCCAGGCTGCGAGACCCGGTGGGAGGATGAGTATAGCGTCGTTCTAAACTAGTTTTAGAAGTGTACGTCTATATGACTCTGCCAGAGGGTTGTCGTAGTCAGTGGGAGCAGCGGAAGCATTGGTGGACAGGTAGCTTATGTCTATTTATAGACTAAAGCAGATGTAGCGGAGATAGATCATCTATTTCTGACGTGACAGTCATAGGTTTGACTTCATCAGAATAGGGGATGGATCTGTTGAGAAGGTAGTAGGGTGTGATATCCTGGTATTTGGATGACATACACATAGTAGGAAAGGAAACTCCTATACTACAATCGGTTATACTTTGGTCGTCACACAGTGGTTTCTCCACAAAGGAAATGGATTTTATATCAGACATACTGGTTACTAGATCTATGGTTTTAGATCTAGATTTGGGTGGTTTCCCAATCAGGGTACTTGACAGCATTCTAAGAGTATTTAGGATGGACGACTCCTGGCACGGTAGTGTACCTGCAGGTGATGGAGCCACCCTCTCTAAAGGTGTCTTACAGACTAAAGGGGAGAGGGATGTGCATGATTGGCAGATCACTTGCTCAGGCAATTGAGTCAATCATGAGATGTCAAGTACCACACCAGACATTGTTTTTGCACTAGATGCAATAAGTTGACATTGATCCAATCCTGGAGAAACGG
This sequence comes from Agapanthus africanus, assembly GCA_030015575.1. Lineage (NCBI taxonomy): Eukaryota > Viridiplantae > Streptophyta > Magnoliopsida > Asparagales > Amaryllidaceae > Agapanthus > Agapanthus africanus. The sequence goes on along the minus strand of CM057349.1, from coordinate 451,634,181 downwards.
TCGGAAGCAGTTTTAGAACATAAGTGGATGTTCTAGGGATATGATAACGACAGCCTCATTCGGGAAACAGTTATCATTCCAGGCTTCCAAGGTGACATGGACGACAAGGAGGTTGTCAGAGCTATAGTTTTTCCTTCTGACGAGGGGCAGTATTTTGGACAGGTGGTCCAAGGCAATACTGAGGGAGGCATGGCGCAGGATACTGATTAAGTTCAGTTGACGATACAGTCTAAGAAGTTTGGATTTGGAGTTCATTTATGAGCTATGTCCCATCAGACGTCCAGACACATTCTAAGACAGGTATTGCTCATTTCGGGAGATGGGTTTCTCCGCGAACTTGAGATATAGAGAGACATTGAAAGAGACAACAAAGCGGATCCACTTACTGAGGCTATTCCTCGAACGCAATAGTTTCGCAAACGAGCTTTGTGAGACTGACTAGTAGAGGAGTTGGGTGTTCGGTATCACACGGGCTGTGAGTATGCGACATCGCAATAATTAGCCTTGAGTGCAAGTAGGAGATTGTTGGAGATAGTGCCCTCAGAGTCAATTATTAGGTCACAGGTACGTGATTGTAATGATTGATGGAGGACCTATCCCGGTAGGACAGTCTTACTCGAGATGATAGTATGCTATCTGGTTTACCTTTATCATCGTGTACTGTTTTAAGTGACCTGACACGTCGCTATTACACGTTGATAGAGCCCCTAGGATTCTTGCTTGACCACCAGCAGTATGAGGGCGATCATATAAGTAGGAGCTGGGGGTCTATAAGCATATCCTTAAAAGGTCCCTAGTCGTGAGAGTTTCGAGACAGGGCATCGATTCTCCATAGTAGACTAGTGTATACAGTCGAGACCCCGACGAGGGGCGGTGGCCGGTCTCACAAGCCACTGGTGTCAGTTGGATCACCTAAGATGTATACAGGTGCTCATTGGGTTATGAGTACACCGGACAGGACTCGCCGGGAACATGCTAGTTGGTCATATACCAGACGTCAGATGGCAGTTCCCTGGTGACATGTGTGCAGGTTAGTTCATCGACCTGGGGATCGTCATTTGTCTCGTGTGAGTTCCCACTGTACTTTGATTACTACCCTACCACGGCTCAAAGGAGTCGTGCAAACAGGTTTTAGTTGGGTACAGTCCCGAGCCACATGGAGGCAGTGAGCGTATCTTCAGGGGTTCGTCTCTCCCGGTATTGGGGGTGAGGTCGTGCTGTGTCTAGGAGAGCCATTACACGAAGCCCTCGGCCGAGGCAAGGAGATTTACTGGTAGGTATTCCAGTAGTATCTCAGGGTGTTCTGGGCTACACTCCGACACGACTTGTACCGCTTTTGGGGGTCTGACTTTTACCAACCCCCTAGGCCCGCCATGCGATGCTCATAGACGAACGGACCGGACTGTACGGATATTGTCACTGACAGGCTCAATAGGGTTGTCAGGCTGAGTTCGCTCACAGACGTCCCTTTTGGTCAATACCTGGTAGCCCGTTATGTATTGCCTTATACCTCTAACGTGCTAGTGGTTAAATCCATAACCAAGGTGTTGATGAGTCTTTAGAGTCCCCCACATTCAGTTACTCAGCTTTCGGGCGAAAGGTTGTAGAGACCGTATGGAGATATGGCAGGGTCCGATCAGATACGTGCGGTATTGCACGGATCAGGATCGGACAGTTTGTACTATAGGCCGTATGGTTATATGGCAGGGTTCGATCAGATAGGTGCGGTATTGCACGGATCAGGATCGAACGGATATTACTAGCCGGTTTTGGTTTAAGCCGGATCCTAGTATAGTACAGTGTAGACTTTGTCTCATTGCATTTGTATTTCGGTCGAAATACAGATGCGGGTGTGTATGCACAGTATCGGGGTTTTCCTGTAATTTATTACGGGACCAGTTTTCTGGAGTTGCCAGTTTGCTTTCCGTTTCGGCTGATTTCCATTGTTCCGTTCATTGGCCGAAGATTGGTGGAGGAGGGCTTATTTGCATTGTTGCAAATAGGCATTTGTGGAGGGGGTTCTTTGCATCTTGTTGCATCATGATGGCTTTCATGATGTGCACCATCCCTTGACTTTGCTTCATGATGGTGTCATGATGGCTTGACCTTTGTTGTGATGATGAGGTTGGTGGAGTATGGCTTTGTTGATAATCATTTCTTTTGCATGATAGCTTTCCTCTCTCTCTCTTTTGGATTAAATGAGAATGGCTCCCATTTGATTCACTCTCCCACTCACTCCATTCTCTCCATTCACCTTGAGATGGCCGGCCAAAGCATTAGGGGCTGTCCAAATTTTTGCATGTGGGATTTTTGCTCTTTTGCTTTTGTAAAATCCCACAAGTCCCTCCACATTGTTCTCATATCATTTCCTCCACCAAAAGGCAATTCCTACAACCCCAAAGTGAGACTTGAGGACTACATATTCTACAGCGAATCTTGGGCACGTCGAGTAGCCGGCTTCGTGCCCGAGTTGCCTCGGCATTGAGGTGGGAGCCCGTAAAAGAAGTAGGCGATGTGGTGCACTTCCGGCGACGAGGAGGAGACGGGACATTCCGCAAGAGATCGGGACGATGACGAGAAGACCGGAGGACTTGGATCGTCGGTATATCTCTTTCCCATCTTATTGTTAGCTAGGACTAGTTAGTGGTTCGATCCGGGTATTAGTGCGCGGCGGTTTGCCAGTTCAAGTAAAATTAAAGTTTATCACCGCTTCCGCATTTGGCCGTCGGATTGACGGCCGGGGCGCCGCCGTGCACTTACATAAATGTCGTTACACATTTGCATATTAGCCATTGAGCTTTCCAAAATTGGCATTTTGTTTATTTCTTTACATTTTCGCACTTTAGCCTTTGGGCTTTATTTTGCCCAATTTTTTTTACATTATTCTACTTATGTACATATTTTCTTCTTTTCTTCTTGACGGCGGACCGACCTTGCTCGGACCTGGGTCGATCTGGGCTCGGACTCACTTGCTTAGGTTTGGGCCCAGGTTGGTTGGGTTTGGGTCCACTTATTTGGACATTGACTTTGACTTTTGATTTCGACTGTGGCGTGTAAATTTTGACCCCAACAATTAAGTTTTACACCTATAATTTCAAGTTTATGGAAAGGCGATGCAAGCCTTTCATCTATTTCATGGTCCTATAATTCGTTCATTTGGTTTAGCGGTAAGTCTTATGTAAGACAAGATAAGATGCCTACTATAGCAATAATTAATAGGTAGTCCATTAAAGCTCTTTATATTCGCATTATTTTTTTATTTACCTCAAATCAAGAAAGTGATGCTACTATATTTCTAAGCAGAAAAATCTTCATTCTATCATCTACAAACACCATATCAAGTCATCCAAGCTACCTAATGTTTCATGATGAAGCTCGATATCGGGACTCTCCAGATGCAGACACGTTGCAGATGACGTGTCTCAGAACCTACAAGAAAGGATCAAGAATTTCGGTTGGGATCGCACCTCGGGACTCCGGCCTAAGGTATCTCCCGACCTCCGGTGGCCTCCCAGACCACCTTTTGGCTCACCTCCGAGTTGTCACAGAACCAAGACACCTCAGCCTCCCGCTCGTACCCGAGCCTACCGCCAAGTTCATCTTCCTTGGTCTTAACCAGACCGACCCGCGGCACTGATCACTGGCGCCTCCGCCACGGCTCCACGAATCACGTCATGCGCGAGATATCCGCCGCCCACGATCCCCCATTGACGAGCCTGTCTCGTCATTAATGCGGGATCCCACCTACCACGCGGGCGTGATGTTAGGGACGTAACGGCCGGCGTGATTCTCGCGCTTGCCTGCCTATTGCTGACGCTATATAAACACCTCTCTCAGACGATCGAGGTACGCAATTTTCTTTCCACTAAGCCGCTACTCTGTCCGATTTGCACCACTAACTTGATCGCCGGAGGGTCCTCGGTGGTACAACCATCCCGGGACTTCCTTGCAGGTAGCTCGGCTCAACCTTAAATCCAAGCTCATTAAGATCCACACGATAAAGGAATCAACCCCTATATCCATTCTCAGCCGTCCGCCATTACGCGAAGAGATCAACGGAAGATAACATCTGAAGGAGATCCAGGCCTCCATCAATTGGCGCCGTCTGCGGGAAATTCTTGTTCCACTCAACGAAAGTTCATCTTCCGATCCCAACTCCATGGCAAGCGATCACCGCGATCATCCAAGCACTAGCCGCCGCCTCCCCCACAACGGAGGCGCGGACAAATCTCCTCCCCCGAACGCTATTAACGGTCTAGCCGCTCGGATAGATCGACTCGCGTCCGTCGTGGATGCACTCGTCCGTGTCCAAACGGCAGGGAAAGCTCCCCAGGTCGCCGCTCCCCCACCTCGGGACCGGGACCCCTAAAGAGAGAGAGAAGACTCTGCTAGTGTCGGCACTACCGACCACCGTCTCGCTACTCCGGCGGCCGCAGATCCCACGAGCCAACATATTCTATGACCCGCTGGGTGCCCCATAGTTCAACACCGAGGTTCGTCGCCAGAACGCCTCCCCCCGAGTCCCATCGCGCCCCTGTCCCTCCCGAGAAGGTGTCGGTCAGCTCGCCTGCGCCCAGGCATGACCGACACCCCCTTCCTCGACAGGGTCGCGCGGACGGGACTCGTCACGGCGGCTAAAGACTACCTTGCTGGGGGACCTAAGCAACCTCATCGAAAGGAACCGGGGCCGCGGCTCGACACAGGTCTCCGACAGCAGAGGCCAAAGATCAGAATGCGCCGAATCATCAGGATACCAAGGCCGACTCGACGCCCTCGAAAAGAAAATCGAGAGCATGCATCGGAAAGGTCGTCATTCGAGCGACGGGGCTAAATACGCCGCCGACTCGCTCACGAAGCCCTTCACCGAGGAGCTTCTCGCCGTTCACGTCTCTTCCCGAAACAAACCCCCGAAGGTCTCGCTCTTCGACGGTAAGTCTGACCCAAAGGACCATTTGGACGCGTTCACGGCCGGGATGAGTTTCCAAGACTGTTCCGACGCCGCCCAATGTCGCGCTTTCCCGGCCACTCTCATCCGCTCCGGGTGAGATTGATTCTGAGGACTCGCGCCACGCTTGATCTCAACCTTCGATGAGTTGGCCACCCAATTCCTTAGCCACTTTGTCGGGAACAGACGGCAGAAGCGGACCGTTGACCACCTCTTCACGATAAAAAGCGGGGACAAGAAAACCTTCAAAGGGTATGTAACCCGCTTCTACAACGCCCTCCTCGAGGTTCCAGAACACCAGGACGAGACGGTCATTACGGCCCTCAGGTCAGGTCTTAGGCACAAGGAGTGGTTACGCGTCTTTGCATTAGCGCAACCTAAGACCATGGCCGAGGTAAAGACCTGGACCGAGCGAGAGATCCAGCTCAAGTCCGAGGTAAACACAAATCTTCCCCGGGCAGAGCAAACTAACCAGAGGAAAAGGGCGACGGAAGAGAAAAAGAAGCTTGAGCGGGCAAAACCCTACTTCCCGAAGTTTCAAGAGTACACCCCGCTTAACGTCTCCCCGACGGCGCTGCTAGAGAAGGCTAAGGGCGAGATGTTCTTCAAACTTCCCCCGGTCTCGCGCATGGCGGCGAAGCGCACCCGGGGACCCTACTGCGGCTTCCACAGGTCGCAAGGCCACTCCACGAAGAACTGTAAGCAGCTCCGAGACTACATCGGAGCTCATCCGTTCGGGGCACCTGGCGACATACTTGCGAGACAAGCAGCAGACGGACCGTGAGCGAGAGCAACGTCCCCCTCCCGGTGAGTTGACAATCGGCCAAATCATGGTCATGTCAGCGGGAGGGATACATCGGGTACCTATGAGGCTCAGCATCCCACGCCGGCCGTGGAGGCTAACGGCCGTCCGAGGAAGAAGGCCAGAGAGTCCGAGCCGATCGTTTTCAACGACGAGAACCTCCACGGTATATCCCTGCCTCACAACGACTCTCTGGTGATTAATGATAACCACTTCACATCCAATTCATCTATTATCAGCATTTCTTTTTGTGCTTAACTCCACTCTAATTTACATAAAAATGAAACTCATGCGATAGGAAATTAGGTAGCAAAAAAGCGTGAACATAGAAAAAGTACAGCCAACATTCAATCATAATTTAATTAGTCATGCAAAATAAATCACATGGTCGTTACCTTTAAAAATAAAATCATCCAGATACATAATATATTGATTTAAATTCAAGAAGAAAAAAAGGCAGAGGAAAAGATAATATCTTTGAAAAATGAAGGGAAATGAAAACGTTCTCTCTCTCAAGCTTTGTGAAACGGGCGACATGGAGAGGAGATCACCAGTCGTGCGTAAATCTTTTAATTCAACCTTCCCCCTCTATTTATATACTTTAATTTATATTTAGGCTTAAATACAGAAAACACCTCTCACTTGTAGCCCAAAAGCAAGCAACTATTATTTTCTTTTTAATATTTGCAAGGGTATTTTGGTCCTGCAAAATAAGTTTTGGATGTAAAAGTTAACAACGGTTAACTCAGAGGGCAAAGTGGGGTATTTTGGTCCTACAGAATAAATTCTTTTTCCTTCAGTTTCTTGACCGAAAAGCCTGTTGGGCGCTAGTAATAAACAGAAATCCGGAGAGAGAACCAATACAAGAGAAGGATGATGTCCTTTGAGAGAGCCCTTGAAGACATTGCTTTTCTTATTCTTCTTTCTTAAAATTTCTTCATAAAATATGAACGGTCGATGAAGAGGAAAGAACGAGAGAAAATAAGAAAAGGGTCTTACGGTGCTTTTGTAGAATAATGATACATCTTCTTTGTAACCGCTTCACACCCGATGCATCTGTTATTAGCACTCTTTTTTTTTTACTTAACTCCACTCTAATTTACATGAAAATGAAACTTATGCAATAGAAGAGTAGATAACAAAAAAGGATGAACATAGAAAAAGGACTACCAAAATGTTCGTTTTTTATTCTCTCTTAGAAGGGTAGTTTTAAATTCTACTGGGATACTATCTTTTTCAATATATAAGCAGATGAACAAAATTATTTTTTCTGCTGCAATTTGTCTACACAAAAGTTCACTCAAGCACCTTGGAGCACCTTGGACGCAAAATGCTATTGGAAGCATGTTTCCAAATCATAAATATTAGATGGTCTTATATTTCTTTTTTACCTCAGGAATCTCAGGTTCATGATTTTCTGAGTGGGGTCATGTTGAACCAAATATGGTGACTGTGTTTGAGTTATATTCCTAGTGAAATCTATTGATAGCAATATATTAGTACTCAAGTGGATGCTGCTTTACTAAAGCGTTGCAATTGTGGAAGAAATCTTCAATGAGATTCTTCTGCCTGTAGCCAAGCTACAGTCTTTCAATGACGTTGGTTGTTGTTGTTGTTGTTGTGGTAAATCACAGCGCTCGTCATAACAAGAGCCTTCTGGATACTTTGGATTTTATTCGGATGAGACCCAGCTCCGGGCTGTGCTTGCTGACCGCAGCAAATAGATACGCTGCGTTCGACTATAATACCATCAAAAACCTGTTCACGGTATCGGTAAAATTGATGCGACTTAGTGTTTGTCCCCAAATTTGAGTCCTATATTTTGGTCCGTTGCACGCAACCTCACAAATTCAATGCTTATTAATCTTTCCTTCTCTTCCTAGCTCCCATCCACACCATTTAATTTACCGTGTGAATTATTATACATTGTATTTACCATTCAAGTCAATCCCTTACCCAATCGAGTTGGCGTCTATCTGTCGCCTTTCCAAATTTTAAACCCCCTCATCACCGTACACGTGTCCTCAAGAATCAATCACGGCCGTCAGTTTGAACTTTGAAGAAGAAAGAAATGAAAAGCACTCGTAACAAAAAAGTTTACTGAACAAAAAGGACAAGGGTCATTAAAAAAAGAAGAAGAGCCTCCCTAATGCCTTTCCTTCTTCTTCCTAATTATGTTATAAATAGGTGCCATATATGTATTGCCAATATCCTTTTAGCCCACATACATAGAGTTCTTCTTTTTCTTCAGCTCATCGAATGCGAAATGGGTCCGTGCGCGTCTAAAAGAAGAACGGCGGGTAAAGGAGAAGAGGATGGATCGGCTTCGGCATCGGAGAAGCACGGGTGTCTCGCAGCGGCGAAGGAGCAACGATCGAGATTCTACATCATTAGGAAGTGCGTGGTCAAGCTTCTCTGTTGGCACAAACAAGAAAAGTATTGATTCTCTTCTTTTCTTCGTTTTTTTATATATATTAAGATCACAGGGAATAGAATATAACCATCTAGGTGTTGTCATGTGTCTATTTACTCCATCTCCGTATCGTATCGTTAATATGGATGTGTTTCTATACGGTTGATGTAAAATATATGTGTAAATGGGTAGAAGGGATTTGATTATAAGAATTTCATCTGTAAAAGTAATTTTGGATAGTTTCAGGGATATAATAAGCATGTTGCACGGACTTATGGTCATGCCATCGATGCTTCTTTCAAGTTTTGGCTCTTTTGGCTGTAGGTATGTTGTTTTTATCTGCAACAGATTTCAGTTTCACATTTATTAATTAGCCAGTAACCTCCTGTTTGTGAGAGGCTTTTGTTTCACAAGAAAGTAAATTTCCTTTGTTTTGTTAGTGATATATGATGTGCTTTGTGACGCAAGTCGTCATTTTATGGTGCATGGAGGTTGTCGTTTTAACCTTGGTACCTTTTGAAGCAAATAGAATGACCGATAATTTTTAGTTCAGTATTATATGTAACTAGAAGAATGCATTGCAATTGCATTTTATGATCAACATAGAGATAGACAACAATAACATGTTTTTATTCTGGATTGGATGTATCAATACCTTTTCATTTGTTCGCCCTCTATTGTTATTTTCTACTTTTCTCGATTCTTGTTTTCATTTTCCTTATGGAAATGTACTCGATGTAATCGACATAGTGAAGTGTTGTCTGTTTACTAGACTTCTGACTTTCATTACCGAAGAATGGAGATTTTCTCCTCCTATATTTTTCGTCGTTGGTTTTGCAATTCAACTGTTGGATGCAGACATCAGCTCATATCTTCCACAACCACTGGATGAAACATTCCAACGGCGGAAAAATTAGAGGAAAATAAGTACGTTGTTCCAATAAAAAGCATTGGAAATTTAATACTTCGCAATCAATCAATTTAAAAAGAACAAAAAAAAATAAATATTGATTTGTATATTGTGCTGAAAATAAACTCAATATCAATTTTGTGCTGGCACTAGCACAAATATCAACTGCTTTCGTCTCAACTTCATCCAACTCTAACTCTCTTAATAATTTTTTTGTTATAAATAAAAAAACCAACTCCTTATCTCAACTTCATGCAACTGTAACTCTCTTAATTTTTTGTTATATATCAATTAAATTTGTTGTTATCTAGCAAACTCAACTTCAATTCCACCTCTGAATTTGATGCAACTCAACTATTTTAATTTTTTGTTATATATCAATCAAATTTGTTGTTATATACCAAACTCAATTTCAATTCTTTCTGCTCATTTAGTGACGCGGGTGGAATCGTATCAAGATATTAAGTTCCATTGATCTGCTGTTGGCGATGATGGACGGCCGAGATTTGAGTTGGAGGATAGCTCCTGAACTGTGTGGATCTCAATGGGTTTGAGGTTGTTGGGGCCGAGCTACCTGCAAGGAAGTCCCGGGGTGGTTGTACCACCGAGGACATTTTGACGATCAAGTTAGACAGGAAATACGAGCAGAGTAACGGCCTAGTGAGTGGAAAAAATGACTTACTTGAACTGTCTGAAGGAGAGGTTTATATAGCGGTGGCAGCAGGCAGGCAGGTGCGAGAATCACGCCGGCCGTTACGCCCCCGACGTCATGCCCGCGTGATGGGCGGGATCTCCCATTAATGGCGAGACAGGATCGTTAATGGGGATCGTGATGGCGTGGAACGCGGATCGTGGGCAGCGGATATCTCGCGCATGGCGAGATTCGCGGAAGCGAGACGGAAGCACTTGCGAATGATACTGTTGGTCGGTCGAAGGGGCCGAGGAAGATGAGCTCGGCGGGGGCTCGGGACCGAGTAGGAGGCCGAGCTATTTTGGTTCTGTGGTAGTCCAGAGGCGAACTGAGAGGGCCGAGGAGGCCAAATGTGCAAGAGGCTCGGAGGCGAGCCAACGGTTGTTTGCAAGGCGGGTATAGGAGTGGTGTGGACGGTCCAGAAGGTCGGCCACGTCTATTGTAATACCCAGTTCTTTTGTACACCACTATCCGTATTTCTCATAATATAATATTTACAAAATTTATTTATTTATTTATAATTATTTTATTTCCTTTAAACCCTAGCCACACTTCCATCTTCCCCTTCATTACCTTTCCCAAAACTAAACCAAAACCCGATTACCTATTTCCTTTATATTTTCCATTTTCTCATAACCCTACCGGAGCCGGCCCACTCTCTCTGTTATTTTTCTATATTTTTCCTTTTCCTCCTCCTCGTAATTTCGTAGGAAATTGGTTGCTAGATCGTCGTATTTAAATACTTCCGAACCTTTAAAATCAAAGCCCAAAATCTAAAACTATATATATATACCAACCCAACTCCATTCTTCCCTTTTAAATTAAAACCCCCAGCCCGTGCCCCAAGCCCCAAAACTCAGCCCAAACATTTAATAAACCAAGGAAATAAATACTAAACGCCGGCCCACCACTTTATTAGTTAAACCAATGCCCTTAAATACTTCTCATCCCATTTCATTTCTTCCTTTTTATTAAAACGCCTTGGCCCAGCACCCGAGCCCGCCCCCGCCTAACGACCCGCCCCGCTTCGCATTCCTTCTTCCTCACCCACGCAAAAAAAATTCCAGCTCATTTCCTTTCCGTTGCACTCACGTTCCTCCTCGCGCCCACGTCGCCCGCGTCGTTGCCCCACGTCCCCGCGACCCCGGCCACTACTCCCTCAACCTCTTCTCGACTCCAACTCCTCTCTCCCTCTCAATCTCAACTCCTCACACTCTCCCTCTCTCTCCCTACAGAAACCACAGCCATCATCCCTCACCCCCGGCGACGACGCAGACGACTCCCCTCATCGTCCCTTCCTCGCTCCCTTCTCTCCAGAACTCGCCCCCTCAACCGAGCCACCTCCCTACGTTACTCCACCCTCTCCAACTACCGAGCTCCCCTGCACCCAACACGGCCACCGAGCTTCCCCGTCGCCGGCAACCCCTTTTTCACCCACAGTCGCCGATGAGACCTCCTCGTCGCCTCCCACTACCTCAAACAAAGATTCCCTAACCCATCTCCACTAAATCTTACTCCTCCTTCCCAACTCCAAGACATAGCCGAGCATCCAAGCCCGCTTCGACCACCCTCCGGCCAACCCCATCACCTCAGCAATCGTCGCCTCGTGCATCAACTTCCTCGTCCCTCCATCGTCGGAACTCGCCCCTCCCAGCTGTAGGCCTCTGCACACCGGAACCCGACGCCAGCGCAACCACCTCACTCCAAACCCCGAGCCTCGCCCCGGTTCGTGCCCCCTCACCGTGCGCCTCGCTGTCCTCTCCCTCCAGCGTCGACCATCTGCGACACCTTCTCACCGCTACAGCAAGCAACCCCGCCCCCATCGACGCCCCCCGTCGCAGTCGCAGTCGAGCTTGAGCCTAGTCGTCGCCGTGCCGTGTTCGTGACGCGAACGTGCCGTTGCCGCTTCCATACCGTCGTCGACATATCTCCAGGCAAGTACCTTACTTGCTTCATACTATATTATATCCGTTACATTTCTTAATACTATAAATTCCACGTTTACGTTTCGTGAAACCTCATATATAATAAGTGTTTGATGCAAGATCTGAATGAAAACTTTCATTTAATTTGACGGAACTCGATTGCATATTTTGGCCCGTCTGACAATGAACCTGGTTGAGAAATTTTGCTGGAAAATACAATTGTTAATGACTAAAACGAACACCCCAATTACACTCGTAAAAACTGGGAATTTCCTGCACCTGAAAATTGTTAAAATCACAATAAATTATGTACATATTAAAATGAGGCGTTCGAGGGCTCAAATCGAAGCCGATTCGACGACCTATATCCCTATGCAAGTTCTTAACTAATTTTATACTGAGATTATGACAAGAATTGGTTCGGAAAGCGGCTCTGGACTGCAGTCCAGAGCAACTCTGGTTATTGTTTTCTGCTCCGTAATGTTTCCTACCTTGTTTCCGGAACTCGTATATTGCGGAACTCTGCATTTTATTGAAGATCGATATGTTAGCTAAATAACTCAAGTGATTTCACCCCGTTATATCGTTGTTTGTTATTTAAACTGCAATTTAAAAGATCAGGACGTCTAGCAGTCCCAAACAGAAACAGAATTGACATACTAGTGTTGAACAGTGCATAACTTCTGACGTAGAGATGCGATTGAGAATCCGTCTGTTGCGTTGAAAACCTTATTGAAAACTCTAGATTTCATTCACTATAGCGTCGCTAAATTCTGGTCCCAACTGGGATTAAAATGCGTTGCGAAACGGACATCCGATTCTGAAACCGGATTTCCAGCAGTGAGCGCTTAAAATGAAATGGCCATATCTAGTGATCCTGAAACCCGATTGACGTGAAACCAAATTTACTGGATAGATAATCAAACATACTACTTATCCCCTGTTCATTGTTTCGCTAAATTTGACATGTATGACTTATGATAAATTCTGCAAGTGGTAGGATACCGACTTATGACATCTTAATCATGCCTTACATATTGTTTTCTCATCACATCATATATATGTCATTGCATTAATAACCTAGTGATCATGTGCATTACCTAGTGTTAGGTTTTAGTGGTGATTGTGGCAAGTACGTCGGTGTTTGAGCATGAATGGATAAGTGAAAGTGATACGTACTTGTACACAATCAGTGGACCCTATTGTTCTATTGCATTGTCGACATCTGTGGGACGCATATAAGTGTGACTATAAGTGGTATGGGACACTTATGGAAGCACTTGTATGGGTGTCACAGGTAAGGCACCAAATACTGTCCATTTATCTTGGGTATCAGTCGGGACGTGCTTGATGCAGATCCTGTCCCCAGTTCTCGCGCAGACTTGTCATGGACCGACCGGCATTTGAGGTTATGGTTGGCGTTTGATATAGACCACGGGGTGTGGGGTAGTTTGAGTGTGAGTTCAACAGAATCTCGGGAGTCCCATGCCGGCATATATATATGGAGATATATGGAGATTTACAGGGATATTACATGATTATTACCGTGCGTTTTATTTGGGCCCGTGGTCCTTTGCCCTTGGGTGGAGGACACTCACGAGTGGTTGACTCTTACACTTGGACTGACGATAGGCTTAGTGACCTGTACAGTGAGACTTAGAGACTGATAGGGATAGTGACATTGACATGCATTACTTACTGTATTGACACACTTGACATACTATTTTACTGCTTTACTGTTTACCTGCGCTATTAGACACCCACATTGGCTACTTCATGTTCATGTCTTTACTCTTTTAATTTACTGTTACACATTCATTATTAATGCACGAGTTACTATTTGTATCCATATATATATTGCTATCGTGTCGCTCTGACGACCTGAGTATGCATGCTCAGAGTGAGAAGTGGATCTAGCTTGGAACAGGACCAGACGTACCTCGAGGACATCGCGGACATCTTGATCAGCTATCCAGAGTTGTACTCTCTTGATCTCCATCTGGTTAGTTCTTTTGTATTTGTTTCGATTTAGTTACTGCACTTCTCATTACCTGTGCATTGATTACTGATTACCACGTAAAGCTAGAAGCCGAAGTGTGACTACGGAGAGATATTTCCTCGACCGTAGGAGCATGGCCGGCCTTGTCAACCCCTCATATTCCGTATTTTGGGAAGCGGGGCGTGACATGGTTTTGTTGGTATCAGAGCCAGGTTTTGCTTCGATTGGGATTGCAGTTTTCCGTGTAGAGCTTGACAATCTAAGACATCCCTCGGTCTAGATTGTAAACTTGTTATTCTTAATCCTTATTCACATTGTGTGTTCTGCTATCCATCCGCTAGGGTTTCGGGTAACTCGGCAGAGTTACGTGGTTGTAATTGTGAACTACATCATAGTTACAATACTGTACTCTGTATAAGTGACTTAGAGTCCTACAGTTGATTTCCACTTGTAATAAATTTCATCACACCCGATATTCTTGATTCCTTGCCCAATCCATATTATATTTTAATTCTTATAGCTTGTGCCTTATATCGTCCTCAAAATTGTTGTTTCAGGACCATGTCTTCCAACGACTCTCTCCCTACCTCCACTCCCCAGAATCAGACCATAGAGATTCTGAATGCACTGCAAGGTCTGAAAGAAGCCCATGAGCGAACAAACGACCTGTTAGCTGAGGGACTAAGAAGGCAGATGACTCAGGCACCAGCGGAAGTTTCCAATCGTAAAGGGATCCCTGTTAGACGAGGAAAAGAGGTGAAGATGAAGCGCCCACTTGTTTCCCCGCGACAGAAGCAGCAGAAGACCCAACGTTGTGGGTACTTCAAGAAGCCAGGACACCTTCAGAGGGAGTGTTGCCGCGCCAAAGGGAAATGCCTGATTTGTGGATCCAGCGAACACTTTATCAATAGTTGCCCTGAAAGGAAGGAGCTACAAGGAGGTAGTTTGTCCACACCCTCCACTTCGGCCAAGTGATGGTTATTTCGTAGTTCGACCTTCGAGGATAGTGCGGACCCCGCACAGGATTCAACTCGCGAGATAGGAATGTGGCAGTCCAGAAATCAAAGAAGAATTATCACGTTTTCTACTTTCAATAAAGATACTGTCACTCTTTTGTAAATATTTCCTTTCGTTTGAAATCTTGTATCCGTCGAACTTTTAGCTGAATGCAATAAAACTCTGAGTTGTGATGTATGTACCGTTCTCTTGCTTCTCACTTTATTCTATACTATTCATTGCATCAGCATCTTTACATTTTAATTTTCCGTCCTTGCCTCCAGCATATCCTCCCTGTGCCACTGTATCCTTGGATATCTTCTTAACGTGCCCCACTGTCGAATCATGACTCTCTCTTTTCAGGTCATGGCCCACTTTGGAGAAGCGCCGCCTCTAGATGAGGACACGCGGTCGTGCGTTTCCTTGGACTGCATGCTGGTGAGTTCAGATGGCGAGATCAACGGTCCACAGGTTATTTTCGGGATCAGCGACTCCGAGGGCGGGGGATTCGCAGCCCCAGAAGTTGACATGATCGGCGACTCTGACGACGAAGAAGAGGACCTCGAAGAAGACCCAATAGAGGAAGATTCCGAGGAGGACCGATAGAAGAAAATCCAGAAGAAGAGAACTTTGGGGGAAATCCAGTGGAGGAAAATCCCGTGGAGGGGAATCCCTTGGAGGAAGGTCCAGCAGAAAAGAATCACGTAGAATCAGCCCTCGATGGAGAAGCCCCAGTCGAGACAGAAGGACCAGAAGAACAAGACCCCGCGGCAGAAGAACCTCCGATGGCGATCCCTGCGAGGCGATATGGGAATGGACGCCCCTAACTGAGCGCGCGAGCCTACCGTAACCTGCTGATCCTTCACAACCGCGACTGACATGATTTAGCTTTTGTCCCCTCTAACCAAACAAATCCGTGTATAGTTTAGGGCTATCTTTTACTCGTCGTGGATGCCTTGTTCGGACCTTTCTGAAATGAAATAAATTGCTGAGTTCGCTAATCTTTTGATTTTTGGTTCACATGATGCTTGACTGTTTCCCCTATACCTTTATTTCCTCCTGAGATCCCTGACTGTCCACCCCTGCACCTTGTGCTGTTTTGACTTTCGCTTAGATTAAAAAGTACCGTACCCCGATCTTTTGAATGGGCCACCCTTCATCCTTCGTATGTGCCTCGTTTGAGATCCTTCTGGAGGAGAAATTGATAGTGAAATTTCCGAGTTAGCCAACCCTTCGGATTTTTGATTCACATGATGTATCGACCGTTTCCTTCCCATACATCCCTTCCCCTCCTGTGTTTCTTTGCTGCTCACCCTTACACCCTGGTTTGACCCGACCCGGCCTCTTCGACTTTCAGTTTAAAGTGTCACACCCCGACTTTTGAGTAAGCCATGCTCCATCAAAATCCCTACCCTGGCTAGCCCCTATACATCTTTGTGTTATCTCCTATTACCCTAACTATATTTAGGGGCATCGTTATTCGAAAATTTAGTTTTCATTATCTGGTAATTATTGAAAAGTGTGTGTTATTGACTATTTCCGCTTTATGCATTCTAAGTACTTTACTATCCTTCACATTTTCAATAGTGCAACCATATATCGCGCATATTTTGTTCCATGTTTCTTATTTTCACTATGCGGGTTTCCTAACTTATTTTAAAAACTAGTTGATTGATACGTTATTCTAAAATGTTTTAACCTACCGACAAATCCTTCACTATTTCATTATGGTTATGCCTTATACTTATTATTTTAGCTGCGCTACTTTTTACGTATATGTGCACATATTTAGGATTTCGATTTTTTTTATCTAGCATGCCTCGAGTGTTATTGGTCGTCATTGCTATTTTATCCCCTTGTACCTACTTAGACCTGCCCTTCAGTTACGTTAATTTTCATACATATATAGACCTTCAAAATTCTTCTATCTGACCTTTTTATAAACCACTATGTACTAGTGTTCGATGTAGTAGCTTTTCGCTTATGATTTTATAGCTTATCGTTTATTTTAAATTTCTAGAACGAAATTTTTGTAAGGGTAGTATGATATAATACCCAGTTCTTTTGTACACCACTCTCCGTATTTCTCATAATATACTATTTACAAAATTTATTTATTTATTTATAATTATTTTATTTCCTTTAAACCCTAACCACACTTCCATCTTCCCCTTCATTACCTTTCCTTAAACTAGACCAAAACCCGATTACCTATTTCCTTTATATTTTCCATTTTCTCTTAACCCAACCGGAGCCGGCCCACTCTCTCTGTTATTTTTCTATATTTTTCCTTTTCCTCCTCCTCGTAATTTCGTAGGAAATTGGTTGCTAGATCGTCGTATTTAAATCCTTCTGAACCTTTAAAATCAAAACCCAAAATCTAAAACTATATATATATACCAACCCAACTCCATTCTTCCCTTTTAAATTAAAACCCCCAGCCCGTGCCCCAAGCCCCAAAACTCAGCCCAAACATTTAATAAACCAAGGAAATAAATACTAAACGCCGGCCCACCACTTTATTAGTTAAACCAATGCCCTTAAATCCTTCTCAGCCCATTTCATTTCTTCCCTTTTATTAAAACGCCTTGGCCCAGCACCCGAGCCCGCCCCCGCCTAACGACTCGACCCGCTTCGCATTCCTTCTTCCTCACCCACGCAAAAAAATTTCCCGCTCATTTCCTTCCCGTTGCACCCACGTTCCTCCTCGCGTCCACGTCGCCCGCGTCATTGCCCCACGTCCCCGCGACCCCGGCCACTACTCCCTCAACCTCTTCTCGACTCTAACTCCTCTCTCCCTCTCAATCTCAACTCCTCACACTCTCCCTCTCTTTCCCTACAGAAATCACAGCCATCATTCCTCACCCCCGATGACGACGCAGACGACTCCCCTCATCGTCCCTCCCTCGCTCCATTCTCTCCAGAACTCGCCCCCTCAACCGAGCCACCTCCCTACGTTACTCCACCCTATCCAACTACCGAGCTCTCCTGCACCCAACACGGCCACCGAGCTTCCCCGCCACCGGCAACCCCTTTTTCACCCACAGTCGCCGATGAGACCTCCTCGTCGCCTCCCACTACCTCAAACAGAGATTCCCTAACCCATCTCCACTAAATCTTACTCCTCCTTCCCAACTCCAAGACACAGCCGAGCATCCAAGCCCGCCTCGACCACCCTCCGGCCGACCCCATCACCTCAGCAAGCGTCGCCCGTGCATCAACTTCCTCGTCCCTCCATCGTCGGAACTCGCCCCTCCCAGCTGTAGGCCCCTGCACACCGGAACCCGACGCCAGCGCAACCACCTCACTCCAAACCCCGAGCCTCGCTCCGGTTCCTGCCCCCTCACCGTGCGCCTCGCTATCCTCTCCCTCCAGCGCCGACCATCTGCGACACCTTCTCACCGCTACAACAAGCAACCCCACCCCCATCGACGCCCTCCGTCGCAGTCGCAGTCGAGCTTGAGCCTAGTCGTCGCCGTGCCGTGTTCGTGACGCGAACATGTCGTTGCCGCTGCCATACCGTCGTCGACACATCTCCAGGCAAGTACCCTACTTGCTGCATGCTATATTATATCCGTTACATTTCATAATATTATAAATTCCACGTTTACGTTTCGTGAAACCTCATATATAATAAGTGTTCGATGCAAGATCTGAATAAAAACTTTCATTTAATTTGACGGAACTCGATTGCATATTTTGGCCCATCTAGCAATGAACCTAATGTAGAAATTTTGCTGGAAAATACAATTGTTAATGACTAAAACGAACACCCCAATTACACCCGTAAAAACTGGGAATTTCCCGCACCTGAAAATTGTTAAAATCACAATAAATTATGTACCTATTGAAATGAGGCGTTCGAGGGCTTAAATCGAAGCCGATTCGACGACCTGTATCCCTATGCAAGTTCTTAACTAATTTTATACTGAGATTATGACAAGAATTGGTTCGGAAAGCGGCTCTGGACTGCAGTCCAGAGCAACTCTGGTTATTGTTTTCTGCTCCGTAATGTTTCCTACCTTGTTTCCGGAACTCGTATATTGAGGAACTCTGCATTTTATTGAAGATCGATATGTTAGCTAAATAACTCAAGTGATTTCACCCCGTTATATCGTTGTTTGTTATTTAAACTGCAATTTAAAAGATCAGGACGTCTAGCAGTCCCAAACAGAAACAGAATTGACATACTAGTGTTGAACAGTGCATAACTTCTGACGTAGAGATGCGATTGAGAATCCGTCTGTTGCGTTGAAAACCTTATTGAAAACTCTAGATTTCATTCACTATAGCGTCGCTAAATTCTGGTCCCAACTGGGATTAAAATGCGTTGCGAAACGGACATCCGATTCTGAAACCGGATTTCCAGCAGTGAGCGCTTAAAATGAAATGGCCATATCTAGTGATCCTGAAACCCGATTGACGTGAAACCAAATTTTCTGGATAGATAATCAAACATACTACTTATCCTCTATTCATTGTTTCGCTAAATTTGGCATGTATGACTTATGATAAATTCTGCAAGTGGTAGGATACCGACTTATGACATCTTAATCATGCCTTACATATTGTTTTCTCATCACATCATATATATGTCATTGCATTAATAACCTAGTGATCATGTGCATTACCCAGTGTTAGGTTTTAGTGGTGATTGTGGCAAGTACGTCAGTGTTTGAGCATGAATGGATAAGTGAAAGTGACACGTACTTGTACACAATCAGTGGACCCTATTGTTCTATTGCATTGTCGACGTCTGTGGGACGCATATAAGTGTGACTATAAGTGGTATGGGACACTTATGGAAGCACTTGTATGGGTGTCATAGGTAAGGCACCAAATACTGTCCATTTATCTTGGGTATCAGTCGGGACGTGCTTGATGCAGATCCTGTCCCCAGTTCTCGCGCAGACTTATCATGGACCGACCGGCATTTGAGGTTATGGTTGGCGTTTGATATAGACCACGGGGTGTGGGGTAGTTTGAGTGTGAGTTCAACAGAATCTCGGGAGCCCCATGCCGGCATATATATATGGAGATATATGGAGATTTACAGGGATATTACATGATTATTACCGTGCGTTTTATTTGGGCCCGTGGTCCCTTGCCCTTGGGTCCTACCCTTGGGTGGAGGACACTCACGAGTAGTTGAATCTCACACTTGGACTGACGATAGGCTTAATGACCTGTACAGTGAGACTTAGAGACTGATAGGGATAGTGACATTGACATGCATTACTTACTGTATTGACACACTTGACATACTATTTTACTGTTTTACTGTTTACCTGTGCTATTAGACACCCACATTGGCTACTTCATGTTCATGTCTTTACTCTTTTGATTTATTGTTACACATTCATTATTATTGCACGAGTTACCATTTGTATCCATATATATATTGCTATCGTGTCGCTCTGACGACCTGAGTATGCATGCTCAGTGTGAGAAGTGGATCTAGCTTGGACCAGGACCAGACGTACCTCGAGGACATCGCGGACATCTTGATCAGCTATCCAGAGTTGTACTCTCTTGATCTCCATCTGGTTAGTTCTTTTGTATTTGTTTCGATTTAGTTACTGCACTTCTCATTACCTGTGCATTGATTACTGATTACCACGTAAAGCTAGAAGCCGAAGTGTGACTACGGAGAGATATTTCCTCGACTGCAGGAGCATGGCTGGCCTTGTCAACCCCTCGTATTTCGTATTTTGGGAAGCGGGGCGTGACATCTATGGGTCGCAGACCCGGGTGTTCCTCCGACGTGCTGTCCTTGGTCCTTCCTTGTGGGCTTCGGGATACGTTATCAGCCACGTGTAACGATCTGGGAGATCACCGATATCGAGCATCATCATTAGCCCCCCACTCTCGTCCCGACCTGTTCACGGGTCGGGTCGAGGGTGGTCTGCCGGGTCACCCGAGGTGAGCTCCTCGTCGTAGATGTCGTGAGTGTGTGTTCCTGGGCAATCAACTGTATCTTCTTGGTGATGTCAGCGGATCAGGGGCCAGATCTCGCATTAAAGAGGATGCGTTGGATCGTGCGTACGTTCACCGAAGCGACAGCCCACGTGTCGGACGCTTGTTGGCTGACGCGACGGGCCGCAGACTTTTGGCGTCTGATGGGATACGGTCAATGCGTGTGCGACAGGTGGAGCGATCATGGTCGTCGAATGCACTGAGCCGTTTCGGCGGGAGATGACTGTCGCCCTAGGATGTGTACGCCGGCAGCTATAAATTGAGGTGGGGTCCCCATCAAGGCCCATACCTCTACAAATTTTCCTCGTCGTGAGTCTCGTTAGCTCGGCGCTCTCCTTTTTAGGTCGGATCTCTGCGTTTTCTCTCCCGAGGACTTCTCTCCATCAGGTTAGATGTCTTCTTCCGAGGAGTCTATACATGTCATCGGGGTAGATTCTAGGGATTCTTCTTCTTCCACTGAGTCGGAGTCTTCCCGGGAAGTTAGGGTCAGATCCTCTTTCCGGGGTCACGCGACGGGGGCGGTTCCCAGAGCGGAGGTCATGGACGTCCCTGGTGTGTCATCCTCGGTGAGATATGAGGACGAGCCCACCACCGCTCTGGCTCATTTCCATATCCTTCCCGGTTATACGCTACGTTTGGCCGAGGAAGGAGAGAGGGCAGATCAGGGTACGGGGTAAAGAGATTGCCTTGTACCCAGAAGCCTTTTGGACTGGAATGCGCCTGCCTTTCTTTCCCAATATTGTTAGAGCGCTGAATCATTTTGGGATGGCCCCGGGCCAGCTAGTGCCGAACTCCTGGAGGATTCTCCTTGGGTTCTTGTTCCGTCTGAAGTTGCAGTTGGTCCCTTTCAGACTGTCCACCCTTGCCTCTTCTCTCATTTACAAAAGCCACCCTAGCATTCACGCGGGCAAGCCAAGGTGCGTATACCTCTCGTTTAGGAAGCAGCGGGGAAGTGCTCCCGGATCGGGGGTCGTCGTCGTGCCTTCTTCCATCCACGATTGGAAGAAGAAGTTTTTCTTTGTTGGGCCGTCCGAAGATGAGGACTGGCCCGTGCTCACCCAGTGGTCTAGGGATAAGTGTCGGCGAGAGGGCCAGTCAAGCGATCCCGACGGGCTGAAAGTGGCAGAGTGGGAGCCTATTCCTCGGGCCGACGTGCTGCTTTCTGAGCAGTCCCTGAGTTGGGCTGGGCTTAGCCCTGCCCAGTTTGCGGGTAAGTTAGGAGTTTACAGATGATTTTTTAGACTTGCGTTTATCTTACTTTTACTCGTGTTGCTGACTCCATTGTGCCTTGTCTTGTGCAGAACCCATGGACGCGAGCAAACTTCAAGCGGCCATGTGCGATCTGAAGAAGGGATCGAAGGCTGGAGGTGCCAACTCTTCCCGTCCGACGTCGGCCCCGGCTCCCCGGGCAGCCGCCCCACCCCGGCGTTCGAGTGTGGGCCATGCCCCAGAGCCCAGCCAGGCGCCGAGCCGAAAGTGGGTTCGGGAACAGGAGGCCTAGGCTTAGGAGATAGAGACCGGATCCCTGGCGTCGTCTCTTAAGAGGTTCCCCCGGACGGTTCCGCAGACCCCGGCCTCCTCGATCTTAGTGGACGAGGGGGACCTCCGCTTTGAGGTGCCCTCGGAGCTCTCCGTTGCTGACAGCTTGCTGACGGACATGGAGAGGTCGGTCGGAGGCAAGGTTCCTCGGGGGACCCTAAGGGCGGAGATGGCGGCGATCGTCCAAGAGGCCGTGCAGGTTAGTGCTCTCACTTTACTTGATTTTTCTCTCAGCGTCTTACCATTCGTGAGATTTGGTGCCTCCCTTTTCTTTTTGACACCCCTATGATTTCTTCAGGTCCTCCAGCACGTCGCCCTCGTCGTTCAGATGGAGGATGAGGAAATTGCCCCGGCGATGTGAGCCGCGGGCGAGCTCTCCTCGCTAGAGGAGTGCTCGAAGTTGGAGCTGGAGGCGGCGATGGCAAGGGTCGCCGTCGTAGAGGGCGAGGTAGCAGCCGGGAAGCAGGAGGTTGCGGCCGGGAAGCAGGAGGTCACCAGGCACCGCGAGGCCGCCCAGGTCGCCGAGGCTAAGCTTCAGGACTCCAAGTTGCTCGTTGGCACCCTGAAGAAGTCGGCGAGCACCCTTCGGAAGGAGCTGGAGGCGGCGGTAGAGGGGACGAAGCGGGCCGAGCTCATGGCGGCGAAGGCGGTGGAGAACTACAAAAAGTCGAACCATTTTTACACCGACCTAGCCGCAGCCACTGCCCTCATCTGGCACGAGACCCTCGACGCCGTTAAGGCTCGGATGCCGGAGTTCCCCGATGAAGAGCTCTGGAATGAATATCCTCACGGGAACGACGCACAGGGGGATGCCCCTGGGAGCACTGCCGGGGAAGGGACTCCCGTCGAGAGCGGCTCCGAGGCTCCTGTGATGGGCGCAGACCCAGTCGTGGTGGACGTTGAGCTCCCCGGATTTGCGCCCGGCCCTGAGGCCTGAAGCCGCTCATCTTCTTGTTTCTTTTATTTTGTTGCATCGTGAATTTTGTAGGCCTCCGGGAATTTTATAAGGCTGGGGAGCCCACAATACCCTTGTAAAGACTTTTGGTTTTGTGAATAAAAACTTTTTACAGTAGTATTTGCGCGCGTATTTTCCTTTGTCGGTAAACACTTGTATTTGCACAGTACTGCCTTCGTGTTAGGCCTGTTTTTCTTCTAGCGATCATACGTCGAGTTGAATCTGTTCATTTGCCAAGTATGCAAAGGCCGGCGGGGAGACGGTATCTCCATAGCCCCGAAGTCGAGGAGGAGATCGCTCAGACGTGGATAGACCGGATGTCTCTTGGTGAGGGCTTTGTTCCTTAGTCGGGGGAGGCGCGGTGAGGTATGCTAAGGATAGACCGAGCAGGGTAGCTGTCCGGTGCCTCATGGTGAGGGCTTAGATCCCTGGCGTTGTAGGGTAGGGAGCTACCAGCCAGGGATAACCGAGCAAGGGCGGGCCCGGTTGCCTCTTAGCGAGGGTTTTTGATCCTTAGCGCGGGAGGGGCCGTAAGAGGCGTACTAAGGACGGGCCGAGCAGGGTTGCTGCCCGGTGCCTCTTGGTGAGGGCTTTGATCCTTAAGGACAGGGCTAGGCAGAGTTGCTGCCCGGTGCCTCTTGGTGAGGGCTTTGATCCTTAAGGACAGGGCCGGATAGGGTTGCTGCCTGGTGCCTCTTGGCGAGGGCTTTGATTCCTGGCATTATGGGGTAGGGAGCTACCAGCCAGGGATAATCGAGCAAGGGCGGGCCCGGTTGCCTCTTGGCGAGGGCTTTTGATCCTTAGCGCAGGAGGGGCCGTAAGAGGCCTACTAAGGACGGGTCGAGCAAGGTTGCTTCCCGGTGCCTCTTGGTGAGGGCTTTGATCCTGAAGGACCGGGCCGGGCAGGGTTGCTGCCCGGTGCCTCTTGGCGAGGGCTTTGATCCCTGGCGTTGTGAGGTAGGGAGCTACCAGCCAGGGATAACCGAGCAAGGGCGGGCCTGTGTATGGTGTTTTTCGTCACCCCATTGAGATGGGAATACGCACGCGTTTGTCAGGCGAATTACAGATTCCCCCTACCTAGGGTAGGCCAGGGTTTAATGATTGTGGGGATCCGAATCTCCGGCAGCCGCGGACTAAGCTGCCGTTAATTACCCATCGCCTTTGGAGCGAGGGAACCTCCGATTGACGGGTTAAACTGGTCATGCGAACTCAATGTGCAATGTTGTGTTTTGAAGGGGTTTTGGATATATCGGGGGCCCCGCAGAGTTTTTACGGGGGTCCCGCTACCCGGATAGCGGGCTGGGTATCAAGGGGGCTAGCAGCCCCCTTGCGGGATGCGGGGCAGCGCCTCGTTAGAAATTTTTTTTCTAACAGGGACAATTTCGTGGAGTATGTGTGTGTGTGTGTGTGTGTATATATATATATATATATATAAAGGGGGAAAAGACGTCCAAAGGATGCGTGGGGCCAGCGCCAGTGCTTTGAGCGCAAGAGCGCTCGCGCACCACGTGTCAGCACGTAGGCGCTCGGGCGCTAGCGCTTTGGGCGCTAGCGCTCTGAGCACAAGAGCGCTAGCGCACTGAGCACTAGCGCACCACGTGTCGGCACGTAGGCGCTCGGGCGCTAGCGCGCCACGTGTCAGCACTTGGGCGCTCGGGCGCTAGCGCTTTGGGCTCTAGCGCTCTGAGCGCAAAAACGCTAGCGCACTGAGCACTAGCGCGTCCCGTGTCAGCACGTGGGAGCTCGGGCGCTAGCGGGCCACGTGTCAACACGTGGGTGCTCGAGCGCTAGCGCTTTGGGCGTTAGCGCTCTGAGCGCAAGCGCGCTAGCGCTATGTGCGCTAGCACGCCACGTATCAGCACATGGGCGTTCGGGCGCTCGAGCGCTAGCGCACCACGTGTCAGCACGTGGGCGCTCGAGCAGCAAAAGGGACTTGGTCCCTGCAATGGGAGTTCTACTCTCAGAAAGGAGCACTTATTATTCTATATATATATATATATATTAGGAGTTAAACTTCTAAGATATTTTGAAGCTGATGAAAGGCTTCTCCTCTTGAGCCCTAGTTCTTCCCCAAAGTGGGGTTTCTGGAGATGGGTCTCATTCTTCTTCCTTTATTGGCCAGATCTTGAAGATCAAGAGATGTAAGATCTAAAAATCTGTTCTTTCTGAGATCTGATTGCAGATCTGAGTTCCCCTTTATGGGTTTTGTGGTGAAAAACTATTTAGTTTTGGAAAAAAAAGAGTAAAACTCTTAGTTTAATTCAAAAGAAATGAGAAGGTTTAGAACCTTTGAGTAGGAGCAGGAGGCACAAAGAACCCTATTTCTTCGGGGAATGAAAATTGTATTAGATATTTTAATCATGTTGTCTTTTATAGGATTACATATTTGTATATAGCCCCTTGGGCATTTCAAAATGGCATTTTGCCCATCCCATAGCTCATATGCCATTTTTTTTTGCACATAAGCCACGGGCTTACAAAAATTTGGCTTTATGCCCATAAAAAATACATCAAAATTATTTTTTACATGATTTGCATGGGGAGGCCGGCCGCTTCATGTTCCGGCTCGACTCGGGCATGGGCCCACTTGATCTGGGCTTGGTCCCACCTTGCTGGGGGTTGACCTTGACTTTGACTTGGTCAACCGGGGTGCAATTTTCGACCCCAACAAAATGCCCCCCATCAATAAATGCACACCACATATGTGGGTCGTGTGCATGAAATTGATGGATCTTCTTTCATATGGAGGCGACTTGCTTTGGTTCCCACTTTTTGGGATGCACTGCCTTTTTTTACGACATGGACGGTCGACGCTTGACGCGTCTCCGAGATGGAGTGTCCGTGGTAGACGTTTCCCTGGCCCGGAGTGATCTGGTTCCTGCTTTGTAGGATGCTTGCACTGCCCTTTTTGCGACATAGACGGTCGACGCTTGACGCGTCTCCGAGACGGAGTGTCCGTGGTAGACGTTTTCCTGGCCCGGAGTGATCTGGTTCCTACTTTGTTGGAAGCCTGCACTGCCCTTTTTGCAACATGGACGGTCGGAGTTCTGATCCAGAGCGATTTGGTTGCCGATTTGTGGGAAACCTGCACTGCCCGTTTTGCGACGTGGACGGTCGACGCTCTGATCCGGAGCCATTTGGTTCCCGATTTGTAGGAATCCCGTACTGTCCTTTTTGCGACATAGACGGTCGACTCTTGATGCATCTCCGAGACGGAGTGTCCGTGGTAGACGTTTCCCTGGCCCGGAGTGATCTGGTTCCTGCTTTGTAGGAAGCCTGCACTGCCCTTTTTGCGACATGGACGGTCGACGCTCTGATTCGGAACGATTTGGTTCCCGATTTGTGGGAAACCTGCACTGCCCGTTTTGCGACATGGACGGTCGATGCTCTGATCCGGAGCGATTTGGTTCCCGATTTGTAGGAATCTCGTACTGCCCTTTTTGCGATATGGACGGTCGACGCTTGATGTGTCTCCGAGACGGAGTGTCCGTGGTAGATATTTTCCTGGCCCGGAGTGATCTAGTTCCTGCTTTGTAGGAAGCCTGCACTGCCCTTTTTACGACATGGACGGTCGACGCTCTGATCCGGAGCGATTTGGTTCCCGATTTATAGGAAACCTGCACTGCCCGTTTTGCGACATGGACGGTCGCCGCTCTGATCCGGAGCGATTTGGTTCCCGATTTGTAGGAATCTCGTACTGCCCTTTTTGCGACATGGACAGTCGACGCTTGATGCGTCTCCGAGACAGAGTGTCCGTGGTAGACGTTTCCCTAGCCCGGAGTGATCTGGTTCCTGCCTTGTAGGAAACCTGCACTGCCCTTTTTGTGACATGGACGGTCGACGCTCTGATCCGGGGCGATTTGGTTCCCGATTTGTGGGAAACCTGCATTGCCCATTTTGCGACATGGACGGTCGACGCTCTGATCCTGAGCGATTTGGTTCCCGATTTGTAGGAATCCTGTACTGCCCTTTTTGCGACATGGACGGTCAACGCTTGATGCGTCTCCGAGACGGAGTGTCCGTGGTAGACGTTTCCCTGGCCCGGAGTGATCTGGTTCCTGCTTTGTAGGAAGCCTGCACTGCCCTTTTTGCGATATGGACGGTCGACGCTCTGATCCGGAGCGATTTGGTTCCCGATTTGTGGGAAACCTGCACTGCCTGTTTTGCGACATGGACAGTCGACGCTCTGATCCAGAGCGATTTGGTTCCCGATTTGTAGGAATCCCGTACTGCCCCTTTTGCGACATGGACGGTCGACGCTTGATGCGTCTTCGAGACGGAGTGTCCGTGGTAGACGTTTCCCTGGCCCGGAGTGATCTGGTTCCTGCCTTGTAGGAAGCCTGCACTGCCCTTTTTGCGACATGGACAGTTGACACTTGACGCGTCTCCGAGACGGAGTGTCCGTGGTAGACGTTTCCCTGGCCCGGAGTGATCTGGTTCCTGCTTTGTAGGAAGCCTGCACTGCCCTTTTTGCGACATGGACGGTCGACGCTCTGACCTGGAGCGATTTGGTTCCCAATTTGTAGGAAGCCTGCACTGCCCTTTTTGCGACATGGACGGTCGACGATCTAATCCGAAGCGATTTGGTTCCCGATTTGTGAGAAACCTGCACTGCCCGTTTTGCGACATGGACGGTCGGCGCTCTGATCCGGAGCTATTTGGTTCCCGATTTGTAGGAATCCCGTACTGCCCTTTTTGCGACATGGACGGTCGACGCTTGATGCATCTCTGAGACGGAGTGTCCGTGGTAGACGTTTCCCTGGCCCGGAGTGATCTGGTTCCTGCTTTGTAGGAAGCCTGCACTGCCCTTTTTGCGACATGGACGGTCGACGTTCTGATTCGGAGCGATTTGGTTCCTGCTTTGTAGGAAGCCTGCACTGCCCTTTTTGCGACATGGACGGTCGATGCTTGATTTGAGTTTCTCTGCTTCTTGCAGTGTCAGGGGTGAACTTGACTTGCTCCGCTTATTGCGGTGTCGAGATTGGATTCTGACTTGCTCCGCTCTCTGCTGTGTCGGAGTTGAAGTTGACTTGTTGATTGTGATTTTGGTTGACATCAGTATCGCTACACTGGAATATGGCACCAGGAGCAGATCATCATTTGCCATGAGAGGATTTAAGGATTTTGGTTTTCTGTCGGCATCTGCATTGCTGCACTGGAATAATGCCAGGAGTAACTCATCATTTGCCCCGGAAGGATTTTGGAATTGGTTTTTGTTTGGCATCTGTATTGTTACACTGGAATAATGCCAGGAGCAACTCATCATTTGCCCCGGAAGGATTTAGGAATTGGTGGCTTAGGAGACAGGTTTAGATCCCTATCACCTAAGGCTTTTCAATTTTATGGGCCGTAAGGGTCCCACAAAAGCATTTTCTCCCTACGAGTCAAAAGGATCTCGTAGGTGTATTTTCTCCTTAGGAGTCGTGGGGACTCCTAAGTGTGTTGCTCCTTTGTGAGTCGTAAGGATCTCATGCGGGAATTTTCTCCTCACAAAGTCGAGAGGACTTTGCGAGTGCATTTCATCTCTTTTTTTTACGAGTTTGCGCCCTTTCGGGTTTTCACAAACTCGCCGGCAGTCCTGCTGTTTTTACTCACGGCGCCCTTTCGGGTTTTCATCCGTGCCCATTTACTTATGGACATACCATTTTTTTATTATTATTATATATATATATATATATATTTTGGTGGGACTTTGAATGTGGTCTCATCGGTAGGACTTGGGAGAGACCGGGATTGTTTTACACCCGTGGATTGTATACGGTTTTGCAGGATGTATGATCCAGACCGTAGGGCCAAAAACATTTTAGGACTGTTCCCCTCCGAACGGCGGCGCACAGGACCGCGAAGTCCTGGCGCTGAGATTCGGGGCAGATGCTATATGGTTTTATCCTTCTACCTCTCCGAAGACGCCAAGTTGATTTATGGCACCGTGTATCGGAGGTTTAGACGGATGCGGCCGATGTAGCAGACTTCGTCAGATTCCCCCTCAGGGTGAGGGGTTTTTGATTGTGAGGACACTCTTCCCTGCAGGCGCAAGCCCCTGCAGTTAATTACGCTACCGCATCGCGGTAACAACTTTCTCCTTCTCCAGAATTTCACTTCGTGTCGTGGGTGTTTGTTTTGTTTGTGGTTGCCCGTGGATTGTATACGGAGACTGAGTAATACCGTCGCCCGTAGGACGTGGATTAGTCCAAATCCGTATTTACTTAGATTTGGGTTTGGTGTTTTTAGTTTAAGGATACATTAGTCGCGTTGCGACTAAGATCAACTTAAACATTCGTCAAGGATACGTTAGTCCTGTTTTGGACTAAGATCAACCTGACGTGGTGATTCATTTAATTTATGGCCATCGGGACTCATCACCTCTCTAACATCGTTGAAGGATTACAACGATAGGTGTCAGAGGAGCTCAGAGATGTACCCTTGAACCAAAGCTGATTGAGGGTTTTATAGTCCATTTAAGTGTTTAAGGATACGTTAGCCGTGTTTGGGGCTAAGATCAACTTAAACGGGATCGTTTAGATCCGGCAAAAGAGCAATTGGCTCTATTGTTCCAGTTTAGGGACGTAGTGGTCCATTATTAGTTTAGGGACGTCTCGGTCCGATACCAGTTTAAGGACGTAGTGGTCCATTATTAGTTTAGGGACGTTTCGGTCCGATGCCAGTTTAGGGACGTAGTGGTCCATTATTAGTTTGAGGACGTCTCGGTCCAATATTAGTTTAAGGACGTCTCGGTCCAATATTAGTTTAAGGACGTCTCGGTCCACGAGTTTAAGGACCCCGCAGTCCATAGCGATGTGTGGTCGTTGGGACCCGTCACCTCTTTGACGTCGTTGAGGAATTACAACGACGGATGTCAAAGGAGTTCGGAGATGTACCCTCGAACCGGATGTAAATTGATTTAGAAGAGCAATTTTGCTCAGTCAATTTAATTTAAGGACTTATGGCCAAAATTGGGCTAAGTCCAGTTGAAATGTACCCTCTGATTTGGGCCTGGCCCTTCAGTAAAATGCATTGCATTTGTCAGGCGCTTTGCGCCAATCACTGAGCGCAAGCGCTTGTGGTGAGGACACGTGTCATGCTCTGGTGAGCGCAAGCGCAACAGCGCAGTGCGCTGCGCTAGTGCGCTGTGCTGTTGCGCTGCTGACACGTGGCGCGCTCTGGTGAGTTGCGCCCGTTCCAAAGAGCAAAGCTCTATTTCAAGGCGCGTAGCGCAAGTTGTTCTGCAGCTGACACGTGGCGCGCTCTGGTGAGTTGCGCCCGTTCCAAAGAGCAAAGCTCTATTTCAAGGCTCGTAGCGCAAGTTGTTCTGCAGCTGACACGTGGCGCGCTCTGGTGAGTTGCGCCAGTTCCAGAGAGCAAAGCTCTATTTCAAGGCGCGCAGCGCAAATTGTTCTGCAGCTGACACGTGGCGCGCTCTGGTGAGTTGCGCCAGTTCCAGAGAGCAAAGCTCTATTTCGAGGCGCGTAGCGCAAATTGTTCTGCAGCTAACACGTGGCGTTCTCTCAGGAGCGCAACAGCGCAGTTTGGAAGTGCAAAGCACTAAGAATCTTTTTAGATTCCAGAACAGAAGTGCAAAGCACTATTTGTTTTCTTTGATCTAATTAGGATCAAAGAAAAATGAGTTTTTCTCTTTATTTCAAGAACCAGAGGTTCATAAAAGTGCAAAGCATTATTTTTTTTATTTTATTTTTTATTTTCTTCTTTGTTTTAAAGAACCAGCGGTTCATACGAGTGCAAAGCACTATTTTTATTTATTTTTATTTTCTTTTTTGTTTTAAAGAACCAGTGGTTCATACGAGTGCAAAGCACTATTTATTATGTGAAGATCATTGATCAATGATTTATCAAAAGAGATTTCTTTTCTCTCGTGAAGGTTTTTACCTTCTTCTTGAAATTTTTTTCAGAGTTCTCTCTGTTTGAAGCTCTTGATTTTTTTTTTTCAAGAAATGTTGATGCCTTCTCTTCTCTTCTTGGCTCCTATTTATAGGAGAAGGAAAAGAATCAATTTGTTTAGCAAATCTCTCATTGAAAGATTTGATTTGATCGTTGAGAGATTTGATTTATATTTATCATTAAGCTGGGCCTTTAGATCATTCAGTGAATTTTATTCACCGTGGATTTTAAATCCAAAAGATATTCTATTTGTTATTCTGGTGAGATTTTCAGGGAAATCTTTCCTTGTCCAAGATTTTTCCATAAATTGATGATTTTTAATCATCTTTGGATCTTTAATCCAACGGTTCCCATAATCCTTTTCCATTTGGAAAGATTTAGAAGCTTTTAGAATTTTAATTCTATTTCGAAAGATTTTTAGAGAAATTTAGAATTTTAATTCTACTAATCTGTAAGGCTTTCAAAGCCTGTCACGTGCTGGCACGTGACCCTTGGTCACGTGTGAGCACGTAACCCCGAAATTGGTTCCTTTAACAGTCGCTTGTTCATATTGTTGTTTTAACCATCACGTGTCAACACGCGACCATTGGTCACGTGTGAGCACGTGATATTTCATTGAGATAACTTCTGATTTTTAATCAGGGAACAGATTTTAGAATTTAATTCTATTCATTATTTTAGAGGCCTTAAGAGCCCATCACGTGTCTGCACGTGGCCCATGGTCACGTGTGAGCACGTGATGCCCCATTGGGGTCTTTTCTAAGTTTTTATTATATCTTCTAACTCCTCCAGCGGATTCTTAAAAGCCCATCACGTGTGAACACATAATGCCTCATAACTTTTGATCCCGGATGAATTATGAAGCCCATAATATATCAAATCGAAGGGTTTTTCGAGACGCTTTCAATACAATCAGAATTTATCCATTTCTCCTTCGGGAGTTTGTCAAAAAAACAGCCCGGAAGATACTGGTTCGTATTTCCTTAAGCGTATCGCTGCCATTTGATACCTTGGACTCTTTTGCACAGAAATTTTTGGCGGGAACAAATGCCCCCCACTACTTTGCCCACGTAAGTATGTACGTGGGTGAAGTAGTGCAGAGTTATGCAAGGCGTATGACCAGTTTTGGGTTGATGTATCACTTTCAGAATCTTGATCTGAGAAGATAACGAGCGGACACAAGCGTCGTCATTTATCATTGACTCAAATCTCAACTCCTAAGGGATATAGTTCCAACCCTTAACTCCATGAGCCGCATCCTTCTATTTCTTTTTTTGTCTCACTCTGGCGTGGAGTAGTTCATACGCTTATGAGTAAGTTCTCCATTTCAGTGGCATGTAGCTTTGGCAAGTGTGGCCCATAGATGGTCGGCCCATCTTGACTTCTTTGCAGGGCAATGATGGCTTAGGAGACAGGGGTAGGATCTGCCACCTAAGGCTTTTCAACTTTACGAGCCGTGAGGGTCTCATAAAGACTTTTCTCCCTACGAGTCGTGAGGATCTCGTAGGTGTATTTTCTCCTTGGGAATCGTGAGGATTCCTAAGTGTGTTTTCTCTTATAAGTCGTAAGGATCCTATAAGAGAGTTTTCCCTCTTACGAGTCGAGAGGACCCGTAAGCGGTTGTTTCCCTCCTTATCGAGATT
This sequence comes from Agapanthus africanus, assembly GCA_030015575.1. Classification (NCBI taxonomy): domain Eukaryota; kingdom Viridiplantae; phylum Streptophyta; class Magnoliopsida; order Asparagales; family Amaryllidaceae; genus Agapanthus; species Agapanthus africanus. The sequence continues at coordinate 451,601,491 of CM057349.1, read as the reverse complement.
CGACTTTGGAGAGTGTGACCCGTGGATAGTATGCAAGAGACCGTTTTGGGCCGACTTGCAGGGTCCCAGTGCTTAGGAAACAGGTTTTTTAATCCCTACCGCCTAAGGCTTTATCTCACGAGTCGAGACGAATCGAGAAAATCTCGCAAAGACATCAATTTCCTCACGAGTCGAAACGGATCGAGCAGATCTCGCAAGAACATCTTAACGTCGCATTTAACCTCTGCTCTTTACGACAGAAGCCCGTTAAGGTTGGTGATACTTAGGGTTTTGGCTATCGTACCGTCGCATAAGCTGATATAGTCCTCGATAGGCAATCGTGCTGTTCGAGTAGCCCTGCGACTGCCGTGTCTCTGATCCCTTCGGGGGCTGGACAAGACGTCTTCAAGCAATCCTCCTTGGCAGTTTGACCGTCAGAAGAGCAAGCGCTAGGAATTTGCCATGCCGCTTTTTACTTGAGGTTAGGCTCATTTTGGAGAGCCCCGATGAGTCATAACCACTCCGCGCTGGTGTGGGGATGATCTCCGATAGTCTTTCGGGCTTTATATGAGTTGCCGTTAAGACCCTGAAGCTAGGAATTTGGCCTTTGCTTCGTTTGCTGGCATTGCGTCTGCTGTATCGAGACGAATGTTGCGGTGGGAACTAGGGATTTTGCCGTGGCTCCGTTTGTTTGATGACGTTACGTCTGCTGTGTCGAGACGAACGTTGGGGTGACATCTCGTCTGCTGTATCGAGACGGACGTCGAAGTGGTGACCACTCCCCACTGGTGCGAGATGATCTCCGATTGTCTTTCCGGTTTTATATGACTTGCCGTTAAGACCCTGAAGCTAGGAATTTAGCCTTCGCTTCGTTTGCTGGCATTGCGTCCTCTGTATCGAGACGAATGTCGCGGTGGGAACTAGGGATTTTGCCGTGGCTCCGTTTGTTTGATGACGTTACGTCTGCTGTGTCGAGACGAACGTTGGGGTGACATCTCGTCTGCTGTATCGAGACGGACGTCGAAGTGGTGACCACTCCACACTGGTGCGAGATGATCTCCGATTGTCTTTCCGGTTTTATATGACTTGCCGTTAAGACCCTGAAGCTAGGAATTTGGCCTTCGCTTCGTTTGCTTTGTCATGTCTGGATCTCTGCTGGAGGAAGAACGCTGTTGTTGACATTGCGTCTGCTGTAACGAGACGAATGCTAAGATAGAGTTGGGATTTTGCCATCACTCCGCTTTGTTTCGACCATGGGGTCTTTTGTTAACTTTGCATGTACACCCCGCTGGGCTGCGAAGGAACGCCGTTGTTGACATTGCGTCTGTTATAACGAGACGAATGCTGATGTGAAGCTGGGATTTTGCCATCGCCCCGCTTGATGGTGTAATATCTGTGTCCTGCTGGAATGAGGAGGCACACCGTTGGTGATCTCTAAGTTGTCGATGTTGACGTCGAGACCCTGAAGCTCGAGATCTTTGTTTGCTTCATTTGTTGACATCGTGTCTGTAATATTGCGACAAATGTCAAGATGGTCTCTAGGTTGTCTATGAACCGTCGAGATTTGGCTTTGCTTTCTGATGGAGCCTGTTGGGAAGGCATGGTTCCCTCTTTATCTGTGCCCCTGAATTGTATACAGGGATCGATGCGATTTCACCTGTAGGGCAAAAAGTTTCATTCTTTCATTTTTTTTATTCTTTCCGCGATGCTCTATCATTTCAGCTTTTATATCGCGAAGGTCGCGATTGCCCAATCATTTCGGCTATTTTTCGCGGTGCCCAATCATTTCGGCTATTTTTTCTTTTTACTCGCTGCTTTTTATTGCGAGTTGCCTAATCATTTTGGCTATTTATTTTATTTTTACTCGCTGTTTTTTATTGCGAGTTGCCCAATCATTTCGGCTATTTTGCATGCATACATTTTTACTTGCTGATTTTGTTTGCAAGTTACCCCATCATTTCGGCTATTTCGTATGCATTTTTTTTTTTTTTTTGCGAGTAGGGGATTTGGGATCTGATACCGATCTTGGCATCAGCATCGCTGCGACCGGAATATTTCCAGGAGTGAATCATCATTTGCCTTGAAAGGACTTGGAATTTGATACCGATTTAGGCATCAGCATCGCTATAACTGGGATATTGCCAGGAGCGAATCATCACTTGCCTTTTTCGATGTTAAACAAAGGTGGCTTAGTGAACAGGGTTAAGGGTCCTGTCGGCTAAGGCTTTTGACTTCATGAGCCGTAAGGGTCTCACAAAAGTACTTCTTCCTACAAGTCGTGAGGATCTTGTAGTTGTGTTTTCTCCTTGGGAATCGTGAGGATTCCTAAGTGTATGTTCTCTTGTAAGTCGTAAGGATCTTACAAAAGGGTTTTCTCCTTATAAGTCGAGAGGACTTACAAGTGTCGTTTGCTGTACAAGCATATCCCTAGTTACGGATGGGACTTTGTTAGGGAAATGTTTATTCGCGCCCGTGGATTGTATACAAGAGCCAATATCGGACCACTTGTAGGGCAATGTCGAAAGTTATGGGGGTTGCTTAAGCACAGGTTTAGGTCTCTGTAGCTCAAGACTTTCAAATCTTATGAGCCGTAAGGGTCCCACAAGAGAGTTCTCCTTACGAGTCGTGAGGATCTCGCAAGTGTATTTTCTCCTTAGGAATCGTGGGGATCCCTAAGTGTGTTGTTCCTTTGTGAGTCGTAAGGATCTCACGCAGGTGGTTTCTCCTTACAGGGTCGAGAGGACCCTATAAGTGTTTCTTAACGAGATTGCGCCCTTTCGGGTTTTCACAAACACTCGCCGGTAGTCCTGCTGTTTTTACTCACGGAACCATTTCAGGTTTTCATCCGTGCCCGTTTTGCTTATGGACATACCTTTTTTTTTTATTCTTTTTTTTTTTTACGAGGTCGCGCCCTTTCGGGTTTTCACGAACACTCGCCGGTAGTCCTGCTGTTTTTACTCACGGACCCCTTTCGGGTTTTCATCCGTGCCCTTTTTGCTTATGGACATACCGTTTTTTTTTGTTTTTTTTTTTTTTTATCTTGTCAGCCTAAGGATGCTGCGGTATTAGTTTAAAGACGTTTCGGTCTGATATTAGTTTAAAGACATTTCGGTCCGCTATTAGTTTAAGGACATTTCGGTCTATTGCAAGTTTTAGGACATTGCGGTCCATCATTAGTTTAAGGACATCTCGGTCCGTTGTTAGTTTAAGGACGTTTCGGTCCGCCGTCTCCGTATTTGAGGAGAATTTCTAGTTTACTGACTTTTCGGTCTGGCGTCTCCGTATTTGAGGAGAATTTCTAGTTTACTGACTTTTCGGTCTGGCGTCTCCGTATTTGAGGAGGATTTCTAGTTTACTGACTTTTCGGTCTGGCGTCTCCGTATTTGAGGAGGATTTCTAGTTTACTGACTTTTCGGTCTGGCGTCTCCGTATTTGAGGAGGATTTCTAGTTTACTGACTTTTCGGTCTGGCGTCTCCGTATTTGAGGAGGATTTCTAGTTTACTGACTTTTCGGTCTGTGGGTCCTTCCCCATGAATGAGCATGATGCCCCCGGCGTATCCGTCTTTTTCGGAGCGTGCGGTTGCGGCGGATTCACCTTCCAGTTTTCAGACAGCGCAAACTTGCCATGTTGGTATTGGTCTTCAACCCAGTTTTTGAAGACGTAGCAGTCCTCGATCAGGTGACCTACTGTTTGGTGGTAAGGGCAATAATTAGGATTATTAATATCGCCTGGCTGCAACGGACGTTTTGGACCCGGCAGATTGATGAGTCTGTCGCACACTGCCAGCTCGAACAGTCCCCTTATTTTATCTTGCGGAAACGAGTAAGGACGTCTCAACTTTTCCTGGAGGGGTTGCTGCTTGTTGCTTTGGCAAGCAACCGGTCTAGGGTCACCTGATTGTTGTTGAGCGCTGGTGACGAGGGCCTTTTTTCCTTTTCTTTTATCTTTTTTGTTCGCTCCGTTGTTTGCGGGGCCGGGACTTTTTCCGAGTAGCATGCGATTGCATGGCTGAACGTTCTCGTAGCTTCTCAATTCCTTTATTTTTGAAATAGATTCCCCGAGGGAAGAGTTGGGGATAGCTTCTTCGTCAGAGTCGCTTCCAAAGGTGATAATTTGTGATCCCTTGAAGTCGGCTATATGACAGTTTGCGGCGGCTCCTTTGCGCTCATATATCGCATTTTTCCGATGTCCACAAGCTTCACACTTTGTCCTGTCGAAGTGTTGCTTTTGAGCGACATACCCTTGCCACCAACAGTTAAAGGACTCGCAGTCTTCGGTAAGATGTATGATCTTCTGATGATATAAACAGAAGTTAGGGTGCATCTCTACCTCAGAGAAAGAATTTTCTTCAGAGGGCGGTAGCTTCATTCCTACTGATAGAGCTTTGGCGAACCGTTTCCTCGTCTTGAATTTGTTTTTACCCGCAGTGTATGGCTTTTGATTTGACGGGAATACTTTGGTTCTTTCTAGTATGGCCATTTCACGTTCTTGATTGGCTTTTGCTTTCAGACGCATTTCACTTAGGAAGACATCGATCAACTCGTCTGATGGCTGTAGAATCTCCGGCTCAGGATTCGCCATTGGTTTCTCAGCGCAAGGAGCCTCTTTATCATCCGTCAGTGAATGAGAAATCATATGACAAGTCGCTGCGTAGTCTTCGGATTCATCCGATGAGTTTTCTCCATTGTTTTCATCCTTGACTAAAGAACAAGCTGTCCCCGGCGTGTCCATTTTCTTTGGAGAGTGCGGCTGTGGTGGGTTTACCTTCCAGCTTTCAGACAGCGCGAACTTGCCTTGCAGGTATTGATCCTCGATCCATCCCTTAAAGACGAAACAATCCTCAATCGGGTGACTTACCGTTTGGTGGTAAGGGCAATAATTGGGATTATTAAGATCGCCTGGCTGCGACAGACGCTTTGGACTCGGCAGATTGATAAGTCTGTTGTGCACTGCCAGCTCAAACAGTCTTCTCGTTTTATTCTGCGGAAACGAGTAAGGACGTCCCAGCCTCTCTTCGAGGGATGGGCGTGGGCGCACGTTGTTTTGGCGAACGACCGGCTTTGAGTTGTTCGACCGTTGTTGAGTATTGGCAACGAAGGTTGCCTTCCCTTTTCCTTTCTCATCTCGGGAATCTGATTTTGAAGGAGACGGTCTATGGCCCATCTGGTCCATTTGGCCTAATTTGTCAATCAAGGCCTGGAAGGTGGTCGGCCTGAAGAACATCATGAATTGTGAGATGGTCGCCTGCGGATCGAGAGTGCCCACAAACATGCCTACCGCAGGTGCCTCTTCTATGCGTTGTTCGCATTTCGACCATAGGTTCCGCCATCGTGTTGCGTATTGAACCCACGTTTCGCTTGGCCTTATCCTGGCATTTATTAGTGCTGTTATCGGGGTGCGTTCACTAGCACCCGCGAATCTTTGTGTAAACAGCAGTTCCATCTCTGCAAATGTTTTGACAGAGTCGTTAGGTAGCTCCGAATACCATTCAAAGGCTGTTTCTGCTAAGCTGCCGACGAATTGACATAGCAACAATTTGTCATCTCCTCCAGTATTGCCGCATAAGGCCCTGAATTGAGCGACATGCTGATGCGGATTCCCTGTCCCTTTATATACGTGGAATTTAGGGATTGTATATCCCGGCGGGTAACTGATTTGGTCATACCAGCTCGGATACGGTCGTCCGGTTCTAACAATTTGCCCAGCCGCTTCATTCGCCTGATGAACCCGGATCTGCTGAGCTATATATTTGTCTAGGTCAACTTTGGAGATTGTCTCCTCCTTGGCTGTTGACAGAGCCGGCGGAGGATTTGACGTTTCTCCCCTGTCGTCTTCAAGGACGATCGGAGGATCTTCAGCAGGAGGTTCCGGCTGTAACATCATCCCTACCATATCTTGGAAGAGGAGAGCCATCTGTTTTATATTAGCCGCTTGCTCTGCAGCTTCTTTGTCCCTCTTTTCGAGGACTCTGCGTAAAAAGTCAGCGTCGGTTTCTTGTTCTTGACGCTCATCCGAAGACGTTTCAGAGCTTTCTTTTGGCTTAGCGAGTGCAGCCATTGTAGTCATCATTTCCTGAAGCTTTTGTTGTTGCTCCTGGGCTTTCGTCACGGATCGGGTGAGCGGTCGGTGGCCCGTAGAAGTGCGGCTTTCCTCCTTTCCAGAAGCCATATAAACAGTGTGCACCACCATGCCTCCAGACTTGGGGCGTTTGTGTTCGGTGTCTTTGCGATTTGCCGAAGACATAGGGGCTTTTTGCGGCCTCCTTTTTTGAGTGGTTGGAGTTAAGGGAGCCGTTGTGGCGGGCACCCAAGTAGCCGTCATTCTTTATGGCTTGACAGAGTAGTCCTTCTCCTGCCGAACTTTCATCTTTTTCTGTCGGCGGGGATAGTCTTGATCAATCACCGACTCCTAGACCTGTCGCCAGACCTTGTAAATTTTAGAGGACAGCCGTTGAGGAGGCTGCTCCAGCTTCTTCTCTTGAGTATTCTCCACAGGTGAAGGAGTTCTCTTCAGCACTGCAGTAGGAGAGTTTCTGCACACCTTGTTTAGCAATTCAAAACTGTTCCCGGTTGGAACAGCAGCATCGATCCCCACCGTTGGAGCTGGCGGAATTATCCCAGAGGGGGAGTTGCCCCCAGCCTTCCTCACTCGGCGCCAGTGGCGACGTCGAGCGTGTCTTGCGGATGGAGTTATTTCAGCTATAAGGGTGACTTCGTCGTGTCTCCTGTTTTGAGGAGAGACTGTTATTGGTGCTAGCCTATCGAAGGCTGACACCCGTTGAGAAGTAATGTCTAATCTGTCAAAGACAGACCTCTGGGCATGGGAAGCAGCTTTGAGGACCTCGCCTGGAGCAGCAACTGGAATGGCCAGCCTTATAAAAACTGACTTTTTGGAAGGAGGAGCCTTTCCAATGATTTCTTCCGCTTGAGCCGGGATAGCTATCCGCTTTGGGATGGCGGCTTCGGGTATCACGGGCTTGTAGACGTTCTGGCCCAGTCTGTTGGAAACTGAGGTATTGAAGTTGGGTGACCCATTGAGAGGGGTCGCGGCAGTGGCGAGTCGATCAAAGACCGGCTTCTTTGGAGCTTCTTGCGATGTTATTAGGGCATTGAAGCTTATCAATGGGAGCATAGTCCCGAAGAATAATCCAGCGGTGGCCTGAGTTACTTGCTCCACTGGCATCTTGAAAAGGGAGGCCGCTTGGGGCCCATAAGTCACTCCTCCAGCAATGACGGAGCGAGAGTTGCAGCTGCAGGCGGTGCAGTTCGAAGCCATCGATTTTCTGTTTTCTGCATAAAGCAAGACACCAAATCTTAGTACCTTGAATCCATAGGCAATCACAGCAAACCGCGATTTGTTCGTGAACACGACACACGAAGTGTGGAGTGGAAAGAGGAAGAGGTCCCACCGGGCGTGCCAGAATCTGTTCCCCTCCGAACGGCGGCGCACAGGACCGCGAAGTCCTGGCGCTGAGATTCGGGGCAGATGCTATATGGTTTTATCCGTCTACCTCTCCGAAGACGCCAAGTTGATTTATGGCACCGTGTATCGGAGGTTTAGACGGATGCGGCCGATGTAGCAGACTTCGTCAGATTCCCTCTCAGGGTGAGGGGTTTTTGATTGTGAGGACACTCTTCCCTGCAGGCGCAAGCCCCTGCAGTTAATTACGCTACCGCATCGCGGTAACAACTTTCTCCTTCTCCAGAATTTCACTTCGTGTCGTGGGTGTTTGTTTTGTTTGTGGTTGCCCGTGGATTGTATACGGAGACTGAGTAATACCGTCGCCCGTAGGACATGGATTAGTCCAAATCCGTATTTACTTAGATTTGGGTTTGGTGTTTTTAGTTTAAGGATACATTAGTCGCGTTGCGACTAAGATCAACTTAAACATTCGTCAAGGATACGTTAGTCCTGTTTTGGACTAAGATCAACCTGACGTGGTGATTCATTTAATTTATGGCCATCGGGACTCATCACCTCTCTAACATCGTTGAAGGATTACAACGATAGGTGTCAGAGGAGCTCAGAGATGTACCCTTGAACCAAAGCTGATTGAGGGTTTTATAGTCCATTTAAGTGTTTAAGGATACGTTAGCCGTGTTTGGGGCTAAGATCAACTTAAACGGGATCGTTTAGATCCGGCAAAAGAGCAATTGGCTCTATTGTTCCAGTTTAGGGACGTAGTGGTCCATTATTAGTTTAGGGACGTCTCGGTCCGATACCAGTTTAAGGACGTAGTGGTCCATTATTAGTTTAGGGACGTTTCGGTCCGATGCCAGTTTAGGGACGTAGTGGTCCATTATTAGTTTGAGGACGTCTCGGTCCAATATTAGTTTAAGGACGTCTCGGTCCGATATTAGTTTAAGGACGTCTCGGTCCACGAGTTTAAGGACCCCGCAGTCCATAGCGATGTGTGGTCGTTGGGACCCGTCACCTCTTTGACGTCGTTGAGGAATTACAACGACGGATGTCAAAGGAGTTCGGAGATGTACCCTCGAACCGGATGTAAATTGATTTAGAAGAGTAATTTTGCTCAGTCAATTTAATTTAAGGACTTATGGCCAAAATTGGGCTAAGTCCAGTTGAAATGTACCCTCTGATTTGGGCCTGGCCCTTCAGTAAAATGCATTGCATTTGTCAGGCGCTTTGCGCCAATCACTGAGCGCAAGCGCTTGTGGTGAGGACACGTGTCATGCTCTGGTGAGCGCAAGCGCAACAGCGCAGTGCGCTGCGCTAGTGCGCTGTGCTGTTGCGCTGCTGACACGTGGCGCGCTCTGGTGAGTTGCGCCCGTTCCAAAGAGCAAAGCTCTATTTCAAGGCGCGTAGCGCAAGTTGTTCTGCAGCTGACACGTGGCGCGCTCTGGTGAGTTGCGCCCGTTCCAAAGAGCAAAGCTCTATTTCAAGGCGCGTAGCGCAAGTTGTTCTGCAGCTGACACGTGGCGCGCTCTGGTGAGTTGCGCCAGTTCCAGAGAGCAAAGCTCTATTTCAAGGCGCGCAGCGCAAATTGTTCTGCAGCTGACACGTGGCGCGCTCTGGTGAGTTGCGCCAGTTCCAGAGAGCAAAGCTCTATTTCAAGGCGCGTAGCGCAAATTGTTCTGCAGCTAACACGTGGCGTTCTCTCAGGAGCGCAACAGCGCAGTTTGGAAGTGCAAAGCACTAAGAATCTTTTTATATTCCAGAACAGAAGTGCAAAGCACTATTTGTTTTCTTTGATCTAATTAGGATCAAAGAAAAATGAGTTTTTCTCTTTATTTCAAGAACCAGAGGTTCATAAAAGTGCAAAGCATTATTTTTTTTATTTTATTTTTTATTTTCTTCTTTGTTTTAAAGAACCAGCGGTTCATACGAGTGCAAAGCACTATTTTTATTTATTTTTATTTTCTTTTTTGTTTTAAAGAACCAGTGGTTCATACGAGTGCAAAGCACTATTTATTATGTGAAGATCATTGATCAATGATTTATCAAAAGAGATTTCTTTTCTCTCGTGAAGGTTTTTACCTTCTTCTTGAAATTTTTTTCAGAGTTCTCTCTGTTTGAAGCTCTTGATTTTTTTTTTTCAAGAAATGTTGATGCCTTCTCTTCTCTTCTTGGCTCCTATTTATAGGAGAAGGAAAAGAATCAATTTGTTTAGCAAATCTCTCATTGAAAGATTTGATTTGATCGTTGAGAGATTTGATTTATATTTATCATTAATCTGGGCCTTTAGATCATTCAGTGAATTTTATTCACCGTGGATTTTAAATCCAAAAGATATTCTATTTGTTATTCTGGTGAGATTTTCAGGGAAATCTTTCTTTGTCCAAGATTTTTCCATAAATTGATGATTTTTAATCATCTTTGGATCTTTAATCCAACGGTTCCCATAATCCTTTTCCATTTGGAAAGATTTAGAAGCTTTTAGAATTTTAATTCTATTTCGAAAGATTTTTAGAGAAATTTAGAATTTTAATTCTACTAATCTGTAAGGCTTTCAAAGCCTGTCACGTGCTGGCACGTGACCCTTGGTCACGTGTGAGCACGTAACCCCGAAATTGGTTCCTTTAACAGTCGCTTGTTCATATTGTTGTTTTAACCATCACGTGTCAACACGCGACCATTGGTCACGTGTGAGCACGTGATATTTCATTGAGATAACTTCTGATTTTTAATCAGGGAACAGATTTTAGAATTTAATTCTATTCATTATTTTAGAGGCCTTAAGAGCCCATCACGTGTCTGCACGTGGCCCATGGTCACGTGTGAGCACGTGATGCCCCATTGGGGTCTTTTCTAAGTTTTTATTATATCTTCTAACTCCTCCAGCGGATTCTTAAAAGCCCATCACGTGTGAACACATAATGCCTCATAACTTTTGTTCCCGGATGAATTATGAAGCCCATAATATATCAAATCGAAGGGTTTTTCGAGACGCTTTCAATACAATCAGAATTTATCTATTTCTCCTTCGGGAGTTTGTCAAAAAAACAGCCCGGAAGATACTGGTTCGTATTTCCTTAAGCGTATCGCTGCCATTTGATACCTTGGACTCTTTTGCGCAGAAATTTTTGGCGGGAACAGGGACTTTGTTGGCATCTGCATCGCTGCACAGAAATATGGTACAAGGAGCGACTCATCATTCGCCATTGGGATTTAGAATTTGGCTGGCGTCTGTATCGCTGCGCTAGAATATGGTACCAGGAGCGACTCATCATTCGCCACTTGGGGGTTTGGATTTTGGCTTGCGTCTGCATCGCTGCACTGGAATATGGTACCAGGAGCGACTCATCATTCGCCGCTTGGGGGTTTGGAATTTGGAATTTGGTTGGCGTTTGTATCGCTGCACTGGAATATGGTACCAGGAGCGACTCATCATTCGCCATTGGGGTATGGGATTTAGAATTTGGTTAGCGTCTGCATCGCTGCACTGGAATATGGTACCAGAAGCGACTCATCATTCGCCACTTGGGGATTGGGGAGTGATGGCTTAAGAGACAGATTTAGATCCCTATCACCTAAGGCTTTTCAATTTTATGGGCCGTAAGGGTCCCATAAAAGCATTTTCTCCCTACGAGTCGTAAGGATCCCGTAGGTGCATTTTCTCCTTAGGAGTCGTAAGGACCCCCAAGTGTGTTTTTCCGTTGTGAATCGTAAGGATCCCACGAAGGTTTGTTCTCCTCATGTATCGTGAGGACACATGAGTGGGTCTTCTCAGTGGAGCATAATTCCAAGGACGGCGACCATCCGCGTAACTGGTGATTGCGGTGGGGCATGGGTATGATGAGAATTATTTGAGCCCGTGGATTGTATACGGTGGTCAGCATGGGGACCAACCGTAGGGCCGAGGGAATTTTGAAAAATTGGATTCTTGTTGGCGTCTGCATCGCTGCACTGGAATATGGTACCAGGAGCGACTCATCATTCGCCGTTGTTTTGTTTTTTTTTTGTTTTTGTTTTACCACGATTGCTCTATCATTTCAGCTTTTTTTATCGCGAAGATCGCGATTGCCCTATCATTTTGGCTTTTATTCGCGGTTGCCCCATCATTTCGGCTGTTTATTTTCCTTTTTATTTTTACTCACTGATTTTTATTGCGAGTTGCCCTATCATTTCGGCTTTTTATTATTTTTGTTTTATTTACACATTTTTTGTTTATTTACATATATATATTTTTTACATTCCCAGTTTAACGACTTAGAGGTCGATTGTTCCCAGTTTAATGACGTGGTGGTCGATTGTTCCCAGTTTAACGACGTGGTGGTTATTTGTTCCCAGTTTAACGACGTGGTGGTCATTTTTGCTTATCCCAGCTCCTTGAATTTTGATCTTGGCGGAGCTGTATTGATGACCATAGCTCTGTGGCTTGCCGATACATCCGAAGACTGTGAGGTTTTTCCAAGCTTGTATTGGTCCTCTGCCCAATCTTTGAAAACACAGCAGTCTTCAATGGTATGACTCACCACTCTATGGTATGGGCAGTATACGGGATTGCCGGTCATATTCATTTCATGTGGCCTTTTTGGAATAGGCAATTGCAGACCGTTGTTCATGGCTTCCTCGAATATATTGCGGACTTCATCCCTCCTGAAGGAGTACACCTTCTTCCTTCTCTCCATTAGAGTAGGTGCCCTCACTGATGCTGGTCCTTGAGGCCGATCAGCCTTTGGTTCGCCCTTTTCAGATAATGGCACATGTCTGGGAGGATTAGGTTCCCGAAAGGCTTCAGTCTCCATTTGTATGAAATCGGCGGTCGTAGCTTGACTGTTTGCTAACACGCCTTTAGACAGTTCTATCTCTCCCGTCTTGTATTGCCTTTCGACCCAATCTTTGAAGACGAAGCAGTCCTCAATGACATGACCTATCACCCTGTGATAGGGGCAATATTTTGGGTCATCGGTCATATTCGCTTCTTGCGGTCTCTTTCATTCTGGCAGTTGTAGACCGTTTCTTAGGGCGTCCCTGAATATCTTGTGGACTTTTCCCTTTTGAAGGAATAGACCTTTTCCAGCTTCTCTTTCAGAGGCGATTCCCCCCCGGCGTATGTATCGGAGGGACTGGAGGCTGATTGCGGCCGTTTTTTGCGAAGGCGCTCCGCTCTCAGGTTGAAAAGGTATCAGTTGGCTGCCCCCGGTATCAATCCCTGGCTCATGAACCAAAATTTGATTCTGCTGATTGCAATCGGGCGACTTGGGTCACGAGATCTGCCGCGATGTTTGCCAATTCGTCGACCTTGGACTGTACCTTGGCTAACTTCTCATCCCTGTCCTGAAGCTGCCTCTGAAGCCATCGGAATAACGCTTGCTTTGTAGTTCCGGCTATGACAACCGGGTCATCTTTATTGCCTGAGCTCAATTCTGCAGGAACCACGGGCTCCTCTGGCTTATCGGCCTGAGCGGGCTCTTCATCACTTAGATCGAGCCGATGTTGGGCAGCGTCCGCCATATCATCACCATGGCTATGAAGAATGGGAGGGTTCGTTTCTTCATGTCCGACCATGTAAACAGTGCGAACCACATACCCAGCCATCTCTTTATCTTTGGCAGTCGATTTCGCGGAGCGGTCCGGGCTTTGGAAATTCATAAATTTTAACATGGCCAGAGCCCTAGCCCTTTTGTTGGCTCTGTATCTGAGCCGCTTCTGCTTCAGCTTCTCTGCCTTGAGCGCTTGGCAGGCTTCTGCTCTTCGGGAAGTCACCATAGGCTGAGTGATGGGGAGGCTTGAGAAGACACCCAATCGAGCAGTTGTCAGAGGCGCCGCTGGAGCTTGCCCGAGACGCCTTGTTGCTTTGTTGGTGTTGATGGCCTTGCCCCCAGCTGGGGCCAAGGAAAGTCTTTCAAACACCGACTTGCGTTTGTGTTGGGACGCCCTCACGACCATGACATTCGGCCTTTTCCCCTTTGAGACCGGTTTGTCTGTTACCGGAGCTTGAGGAGCTGGGACGGCGTTAGCTGGCACGAACATGATAGAGCCAAATGGTAGCGGCTCCTCCTCCTATTGTCGCCCGAGACTTACCGGTAGGACCGCCCAGGAGTCTATCTTCATTGTGTAGGAGACGGGAGCCGTGCTGAGAGCTGAGCTGATCCTTGGAGACATCTTTGCCGCGTCCGAAGATTGCAATTGGAGAACGTTAACCTTCACAAAAGAAAACATGATTTTAGTACAGGCAATTGATATGCATATCAATTGAGTTCGCATGAAAGCTTAACCCGAAATATGGGAGGAGAGATTGGTCCCACCGGGCGTGCCAGAATCTATAGGGTATTTTTCATCACCCCATTGAGATAGGAATACGCGCGCGCTTGTCAGGCACATTACAGATTCCCCCTGCCTAGGGTAGGCCTGAGTTTAATGATTGTGGGGATCCGAATCTCCGGCAGCCGCGGACTAAGCTGCCGTTAATTACCCCTCGCCTTTGGAGCGAAAGAACCTCCGATTGACGGGTTAAACTGGTCATGCGAACTCAATATGCAGTGTTGTGTTTTGAAGGGGTTTTGGATATATCGGGGGCCTCGCAGAGTTTTTACGGGGGTCCCGCTACCCGGATAGCGGGCTGGGGTTCAAGGGGGCTAGCAGCCCCCTTGCGGGGTGCGGGGCAGCGCCCCGTTAGAAATTTTTTTTCTAACAGGGACAGCGTCGTGGAGTATGTATGTGTACATATGTATACATATGTATATATATAAAAAGGGGGAAAAGGCATCCAAAGGATGCGTGGGGCCAGCGCCAGCGCTTTGAGCGCTAGCGCACCACGTGTCAGCATGTGGGCGCTCGGGCGCTAGCGCTCGGGCGCTAGCGCTTTGAGCGCAAGAGCGCTAGCGTATTGAGCGCTAGCGCGCCACGTGTCGGCACGTAGGCGCTCGGACGCTAGCGCACTGAGCACTAGCACGCCACGTGTCGGCACGTGGGCGCTAGCACGCCACGTGTCGGCACGTGGGCGCTAGCACGCCACGTGTCGGCACGTGGGCGCTAGCGCTCTGAGCATAAGAACGCTAGCGCACTGAGCACTAGCGTGCCACATGTCAGCACGTGGGCGTTCGGGCGCTAGCGCTCTGAGCGCAAGAACGCTAGCGCGCCACGTGTCAACACGTGGGCGCTCGAGCGCTAGCGCTCTGAGCGCAAGCGCGCTAGCGCGCCACGTGTCAGCACGTGGGCGCTCAGGCACTAGAGCGCTAGCGCTTTGAGCGCTAGCGCACCACGTGTCAGCACGTGGGCGCTCGAGCAGCAAAAGGGACTTGGTCCCTGCAATGGGAGTTGTACTCCCAGAAAGGAGCACTTATTATTTTGTGTGTGTGTGTGTGTGTGTGTGAGGAGTTAAACTCCTAAGATGTTTTGAAGCTGATGAAGGGCTTCTCCCCTTGAGCCCTAGTTCTTCCTCAAAGTGGGGTTTCTGGAGATGGGTCTCCTTCTTCTTCCTTTGTTGGCCGGATCTTGAAGATCAAGAGATGTGAGATCTAAAAATCTCTGCTTTCTAAGATCTGATTGCAGATCTGAGTTCCCCTCTGTGGGTTTTGTGGTGAAAAACTATTTAGTTTTGGAAAAGAAAGAGTAAAACTCTTAATTTAATTCAAAAGAAATGAGAAGGTTTAGAACCTTGGAGTAGGAGCAGGAGGCACAAAGAACCTTATTTTTTGGGGGAATGAAAATTGTATTAGATATTTTCATCATGTTGCCTTTTATAGGCTTACATATTTGCATATAGCCTCTTGGGCATTTCAAAATAGCATTTTGCCCATTCCATAGCTCATGTGCCATTTCTGTTTGCACATAAGCCATGGGCTTACAAAAATTTGGCTTTATGCCCATAAAAAAATACATCAAAATTATTTTTTACATGATTTGCATAGGGAGGCCGGCCGCTTCATGTTCCGGCTCGACTCGGGCATGGGCCCACTTGATCTGGGCTTGGTCCTACCTGACTTAGGGTTGACCTTGACTTTGACTTGGTCAACCGGGGTGCAATTTTCAACCCCAACACCCGGTTGCTTCTTGGCGAGGGATTTTGATCCTTAGCGCGGGAGGGGCCGTAAGAGGCCTACTAAGGACGGGCCAAGCAGGGTTGCTGCCCGGTGCCTCTTGGTGAGGGCTTTGATCCTTAAGGACTGGGCCGGGCAGAGTTGCTGCCCGGTGCCCCTCTTGGTGAGGGCTTTGATCCCTGGCGTTGTGGGGTAGGGAGCTACCAGCCGGGGATAGCCGAGCAGGGTAGCCGCTTGGCTGCCTCTTGATGAGGGCTTCGATCCTTAGTGCGGGACGGGCCGTAAGAGGCCCGCTAAGGATGGTCCGAGCAGTGAAGCTGCTCGGTTGCCTCTTAGCGAGGGCTTCGATCTCTGGCGCTGTGTGGCAGTGAACTACCAGCTGAGGATAGACGAGCAGGGTAGCCGCTCGGCTGCCTCTTGACGAGGGCTTCGATCCTTAGCGCGGGAGGGCCGTAAGAGGCCTGCTAAGGATGGTCCGAGCAGTGAAGCTACTCGGTTGCCTCTTGGCGAGGGCTTCGATCCCTGGCGCTGTGTGGCAGTGAACTACCAGCCGGGGATAGTCGAGCAGGATAGCCGCTCGGTTGCCTCTTGATGAGGGCTTCGATCCTTAGCGTGGGAAGGGCCGTAAGAGGCCTGCTAAGGATGGTCCGAGTAGTGAAGCTGCTCAGTTGCCTCTTGGCGAGGGCTTCGATCCCTGGTTCTGTGTGGCAGTGAACTACCAGCCGGGGATAGCCGAGCAGGGTATCCGCTCGGCTGCCTCTTGACGAGGGCTTCGATCCTTAGCACGGGAGGGGCCATAAGAAGCCTGCTAAGGATGGTCCGAGCAGTGAAGTTGCTCGGTGCCTCTTGGCGAGGGCTTATGTCACGCCCCGCTTCCCAAAATACGGAATACGAGGGGTAGACAAGGCCAGCCATGCTCCTACGGTCAAGGAAATGTCCTGCCGTAGTCACACTTCGGCTTCTAGTTTTTTTATGGTAAACAGTAATTGATGCACAGGTAATGAGAAATGCAGTAACTGGAATAAAAAATAGTAATAGAAACTAACCTGATGGGAAACAAATGAATGTAACCCTGAATAGCAAATCAAGAAGTCTGTGATGCACGTCTAGTTCTGGTCCAGGCTAAATCTTCTCCTCACACTGAGCATGCATACTCAGGTCGTCAGAGAGACACAATAGCAATATAATATATATAAAATCATGTGACAATTCTAACAGTGGTAAATAGATATGTGAAACTGTAACTCAATGACATCATGAATATGAATGTGCAGTAATCAATGCAGCGGTACAGTAAAGCAGTAGAACGATATGTCACGTATGTCAACACAGTATATAAGGTATATAAATGCCAGTATCCCTATCAGTCTCTAAGTCTCACTGTACAGGTCACTAAGCCTATCGTCAGTCCAAGTGTGAGAGTCAACCACTCGCGAGTGTCCTCCACCCAAGGGTAGAACCCAAGGGCAAGGGACCACGGGCCCAACATGTAACATGTATATCACGGTGAAACATCACATACCTTGTAAATCTCCATATAACTCCCTAAATATATAAGCCGGCATGGGACTCCCGAGATTCTGTTGAACTCACACTAAAACTACCCCACACCCCGTGGTCTACATCAAACGCAAACCATAACCCTAAATACTAATCGATCCGTGACAAGTCTGCTCAGAACTGGAGGCAGGACCTCCATCAAGCACGTCCCGACTAATACCTAAGATAAATGGCAGTGTCGGATGCCTTATCTGTGACACCCGTGCCAGCGCTTCCATAAGTGTCCCATACCACTTATAGTCACACGTACACGCATCCCACAGACGTCGACAATGCAATAGAATAATAGGGTTACTGATTGTGTACAAGTACGAATAACTTTCACTTAATCACGGATACACGAACACTGACGTACTTGCCACAATCATCACTAAAATCTAACACTGGGTAAATGCACGATATCACCATGTTATCACTACAATGATATGAGTATGATATGATACGTAAACAGTATATGGAGTATGATAAAGGTGTCATAAAGTAGTATTCTATTACTTGCACGATTTATCATGAAACGTACGTGTATAGTTTAGTGAAACGGTAAACAGGTAATAATTAGTATGTATAGTTATCCATCCATCGAATTTAGTTTCAAGCAAATCGGGTTCCAGGATCATTAATTATAACCATTTCATTTTAAGCGCTCGCGGCTGGAAATCCGGTTTCCGAATCAGAAGTACGTTTCGTAATGCATTTTAATCCCAGTTGGGGTCAGATTTTAGCGACGCTATAGTTGAAAGAAATCTAGGGTTTTTAGTAAGGTTTTCAACGCAATAGACGGATCTTCGATCGCGTCTGTACGTCAGGAGATATACACTATTCAATACCAATATGTCAGTTCTGATTCTGCTGGGACTGTTATGCGTCCCGATCTATTAAATTACAGATTAAATATCAAACGGTAACGGAACAGAATGGAACCAATTGTGTTGTCTAGCTAACAGATTCACCTACTATAAACAGCGGAGTTCCACAACCTACGAGTTTAGGAAAAACTGCGGTACCCATTACGGAACAGCAAGCAACAATTTGAGTCGCTCTGGACTGCAGTCCAGAGTCGCACTCCGATCCAATTATCATCATGGTTTAAGTACAGGAATGTCTGGAAACTAGTATAGGGTTAAAGTTCGTCGAGATGGCTTCGATTTGAGCCCTCGAACGCACCATTCTAATATGTATATGATTTATGGTGAATTTAACGATTTTCAGGTACAATAAAATTACAGTTTTACGATTAAACTTGGGGGTAGTCGTTTTGGTCATTAGCAGTCATATTATCAAACGAAATTTGCACAAGATATTCATCACACCAAGGGCCAACAAGAACAATCTGGTTCCGTCAAATTAGACAAGTAATTTCATTGGGATCACACATCGAACGGTTATGACGCCTAATCGATCTAATATTGTAATGTGATAATCTAAGCAGTCTAAGTTTGTAACCGAGTATATAGCATGTAAGCAAGTAAAATACTTGCCTGGAAACGTTGAATTGATGGCACGGTATGCACAGCACGACCACGCGGCAACAGCGTCAAGAATTTGGCCTCGGCCTCGGATTGAGCTCCGTGCAATGGTTCAGCGGTGACGATGAGCTCCGGCTTGGATGCTGAAGGTCGGCTGTTCGAGCTTCAGAGAAGGTGAGCGCAGTGACGGGTGGCCGAAGCTTGGAGGGTAGTTGACGAGGGGAGGCTTGGGTTGAATCGTGAGGAGAGAGAGAAAGGGTTTAGAGATATAGAGAGAAAGATTGAGAAAGAGAGGGAGAAAGGAAGTGAGAGAGAGAGAGAGAGATGAGAGAAGTGTAGAGGGAGAGAGAGCTGAGAGTTAGAGAGAGAGGGACAGAGGGAGAGAGAGAACAGAGTGAGAGAGAGTTGAGAGGGAGAGAAAGAGAGATAGTAGGCACAGATAGAGAGTGAGAGAGAAAGGGATGGTGAGGAGGATGACGACGACGACGATGTTGATGATGAGGTCGACGAGATGCGATGGATGTCGACGACGAGACGAGGGGTTCGCCGGTCGTCGGCACAGGGGTGGCCGAGCTCGGGTGCAGGGTTGGTGTGCAGGGCGCTCGACAGGGGGTGCTCGGGTGTGGGTGCGAGGGTGGTCGGTTGCTGGTGAGCGAGGGAGGAGAATGGAGGTGAGATGAGGGCAGCGACGGTGGTAGAAGGAGGTCGAGACGGCGCCGGCGGGTTCTGGTGAGGAGGAAGGAGGTGGGTTCCAGAAGGAAGATGACGATGGCTGAGTTCGGTCGTGGGACGAGGGTGTTGCGAAGAGGTGAGGTGAGGAGGGAGCGGGTGAGGCAGTGGTGGTGATCGGGAATGATCGACGATCGTCGGAGGTTGCAGGTGGGTGCAGAGCGAGAGAGGAGGAAGGAGAACGAGTGAGAGAGTGAGCAAGGAAAAGGGAGTAGTGGGTAGAGGAGAGAGGGTCGTGGGGGAAAACGCGCGCGTCGTGGGGAGTAATTGTGCACGCGCGAGCGGGGGCGGGGGTGAGGGCGAGGGAGACGGTGAAGGAAACACGCGCGAGATTGGCGGGAGAGCCGTTGGGAAGAAGATGCTGTAGGGAGCGGGTCGGGTCGAAGCGGTGAGGAGATGTTGTTGAGGTGAGATGGGCTGGGCCTGGATTAAAATGAAATCATTTAATTTGTGTGGGCTGAGGAGGGACGGGCCGAGAAAAAATAAAGAATTGTGAAGGGAAAGGGAAGGAGGGCCAGGCCGAGAAAATAAAGAGTTGAGAAGGAAAAGGGAAAAATTTAGTTAGGTTTAGGATATGTAAAATTATAAATAAGATAAGTAAAATTATAAATAAATAAAATTATAAAATAAAAATAAATAAGATTATAAAATAAAATAAATAAAATTATAAAGCAACAAAATGCGGATTTTGGTATAAAAGAGCTGGTTATAACAGCTTAGATCCCTGTCGCTGTGGGGTAGGGAGCTACCAGCCAGGGATAACCGAGCAAGGGCGGGCCCGGTTGCTTCTTGGCGAGGGCTTTTGATCCTTAGCGTCTTCTCGGTGTTTGTATCGGGAAGAGGGATAGTCGCGGGTGACACGCATGGGGAAGGCGAAGCGCCGGAGCCGCGTCGTTTTGATTTTGCCGAGAAAGGCTAGGTGTCTGCCGCGAGGCGGTACAGTTGTGGGTGAGCGGCTGTTGGACTCCTGGGGGGGCCGTTCGCTATAAAACGGAGGGAGCGTTGATCACTCCATCTTTCATACCCAAAACGTAAGAATAGAGGACTTCCTTTTTACCATCCCCGACATCGTGAGCTTCGAGGACGTCTACCTCTACGACCAGCACTGCACCGAGGACACGGGGCATTTGGTGATAGGCCCCATTGAGGATCATTTCAGTCGACTGCTTCCTCGGCGTTCCCCCCTGTTACAGCTATTGATGTACTCCATCTGGAGGGCGTCACCGGGGCTCTACAACCCCTTATCCGAGCAGCTGAGGGATGAGGTGGTCGGTAAGTTAAGGTCTATGTGGCGCTTTGGCCTGATCTCCGCGGGCCGGCGGGATCGCTCGGTGGTGCTCATCCTTAAGTGATACCAATTGAGGCACGATGCTGACGTTCGCGGGCAGCATCGGGGGCAAAGGTTTGAGGCCGCGAGGGCTCGGTTGGCGGAGATATCCACGGAGTACCACGAGCAATGTTCTCTGCACCCTTTTCCCCCGCTACTGTAATTTTTCTTTTTGGATGTACGGATGAGGACTCTATAGTACCATTTTGAATGAATAAGATTCTTCTTTTTGCAATGCTTTATTGATCCTTTTATTATATAAACAAAAGATCTTGAGAAAAGTTTATATTGCTTTAGTAAAAAGAAGTACACGCTAGTAGATGTTCTTTTTATTTGCGCAGCTTGAGCCCCTCGGATGTCTGTTGGCCTCCGTGACCGGCGCGGGGTGCTGAGCCTCGTAGGTATCCGACGTATCCTCCGCTGACACGACCATAATTTGGCCGATTGTCAACTCGCCGGGAGGGGGACGCTGCTTCTGCTCGCGGTCAGCTTGCCACTTGTCCCGCAAGTACGCTGCAAGGTGTCCCGAACGGATGAGCTCCTCGATTTAGTCTCAGGGCTACTTACAGCTCTCCGTGGAGTGGCCTAGCGATCTGTGAAAACCGTAGTAGGGGCCCCGAATACTCTTTGCCGCCATGCGTGAGATCGGGGGGAGTTTGAAGAACCCCTCGCACTTGGCCTCCTCAAGCAGTACCGTCTGGGAGACGTTGAGCGGGGTGTACTCCTGAAACCTCGGGGAGTAGGGCTTTGGCCGCTCAAGTCTCTTTCTCTCTTCCCTCGCCCTTTTCTTCTGGTCATTTTGCTCTACCCCAGGAAGATTTGCGTTCACCTCGGATTCGAGCTGGATTTCGCTCTCGGTCCAGGCCTTTACCTTGGCCATGGTCTTAGGTTGCGCAAATGCAAAGGAGCGTAACCACTGCTTGTGCCTAAGACTAGACCTCATGGCTGTGATGACTGTCTCGTCCCAATGTTCGGGGACTTCGAGAAGGGCATTGTAGAAATGGGTGACGTATGCTTTGAACGTTTCTTTGTCTCCGCTCTTGATCGTGAAGAGATGGTCGACGGTCCGTTTCTACCGTCTGTTCCCGACGAAATGGCCGAGGAATTGGGTGGCCAGCTCGTCGAACGTTGAGATCGAGCGTGGCGCGAGTCCTCGAAACCAATCTCGTTCGGAGTGGATGAGAGTGGCCGGGAAAGCTCGGCATTGGACGCGCCTCCATTGTGGGGGAGGCAGAGGCTAGTGCTTGGATCGTCATGGTGACCGCTCGCCATTGGATTGAGATCGGAAGATGAATTTTGTTGAGTGGAATCAAGAGTTCCCACAGATGGCGCCAGCTGACGCGGGTGGAATCGCGTCAAGATGTTACCTTCCGTTGATCTGCTGTTGGTGATGATGGACAGCCGAGATTTGAGTTGGAGGATAGCTTCTGAAGTGTGTGGATCTCAATGGGTTTGAGGTTGTTGGGGCCGAGTTACCTGCAAGGAAGTCCCGGGGTGGCTGTACCACCGAGGACCCTCCGACGATCAAGTTAGACAGGAAATCCGAGTAGAGTAACGGCCTAGTTAGTGGAAAAAATGACTTACTTGAACCGTCTGAAGGAGGGGTTTATATAGAGGTGGCAGCAGGCAGGTGCGAGAATCAAGCCGGCCGTTACGCCCCCGTCGTCATGCCCGCTTGATGGGCGGGATCTCCCATTAATGGCGAGACAGGCTCGTTAATGGGGATCGTGATGGCGAAGAACATGGGATCATGGGCAACGGATTTCTCGCGCATGATAAGATTCGCGGAGACGAGGCGGAAGCACCTACGAATGATGCCGTTGGTCTGTCGAAGGGACAGAGGAAGATGAGCTCGGAGGGGGCTCGGGACCGAGTGGGAGGCCGAGCTATCTTGGTTCTGTGGTAGCCCGGAAGCGAGCTGAGAGGGCCGAGGAGGCCAAATGTGCAGGAAGCTCGGAGGCGAGCCAACGGTTGTTTGCAAGGCGGGCATAGGAGTGGTGTGGACGGCCCAGAAGGTCGGCCACGTCCATGGGTCGCAGACCCGGATGTTTCTCCGACGTGCTGTCCTTGGTCCTTCCTTGCGGGTTTCGGCACACGTCATCACCCACGTGTCACGATCTGGGAGATCACCGATATCGAGCATCATCATTTAGTCACAGCGGTTTGTTTTCCAAGGACAGTACTTTAAGTTCAATTTGTCTGAACTTGGTCTTCCGTGCAACCCCATTTCAATCCAATCGAGTTTGCTATTATATACCAATTGAATTAGCTGACTGCCGTTGAATACATATTGTCCGTCGAAGGCTAACACTTAAAAGTTAAGTTCGTCCAAACTTTGTCCTTCAAAGCCAATACTTTAAGTTTAATTCGTCCGAACTTTGTTCTTTATGCAACTCAACTTCAATTCCTTCTCTCAATTTGTTGATATATGCCGTTCGACCTAATTAGCTGATTGCACATGGGCCTGAGCCGATCATATTGGAGGGGTTTCATCTATATTTTATTATCATATGCTTATCTTCTTAATTTTAATGTGTGAATGCTCCAACAGTTTATATTATTAAAACAAGAATTTTTAACAATAGTTTATAATTAGTATTTGTCTACTCCTTTATATAACGATATTGGCTCTGTTTTAACAAAATGCAAAAGTTAATTATGAATATAGATAGAATTTTGATTTCATTCCATAGCTCAACTGTCACAAGAACGAGCGTTATGTGGAGATGGAAACCAGATTTCATATTATTGGTATAGTTATTTTCTTTGAGCATCCATGAAATTATGAATTGTAATTTATAATTCATGCCAAAATTCTATCACAATTAGAAGAGAGAAGGTAAAATCTATAGATCTATTTAAAATATAAATCCCGAGTTTCAAAA
Organism: Agapanthus africanus; assembly: GCA_030015575.1. NCBI lineage: Eukaryota > Viridiplantae > Streptophyta > Magnoliopsida > Asparagales > Amaryllidaceae > Agapanthus > Agapanthus africanus. The sequence goes on along the minus strand of CM057349.1, from coordinate 451,578,097 downwards.
AACTTCCAGAATATTACAGAACTGTCATTTTCTACCGTTCGTCTTAATTACCAAACTGTCATTTTCTACTGTTCATCTTAACTACGAATTTGCCACTCAAAACATTATTCAAAATCATGAAATCTATTCAAAATATAAATCTTGAGTTAAAAAAATATATATACAGGAGAAAATTGTGAGGAGAGATTTTAATAAATCTATTTAAAATAGAAAGGGTTTTTTCCTTTTTTATTTTTATTATTAATTGCAATTAAATCTGATTTTGATTGATTTGTTATGTATACAAATATTAATATTATAACAAAATTTAAATTTAAAATCATGAAATTTACGAATCTGTCAAAAATATTCCAAAATTCCTATGATTTTGAATAATAAAATATTAGACATACGAGAAATTGGTATATTATTTAATTAGGATTTTTTTGTTTGTATTATTAATTAAAATTAAAAGTGATTTTGATTGATTTGTTATGCATACAAATATTAATAATATAACAAGATTTAAATTTAAAATCATGAAATCTACGAATCTACCAAAAATGTTCCAAAATTCCTATGATTTTGAATAATGAAAGATTAGATATATTGGTATATTATTTAGTTAGAAGTGTTTTGTTTGTATTATTAATTATAATTAAATTTAATTTTGATTGATTTGTTATGGATAGAAATATTAATATTATAACAAAATTTAATTTTAAAATCATGAAATCTCCTATTCTGCCAAAAATGTTCCAAAATTCCTATATTATTTAATTATGATTTTTTTTGTCTGTATTACTAATTGCAATTAAATCTTATTTTGATTGATTTATTATGGATACAAATATTAATATTATAATAAGATTTAAATTTAAAATCATGAAATCTATGAATCTACAAAAAATATTCCAAAATCCTTATGATTTTGAATAATGAAAGATTAGATATACGAGAGATGAGAGATTGGTATAGTTTTTAGTTAGGATTTTTTGTTTAAATTATATATGCTGAGTTATATATATATATATATATATATATATATATATATATATATATATATATATATGAGAAAATTGCGAGAAGAGGTTTTAGGAAATCTTTGTAAAATGTAAAGGGTATTTTTCTTCTTCTTTTTGTTTATATTATTAATTGCAATTAAATATGATTTTGATTAATTTGTTATGGATATAAATATTAATATTATAACAAGATTTAAATTTAAAATCTTGAAATCTTCTAATCTGCCGAAAATGTTCCAAAACTCTTATATTATTTAGTTAGGATTTTTTTGTTTGTATTATTAATTCCTATATCATTTAGTCGTGTAAATATAAGTTTTTCTACTGTTTTTTTTTGAAAGTCAATATATTTTACTGTAATCTGGAACATCAAGTTGTCAATTATTTTCAGTAATATGGTCTCGATTTTAGTATCGATAACCCTGTTCTTGCAGTATATGAAGATTTCTGCAATTTAAAACATGTATAAATCTCACATTTTACTTTATATGTTTACATAATTAAATGATCATTAAGATTTTGATTTTTTATAAATCTATTTTTTTCTAAATCTATGCAATTGATTATGAGGTTTTCCAGATATTAGAGTATATAGCAACTAGAAATTAGTTTGATATGTTTTGGATTCTTTATAACATGATTGCAATAAGTTATGACCTTTCCAAATATTAATACCATAACAAGGTTTAAATTTTAAATAAGGTGGATCTACCAATATACCAAAAATGCTCCAAAATTCATATATTATTTAGTTAGGATTTTTTTGTTTATATTATTAATTCATATATCATTTAGTGATGTAAATATAAGTTTTTCTGCTGATTTTTTTCGAAAGTCGATATATTTTACTGTAATCTGAATTATCAGGTACGGATCTACGTAAATATGCGCAGCGGTCCAAACGAGTCTGTTTTAACAATTTGGACAGGAACATGCTGTATAGATGCAATAATATGATATGGGATATGATAACATGCCATGCTAGATATTAAAAAATATTATCTGGTTATTATTTGCATAATTTAAAAGATATGCAGACACATAAATATATTATACGTGTATATCTAGATATGTATGAATGCTCTGTACTAGCAAATATATGATATAATCTTGAATCATGATAGGTTTCAACCATGCGGGTCGCGGGTCGGGTTGGATGCCAACCACAGTTACCAAATGCACTTCCGCACCCAAAACAATAATAATCAAGAAATCTGCCGCAAGATTTGAAATATCCCAAATAAAATATAGTATACATCTACTAGGGTGTTACAACATCAGTGGCACTAGTTGTACGTAACGACTATCCAGGTATTGAACGAAATAGAAGATCAACAAGTAAACTTATCCAAACTCCCTGTAGACCATATAAGCGACACTATACAGTCTGGTCTCTTCGTCTGATATATTGCATATCGGGTCCGGAAGGTGGTATTATCAGACCCCAATAACCCGATAAGTTATGCCAATGTGTGGCCTATAACCAATCGAGAAACTACTGATAACAGTTATCAGTAAATCTCATCAGCCCTGACCAGAGACTTGTGGTTATATCCAATCGCGCATAGTACAACATCAACTCTCAATACCCGGAGAGGCGAAACCCCTCTTATCGCTCACTGCCTCCATGTGATTCAGGACTGTATCCAACTACTATCTGTTTGTACGTTTTAGTAGAACCGTGGTAGGAAAGTAATCTAAGGACAGTAGGAACCACAAAAGACACTATGACGATCTCAGGTCTACAGACTAACCTGTACTAGTTCACCAGAGAACTGTTATCTGACGATAGGTATGGTACCATCTAGGAGGTCCCGACAAGTCCGTTCGGTATACCCAGTCTTCAATGAGCACATGTATACAATCTTTGGTGTCAAAAACTAATGGTTGTGGGATCAACCATCGCCCCATATATGGTCAAGAAACGTATACACTAGTCTACTGTGGAATATCGATACCCTGTCTCGATATTCGCTCGATTAGGAACACTTAAGGATGTGCTTATAGACTACCCAAACCCCACTAGTATGATCTTATCACAATTCCAGTAGTCAAACAAACATCATAAAGGCTTTATCAACATGTATCAATGAAATAGCAAACTAAAACAAATACACATGTTATGAAAAAACAAACCAGATAGAATACTATCATATCGAGCAAGAACGTCCTCTATATACATATGTCCAAGCGTCCACTATAATATACAATAATGGCCTCCAAGCCATACATAACTAACAGATCTCACCCTTTGTTTTGGCCTTGATGTTTCGGTGATCCGAATATCACATTTTGTTTTGTGCACACCAGTTGCACTTGATTGTTGTTTCGTGCACATCTGTTGCACTTGGTTTTGTTTTCGTGCACATACGTTGCATTTGATTTCTTTTTCATGCAAAGCACGTCGTATCGTAGCCGGTGTAGTTAGCGTGGCAGGTGTTGGAGTTCCAGTTATCTGGGTTTCACACTTTCATTCCATATGCATACACATTGCATAATGATATTTCGGGATTTCGAGTGTCGATGATTGGCATAGGATTTTGGTGATGTTTTATTGATAAGGATTTTATTTTGTGCGCGATATTTTATGATGCGCTTATATTTTACTCGCTATATACCCGTTGCCACACACTCGATAGTATTTCTTGCTTGTGCGGGATTTCGGAGCCCCGTTGATTTGATTTAATGAAATATTTTAAGATTTGGGTTTAGATTTTAAATTCGGGGATGAATTTTTCTTAAGGGGGGATATTATAATATTTTAAAATTTAAATGTTTAATTTTAGAATTTAACGGTTAATAAAAAGATTTTTTTTTTTTATAAATATGAGAACAATTAATTAATTTTGGTTTTTATAAATTAGTGATATAATTAGTTTTATTTAAATAGAGGACATTTAATTAATTTAGTTTTCTTTAGATATTTATGGCACACTTAGTTAATTAGATAAGTTTTTAACTATATCAAAAGTTATTTAAGTTTTAACCAAACATGTTTTGTTGCAATGACAAGTTAATTCTCTTCTTTATCTTTAATTTTTTTTCTATGTTGGGATTTAAAATTGTAAGTCTCCAGTCCCATGTATATATTTTCAGTATTTTTTTTCAGAATTTTTCTAGTATTTTTTTTCACATTTATTTTTTTTATTTATTATTTTATTTTAAATTTTCTAATCTAAACCGAACCTATCCCTACCCAACCCGACCCAAACCCGACCCGAACCCCACTCCCACTTCTTCTTCTTCTTCTTCTCATCCATTTTATTTTCCCGCCTTTTTCCTACGTCTCCTCCTTCCTCGCACTGTCGCCGCAAGACCCGCGTCCACCTTCGCGATAATCTCGTCCTCGCCATGTCTCAACCGCTTCCTTCTCCATCTCTTCTCGTTTCCTTTCCATCCCTTTCGCCAACGGCTCCCTTCTTGCTCGCGCCACGCCCGCGAGACCCGCTCCATCTACGACGAATTCCCGCCCTAAGTAACGCCGAGATCTCGGCGCCATCCGTCTCTCTCCCCTCAACCTCTCCCGCCCTATCTCTTTCCCTTTCGCTCCTTTCTTCCCCCTCTGCACTCCCATCTTCTCTCTCTATCCACTGCCACGGAAAAAAACTGCACACCACCGCCGCCGACCTCATCTCTGCACAAATCCACCCTCGCCGACTTCATGCTCCCCTGCAGCCCCCGTTGCCACTGTCGACTTCCTCCCATTGCCACCACTCCACCTCCATCATCGTCATCGTCCCATCCTCCTTCTCCCTTGCTTCACTGAGCCCTCATCCCCTACACACCAAGCTCCGTCACGCCCCTAGCCCGACCACGCTGCCGACTACCACCGTAGCCATCGTCTCCAGCGACCCACCGAACCCTCCGCTGTCACCTCCTCCACCCTCAACCTTTGCCTGAACCTCTTCCGCCGCCGTCTAAGCTTCCATCTCCTGGGCTCCCCTAACTAGCCGAGCCAAATCGAGCTCGCGCTGCTGCCGTGTCGTTGCCAATGTCGTGCTAGTGCTGCTGCCTTGTTACTGTTGTCACCGCTGTCCGTACGTGCCGTGCTCGTGCCATTCACTGTCGTCATTGCTGTCTTCGCCAGGAAAGAGAAAACCCATCTCTTGCTGCTCATGTTATTATAATATTTAGGTTAAATAATAATGTTAAATTATTATTATATATAAATATATATAGATGTGTGTGTGTTGACATAGTGTTAGGTTACAATCGAATACTTAGAATTTGAGTCATCATATAGGTTGTAGTGAATCGAACCCAACTCGGTTGGTTAGCCGTATTGATGTCATTTAGAATTTATAAGAATTAATTATCGCTTGTTTGGTTACAAAAATCTTGTGTTTCGACCGATTACCAAACGCTACCCTAGGTGTTTAATGCGAACTATAAACGATAACTAAATCAAATATGGCGGAACTCATGATATTTAAACCCTAATACTGTTAACAAACCCCCTGTAGAAATATGGTGGCAAATCAATATCGTTTCAACGCATAAAGTGATACCCCATTTAGTTTCGTCAAATCTGAAATTTCTTGCACACGCAGCTTATGAAAATCATAGTAAATTAAATACAGACTGGAATGTGATGTTCTATGGCTCATATCGAAGCCGACTTGATAATCTAGAACCCTCTATAGTTTATCCTTCAAAACTGATTGTCCACTGTAACAAGAATTGACAGGGAATGCGGCGCTGGACAGCAGCCCGAGGTAGCATTCCACGAGGATGCTTGAATTTAAGCGCATGTACATCCCTGCATAAAACTGAAAATGTGCGGAGTCCCATATAATCGCGTAGATAATTTAGTTAGCTAACATATGGATCTTGTCTCGTTCAGTTTCACAGTCATTTGATATTTTGGTTGTATTTTAGAATGTCAATGTGTTCTGCAGTTTCTGCAATGACATTTCTTTCACCTTCACACTAAACAAAACATATCTTCTAGAATAGAAAGGTTATTATGGATCCGCTTGATGCGTTGGAAACCTAACAGATAGAACTAGGTTTTATTCAACTGGGGTAACACCTGAATCTGATGATGCTCGTAAGTGGGAACTCCCCAGATCATGACACGTGGTAGATGACGTGTCCCGGGGCTCACGGAAACAAGGCAAACACCACACATTGAAGGCGTCCCCCGGGCTATCGTCCCGTAGCAAGACCCGACCTTCGAGGAATCCCTAAAAATTTTTGTGCTCTCCATGTAAATAACCATTGGCTCGCCTCCGAGCTATCACAGAACTGAGTTTCCTCGGCTTCCCGCCCGTCTTCGAGCTTCCCGTCGAGTTAAGCCTTCCCGGTTCTACCGAGCAACCAAGAACGCAGAGCCCAAGCACCTCCGCCATGGCTCCGCGTACCAGTCGCGTCCCCTTCATCGTATACCGGGAAGCAGGGCATGACAGGTTTTGTTGGTGGCCCATGCAGGTCCGAGCTGTATAGAACCATACTATGCAGTTCTGTTTTGTGTGAACAATCTAAGCAATATAACATAAGAACCAGCAATTAAAACATTCTTTATAATTCATGTTTCTTGAATCTTACAATTTCATATTCCTTGAATCTTATCATTTCATGTACTTGAATCTGTCCTAACCCAAATTTTTCTTCAAGATTATGGATTCTCCGAACAACACCAGCACCAATGTCAACAACACACCTCCACCACTACCTCTCACACCTGTTGTTCCCGCGCCACCCACCGAGCAAACGGTGCTACTTGAGGCGATCCGCAGCCTTCTTGAAGGACAGCAACAACTCCTGAACCGTCCTGAGACTGATGCACCTGGGGTAAAGCAATTCAGGGCTTTACATCCCAAGCAGTTCTCCGGAAAGGGAAGCCTACTTGAAGCTGAGAAATGGGCACAAATTATAGAGGATGATCTGGCGGCGGCACAAGTGCCAGACATAGCTTGGGTCCGTGTAACGAAGCTGCAGCTCACGGACAAGGCTCGCAACTGGTGGAAGGCGGAAGAAAGCCGTCTTATATAGCCTATTGAATGGAAGACTTTTCGCGATAAGTTCGACGCGAAGTATTTCCCTGTGACTGCCAGGTTTTCCATAGAACAGCAGTTTATTCATCTACAATAAGGTTCGATGTGGGACAAGTCAGTAGATGAATATGACGTTGAATTCACTATGCTAAGTCGGTAAGATATGTCACAATAGTTAAATTTTTAAAAATATCACATACTACACAGCTAACACAATCCTTTAAACAGATTCGCGGCACATTTGATACCGACGGACGAGATTAGAGCCCGTCGCTTTCAATAAGGCTTGGACACGGAAATTCAAGCTGCTATAGCCACGGGAAAATTTCGAACTCATGAGGATGCTCTGGAAGCTGCCCGCAGTTATGAGGTAGTGATAAAAGCAAGGGGCAGATCTCAGTCTGTAGGAGTTAAGCGCCCTGCTAACCAGATGGCAGGAGGAGCCTCGTCCAGGCCACCTTTTGTGCCAAGACGACTCGGAGTACCGAACCATCGTCCCAACCCAGCCTTTTGTACCTATTGCAAGAGAACTGGACATATGATGAAAGACTGCCGGCGAGCCAACCGTCTTTTCTTAGTCTGCGGCTCAGCTACTCATGATATTGGGTCTTGTCCCCAAAGGCCATACCCAGTTGCTGCACCCCGGCCAGCAATTACCTATCCGCAGCGACCAGCTCTTCAGGCACCTGCTCCAAGACTTGCACTACTTGCACCACCCAGAGGACCATAAGCTGCACCACCTCTTCGTCAATTCCATCAAGCTCAAAAGAATGTTCCGAGGAATGTTCCTCAGGCCAAGAGGAATGTACCAAGGCGCCAGGCTTTCACGATGACTGTGGAAGAAGCCGAGGCCACTGGCCAAGTTATCACTGGTAAACTTTTCTTCTCTAACCTTTCTTTTCAATCTTGCTACTTATTTACATACTTTTTCCTATACCTAAAACATATCCTACATACCTTAGGTACAATCTTAGTAGCCTCATTACCTGCACTAGCACTGTTTGATACTGGAGCATCTCACTGCTTTATGTCGCAACGGTTCGTCTGAACCCATGCGATTCCAGTCTCGCCGCTTGTATCCAGCTAGAATGTCAGTTCAGGAAATGGCGTTCTAAAGGCAACCATGGGATACAGCTTGTGTTCAGTCGTCGTCTACAGCAGAGAGTTTTATGCTGACTTCAAAGTGCTGGACATACCGAACTTCGATGTGGTTCTAGGTATGGATTGGCTTGGAACTTTTTATGCTTCCATCGACTGTCATCAAAGGAGGGTAGTATTCGAGATTCCAGACCACCCGGTCTTCTATTTCAGAAGCGGAGACCGTATCCTGGAGCTAAGTACCTACAAAGTGAAGCCAAGAGAAGCAGTAGTTGCAGCAGCTCAAGCGGAGGAAGAATCAAGACCAGAGGTAGTTCGAGAGTTCGGCGATGTATTTCCTGACGATATATCAGGTTTGCCTCCCGATCGAGCTCTTGAATTTAGTATTGATTTAGTACCAGGAGCACAACCGGTGATCAAAGCACTTTATAGATTAAGTCCGGAAGGTTTGAAGGAAGTCCGAACACAGTTGGACGAATTATTGGTGAAAGGATGGATTCGTCCCACCACTTTAAGTTGGGGAGCACCTGTACTACTTGTGAAGAAGAAGGAAGGTTCATATAGAATGTGCATCGATTATAGAGTCTTGAATGAAGTCACTATAAAGAATAAGTATCCACTCCCGCGCATCGATGATTTATTCGATTAGCTAAGTGGATCTTGTGTTTTCTCTAAATTAGATCTTCGTTCAGGTTATCATCAGGTTAAGGTCGAGGAAGCTGATATTCACAAAACATCTTTCAGAACTCGTTATGGACATTACAAATTTCTAGTGATGCCATTTGGAGTGACCAATGCACCAGCAATATTCATGAACCTAATGAATCAAGTTTTCCGGGAGTACTTAGACAGGTTTGTTGTCATCTTCATCGACGATATCCTGGTGTATTCTAAGAGTCAGAAAGAGCATGCAGAGCACCTGAGAATTGTCCTGGAAACTCTTCGACAACATCAGCATTATGCCAAGTACAGCAAGTGTGAGTTTTGGCTAAAGCAAGTTGGTTTTCTTGGACATATCGTATCAGGAGAAGGAATCTCTGTGGATCCAGCGAAGGTTTCAGCAGTTAGCGAATGGCCTACACTAAAGTCAGTGAAGGACATTCGAAGTTTCTTGGGTTTAGCTGGATATTACAGAAGGTTCATTAAAGGATTTTCGAAAATAGCAACACCCCTGACCAAGATCACACGTAAAGATGAAGAATTTGTGTAGTCAGTATGCGAACAAGCTTTCGTAGAACTCAAGTCAAGGTTGACATCAACACTTATTCTCGTAATACCGAATCAATCTGGAGGATTCGAAGTGCATTGTGATGCATCCGGTAAGGGATTAGGATTGTTCTACATCAGCACGGTAAGGTTTTGGCTTATGCTTCAAGACAACTGAAGACTCATAAGCGCAATTATCCGACGCATGACCTGGAGTTGGCAGCCGTCATCTTTGCTCTCAAGATTTGGCGCCATTATCTACTTGGTGAACAAGTGAACATCTACACAGATCATAAAAGTCTGAAGTACGTGTTTACTCAAAAGGAGTTGAATATATGGTAGAGAAGATGGTTAGAACTCATGGCGGACTTTGACATCAATTTACAATATCACCCAGGGAAGGCGAATGTAGTACCTGATGCACTTAGTCGCCAACCATTAGCAATGAATCTCACCGCTCAGTGGAAGCTTCAACAAGACTTGCATCAGATGGAGATTGAGGTAGTCATGCCAGGTAACGCTTCAAGTTTGATGAATTTACAAGTTCAATCAACCATTGTCAATCAGATCAAAGCAGCTCAAGCAAGTGATGCTAAGTTGTAAAAGATCAGAGAACAAGTGGAGAATGGACTCAGAACAGACTTCATTATCCATGTAGACGGATCTTTGAGATACGGCAGCAGATTGTGTGTACCAAAAGGTCCTGTTCGGAAAGAGTTAATGAAAGAAGCTCACAGCTCTCCCTATTCAGTACACCCTGGAGGTACCAAAATGTACAAAGATCTACGTCAGAATTATTGGTAGCATGGAATGAAGCGTAAAGTAGCCAGAAGCGTCGCAAAATGCTTGGTGTGTCAGCAAGTAAAGGCTGAATATCACAGGACAGCTGGACTACTTCAACCGTTACCAATCCCAGAATGGAAGTGGCAACACATCATGATGGATTTTGTGACTGCTCTTTCTCGCAGCATAAAGGGTAACGATGCCATATGGGTCATTGTGGATCGACTCACAAAGTCGGCTCATTTCATCCCATTTTGAGTTGGCCAATCAACTGAGGCACTAGCAAAGAAGTACATGGAGGTAATAATCTATTTAAGATTTAAACTCTTCATAATGTACTATCTCTGACACCCATGAACTCATACAGGAAATTGTGAGACTTCATGGAGTACCGGTCTGCATTGTCTCCGATCGTGACACCAGGTTCCGATCGCAATTTTGGCAGAGTCTGCAAGCAAGCTTGGGAACAAGTCTGAACTTCAGCACGGATTATCATCCACAAACAGATGGTCAGTCTGAGCGAACTATTCAGATCTTGGAGGATATGCTCAGAGCGTGTATGTTAGACTTCAAAGGATCGTGGGAAGATCACCCGCATCTTGTGGAGTTCGCGTACAACAACAGCTACCAAGCAAGCATAGGAATGGCACCTTTTACAGCATTGTATGAAAAGAAGTGTCGATCGCCATTAAGTTAGGACGACATCGGAGATAGGGAACTTCTTGGACCAGAGATGATAGTAGCGACTGGTGATGTGGTTCGTACTATCAGAGAAAGGATGCGCATAGCCCAAGATCGATAGAAACACTGGGCTGATGCAAAGAGACGACACTTGGAGTTCCAGCCAGGAGATCACGTATTCTTGAAGATATCTCCGAACCGCGGAGTGATCCGATTTGGAAGACGGGATAAATTAAGTCCGAGATACATTGGACCGTTCGACATACTCGAACGAGTCGGTGAAGTGGCATACCGCTTAGCGTTTCCACCCTCATTGGAAGGAGTGCATAATGTGTTCCACATATCCCAACTCAGAAGGTATGTGAGTGACCCCAGCCATATTCTTGATCATTCCGAGCTCACTATACAGCCCGACTTGTCTTATGAGCAACAGCCTGTGGAGATCCTGGACAGGAAAGTGAAGACACTTCGGAACAAGGAAGTTAACTTGGTCTGAGTGATATGGAGGAAAGACACTACAGGAGAGTCCACTTGGGAAAGGAAAGATGAAATGCGTGCAAGATATCCTCACCTCTTTGTAAACTAGTCCTTAAATAAAAGTTGTAAATTTCGAGGACGAAATTTTTGTAAGGAGGGTAAATTGTAACAACTCTATTTTTAGTGTACAAAAATTTGCTTTAAATTTGAAGTATACTTGGAGTATTTAATGTTACTGTTACCACTTGAAGTATTTATTTCACACCATAATTACAAGATGGAGCTTGTATCTCATTGGTAATACCTTGCACTGCTGAACCAAGCCACCAGAGTTCAAATCCCATACCCCACATTATTTTTAATATTGTTTTTATTTTGAACCTTTAGAATACCAAGAGTTTATACGTGCATATCTCACAAAGACCCCACTACACCCAAAAATTTAACATTGCCAGAGGGTAGATGAACCGGCGGGGGGGATCCCGGCCGCTTGACTCGGCCGGGAATCAGCCAAATCGGCCCCGACCCGGCCGACTCAGTCCTCCGACCGAGTCACGGCCGAGTCGGCCGATTCCGGCGACGACCCCAATATGAAAGTTGTGTCTTTTCACATTCCCTATACACCCGCAAAATTTTAGCCTCAGACCATTTCCAGAGCTCTTTTAAAACCCCAATTACTCCACTTTTAATACATTTTTAATACATTTTATCACATTTTTCATTTTAACCTTTCATCTACCCTAACCCTATAAATACCATCCCTACCCTCTACCCTCTCACCCCTAACTTTGAGCCAACTCTCTAAAAAATTTCCAAGAATCTTGTGCACTTTGAGAACGAGCTCGAGGTGAAGCTCCGACGAATTCCCGGCGGAACTTCCGGCGATCGTTCTAAGAACTCCCGGCGATGATGCAACACATCGATGATTCCACTACTTCCCTCTCACCCTCTTGTGTGTCCTAAAACCGTAAGTCCCAATTTCTACCTATCTCTTCTATCTAAAAAAATACGGATTTACAAAACCCGACGGAATCGGAACAAATCCTATTTCCGATTCGGTTTCTTATAAAACTTCACTTCCCGTTAATAAAATTATGTTTAAACTCTCTCATGTTGACTATTAAATACTAATCAACCAAATTGATCAAGTTTCATTACATGAAATGATGGCTATTTCAATTTATCGTATTTTTCACTTAAATACCACATTGTTTCAATTCTACATTTAACCCCATTAAACTTGCTATACCTTTAAAGTAGATTACGAGGTAACGACCTATCTCCTCACACACTCATATACAACCTAACACGATACCCTCGAGAACTCAGAATACGGGAAAAACGAATATTTGCATTTAAATACTCTTTACTAAATAAAGTCATTTCTAAAAGATTTAGTATTGATACACTTTTTAAATAAATACCACTTATTATGAAAATAGGATAAGATTGAGGACATCAGTCGTTTATCTAAACCTGACTTTTTGGTGTCTAGGTTAGGCAAGTGAGAAAGGTAACTTTAAAAGGCCCGTCTCACGGTGATTCGTGAGCGGATCCCTCCTTTCTTCACTTGTACTTACCTGGCCACAATTGGCGGTGAAGAGGCGATTTGAGCTATCTCACAACTTGCCGTTTTGGATCAGTTAGGAATAGTCTATTTGACTTAGGAGACCCTAGAACATAGAATACGGAAAATTGACATTTTTACAAATAAATACCATTTACTTAATAAAACCGTTTTCTAAAGGATTTAGTATTTATACAATCTTTGCAAAGCGCCGCTACAACCCATTTTGGGGAACCCGTTCGGGATGGTGCGGATTATCGCACATCCTCGGGCTTAGTAGTGCGAGATTCAGACCTCCGCAAGGAGCATTCGGTCTCGAAAGATTTAAAATACGACATCTTAAGAAAATGAGATTTTTAGAAAAAAAATATATATTAAAATTATTTTTGTATAAATATATGTATATTTATCATTAAAATACCTATTTTGTTATGATATAAATATTCCACTTTTTCCTAAAAATCACAAGAATCAATTTTACACTAAAATACCATAAATTCCACACAAACCAATATTATAAATAAATACCTTTATTTCTGAATTTAAGATATTTTCACTATAAATATCACAATATAAAATCCGTATTCATTACAACTCTAAAGACGAATAATAAATGCTTGGGGTGTATTTTGAAAAGTATATAAAAGTATTTTTACATAAAACCCTCTCAAGTTCTATAATTTACCCTAAGGACCCTAGTAAACATAAGTTTAAGCGGAACCAATCTCTTGAGCCTCAGGAAGCCGGAGAAGTGGGTGCTTCCCTATCCAAGGTAGACGATTTAATAAAAACAATCAGGACTTCAATTTACTTTGCTAATTGTCTGACTCAGTTTGAGTCTCAGTATAATCTGACTTGAATATGATTCAAATACAATCTACAATCTACAATCTTCAATATTACAATTCAACATGAATTCATGAATCCAATCATTAATCTATACAACTTGACTGAACCGAACCATGGATATACATTCCATTTACATGGTTCTCCAGTTACCCCATTTACACGATTCTACGGTTACATCCGTTTACTGATATCATGGTTTCGGTCAGTTTTTCAATTATACACTCAATACAATTTACAGTACAATACAATACAAACAAGATACTTTGGGGTTTAAGGGATAGATTGGTACGGAAGGTGTTAAAGGTGGCACGAGACGGTAAGATTAAGACACCTAATCTATATTCCGTTGCTGTTGTACCGTGGCTTAACGGTTCCTTATACATTCCGTTTGCCCTGGTCTCTAGCATATAGAGACTCCTCTCGTATACACTGGCATTCTTCTGTACCAAGCTACTAACAACAGCGTTAACACAATATTACAACAATATAATACAACTTTAAACGATACATTCTTATTCTGTCTATTCTACTTTCCTCTTATCTTTGGGACTTACCAAACGACCTGTTCGTTGACGACATTCTATTTCTTTCTTCTTTGAATGTCGTCAGGTGATTTGGATCCGCCAGAGATCGAGCCAACTGCAGAAAACTTAGATCAGTACAGCGAAGACCCTGAGCTCTAGACATTGTACATTTTCTATTCAGTACCTTTAATTTCCTGTCATGCCATTGTTTAGGCATCGTTTTTATTTCAGTTGTATTTCCTTTCATGCATTGTACAAAAGAATGTTAATAAATAAAGTTGCTGTTTTTATTATACCTTGTCTCATATGTATATTTTCTTTTATATTGCTTAGTTACGCTTAGCGTATTTGCTTTTGAGTAAATACGTAGCGGACCAGTCGCGTCCCTTTCATCGTATATCGGGAAGCGGAGTGTGACAGTTGCCCATGGATTGTATACGAAGACTAATTTATGTTTTCGCCCATAGGGTGTGGATTAGTCTAAATCCGTATTTTCTCAGATTTGGGTTTGGAGTTAGATTTAAGGATACATTAGTCTCATTTGGGACTAAGATCAACTTAAACGTTTGTTAAGGATACGCTAGTCTAATTTTAGACGAAGATCAACTTAACGGGATCATTTAGATCCGACAAAAGAGCATTTGGACTCTATTGTTTAGTTTAAGGACATTGCGGTCGATTAGTTTAAGGACATTATGGTCCAAGGTTAAGGACATCATAGTCCGTGGGTTTAAAGGAACCCCACAGTCCGAGATTAAGGACATCATAGTCCGTGGGTTTAAAGGGACCCCACAGTCCGAGGTTATGGACATCATAGTCCGTGGGTTTAAAGGGACCCCATAGTCCAGTTTAAAGACGTCATAGTCTGTGAAATGTATGGTTGTCAGGACCCGTCACCTCTCTGAAGACGTTGAGGGATTACGACGACAAATATCAGAGGAGTAAAGAGATGTACCCTTGAACCAATTTTGGTTGAAAGATCTGTAGTCCAATTTGGGGCTAAGATCTGTTAAAAGATTTATGAGCATATGGGCTCAGTTAATCTGAATTTGAGGACTTATGGCCAATCTTGGGCTAAGTCCAATTAAGTTAAAATATTTAACATTTATTTTGGGCTGTTGAGCATTCATTTAGGCTTGGCCCTTTTAACAATGCCAAGCATTGATTTGGATTCTGACAATGTTTTTTTCTTTTACTGAATGCTGAGCATTCATCATAGCTCTGGGCTTTATTAAAGAACAATTTATGTTCTATCAGCGCAACACATGGTGCGCTTGGCGCTTTGCGCCAATCAAAGAGCGCAGTACACTTCTTCCGAGTAGCGCACTTGTGAGGGACACGTGTCGTGCTTGGCGCTAAGCGCCAGATGATGGGCGCATTACACCAGTTTATGAGCGCAGAGCGCTAGTTTATGAGCGCATTGCGCTATTAATTCAGTGGCGCACACGTGAGTGACACGTGGTGCACCTGGCGTTAAGCACCAGATCAGGAGCGCTGAGATGCTTCTTTTTAATATGGAGCACTAAGGCTCTTTTTATGCAGCGCTGTGCGCTAGTTCCGGTGTGCTGAAGCGCTTTTTAGCACGGAGCGCTAAGGCTCTTTTATGCAGCGATATGCACTGAGAATTAAATCCTCTTTTAAGAGACTTTGTCTCATAGATCTAAGAATAAAGTTCTTAGCTTCACAGGAGATGTTTTAATCTCTTATATTGATGAAAGGCTTTGCCTTTATGGATCTGTGATCCTTAAGAGAATCAAATTATTCTCCCCCTTTTTTATAATGAGATGTTCATGATCTCTTTGAGAAAGAATTTTAGTCTTATATATCTATGATCTGTGAGAAAGAAGTAAATTCTTCTTTTTAATTATGAGATGATTTCATCTCCCTGTTCATCATTTTTTTTACCTTGAAGAAAAATCTTCTTTCTCTGAGAGCTTGGCTCTTCTTTGTGAAATCTCTCAAAGCTTATGGGGGAGGGTTTCCTTCTATGCTTCTGTATATCAGACTTGAAGTCTGGGGACCTTTATATAGGGCAAGTTGATCAGTTCAATCTGTTGAAGAGATCTTTTCTTTAATTGATTTGGGGAATTTCCCATCTTTGGATCTTTGATCCAAGGGCTTCTGATTTGCAGAAGGCAATCTTCTTGTTTTTTAACAAAGATTGGAAAATCTTTCCATACAGAATTTACTCTCTGTTTTGGTGATTTTTAATCACCATTGGATCATTGATCCAACGGTGCTCTAATTTACAGAGCACAATCTTGTTATTTGGAAAGATTTTGAGGAATCTTTTCTCAACAGAATTTAATTCTGTTTAATTAATGATTTATCATTATTATTGGATCTTTGATCTGACGGTGGGGAGCTTTTAGTTTCAGCGCTGGCGCACCCATGCTTTGCACGTGGTGCGCTGCTTAGAGGGCAGCGCACTTAGCGCTAGCGCACCCGTGCTTTGCATATGATGTGCTGCTTAGAGCACAGCGCACCTAGCGCTAGCGCACACGTGCTCCATACGTGGCGCGCTACTTAGGACGCAGCGCACTTGCCGCTGCCTCTGAAGCGTTGCTTCATTTCAAAAATTGAATTTTAAACAGTTCTTTGCTCTGATTGGGGGAAACATTGACATGTATCCATGTCGAAGCGTTGCTTTACGATAGGGAGGTCAAGGGTTGACATGTATCTGTGTCGAAGCGTTGCTTTACGACAGAGAGGTCAAGGGTTGACATGTATCCGAGTCGAAGCGTTGCTTTACGACATGGAGGTCAAGGGTTGACATGTATCCGTGTCGAAGCGTTGCTTGACGACAGGGAGGTCAGGGGTTGACTCTAGGTTGTCTGTGCACCGTAGAGTCATGGAACTGGGGACTTCGCCGTGGCTCCGATTGATGATGTCGCGTCCTTGCTATGCTGGTATGAGGAGGAACGCCGTTGTTGGTCTCTAGGCTATAGAGGTGGCCGTCAAGATTTGGAACTAGGGACTTTGCCATGGCTCCGCTTCGTTGCGACCTTGAGGTCGGTCATTGACATTGCGTCTGCATTCTGCTGGAGTTGAGAAGGAACGCCGTGTTGGTCTTCTGGTATGCAGATATTGCCGCTGAGACCTGACTCTCCTTTTGGTAGAGTTTGTCGGGGCATTTGATTGCCTCTTTGTTTATGCCCATGGATTGTATATAGGGGTCAGTATGGAATCGCCTGTAGTGCAAGAGTTTCATTTTATATGTATTTTTTTGTTTTCTTTCCACGATGCTCTATCATTTCAGCTTTTTGTATCACGAAAGTCGCGATTGCCCAATCATTTCGGCTATTTTTTGCGGTGCCAAATCATTTTGGCTATTTTTCTTTTTACTTGCTGCTTTTTATTGCGAGTTGCCCAATCATTTCAGCTGTTTTTGTATGCATATATTTTACTTGCTGATTTTGTTGCAAGTTGCCGTATCATTTCGACTATTTTATATGAATTTTTAGCTTGCTGATTTTTATTGCGAGTTTAGACTTGGAATTTGATACCAATATTTAGCATCAGCATCGCTGCGACTGGAATATTGCCAGTAGCGAATCATCATTTGCCTCTGTCGATTCGAACAAAGGTGGCTTAGCAAACTGGGTTAAGATCTTGTCGACTAAGGATTTTGACTTCATGAGCCGTAAGGGTCTTATAAAGACTTTTTCTCACTACGAGTCGAGAGGATCCCGTAGGTGCGTTTTCTCCTTAGGGGTCGTGAGGGCTCCTAAGTGCACTTTCTCTTATAAGTCATAATGATCTTACAAGAGTGTTTTCTCCTTGTAAGACGAGAGGACTTATAAGGGTCGTTCACCATGTAAGGATATCCTTTGTTGCTGGTGAGATTCTGTTGGGGAAATGTTTATTCGTGCTCGTGGATTGTGTATAAGGGTCAATATTGAACCGCTTGTTGGGTAATCTGGGGTGTATGACGGCTTAAGAACAGGTTCAGATCCCTGTAGCTTAAGGCTTTTGAATCCTATGAGCCGTGAGGGTTTCATAGGGGAATTCTCCTTATGAGTCATGAGGATCTTGTAAGTATAACTTCTTCTTAGGAATCGTGTGGATCCCTAAATGTGTTGCTCCCTTGTGAGTTGTAAGGATCTCACGCAGGTATTTTCTCCTTACAAGATCGAAAGGACCTTGCAAGTGTCTTTTAACGAGATTGCGCCCTTTCGAGTTTTCACAAACTCGCCGGTAGCCCTGTTGTTTTTACTCACGGAGCCCTTTCGGGTTTTCATCCGTGCCCATTTCGCTTATGGACATACCATTTTTTTTGCGCCAGCCTTAGGGTGCTGCGGTTCGTAGTAGTTTTAAAGGCGTTACGGTCTGTAGTTAGTTTTAGGACATTTCGGTCCGTTGTTAGTTTTAGGACATCTCGGTCCGTTGTTAGTTTTTGGACATCTCGGTCCATCGTTAGTTTAGGGACGTTGCGGTCCATCATTAGTTTTAGGACGTTGCGGTCCATTGTTAGTTTAGGGACGTTTCGGTCCATTGTTCGTTTTTCGGGGGGAGGTTTCGCCGGATACTACTTATAGAGTTTGGACTCAGGAAGATAGCGAGCGGACATAGGCGTCGTCATCTATCATTGACCTGGTTCATGACTTGTCAAGCGCAGTATTTTTTTAGGAACTGGCCGTTTATTGGCCGAAAGGGTCTTTCGCCGTGCATATCCATGAGCAAGTAAGCCCCACCTTGATACACTTTGTTTATGATGTATGGGCCCTCATAGTTCGGCTCGAATTTCCCCCGTTTGGCACGATTGGGGATCATAGGTCTCTTAACTACTAGCATGAGTTCGCCTTAGCGAAATGTTTTCGGCCTAGTCAATCTCTCATATGAGCGCGTAATCTTTGCTTTGTAAGCCTCCAAGTTTTGCTGCGCCATGAGTTTAGTTTCATCAAGGGCGTCGAGCTCCTCATGCCGAAGATGAGCATTCTCTTTGTCTGTTAGCTCGTAATGAACCGCCACTCATAGAGAGGGCAGCTCTATCTCCAAGGGGAGTACCGCTTCCGTGCCGAAAACCAATTCATACGGCGTTGTGTTTGTGGCCGTCTTGAACGTGGTCCAATAAGCTCAGAGAGCTTCATGCAGTCTCTCATGCCAGTCTTTCTTATTTCTGGACACCGTCTTCTTTATGATCTTTGTCAAGGTCTTGTTGAAAGCCTCAGCTAGACCATTAGCTTAGGGATTATAGATCGAAGTGTATCTCCAGTCTATATTATGATGCTGTGCGAAGCGGCTGATCTTGTGGCTTCTGTAGGCTGGCCTGTTATCGGAGATAATCCATCGCGGAGTGCCGAACCGATAGATGACATGTATCTTGAAGAAATGGAGAATATTCTCCGTCTTCACTTCTCTTAGCGGTATGGCTTCTGCCCACTTAGAGAAGTAATCGGTCGTCGTCAATATGAACCGATGTCCTCTGAACGATGCCGGTTCAATGGGCCCGATTATGTCAGTTCCCCACATTTAGAATGGCCAGCTAGCCACCATTGGGTGTAACGGATTCGGATGCTGGTGGATGAAGTCCCCGTGAATTTGGCACGAGTGGTACTGCTTCGCGTATTCGAGACAGTCTTGGATCATCGTGGGCCAATAGTAGCCCATCCTTTTGATCTTCGGCTTCATTTTTGGCCCGGCTTGATGAGAACCACAAAGTCCGTCGTGAGTTTCTTGGACGACCCTTCTTGCTTTTCCGGTCCTAGGCATCTTAGCCACAGAGAGTCGAATGATCTCTTATATAGAGTATCATTGACGAAGGCGAAAGACAGAGCCCGTTTCATGAGCTGGTGCCTTGAGGATGTATCTTGAGGTGTTCAACGAGATTTGAAGTAGTCTATAAAGACCTCTCTCCAATCCTCAACTTTTTCTTGGTCCTCCATTTGTAGGGTTGTTTGCTTGGTCGCTTCCTTTTCTTCAGACGACTCCAAAGATATTTCCGCTGGTATAAGAAGCCGACTACTTTGCATAATGATCCTCATGTCATTGAGGTTTTCGTCAGCCAGTTCTTTAGCGAGTTTGGCTAATGCATCTGCCTTGCTATTCTCCGCTCGCGGTATGCTTTTCAGAATGTAGGAGGGAATTTGAGTCAGCAGTTGCTGCACCTTCTCGCCGTACTTCACCAACTCTGGTTTACACGTTTGATAGTCACCGTTTACTTGACTAACGACCAGCTGGGAGTCTCCGTATATGAGGAGGATTTCGATTCTCATGTCGACAGCGATCTCAAGACCTGCTATCAAAGCTTCATATTCAGCTTCATTGTTCGTCCTCGGCTCTGTTAAGGAAAAGGCAAAGCGCATTATCCCTCCTTGTGGAGTCACAAAGATGAGGCCTACCCCAGATTTGATTATGGGAGAGCTGTGCTTTTGTTTCTTCATTGAAGATGCCCCATCGAAGTATAGTTCCCATCGGGCGTCATTCTCTCTTCTCCTCCCGTTGATCATGTCAAACGTGTGCTCGTCTGGCGGCTCGCAATTTAGGGGTGAATCGGCAGGTATCAGGTGCTCTGCGAGGAAGTCAGTGATGGCCTGGCCTTTCACTGCCTTGAGGGGTTGGTATGTTATCGAGAACTCCATCAAGAGGAGGGCCCATTTTGCGAGTCGTCCTGTTAATATGGCTCTAGACATCAAATACTTGAGAGGATCCACTTTTGATATGAGATGGACCTCATGCGCCAAAGCATAGTGTCTGAGCTTCGTTATTACGAAGATTAACGCCAGGCGGTGTTTTTCGATGGGGAGTAGTTGTTTTCTGCCCCCAGGAGAACTCGACTCAAATAGTAGAGGGTTCTCTCCTTCCTTTGGTCGTTTTCTTGTGCCCATAGTGCGCCTAAGGAACTTTCAAGGGCTGTTGTGTACAAGATTAGAGGCTTTCTCTTGACTGGAGCGGTCAGTACTGGCGGATTCTGCAAGTATTGTTTGATTTCGTCCAGTGCTCTTTGACATTTATGATCCCAGACGAAAAGGGTTCCCTTCTTCATTAAATGGCGTAGGGGCGGGATTTGCCGGAGTGATTTGCTATGAACCGCCGAATATATGCGAACTTCCCTTGGAGAGATCACAGTTGCTTGAGAGTTCTTGGCAGAGGCATTTCCATGATCGCCTTAATTTTTGATGGGTCTATTTCGATGCCCCGGTGTCGTACAATGAATCCCAGGAACTTTCCTGAGGAAACTCCGAATACGCATTTGAGAGGGTTCATCTTCAGATTGTATTTCCGAAGACGTTGGAACACTATCTTCAGATATTCCTAATGCTCCTCATGCGATTTGCTTTTCACCACGAGATCGTGGATATAACATTCGACAATCTCGTGTATAAGGTCATCAAAGATCTTCGTCATGGCCTTCTGATAGGTGGCGCCAGCGTTCTTCAGACCGAAAGGCATCACTTTATAGCAGAATATGCCCAGAGAAGTCCGGAAAGCGGTACGCTTCTGGTCCTCAGGATGCATCTTTATTTGATTGTATCTTGATGAACCGTCCATGAAGGAGAAGACTTCGTGAGTGGACGTGTTGTCTATCATCAACTCGGTAGCTTGTACGGGAAAATCGTCTTTCGGACAGGCTTTGTTAAGGTCCCGAAAGTCCACGCAGATGCGCACCGTCCCGTTCTTCTTCATCACTGGGACCATGTCGGCAATCCAGTCGGGGTATTGCACTTCTTGGACGAAGCCGGAGTCGATTAGCTTCTTGACCTCGGCGTTGATGCTCATTTTAAGTTCGAGCAGCATTCTTCTTGGCGCTTGTTTGACTGGCTTAATATCCGGAGATATCGCCAATTTGTGCATAGCTACTTCTGGATCTAGTCCTGTCATTTCAAAGTAGTTCCATGGAAAACAGTCTTTATACTGCATGAGCACGTTTTTGAGCGTAGCCACCTGCTCTTCAGACAACAGCTCACTAACGAACGTAGGCCGCAGATCGTCTGTTGTCCCTAAGTCAATTTTCCTTAGGTTGTCCGCAGTAGTGTGTATTCCATCTTCTAATTCTTTTGGTGTCGGTGGAAACTCTGATATCACCTCGTCATCATCGTTTCCGAAGCACCAGGACAGGTCATCCATGTTCTCGTGCATTCCTTCTTCTGACAGCGTTATTGCGTGACAGGTACGAGGTCGTTTCCAAAACCGATGTCGGTCTGCTTCTACTCTCGCCATATACATTGCCTTTAGTATATGCTTTTGCGGTGGGGTCACCTTCCAACTGCTGGATAGAGCGAACCTGCCGAGATGATATTGGTCTTCGACCCAATTCTTGAAAGTAAAGTAGTCTTCAAGAGGATGACCTATTGCTTGGTGATAGAAGCAATAATCATGGTGATGAACTTCGTTTGCTTGCTCGGGATGCCGAGAATCCGGGAGTGTCATCATTTGATGTTTCATGACGAGGTCGAAGATTTTCTCTGTCTTTTCTCGGGGGAAAGAATATGCTCGGTCTATCTTTTTCATTAAAGACGGATTCCGGCTGACCTTTCCTTGATCGTGTGGCCTTTTGGATCCGTTTTGCCGCTGTCGAATGTTTTTTCCGTTCTTCAACTTGTTTTTGCCTCTGCATCGGGCCTTTTTCTGTCTTGTGAGTGCGTGGTGGGCTGACGGCAAAAGGCATCATCATCTTCCGTGGCCTGCCGAATGAGACGTTGCGTCTTGGCCTTCTCGTAAATGGCCATTTCGCGGCTGTAGTCGTTTCGAACCTTTTGACTCGCTTCCCTCATTAGCTTGTCCATTTGTTATTCAAATGACGGACTCGGCATTTTTACGACAAGATCTCATTCTGGTTTGACGTCAGTGTCTTTTAAAATGGCGTCCTCTTCTTCATTTAGGTCCTTTATGACATGGAAGCCATGGAACTGCTCCCGTTTCTTGGACTGGATATATCCAAGCCCGATCGCTTCCATTTTTCCGTTGGGCAATTTTCGCTGAGTTCCAGGGACGTTCCAGATCCTGTTGTAGAACTGAGCTTGTCGAGGGGTTTGTTTGAAAGGTATGCCTTGGCATCTTAATAACCTTTTTAATCTCTCTGTGTAGTACCTGGGCAGACGAATGGGTTGGAGCCTGTCGAGCGCAGGATCGGCACTATGCCAGACTTCTTTTTCAACTTTAGTCTTCGTGGATCGGTAGAATAAGATCTCCATTTCACCTTTTCGCCCGGGAGGGACATAGAATGTTTGCAACTCTTGCACACTATATGTTTCGAGCGTATCAAGCTCTCTGTAGTGCTGTCGCGGAACCGTACCGATTCGCAAGCTTTGATCTTCTCCAATGAGGGTCAGTATCGATGGCCAGACCGAGAACACTGCATTAACTTCGTCTTCAGAGTCGCTGCTAAAGACCAGAATAGGGGTAGATGGTCCCGCCTTGTTGCATTGGGGAGTCCCTGAATAAACCATCTCTTCTTCATCTTCGGTATCGCTCCCAAAGAACGGAATAGTGGTGATAGCCTTCTGCTTTTTCTCCGGCTTACGACATCTTTCCGTGTCTTCAAAGTCTGGCAGGAAATACTTTGCATCCTCGTACTTTCGGACTTCATTTACAGAAAATGGGTTCAGTTCCCCTATCACGGTATACTCAAGACCATCTTTGAAGTACTTCATACACTGATGCTGTGTAGAAGGGATGATGTTGTACTCGTGTAACCAAGGCCTGCCGAGCAAAGCATTGTAGCAAGTCTTGGCGTCAATGACGTGGAACTTGATGTCAGTGAAGAGCAGCCCAAAGCGTAACGTCAATATCACAGACCCGAGCGTCCGTGATGACTGGGAGTCGAATCTGGAGATAGTGATTTTATCCCGAGCGAGATGTTGAACGCTCATGCAGATTTCCTTTAGCACCCTCACATTTAGGAGGTTGACAGAGGATCCGTTGTCAACTAAGATCTTCTCTATCTTGATGTCATGGCAGTATCCGGTGACATACATGGGACGGTTGTGCTCACATGTTCCGAGGAGGAGATCTTCGTCGCCGAAAGAGATGTCAGCAGTGTGCACTTCTTCCAGCTCGTCCTTCATCTTTTCTTCGGCAAGGAAAGCTTGGAACTACCCGGACTCTTGTAGTGCCTTGATTAGAGAATCTCTCGCCTCTTTAGATAGCAGAAGGGCATCGAGAATGCTTAGTTGCGAGGGTATCTTCCTCACCAGAACGTTGTAATCCACCTTATTTTTCTTGGGCGGGTCCTTGGCTGTTAGCTCTTCGATGACTCGATCATCGATGGCGATATCCTTTGGGTCTTTTTCCTTCCCTTTATCTTTTTTATTCGATCCATTGTTCGTAGGTCCGAAGTTCTTTTCGAGCAACGTATGATTGCGCAGCTGAGTATTCTCGCAGGATTTTACTTCTTCTGTTTCAGAGATGGATTCCTTGAAGAGAGGGCCGAGGGCTATTTCTTCATCAGAATCGCTTCCGAAGGTGAGAACTTGCGATCTTCCGGAATCAACCATGTGACAGTTACCGGCGGTTCTTTTGTGCTCATCGGTCGCGCTTCTTTGTTCCCGACGAGTTTTGCGCTTCATCCGCTTGAAATGTTGTCGATAAGCGACGTATCCCCGCCATAAATTTTTAAAGGCTATGCATTCCTCGGTAGGGTGTGTGATCCTCCGATGGTATAAGCAGTAGTTTGGATGTGCATCCGGTTCATCAGGACACGTACTCCCTGAAGTATCTTCTTTGAGAGATAGCAACTTCATTCCCATTGACAGGGTTTTGGCGAACCGCTTCCTTGTCTTAATCCTATTTTTGTTGGTGGAAGGAGTGCTTTGATCCGGTTGGGGTACTTCAACCCTTTCGTTCAGTCACCGACGTTTGGCTTTTTTGTATATGGCGATTTCACGCTCTCGGTCAGCTTTGCTTTTCTGAAGAGCTTCACTCAGGAATACATCAATCATATCATCGATGGTTCTAGGAGTTCCGCTTCGGGATCTTCCCCCGGTTTCTCTGCATCAGGAGCTTCTTTACCATCTATTGACGAGTGAGAGATTATGTGACAGTTCGCCACATAGTTCTCAGGTTCATCTGACGAGTCTTCTCCCTCATCATTGTCATCATTTCCGTCCTCAGGGATGTGGTTGAGAAACTCTTGGAGTGTGACCGGGACTCGTGCCATCTGGTTATATTTTTCCAGCGCGTCAATGTGCTTCTGCAGCTCCGTACACTGGTCATCAGGCTTCACGGGCTTTTTGGTTTTCTTCCCCTTCTTCGAAGACTTTGATGGCTGGGCCTGAATATTTTGCCCACCATCACCAACTTTCAGCGTTGGGCGCGACTTTAACATCCCTTCAATAATCTCGGGCTCCAGCGGCTTCTTCCACCTAATTGCCGGGCAAATTTGGAGATCCTTCAGCATTCGTTTTGTTTTGGCTGAAAGAGCGACTTCTCATAGCGCTTCTTCTATAAAAGATCATGATGCTCCCGGCGTGTCCATCTTTTTAGGAGTGTGTGGCTGGGGCGGGCTTACCTTCCAATTCTCAGACAGCGCGAATTTGCCCTGTTAGTATTGGTCCTCTATCCAGCCTATGAAGACAAAGCAATCTTCGATTGGATGGTCTACCACTCGGTGGTAGGGGCAGTAATTAGGATTGTTGGCGTCGCCTGGCTGCAGTGGACGTCTTGGATCTAGAAAATTGATGAGTCTGTTGTGCACCGCCAGCTCGAACAGTCTCCTCGTTTTATCCCGGAGAAACGAATAAGGGCGTTTTAGCTTCTCGTTGAAGTATTGTTGTCTATCGTTTTGGCGATCAGCCGGTTTTGGACCACTGGGTTGCTGCTGAGCATTGGCGACGAAGGTCGCTTTCCCTTTTCCCTTTTCGTTTCAAGGCTCCATTTTTGAGGAAGACGATCTATTGCCCATCTGATCCATTTAGGCTAGCTTGTCAATCAAAGCTTGGAAGGTAGTCGGTTTGAAAAACATCATGAACTGGATATGGTCGCTTGCGGATCGAGCGTACCCACAAACATGCCTACTGCAGGAGCTTCTTTGATGCGTTGTTCGCATTTCGGCCATAGGTTCTGCCACCGGATTGCATACTGAACCCATGTTTCTCCCGGCTTCACCCTGGCATTGATCAATGCTATGATTGGGGTGTGTTCGCTGGCGCTTGCGAACCTTTGTGTAAACAGTAGCTCCATTTCGGCAAATGTCTTGACAGAGTCGTTCGGGAGCTCGGAATACCACTAGAATGCTGTCTCCGACAAGCTGCCAACAAATTGGCGAAGCAGTAGCTTATCATCACCTCCGGTGTTGCCGTACAGAGCCCTAAATTGAGCAACATGTTGATGGGGATTGCTTGTCCCCTTGTATACGTGGAACTCAGGGATCTTGTATCCCGGCGGGTACTTTATTTGATCGTACGACCATATCTTGGAATAAAAGTGCCATTTATTTTATGTTGGCTGCTTGTTCCGCGGCCTCTTTGTCTTTCCTCTCAAGCATTCTTCGGAGGAATTCGGCGTCAGTTTCCTATTCTTGGCGCTGCTCCGACGATATCTCCGGGCTTGCTTTTGGCCTGGTGAGTGCAGCCATAGTTGTCAGCATCTCCTGGAGCTTTTGCTGTTATTGCTCCCGGGCCTTAGTTACTGATCAGGTGAGTGGTCGATGACCCGTGGAAGCACGACTTTCCTCTTTTCCGGAAGCCATGTAGACGGTGTGCACAACCATGCTCCCAGACTTAGGGTGTTTGGGTTTAGTGCCTTTGAGATTCGTCGCAGACACGGGGATTTTCTCCGGCCTTCTCCTTTTGTGGGCGGTTGGAGTTGAGGGGGCCGTTGCAGCGGGCACCCAAGTAAACGACACCTTTTATGGTACGACAGGGTGATCCTTCTCTTGCCGAATTTTCATCTTTTTCGGTTGGCGGGAGTAGTCTTGGTTGATCACCGAGTTTTGGACCTGTCGCCAGAACTTATGAATTTTGGAGAACAGCCGCTGAGGGGGCTGCTCCAGCTTTGCCTTTGTAGAGCTCTCCATAGGTGGAGGAGATCTTTTTAGCACGGCCATCGGAGAGTTCTTGCGCACCCTCCTGAGTGGTTCAAAGCTGTTCCCAGTTAGAACAGCAGCATCGACTTCCACCGTTAGAGCTGGCGGAGTCAGTCCAGAAGGGGAACTGCTCCCAGCTTTCCTCACTCGGCGCCAATGGCGATGTTGAGCATGCTTTGCAGATGGTATTGTTTCAGCTATGGGGGTGGCTTCATCATGCCCTCTGCTCTAGTGAAGGGTTTCCGCCGGTACCAGCCTCTTGGAAACTGACGTCCGTTGAGTGGGGATGGCCAACCTGTCGAAGGCAGACTTTTGAGCAGGGGAAATAGCCTTGGTGACTTCACCTGGGGTGAGAGTTGGAACGGCCAGCCTTGTGAAGACTGACCCCTTAGTAGGAGAAGCCTCTCTGATGACTTCATTTACTAGAGCAGAGCTGGCTATCCGTTTCGGGACATGCCGCTAGGCATTAAACAAGAAACATGTACAGATGAATGATGTCAGCATCATCATCCCAGGGCTGGCCTAGCCCATAAAACTGATCAGTATAAGCATCGAACTGTCGAGTTACAAGTCAGTTTTCATCATTGATTTCCCCATACCCCCCAAGTTATGTGTTTAAGTCAGGTATTGATAAATCTGAAGCTAATGCCAACACAGGATCAAACAGGAATAGGTTTGTCTATACAGACAACAGGATATGTCCATCGAGACAACATGTCAGGATTGTCGGCATTAGAAACAAGATCAGGTAACATGTCAAGTAATGGTTATCAGGTCATGTTAAGTAGTGCACAGTGAATCAAATGGGTGCCCAACAGTGCAATGTAGCAAGTATTGAATTAGGGTAAAAGTATGGATGTACGATAAAAGCATGGATGCACAAATATCTATCAGGGGTTACATCATGACTATGTTGGATGCACGTTATCAAGCATGGGGTACTAATGTAATAATAATACGAGTCAATGTAATATGGCATGCAACTAGGTACATAATTAATGGTATGTATGCACAAATATCGATCAGGGTTACATTTACAGCTCTAAGTCTAATTGGGATGCACATTATTAAGCATGGGGTGTTACTACAATAATAACATGAATTAATATGATGTATAGATGCGGCTATACATATTTTAAATGATATGGATGCATACGGGTATCCGAAAATAGTAAAACTTTAATATGGATGTATAATTCAATCAACATGTAATATTTTATTCATATGGATGCAAGATAAGTATTATAGCATGTAGTAAGATAAACTTGTCTGAACAGAACACACGACGGGTACGTACGGCACGTCCAACGTCGGGTAAACATCGCAATGCACACACGGCATGCGAGACGGGTCCTAGGCAAGGCAAGACGGTAATCATGCAAGCAAGGGACGTTCACTGGATCGCCTGGATCGGCAGCGACGAGCACGGCTCCGGCGGGTGATCACCGGAAAAAGAACCGAGATCAAGAGAGAAAAGAGAAAGAAGAAGAAGAAAGAGAGTGCTCAGGGTTGGTTTTTGGTGTGGTGTTGGGGTTTGGGAGAAGGCGAGGAGGTGGTTGCGAAGGTGTGAGATCGTCGGGGTTAGCGGAGCTCCGGCGAGGCAAGGTGTGCACGGTGTGCGCTAAGATCGGCACGTGACAGAGCCAACCATGCTACCTGTCACTAGGAAACATCCCTCCACAGTCACATTACGTCTGTCTAGAAGATATCAAGAACAGGAAAATAAAATAAACTATCTAGTACATGTCTATGAGCCAGAATAAACGAGTCAAGAAATAATATGCGGAAGCAATAAATCAAATAAACAGTAACAATCTGGAAAGTACGTCCCAAATAAGGGCTCACATCAGGAATGAAAATGCCGAAAGAAAACTAAACTAAAATACTAACAGGATCCTCACTGCTCGGCCTGACGGCGGAAATACTCCTGATCAGCCTGCGAAAGAGACAGAAGATCTAGGCCATGCAAAACCCAGACGTCAGTGCGTCATAATATTAAACAATAAAATATAATCAGGAGGTAACAAGATATGCAGGTATGAGTATGAACAGTAATGAGTGTATAACAGTAACACGAATATAGAATAGTGAAGGGTATAAGCACATGTGACGTGCGGTGAGTAACCTGAACTAAACTACTGGGTTAACTACTTTCAAGTCTTTGAAATCAATTTAATGAATCATCGATGTAACTCAATAGTATCCCGTGCATACCCGGGACCACAGTCCAGATTCTCGGGCTGAAATCCCAGACATGCCGCTAGGCACTAAACAGGAAACATGTACAGATGAATGATGTCAGCAGCATCATCCCAGGGCCGGCCTAGCCCATAAAACTGATCAGTATAAACATCGAACTGTTGAGTTACAAGTCAGGTTTCATCATTGATTTCCCCATACCCCCAAGTTATGTTTTCAAGTCAGGTATTGATAAATCTGAAGCTAATGCCAACACAGAATCAAGCAGGAACATGTTTGTTTATACAGACAACATGATATTTCCATCGGGACAACATGTCAGGATTGTCGGCATTAGAAAAAGAATTAGGTAACATGTCAAGTAATGGTGTATCAGGTCATGTCAAGCAGTGCACAGTGTATCGCATGGGTGCCCAACAGTAAAATGTAGCAAGTATTGAATCAGGGTAAAAGTACGGATGTACAGTAAAAACATGGATGCACGAATATCTATCAGTGGTTACATCATGACTAAGTAGGATGCACAATATCAAGCATGGGGTACTAATGTAATAACAATATGAGTTAATGTAATATGGCATGCAACTAGGTATGCAGAATTAATGGTATGGATACACAATAAGACATGGATGCTCAAATAACTATCAAGAGTTACAACTACAGTTCCAAGACTAGGTAGGATGCACATTATCAAGCATGGTGTGTTACTACAATAATAACATGAATTAATAAGATCTGTAGATACAGCTACATGTATATTAAATGATATGGATGCATACAGATATCCGAAAATAGTAAAACTTTAATATGGATGTATAATGCGATCAACAAGTAATATTTTTATTTATATGGATACAAGATAGGTATTATAGTATGTAGCAAGATAAACTTGCATGCGACTAGATATGTAAATAACGGTATGGATGCGTACGGGTATCCGAAAACAGTAAAACGGTAAAAATGGTAATGTGGGATGCATAGCTAAACAATATGCAATGTTATTATTCACATGGATGCAAGATATAGTAGTATAGCATGTAGCAAGATAAACTTGCCTGAACGGAACACACGACGGGTGCGTACGGCACGTCCGATGTCAGGTAATCGTCGCAACGCACACGCGGCACACAGGATGGGTCCAGGCGAGGCAAGAGGATAACCACGCAGGCTGGGAACTTCCACTGGATTACTCGGATCGTCGGCAGCGGCACGGCTCCGGTGGTGATCACCGGAAAAATGAGGAATCAAGAATTAAATAAGAAAGAGAAGAGATGAAGGTTGCATTGGGGTTTGGTGCTCTGGAGCAGAGGCGAAGCGAGGGGAAACGTCGGCAATGGGTTTTCCGACGAGGTTCGACGTCAAGGTAGTGGACAGCGGGTTTCTTGGGGTCAGGTGAGGTTTGCAGTCAGGGTTTAAGGTGGCGTCCGGTGGTGATGGTTTGCAGAGAGGGGAGAGAAGGTGAGGTGATGGTAGAAGCAATGGGATGAGGAGGCGACGACGAGGTCGTCGGCGGTGAGGTGTGCAGGGGTCAGGTACTTGGGTTCTTGAGGTGTGCAGGGTTCGTCGGAGATGGTGTCGGGGAAAGATAGGGAGAGAAGAGGAGTGGAGGAAGGTGGAGAGGAGGCGGTGACGAGGGTGTGAGGTCATCGGGGTCGGAGCTCCGCCGACGAGGGTTCAGGCGAGGTTGCAGCGACGGTTCTCCATTAGGATTCTTGGGTCGGTGGGTTTGCACGGGGATGGAGAGGGGAGAGGAGAGGAGAAGAGGAAGGTGGAGAGGAGGGATGGTCGACGGTGGGGCAGTGACAACGAGATGGGTGACGGTGAGGTGCAGGCGATGTGAGGTCGGGTTCGGGGAAGGTGGGTCATTCTCGTAGCGAGCCTTTAAAAGAAGAAGAACAAAGAAGACGTGAAGAAGGGAAGTAACGATAGTGAAGGAAAGAGGTGACTTGATCTCGTGTGAACAGTGTTTGCGAGATCAGAGAGAAAGGAAGAGAGAGAGAGGGAGAGAGAGAGAGAGTAGGAAAGAGAGAGATCTGTGATATTAATAAAAGAAATATATATATATATGAGAGAGAGAGACGTGGGTATCAGTTAGAGGGAAAAATCTTTTAAAGAAAATTTTAAAACCAAATAAAATATATAAATATAATTTTTAACAGTTGAAATCTTAAGAATAAAATATTTATTGTAATTGAGATTTTTGGCTAATACAAAAATAGTCCAAAACACGCCCGGGTTGGGTCTAAAAATCCAGTTTTAAAATACGGTTAATATATGTATCAACCAAAACCAAAATATGATATCCGGGTAATGAAAAAGTATACCTCTAAGAACGGATGCACGCACATACACGTAGCCATCTAAACGAGTCCGTTTCACTGAACGGGACGAGAACAAGATGCGCGGATGCTACCACAGGATCAGGGGTATCATGCAGGCCATGCAAGATATTTTTTAAATATTTTATTTGACTTTATTTGTTATACTAAAAAAATGCAGATGTCAGATATGATGCCAGTATGCAGTATACAATAATGAAAGTGCACGGATCCATATAACAAGCCAGGATAAATCATAAACAGGAATCAGGACAGGTTTCCAGCAAGCGGGTCGGGTTGGATGCAAATACAAATGTCAAATACACTATTCGCACCCAAAACACAATAAATCCGGAAATACCATAAATAAAGAAATACCCAAAATAGAACTGGTATAAAAGAACTAGGATGTTACACCTTAGTAGGAAAAGCCTCTCTGATGACTTCATTTACTGGAGCAGAGATGGCTATCCGTTTCGGGATAACCCCTTCAAGTATTGCGGGCTTCTTTAGGGGCCCATTGGAGTTTTGGCCCAGTCTGTTAAAGATTGAGGCGTTGGATTTCGGCGACGCATTGAGAGGGGCCACGGTAGTCGTAAGCCGATCAAAAACTGACTTCTTCGGAGCTTCTTGCGACGGCAGTGGGACGTTGAAGGTCATGGGTGGGAGCATGGTCCCAAAGAACAGCCCAGTGGTGGCTTGCGTCACCTGTTCCACTGGCATCGTGAAAACGGAGGCCGAGGCCGATAGGTCACTCCTCCGGCAAGGACGGAGTGGGAGTTATTGCCATTGTTGCAGTTGGTGCAGTTGAAAGCTAGTGATCTTCTGTTTTCTGCACGGAGTAAGACACCAAATCTTAGTACCTTGAATTTAGGGGCAACCATAGCAAATCGCGATTCGTTCGCGAAACACGACACACAAAGTGTGGAGTGGAAAGAGGAAACGGTCCCGCCGGGCGTGCCAGAATCTGTTCTCCACCGAAAGACGCGACCGGGACGTTGGGACGTCCGGCCTGAATTTTGGGGGGCAAATACTATTTGGATTATCCGTCCACCTCTCCAAAAATGCAAAGTTGATTTATGGCATCGTGTATCGGAGGTTTAGACGGATGCTGCTGTTATAGCAGACTTCGTCAGATTCCCCCTCATTGTGAGGGTTTTTTGATTGTGGGGACACTCTTCCCTGCAGGCGCAAGCCCCTGCAGTTAATTACGCTACCGCACCGCGGTAACCACTTTCTCCTTCTCTAGATGGTCACTTCGTGTCATGTGTGTTTATTTTGTTTTTGGTTGCCCGTGGATTGTATACGGAGACTAATTTATGTTGTCGCCCATAGGGCGTGGATTAGTCCAAATCCGTATTTTCTTAAATTTGGGTTTGGTTTGGGTTTAAGGATCGTTAATCTCATTGAGATCAAGATAAACTTAAACGTTGTTAAGGATACGTTAATCTAATTTTTAGACTAAGATCTACTTAACGGGAGGGGGGGTTAGAATTATTGAAATCCAACGACAGAGAATTTGGGCTCTATCGTATTAGTTTAGGGACGTTGCAGTCCAGTGGGTTTAAGGATTGTTAATCTCATTGAGATTAAGATCAACTTAAATGTTTGTTAAGGGTACATTAGTCTAATTTTTAAACTAAGATCTACTTAACAGGGTTTTGGGATCATTTAGATCCAACAAAAGAGTATTTGGACTCTATTGTTTTAGTTTAGGGACATTGCGATCCATTATTAGTTTTAGGACATCTCGGTCCATGGCAGTTTAGAGACATCATAGTCTGTTGGGTTTAGTTTAGGGACGTTGCGGTACGTAAGTTTAAGGACATCATAGTCCGTAAGGTTTAGAGGCGTCATAGTCTGTGGGATTTTGGTTAAACCAGTTTGGGAATGTACCCGAAGTTATTGCTTATTGGGACCCTCCATCTCTCTGAAGACGTTGAAGGATTACGACGACATGTATCAGAGGTATGAAGAGATGTACCCTTGAACCAATGCCCCGATTTGGGGAAGTGGGATAAACATCAGTTTAGATGTCATCTGTTGGGAGCTTATTAACTGTCTTGAGATCGGCTTTGGAAACCCCGAGCATGAAGGGCTCAATTGATGGTCCTTCGAACATCTGGTCTGATTTTGGCTAATGTTAGCCCTTCATAGTGTTCAACACTAACATGTTTATTCAACGCTCACGTGCTCCCACGTGATACTCTGAGGCAGTGTTAAACACTGGGATTTGAGAGTGCTCACGTGTTGCACGTTATGCCTTTAAAAGTGGTGTTGTTCGCCTGATTTTATTCTCCACCTTCAGATAAGTGTTAAACACTTTGGCCATCACGTATGAGCACGTGAAGTACTTGGGATAGTGTTAAACTTCAAGGATTTGAAGCGCTGCTTCTTTGGGTTCATTCTTTCATTCAAGCGCTGTTGGGTCATGTGGGATCACGTGAGATGACCCAAAAGTGGAAACTTCCTTTGATTTATTCCTTTTTTATTCTGTAAGTACCAAGCGCTACTATAGGGTTACGTATGGTCACGTGAGCCAATCTCAATTATTCTCTTTTGTTCATCAAAGGCGCTCACGTGGGAGCACGTGATCGGCTGTTATCATGTTGGGTGCCAATCTTTTTACGTGCATGGAGATCCTGAGTTTCGAGACTTTCAAGCCTATTGTTTTATGACAATTGGATTCTTAAGACTTAGTTTTTCTCTTAGGTTTGAGATCTGTATGACAGAATCTCCCTGATGAGAATTAAATTCTCAACTTGTGGGAAGATCTGCTTCTGCAGACCTTTTACCATAAGAGAGAACTAAGTTCTTATGTAAAGGGTTAAACCCTTGTTTTATTAGAGGAATTAAATTCCCAGGAATTAAATTTCTATATACTTTTTGGGAGAATTAAATTCTCTGAACTTAGATCTCCCTCTAGGTTTTGGATCTGCATGGCAAAATCTCCCCGTTGAGAATTAAATTCTCAACTTGTGGGGAGATCTGCTTCTGCAGATCTTAACCAGAGGAAGAACTAAGTTCTTTTTAGAAGAGTTAAACTCTTATGAAGGTGGAAAAGAGAGGAGATATTCTCTGTGTTTTGTTCCTTCTCTTATCCAGAGTTTCTTTTTCTTTTTCTTCTCTCTGGAGAATTAAATTCTCTTTTCTTTTAAGCTTACGAAGGGTTTCTCTCCTTTTTTTTATCTTCTTCTTTTCTCTGTCTCTTCCTCCTCTTTTTTTCTCTTTCTCTTTCTTCTTTTTTCTTCTTCTTCTTCTTTTTTTCTTTTTCTCTTTGGGCTCTTATTTATAGGGAAAGAAGAGAATCAGTTTGTTCGGCCAAATCTCTTATTAAGAGATTTTGATTGATTTTATAACCAACCAAAATGATCTTTTAGATCAATCAGTGAATTTTATTCACCGTTGGATTTTTAATCCAAAGACTTCTGTTTTACAGAAGATATTTATCACAAAATTAGGAAAATATTTCCCCACACAGAATCTTCTTCTGTAAATTGGTAATTTTTAATCACCATCAGATTTTTAATCCAACGGCGCTCTGCTTTGCAGAGCGCAATCTTTCTTGTTTAGAAAGATCTAGGGAAATATTTTCCAAATGGGGTTCTGACCCCTTTTATCTTAGAATTTAAATTTATCGGTTTGGAAAGCATATGGGCTCATCACGTGTAGCACGTGACCCTTCACAGCATTATGCATATCAAAAAGCGTCACGTGCTATCACGTGACTTTTTCTGGCCAATTGTTTTTTAAGAAGGCGCTTATATACTTTGTATATAACAGTCACGTGTCTGCACGTAAGGCTCAGTTTTAGCTTTAGTTTTAGCCTTGCTTTGTCAAGCGCAGAGCCTATCACGTGTGGGCACGTGATGCTCCATTTGGGGTTTTTTCCGTTGCCCTATTTGTTTATTTATTTTCCGTAAGGGAACAAGGTTGAAGGAGTACAGAAGCCGGTCTACAACATGAGCCACGTCTTTAAGGATGCGGAAACAAGGTACCCGGGCATTGAAAAGATTGTCTTGGCGCTTATCGTGGCCTCAAGGAAGCTACGGCACTACTTCTAGGCCCACACCATCATCTTCCTCACCGAGCGTCCCTTAGGGGCTATTCTTGTCTCCCCCGATTCATCTGGTCATCTTGAGAAATGGAGGTGGGAATTATCCCAGTTCGACATCAAATACCACCCCAGGCAGGCCATCAAAGTGCAAGTCCTGGCAGATTTTGTTGTCGAGTGTACCATCCCCAACATGGAAGCAGCGTCGACGCCCGTCCCGAGTCCCGGCCCTCGGTTGAGGAAGTGCCCGACTCTGTCCTCGATTGGGTCCTCTACGTCGATGGATCCTCTACCGAGGAAGGGAGCGGTGCCGGCCTTATCATTCGAGGCCCGAACGAGGCAGTGATGGAGTACTCTTTGAAGCTCGGGTTCAAAGCTTCAAACAATGCCGCGGAGTATGAGGCCTTGCTAGCTGGACTACGAATCGCTTCTGGAGTGGGGCTGAAGACGATCCGAATTCGCAGCGACTCCGCTCTAGTCGTAGGCCAAGTGACCGACCGTTTCGAGACCCGGGAGCCGCTAATGGTGAAATATTTAGCCGAGATAAAGAGACTACGAAAAGACTTCGACGAAGTACAAGTGGAGCAGATTCCCCGGCACCTAAACGCTCAGACCGACGCCCTGAGCAAGCTATCCTCTTCCTATACGGCTAACAATAAGAGGAATATCCTCTTCGAAGTCTTGCCACGGCCCAGCATAAAAGACAGGGAGGCAGCACTTCAAGTATACACTACTCAGGAGGAAGGCTAGGATTGGAGGAAGCCCCTTGTAGAGTTCCTGTAGGAGGGTACACTTCTTGAGGACCAAAGGGAAGTGCGTCGCCTTCGAGCTAAAGCCCACCATTTCGTCTGGAGTGATGGGAACCTCTATAAGAAGTCATACACGCAACCCCTGCTTCGGTGCGTCGACCCCTATAAACCCGACTACGTCTTCCGTGAGATACACGAAGGGGTTGGTAGAGCACATCAAGGGGCCCGCACCATAGTCCAGAAGACGCTGCTCCAAGGGTACTATTGGTCGACAATTCATCAAGATTCTCAAAAGCTCGTCTGAAGATGCAAAAACTGTCAACTCCACAGCAGCATACCTCGTCTTTCGGCTACCGAGCTAACGGCCCTGACCTCCCCCTGGCCGTTTGCCCAGTGGGGGATGGACATGGCGGGACAACTCCCAACTGGCACGGGCGGGCACAAGTACATCCTTGTCGCGGTAGACTATTTTATGAAGTGGGTCAAGGTCGTCCCCATCAGGATACCGGACGCCACCACGACCATCAAATTCCTATAGAACAACATAATATCCTGATTTGGGATCCCGAGGTGTATTGTTACCGACTACGGGACGAATTTTACAAACAACAAAGTCAAAGAATTCTGCAACAAATACCACATACTAATGAAATTTGCCGCGGTCGCGCATCCCCAATGCAACGGGCAAGCCGAGGTTGCGAACCGAGACGTCATCCGAGGACTTCGAACTCGCCTAGAAGGAAGACAGGGCAGCTGGGTCGAGAAACTACCACAGATTTTATGGGCCTTATGCATATCGAAGAAGACCCCCTTCAGCCTCTGCTATGACACCGAGGCGATGGTCCCAGCAGAGATTGGACTGCCCAGTTACAGAGTCGAACACTTCGACGACGAAGCAAACACTTCGGCGCTCGGGACTAATCTGGACATCTTGCTAGAAAAACGGGGCCAGGCACAGATCAAAGCCGCCGCTTATCAACAGCAAACTGCCCACTACTACAATGCACGAGTCAAGCATCGCCTTCAAAATGGAAGATTTGGTCTTAAGGCGGAACGAATTCATAGACCAAAGCAAGCTGCATAAGTTCTCCCCGAAGTGGGACGGCCCGTTCCTCGTCTCTGAAGTATTGCCCGGAGGAGCCTATCCCTTACAAGATGTGGGAGGGTGCAAGTTTCTGCGGCCTTACAATGCTGAGAATCTCAAATTGTACAGGTGAATGTATTTCCAAATTTTGTATCAATGAATATGTTTCCTTCTTTGTCGAAGCGATGTAAATTTTCTTTATTATTAAGTCTCCTGAATTAAATGAATCTCCTTCGATATGTTTCCCTCTTCCTTGGTTCCAAGACCACTGGGTTCATTTTTGTGAAAACACGCAAAAGCACAAAGAGAACAAAAAGGAGACTAAAACACGTCGCAAAAGAGGAACTTTATTCATCAAAGGTATTATGGGCTCCCCATCCTTACACAGAAATTATTATTACAATAAAGGAGGCCAGGGATGGAGGGCGCATTGTTGATGATACTCCGACGAAATCTCCGTCAGCTAAGTCCTAGCTTCCTCGGCCACCTCTGAAATGTCACCCACCGGAC
Source organism: Agapanthus africanus (assembly GCA_030015575.1). NCBI lineage: Eukaryota > Viridiplantae > Streptophyta > Magnoliopsida > Asparagales > Amaryllidaceae > Agapanthus > Agapanthus africanus. Next base: position 451,540,034 of record CM057349.1, on the reverse strand, counting down.
AAAAATCAACAATCATCCTCTTCTGGAAACACTCCAGAAGAAGGCCCGCCGATCTATCCTGCCTGCTCTTCGAGATTAGGCCGAGGTGGTAAAGCGAGTGCAATTTCTCGATCGCTCCATCCCTCAGCTGCGGAGAAAAGGCGTTGTGTAGACCCGGAGACCTCCTCCAGATCGCATAAACGAGCACTTGGAGGAGTGGAGATCGCCGGGGAAGAAGACGTCCAAAATGGGCCTCCACACGGTCTATCACCGCCTCGTACGTCTGTTAGGACCGGTCGAGATTGTAAAGGTACACATCGTCCTGGGAAATCATCTCACTGATAAGCACACATGGACGTCCGACCATTTTCAGAAACCCAACGCTGAAAGAGACCAACACCCTTTCGCAATTTATAGCCCCAACAGAATTCCGAAAGGCCGAAGTTTGCGCGTCCGGCAGCGCGATTCACGGGGCCCTTTCAAAGTCTCCAATGCAGGGCTGTCGCATGGCGACCATGCCCCTAAATGGACAAATGGAAGTTGGAACGATGTGTACTATGGGGAGTTACGCCTTCCCATGCGTTTTCGCCAGGTGTTGCCTTCGACGGTCTCTCTTCCCAGATTTTATGGGCCAAGGGAGACGGACCGACACCAAAGAAGCCTTGTCAAGAGGCCTCTGTTTACCGCCGAAAGACGTGACCAGGAAGTTGGGACGTCCTGCCTGAATTTGGGGGCATATGCTATTGGATTTTATCCATCCACCTCTTCGAAGATGCCAAGTTGATTCATGGCACCGTGTATCGGAGGTTTGGATAGATGCGGCCGTTGTAGTAGACTTCGTCAGATTCCCCCTTGTTTGCGAGTGGTTTTGATTGTGGGGACGCTCTTCCTGCAGGTGCATGCCTTTGCAGTTAATTACGCTACCGCATCGCGGTAATCACTTTCTCCTTCTCCAGATGTTCACTTCGTGTCGTGTGTGTTTGTTTTATTTTTGGTTGCCCGTGGATTGTATACGGAGACTAATTTATGTTGTCGCCCGTAGGGCATGGATTAGTCCAAATCTGTATTTTCTTAGATTTGAGTTTGGTTGATTTAAGAATCGTTAACCTCGTTTGAGATTAAGATCAACTTAAATGTTTTTTAAGGATACGTTAGTCTAATTTTAGATTAAGATCTACTTAACAAGGTTTTTTTAGGATCATTTAGGTCCAACGAAAGAGCATTTGGGCCTTATCATTTTGGTTTAAGGACGTTGCGGTCCGTTATTAGTTTAGGGACGTTTCGGTCTGTTGTTAGTTTAAGGACTTTGCGGTCCATAGGATTTAAGGACATCATAGTCTATAGAGTTTAGTTTAGGGACGTTGCGGTCCATTGTTTAAGGACATCATAGTCTTTGTTTAAGGATATCATAGTCCGTGTTTAAGGACATCATAGTCCATAGAGTTTAGTTTAGGGACGTTGCGGTTCATAGGGTTTAAGGACATCATAGTCCATGGTTTAAGGACATCATAGTCCATAGAGTTTATTTAGGGACGTTGCGGTCCATAGGGTTTAAGGACATCATAGTCCATAGAATTTAGTTTAGGGACGTTGTGGTCCATAGGGTTTAAGGACATCATAGTCCATGGAGTTTAGTTTAGGGACGTTGCGGTCTATTGTTTAAAGACATCATAGTCTGTGTTTAAGGACATCATAGTCCATGGTTTAAGGACATCATAGTCCATAGAGTTTAGTTTAGGGACGTTGCGGTCCATAGGGTTTAAGGACATCATAGTCCATATTTAAGGATATCATAGTCCATAGAGTTTAGTTTAGGGACGTTGCGGTCTATAGGGTTTAAGGACTATCCATAGGGTTTAAGGACATCATAGTCCATATTTAAGGATATCATAGTCCATAGAGTTTAGTTTAGGGACGTTGCGGTCCATAGGGTTTAAGGACATCATAGTCCATGGAGTTTAGTTTAGGGACGTTGCGGTCCATAGGATTTAAGGACATCATAGTCCATGTTGTTTGGCTCATCAGTTTGAAGGTGCGCCAAGAGTTATTGGTTATTGGGACCCTCCACCTCTCTGAAGACGTTGAAGAATTACAACGACATGTATCAGAGGTGTGACGAGATGTACCCTTAAACCAAATTTGGGATTGAGGGATTATCACTCCTGAGCATAGAGGCTCGGTTTAATCTCAGGAAGGACTTAACCAATTTGAGGTTGAAGTTGGTTCCTTAATATGTATTTTCAGCGATCACGTGCTCCCACGTGATACTTTGAGGCAATGTTAAACACTGAGAGTTTGAGGGCACTTACGTGTGGCACGTGAGGATTTTAAAGGTGGTGCTGTTCGCTTGGTTTATTCCCCATCTTTATATAAGTGTCAAACACTTTATTCTTGTGGCCATCACGTGTGAGCACGTGAGGTGCCTTAGAGTTAGACATTGTTTCCTTGGGTTTATTCTCTTTTCTTTTTAAAAGTGCCAAGCACTATCAGTAGGGGGGTCACATATGAACACATGATCTTTCTTTTGAGTTCATCACAGGTGGTCACGTATGAACACGTGATCATCAATATGCATGGAATTCCTTCTCTGAGTTTATAAGAATTTAATTCTTTGGACTTAGTTCTTCTCCTAGGTTTTGGGTCTGCATGGCAGAGTCTCCCCGATGAGAATTAAATTCTCAACTTGTGGAGAAGTCTGTTTCTGCAGATCTTTCATCAGAAGGAAGAACTAAGTTCTTTTATGAAGGGTTAAGCCCTAGTTTTATCAGAGGAACTAAGTTCCTATATGCCTTTTGGGAGAATTAAATTCTCTGAACTTAGATCTTCCCCTACGTTTGGGATCTGCATGGCAGAATCTCCCCGATGAGAATTAATTTCTCAACTTGTGGGGAGATCTGCTTCTGCAGATTTTTCACCAGAAGAAAGAACTAAATTCTTTTATGAAGGATTAAACCTTTAAAGAAGAGATGGGACGGTCTTTATACTTTTTTCTCACCTAGTTTTATTTTGAAAAGTGGATTCTTCTCCCTTCTGAGAATTGAATTCTCCTTCCTTTTTTATCTCCCTCTCTGTATGTCTTTTTTTTTCTCTCTGTCTAGTCCTTTATATAGCAGAGGCAAGTTTGTTGATTTTTTTTAAAGAAATCTCTCATTGAGAGATTTTTGATTAGTTCGGGGATTTTATCCACCGTTGGATCTTTGATCTAGGGGCGTCTGTTTTGCAGAAGACATTTTTCTTGTTATTAACAAGATTGGGAAAATATTTTCCTATACAGGGCTTATTCTGTATCTTGGTGATTTTTAATCACCATTGAATCTTTGATCTAACGGTGCTCTGATTTACAGAGCACAATCTTTCTTGTTTAGAAAGATTGGGGGAAATATTATCCCATACAGAGCTTATTCTGTATCTTGGTGATTTTTAATCATCATTGGATATTTGATCCAACGGTGCTCTGATTTACAGAGCACAATCTTTCTTGTTTAGAAAGATTGGGAAAATATTTTCCGAATAGGATTTGGATCCTTATATTTAGGATTTAATTCTATCGGCTCAGAAAGCATTGGGAACCCTCACGTGTAGCACGCGACCTATAACTTTAGGCTGGTTTGCTTAGATGCAGCAGTCCTAGAGAAGAGCATCACGTGTTGGCACGTGATGCGCCTTCTGGCCTGTTATTTATTTTATGAAGGCGCCTATATACCTTGTATATAGATACTCACGTGTGGCACGTGAGGTTCAACTTCAGCTTTATTTGTTAAGTGTAATGTCCATAATTTTTGCTTCAAGGCGCATCACGTGCGGGCATGTGATTCTCCCTTTAGGGGAATTTTTCCATCACTTTTGGTTCATTATTTATTTATATTATTTTTTTATAAGGGAACAAATACCCCCACAGCGTTGTTCTTACGTGGCCCGTGCGTCAGTGCAACGCTGTCACCTTTACAGCCGTTGGATTGCCTGGGGGAACGGGGAGTTGAACCGCCCTTGTCACGTTTTATAAATGCATGGGTTTGGCCTTTGGGAAGCGTTCTTTCATCTTCTTCCTTCATTGTTTTTTCTCCGAGAATTTAATTCTTCCTTTCAGAGCTTAGTTCTCTGTTCATTGCAATTTCAGAGTTAAACTCTGTTAGAAAAAGGAATCTTTTCTAGATAAAGATCTCGAACATTAGAGAAACCCCTTTTCTTTAAAGAAAACTTCTGGATTTTAAATCCATCATGAGAGCTTTGCTCTCCTCTGAAATCCATCTCTTAGAAATTCAAAGACCTGATCTTTGAGTAATAACTCTCAATGCTTTTAGCATTCCTCCTCTGACCTTCGAGGATTCATGGCATTTGATTTCCTTTCTATGGGGGTTTCTGGAATTTAATTCCATTGCATAAAAGGAATTTAATTCCTCATCAAGGGGTTCTGCTCTGAAGATCAAAAGCGGCCTTCAGGAATTTTACTTCCTGGTGTTCTCGAGAGCATTTTTACAGGGTTTTTCCTTATTTGCGTAAATTCAAATTTGTCGATTATTTTAACAGAACTTGCTCTCTGTATGAGGATGTCAAGGGTTATTTAAACCCTTTGTCCGTTGAAATGAGAACCTTTTTAGATCCTCATAATAAACCTTGTCTTATCATTGGTGAGCCGTCATATTGATTTTGTGGGGTCCATTAGTTTTGCAATCAGTGGTCCCATAGAACAAACTTTCTGTCGTTTCCCTCTATTAATATATATATATATATATATATATATATATAGGTTTCATTAACGGCCTTTCTTCCCCCCTTTCCAGGAACAATGGCTTCTCTTCCTTACTTTCCTTTTACTCGCTCAGACGCCGCTTTTCCGCAATCGCCGTCGGATGAGAAGGCCATAGCGATGATCCGGGCCCACGACAGGGATTGCAGTAGTTTGCTCTTATGGGGAGTTTGGTATGGGCATATTATCCGGGGTTGCCGCAACTTTTCTTATGAGATGCCAACAGAGCCTTTGCGCCCATTATCGCTGATGGAGCGTCCGCCGACTGCTTATGCAGTGGAAGTGGCCAATTGGACTCCTATAGGCCGGCTTGAGCCATCAACAACCGGGATACCCAACCAGCCTGTGCTGGCTATAGATATCATGGGACGCCGCATCTGTCAAGGCGAAGCCCAACCCAGGGGATAATTCTATAAGGTAGGGCTTACCCCTCGTCATCTAATCGGCTATCTTCCTTGGGCTCGATATGTCCTCTCCATCCACCGTGCGCGGTTGCAGAAAGTTGGTTTGTATCAAGCGGTATATTTGTCTCTTTTTCATTATCTGGCTCCTCACGTCTGATGGGTTAAGGCTTTCCTGAATCAATGGAATCTTCCCACCAAAACTTTCTTGCTAGGGGACCGTGAGGTCTCGATTTCCTTGGAAGAGTTCCGCGAGATCTCTGGATTGCCGATCAGGGGAGAGCACTGATTGGTCTCTTTTAAAGAAGTGTGTAGTGATTGATCTCAAAACTTATCTAATAACCGCAATCAAGAACGGCGTCGCATGAAGCTAGCCGGTGAGTACGGGTCGGTCCACAGGGATTTTGTGAATCTCCTAGTCGCGCTAACGAGTTAATTCCGAAGGGTGTTCGGATTAATTTATTAAATCTAAAAATCTAATTATTCTATACTACGATTATCTAGATCTAGTCATGTTAGGGTTAGTTTTAGGGATGGTTTGGAAATGCAAGTAAATCTCAATGCTTTCTATACCCAAATGAAGATCTATGAGGAGTTATGGTAATTATCAATAAAGGGGATTGGATCCATTCGAGAAGGTGTTCCTTCCTCTAGGTTCATGTTCTTCCTTTAAAGATCCTTACCCTAACCTCCTTGGAAAACGCGCGCAACCGGGACTTTATACTACGGTGTCATCGTTACCTTGAGGGGTAGGATGCCGTAGGGCGCGGTGTGTGCGTGTATGCATGGAGTCCTATTGAAAATATATGATGGGTAAGAAAGGGATGAGAGATCTCATCTCTCAAGAGCCTTCCCCAAAGCTAACTCTAAACAATTATCTACGGCAAGGAATTAAATCTATCTAGGGCAAAGAATTAAAATTTAAACTAGAGCAATTAAATAAAATTACTTACAGATGGCTCTTTCCAAACATCAACGCAGGTTGTCAGATCTGAATTCATGAATTGAAAAGAGACACCGATGCTTTCCAAAAGAATTCTAAAATTTATTAATGAAGGGAGGCATAGGGAGGCATAGCCTTTACAATGATTTAGAGTTTCTATTTATAGAGGATAGGAAACCCTAGGTTACAATTGATTCGCACGTCTACATTTACAAGAATACCACTAGGTTGACCAGTCAAACCCTCCACCAAATTATGGTAAAATTTCCAACTCATAAATTCATGTGTAGCATCTGGTAATTTTGGGCTTTGGTTCTTTTCTTCATTTGGCTTCTAGATATTCTCCAGATCTTCCAGTGAATACTTGTAGTGGACTTTAACCGTTCGCTTTATAATCTTGGACCTTGCGTTGCCTTGTACTGTTCTTTTGTGTAGGCTTGATTAAGATCCTTCTATTTGTTGGTCAAAGTCCCTCTTTTGCAGCATTTTCTATATTTTTCACTGTTTTAGATCCAAGAACCTGTAACCTGTAACATGTAGCAGACATGCGTCAAAAGCACCTGTTTATTTATAAAACGAATAAGAATGGGGAATATAATAATACAATATTATGGTGTGAACAAATACCCCCAAACTTATCTTTTGCTCGTCCTCGAGCAAACTTATTTTTATTTACGACAAAAAACCTAACCGCACTTTCGCAGGGAAACGCGATTGCACTGAGCTCGTGCAACAAGCCGTTAAACCTCTAGGTGTCCCTAGTAGGAGGAGTGTTGTCTCCTGAGGGTTTTCAGCGGATACTACCCACAAAATCCTATCAATTAGGCTTTTCGACTTTAATTCTCCAATTAGGTTTTCTAACAAGGAATTCTATTATCGTCGACTCGTAAATTATCCACCCATATTCTTCACACTTCCTCGTCATTTAACTTAAGATTATATATATCCTGCAGACCTACTTAGCTTTCGGCATTTCTTAAGTTTTCCTTCTAGGGTTCCATCTCCACTTATGAATTTTTATCAACTCTACTAAAGATACAAGTTCTATTCTTCACTCCTTTCTCTCATCTAAACTCCAATCACCTATCCCCACGTGTGTGTATAAATCACCCCTACACTTGGAAATTCAAATCAAGCAATCGTACTCTTGTCCGTTGTCCAAAGCGCTTATTAATTGGTGAATTTTAAAATGAATTTTGCATACACATCCTTCATGCGACCGTTAATACTCCTTGAGGTACCAACGACCGATTACAAAATGCGTTTACACCTTAAAGTATAATTTCTAGTCTTGTAACACCCAAGGCTTTTAGCAGTGACTCCCAAACCAGTTAGTCTAAGGCACTAGGTGATGAAGCACCCTCGCTAAATATTTTTCTATTTTTACAGCCTTAAGTAATCACAAAAACCAGTGTTCATTTTTTTTATTCACACTTGTATATTTTTATTTTATTCGTACTAAGGACTTTAGACAAGAGCATTTCAGGGTCTCTTCTACTATTCCAAGTTTCAAGGTGCATGATTGTGCAATTTGTAGGGTATACATTTTCAGAATCTAGAGTTAAGCTAGGAATTATTTTTCAAACTTATACTTTAATAAAGATATCAATACTTTTCCTTTGTTTCGACTTAGCCCAAGAAGTGAACTCAAAATTTGCCTATTTCTAAATAAACTACAAAGACATATACTTTCTTCCGTTAAACTTAAAGAAAGGTTATTTTTAGGGTTTTTAATTTACTACGTCTAAAATCTAGTTGTTCCTAGCTAGTTAACCTATTTGTCAAACTCTAGTCAAATAAGCCAAAATTGAATACAATAAATTTTTATAATTTTTCAAGATTTTTCAATTTTTATAGGTTTTCAAATAAATATGCAAATGCAAAAATATACAAATGAATGCAAAGGAAGAAGACTTACCGAGCATACCCCCAAACTTAAACTTGACAGTGTCCTCACTGTCATGCTACACCAAGAGGGTTGAAAATGTCGGCACTCCCCTGTTTATTTATTTACAATTTTTTTATTTTATTGTTTTGAAATTTTTTTGTTATTTTTTTATAGAAAAAGAAAACAAAAAAAAATATATATATACATATATACAACAAGGTTCCCCCCAAACTTAAGCTTGGCCTTACATAAGCCAAAGGTTAGCACCAACCATTCAAAAATCTTATCGTGGTAATGGTCGAGTTGGTGAAAGAATGGAGTAGAAAGAAAAGAAATGAGAAACACACGAGACCGTGTGGAGGTAGAAACGGGATACGGTCTCGGTGGGGGAGAAGAATGGCGGAAAAGAGAAAGAAGTAGAGTACGATCTTGAGGTTGTAAATCGAGTGAATAAATTAGCACAATTTGTGATGACCGATGTGTTAAAAGCGATTGTGCTAACCTATCAACCCGTCGAGAAATGCGGTCAAATCCCTCAAGATTCGCAAGAAGGCATGGGTACTCCCCGGCAATGGCGCCATTTGATTGATCTCAAAACTTATCTAATAACCGCAATCAAGAACGGCGTCGCATGAAGCTAGCCGGTGAGTACGGGTCGGTCCACAGAGATTTTATGAATCTCCTAGTCGCGCTAACGAGTTAATTCCGAAGGGTGTTCGGATTAATTTATTAAATCTAAAAACCTAATTATTCTATACTACGATTATCTAGATCTAGTCATGTTAGGGTTAGTTTTAGGGATGGTTTGGAAATGCAAGTAAATCTCAACGCTTTCTATACCCAAATGAAGATCTATGAGGAGTTATGGTAATTATCAATAAAGGGGATTAGATCCATTCGGGAAGGTGTTCCTTCCTCTAGGTTCTTGTCCTTCCATTAGAGATCCTTACCCTAACCTCCATGAAAAACGCGCGCAACCGGGCCTTTATACTACGGTGTCATCGTTACCTCGAGGGGTAGGATGCCGTAGGACGCGGTGTGTGCGTGTATGCATGGAGTCCTATTGAAAATATATGATGGGTAAGAAAGGGATGAGAGATCTCATCTCTCAAGAGCCTTCTCCAAAGCTAACTCTAAACAATTATCTACGGTAAGGAATTAAATCTACCTAGGGCAAAGAATTAAAATTTAAACTAGAGCAATTAAATAAAATTACTTACAGATGGCTCTCTCCAAATATCAACGCAGGTTGTCAGATCTGAATTCATGAATTGAAAAGAGGCACCGATGCTCTCCAAAAGAATTCTAAAATTTATTAATGAAGGGAGGTATAGCCTTTACAATGATTTAGAGTTCCTATTTATAGAGGATAGGAAATCCTAGGTTACAATTGATTCGCACGTCTACATTTACAAGAATACCCCTAGGTTGACCAGTCAAACCCTCCACCAAATTATGGTAAAATTTCCAACTCATAAATTCTTGTGTAGCATCTGGTAATTTTGGGCTTTGGTTCTTTTCTTCATTTGGCTTCTAGATATTCTCCAGATCTTCCAGTGAATACTTGTAGTGGACTTTAACCGTTCGCTTTGTAATCTTGGACCTTGCGTTGCCTTGTACTGTTCTTTTATGTAGGCTTGATTAAGATCCTTCTATTTGTTGGTCAAAGTCCCTCTTTTGCATCATTTTCTATCTTTTTCACTGTTTTAGATCCAAGAACCTGTAACCTGTAACATGTAGCAGACATGCGTCAAAAGCACCTGTTTATTTATAAAACGAATAAGAATGGGGAATATAATAATTCAATATTATGGTGTGAACATGTAGTTAACCGCAATCAATAACGGTGTCGCGTGTAGCTAGACCGAGATGAGTACGGGTCGTCCTCAGGGAAACGTTGAATCTTTTAATCTTACTTTAGACATGTTGATTAGGAAAGGTGGAAGAATAAAGAATGGTGAAGAATAGTTGTAGGTTATAGATCTACGTCAAACACGGATGCAGGGTTTAGATCTAGATTAAGTACGGATATAGGTTTTATATTAGAAGGGGGCTTGTAGGGTTCGTTAAGATTTAGTAGTCATGAATGATTAATTAAAGATTACTCATTTTATCTTTTAATAGATTTAAAACTAGATCGACAGTGATGCATGTAGATTAGGGTTTCTGGAGGGAAAAGGGTTCCCATTCTTAACTCCTATCTTGACATGGATCTCCGTTCATGTCTAGCCTTTACCAAAGCAATCGTTAACCTAATCTCAAATCGCGGTCGTGACTATCAATGAATTGGTAGCGCGCCTGATTATGATGTTAATGATTCTTTTGGTAAAGTTTATAAATTTTATAGGACGTAAAAAGAGTTTAAGAATCTTCATCATCCATTAATCTACCCTAATCCTACAAACCCTAACAAGTGGAGAATTACTCGCGCATGTTGGGAAAAGAAAAGATAGAAATCATGAAAAAAATAAAATACAATAGAATAAAACTACTTTTATTAATCAACAAGATCAAGTACACTTTTGTTCCTTTAGAAAATGATTACAAAAGCCTAGTTTGCTTCTCGATCTCTTCTTAAGGAGGTAGATGAACTGTTGATGATCAACCAGGATTCTTGAGCCGTCGTGGACTTCGTGATCGCGTCAGTGTGATGATTTTTCCAAGAGGCTTTCGTTCCTTATTTATAGTCATAGAGCCAGAATATTTAGTTTCCTAATAAGGCAACTAGCTGTTAGGATCTTACCCAAAAAATCCAAGATCACAACTCCTCAGAAGTGCGGCGGAACCACGACCATTAGGTAGGTTTGGCCGCGGATCCGCTGTTGGTTAGGGGATTTAGGGCTTCATTTTTCTGGGGCTTCATCTCTGTAGTACTTGGTGATCTTTTGAGTATCTAGACTTTAAAAATCTTTTCTACGTTTCTGCCAGAAGTGGTTTCTTCAATTTACTTGAATATCTTCGGCAAATTTGATCTCGCCAAGTTGGATTTCCTTGAAACTTCAGTCACGATATAATTCCTGCACAATTATCTCGATAAATAATATTAGTAGAATTTGTTTTTATTGAGATATTATCTTAACCATTTGTCAGGATATGTTAGTTTTAAGAGAATTGGTCAAAAATATTTAATAAGGTAAGCATATTTAAATAGACTAAATATTACATGAATATTATATGTTTACATTTCCCTTCATAATATTAATTATAATATATAAACATATGAAAATAGTATTTTTACGGATAAACCCTTATATGTGTCATATTTATATTAAACATCTTTTATTATATATAAATAGTAAGGAAAATGTCATATTAAAAGTGCAGTTATATCAACTGAACAAATACCCCCAAACTTAACTTTGATCGTCCCGAGCAAACTAGTTTTTCAAGAGAAGGAGAAAAAGAAAAAAGAAAAACTAAGTAGCACACTTTCGTAGGCAACACGATTGCACTGAGCACGTGCAACAAGCCGTTAAACCTCTAGGTGTCCCTAGTAGGAGGAGTGTTGTCTCCTGAGGGTTTTCAGCGGATTACACCCACAAAATCCTATAATAAAAGAAAGATAGTGAAAGCTATATATAAAGATAATAATTATGAAAGAAAGAACTTGAAAATAAGAGTTTTCAACTACACCAGTTTTTCAGTTGCTATGAGCCCTATCTTAATGGTCATGAAAAAATGTTAGAAATCACATCATCCATCAATAAAACTTCGCCTTTAATCTTCCTCCCTATCTTTCTTCCAAACATTGATCATATACCCCTACGTGTGTGTAAAAGACATCCCTACACTTAGAGAATTTAATTCAAGCTATCATACTCTTGTCCATCTTCCAAAGTACTTTTTAGTCGGTGAATTTTTTTTATGAAATTGCTCACACATCCTTCATACGACCGTTAATATTTCTTGAGATACTAACCGACCGATTACAAAATGTGCTCGCGCATTTTGGCGTAATTCCTTGTTTCGCAACACCTAAGACTTAGTAGTAGCTCCCAAACCAGTTGGTCTAAGGCACTAGGTAATAAAGCATCCTCGCTATATTTTTTTATGTTGCTTTGGTAATTACAAAACCAGTGTTCATTTTTTTCTTCACCACCATTTATACTTCTTCTTCTTCTTTTTCTTTTTATATATAAGGTTTTTAGACAAGAGCACTTCAAGGTATCCTCTACTATCCCAAGTTTTAAGATGTGTATAAGTGCGTATTGTAGGGTATCAACGTTCAAATATTTGGCCTCAAGAATAGGGGTTGTTTTTCTGACTTATTTTTATCCTCAGATTAGCAATTTCCTTCATCTTACTAACTCTTGGGACAACAGCTCATAACTACTTATTACTAGTTTCGTTTAAAAAAATCTCTAATTTTCTTGTTTTTCTCAAACTATTCATATCTTTTATATATAATTTTTCACTTTCTACTCTTTTATTATAATTTTTTTATGCCCAGTGCCAAAGATAATTCGGTGAATACAAACCTTCCCTCCAAACCTATTTTCAACAGTGTCCTCATCGATGTTGTCCTTTGAGAGCATAGACCTGTAGACTTGAGGAGAGACAATAATAGGGGTAAAATAATAGTTAAATGACGACTACCCCCAAACTTGTTCTTTGGCACGCGCAGATATTCAGTTAAGTACTTTTTCACTCACCTCCATTCTTTAAGATGATACAATGTTACCGAAACATGGAGGTGAGGCGGAGGAATTTAGTTATGATAAAGTGGCTCCTGTAAAAACAGGAGCTCCTCCGCTGGGTCAGCAGAGAAATACGGTTTTAATCTATACCCATTTACTTTAAAAATTGAACCGTTTTTTATATTTTCAACTTCTACTGCCCCGTGCGGGTGTACATACCGCACCATAAAAGGTCCTTTCCAATGAGATTTAAGCTTACCCGGATGAAGATGGAGTCGTGAGTTGTAAAGAAAGACTTGTTGTCCCGGTGTGAAAGTTTTTCTAAAAAGGTTTTTATCGTGGAACACTTTAGTCCGGTTCTTTACTATCACTGCATTATCGTAAGTTTCATCGCGGAGTTCGCTTAGCTCATTCAATTGTAGCTTCCGATAACTGCTAGCTTGATCAAAATCAAAGTTTAGCTCTTTAATAGCCCACATTGCCTTATGTTCGATCTCGACAGGAAGGTGGCATGCCTTCCCAAACACAAGGCGGTATGGGGATATACCAAGATCGGTCTTATAAGCGGTGCGAAATTCCCAAAGAGCATCCGTCAATTTCGTTGACCAATCCTTATGATTTTTAGAAACCGTCTTCTCCAAAATTTGTTTGATTTGCCTATTTGAGATCTCAGCTTGCCCGCTTGTTTGGGGATGATAGGGCGTAGAAAGTTTGTGATTGATAGCATATTTCCGCATCAAAACCTCAAAAGACCGATTACAGAAATGCGTCCCGTTGTCGCTAATTATAGCGCGATGGTGTCCGAATAGCGAAAAGATATTTTCTTTATGGAACTTAATAACAACTTTGTTGTCATTAGTGCGACACGGTATTGCTTCTACCCATTTCGAGACGTAATCAACCGCTAACAAGATATATAAATTCCCGAAAGAGTTAGGAAAAGGGCCCATAAAATCAATACTCCAAACATCGAATATTTCCACAACCAAGATAGGTTGGAGAGGCATCTTATTTCTTCGTGAAATCTGACCCAAGTGCTGACACCGTGGGCAAGCTTTGCAATGATCATAAGCATCTTTAAATAGTGTTGGCCAATAAAAACCACATTGCAAAACTTTCTCCACCGTTTTTCGAGGTCCAAAGTGACCGCCGCATGCCTGATCATGACAAAATGATAACACACTCTTGAATTCATCTTTAGGGACACACCTGCGAATGATTTGATCGGAGTAATACTTAAACAAATGAGGTTCATCCCAGTAAAAGTATTTTACTAGGGATAGAAATCGAAGTTTGTCTTGTTTCGACCAATTGCTAGGAATAAGTCCCGTCGCTAGATAATTCACAATATCCACGAACCAAGATTCGTAGGATACGGTCAAGAGCCGTTCGTCAGGAAATGAGTCATTTATCGGCACGGTCAATGTTGGTGAAGCAGAGATGCGTGAAAGATGGTCAGCTACTACGTTTTCACATCCACTCTTGTCTCGGATGACAAGATCAAATTCTTGTAACAACAGGATCCAATTAGCATCCTTCTTTAATAAAAGGTGTCGTAGGACGGAGTGATCAGTGTAAACCACAATTGGCGAGCCAATCAAGTAGGGCATGAATTTTTCTAATGCAAATACAACTGCCAAGAGTTCTTTTTTGGTAATTGTGTAATTATTTTGTGCATCGTTCAAGCTCCTACTTTCATAGTAAATTACATGTGGCATCTTATCAATGTGCTGTCCTAAGACCGCACCAATAGCAGAATCTGATGCATCACACATAAGCTCGAACGGGTGGTTCCAATCCGGAGATGATAGAACGGGAGCTGTCATGAGAGTTATTTTAAGCGACTCAAAAACAGCCTCACAATCCGAATCGAAGTGAAATGTTGTATCCTTGGCCAAGAGAAGAGTTAAGGGTCTAGCAATTTTGCTAAAGTTCTTAATGAATCTCCTATAAAATCCTGCATGACCAAGGAAGAATCGTATATCTTTGACGCATTTGGGACGAGAAAGGTTATGGATGACATCTATTTTAGCTCTGTCAACCTCAATGTCTTTTCTTGAAATTATATGTCCAAGGACAATACCTTCTTGGACCATAAAATGACATTTTTACCAATTCAAACTTAAGTTCTTATCCTTACAGCGGGTAAGAACCGCGTCAAGATGACGAAGGCAGTCCTCAAAGGAGTCCCCAAATATGGAGAAATCGTCCATAAATATTTCCAGAAAATTCTCAACCATGTCTAAGAATATCTCCATCATACACCGCTGAAATGTAGCGGGAGCGTTGCATAACCCAAAGGGCATGCGTCTATAAGCAAATGCACCGAAAGGACAAGTAAATATCGTTTTATCTTGATCCTTTTCGGCGATGGGGACCTGGTTATAGCCAGAGTATCCATCCAAGAAACAATAGTATTCGTGTCCAGCTAATCGTTCCAACATCTGGTCAATAAAAGGTAGAGGGAAGTGATCTTTTCTCATTACGGCATTGAGTTTCCTATAATCAATACATACATGCCACCCAGTTTGGGGGCGTATTTAGATCAAATCATTAGCCTCATTAGTTATGACCGTGATGCCAAACTTTTTAAGGACCACGTGAATAGGACTTACCCATTGGCTATCAGATATCGGGTAAATTATACCACTATCAAGGCACTTGACGATTTCTTTCTTTACCGCCTCCTTCATAACAGGATTTAACCGTCTTTGTGGGTCTCGGGTTGGCTTGGCTTCATCCATCAGATCTATATAATGTTCAACAATTAAGGGACCAATCCCTTTGATGTCAGCCATTGTCCAACCAAATGCTTGCCGATTTGATCTCAATACCGCCAAAAGTGCGTTCTCTTGCTCTAAAGCTAGAGAAGCGGATATGATCATAGGCAAAGACTCATTCTCATCTAAATATGCATATTTAAGATGAGAAGGTAGCGGTTTGAGATCTAGTATTGGCGGAGAGACAATAGAAGGTGGGGTAAGGAAATGATGCTCGGACTCCCTAAGAGGTTCATATTTTGCATAGGATATTGACTCGGAAAGTGCTACTGACTTTTGCGATGATTCAACGGATTCAAACTCAAGGATGGACTCATTGAAGATATCCTCACTATAAGAATTTTCCAAATCAAACAATGTCGCACAAGTGTTGTCGAGATCATCATAGCAAAGTGCTTACGCTTTGCAGCTGTCGGAAGCTATCTCGTTGGTGGAATAGACATTAAGCAAATGAGCAGAAGATTCAGATGGTTGACTTCCTAGCTTGTAAATTTTAAACTCAATTGTCATCTTCCCAAAGGATAAGTTCATAGAACCGTTACGACAATTAATTACAGCGTTGGAAGTTGCTAGGAAAGGTCGACCGAGTATCACCGGGATTTGGTTGGATGGGTTAGCCACAGGTTGTGTATATAAAACAATAAAGTCGATAGAGAATATGAATTCCCCGACTTTAATTAACACATCCACTAATTCACCCCTAGGTTTAGTGATTGATCGGTCTGCCATCTTGAGAGTACAATGGGCAGGTTTCAACTCTCCAATCCCTAACTGCTCATATACGGAATATGGAAGCAATTTAACGTTAGCGCCAAGGTCGATTAAAGCACGATTAATATTTTTACCCCCAATAGAAATAGAGATGGTAGGACAGCCAGGGTCCTTACATTTCTTTGGTATTTGCTGGGTAAAAGCTGTGCTAACATTACTCGTCATGAAATCTTTTTTCGGCACTTAAGTTTTTCTCTTCCTAGTGCACAAGTCTTTAAGGATTCTTGCATATGATGGGACTTGTTGAATAGTATCTAGGAGAGGAATATTGACGTTAACTTGCTTAAACATGTCCACAATCTTCTCCATTTGTGGGTTTGGTTTGTTGGCCCTCAATCTGTTTGGAAACAGAGCTTTATCAATAAGGGTTGGGTCCAACATTGGAGAAGATTGTGGAGATGGAATGGATCCCAAAATTGGAGTAGGGATCGTTTTAGATAGATTCGAGGAAGTGGGCTGAGGGTTCGAGCCTTGTAGGAAGCGTAGAATAGGCTCGGAAGTAGGTGGGAGACTAGACGAATTAGGGAAAGAAGTAGAAACCGGGGTATCATTGGTATCACTAACGTCATCAACTTGTTCACCCACTCGGTTATCCAGCACTCTTCCCGATCTCAACGTAGTAACGGCACTCATATTATGATGTTGTGAGTGGCCAGGATTCGGTAGGGGTTGAGATGGGAGTTTCCCTTTTTCTCTTGCACTCATCGCGGTGTTCAACTGTGCAATTTAGGCTTTTATTGATTTAATACTCTCACCGTGGGAGGCGGAGTCTTTCTTTATGGAATCAATAGAAGACCTCATATCAGCCGACATTTGGATCGAATGTTTCATAAATAAATTCAAAGTTTGTGCGAGTGAAGAGGAGTTATCGGTACCGGTCATTTAGAAAGAATTATTAGCCAAGTTTTGAACAGGTTGCGATTGAAAGGGGTGCCGACTCTGTGGTGGTGGTTGCTGTTGCTGTGGAGGAGGTCTTTGGTAATTTCTTTGGAACTGGTTTTGATTTTGGGGTTGGTTTTGGTTCCAAGCAAAATTAGAATGATTCCTCCATCCCTGATTGTATGTGGAAGAATAAGGATCGTTTCTAGGTCGCTGCTGAAAAGCAGAATTAGTTTGCTCGTGACCTTGAAACGGTGCATTCATAGGACATTCTTCCGTCAAGTGTGATGGATCGGAACAGAAACCACACACTGTTTTGGGAAGCTTTACCTTGTTTAGAAAGACTGATGAGAATTTGTTTTTAATAACGTCGAGTTTCTTTTGCATCGCTGCCATTTCAGCTTTTACTGCGATGAAAACATCGAGCTGGTGAATACCTCCCCTAGATGAAGGTGGTCTAACGCTTTACCACTGCAAAGTGTTTTCAGGGAGATCTTCCAGATATTTCCAGGCTTCACCATCGTCTTTGGACATGAAATTGCATTGACACATTGTTTCAAGCATCTGCTTTGTCGCTGGATTAATGCCCTCATATATAATTCGGCACAAATCCCATCTATGTATTCCATGATGAGGAAATTGGACAAGCAGATCCTTGAAACGTTCAAAGCACTTCTAAAATGGCTCATTGGGAAGCTGGGTAAAATGGTTGATTTCGCTTTGAACACGGACGGTCTTATGATTTGGGTAAAATTTCTTAAGGAATGCTATCACGAACTCATCCCAATTGGTAATAGAGTGTGCGGCAGTATTATAAAGCTATTTTTCAGCCAAGTCGCACAAAGTAAATGGGAGAAGACGCAAGCGCATAGCATCCACGGACAGTTGTGAAGTACCCATCATTTCGCATACATTTTCGAATTTAGTGATGAAAACGTACGCGTCTTCAGACTCAAGCCCGTGAAATTTGGGCAACAGATTAATGTAGTGGGGTTTAATTTCAAAATTATCCCCGTTGGCTGGTGGAATGGATAGACAGGTAGGAAGTGGCCCACGGATAAGATAGCATCTCTCTTGGAGAGAGATGCGCGGTTGATTCTGCTCACCTACGGGCGGTGGCAAGGTGGTATTATAATTTGATAGAGTGCCGTCCATCTCGGTCGATGTGGTGGGTGGTGGGGAAAAAGAAAACGAAGAAGTATCGACTTCGGAGTCGATAGCAGGAACGCGGACAAGAAGGGCACTAGAATCCCGTGTCCAGCCGAGCATGCACTAAGCGGGTTTAGCGCAAGTGGCAGCGTGTATGTTATTTAAAAATTGGTTTGTTTTTGAAAAAGTGGGGCATAAGACAAATCACACAAAAATTCACAAACAACTTTAGAACTAAGGTTACCTAGGTCATGTCTTTAGACCGCTCCTAGACTTCCAAAGGACAAGCCACATGATCATTCCTCTAACACCTCTTTACTACTCTTGTGGCCAGGTAAGTGCCAGGTAAGTAGGAGGTATCCGCTATACGAATCACCGAAAATAGCGGGCCTAATTAAGTAACCACTTGCCTTAGACACATTTGCCTAGGCACCACAAAAGTAATGCGAATAAACGATAGATTACCCACGACCTTCCTCTGTCCTTATTGAGCGCGACAGTCCTTAGAGTCTTGTCTAGATATTTTTTAAATTAATGTAGGGTTGATGCGGATGCTCGTTTTGTGATTTGTGGGGCTTAGGAAGGGTGATAAAATCCCAACCTAATCTGAATTTTGGTATTGCCCCTTAAAATCCGTATTATAATATGAATAAACAAACCAAGTACAAAACTTTGCAAAAAGATTTTTTAGCGGCGATATTTTGCAAAGAATCCTGCAGGAAAGATATTTTATTGGATTTCAGAGGAGAGAGAAAGAGTTGAGAAATTTACCAGAGAAGTTTGGAACCCTAATCCCTCAAATTCGCCGCGCTTCCGCCGTACTTTTGCTTATTTGCCGCGGTTCCACCGCGAAGTGGAGGGATCTCGTGATGATTTTTTCTACGTGGCCTCCTGTGCTCCTCTGGATCTTGATGAATGTCTCTGGTTCTCTGTTTCCTCAATTCTGTGACTCCAGATCCCCTTGCAAAATTCATACAATAATCGTTAAATATACAATTTACAGTTTTGTTTTGTTTATGATATGGATCGAATAAGAATTCAACACGAATAGTAAGAAAAATAAATTACGCACGTATCCCCGGCAACGACGCTATTTGATTGGTCTCTTTTAAAGAAGTGTGTAGTTAACCGCAATCAATAACGGTGTTGCGTGTAGTTAGACCGAGATGAGTACGGGTCGTCCTCAGGGAAATGTTGAATCTTTTAATCTTACTTTAGACATGTTGATTAGGAAAGGAGGAAGAATAAAGAATGGTGAAGAATGGTTGTAGGTTCTAGATCTATGTCAAACACGGATGCAGGATATAGATCTAGATTAACTACGGATGTAGCTTTTATATTAGAAGGGGGCTTGTAGGGTTCGTTAAGATTTAGTTGCCATGGATGATTAATTAAAGATTACTCCTTTTATCCTTTAATAGATTTAAAACTAGATCGACAGTGATGCATGTAGATTAGGGTTTCTGAAGGGAAAATGGTTCCCCCTCTTAACCCCTATTTTGACATGGATCTCCGTTCATGTCTAGCTTTTACCAAAGCAATCGTTAATCTAATCTAAAATCGCGGTCGTGACTATCAATGAATTGGTAGCGCGCCCGATTAGGATGTTAATGATTCTTTTGGTAAAGTTTATAAACTTTATAGGACGTAAAAAGAGTTTAGAATCTTTATCATCCATTAATCTATCCTAATCCTACGAACCCTAGCAAGTGGAGAATTACTCGCGCATGTTGGGAAAAGAAAAGATAGAAATCATGAAGAAAATAAAATGCAATAGAATAAAACTATCTTTATTAATCAACAAGATCAAGTACACTTTTGTTCCTTTAGAAAATGATTACAAAAGCCTAGTTTGCTTCTCGATCTCTTCTTAAGGAGGTAGATGAAATGATCAACCAGGATTCTTGAGCCGTCGTGGACTTCATGATCGCGTCGGTGTGATGATTTTTTCAAGAGGCTTCCGGTCCTTATTTATAGTCACAGAGCCAGAATATTTAGTTTCCTAATAAGGCAACTAGCTGTTAGGATCTTACCCAAAAAATCCAAGATCCCAACTCCATAGAAGTGCGGCGGAACCGCGGCCATTAGGTAGGTTTGGCCGCGGATCCGCTGTTGGTTAGGGAATTTAGGGCTTCATTTTTCTGGGACTTCATCTTTGTAGTACTTGGTGATCTTTTGAGTATTTAGATTTTAAAAATCTTTTTTACGTTTCTGTCAGAATTGGTTTCTTCAATTTACTTGAATATTTTCGGTAGATTTGATCTCGCCAACTTGGATTTTCTTGAAACTTCAGTCATGATATAATTCCTGCACAATTATCTCGATAAATGATATTAGTAGAATTTGTTTTTATTGAGATATTATCTTAACTATTTGTCATGATAGGTTAGTTTTAAGAGAATTGATCAAAAATATTTAATAAGGTAAGCATATTTAAATAGACCAAATATTACATGAATATTATATGTTTACATTTCCCTTCATAATATTAATTATAATATATAAACATATGAAAATAGTATTTTTACGGATAAACCCTTATATGTGTCATATTTATAATAAACATCTTTTATTATATATAAATAGTAAGGAAAATGTCATATTAAAAGTGCAGTTTTATCAACTGAACAAGCACTATGAAGAGTTGCTTCCTCCCGATGAGTCTGTATTCACGACTGTGCCTGCTATGCTTGATGGCTTGATGACCGAAAACACCGTCCGTCATAAGTATTCTAGTTTAATCAAAACCCTGGGTATTTTCGAGAAGCTGTTCTTGGAGTCAGAGGGACATGGCGTCACCTTTAACAGCTTCAACGCCCGTTTTCTCCATGAAGATGTCTTATCAAAGGAGGCTCCAAAATTTGCGAATATTAACGTCCCTTTTGGGTTTGGGCTGAATAAGCTGCCAGCCAAAGAAGAGGACTTGCCGCAGTTTTACATTCCGGTTTCGTCGGCCGCGCCTTTCGATTCAAATGCAGCCCCTGGCATAGACAAAGAGACCTTCTTCGTCGGCTTCATCAGACTTTGGCTCAGTTGGTTTGCTATGCCGACGCATCGACGCTTCATGAGAGCCTCTGTTTTCTACCCCGCTCATCGCGTAGCCGAAAGGGCACGATTGGCTGTTGGCATCGCGGGATTGACGCATCTTTATCATGGATTGAGCGTAGCGGCCAACACTTTAACCCCGGGTACGGATGTCGTGAATTCCTCTCTCCACTACTTCACGTCGTGGATCGAGATGCATGTATTGGGAGCGTTCGCAGCGCATCGGAGGCCAGATTTTTATGACTCCTATACCTTCCCACGGATCATGAGGCTAGTGGATGCTTCTGCTCCCGAACCTACCCAGCTAGGGGTCCTCCGCGTGCTACTTAATCCGTACTCCAACAAGAGCGGGATGGTTTTCGTTGACCGAGTCCTTTCTGCTCCCGCCGGGCCTATTCAGCAGCTGTTTGACTTGTCGAAAGGTGGAGCATCGTCTTTAAAACCTAAGGAGATCATGCACCTATACTCGATTAGGCCGGGTTACCTGGTGTTTTAGCAGAACAACGCGGCTATTTTTATGCGGTACAATCTGCATCGCTTTGCCCAGCAGTTGGGCTATAACCAAGGTGTCCCTTTCGAGGCGTTCTTGGTCGAACCTACTCCATCTCTGGAAGTCATGCATGACATCATCCATCGCTTTATACGGCTGAATACCGGCTCCCGTTTCATGATCCCCGAGGCCGACTATATTCCAAGGTGTGTGGGGTCCTTCACGGGTTGGTACTGTCATCGAGTTGGTCCCGTCATCGTCGAGGAGAGGCGGGTGCTCTTCGAATGTTGATCATCGGCTCCGACCCAAGCTACTGGTATTCCGTTGCGGCCGCGGACAGTGGTTCGCCCCTCGTTGAGGGATGGGGGCATGGTCCTTATCCCGAAAGCCGCAGAAATGGAACCAACTCCTCTCACTGCTGGGATGCCGGTGCTCACTAGAGCTCAGGCGAAAGCCTCCAATGAAGCGTCAGTGACAGTACCACTAGTGGCGGTGTCATCTGCGGTGGTATCACCAAAAGGGGATACTAGAAGAGAGGTTGGCCAACGTCGCACCAAAGCGCCGAGGGGAAGGAAGCGATCCTCTTCCAGCATTAGCTCTAGCTCGAAAAGGAGGAAGAAAACAGCTGCCAGCTTGCTTGACCTCCTGCTGGAATCTGAGCCTATTGTTCAAGATGAGTCCATCTCAATGCAAGGGCCGGATGACGGTCTTATTTATCCTGGCTCGTCAGCCGAGGAAGCCGCAGAATTAGCTGAAGTTTTGAGGCACTCGCAGGATGAGACCGAAAATGTGCACATCCCGAAGAAGCCCTATCCCCCCGGTTATCTTCTATGAAGATCCCCCTTCACTACGGAAAGTACATATGGGTCCTCTGCAAAGGGGAGATGAAAGAGCCTTCAAGCAGCCCATCTCGGCTGCTTCTGAAGACGAGCTGGCGCTGAAGACCGGTGGGCATGAATCTGCATTTGAACCCCGGCGAGCACATTTCCTCAGGAAGGAACAACGGCTTGAAAAAGCCATACTAGAAGCATCCTGGCGCATCGGTATGTGTGGTTCTGTATTCTTTTGGCAAATAATTTGTATCGCTTTTTATATCTCCTTATCTTTGCGAAAACTTTGTAGGGACTTCAGCGACGAAAGAGGATCTGTGCCCAGGTCGTGCCATGCCCTTAGCCTCTATAGATGTCTCTCGTGATGCACTGGCAGGTGCAGAAGGGATTACTACGGCCGTCGTTCCTGTTGCGGAGCCTCTGATGGTGGTTCTTGTTTCTTCGGTGTCCATTCCTCGAGCGGAGGTGGCTCCATTGGCCATGGACCCTATGGATGTCTCTAGTGATGCACCGAAAGGTGCGGAAGAGATCGTCGGAGCTGTTAGTTTTATTTTGGAGCTCCCAGTGACGACCTCTATCTCTTCGGCGTCTTTACTTTCCACAAAGGCGACCTTGCCGGTCGTAGACCCAATGGATCTTTCTAGCGGCGTCTTGAAGATTGTAGGAAAGACCGTGGAGACCACTATTCCCTCTTTGGAACCTGAAGTGGCGGTTGTTGCTCCACAACTGGAAGCTGCTACACCAGCAAATGTCCCCGGTGATGTGCCTGAGGGTGCAGAGGAAGCTACCGAAGCGGCTATACCTCCAGTTCAAGGCGAGCGGAGCATAGAAGGTAATCTCTCACATTTTTATTTTTATGATCCCCTCGTTATCTGAAATCTTCTTTCTTTCAGAATTGCGGGAATTGGCGGCTTCTATAGTGGACCAATCTCCCAGGAAGTCCTTCCAGCGCTTACTTGATATGGCTACCCTACAGGAGATATCCCCGCAAAGCATCGTCCTTTCTTCCTGGCAAGGTCGGTGTTCTTTGAACCTTTTGCTTTATTATCACTTTTTACAATGATGCTAATATGCCCTCTGCAGTCCTTGAAGCTGATGACGAAGTAGAGATCCTTGATGGGCCTGGGATCTGTCAAACCCCCCTTGCATGACTGTGGGTAAGTAAGGCTCTACCCTCGGCATTGTTTTGTTTATTCCATGTTTGTCAATCTCGCTGACAATTCATAAATTTTGACAGCTTTGCCAGCTCTGGCTCCGTTAGAGTCTCGAATCTCCATGCCACCAGGCCCGACGTGCGTCTGAAAGGATGGCGAGGCAGCGCATTCACTCCTTGTCAGCCCTTATTGAAGATCTTCATGCTGGTAGTTCTGTTACGGCCAAAGAATTTGCTGCCGAAGCCAATACTTCTTTGCCCTTCCTTGCTACCTATCATGACGAAACATTGGTGCATGTTTGGGTTGAGTATTGTCGCCGAGTCGAGGCTTGCTTACATAGTCTTGAATGCCTACGCCTTCCTTCCGAGCTTCTGACTGCAAAGGCGAGCTTGCGGGGGTGGTTTGAGCGTTGCGCCGCTAATCTACAGTCTTGCGAGAAGAGGCTTAACCGGAAATTTTCAGAAAGGGAGCTAGCTTCAAATGCTTTGGGGGAACTTCAAGCTCAACTCACTACCAAGTCCACCTATGCGTACGAACTTTGGTGGGTTCTTCAAGGAGCTATCACAGAGGTGGTAGCTCTTGATAAAGCCGTTACCTTTATACGCGAGATGGTTGAAGCTCATAAAGTTGCTGAAAAAGAGCTTGAGAGTCGGTTTGCTTCGTATCAGACTCAACAGTCTCAGGCGGAGACCCGTCTTGTAGCAATAATAAAGCTTGAAGCCGAGGCCCAGCGGAAAAGCGATGAACTGACGAGCTTATTGCATCGTCCGCTGGCTTGAAGATTTTTTTTATATTCTCCCTTTTGTATTTACTCCTGAATGAGAGTATCTTGTATTCATTTTAATTTTCTTATGAAATGTACCTTGTATTCATTTGGATTCATGAATAAAAGAAATTTCATTTCATACTGGTATGCCCCCTTTAGCAAAAGTGTCTTATAGATAGTCTATCTTGATCTCTTTGCAGGACGAAAATAGCTTAGGACACAGGTTCAGGTCTGCTGCCTAAGACTTTTCAACTTTATAAGCCGTGAGGGTCTCATAAAGATATTTCTCCCCATAAGTCGAGAGGATCTCGTAGGTGTAATTTCTCCTTAGGGGTCATGAGGACTCCTAAATGCGTTTTCTCTTGAGAGTCGTAAGGATCTCACAAGAGAGTTTTATCCTTGCAAGTCGAGAGGACTTACAAGTGTTGTTCACCAAATAGGGGAATTTCACACCATTGGTGGAACTAGGTGAGGGAACACTTATTTATGCCCGTAGATTGTATACAAGGGTCAATATTGACCGCTTATAGGGCAGTTTGGGGGATATGATGGCTTAAGAACATGTTCTGGTCCCTGTATCTTAAGACTTTTGAATCCTGTGAGCCGTGAGGGTCTCATAGGGGGGATCCTCCTTACAAGTCGTGAGGATCTCGTAAGTGTAATTTCTTCTTAGGGATCGTGAGGATTCCTAAGTGTTTTGCTCCCTTGTGAGTCGTAAGGATCTCACACAGGTATTTTCTCCTTACAAGGTCGAGAGGACCCTGCAAGTGCACAGAAAAAAAATTACGAGTCTGCGCCCTTTCGGGTTTTCACAAACCCGCCGGTAGCCCTACTTTTTTTACTCACGGAGCCCTTTCGGGTTTTCATCCGTGCCCATTTCGCTTATGGACGTACCTTTTTTTTTGCCGCGTTAGCTTAAGGATGCTGCGGTTCGTAGTAGTTTAAGGACGTCTCGGTCCGTAATTAGTTTAGGGACGTTTCGGTCCGTGATTAGTTTAGGGACGTTTCGGTCCGTAACTAGTGTAAAGACATTACGGTCCATAGCTAGTTTAAGGACATTACGGTCCATTGTTAGTTTTAGGGACTTTTCGGTCCATTATTAGTGTAGGGACATTTCGGTTCATTGTTGGTTTATGGACATTTCGGTCCATCGTTAGTTTAAGCACGTTTCGGTCTATTGTTAGTTTAGGGACGTTTCGGTCCATTGGGTTTAAGGACATCATAGTCCATAGAGTTTAGTTTAGGGACGTTGCGGTCCACAGCTAGTTTAAAGACGTTGCGGTCCATAGTTGGTTTAAGGACATCATAGTCCATAGAGTTTAGTTTAGGGACGTTGTGGTCCACAGCTTGTTTAAGGACGTTGCGGTCCATAGGAGTTTTGAGGCGAGATTTTTCCGGATACTACTTACAGAGTTTGGACTCGGTAAGATAGAGAGAGGACATAGACGTCGTCACCTATCATTAACCTGGGTCGTGACTCGTCAGGCGTAGTATTTTTTTAGGAATCGGCCGTTTATTGGCCGGAAGGGTCTTTCGCCATGCATATCCATAAGCAAGTAAACCTCACCTTGGTAGACCTTGTCTATGATGTATGAGCCTTCATAGTTTGGCTCGAATTTCCCCCGTTTGGCACGATTGGGGATCATAGGTCTTTTGACAACTAGCACGAGTTCGTCTTGGCGGAATGTTGTCGGCCTAGTTAATCTTTCGTATGAGCGCGTCATCTTTGCTTCGTAAGCCTCCAAGTTTTGCTGCGCCATGAGACGAGTTTCCTCGAGGGTGTCGAGCTCCTCAAGCCGAAGATGAGCATTCTCTTCATCTGTTAGTTCGTAATGAACCGCCACTCGCAGAGAGGGTAGCTCTATTTCTAATGGGAGTACCGCTTCCGTGCCGAATACCAATGCATACGGCGTTGTATTCATAGCCATTTTGAACGTAGTTCGATACGCCCAGAGAGCTTCATGTAGTCTCTCATGCCAGTCCCTTTTATTTTTGGACACCGTCTTCTTCATGATCTTTGTCAAGGTTTTGTTGAAAGCCTCAGCTAGATCGTTAGCTCGGGGATTATAGACCGAAGAGTATCTCCAGTCTATATTATGCTGCTGTGCAAAGCGGCTGATTCTGCGACTTCTGTAGGCCGGCCCGTTATCGGAGATAATCCGTCGCGGAGTGCCGAACCGATAGATGACATGTGTCTTGAAGAAATGGAGAATATTCTTTGTCTTCACTTCTCTTAGCGGTACTGCTTCTGCCCACTTAAAGAAGTAATCAATTGTTGCCAATATGAACCGATGTCCTCTGGATAACGCTGGTTCGATGGGCCCAATTATGTCGGTTCCCCACATTTCGAACGGCCAGCTAGCCACTGTTGAGTGTCGCGGGTTTGGATGCTGGTAGATGAAGTCTCTATGAATTTGGCACGAATGGCACCACTTCGCGTATTCGAGGCAGTCCTGAATCATCGTGGGCCAATAGTAGCCCATCCTTTTGATCTTCAGCTTCATCTTTGGCCCGGCTTGATGAGAACCGTAGAGTCTGTCATGAGTTTCTTGGACGACTCTCCTTGCTTCTTCCAGTCCCAGGCATCTCAGCCATAGAGAGTCAAACAATCTCTTATATAGAGTATCATTGACGAAGGCGAACGACAGAGCTCATTTTATGAGCTGATGTCTTGAGGATGCATCTTCAGGTGTTCGACGGGATTTGAAGTAGTCTACGAAGACTTCTCTCCAATCCTTAGCCCTTTCTTGGTCTTCTATTTGTAGGGCTGTTTGCTTGGTCGCTTCCTTTTCTTCAGACGACTCCTGAGATATTTCTGCTGGTGCAAGAACCCGACGGTTTTGCACAGCGATTTTTACATCATCGAGGTTTTCGTCAGCCAGTTCTTTAGCGAGTTTGACTAATGCATCTGCCTTACTATTTTTTGTACGCGGTATGCTTTTTAGGACATAGGAAGGGATTTGAGTCAGCAGTTGTTGCACTCTCTCGCCGTACTTTACCAACTCTGGTTTGCACGTTTGATAGTCGCCGTTTACTTGACTAACGACCAGCTGGGAGTCTCCGTATATAAAAAGATTTTCGATTCCCATGTCAACAGCGATCTCAAGACCAGCTATCAAAGCCTCATATTCTACCTCATTGTTTTTCCTCGGCTCTGTTAAGGAAAAGGCAAAGCGCATTATCCCTCATTGAGGAGTCACGAAGATAAGGCCTACCTCAGATTTGATTATAGAGGTGTTGTGCTGTCGCTTCTTCACTGAAGATGCTCTGTCAAAATAGAGTTCCCATTGGGTATCACTCCCTCCTTTCTCCCTGTCGATCATGTCAAAGGCGTGTTCGTCTAGCAGTTCGCAATTTAAAGGTGAGTCGCCAGGTATCAGATGCTCAGCGAGAAAGTCTGCGATGGCCTGGCCTTTCACTGCCTTGAAAGGTCGGTATATTATTGAGAATTCTATTAAGAGTAGGGCCTATTTGGTGAGCCATTCCGTTAATATGGCTCTTGACATCAAATACTTGAGAGGATCCACTTTTGATATGAGATGGACCCATGCGCCAAAGCATAATGCCGAAGCTTCGTTATCGCTAAGATTAATGCCAGGTAGTGTTTTTCGATAGGGGAGTAGTTGTTTTCTGCCCCCAGTAGAACTCGATTTAAATAGTAAAGGGCTCTCTCCTTCCCTTGGTCGTTTTCTTGTGCCCATAGTGCACCTAAAGAACCTTCAAGAGCGGTTGTGTACAGGATGAGGAGCTTTCCCTTGACCGGAGCGGTCAGTACCGGCGGATTCTGTAGGTATTACTTGATTTCGTCGAGTGCACTTTGGCATTTATGATCCCAAACGAACGGGGTTCCCTTCTTCATCAGGTGAATGTAGGGACGACATTTT
This sequence comes from Agapanthus africanus, assembly GCA_030015575.1. NCBI lineage: Eukaryota > Viridiplantae > Streptophyta > Magnoliopsida > Asparagales > Amaryllidaceae > Agapanthus > Agapanthus africanus. The sequence continues at coordinate 451,511,691 of CM057349.1, read as the reverse complement.
CCGGAGAGATTGGCTATGAACCGTCGGATATACGCGAGTTTCCCTTATAGAGACCGCAATTGTTTTAAAGTTCTTGGAGTGGGAATTTCCATAATCTCCTTGATCTTTGATGGATCTATTTCGATGCCCCGGTGTCGTATGATGAACCCTAGGAACTTGCCTGAGGAAACTCTAAATGCGCATTTCAGAGGGTTCATCTTCAGGTTATACTTACGAAGACGTTGGAACACTATTTTCAAATGCTCCCAGTGTTCTTCGTACGATTTGCTTTTCACCACGAGGTCATCGATATAGCATTCAATGATTTCATGTATGAGGTTATCAAAAATCTTTGTCATGGCCCTCTGGTACGTAGTGCCGGCATTCTTCAGACCGAAAGGCATCACTTTGTAGCAGAATACGCCCAGAGGAGTCCGGAAAGCGGTATGCTTCTGGGCTTCGGGATGCATCTTTATTTGATTGTACCCTGATGAGCCATCCATGAAGGAGAAGATTTCATGAATGGACGTGTTGTCTATCATCAGCTCAGTAACCGGTACGGGGAAATCATCATTCGGACAGGCTTTGTTGAGGTCCCGAATGTCCACGCAGATGCGCACCGTCCCATTTTTCTTCATCACTGGGAAAATGTTGGCTATCTAGTCGGGGTATTGAACTTCTTGGATGAAGCCGGAGTCGATTAGCTTCTTGACTTCGGCATTGATACCCATTTCAAGTTCGAGCCACATTCTTCTTGGTGCTTGTTTGACTGGATTGACGTCCGGAGATATCGCCAATTTATGCACAGTTATTTCTGGATCTAGCCCCGGCATCTCGGAATAGTTCCATACGAAGCAGTCTTTATACTGCATGAGCATATCTTTTAGCATAGCTACCTGTTCTTTAGACAGCAGTTCACTGACGAACGTAGGCCGCAGGTCGTTTGCCGTCCCCAAGTCGATTTTCCTTAGGTTGTCCGCAGTAATATGTATTCCATCTTCCAACTCTTTTGGCACTGGTGGAAATTCTGAGATCAATTCCTCTTCATCCTCGTTTTCAAAGCACCAGGAGAGGTCATCCATATCCTCGTGCACTCCTTCTTCTGACAGCGTTATCATATGACAGGTACGAGATCCTTTCCAAGACCGATGTTGATCTGGTTCTACTCTCTCTATATACGCTGCTTTGGGCACATGCTTTTGTGGCGGGGCTACCCTCCAACTATTGAATAGAGCGAATCTTCCGAGTTGATATTGCTCTTCGACCCAGTTTTTGAAGATGAAGCAGTCTTCAAGAGGATGTCCTATCGCTCGGTGATAGGAGCAATAATCCGGGTGATGAACCTCGTTTTCATGATCGGGATGCTAAGACTATGGGAGTGTCATCATTTGATGTTTCATGACAAGGTCAAAAATTCTCCTAATCTTGTCTCGAGGGAAAGAATATGCTCGGCCCATCTTTTTCATAAGAGACGGATTCCGGCTAACATTTTCTTGATCGCGTAGTCTTTTGGATCTGTTTTGCCGCTGTCGAACGTTTTTTTCATTATTTAACTTATTTTTGCCTTCGTATCGGGCCTTTTTCTTGTCTTGGGAATGCATGGCGGGCTGACGATGAAGAGCATTGTCATCCTCCGTAGCCTGCTGAAGGAGGCGTTGCGTCTTAGCTTTCTCGTAAATGGCCATTTTGCGGCTGTGGTCGTTCTGAACCTTTTGACTCGCTTCTCTTACTAGCTTGTCCATCTGTTCTTCAGACAATGGACTCGGTATTTTTATGGCGGGACCTCATTCTGGTTCAGCGTCAGCGTCTTTTAAAAGAGCATCCCCTTCTTCATCGAGGTCGTTTATGACATGGCAGTCATGGAATTGCTCCCGTTTCTTGGACTGGACATATCCAAGCCCAATCGCTTCCATTTTTCCATTGGGCAATTTTCGTCGAGTCCCGGGGACGTTCCAAATCCTGTTATAGAACTGAGCTTGCCGAGCGGTCTGTTTGAAAGGTACGCCTTGGCATCTTAATAACCTTCTCAATCCCTCCGTGTAGTATCTGGATAGACGGATGGGTTGGAGTCTGTCGAGCGCAAAATCGGCAAAATGCTAGACTTCTCTTTCGACTTTAATCTCCACGGATCGATAGAATAAGATCGCATTTTCACCTCTTCGTCTGGAAAGGACGTAGAATATCTGCAGCTCTTGCACACTATATGTCTCAAGCGCATCAATCTCTCTGTAGTGCTGCCGCGGAACTATGGCGATTTGCAAACTCTGATCATCTTCAGTGAGGGTCTGCATTGATGGACGGACCGAGAACACTGCATTGACTTCATCTTCAGAGTCACTACCAAAGACCAGAATAGGGGTAGATGGTCCCGGCCTGTTGCATGGGGGCGGCCCCGAATAGACTATTGTTCGCCGCCGAAAACCGGGAAGACAGACGTCTTACCTGAATTTGGGGGCAGATGCTATTTGGTTTTATCCGTCCACCTCTCCGAAGATGCCAAGTTATTTTATGGCACCGTGTATCGTAGGTTTAGACGGATGTGGCCGTTGTAGCAGACTTCATCAGATTCCCCCTCATTGTGAGGGGTTTTTGATTATGGGGACGCTCTTCCCTACAGGCGCAAGCCCCTGCAGTTAATTACGTTACCGCATCGCGGTAACCACTTTCTCCTGCTCCAGAAGGTCACTTCATATCGTGTGTGTTTGTTTTCTTTTTGGTTTCCTGTGGATTGTATACGGAGACTAATTTATGTTTTCGCCCGTAGGGCGTGGATTAGTCCAAATCCGTATTTTCTTAGATTTGGGTTTAGGTTGGTTTAAGGACCGTTAGTCTTGTTTTAGACTAAGGTCAACTCAAACGTTTGTTGAGGATACGTTAGTCTAATTTTAAACTAAGATCTACTCAACAGGATTTTGGGATCATTTAGATCCAACGAAAGAGTATTTGGACTCTATCGTTTTAGTTTAGGGACGTTGCGGTCCATAATTTTAAGGATATCATAGTCCATGTTTAAAGACATCACAGTCTGTAGGGTTTAAAGACGTCATAGTCTGTAGGGTTCTGGTTTAGCCAATTTAGGGATGCACCAAAAGTTATTGGTTATTGGGACCCTCCACCTCTCTGAAGACGTTGAAGAATTATAACGACACGTATTAGAGGTGTGGAGAGATGTACCCTTAAACCAGTGAATGTTCATCAAAGATTTGATAATCTTGTTTGGGACTGAATCCAATAAAGAACGCATGGGCTCAGTTGATTATGAGTTTGTCCAACTTGGGCTGAGCCCACTGAGTCCCTATCATTTCTCTTCTTTTTTTTATAAAGTGTTACACTTATTAGGACATAGTCCTTTCCCTATGCACAAACTGCTATACATTTATAGGGGTACTGACACCCGCTTTCTTTTTGTTTTTTATTGAGTGTTGAGCACTCTTTATGGCGCAGGGCGCTTTATGTACAGAGCACTTGGTGCTGAGCACCAGACTTAGAGCGCTGGAGCACTGAGCACTTCTTTTAGAATAGTGCCCATGTGAGGGGCACGTGGCGCGCTTGGCGCTGAGCGCCAGACTTGGAGCGCTAAGGCGTTTCTTAAAAAAAAGCGCCCACATGAGGAGCGCGTGGCGCGCTTGGATCTGAGCGCCAGACTTTGAGCGCTAAAGTGCTTCTTTTAAATTGGAGCGCTAAGGCGCTTATAAAATAGCGCCCACGTGAGAAGCACGTGGCGCGGTTGGCGCTGAGCGCCAAATTTGGAGCGCTTAAAGCGCTTCTTTTAAATTGGAGCGCTAAAGCACTTCTTTGGCAGCTCTGATTAGTTCTGTTCTCTGAGAATTAAATTCTCGGTTTATAACAGACTTTGTCTCATGGATCTAAGAACTGAGTTCTTCTTTTATGAGGAGATGCTATGATCTCTTATATTTTTGTGAAAGACTTTGTCTTGTAGATCTGTGATCTAAAAAAAAGAACTAAATTCTTATGATGTGAGAGTTAAACTCTCAATTATTGAGGAGATGTTATGATCTCTCTTTTTTTTATTTACCTTGAAGAAAATTTCTTCTTCTAAGAGCTTGCTCTTCTCCTTTTCTTTTCTGAGAACTTGAAATTTATGGGGAGTTCTTCTGTACAAGACTTGAAGTCTTGGGTCCTTTATATAGGGGAGGCTGATTTGTTGAATCGGTTAAAAAATCTTTTCTCTGATTGATTTGGGGATGTTTCCCATCGTTGGATTTTTGATCCTAGAGCTTCTGTTTTACAGAAGATAGTTTTCTTGTTATTAACAAGATTGGGAAATTATTTTCCCATACAGAGATTATTCTGTATCTTGGTGATTTTTAATCACCTTTGGATCTTTGATCCAACGGTGCTCTGATTTACAGAGCACAATCTTTCTTATTTGGAAAGATTTGAGGAGTATTTCCTCAACAGAATTAAATTCTATAATTTGATAATTTATTCATCTCAGTTGGATCTTTGATCCAATGGTGGAGAACATTTAGCGCTTGGCGCTCTCGTGCTTTGCACATGAGGAGCTGCCTCAGAGTCTTTAGCGCTGGCGCTCTTAGCGCGAGCGCTCTCGTGCTTTGTACGTGAGCGCTGCTTCAAAGTCTTTAGCGCTGGCGCTCTTGGTGCTAGCGCTCTCTTGCTTTGCACATGAGCGCTGTCTTAGAGTCTTTGACTCTTAGCGCTGGCGCTCTTGGCGCGAGCGCTCTTATGAGGCGCTGCCTCATTTGAAATTTCAAATTTTGAATAGAGCTTTGCTCTTTGATTGATGGAAACAACTATCTCTTTTTCCTCCTCGGTATCTCTCCGAAGACCAGAATAGTGGTGATAACTTTTTTCTTATTCTCCGGTTTATTGCATCTTTCCGTTTCTTCAATGTCTGGTAGGAAATACTTTGCATCTTCGTACTTTCAGACTTCATTTACGGAGAATGGGTTTAGTTCCCCCGTCACGGTATACCTCGAGACCATCTTTGAAATACTTCATACACTGATGTTGTGTAGAAGGGATGATGTTGTACTCGTGTAACCAAGGCCTGCCGAGCAAAGTATTGTAGCAGGTCTTGGCGTCAATGACATGAAATTTGATGTCAGTGACGAGCAGCCCAAAACGTAACGTCAGTATTACAGACCCAAGCGTCCGTGATGATTGGGAGTCGAACCCGGAGATGGGGATTTTATCCCAAGCGAGGTGCTGAACGCTCATTGCAAATTTCTTTTAGCACCCTCACATTAAGAAGGTTGACAGAGGACCCGTTGTCACTAAGATCTTTATTATCATGATGTCATGGCTGTACCCGGTGACATACAGGGGACGGTTGTGCTCGGACATTCCGAGGAGGAGATCTTCATCGCCGAAAGTGATGTCAGCTGTGTGCACTTCTTCCAGCTCATCCTTCATCTTTTTCTTGGCAAGGAAAGCTTGAAACTGCTCGGGCTTTTGTAATGCCCTGATTAGAGAATCTCGTGCCTCTTTAGACAAGAGAAGGGCATCCAAATGGCTTAATTGTGAGAGTACATTTCTCAGGTGTGCCAGGACATTGTAATCCACTTTGTTTTTCTTGGGCGGGTCCTTGGCTGCAAGCTCTTCGACGAATCGGTCATCGAGGGCGATATCCTCAGAGATTTTTCCTTTCCCTTATCTTTTTTGTTCGATCCCTTGTTTGTAGGTCCGAGAATCATTTCGGGCAACGTACGGTTGCGCAGCTGAATATTTTCACAGTTCTTTATCTCTTCCTCTTTTCCTAAGGTAGATTCTTTGAAGAGAGGGCCGGGGACTATTTCTACGTCAGAATCGCTTCTGAAGGTGAGAACTTGAGATCTCTTGGTATCAACCATGTGACATTGCCGGCAGTTCTTTGCGCTCATCCGTCGTATTTCTCTGCTCCCGACGAGTAGTTTTGCGCTTCATCCGTTTAAAATGTTGTCGGTAAGCAACGTATCCCTGCCACCACTTTTTAAAGGCCACGCATTCTTCGTTAGGGTGTGCAATCCTCTGATGGTATAAGCAGTAGTTAAGATGTGCATCCGCTTCGTCAGGGTGTATACCGCCAGGAGTATTTCCTTTGAAAGATGGCAGCCTCATTCCCATCAACATGGCTTTAGCGAACCGTTTCCTTGTCTTAAGCCTGCTTTTGTCTGCCGCGGACGTGCCTTGATCTGATTGGAGTGCTTTGTGACTTATCCCTACCATGACTTCTTTAACTTGAAGCCGATGCCTGGCCCTTTCGAATATGGCTATTTCACGCTCTTTATCAGCTTTGCTCCTCTGACGGGCTTTCGTTCAGCAGCATGTCAATCATCTCATCTGACGGTTCCAAGGATTTTGGCACCGATCCTGCCTCCAGGTCCTCTATATTACCTTCTGATACCGAGTGGGCTTTTTCGTCATGTATTGGTGAATGAGTGATCATGTGACAACTTGCTACATAATTCTCAGGTCTTCTGATGAGTCGTCTCCCTCATCATGGTCGTTATCTCCGTGATTGATACGTTTTTACCGTGTCGTATTTTAGAAAGAGTTTAGAAATTACCGCAATCAAAACGGTGTCGCGTGTAGCGAGCCGCGATGAGTACGGGTCATCCTCAAGGAGATGGTAAGTTTTTAGGCTTATATTAACGAGTTAACAACGCATTTTGATTTGTTGATTAAACTAAATGTCGCAACAAGGATATGTATAATAAAAGGACTTGTTAAGGGTAGTAATAGGTTAGCTTGTATGAAGGTGAAGTTTGCCGAATCCTTATAGACCCACACTTTGGTATTGACACTAAAGCAATAGGTAACAACGAGGATTAGGGAACTTGAAATACGGTATTTGCGGCATTTCGCTAAATTCGTCTTCCTTGTCCCTTGTCCTTCCGTTGTTATCTCTTGATTCTAGCCTCCGGCAAAACCACTAGCAATCCGGTCACGATTAGGAATCATCGCTATCTGGGTATGATAGGATGCCTAGCGGAGCGGAATTGCGAGTGATTTGAACGGAGTTTCAATTGCAAAAGTTTAAGGTTTTTATGGTTTTTAGCAAATAACATCTTCTAATACAATCTACCCATATTCCACCTTAACAAGTAAAGCGACTACTCACACATATTTGCAAAGTAAAAATAAGAAAAAGGGAAAGAGTAAGGAACATAATGAAAAATACGAGAAAAGAAAGAAAAGAGAGAACTAATGAATCCAAGTGCGAATATCTCCAAGTGGTCGTAAGCCCGGTGAAGTGTGAAATCCAAACACAAAACTTTAAGGTTGTAAGCTCACTTAAGAGGTTGCAAGATCAAAGTAAAGCGAGAATTTCACAAGTTCAAATATATAAACATAGAACAAGACATGGTAATAAAAAAAATGAGAACTTTTTATTGAATCACAAACAAGTTACACTAATCTTGAAGTCAAGAACCTAAACCTTAAGCTTGCAAGTTCAATGAAGAAGTTGCAAGGTCAAGGTAAAGGGGCAAGAGCTCAAGAATTACAAAGGAAAGCAAGCTTACAAATTACAAGAGTTTTGATACAAAACTAAACAAAAGGTATCCCATTCCTCATGCGTCTGGTCTGTATTTATAGGCTCAAAAACTGAATAAATAAACAATAAAAATGAGCTGATGTGGCATCAAGGGGGCCCACAGAAAGATGGACCCAATCAGAGGAGGTGGGGAGTCGGCGAGCTTGGATAGGGGGGAAGTGGGGCCGGCCAGATTTTGGGGGAACTTCTTCGAACATCGTGTGATGGTTAGTGTTGTTTCCAGAATCATTTTGGTGTAGTTTATTTTTTCTGGTTTGATCTTGTTTGCAGCTTGGGTTTTGGAGGGAAACTTGAATCTTAAAAGTTAACACATATCTTGTAGCATTTAATGCATGTCACACTCATACCCACTTGTGTCTTGGTGCAGCCCCCTAGGTCCTAGTGCACATTTGTGTACAACTTGTATTGTGTTGGTCCATTTAGATAAAAAGTGGGTACACAAGCATGTTGCAAAAAGAAACTCTTGAAATATCGGTCGGTTTGCGGTTCTGGTTGCAGTGTTAGCTCACAAATGATATATCCGTGATTTTGAATGTATTTCCAGTATTTTGTCATGGATACCTGTATTCTGTATTACTGAGCAAATATTGGTTAATAGCACCGAAATATTACAAAAAAATAGATAATGAATGAGCGGTATTAAAATGCAAAATTCTGGTATGAACAAATACCCCTAAAACTTATATGTTGCTCGTCTCGAGAAAAACAAAATCCTAGCCTCACTTTCGCAGGGAACGCGATTGTACTGAGCGCGTGCAACAAGCTGTTAAACCTCTAAATGTCCCTAGTAGGAGGAGTGTTGTCTCCTGAGGGTTTTCAGCGGATACTACCCACAAAATCCGTCAAGCCAGTTTCTTAAGTTAACGTCGATTCTACTCCTACAGTTTTAGCATCTAAGCTAGAAATTCTATTATCCTGACTTAGAAATATTCAACCCTTATTTTTCACGCCTCCTATCTATTTAACCCTAGATCCTATACGTTCCAAAAAAGTTTAGAAAGATGTTGAATATCTCTTGAGTTTTCCTTCTAATGCGCGGTCTCAAATCAGGAATTTTTAATCAACTTTACAGAAAACATAAGTCTTATTCTTCATTTCTATCTTTTATCCAAACATCGAATGTATACCCCTACGTGTGTGTATATTTGCACCCCTACACTCAAGAATTCAATTCAAGCTATAATACCCTTGCCCTAATACCTCATACTACTTCTTTTCATTAAATGATGGACGGATTTGCTCACACACCTTTCATGCGACTATTAATGCTTCTTGAGGCACTAACCGCCAATTACTGAATGTATGGGCTTAAAGCGTAAATAGCAGTTTCTAGGTCTTGACTTTATTCTATATTTTTTTCTTTTTCTTTTTTTTTTGTTTTGTTTTTCTCAAGACCGGATATATTTTTCAATGATGCTCTTTTAGGTGTTTAGTTTTAAATACCGTTTTTTTCTTTCATACTAGGTTTTCAGGCAAGAGTATTTCTAGGCAAGAGTATTTCTAGGTATGCTCTACTATCCCAAGTTTCAAGGTGCATGTATGTGCAGTTTGTAGGGTATATACTTTCTAAATTTGAACTCAAGAATAGGAACTATTTTTCAGACTTATCCTTCAGTAAACCTTCAATACTTTCCTCTCATCTTGACTTAACTCAAGAACTGAACTCAAGATTACCTATTTCTCAAAAAAAACTGTAAGGACGTATACTTACCAAGTTTAAACAAAATGAGGGTTATTTTTAGGGTTTTCAATTCCTAAGCCTAGGATTTAGTTATTTCTAACATATGAACTAAGCTTTCGGGATAAAAATCAAAGCTACCCTATTAGCTGATATGACGACAGAGTTTTTCTATTTTTTTGGAATTTTTTCGATTTTTATGGGTTTTAATAAGTATGCAGATGCAAAATATACACATGAATGCGAAGATTAGAAATGCGTACTGAGCGTACCCCCAAATTTAAACTGGACAGTGCCCTCACTGTCATTGTACATCAAGAAGGCAAATTTATTGTAGGGTAAAAAATCGTCGGTTATATATACACCTTTTTTTTGAAATGAGCATCACCAGACAAGTTTGCTCGTAAAAAATAGATATGCACCGGACAAGAATATCCACATATATATACAAAAAGCATTATATACATACCCCCAAATTTATTTGAAACAGTGTCCACTGTTATTCGGTGGATAACCGAAGTTTGGTGGTAGGCAGAGAAAGATTATGCAGGGTAAACTGGCTCCTGTAAGACCAGGAGCTCCTCTGTTGGTTTAGCGCTAAGGTACGGTGTCAGTCTGTGTCCGTTTACTTTGAAAAATGAACCGTCCTTTGAATTTTCCAAATCCACAGCGCCTTACGGGTACACATTCCGCATAAAAAAATGGCCCTTTCCAGCGAGATCTGAGCTTACCTGGATGGAAATGTATCTGGGTGTCGTAAAGCAGTACCTGTTGACCAGGTGCGAAAGTTTTGCGTAAAAGGTGTTTATCGTGAAACACCTTCGTTCGGTTCTTAACGACAACCGCGTTTTCGTAAGCCTCATCCCGAAGCTCACTCAATTCATTTAACTGCAGCTTCCGATGGCTGCCCGCATCTTCGAGAGATAGATTCAGCTCCTTTATCGCACAAAATACGCGATGCTCTATTTCCACTGGAAGGTGGCAAGCCTTTCCGTAAACAAGCCGATAGGGAGACATGCCAAGATCGGTCTTATAAGCAGTTCGAAATGCCCAAAGGGCATCAGTGAGTTTTAAAGACCAATCCTTACGGTTCTTGGAAACCGTCTTCTCCAATACCTGCTTGATTTGTCGATTTGAAATCTCGGCTTGCCCACATGTTTGGGGGTGGTAGGGCGTTGATAGCTTATGATTAATGGAATACTTCAGCATCAATGCCTCGAAAGTCCTATAACAGAAATGAGTTCCATTGTCACTAACCGGGAAAAGATGTTTTCCTTAAGAAATCTAACGACAACCTTAGTCCGGCTGGGCACAGCTTCGACCCACTTAGAGTCATAATCAACAGTGAGAAGAATGTACAAGTTTCCAAAAGTGCTGGGAAACGGCCCCATAAATTCAATTCCCCAAATATCGAAAATCTCCACAACCAAGATTGGTTGGAGTGGTATCTCATTTCTCCTGGATATCCGACCCAAGTGTTGGCACCGGGAGCAAGTCTTGTAGTAGTCATGAGCGTCTTTGAAGAGTTGTGGCCAGTAGAAACCACACTTCAAGATCTTCTCGGCTGTCTTTCTAGGGCCAAAGTGCCCGCCACATGCTTGATCGTGGCAAAATGACAGCACACTCTTGAATTCATTGTAAGGGACACACCGACGAATAATCTGGTCGGGACAGTACTTGAACAGATAGGACTCGTCCCAGTAAAAGTGTTTTACTTGGGATAAGAATCGAAGTCTGTCCTGACTTGACCATTCAGTCGGTAGTAATCCTGTGGCTAAATAGTTCACAATATCTGCGAACTAGGGTTCATAAGATACTTTCAAGAGCTGTTCATCAGGAAAAACGTTGTTGATCGGAAGTTAAAGCGTTGGCTAAGAAGGGAGTCATGAAAGATGGTCGGCGACTACGTTTTCATATTCTCTTTTGTCCTTGATGATAAGGTCAAACTCTTGAAGTAAGAGGATCCAATGTATCAGCCGAGATTTTGCGTCCTTCTTTGCAAAAAGATGGCGAAGAGCTGAATGGTCCGTGTAGACGATGACTGGAGAGCCGATCAAGTAAGGCCTAAACTTTTCTAAAGCGAACACAACAGCCAAGAATTCCTTCTCGGTTGTTGTGTAGTTCTATTGGGCATCGTTCAGGGTTCGGCTAGCATAATAGATTACGTGCGGTATCTTATCGATGTGCTGTCCAAGGACAGCACCGATGGCAAAATCGGATGCATCGCACATAATCTTAAATGGATACGTCCAGTCAGGAGAGGAAAGAACGGGAGCAGAAGTGAGTGATCTTTTTAATGACTCGAACGCGTCACACAGGTCGAGTTAAAGTCAAATGTCATGTCCTTGGCCAGCAAAAGATTCAAGGGCCTAGCAATCTTGCTAAAGTCCTTGATGAACCGTCTATAAAAACCGGCATGGCCAGGGAAGGCTCGGATGTCTCTGAAGCTTTTGGGAAGAGGGAGATTGGAAATGACTTCAATCTTTGCTTTATCTACCTTAATGCCATTTTGCGAGATGATATGTCCTTGGACAATACCTTCGCGTACCATGAAGTGGCACTTCTCCCAGTTTAAAGTGAGGTTCTTATCCTTACACCGGGTAAGGACAGCGTCAAGATGAAGCAAACACTCATCAAAGGAATCGCCGAAAATGGAGAAATCATCCATGAAGATCTCCAAGAATTTTTCCACCATGTCTGAGAAGATTCCCATCATACACCGCTGGAAGGTAGCGGGCGCATTGCATAACCCAAAGGGCATGTGACGATATACAAACGTGCCGAAAGGACAGGTGAATTTGGTCTTGTCCTGCTCTTTTTCGGTGATGGGAATCTGATTATAGCCGGAGTAGCCATCCAGAAAGCAATAGTACTCATGTCCAGCCAATCGTTCAAGCATTTGGTCAATGAAAGGTAGCGGAAAGAGGTCTTTCTGCGTTGCGGCGTTGAGTTTTCTATAATCGATGCATACTCGCCACCCAGTCTGGGTACGAGTAGGGATTAACTCGTTCGCCTCATTGGTTATGACCGTTATGCCCTACTTTTGGGGACAACGTGAATGGGGCTAACCCACTGGCTATCAGAGATAGGGTAAATAATACCACTATCTAGACACTTTACGATCTCCTTTTTTATAGCCTCCTTCATAACTGGGTTGGGTTGCCTTTGTGGATCCCTGGCTGGTTTGGCATCATCCATCAAATGAATGTGATGTTCAACGATCAGGGGACCAATCCCCTTGATGTCCGCCATTGACCAGCCAAAAGCTTGCCTATTGCTGTGCAAGACCGTAAGAAGGGCTTTCTCTTGCTCTGGTGCTAGAGAAGCCGAAATGATAACAGGGAGGGTCTCATTCTCACCCAAGTAAGCGTACTTAAGGTGAGACGGCAATGGCTTGAGTTCAAGCGTTGGCGGTGAAACGATTGAAGGCAAGATTGGTGAAAAGATCTCGAACTCAAAGGATTCCAGCAGAGGTTCAAAATGAGTGTAAGCGACCGAGTTGGATGGTTCAGCTAACTTATTCAGAAATTCAAAGGATTCAAACTCGGGTGGTGACTGGCCAAGATCGTTCGAGAAAGTGAAACACTCGTAATCACAGTCGGGAGCAGAAGCAGCAGCAGGTTCAAAGAGGAATGTACTAGTGGCGTCAAGATTGCTGTGATCGAACAAAAACTCCTCGAATTCACAGTCCTCTGAGGTGATCTCCTGGATCAAACAAACGTCTAGTATATGAGCATTAGGTTCAGAGGGCTGATTCCCCAACCTGAAAATGTTGAGTTCAATTGTCATGTTTCCAAAAGAGAGGTTCATCGACCCATTTTGATAATTGATCACAGCATTTGAGATTGCAAGGAATGGGCGACCGAGCATCACCGGAATTTGATTCCGGGGGTTAGCTACAGGCTGTGTGTCTAAAACAATGAAGTCAATGAGGAATATGAAGTTCCCAACCTTGATTAACACATCCTCTAGCTCACCCCTAGGATGGGTGATAGATCGGTCGGCCATATGAAGAGTACAATATGTGGGTTTCAGCTCTCCTACACCTAGTTGTTCATATACTGAGTACGGAAGCAGGTTAACACTGGCACCAAGATCCAAAAGTGCACGGTTGATGTTCTTATCCCCAATGGTGATTGAAATCGTAGGACAGCCAGGATCCTTCCGTTTTTGAGGTAAAGCTTGGGTAAGAGCATCACTCACAGCACTAGCTAAGAAAACTTTCTTGGGTACCTGAAATTTCCTCTTTTTTGTGTACAAGTCCTGCAAGATTTTTGCGTAGGAAGGGACTTGTTGGACAACATCTAAAAGGGGAATGTTGATGTTAACCTTCTTAAACAACTCCAGAATCTTTTCCATTTGTGGATTTTGTTTATTTGACCTCAACCGGTTTGGAAATGGAACGTTTTTAAAATTGGTTGAGTCCAATGCCAGTGGAAGAGATTGTGGAGTAGGAACGGATCCCAGTGCTGGAGTTTTCGTGGAGTGAGAAGTGGGTCCGTTTAGAGCAGAAGAAGAAGAAGAAGAGACTTTTGAAGAAGGGAGAATAGGCTCAGAAAACGAAGAAGAAGAAGAAGAAGCGGCCGGGGTGTCATCCTTTATCCGTGTCCCAATGTTGTTGTGCAGCATCCTTCCAGATCTCAATGTAGTCATGGCACTCACATTATGGTTCTGTTGTTCAAGAGCAACATGTACATTATGTGGGTGACCAGGATTTGGGAGTGTTTAAGATGGAAGCTTCCTCTTCTCTCGCTCGCTTAAGGCCGCATTCAGCTGTGCAATCTGGGCTTTGATGGTCTTGATGCTTTGCCCGTGTGCAGCAATGTGTTGCACCAAAGACTGAATGGAAGACTGGATGTTGGCCATGGATTGAGTCGATTACTTTACAAATGCCTCCAGACTCCGTTCTAGCGAGGAAACCTTATCGTTGTTTTACGGAACAAAGTTGTTTTGAGGAAAAGAATTGTTGGGTGCAAAGTTGTTCGTCGGATTTTGAAATGGTTGGGGTTGGAAGGGCTGCTGAAATTGATGTTAAGTTTGTTGTTGTGCTTGTTATTGCGGAGGACGGGGTCTCTGGAAATTGTTGCCTTGGAATTGATGTTGGTTCTGATTCCAGGAAAAATTTGGGTGGTTCCTCCAGCCGGGATTGTAAGTGGAAGAGTATGGATCATTTTTTGGTCTTTGCTGAAATGCAGCATTGACCTGATCTTGTCCTTGAGCAGGTGGGTTATAAGGACACTCTTCGGTCAAATAGGATAGATCAGAATAACAAGCGCAGATGGTACGAGGGGGAGGAGCAGGGGCAGGAGAAGGAGATGAGAATTTGCTCTCAATTGCTTCCAATTTCGATGTGATAGCTGCCATCTCGGCCTTCATTGCAATTGAGATATCGAATTGATGAATGCTTGCCCTCGACTGACCGGAAGAAGTGGAAGAAGAAGAAGAAGAAGTACCCGGTCTGGTGCTCTTCCACTGAAGTGTCTGTTCCGCAAGATCGTTGAAGAATTGCCAAGCTTCCTCGTCAGATTTGGATAGGAAGTGGCCTTGACAAATGGTTTCCAACAACTGCTTCGTTGCTGGGTTCAGGCCTTCGTATAAGGTTTGGTAAAGTTGCCATCTCTCAATACCGTGATGAGGGCACTAAACAAGAAGGTCTTTGTATCGGTCAAAGCACTTCCAAAATGGTTCGGTAGGAAGCTGGGAAAATTGGTTGATTTCGTTTCGGATTCTCGCGGTTTTGTGATTTGGGTAGAACTTTTTCAAAAACACTTTTACAAACTCATCCCAACTGGTTATGGAATGCGATGCGGTGCTATACAGCCACTTTTCAGCAAGGTCACACAGAGTGAAAGGAATGACTCGTAGCCGTATAGCGTCATCGGACAGTTGGGTTGTCTTCATCATTGCACAGACATACTGGAATTTGTTGATGAAGATATAGACATCTTCGGATTCCAGCCCATGAAATTTGGGCAACATGTTGATGAAGTGGGGCTTCATTTCAAAATTATCCCCATTGGCCAGTGGAAGTGAAAGACAGGTAGGAAGTGCAGATTGGTGGGATAGAAACGATCCTGGAGCGCGACTCGCTGTGGCGCTACAACAGGAGGTGGTTGCATGTTATTCGCACCCAGATGAGGTGGAATCAATCCCGGGGGAGGTAAAGGGATGTTAGGAGGAAATCCTGACATCTCAGAAGAAGAATTTGGTGATGGTGAAGGTGAAGATGTGTAAACAGAATCCCGGTCAATGTCGGAGTTGGCCGGCAAAGGTAGGGGTGAAAGAGTCATGGAAAGAGTTTCGACTGCGGTGTCGATCGCGTAGTCCGTAGGGACTAACGAAACGCGGACTAAACGGGCATTAAGGTCCCTAGTCTAAGTGGACATACACTAAACGAGTTTAGTGTAGTCAAAGCGTAGAATGTGAGGGTAAGAAAACGAAAGTGGAGAAAAATTGGGTGATGGTAGTAAAAAATGGCAGATTTGTGTTTGTTTCAAAAGAATGGGAAAATGACAAGACAGTTCAACAAACACAATCACAAATGCACAGTCATAAATGCACATTCAACACCTAGACTAGGGTCCTCTAAGTCTACTGGACCTGTTCCTAACTGTTCCAAAGCGACAAACTGTGAGATAACCCTCAAATCGCCTCTTCACAGCCAGTTGTGGCCAGGTAAGCACAAGTGAGGTAAGGAGGGTTCCGCTCATGAATCACCATGAGACGTGCCTTTTAAAATTACCTCCTCACTTGTCTAGCCTAGGCACCATAAAAGTCATGTTTAGATAAACGACCGAATGCCCACAATCTTGCTTTGTTTTATTGAGCGCGACAAGTCCTTTGTTGGCTGAGTCTAGATATTTTTTATTAAACTTGAGGTAACACTTATGCAATTAGTGATTTCCGGGGTCTTAGGAAGGGTGATGAAATCCCCACCCAATCTGGATTGGTGTTAGAGTCCCTTAAGTCCGTATTAAATGATGCAATGCGCAAATTCAACAAAGTTCTGTTTTCAAACAATCAATTATCGTTTTTTACTTTTAAATGTGGCACTGCAACAAATACGGTTAGTCTTTTCTTTGGCTTTTTGCGGCGATGTTGCTAAGAATCCTGCAAAAACAAGAATATTGGAGCGTCGGGTTTGAGAAGAGGAAGTGTTTAGAGAAATATGTACAAAAAGTGTCGAGTTTAAGAAAACTCGTGTCGATATTCCCTCCGAGTGGTTAAATGGTTCGCTTGCGCGGGTCCAACTACCCGGATCTTTGGCACTAAGTGTTCACTCCTCTTGTTCTTGAAAATGCCCCTTGTTCCGCACGATCGCTGCTCACAATCCGTCAAATCTGCAAATGTCGGAAAAATACGGATATTTAAGCCAAAAAACGATATGGATAGCCAAAATTCTGAATACAAATAATTAAGAAAATCAAATAATAAAAATAGGATGTAATTAGAACACTGAAAGCAACACAAAAAACCAAAAGTGGAAATGTCCCAAGAAGGCCGGCGATCTCGGTTTTTCAGGGTGTGTCGCCGGTTTTTTTGTGTGAGAATGGGCTAAAATCTTGTGTGTTTCCACAGTGAAGTAATGTCATTCCATTTTTATAACTTGATTTTTTTCTTTAAACCTCAAAGTGTTAGCAGATTACAAATCCAGAGAAGAAAAAAGAATTTTTGTATTTGTGTTGGTTTTGAAAAAAAGAATGGTTTTATCCGTTTGAATGTGTTAGAAAGTTAATTTTTATACAAAGTATGCACAAATTAACCCGAGACTATAAGTATAAAAGTGTTACCGTCTTCCTGGCAATGACGCCATTTGATTGATACGTTTTTGCCGTGTCGTATTTTAGAAAGAGTTTTAGAAATTTCTGCAATCAAAACGGTGTCGCGTGTAGCGAGCCGCGATGAGTACGGGTCGTCCGCAGGGAGATGGTAAGTTTGTAGGCTTATATTAACGAGTTAACAACGCATTTTGATTTGTTGATTAAACTAAATGTCGCAACAAGGATATGTATAATAAAAGGACTTGTTAAGGGTAGTAATAAGTTAGCTTGTATGAAGGTGAAGTTTGCCGAATCCTTATAGACCCAACTTTGGTATTGACACTAAAGCAATAGGTAACAACGCGAATTAGGGAACTTGAAATACGGTATTTGCGGCATTTCGCTAAATCCGTCTTCCATGTCCCTTGTCCTTCCGTTGTTATCTCTTGATTCTAGCCTCCGGCAAACCACTAGCAATCCGGTCACGATTAGGAATCATCGCTATCGGGGTAGGATAGGATGCCTAGCGGAGCGGAATTGCGAGTGATTTGCACGGAGTTTCAATTGCAAAGTTTAAGGTTTTTAAGGTTTTTAGCAAATAACATCTTCTAATACAATCTACCCATATTCCACCCTTAACAAGTAAAGCGACTACTCACACATATTTGCAAAGTAAAAATAAGAAAAAGGGAAAAGAGTAAGGAACATAATGAAAAATACGAGAAAAGAAAGAAAAAGAGAGAACTAATGAATCCAAGTGCGAATATCTCCAAGTGGTCGTAAGCCCGGTGAAGTGTGAAATCCAAACACAAAACTTTAAGGTTGCAAGCTCACTTAAGAGGTTGCAAGATCAAAATAAAGCGAGAATTTCACAAGTTGAAATATGTAAACATAGAACAAGACATGGTAATAAAAAAAATGAGAACTTTTTATTGAATCACAAACAAGTTACACTAATCTTGAAGTCAAGAACCTAAATCTTAAGCTTGCAAGTTCAATGAAGAAGTTGCAAGGTCAAGGTAAAGGGGCAAGAGCTCAAGAATTACAAAGGAAAGCAAACTTACAAATTACAAGAGTTTTTATACAAAACTAAACAAAAGGTATCCCATTCCTCATGCCTCTGGTCTGTATTTATAGGCTCAAAAACTGAATAAATAAACAATAAAAATGAGCTGATGTGGCATCAAGGTGGGCCCACAGAAAGATGGACCCAATCAGAGGAGGTGGGGCCAGCGAGCTCGGATAGGTGGGAAGTGGGGCCGGACAGATTTTGGGGGAACTTCTTCGAACTTCGTGTGATGGTTAGTGTTGTTTCCAGAATCATTTTGGTGTAGTTTATTTTCTCTGGTTTGATCTTGTTTGCTGCTTGGGTTTTGGAGGGAAACTTGAATTTTAAAAGTCAACACATATCTTGTAGCATTTAATGCATGTAACACTCATGCCCACTTGTGTCTTGGTGCAGCCCTCTAGGTCCTAGTGCACACTTGTGTACAACTTGTATTGTGTTGATCCATTTAAATAAAAAGTGTGTACACAAGCATGTTGCAAAAAGAAATTCTTAAAATATCGGTCGGTTTGCGGTTCTGGTTGCAGTGTTGGCTTGCAAATGATATATCCGTGATTTTGAATGTACTTCCAGTATTTTGTCACGGATACCTGTATTCTGTATTACTGAGCAAACATTGGTTAATAGCACCGATATTTACAAAAAAAAGATAATGAATGAGCGGTATTAAAATGCAAAATTCTGGTATGAACACTCCGCTCTCAAGGATATGGTTGAGAAATTCTTGGAGTGTGACCGGGGTTCGCACCTTATGGTTATATTCCTCCAGTGCGTCAGTATGACTTTGCAGGTCCGTGCGCTTGTCATCAGGCTGTGCGGGCTTCTTGGTCTTCTTCTTTTTCTTTGAAGACTTTGACGGCTGGGCCTGGGTATTTTGCCCAATGCTATCAACTCTCGGTGTTGGGCGCGGTTTCAGCATTCCCTCAATGATTTCTAGCTCCGGCGGGTTTTTCCATCTGATTGCCGGACATATTTGAAGATCCTTGAGCATTCTCTTAGTCTTGTCTGAAAGAACAACTTCCCATGGAGCTTCCTCTATAAATGAGCATGATGCCCCCAGCGTGTCCACCTTTTTAGGAGCGTGCGGTTGTGGTGGGTTTACCCTCCAGTTTTTAGACAGTAGGAATTTGCCTTATTGGTACTGGTCCTCAATCCAATTTTTGAAGACGAAGCAATCTTCGATTGGGTGGCCCACTAATTGGTGGTAGGGGCAGTAATTGGGATTGTTTACGTCGACAGGTTGTAGTGGGCGTCTCGGATCTGATAGAGTGATATGCCTGTTGCGCACCGCAAGTTCGAACAGTCTTCTCGTTTTATCCCGAGGGAATGATTAAGGATGTCTCATCTTTTCTCCGAGTGATCGCTGTCTATCGTTTTGGCGAGCAGCTGTTTTTGGATCACTCGGCTGTTCCTGAGCGTTGGCGAGGAAGGTCGCTTTCCCTTTGCCCTTTTCGTTTCGAAGCTCCGTTTTCGAGGAGGACGGTCTATGGCCCATCTGGTCCATTTGGGCCAGCTTGTCGATCAAGGCTTAGAAAGTGGTCGGCTTGAAAAACATTATAAACTGGGATATAGTCGCCTGCGGATCGAGGGACCCTACGAACATGCTCACAGCAGGAGCTTCTTCTATGCGTTGTTTGCACTTCGACCATAGGTTCCGCCACCGAATAGCATACTGAACCTATGTCTCTCCTGGCTTCACTCTGGCATTGATTTACGCCGTGATTGGGGTGCGTTCACTAGCGCTTATGAAACGCTGGGTGAATAGCAACTCCATTTCTGTAAACATTTTGATGGAGTCGTTCGGAAGCTCCGAGTACTATTCAAAAGCTGTTTCCGCTAAACTGCTGACGAACTGGCGAAGTAGTAATTTGTCGTCGCCTCCGGTATTGCCGCATAGAGCCCTGAACTGAGCGACGTGCTGATGGGGTTTGCTTATCCCCTTATACACGTGGTGTTTAGGGATCGTATATCCCGACGGGTACTTAATTTGATCGTACCGGCTTGGATAGGGTCGTCCAGTTCTGATGACTTGGCCAGCGGCTTCGCTTGCCTGATGAGCTTGTATTTGTTGAGCTATATAGTCATCAAGCGCAGCTTTCGAGATCATCTCCTCCCCGGCTGCTGATAAAGCCGGAAGAGGGTTTGATGTCTCCCCTTTGTCGTCTTCAATGATTATTAGGGGATCTTCTGCTGGAAGGTCCAACTGGATCATCATCCCCACCATATCTTAGAACAGGACCACTATTTGTTTTATGTTAACCGCATGTTCCGCGGCTTCTTTATCTTTCTTTTCGAGCATCCTTCGGAGGAACTCGGCATCAGTTTCTTGCTCCTGGCGTTGATTCGACGATACTTCCGGGCTTTCCTTCTGCCCAGTGAGTGCGGACATTTTCGTCAGTATCTCTTGGAGTTTCTGTTGTTGCTCCTGAGCCTTTGTTACGGACCGTGTAAGTGGTCGATAGCCCCCAAAAGCACGGCTTTCCTCTTTTCCGGAAGCCATGTAGATAGTATGCACCACCATGCCCCCAGACTTAGGGCATTTTTATCCATCACGCTCAGAATTTGTCGCCGGTGGTGGTTGATTCTCTGGCCTTCTCTTTTTATAGGCGGTCGAAGTTGAGGAGGCTGTTGCAGATGATACTTTCTATTGTATGACGACGGGATGACCCACCTCTTGCCGGACCTTCATTTTCTTTGATTTGCGGGAGTAGTCTTTGTCGATTACAGAGTCTTGGACTCTTCGCCAGACCCTGTGGATTTTGGAGGACAGCCACTGAGGGGGCTGCTCTGGGTTTGCCTTTGTAATGTTCTCCACAGATGGAGGAGACTTTTTCAGCACGGCAGTTGGAGAGTTCTTGCACACCCTCCTGAGCTGCTCAAAACTGTTCCCAGTTAGAACAGCAGCATCAACTTCCATCATTGGAGCTGGTGGGGTAAGTCCAGAAGGGGAACTGCCCCCAGCTTTCCTCACTCGGCGCCAGTGATGACGTCGAGCATGTTGCATAGCCGGGATCACCTTTATCGTCGGAGTAGCTTCGCCATGCCCCCTATTTTGAGGAGAGGCTATTATTGGCGCCAGCCTGTCAAAGACTGACATCCGCTGGGAAGGAATGGTCAACCTGTCGAAGGCCGACTTTTGAGTAGGGGAAGTAGCTCGGACGACTTCACCTGCAGCAGGAGTTGGGATAGCCTTCTCCGGTATCGCGAGCCTCTTTGCGGGCCCATTTGAGGTTAGGCTCAGCCGGTCGAAGACTGAGGCAGTAGACTTGGACGACCCGTTGAGAGGGGCTGCAGTCATTGTAAGTCGATCAAAAACCGACTTCTTTGGAGCTTCCTGTGACGGCACTGGAGCGTTGAAGCTCATTGATGGGAGCATGGTCCCGAAGAACAATCCTGTGGTGGCCTGTGTCACCTGTTCCACCGGCATTGCGAATATGGAGGCCGCTTGGGGCCCATAAGTTACTCCTCCAGCATGGACGGAGTGGTAGTTGTTGTTGCAATTGGTGCAGTTGTAAGCTATCGACGTTCTTCTACACGGAGCAAGACACCAAATCTTAGTACCTCGAATCCAGGGGCAACCATATTAAACCGCGATTCGTTCGTGAACACGACATACGAAGTGTGGAGTGGAAAGAGGAAAAGGTCCCACCGGGCGTGCCGGAATCTGTTTACCACCGAAAGACGCGACCGGGACGTTGGGACGTCCTGCCTGAATTTGGGGGCAGATGCTATTGGATTTTATCCATCCACCTCTCCGAAGATGCCAAGTTGATTTATGGCACCGTGTATCGGAGGTTTGGACAAATGCGGCCGTTGTAGCAGACTTCGTCAGATTCTCCCTCGTTTGCGAGGGGTTTTTGATTGTGGGGATACTCATCCCTGCAGGCGCAAGCCCCAGGAGTTAATTACGCTACCGCATCGCGTTAACCACTTTCTCCTTCTCCAGATGTTCACTTCGTGTCAGGTGTGTTTGTTTTATTTTTGGTTGCCCGTTGATTGTATACGGAGACTAATTTATGTTGTCGTCCGTAGGGCATGGATTAGTCCAAATCCGTATTTTCTTAGATTTGGGTTTGGTTGATTTAAGGATCGTTAATCTCGTTGGAGATTAAGATCAACTTAAATGTTTGTTAAGGATACGTTAATCTAATTTTAGACTAAGATTTACTTAACAAGCTTTTTTAGGATCATTTAGGTCCAACGAAAGAGCATTTGGGCCTTATCATTTTGGTTTAAGGACGTTGCGGTCCGTTATTAGTTTAGGGACGTTTCGGTCCGTTGTTAGTTTAAGGACGTTTCGGTCCGTTGTTAGATTAAGGACTTTGCGGTCCATAGGGTTTAAGGACATCATAGTCCATGGAGTTTAGTTTAGGGACGTTGCGGTCCATTGTTTAAGGACATCATAGTCCGTGTTTAAGTACATCTTAGTCCATATTTAAGGACATCATAGTCCATAGAGTTTAGTTTAGGGACGTCGCGGTCCATAGGGTTTAAGGACGTCATAGTCCATGGTTTAAGGACGTCATAGTCCATAGAGTTTAGTTTAGGGACGTTGCGGTCCATAGGGTTCAACGACATCATAATCCATGTTTAAGGACATCATAGTCCATAGAGTTTAGTTTAGGGACGTTGCGGTCCATAGGGTTTAAGGATATCATAGTCCATGGAGTTTAGTTTAGGGACATTGCGGTCCATTGTTTAAGGACATAATAGTCCGTGTTTAAGGACATCATAGTCCGTGTTTAAGGAAATCATAGTCCATAGAGTTTAGTTTAGGGACGTTGTGATCCATAGGGTTTAAGGACATCATAGTCCATGGAGTTTAGTTTAGGGACGTTGCAGTCCATAGGGTTTAAGGACTTCATAGTCCATGTTTAAGGACATCGTAGTCCATAGAGTTTAGTTTAGGGACGTTGCGGTCCATAGGGTTTAAGGATATCATAGTCCATGTTGTTTTGGCTCATCAGTTTGAGGGTGCGCCAAGAGTTATTCGTTATTGGGACCCTCCACCTCTCTGAAGACGTTGAAGAATTACAACGACATATATCAGAGGTGTGAAGAGATGTACCTTTGAACCAAATTTGGGAGTGAGGGTTTATCACTCCTGAGCATAGAGGCTCGGTTTAATCTCAGGAAGGACTTAACCAATTTGAGGTTGAAGTTGGTTCCTTAATATGTATTTTCAGCGATCACATGCTCTCACGTGATACTTTGAGGCAGTGTTAAACACTGAGAGTTTGAGGGCACTCACCTGTGGCATGTGAGGCTTTCAAAGGTGGTGTTGTTCGCTTGGTTTTATTCCCCATCTTTATATAAGTCTCAAACACTTTATTCTTGTGGCCATCACGTGTGAGCACGTGAAGTGCCTCAGGGTTAGACATTGTTTCCTTCGGTTTATTCTCTTTTCTTTTTAAAAGTGCCAAGCACTATCAGTTGGGGGCACATATGAACACATGATCTTTCTTTTGAGTTCATCACATGTGGTCACGTATGAACACGTGATCATCAATATGCATGGAATTCCTTCTCTGAGTTTATAAGAATTTAATTCTTTGGACTTAGTTCTTCTCCTAAGTTTTGGCTCTACATGGCAGAGTCTCCTCGATGAGAATTAAATTCTCAACTTGTGGAGAAGTCTGCTTCTGCAGATCTTTCACCAGAAGAAAGAACTAAGTTCTTTTATGAAGGGTTAAACCCTAGTTTTATCAGAGGAACTAAGTTCCTATATGCCTTTTGGGAGAATTAAATTCTCTGAACTTAGATCTTCCCCTAGGTTTGGGATCTGCATGGCAGAATCTCCCCGATGTGAATTAAATTCTTAACTTGTGAGGAGATCTGCTTCTGCAGATCTTTCACCAGAAGAAAGAACTAAATTCTTTTATGAAGGATTAAACCCTTAAAGAAGAGATGAGACAGTCTTTATATTTTCTTCTCACCTAGTTTTATTTTGAAAAGTGGATTCTTCTCCCTTCTGAGAATTGAATTCTCCTTCCTTTTTTTATCTCCCTCTCTGTATGTTTTTTTTCTCCCTCTGTCTAGTCCTTTATATAGCAGAGGCAAGTTTGTTGATTTTTTGTTAAGGAAATCTCTCATTGAGAGATTTTTGATTAGTTCGGAGATTTTATCCACCGTTGGATCTTTGATCCATGGGCCTCTGTTTTATAGAAGACATTTTTCTTATTATTAACAAGATTGGGAAAATATTTTCCCATACATGGGCTTATTCTATATCTTGGTGATTTTTAATCACTATTGAATCTTTGATCCAACGGTGCTCTGATTTATAGAGCATAATCTTTCTTATTTAGAAAGATTGGGGGAAATTTCCCCATACAGAGCTTATTCTGTATCTTGGTGATTTTTAATCACCATTGGATCTTTGATCCAACGGTGCTCTGATTTACT
Organism: Agapanthus africanus; assembly: GCA_030015575.1. Taxonomy (NCBI): domain Eukaryota; kingdom Viridiplantae; phylum Streptophyta; class Magnoliopsida; order Asparagales; family Amaryllidaceae; genus Agapanthus; species Agapanthus africanus. The sequence continues at coordinate 451,487,284 of CM057349.1, read as the reverse complement.
GATCACAATCTTTCTTGTTTAGAAAGATTGGGAAAATATTTTCCGAATAGGATTTGGATCCTTATATTTAGAATTTAATTCTATCGGCTCAGAAAGTATTGGGAACCCTCACGTGTAGCACGTGACCCATAACTTTAGGCTGGGTTGTTTAGATGCAGCAGTCCCAAAGAAGAGCATCACGTGTTGGCACGTGATGCGCCTTCTGGCCTGTTATTTGTTTTATGAAGGCGTTGTTTCCCCCAATTATAGAGCAAAGTTCTATTCAAAATTTGAAATTTGAAATGAGGCAGCGCCTCATAAGAGCGCTAGTGCCAAGAGCGCCAGCGCTAAGAGTTAAAGACTCTGAGGCAGCGCCTCATAAGAGCGCTAGTGTCAAGAGCGCCAGCGCTAAGAGTTAAAGACTCTGAGGCAGCGCTTCACGTGCAAAGCACGAGAGCGCTCGCGCCAAGAGCGCCAGCGCTAAAGACTCTGAGGCAGTGCCTCACGTGCAAAGCACGAGAGCGCTAGCGCTAAGAGTCAAAGACTCTGAGGCAGTGCCTCACATGCAAAGCACGAGAGCGCTAGCGCCAAGTGTCAAAGACTCCGAGGCAGCGCCTCACGTGCAAAGCACGAGAGCGCCAGCGCTAGAACTAAATGTTCTCCACCCTTGGATCAAAGATCCAACGGAAATGATAAATCATCAAATTACCAGAATAAAATTCTGTTGAGAAAATACTCCTCATATCTTTCTAAACAAGAAAGATTGTGCTCTGTAAATCAGAGCACCGTTGGATCAAAGATCCAATGATGATTAAAAATCATCAAGATACAGAATAAGTTCTGTATGGGAAAATATTTTCCCAATCTTGTTACTAACAAGAAAACTATCTTCTGTAAAACAGAAGCCCTTGGATCAAAGATCCAACGGTGGGAAACATTCCCCAAATCAATCAGAGATCTCTTAATAAGAGATTTCCTTAACTGATTCAACAAATTAGCCTCTCCTATATAAAGGACCTAAGACTTCAAGTCTTAAAAAAAGAGAAAAACCTCCCTATAAGTTTCAAGTTCTCAGAAAAGAAAAAGAGAAGAGTAAGCTCTAAAAAGAAGAACTTTCTTCAAGGTAAATAAAAAAGAAGAGAGATCATAGTATCTCCTCCATATTTGAGAGTTTAACTCTCGCATCAAAAAAGAACTTAGTTCTTTTTTTAGATCACAGATCTATAAGACAAAGTCTTTCACAAAAACAAAGAGATCATAGCATCTTCTCATAAAAGAAGAACTCGGTTTTTAGATCCATAAGACAAAGTCTTTCGTAAATAAAAACAAAAGAGATCATAGCATCTCCTCATAAAAGAAGAACTCGGTTCTTAGATTCATGAGACAAAATCTCTTATAAACCGAGAATTTAATTCTCAGAGCACAGAACCGATCAGAACTGCCAAAGAAGCACTCCAAGTCTGGCGCTCTACGTTCTCCTCACGTGGGCGCTATTTTATAAGAAGTGCTTTAGCGCTCTAAGTCTGGCGCTCAGCGCTCCATATGCTCCTCACGTGGGTGCTATTTTATAAGAAGCGCCTTAGCGCTCCAAGTCTGGCGCTCAGCGCCAAGCTCTCCACGTGCTCCTCACGTGAGCGCTATGTTATAAGAAGCGTCTTAGTGCACCAAGTTTGGCGCTCAGCGCCAAGCGCTCCACATGCTCCTCACGTGGATGCTAAGCAATTACAAAGCGCTCTGTAAATAAAGCCCTGGCGTCATAAAAAGTGTTCAACACTCAATAAAAGACAAAAAAAGGGTGTCAAAACCCAAATCAATGCTCGGCATTGTTGAATAAAAAGAGACTGAGCCCAAACAAATGTTCAACATTTTATTCAAAACTGAGTGGGCTGAGCCCAAGTTGGCCACAAGTCCCTAATTCAGATTAACCGAGCCCATGTGCTCACAATCATTTTAATTAGTCTTAGTCCCAAAGCTGACTATAGATCTCCCAACCAACATTGGTTCAAAGGTACATCTCTTCATACCTCTGATACATGTCGTTGTAATTCTTCAACGTCTTCAGAGAGATGGAGGGTCCCAATAACCAATAACTTTTGGTGAACCCCAAACGGTTAAACCAGAACCTTACAGACTACGATGTCTTTAAACCAGACTATAATATCTTTAAACCGTACTATGATGTCTTTAAACCATACAGACTACGATGTCTATAAACCTTACGGACTATGAGGTCCTTAAACTCATTGACTATGATGTCCTTAAACCCGATGGACCACAATGTCCTTAAACTAAAACGATAGAGTCCAAATACTCTTTCGTTGGATCTAAATGATCCCAAAACCTTGTTAAGTAGATCTTAGCCTAAAATTAGACTAACGTATCCTTAACAAGCATTTAAGTTGATCTTAATCTAAAACAAGATTAGTGATCCTTAAACCAACCCAAACCCAAATCTAAGAAAATATGGATTTGGACTAATCCACGCCCTACGGGTGACAACATAAATTAGTCTCCGTATACAATCCACGGGCAACCAAAAACAAAAATAATACACATGACACGAAGTGACCATATGGAGAAGGAGAAAGTGGTTACCGCGATGCGGTAGAGTAATTAACTGCAGGGGCTTGCACCTCCAGAGAAGAGCATCCCCACAATCAAAAAACCCCTTGCAAACGAGGGGGAATCTGACGAAGTCTGCTACAACGGCCGCATCTATCTAAACCTTCGATATACGGTGCCATAAATCAACTTGGCATCTTCGGAGAGTTGGACGGATAAAACCCAAATAGCATCTGCCCCCAAAATTCAGGCCAGACGTCCCAACGTTCCGGTCGCGTCTTTCGGCGGAGAACAGGCGCCTATATACCTTGTATTTAGATGCTCACGTGAGGCTCAACTTTAGCCTTATTTGTTAAGTGTAATGTCCATAATTTTTGCTTCAAGGCGCATCACGTGCGGGCGCGTGATGCTCCCTTTGGGGGAATTTTTCCATCGCTTTTGGTTCATTATTTATTTATTTTATTTTTTTTATAAGGGAACAGCGGCCGAGTAGCTTCCTTGCTCGGTCAATCCCTGGCGGGAACCTCCTACCCATTACGCCAAGGATCGAAAGCCCTCACCAAGAGGCCACCTAGTTGCTTCCCTGCTTGGTCAATCCCTGGCGGGTACCTCCTACCCATCACGCCAAGGATCGAAAACCCTTACCAAGAGTCCACCGAGCTGCTTCCCTTCTCGGTCAATCCCTGGCGGGTACCTCCTACCCTTCTACACCAAGGATCAAAGCCCTCATCAAGAGGCCACTGAGCAGCTTCCCTGCTCGGTCAATCCTTAGCGGGTAGCTCTTACCCATTTACTCTAAGGATCGAAGCTCTCATCAAGAGGCTACTGAGCAGCTTTCCTGCTCGCTCAATCCTTAGCAGGCAGCTCCTACCCATCAATGCTAAGGATCAAAAGTCCTCATCAAGAGCCCACCGAGCAGCTTCACTGCTCGGTCAATCCTTAGCGGAAAGCTCCTATCCATAAATGCTGAGGATCAAAAGCCCTCATCAAGAGCCCACCAAGAAGCTTCCCTGCTCGGTCAATCCTTAGCGGGTATCTCTTACCCATCTACGCTAATGTTCAAAAGCCCTCATCAAGAGGCCACCGAGCAGCTTCCCTGCTCGGTCAATCCTTAGCAGGTAACTTCCTACCCATCTACGCTAACGCCAACCAATTCTAACTTGGCTGTTATTTAACTTACGCTAAGGGAAGTGGTCGCCGGTCGACTCAAAGGAATAGGCAAGTCTCGACACGCCCACGTTGAAGGAACTCCCAATGTATTCTAAGTGAACATTCGTAAAATCGACTCCGGGGGCGGGAAGGGACCGACCTTCCTGCACTTAGCGATTAACTGGCTTACACTCGACAGGCGATCGCCATCTAAAAGACCGGTCATCGACCAACGCCCTGACTCCTGGGACGAGGAAAATGCTAAAAAGCTCAAGTGCCCGCACAAGAAAACATTGCTACGAAGAAAAATTAAAAACAGTTTTATTTACGATCTGAGAGTCTTTACAAGGTACTATGGGATCCTCAGCCATACAAAAAGCGCCCGGAGGCTTACAAAATTTATAAAAAAAAAGAGAAAAATGCAGGAAGGCTTAAGCCTTGGGACCGTAGAGGATCTCGACCTGCTCAGCGCCGGCGTCGGGAGCCAGGGTGACGGCTTTAGGGTCAGTGCTCCCACCAGGAGCCTTGTCTGCAGCACTCCTACCGGATGCCTCTCCACCGGTGGCACTCCCGGCGGTCTCCCCCTGCGGCTCATCTTCAGAGAGGGGGTACTGGAGCCGAAGCTCGCCGTCAGCAAATCCCGGCATCAATGCATTGACGGCGTCGAGAGCCTGGTGCCAAACAATGGCTGAGGCTTCGGCATGGTCAGCGTAGAACTGTTCCGACATCTTGTACCTCTCTACCGACTTTGCAGCCCGGAGGTCGGCGATCTTCACCGCGTCCTTCGCCGCCTCGGTTTCCCTCTTGCAGGAGTCCCGTGACTTCTTCATCGTCGCGTTAAGAACCTTAGCCTCCTCCAACTTAACCTGGATGAACTTGTTGGATTCACTCAGAAGGAAAATGGACTCCTTGTATCTAGAGTTTATCACCTCCTCAGAGGCCACCCGGGTTTCGAGGGCGGTGATCCTCTCCTTCACCTGCTGCAAATCCAGGCGCAGATCCTCCTCCCGTGAGGACAACTCACCCGCCATCCGCATCGCCGGGGCAATCTCCTCGGACTCCATGTTAACGATGAGGGCGTAGTGCTGGAGGACCTGAGGAAAGTAGCGGAAGGGGTTAGAAGCGTCAGATCCAAGAAAAAAATACTTGATGAAAACCTCAATGGAAAGCAGATACTGACCTGTAGAGCCTCCTGAGCGATGGCGGCCACTTGGGTCTTAAGGGTCCCCCGGGGAATTGTGCACCCGGCCGATCGTTCCATCTTCGAAAGCATGCTATCGAAAACAGAAAGCCATGAGGGCACCTCAAAACAGACGTCCCCCTCCTGCACGAGGATCGGGGAGGCCGGAGATCGAGATATCGTCCTCTTGTACCTCTTGAGTGGGACCTTGGGGGGTCGGCTTCATCCTCTACCTCCCTCGGCCGGGGCCCCGGTTCCCGAGCGTGCTTATGGCTCTCCCCGCGGCTGGTTTCCGAAGCTCGAGGCGCAGCAGAAGGCTTAGCCGGTGCGGCTAGCTTCGGGGCCGGGCTCGAATCGGGGCGAGACGAGCTAGCACCCCCCGGTCTTCCTCCCCTTGTTTGTGGCTATGACAGCTAAGAATTTGGATCGGTCCATTTGCTCTGCATAAAGGAAAATACACAAAGAGAGTTAGTGCTCTGAAAAGAGCAAAAGAAAAATATTCAAGTTTAGACAGATCGTCCAAGCTCCTAACTTACCCACGAATCGAGCGGGGATGAGCCCGGCCTAGCTAAGGGCCTACTCGGAAAGCAAAACGTCGTCCTGCTGGATCGGCTCCCACATGTACAGCGCCCTCTCCTCGGGAGAGGATGGCCGCTTCACCCGCGGGCAGTAGGCCCTATGCCACTGTACTGGGATAGGACAATTCTCACCATCGGGTGGCCCGAAGAATACAAACTTCTCTTTCCATTCATGAATGGAAGAAGGAACAACTACTACCCCCGACCCGGCCGCCCCTCCCTTGCGTTTTTTGAAGGAAATATACACCCAGCTCGGCTCGTCCTTACGGGTGCTAAGATGATTTTTGTAACAAAGAAAGGAAGTGAGAAGGGTCAAGCTGAAAGGGATTTCTTCAAGTCTTAACCGGACCAGGAACCCAAGAAGAATTCTCCATGAGTTCAGCACTAGCTGGCCCGGGGCAAGTTGGAAGCAACGTAGTACCCCGAACACTTCGAGGGGAAAGGGCAGACACATCCCAGCCTAGAATGCATCTAAGTACAAAGCAATATCCTTGCCTTGCACCTGATCCGCCCTTTCATTCTCCCTAGCTAAATGAAGCGAATAGCTAGGGGGGATGCGGAAACGAGCCCGAATCTCAGTGAGCTCGTCCATGTTTCTTAGGAGGGAGGGAGCATCGCGAGCGTTCCCGATGCGCACTTTGAGGACCCTTACCGTCGCCTGACGACGAGCAACGCGGGTGGCCCTAACTCTATGAGGGGAACCCGACTCGGATGGGGCAGAGGAAGAAGCAGAAGAAGACTCTTTAGACTCTACCCTAACTATCTTAACAGACTCCTCAGAGGAAGACATCTAACCTGATTCAAAAGGAGGAGTCTTCCGAGGAAAGGGCGCGAGGGATCCGATCTAAAAGACGGAGCACCGAGCCTTCTCTCGCAGCGGAAGGAAAATGATGGCGAAAGTGTGGACCCTAGGGGGATCCTACCCTATTTATAGTGCTTGGGCAATGCATCCGACGGCTCAGACCGTTTCCAGCCTAAATGAAGCTTTGCGCTCGCCAGCCATCGACGTTCCACGTGTCAAACGACCATTGGAGACGTCCCTTCGAGCGCAAGCGACAACGACAGCCCGTCACGTCCGCCAATCTGCGTCGGACACGTGCCTGCGCCTCAACGGATGTACAAGCGAATCGACGCTCTCTCTTTAATGCACGATCTCCCCCCGATCCGCTGATGTCATCGAAGATATGCCTAATTGCCTCGGAGATCCATGGTGGTAGGTTCTTAACTACATGCTGAGCCTGGGATACAGATCAAACCACTCTCGACCTGACCCATAAATAGGTCGGGATGAGAGTGGGGGGCTAATGATGATGCTCGTAAGTAGGAACTCCTCAGATCGTGACACGTGGTAGATGACGTGTCCCAGGGCTCACGGAAACAGGGCAAGCACCACACATTAGAGGCGTCCCCCGGGCTATCGTCCCGTGGCAAGACCCGACCTCCAAGGAATCCCTGAAAATTCCTTTGCTTGCCATGTAAATAACCATTGGCTCACCTCCGAGCCCTCCTATACGTCGAGCTTCCTCGACCTCTCGCTCGCCTCCGAGCTATCACAAAACCGAGTTTCCTCGTCCTCCTACTCGTCTTCGAGCCTCCCACCGAGCTAAGCCTTTTTGGTTTTACCGAGCAACCAAGAACGCAGAGCCCAAGTGCCTCCGCCACGGCTCCGCCTATCTCGCCAGAAGCGAGATATCCGCCGCCCCACAATCCGGCATTCCACGCCGTCATATCCCCCATTAACGAGCGTATCTTGTCATTAACGGGGGATCCCGTCATTCACGCAGGCGTAATGCCAGGGGCATAACCGACGGCGGATATCTCGCGCCAACTCACTCCAAGTGACCGCTATAAAAACTCTTCTCTCAGACGACTCAGATAATGCAATATTATTCCAATAATCCGCTACTCTGCCCAAATACCCCTGCTAACTTGATCGTCGGAGGGTCCACGGTGGTACAACCACCCCGGGACTTCTTTTGCAGATAGTTCGGCTTCGCCTCAAAACAAGCCCACTGAGATCCACACGATCAAGGAGGCAACCCTCAACACCAATCTAAGCCATTCATCCACGCTCACGACAGATCGACGGAGGACAACATCTGAAGGAGATCTTAGCCTCCATCAGAATCTAAAAAAAATCCCTAGTAAACCGCGCGTGAAGTTAGACTTCCAGTTCTAAAACTGGAATTCCAGCAATTGATCGCTAATTTAAAATGACGATAAATCCTTAACCTGAATTCCTATTGACATGAAACCAATTTTACCACTTAGATAATCAAGTATACTTCATACGCCTTTTATATTATTTCGGTCGATTCTATACGTGTGATTTATAGTGAATTTTGTAAGTCATATGGCGTTGGCTGTCATAATTTAGTGAATATCTGTTCAGTGCATTTCTACCTATTTTTGTGTTTGCTTTATACCTTCTGCATAGTGATCGTTTACACTGAGACTTAACGACTGTTTTGCATTGTCGATATACATAAGTGTTAGTGATTGGGTTGTGGCAAGTACAAAAATGAACCAGTGATTGAAAGTGATATTGATAAGTGGAAACGTGATTGAAAGTGAAAGCGATATGTATTTGTTCACAAGCTATCTAATACCTGAATACATACCATAACATGGGGAATGGGGAAATCAAGGTGGAATTGAAATCGTATTTAGTGATGTACAGTGATTTAAAGGATAATCATTCGACATTAGTGATATATATACACATATATATACATACATACATTAGGTCGTGGGCCTAGCGACACGGCTGCAGGGTTATGTCCCGGACAACAGTGGACCGTAGTCTCGGGCATGCACGAGACCCTTGTTAAACACGAGCATCTTTTCCACTAATTGATTTCATTGAATGATAAGTAGTGACATACACATTACCTGGCTTACTAACATGATACATATATCGCGCTATGCATATTCAAATGATATTCACTATTTTTTATGTTCTGTATTCTATCGCACCTTTCATGTTTAATAATATTGTACGCACATCTTATATTTATTGTAATAAGTGTCGCCCTTATGATCTGAGTGTGCATGCTCAGAGGACGAGGTGGACCCAGTCAAGGAGCAGAATCTGCCATTCGAGATCGTGGAGGTCTAGACCGCAATATCAGCGCTACCCATTTTGCTATAAGCACATTGTATTTCGTTGGTTAGTTATTTCCTTATGCAAAATAAATGTATCTCGAACTCTTTTATTGTAATGTAATAAAGTTGTGAACTGTGATTTCCTTTACTCTAGTACCGTTTACGGACTACCATGTAATGCTAGAAGTCGAAGTGTGACTACGGCGGGATTATTCCCTGACCGTAGGAGTATGGCTGGCCTAGTTACCCCTCGCATTCCATATTTTGGGAAGCGGGGCGTGACATGGTTTTGTTGGTATTAAAGCCAGGTTTGAAGAAATCACGGTTCTGTCGAGGGATCCCTAGATTGAGTTATACCCTTGATGTGTGGTTTATTAAATTTCTTTTTCACTTTGTAATCCTCGTTGAATCATCGTGTAGCCCTTGTTTGAATCTGATTTTTTTAATCATCTTTCAGAAATATGGACTCTTCGGGCAACTTCTCAAGTGCCGGTTCCCACGATCGTACCGAGGAGATCCTCAGCACACTGACGACCCTAGCCCAGGCTCAAGAGAGGAAGATCGATCTCCTGACCAAGGGGTTGAAGGCGGTACAGGAGATCGCAATTACCATTTTGGAGAGAACTTTGGCAGTTTCCGCCGCCCCCGAGGGCGCCCTCGTACCGACTACACAGGCTAGGGTTGGTACTGTTTTGGACTTTAGGAGGCTTCATCCAGCGGTTTTTACGGGATCATCAAATCCACTCAAGGCCAAGCAATGGCTCATCAACGTGGAGAACCTTTTAACGGCCGCTCGGTCCCTAACGATGACAGAGTTAGCGTGGTGAAGATTCAGCTGGAGGATGAGACCCGCACATGGTGGTCTATAGAGGAAAGCCCACTAGAAAGACCTATCGGATGGGACACGTTCTCCGCGTGTTTTCTAGATCACTATTTTTCGGCCACTGCCAAGGCTGAGATGGAGGAGAAATTCATCATGTTGAGGCAAAATGGACGCTCGGTGGATGTCTACGCTGCAGAGTTTTACCGGCTGAGTCGTTTCGCACCATACATGGTAGCCACCAAAACCGCTAGGGCCAGACGGTTTCAGCAGGGTCTCGATATTGAACTACAACAACTTATCGCGTCTCTCGACCTATAGACCACCTTCGCTCAGGTGTTTAACGCTGCCCAAGTGCAGGAAAAATTGGCAGAGAAGGCCAAGGGCTAACGATTGGTGGACAGGAAACCCTACGTAGTTCCAGCACGGACTGCCTTTCCGCCCCGTGGAGCGATCCCAGTTCACAGGCCGGGTGTTACACAGATGAAGCATACTTTCTTACCACAGCAGCCGCAGTGGAGGGCCCTGGTTTTTTATTATTGCCAGAGGCCAGGGCACATGCAGAGTGATTGTCGCAGAGCCAAGGGGCAGTGTCTGCTTTACGGATCCAGCGAGCACAGGGTCAGCGGATGACCCCAGAGATCTGAGCTACAGGGAGGGTTCGAGCAACATCAACCGCCGTATGGCACTTCAGCTCAGAGGGGTCTACCTGTGGTATCCCGCAGCGGTTATTCAATCAGAGGCATACTGGTACGGGTCGGAATTAGGGGTGGGCTTTCACCCTGTCCGCCGAGCAGGCAGAGACTTCTGGAGAAGTAGTTACAGGTACCTTCCTTGTTTATTCTGTACCAGCTAGAATTCTTTTTAATCTGGGTGCTTCACATTGTTTTATTTCTACGCGGTTTGTTGACTCGCACTCTATACCTCACAAGCTGTTGATCAGGGGTTGGGAGATACATACGGGTAACGGGATTATTTTGTCCAACCAAGAGTGTAGGTTATGCCCTGTGGTAGTTTGTGGCAGGGAATTATATGCAAACTTCCTTTTGATTGGGACCGGTAGCTGCGACGCCATTCTTGGGATGGATTGGTTGAGCACGTTTCATGCTGTTATCAACTGTCGAGCTAGGAGTGTGACTTTTTGCATTCATAATCACCCAGAATTCATGTTCGTGGGGGGTAGCAAGTCTTTGGAACCAGCTAAGTTCCGAGCAAAGCCGAAGACCTTGATATCTATGGAGATAGCCGAGGAGCCAGCACCGGAGGTAGTTCGAGAGTTTCTTGATGTGTTCCCTGAAGATCTACCGGTTTACCCCCGCCTCGTTTATTGGGCTTCTTGATCGACCTGATTCCAGGAACGACGCCAGTTTCTATAGATCCCTATAGGATGGCGCCAGTGGAGTTGGTAGAATTAAAGAAGCAGATAGAAGATCTTTTGGACAAGGGATTTAATCGTCCAAGCGTTTCCCCGTAGGGTGCTCCTGTGTTACTGGTTAAGAAGAAAGACGGTTCCTTGCGCATTTGCATCGACTACCGGGAGTTGAACCGGGTGACCGTGAATAACAAGTATCCCATCCCCCGCATCGATGACTTGTTCGATCAGCTTGGTGGTGCTCGGGTATTTTCTAAACTAGATCTCCGGTCAAGGTATCACCAAATCAGGGTTAAGGCAGAGGATGTATGCAAGACGGCTTTCCGAACCCGAAATGGCCACTATGAGTTCCTTGTGATGTCGTTCGATGTTACCAATGCACCGGCCATATTTATGGACTTGATGAACATGGTTTTCTCCAGGTACTTGGATCAGTTTGTTATCATATTCATCGATGTCATTCTCCTCTATTCGAGAAGTCGAGAGGAGCACGACGAGCACCTACGAATTGTATTGCAGGTTCTACGGGAAGAGAAGCTCTATGCTAAGCTAAGCAAGTGCGAGTTTTGGCTCAATAAGGTGCAATTTCTGGGGCATGTCATTTTGAGTGACGACATTTCAATGGATCCGACGAAAATCGAATCTATCAAAGACTGCCCGACACCGAAATCAGTTGCAGAGATAAGGAGTTTCTTAGGATTGGCTGGGTATTATCGATGGTTTGTCCAAGATTTCGCCAGAGTAGTGGAACCCTTGACGAAGCTCACATGGAAGGAGGTGCCGTATGTTTGGTCAGAGGAGTGCACCCAGGCGTTCGAACTATTGAAACTGAAGTTGACCACGGCCCCAATCCTGACTATGCCAGACAGTTCAGGTGGCATGGTTATTCGTAGTGATGCGTCGGGAAAAGGTTTAGGTTGTGTATTAATGCAGCACGGTCGAGTGGTGGCTTACGCCTCTCATCGGCTGAAAACTCACGAGAAGAACTACCCCACGAATGACCTGGAGTTAGTGGCCGTTGTGTTCGCTTTAAAGATATAGAGGCATTACTTTCTAAGCGAAATAGTAGAGATGTACACGGACCATAAAAGTTTGAAATACATGTTCACTCAGAAGGAGCTAAATATGTGACAACGCAGATGGTTAGAGTTAATGGCAGACTACGATATTAATCTGTAGTATCATCCGGGGAACGTGAACGCCGTTCCTGGTGCTCTCAGTCGCAGGCCATCAGCTGCGTTGCTGACTTGTCAGAAGGGGATTCTCGATGACCTTCAGAGACTCGAGTTGGAGGTAATTACTCTGGGTATGCCTGGACAGCTCTAGAAGTTACAAGTTCAATCATCGCTTATAGATCGCATTAAAGCTGCACAGGCTGGAGACTCTCAGTTACAGAAGTTCAGAGGGTTAGCTGAGGCCGGTTTGAGGATGAATCTGTAGATTCACGGAGATGGCTCTCTGGGATTTGGTAGTTGGCTGTGTGTTCCAAAGGGGGATATTCTAGATGAAGTTCTAGCTAAGGTACACAATTCCGCTTACTCGGTGCACCCAGGTGGCACCAAGATGTACTGAGACCTGAGGCAACATTTCTGGTGGAACAGGATGAAGAGGGAGATTGCTCGCTTTGTCTCTAGGTGTCTAGTATGCCAACAAGTGAAAGCAAGCATTAGAGAATCGCTGGGTTATTGCAACCGCTTCCAGTGCCAGAGTGGAAATAGGAGCACATCACCATGGATTTTGTGACGGCACTACCTCGAAATCCAAGGGGCAACAATGCTGTCTGGGTTATTGTTGATTTTCTCATGAAAGTAGCACATTTCATACCTTTCTGAGTCGAACAAACGACGGAGTCACTTGTGGAGAGATATATGCAGAAGATTGTGAAACTGCACGGGGTGCTCGTTAGTATCGTGTCTGATCGAGACACCAGGTACATTTCCCGTTTCTGGAAGAGCCTGCAGGAGAGTTTGGGCACGCGTCTCAAATTCAGCACGGCTTATCATCCGCAGATAGACGGGCAATCCGAGCGTACTATTTAGACTCTCGAGGATATGCTGAGGGCATGCATGCTTGACTTTCAGGGCTCTTGGGAAGATCACCTCCATCTAGTAGAGTTCCGTATAATAACAGCTACCAAGATAGCATCCAGATGGCCCCATTCGAGGCTCTGTATGGACGGAAGTGGCGATCCCCTCTTTGTTGGGAGAATGTGGGTGAACGAAGGTTGTTGGGCCCTGAGCTTATAGTGCAGACAGTGAGCAAGGTTCAAACTATCAGGAAACGGATCAAGGTGGCTCAGGACCGACAGAAGAGTTGGGTAGATGCCGACAGAAAGTCGTTGGAGTTTGGTGTTGGTGACCACGTATTTCTGAAGACATCACCCACTCGGGGAGTGATCAGGTTTGGTAGTCGGGGGAAACCCAGTCCCCGATTCATCGAACCTTTTGAGGTGCTAGAGCGAGTAGAAGATGTGACTTATCGACTTGCCTTGCCTTGCCTCCATCGCTAGCTGGTGTGCACAATACTATTCATGTTCAGGATGACAGCCATATCTTGGACCATTCAGAGTTAACGTCGGGCACCGATTTGTCTTACGAGGAGCAGACCACCATTCTCGATCGTCGGGAAGAAGTGCTAAAGAAAAAATTCATTCCCTTGTTTCGAGTTTCTTGGGGTGGTCGTTCTCCAGGAGAGTCTACCTGGGAACACGAGGATGACACTCGTCCACGTTTTCTGCACCTGTTTGAGTAGTATTGTTTGTTCCGTTGTTTTCATTCTTTAATTTCGAGGGCGAAAATTTTGTAAGGAGGGTGTGATGTAAATCCCCAGTTCTATATATATATAAATTTTTCGTATTTTTTTCCAGAATTTTTCTAGTATTTTTTTCACATTTATTTTTATTATTTTATTTATTATTTTATTTTAAATTTCCTAATATAAACCCAACCTACCCCTACCCGACCCGACCCGAACCCCACTCCCACTTCTTCTTCTTCTCCTCCTTTTTATTTTCCCGCCTTTTCCCCACATCTCCTCCTTCCTCGCGCCGTCGCCGCAAGACCCGTGCCCACCTCCGCGATGACCTCGTCCTCGCCACGGCTCAACTGCTTCTTTTGCCATCTCCTCTCGTTTCCTCTCCTTCCCTCTCGCCAACGGTTCCCTTCTCGCTCGCGCCGCACCCGCGAGACCTGCTCCACCTACGACGAATTCCCTCCCCAAATAACGCTGAGATCTTGGCGCCGGCATTCTCTCTCCCCTCAACGTCTCCCGCCTTATCTCTTTCCCTCTCGCTCCCTTCTTCCCCCTCTGCAAACCTATCTCCTCTCTCTACCCACTGCCACCCAAAAAAACTGCACACTGTTTCCCCACTAAAAGAGCAAAGCTCTATTCAAAACTCAAGAGGCAGCGCCTCACTTGTCTGCCACGAGGGCACCAGCGTGAGTTAAAAACTCTTATATGAGCATCACCCATGTGCAAAGCACACAAAACTCAGGAGGCAGCGCCTCACGTGTCTACTACAAGGGCGCCGGAGTTAAAAACTCTCATATGAGCAGCGCCCGTGTTCAAAGCATACAAAACTCAAGAGGCAACACCTCAGGTGCCTGCCACGAGGGCGCCAACGCCAGAGTTAAAAACTCTTATTGGCGCCGCACGTGCATAGCACGTGAGCGCCGACGCCTAATAGAGTTAAATTCTACTCTCTGTTAAACAGAGCCGTTGGATCAAAGATCCAATGGAGATGATAAATTATCAGAATGCAGAATTAAATTTTGTTGAGAAAATATTCCTCAAATCTTTCTAAACAAGAAAGATTACCCTCTGTAAAATGGAGTACTGTTGGATTAAAAATCCAATGGTGATCAAAGAATCACCAATCAACGGAATAAATTATGTATGGGAAAATATTTTCCTAATCTCGTTAAAAACAAGAAAATACTTGGATCAAAGATCCAACGGTGGGTAAAATCCACAAAATCAATTAGAATCTCTCAATGAGAGATTTCTTCAACTATATAAAGGACCCAAGACTTCAAGTCTAAGATAGAGGAACCCCCATAAGCTTTGAGAAAAAAAGAATAAAGCAGAAAGCTTCAAAAAGGAAGAAAGAAGAAGATCCCCCTTCTAAGAAAAAAACTCTAGGTAAATAAAATGGGAGAGATCAAAGCATCTTGTTTACCTATTGAAGGGTTTAACCCTTTTAAAAAGAAGAACTTGGTTCTTTCTCTGGATCTAAGATCCACAAGACAAGTCTCCTATAAGTTGAGAATTAAATTCTCATCGGAATGAACTTGTTCTTGGAGATCAAAAATTCAGAAAAGAACAAGGAAATTGAACTCCTCAGAACAAAACATATAAGGAAAAATCAGTGCCCAGCGCCTCACGTGCCCCTCACATGGGCGCTACAAAATAAGGAGTGTTTAGCACTCAGTGGCTGGCGCTCAGCTCTCAGTGCCTTACGTGCCCCTCACATGGGCGCTACAAAATAAGGAGTGCTTAGCACTCAGTGGCTGGCGCTCGACGCCTCATGTGGGCGCTACAAAATAAGGAGCTCTTAGCACTCAGTGGTGTGGTGCCCAACATCCCACGTGACCCTCATGTGGGTGCCACAGAACATAAAAGCGATTGACACTCATCATTCAGCGCCTAGTGCCTCATGTGCTTGGCACGTGAGCTCCATAAAGAGTGCTCCCCACTCCATATAGAGACAAAAGAAAAGAGAGAGTAAAGTGTGAGCGTCAGAACTCACATAAGTGCTCAGCACATTTTGCAAAAAAAGGGGACTGAGCCCAAACCAGTGCTTAGCACTTCTTTCAGATAAAAGAAAATTGAGTGGGTCAAGCCCAAGTTGGCTAGGTCCCTAATTCAGATAAACTGAGCCCATAGGTTCATTGCTTCCCAAACATGACTCATGATATCCAAAATGATGTTCATCCCACATTTCCTAAGTTAATCTTAGTCCCCCAAAAATGGCTAATGATTCTTATATGGTCTACCATGATCTTTTCCCTCAGACACGGGAATTAGTTCAAGGGTATATCTCTCCACACCTTTGACGCATGTCATTGTAATCCCTCAATGTCTTCAGAGAGGTGGCGGGTCCCGACAACCAACTACTTTCGGGTGCACTTCCCAAGCTGATGTGCAACCACACCCCAAGTGGGTGTATCCCATATCATCGCCGTACATCCCGTCACGTAACAAATACACGTGCATAAGATGGTGATCTACGGACCGTAACGTCCTCAAACTACTATGGACTGAAATGTCCTTAAACTAAACCCTCACCTCAAAAATGGTGATCTACAGACCGAAATGTTCTTAAACTAACAACGGACAATAGAGCCCAAATGCTCTTTTGTTGGATCTGAATGATCCTAAAACCCTGTTAAGTAGATCTTAGTCGCAAATTGGACTAACACATCTTTAACAAAAATTTGAGTTGATCTTAATCTCAAACATGATTAATAATCCTTAAATCAACCCAAACCCAAACCTAAGATATACGGATTTGGACTAATCCACGCCCTACGAGCGACAACATAAATTAGTCTCTGTATACAATCCACGGGCAACCAAAAATAAAAAAAACATTCACGATATGAACTGCTGGAGCAGGAGAAAGTAGTTATCACGATACGATAACGTAATTAACTACAGGGGCTTGCGCCTGTAGGGAAGAGCGTCCTCACAATCAAAAACCCATCACGAACGAGGGGGAATCTGACGAAGTCTACTACAACGGCCGCATCCGTCCAAACCTCTGATACACGGTGCCACAAATCAACTTGGTATCTTCGGAGAGGTGGACGGATAAATCCAAATAGTATCTGCCCCCAAATTCAGGCAAGACGATCTACGCAGTTTCGTCCCCGGTGGGACCTTTTCCTCTTTACACTCCACACTTCGTGTGTCATGTTCGCGAACAAATCGCGGTTTACTATGGTTGCCCCAGGATTCGTGGTCCTAAGATTTGGCGTCGTGCTCCCGTGCAGAGAAAAGAAGATCAATGGCTTCCAAGTGTACCTGCAACAGCAACTCCCGCTCCGTCCCCGCTGGAAAAGTGACATACGGGCCAAATGCGGCCTGCATCTTTTCAATGCCAGTGGAGCAGGTACCTTAGGCCACCACTGGATTGTTCTTCGGGACCATGCTCCCACCAGCAAGCTTCAGCGCCCTAGTGCCATCACAGGAAGCTCCAAAGAAGTCGGTCTTCGATCCACTTGCAACTACTATGGCCCCTCTCAACGGGTCGTCCAAGTCTGCCACCTCAGTCTTCAACAGGCTGAAACAAAGCTCAAGTGGGCCCGCAAAGAGGCCCTCAATACCCGAAGGGATTATTCCGAAGTGGATATCCATTCCAGTTCCGGCAGGTGAAGTCGTCAAAGGGGCTTCTCATACTAAAGGATCGGTCTTCGCAAGATTGGCCATTCCAACTCCTGCTATGGGCGAAGTCATCAAAAGAGCTTCCCCTACCAGAAAGTCGGCCTTTGAAAGTTGGTCGTCCCTTCTCAACGGACGCCAGTTTTCAACAGGCTGGCACCAGCAGTTGCCCTTCATCAGAGCAAGGGACATGACGAAGCCACTACCACACCTGAGGCAATCCCATCTGCAAGACATGCTCGACGTTGCCACTGGCGCCGAGTGAGGAAAGCTGGGGGAAACTCCCCCTCTAGACTTACTCCACCAGCTCCAATGGTGGAAGTTGACACTACTGTTCCAACTGGGAATAGTTTTGAACCACTTAGGAGGGTGCGGAAGAACTCCCCGGCCGTAGTATTGAAGAAATCTTCACCACCTGTTGAAAACATGATACAGGCGAAGCCGGAACAGCCCCCTCAGCGGCTGTCCTCCTAAGTCCATAGGGTCTGGCGGAAGGTCCAAGATTCTGTGATCAATAAAGACTACTCTCGCCGATTGAAGAAAACAAAGGCGCGGCAAGAGGAAGACCATCCCTCCACCATACAACGAGGGACTTCTTTCACGAAGGCACCTATTACAATGGCACCTTCAACTTCGACTTCTCACAAAAAGAGAAGACCGGAGAATCTCCTACCGCCGGCGGAAAATCCCAAGCATGATGAATCCAAACGCCTCAAGTCTGGGGGCATGATCGTACACACGGTGTACACGGCTTCCGGAAAAGAGGAGAGTCGTGCTTCCGTAGCTCATCAGCCGCAAACTCAGTCGTTGATGAAAGCTCAGGAGCAGCAGCAAAAGCTTCAGGAGATGCTGACAAAAATGCCAGCACTCACCGGGCAAAAAGAAAGTCCGGAAGCAGCGTCTGAACAACGCCAAGAGCAGGAGACAGATACGGAGTTCTTGCGAAGGGTGCTGGAGAGAAAGGATAAGGAGGCCGCAGAACAAGCGGCTAATATAAAACAGATGGCGCTCCTGTTCCAAGACATGGTTGGAATGATGATCCAACCAGAACCTCCAGCCGAAGATCCACCGATAATCATCGAGGACGACAAAGGGGAAACATCAAACCCTCTCCCGGGTCTTTCAGTGGCCAGGGAGGAAACATTCTCCAAAGCTGCTCTTGATGACTATATAGCTCAACAAATATGAGCTCATCAGGCAAACGAAGCGGCTGGCCAAGTCGTCAGAACTGGGCGACCGTACCCGGGCTGGTATGAACAAATCAAGTACCCGCCGGGATATACGATCCCCAAGTTCTTCGTATACAAAAGGACAGGCAACCCGCATTAGCACGTCGACCAGTTCAGAGCATTATGTGGCAATACTGGAGGCGATGACAAATTGCTGCTTCACCAGTTCATTGGCAGCTTGTCAGAGACGGCGTTTGAATGGTACTTGGAGCTCCCAAATGAGTCCGTCAAAACATTCACAGAAATGGAGCTGTTATTCACACAGCGGTTCGCCAGCGCAAGCGACCGCACCCCAATCACGACATTAATCAATGCCAGGGTGAAGCCAGGAGAGACCTGGGTTCAATACGCAATCCGGTGGCGGAATCTATGGTCAAAATGCGAACAACGCATAGAAGAAGTCCCGGCCATGGGCATGTTCATAGGGACTCTCAATCCTCAGGCGACTGTTTCCCAGTTTATGATGTTCTTCAAGCCGACCACCTTCCAGGCCTTGATCGACAAGCTGGCCCAAATGGATCAGATGGACCATAGGCCATCCTCTTCAAAAACGGATCCTCGGAATGAAAATGGAAAAGGGAAAGCGGCATTCGTTGCCAACACTCAACAACAGCCGAGCAATTTGAAACTAGTTGTTCGCCAAAGCAACGTGCGCCCGCGCCAATCCCTGGAGGAGAAACTAGGACGTCCTTACCCGTTTCCCCGTGATAAAACGAGGAGACTGTTCAAACTGGCAATGCGCAACAAACTCATCACACTGCCGAATCCGAGATGCCCACTGCAGACCGGTGACGTCAACAGTCCCAACTACTGCTCCTACCACAGAGTAGTGGGCCACCCAATTAAGAATTGCTACGTCTTCAAAAACTGGGTCGAGGACCAATACCAATAAGGGAAGTTTGCGCTGTCCGAAAACTGTAGGGTGAACCCACCACAGAAGCACGCTCCTAAAAAGATGGACACGCCGGGGGCATCATGCTCGTTTATAGAAGAAGCTCCATGGGAAGTTGTCCTTTCAGCTAAAGCTAAAATAATGTTGAAGGACCTTCAAGCATGTCCGGTGATTAGGTGGAAAAGCCCACTGGAGCCCGAGATCATTGAGGGAATGCTGAACTTATGCTCCCACACCGAAAACTGCTAACGATGGGCAAAACACCCAGGTGAAGCCTTCAAAGTCTTCGAAGGGAAAGAAGAAGCCCATACAGCCTGACGACAAGCACACGGACCTGCAAAAGTATATTGACGCGCTGGAGGAGTACAACCAGAAGGCGCGGACCCCAGTCACCTTTGAAGAGTTTCTCAACCACATACTTGAGAACGGAGATAATGACGAGGATGAAGGAAATGACTCGTCAGGAGAATCCAAAGATTATGTAGCAAGTTGCCATATGGTTTCTCATTCATCATTAAATAACGAAGAAACTCCCTTGGCGTCGGAAAGCAACGCAGAGGAACTGGGGGCAGGGTCGGTGCCAAAATCCCCGGAGCTGCCAGAAGGCCTAATTGATAGGCTGCTAAAAAGTGCAGAGCTGACCGAGAACGTGAAACGGCCATATACGAAAAGGCCAAGCGTTGGTGTCAGGATGAAGAAGACGCGGCGAGGAAGAGTCACAAAGTACTCCAACCAGAGCGAAGCAGTGTCACTCATGCCAGATTCACGGGAACTTCATCCACCAGCATCCAAATTCGCTACACCCGACAGTAGCTAGCTGGTCGTTCGAAATGTGGGGAACTGACATAATCGGCCCTATTGAGCCAGCGTCATCCAAAGGACATCGGTTCATACTGGCAACGACCGATTACTTCTCTAAGTGGGCAGAGGCAGTACCGCTAAAGGAAGTGAAGACGGAGAATATCCTCCATTTCTTCAGGACACAAGTCATCTACCGGTTCGGCACTCCGCGACGGATAATCTCGGATAATGGGCAATCCTACAGAAGACATAAGATCAGTCGCTTCGCACTGCAGCATAATATAGACTGGAGATACTCTTTAGTCTATAATCCCTGACTAACGGTCTAGTTAAGGCTTTCAACAAGACCTTGACGAAGATCATAAAGAAAACGGTGTCCAGAAATAAAAAGGATCGACACGAGAGACTGCATGAAGTTTTCTGGGCGTATCGAACTACGTTCAAAACGACCACGAATACAACGCCATTCGCGTTTGTATTCGGCACGGAAGCAGTACTTCCCTTGGAGATAGAGCTACCCTCTCTACGAGTGGCAGTTCGATACGAGCTGACGGATGAAGAAAATGCCTATCTTCGGCTTGAGGAGCTTGATGCCCTCGATGAAACTCGTCTCATGGCGCAGCAAAACCTGAAAGCTTACAAAGCAAGGATGACGCGCTCATACAAAAGACTAATTAGGCCAAGAACATTCCGCCAAGGCGAACTCGTGCTAGTCGTCAAAAGACCTATGATCCCCAATCATGCAAAACGAGGGAAATACAAGCCATACTATGAAGGCCCGTATATCATAGACAAAGTCTACCAAGGTGGGTCCTACTTGCTCATAGATATGCATGGCGAAAGACCCTTCCGGCCAATAAATATGCTTAACAAGTCATGACTCAGGTTAATGATAAATGATGACGCTCGTGTCTGCTCGCTATCTTCCTGAGTCAAAACTCTAAAAGTAGTATCCAACAGAATTTCCGCCCCAAACATGGCGACAATGGACCAAGATGTCCCTAAACTAACAACGGACCGAAATGTCCTTAAACTAACCGTTATCACCAAAAGGATGATAGTGGACCACTACGTCCTTAAACTGGCAATGGACCGAGATGTCTCTAAACTAACAAAGGACCAAAATGTGTTTAAACTAACCATTATCACCAAAAGGGTGATAGTGGACCACCATGTCCTTAAACTGGTAATGGACCGAGATGTCCCTAAACTAACAACGGATCGAAATGTCCTTAAACTAACCGTTGTCACCTAAAGGATGATAGTGGACCACTACGTCCTTAAATTGGCAATGGACCACTACGTCCTTAAACTGACAATGGACCGAAATATCCCTAAACTAGTACTCCGCCTCAAACATGGCGCATCGCCCCGAATACGGCGATATCTTCTCTTGGGTTCTATGTTGCAATCAAAACTCCAACGGCAAAGACTGCAACCTAAGTAAAAAAACGGTATGTCCACAAGCGAAATGGGCACGAATGAAAACCCGAAAGGACGTCGTGAGTAAAAACAGCAGGGCTACTGGCGAGCTTGTGAAAACCTGTGTTCCCCTCCGAATGGCGGCGCACAGGACTGCGATGTCCTGACGCTGAGATTCGAGGCAGATGCTATTTGGTTTTATCCGTCCACCTCTTCGAAGATGCCAAGTTGATTTATGGCACCGTGTATCCGAGGTTTAGACGGATGCGGCTGATGTAGCAGACTTCGCCAGATTCCCCCTCGCTTGAGGGGTTTTTGATTGTGGGGATGCTCTTCCCAGCAGGCGCAAGCCCCTGCAGTTAATTACGCTACCGCATCGCGGTAACAACTTTCTCCTTCTCCAGAATTTCACTTCGTGTCGTGGGTGTTTGTTTTGTTTGTGATTGCCCGTGGATTGTATACGGAGACTGAGTAATGCCGTCGCCCGTAGGACGTGGATTAGTCCAAATCCGTATTTACTTAGATTTGGGTTTGGTGTTTTTAGTTTAAGGATACATTAGTCGCGTTGCGGCTAAGATCAACTTAAACGTTCGTTAAGGATACGTTCATCCTGTTCGGGACTAAGATCAACTTAACGTGATAATCCATTTAATCTCTGGCTATCGGGACTCGTCACCTCTCTAACGTCGTTGAAGGATTACAACGGCAAATGTCAGAGGAGTTCAGAGATGTACCCTTGAACCAAGGTTGATTTGGAGTTTTATAGTCCGTTTGAATGTTTAAGGATACGTTATCTGTGTTTGGGGGCTAAGATCAACTTAAACGGGATTGTTTAGATACGGCAAAAGAGCATTTGGAGGCTCTATTGTTCCAGTTTAGGGACGTAGTGGTCCATAGGTAGTTTAGGGACGTTGCGGTCCATGCTCCAGTTTAGGGACGTGGTGGTCCATATTCCAGTTTAGGGACATGGTGGTCCGACATTAGTTTAAGGACGTTTCGGTCTGACATTAGTTTAAGGACGTTCCGGTCCACGAGTTTAAGGACCCCGCAGTCCGTATTGATGTGTGGTCGTTGGGACCCGTCACCTCTTTGACGTCGTTGAGGAATTACAACGATGGATGTCGAAGGAGTTCGGAGATGTACCCTCGAACCGGATATAAATTGATTTGAGAGAGCATTTGTGCTCAGTTCAATTTAATTTAAGGACTTACGGCCAGAATTAGGCTAAGTCCAGTTGAAAATGTTCAACATTTTATTTATTTTTAGTCCATTAGACCTGTGCTAGGGCTTTGCCCACACTTAAATAATGCATTGCATTACTTCTATTTTTTTTGTTTGGGCTCTGCCCATAAAAGATGCAGAGCATCAATTTATTTTGGGCTCTGCAAGGCATCTGCATAGCATTTTATTATTTTTGTTTGGGCTTTGCCCATTTATAAATGATGCAGAGCATCAATTTAATTAGGCCTGTTTGGTCTTTTAATTGGTCCTGGCCCTGCGTTGCATTTGTTAGGCGCTTTGCGCCACTCACTTAGCGCAAGCGTTTGTGGTGAGGACACGTGTCATGCTCTGGTGAGCGCAAGCGCAACAGTGCAGTGCGCTGCGCTGTTGCGCTGCTGACACGTGGCGTGCTCTGGTGAGCGCAAGCGCAACAGTGCAGTGCGCTGCGCTAGTGCGATGCGCTGTTGCGCTGCTGACACGTGGCGCGCTCTGGTGAGTTGCGCCAACTCCAGAGAGCAAAGCTCTTATTTCAAGAGCGCATAGCGCAAGTGGTTTAGATGCTGACACGTGGCGCTCTCCCAAGAGCGCAACAGCGCAGTTTGCAAGTGCAAAGCACTAAGAATCTTTTAGATTCAAGAACAGAAGTGCAGAGCACTATTTGATTTCTTGATCTAATTTAGATCAAAGAAAAATAAGTTTTTTTTTCTTGTTTTTCTTATCTCAAAGAACCAAAGGTTCATGAAAAGTGCAAAGCACTATTTTATTTTATTTTATTTTTATTAAAGATCATTGATCTTGTTTTTAGATCTATGATCTGTTCATAAGAGAACTTTCTCTTTTTCTAAAGGTTTTTACCTTTTTTATTCTTGAGGAGTTTCTCAGAGTTCTCTCTCTCTTTTTTAGAAAAATGTTCATCCTTTTTAATTGAGGTCTGGGGTCCTTTTTATATTGCTCATAAATTAGTTAAGTTTGTTAAAGAGATCTTTCTCTGAGTGATTTGGGGAATTTTCCCCACCGTTGGATCTTTGATCCAAGGGCTTCTGCTTTGCAGAAGAAAATCTTCTTGTTTTAACAAGAACAGAAAAGATTTCTTAAAATTTTAATTCTGTTTGGCGCAGATGCCCCAGCGCGTGACACGTGTCGCGCAGCGCACAGCGCAGCGCAACTGCGCTAGCGCATCTGTGCGGACACGTGTCGCGCAGCGCAGCGCCTGCGCAACTGAAGCGTTGCTTCCTTTAATAGAGCTTTGCTCTGATTGGGCGCGCCTTCTTGGGCGCTGCGCTGACGTATCAGCGCCTGACATGTGGCGCGTTGCGCCCGAGATTTGAAGCGTTGCTTCAGAATTTTTGAATTTTGAATTTCAACAGAGCTTTGCTCTGATTGGGCGAAACAAATGCCCCCCCACCGTTGCGCTCACGTGGCGCACACGTGAGTGCAGCGGTGGCAAACTCCTGATCGTTGGATCAAGGGGTGAGCTCAAGGGGCGCAAGCGCCTTATAAATAGGACCTCTGGCCCTTAGAAAAATCTCACCATTTTCTAGATTTTGATTTCCAGAGCTTTGCTCTTGCTTAGAACTCCAGAGCTTTGCTCTCGTTTCCAGAACTTTAGAGCTTTGCTCTCATTTTCCAAGTTAGAAAATTTTAGGTAAAATTAATCTTAAGTTAAATATTTTAATTAACTAATAGTGCTTTGCTCTTACAGATCTTTTGATCTAAAGAGATCCCCTTTGGGATTTTATAAACAGAGCTTCGCTCTCAAAAACTTGCAGATCTACAGGGATCTTGTTCATAGGTTTTAACCCATGAACAGAGCTTTGCTCATAGATCATCTGTGGATCTTTTAGATCTGATAAATGAAAAAATTTCACAAGTTTTTCGTGGATTTTCCAAGATTTCAAAATTTTTAATTCTTTTAGGTGTAGACATTTTCTGATGGACCTTTCCATTATTACCATAGAGCTGTGCTCTTTTTAAGGAATCTTATTTCCCTGGGGCCAGAGTTTGACAAGTGTCACTCTGTGACAGAGCTTTGCTCTGAAAGAGGAGATTTTCTTCTTGTCTCTAGGGATTCTTCCCACCCCTCTTTTTTTTATAAATGGGAATGTTTTCCTGGGGACCAACTGACAATCTCATCCAATGATGAGGTTGTCTTATTAACTGACGTATTGTCATCCAGATTTTGTGGGTCCCCCTTTGGTCTCCTACTCACTGCACTGCTGTGTGGTGTAATTAATTAGTTTTAATTTAATGCATTTTTTTAGACGCCAAACGTTGGAATTACAACACTAACGGCTAAATTGTTCTTTTGCAGCGATCATGTCTCTAGACACTTCATTCCCGTTCGTCCGCTCGGAGGAGGGATTTCCCGAGGCGCCCTTGGACCGTGAAGTCTTGACCATGATTAAGGAGTATGACCCGGAACACAAGAGTCTCCACCTTTGGGGGTCATGGTATAATCAGATCATCATGGGCCGACGGAGCTTCACATGCGCGGTGCCGTCAGAACCCATAACGGCGATTCATTACGCCAGCCCACCCCCGGTGCAGTACGCCGTGGAGATGGTTGATTGGACATCAAAGGGCTTCCTACATCCCGCCATAGATGCGATTCCGGTTCAGCGTCCCATGGTTTTGGATATCCTGGGGCGCCGCATCTGTCAAGGCGAGGCGCGACCTTGGGGGCAATCATATAATATCGGTTTGATGCCCCGCCACCCAATCGGCTATCTGCCGTGGGCCCGGTATATCCTGTCGACGAAGAAGTCGCAGTTGATAAGATTAGGATTGTATACCGCAGTCTATGTTTCCCTCTTCCAGTATCCCACGCTTCCCACCTGGTGGTTCAAGGCCTTCCTGGAGCAGTGGAACATTCCTACCCACACTTTCCTTGCCATGGATCGGGAAGTGTCAATCTCTTTGGAAGAGTTTACGGAGGTATCCGGTCTACCGGTCATGGAGGAACATTATGAAGAATTGCTCCCGCCGGATGAGTACGTCTTTGGTGCTAAGCCGGTGATAAGAGGGCTCATGCCGGAGAACGCTGTTCAACATCAATTTCCAAGTCTGATCAAGGTGTTGAACATCTATGAGGCCCTTTTCATTGAGCGTTGGAGCCGCGGAGTTAATTTTGAGGATTTTATTGCTCGGTTCCTTCATCCAAACGTCCTCTCGGCGGAAGCTGCCAAGTTTGCCAACCTTGAGGACCCTTTTGGTTTAGGTTTGGATAACCTGCCAGCGAAAGACATAGACCAAAAGAACTTTTTTCTTCCTAACTCCCCAACCATGTCTTTTGCAGAAGTCGCAGCCCCTGAGATGGACGAGGAGGCCTTCTTTTTAGGATTTCTTGGGCTTTGGCTGAGTTGGTTTGCGCTCCCAATGCACTCTCACCGCATGCGGCCCTCTGTTCTTTACCCGGCCCACCGAATGACTATCGGGGTAAAGGTGGCCGTTGGGATCGCCGGTTTGGCGCACTTATATCATGGCCTCAGTCGAGCAGCGGATGCTAATGAGCCTGGGGTGTTGCACGCGGTCTTCCCGACGCATTACTTTATGTCGTGGCTCGAGCTACATACAGCGGGTGTCTTCGGCATGCATAAAAGGCCCTCGTTCTACGAAAGGTGCAGTTTTCCTCGCATTCTACAGTTGATCGGCGCATCAATTGTAAATCCATCGCCACGAGATGCCAGGTGTTTACTCCTTCGCCCCCACACCGTTAGAACCGGTGTGTCTTTCATTGACAAGGTGTTGACTATTGGAAAAACGTCCACCACCGCAGTGCGGCCATTGCAAGACACTTTCAAGGATGGAGCTTCAGTTTTAACGGCCCGGGAGACCCTTCACCTATATTCCATCAGACCGGGCTTCTTGGTGTTTAGGCAGGACGGGGCAGCGATCTTCATGAGATATAACCCGCATCGTTTCGCTCAACAGCTGAGCTATAATCAAGGGGTACCGCTGGAGGCTTTTTTATCGGAACCTGCCGCGACTGAAGAAGGGATGGAGAGGGCACTGCATCACTTCATGCGTCTAAACACGGGCTCTCACTTCTTTATCAGTGAGCCGGCTTGCGCCCCCCGACTTCTTAGGGTATACACAGAATGTATAGTCATTCGACGGGAGCGGTCATAAAGGAGGAAAGGCGTTCGCTGATCGATCGTAAGGGTGCACCTCCAGGTAGCGATCGCAACGCTCCTCTGGTGCCAAGGACCCCGGTAATCCCCCTTTTAAAAGATGCCAAAGCCGGACCCTCACGTGCATAAAGTCCTCCACATGAGTTGCCGTTCCCTGATATCACAGATGCACCTCCCGCACCCTGTGCTCAAGTGGAGACAGTGGTTGTACCCTCGCCGGAGTCTGGCGTGGGTGCGGACATCGGGACCCGCGTCCCAAAGTGGCTGCTAAACGGAAGTCGATCCCCCGTGAGCCTAGGGTCGGAGGGCAAGAGAAAAAGAAGTCGCTCTTCGCCGCGGACGTCGTGTTCGGTCAGGAACCCCATGCTCCCTATGCCGAGGGCCTGATCGAATACGGGACAAACGAAGGACTAGTGATGCCGCCGCCGAACGATACAGACTTGGAAGCCGCTCTCGAAACTTCGGCGTGGTTGTCAAAGCGTGACGCGTGGCTGACCAAGCTTGTGCAATCAGGTAACTATTAGTCGCCTTTTCTTTATTGCAACATATCCTCTTCATTGCCTTTGACTAACGCTTTTCTTTCTTTCCTTTCGACAGGCATCACTGACGAAGAAGCCATTTCCGGTTCTCTGAAGACTTTCCAGGAGGAGGAACGTCTCAGAGCATCTATGGGCCTTAGTAAGTTTCGATTTATTAAGCTTTCATTTCCCTTGTGTTATGGTCGATCTAACCTCTCCCTTTTAATCACAGGAACCTCAATGCCGCTCCCGCCAAGTGACGCAAATGTCCTACCGGCTGCCGATGTTCCTGCTTCTTCAGGGTTACCACAAGAAGTCCGTCTTGAGGAGCTGATGAGAGACGCCTTAAAGGCTCTGGAAGTTTCTTTGTTTACGGATGACGATGCAGCGGTGAAAGAGGCGTCGCAGAGGTCCATTGTGACAGCTCGGGAGGAAAGAAAGCGGCAAAGGCGTGAGGCGAAGGCGTGCCGGGCTGCCTTGGCTGCGGGAGCGGGCACCAGCACCGCCCCTCGTGCTAATACTCCATCTGAAGAGGCCCCTGTTGCCTTATCCACTGCCCGCAGAGAGGTGGCGCGCGCAGTTCGGAGCGCAAACGGTAAATTCGCTTCAGGTAATATTTCTCTCAGAGTTTTTGTTATAAGGATTTTAATGCCATTGGTCCTTATATTTCTTATCTTGCAGGGCCAAGTCCGATCGAGAGGGAGGCGGAAACCGTTGATCCCAAAGAAACAGAGGGGGCGGTACCCGCCGAACTCGAGCCGACGGTGGGCAACGTCGTTGTGGCTTTGGAGCCTGAGGTGGAGGTCGAGGGGCCTGCAGCCGAGAAGGTCATTGATGCCGAACCTGAAGTGGTGGCAGATGATATGATCATTATAACTGAGCCCATGGTGGTGGCAGATGAGGCGCTCGAGGCCGGCGACGTCGTGGTGACGGCGGATGAGCCAATGGAGATCGCGGAGCCCGAAGAAGTAGCGGGTGAGATGAGCACGACTCTCGAGAAGGAGTCAGCCGCTATCTCCCAAGAGTCTGGTAATGCTCCGATCATTGCCCTCCCCGTCTACGATCTTCCGCCGTCTCCTGGTCGCGCGAGCACGACGACGGTTCCCATCGAGTCGGGTGATGAGGCCACGGGCGGTGGCCTCATGTCAATAGAGGAGGGAGTCGTCTCCGTTTCAGCCGGGAGCTCCTCAGGTAAACCCCAAGTTGCTATTTTTTCTTTACTTTACAATCCTTTCTGACAAGTTCACCTTTCTTGTAACGCAGGTGCAGCCAGCGTCGATGCCCCACTGCTTGAGGGAGCGCCTTCAACGACTGCCTTTGCGGTAGTCACCTCTCAACCCTCTCTTATACCATCTAAGATGTTGGAAGGTATGGGTCCGCAACTTATTAGTCTGATCTTTCAGATGTATAGTTTACGTACTGAAGTCGTGTTGTTGTGTTTTTTCAGGAGTACTTTTTGACCATCTTTATCAGGTGTTGCTCCCACACTTCTCCTTCCCATCTGAACTCGCCTCTCCCTCTGGTGGTGCTGGTGAGTATAGTTCTCGATTGATATCTTTGTTTTTTCAGTGGTAGAATTATTTCTAACTCTCTCTTGTCCTGACCGCAGTGTTACAAATCGAAGGGGGAGAAGAAAGATCGGTTGCACCACCGGCCCTTCCGGCCTTGCCACCGGCTTCAACCGGTATAGTAAACTATCTTATCAATGACTTTCTCCGCATCTATTGAATCATCATCTAATCACATTTTGTCCTTTTCAGCTATCGTTCCAGTCTCGGTGCCTTTCGAGTCTCGCATTACAATACCGGGCGGCTCTTCCCAGAGACGTCCGTCCTCAAAAGGTGCGGCGAATAGTCTGCGCATGTTGAGCGACTACATCGAGGAACTCGACGTCGAGGCTCCTACATCTGCTGAGGAATTCGCTACGACGGTTAACCCGATGTTGTTGATATTTGCCACCTTCCATAACGAGGGCATTGTCACCTCTTGGGTTAACTATTGTCGGGAGATTGAGGCTTGCCTTCATCAGCTGGAGTCGATGCGCCTATCCCCTGAGACTTTGGCCGTGAGCACTCAATGGGGAGCATGGCTCGCGCAAAGCACTTCTCATTTCCGTCATTTGGAACAAGAAGCAGCTTTGAGGCTAAAGGAGTGCCAAGAATCTTCAAGTGAAACTGCTCGCCTGCGTGCTGAAGTTGAGGCAAACGCCGCTGAGGTAAAGGCCGTCTTCGAGGGCCTTCTGGAGTGCATATCAAATGGACTGAGACTGAAGCGGGCACTTGATGTCGCCGAGCATGACACTCCAGGCCGTGAAGCTGCTCATCAGGCCGTCAGGGATCAGCTTGCATCTGTCGTGCAGCAGCGGGCTCAAGTAGAGGCAGAACTGGCGGTGGTAGCCGATCGGGAAAAGGCATGGAAGGAAGTGTGCGAACAACTGATAAAGCTACTTAAGACGCTTCCTTCCCAGTAGCTGCCTTTGTATCAATGTATTTGTAAAATTTTCCTTTTAAATAACATGTATCCATTCTTTATTCTTTTGTACGATTCATCTTGTATTTGATTGAAGTCAGTGAATAAAGATACACATTTTCTTTTGCAATGTCTTGTATGCTCTTTTGCTTTCTGCCTTCTCTTATTATCAGCATGCTGTCTTTGATAAACATAATTGGCAGATAACTTAGTTTTTTCCAAGAGATAGCAATGGCTTAGGCCGCAGGTTCAGATCTGCCGCCTAAGACTTTTCAACTCTATGAGCCGTGAGGGACTCATAGAGAATTTTCTCCCTACGGATCGAGAGGATCTCGTAGGTGGGTTTTTTTCCTTAGGAATCGTGAGGATCCCTAAGTGTGGTTTCCTCTTATAAGTCGTAAGGATCCTACAAGAGAATTTTTCCCTCTTATGAGTCGAGAGGATCCGTAAGCGGTTGTTTCCCTCCTTGTCGAAACTCGACTTTGGAGAGTGAGACCCGTGAATAGTATGCAAGAGACCATTTTGGATTGACTTGCAGGGTCCCATTGTTCAGGAAGCAAGTTTTTTTTTAGTCCCTGCTGCCTGAGGCTTCATTTGCATGTTGAGACGAATCGGGAATTTCCCGCGGAAACACAGTTTCTCTGCGAGCCGACGCGAATAAGGAGGCTCTCATCAAGGAGTGTTTGTATCCGTGAGTCGAGGAATTTGCTAGGGATTATTTGTTTCCCAAGCGCCAAGGATTATTTGTTTCCTTAGGGTTTGAAACGAGTCGAGGATTTCCTACGGAGGCACTGGTGGCTCTGCGAGTCGACGCGGATCAGGAGGCTCTCGTCAAGGAGTGTTTGTATCCGTGAGTCGAGGAATTTGCTAGGGATTATTTGTTTCCCAAGCGCCAAGGATTATTTGTTTCCTTGGGGTTTGAAACGAGTCGAGGATTTCCCACGGAGGCACTGGTGGCTCTGCGAGTCGACGCGGATCAGGAGGCTCTCGTCAAGGAGTGTTTGTATCCATGAGTCAAGGAATTTGCTAGGGATTATTTGTTTCCCAAGCGCCAAGGATTATTTGTTTCCTTGGGGTTTGAAACGAGTCGAGGATTTCCCACTGAGGCACTGGTGGCTCTGCGAGTCGACGCGGATCAGGAGGCTCTCGTCAAAGAGTGTTTGTATCCGTGAGTCGAGGAATTTGCTAGGGATTATTTGTTTCCCAAGCGCCAAGGATTATTTGTTTCCTTGGGGTTTGAAACGAGTCGAGGATTTCCCACGGAGGCACTGGTGGCTCTGCGAGTCGACGCGGATCAGGAGGCTCTCATCAAGGAGTGTTTGTATCCGTGAGTCGAGGAATTTGCTAGGGATTATTTGTTTCCCAAGCGCCAAGGATTATTTGTTTCCTTGGGGTTTGAAACGAGTCGAGGATTTCCCACGGAGGCACTGGTGGCTCTGCGAGTCGACGCGGATCAGGAGGCTCTCGTCAAGGAGTGTTTGTATCCGTGAGTCGAGGAATTTGCTAGGGATTATTTGTTTCCCAAGCGCTAAGAATTATTTGTTTCCTTGGGGTTTGAAATGAGTCGAGGATTTCCCACGGAGGCACTGGTGGCTCTGCGAGTCGACGCGGATCAGGAGGCTCTCGTCAAGGAGTGTTTGTATCCGTGAGTTGAGGAGTTTGCTGAAGACACTGGTTTCTTCAGAGTTGGACTGAACCATCGAGATTTGGCTTCGTCTTCTGGCGGAGCCTGTTGGGAAAGTATGGTTCCCTCTTTGTTTACGCCCTTGGATTGTATACAAGGATCGATGTGATCTTAACTGTAGGGCCAAAGTTTTATCATCGTTTTTTTTATTTTATTTCCGCGATGCTCTATCATTTCAGCTTTTATATCGCGAAGGTCGCGATTGCCCAATCATTTCGGCTATTTTTCACGGTGCCCAATCATTTCGGCTGTTTATTTTATTTTTACTCGCTGCTTTTTATTGCGAGTTGCCCAATCATTTCGGCTATTTTCCATGCATACATTTTCTTTACTTGCTGTTTTTTTTATTGCAACCTGCCCCATCCTTTCGGCTATTTCGTATGCATGTGCGGCCTACTGGCTTTTCACCGTAAACCTGAAATTAGACACCGATTTCGGCGTCAGAACCGCTACAACTGGGATATTACCAGGAGCGAATCATCATCTGCTTCCGTCGATGTCGAACAAGGGTGGCTTAGCGAACAGGGTTAGGGTCCTGTCGACTAAGGCTTTGACTTTATGAGCCGTAAGGGTCTCACAAAGTTATTTCTCCCTACAAGTCGTGAGGATCTTATAGGTGTATTTTCTCCTTAAGAATCGTGAGGATTCCTAAGTGTATATTCCTCTGTAAGTCGTAAGGATCCTACAAGAGGGTTTTCTCCTTGTAAATCGAGAGGACTTATAAGGGTTGTTCATCATGCGAACATATCCTCAATCACGATGAGACTTGGTTAGGGAAATGTTTATTCGCGCCCGTAGATTGTATACAAAGGTCAGTATTGAGCCACTTGTAGGGCAATATCGGAAGTTGTGGGGTTTGCTTAAGCACAGGTTTAGGTCTCTGTAACTTAAGACTTTCAAATTTTATGAGCCGTGAGGGTCCCATAAGAGAGTTCTCCTTACGAGTCGTGAGGATCTCGCAAGTGTATTTTCTCCTTAGGAATCGTGGGGATCCCTAAGTGTGCTGCTCCCTTGTGGGTCGTAAGGATCTCACGCGGGTGGTTTCTCCTTACAAGGTCGAGAGAACCCTATAAGTGTCTTTTAACGAGGTTGCGCCCTTTCAGGTTTTCACAAACACTCGCCGGTAGTCCTGCTGTTTTTACTCACGGAGCCCTTTCGGGTTTTCATCCGTGCCCATTTTGCTTATGGACATACCGTTTTTTTTTATTCTTTTTATTTTTATATATATTATTTTTTTACGAGGTCGCGCCCTTTCGGGTTTTCATGAACACTCGCCGGTAGCCCTGCTGTTTTTACTCACGGAGCCCTTTCGGGTTTTCATCCGTCCCCTTTTTGCTTATGGACATACCGTCTTTATTTATTATATTTTTTTTATATATTTTTTTTTATTCATCTCGTCAGCCTAAAGATGCTACGGTATTAGTTTAAAGACGTTTCGGTCTGCTATTAGTTTAAGAACATTTCGGTCCGCTATTAGTTTAAGGACATTTCGGTCCGGCGTTGAGAGGCTGGCTACTGCTTATAAAGCTTGAGCTTAGGAAGATAGTGAGCGGACATAGTCGTCGTCATCTATCATTGACCTAGGCTGTGGCTCATTAAGCGTAGTATTTCTTTAGGAAGCGACCATTTATTGGCCTGAAAGACCTTTCACCGTGCATGTCCATGAGTAGATAGGCCCCACCCTGGTAGACCTTATCTATGATGTATGGGCCTTCATAGTTTGGCTCGAATTTTCCCCGCTTGGCGCGATTGGGGATTATAGGCCTTTTGACCACTAGCACGAGTTTGCATTGGCGGAATGCCTTTGGTCGGGTCAATCTTTTATATGAGCGCGTCATCTTTGCTTTATAAGCTTCCAGATTTTGCTGTGCTATGAGCCGGGTTTTATCAAGGGCGTCAAGCTCCTCAAGCCGAAGGTGAGCATTCTCTTCGCTCGTTAGCTCATGGTGGACTGCCACTCGTAAAGAGGGTAATTCTATCTCGAGGGGGAGTACTGCTTCCGTCCCAAATACCAACGCGTACGGCATTGTGTTCGTGGCCGTTTTGAACGTAGTTCGATACGCCCAAAGAGCTTCTTGCAGTCTTTCGTGCCAGTCTTTCTTATTTCGGGACACCGTTTTCTTTATGATCTTTGTCAAGGTCTTGTTGAAGGCTTCAGCTAGACCATTGGCTCGCGGATTATAAACCGAGGAATATTCCAGTCTATATTGTGCTGCTGTGCAAAGCGATTGATCTTGTGGCTTCTATATGCTGGCCCGTTATCGGAGATGATCCGTCGCGGAGTTCCAAATCGATATATGACATGCGTCCTGAAGAAATGGAGGATATTCTCTGTCTTCACTTCTCTTAATGGTACTGCTTCTGCCCATTTAGAGAAGTAGTCAGTCGTCGCCAGGATGAAACGATGCCCTCTTGACGATGCTGGTTCGATGGGGCCGACTATATCAGTCCCCCACATCTCGAATGGCCAGCTAGCCACCGTTGGATGTAATGGATTTGGATGCTGGTGGATGAAATCCCCATGAATTTGACACGAGTGACACTGCTTCGCATATTCGAGGCAGTCTTGAATCATCGTGGGCCAGTAGTAGCCCATCCGTTTTATCTTCAACTTCATCTTTGGGCCCGCTTGATGAGAACCGCAGAGTCCGTCGTGAACTTCCTGGACGACTCTTTTTGCTTCGTCAGGTCCCAAGCATCTCAAGCACAGAGAATCAAACGATCTCTTGTACAGAGTATCGTTGACGAAGGTGAAAGACAGGGCTCGTTTCATGAGCTGATGTCTTGTGGACGCTTCTTCAGGCATTCGGTGGGACTTGAAGTAATTTATGAAGATTTCTCTCCAATCCTCGGTATTTTCCCAGTCTTTTACTTGCAGGATCGTCTGCTCGCTCGCTCCTTTTTCTTTGGATGATTCCGGAGATATTTCTGCTGGGGCAAGCACCCGACGGCTTTGTACCACGATTCTAACGTCATCGAGATTCTCGTCAGCCAGTTCTTTAGCAAGTTTGGCCAATGCGTCTGCTTTGCTGTTTTCCGCGCGCGATATGTTCTCCAAAGTATAAGAGGGGATTTGGGTCAACAGCTGTTGCACCTTTTCACCATACTTCACTAATTCTGGTTTGCATGTCTGGTAGTCGCCGTTTATTTGACTAACGACCAGTTGGGAATCTCCATATATGAGGAGATTTTCAATTCACATGTCGATGGCGATCTCGAGGCCTGCTATCAGAGCTTCGTATTCGGCTTCATTGTTTGTCTTCGACTCTGTTAAGGAGAAAGCGAAGCGCATTATCCCTCCTTGTGGAGTCACGAAGATGAGGCCTACTCCCGATTTGATTATAGGGGTACTTTGTTTGCGCTTCTTTACGGAAGACGCTCCGTCGAAATAAAGCTCCCACCGGGTATTATCACCATCGATCGCATCAAACGCATGTTCGTCTGGAAGATCGCAATTCAAAGGAGAATCGGCGGGTGTCGGATGCTCAGCGAGGAAGTCGGCGATGGCCTGGCCTTTCACTGCCTTGAGAGGCTGATATATTATCGAGAACTCCATCAGGAGCAGGGTCCATTTAGCGAGTCGTCCTGTCAGTATGGCCTTTGACATCAAGTATTTAAGGGGGTCCACCTTTGAAATGAGACGGACCTCATGCGCCAACGCGTAGTGCCTGAGCTTTGTTATCGCGAAGATCAACGCCAGGCAGTGTTTTTCGATGGGGGAGTAGTTGCTTTCTGCCCCCAGTAGAACTCGACTTAAGTAGTAGAGTGCTCTTTCTTTCCCTTGATCGTTCTCTTGTGCCCATAATGCGCCTAAAGAACCTTCGAGGGCGGCTGTATAAAGAATGAGAGGCTTTCCCTTAACCGGAGCAGCCAACACTGGAGGGTTTTGCAGGTACTGTTTGATCTCGTCTAGTGCGCTTTGGCACTTTTGATCCCAGACGAACGGGGTTCCCTTCTTCATCAGGTGGCTGTAAGGACGGCACTTGCCTGAAAGATTGGCTATAAATCGCCGTATGTATGCGAGTTTCCCTTAGAGAGATCGCAACTGTTTAAGGGTTCTTGGCGGAGGCATTTCCATGATCGCTTTGATCTTCGACGGATCTATTTCAATACCTCGATGTCGAACAATGAATCCCAGGAATTTGCCTGAGGAAACTCCGAATGCACACTTAAGCGGGTTCATCTTCAAGTTGTATTGCCGAAAGCGTTGAAATACGGTCTTCAGATGCTCGAGGTGTTCCTCATATGATTTGCTTTTAATAACGAGGTCGTCGATATAGCATTCGACGATTTCATGTATAAGGCCATCGAAGATCTTCGTCATGGCCCTTTAATAAGTGGCACCGGCATTCTTTAAACCGAAGGGCATCACTTTATAACAAAATATCCCTAGAGGGGTCCTGAAGGCTGTGTGCTTCTGGTCTTCGGGATGCATCTTTATCTGGTTATACCCTGATGAGCCGTCCATGAAGGAGAAAACCTCATGAGTGGACGTATTATCTATCATCAGTTCGGTGACTGGCACTGGGAAATCGTCCTTCGGACAAGCTTTATTATGATCCCGGAAGTCTACGCATATACGCACTGTCCCGTTTTTCTTCATCACCGGGACGATGTTGGCGATCCATTCAGGGTATTGAACCTCCTGAATGAAGCCAGAGTCGATCAGCTTCTTGACCTCGGCATTGATGCTCATCTCAAGCTCGAGTCGCATTCTTCTCGGCGCCTGTTTGACTGGCTTGATGTTCGGGGATATCGCCAATTTGTGTACAGCAATTTCTGGATCTAGTCCCGGCATTTCGGAATAGTTCCACGCGAAGCAATCTCTATGCTGCAGAAGCACATCCTTTAACGCAACTACCCTTTCTTCAAATAGTAATTCGCTGATGAATGTCGGTCGTGGATCGTTCGCCGTCCCCAACTCAATCTTCTTGAGGTTATCTGCAGTGGTATGGATTCTATCTTCCAGCTCTTTTGGCGCTGGTGGGAATTCTGAGATTATCTCGTCGCTGCTGTTTTCGAAGCACCAAGGGAGCTCCTCTATGTCCTCGGGCTCTTCTTTTAATATTGTAATCATGTGACAGGTGCGAATTCGCTTCCAGTCCCAATGTGGAACCGGTTCTCCTTTCATGGCCTTGGGCTCGTGCTTCTGTGGCGGTGCTACCCTCCAGTTGTCGGATAGAGCGAACTTGCCAAGCTGATACTGATCTTCGACCCAATTCTTAAAGGTGAAGCAATCTTCAAGAGGATGCCCTATTACTCGATGGTAAGAGCAATAGTCCGGGTGTGAGACTTCGCCCGCTTGTTCAGGGTTTTTAGACTCCGGCAATGTAAGTATTTGATGTTTTAGAGCAAGATCAAGTATCTTCTTCGTCTTATCTCGAGGAAAAGAGTATGCTCGACTCATTTTCTTCGTGAGGGATAGATCAATAATGCTCTCCTTCCGTTTGCATGGTTTCTTAGCCCTGCCTTGTTGTTGTTGAGCGTCTTTTTGGCCTTTCGACTTATTTCTGCTTTTGCGCCGAGCTTTCTTTATAACAGGTTGACAAGGAGCGGTATTTTCATCCTTTACGGCCTGTTGGAAAAGGCGTTGCGTCTTGGCTTTCTCATAGATGGCCGTCTCACGGTTGTGATCATCTCGGACTTTTTGACCAGCTTTCTTTATAAGTTTGTCCATTTATTCCTCGAACGACGGACTGGGCTCTTATGCATCTGGAACTTTCACTGGCTTAGGATTAGCGTCCTCCCATTGAGCATCCGCTCCTTCATCGAGGTCATACACGACGTAACAGCTGGGCAGTAACTCTCGTTTCTTTGACCGGATGTATCCAAGCCCTTTTGTTTCCATTCTCCCATTAGGCAGTTTGCGTTGAGTCCCGGGAACGTTCCAGACCCTGTCATAGAATTTGGCCTCTCTAACGGTCTGTTTGAAGGATATCCCCTGGCGTTTCAGCAGCTTCTTCAAACCCTCTGTATAATATCTGGGAAGACGGATAGGCTGAAGCCTGTCGAGCGTAGGATCCGCGCCATGCCAGATTTCTTTTTCCACCTTGGTTTCTTCAGAGCGGTAGAACAGAATTGCTTTCTCGCTTTCTCGTTTGGGAGGTATGTAAAATGTTTGTAGCTATTCTACGTTGTAAATATTAACTGTATCCAGTTCTTTATGGTGTTTAAGCGGCACCATGGCGACTTGCAGACTTTGCTCTTCGTCAGCGAACGTTCGTATTGAAGGTCGAGCAGAGAATACGGTGTGGACTTCATCTTCCGAGTCGCTGCCAAAGATCAACGTAGGAGCTGATGGTCCCGGCTTGTTGTGTTGGGGCGGACCCGAATAAACCATCTCCTCTTCCTCCTCGGTATCACTGCCGAAGACAGGGATGGTGGCATTAGTTTTATTCTCCGGCTTATGACACTTCTCTGTGTCTTCGAAATCCGGTAAGAAGTATTTGGCGTCTTCGTATTTGCGGATCTCGTTCACAGAGAACGGGTTCAGTTCTCCCGTCACGGTATACTCGAAACCATCCTTAAAATACTTCATACACTGATATTGTGTAGAAGGGATGATGTTGTACTCGTGTAACCATGGTCGGCCGAGCAAAGCGTTGTAGCATGTCTTGGCGTCTATGACGTAGAACTTAATGTCCGTGACGAGTAGCCCGAAGCGTAGCGTCAGTATCATAGATCTAAGAGTCTTTGACGATTGGGAGTCGTACCCGGAGATGGTGATCTTGTCCCGAGCAAGGTGCTGGACGCTCATGCAGATTTCCGTCAACACCCGCACGTTGAGTAGGTTAAAAGACGACCCGTTATCGATTAGGATTTTGCCTATCTTTATATCATGGCAGTATTCCGAGACATAGAGAGGGCGATTGTGTTCGCACGTCCCAAGTAGAAGGTCTTCATCGCCAAAAGTAATATCGGCCGTGTGCACTTCCTCCAATTCATCCTTCATCTTTTCCTCGGCCAGGAATGCTTGGAATTGTTCTGGGTCTTGGAGCGCCTTAATCAACGAATCTCTCGCCTCTTTTGATAGCAAAAGGGCGTCAAGAATGCTGAGCTGTGAGGGTAGCTTCCTTAGATGTGCTAAGATGTTGTAATCCACCTTATTCTTCTTTGGTGGGTCTTTGGCAGCTAGCTCTTCCACCACTTGGTCATCTAAGACGATATCTTCAGTGGCCTTTCCTTTCCCTTTATCTTTTTTGTTCGAGGGTCCGAGGTTCTTTTCGGGTAGCGTGCGATTACGTAGCCGGATATTTTCGCAAACCTTCGGTTCTTCTTCTTTTCTCGAAGCGGACTCTTTAAAGAGAGGGGCAAGTTCTAGCTCTTCATCAGAATCACTCCCGAATGTGGGCACTTGTGATCTACCGGTGTTAACCATGCAACAATCGCCAGCAGTTCTTTTAAGCCCTTCGGTCATATTTCTTTGCTCTCGACGAGTTTTACGCTTTTCCCGGTTAAAGCGTTGTCGATGAGCAACGTATCCTTGCCACCATCTATCGAAAGCTTTGCACTCCTGAGTGGGGTGCGAAACCTTCTGATGATATAAGCAATAAGACGGGTGCATTTTCGCCTCACCAGTAATTTCTTCTTCGGAGGATGGTAGCTTCATGCCCATGGACATGGCCTTAGCAAACTTCTTTTTTTATCTTGAATTGGCTTTCATCGGTAGCGGAGGTGTTCAGCTCCAACGGGATCGTCTCAGCTCCTTCATCAAGTCGCTGGCGCTTGGCCCTTTCAAATATAGCCGCCTCGCGTTCTCGATCAGCCTTACTTTTCAATCGAGCTTTGTTGAGGAATGCGTCAATTTCCCCATCTGATGGCCCCAGAACTTTTGGTTCAGGGTTTGCCCCCAGCTTTTCAGTGCAAGGAGTCTCCTCCTCGTTTGTGGCCGAATGGGAAATCATATGACAGCTCGCCACATATTCCTCGGATTCATCCGATGAACTTCCTTCCTCATCTTCTTCTTGAAAAATGTGATTGAGGAATTCTTAGAGCGTAATGGGAGTCCGTGCCTTTTGATTGTATTCCTCCAGCGCGTCAATTTGTTTTTGCAGGTCCGTGCGCTTGTCGCCAGGTTTCATGGGCTTCTTAGATTTCTTCTTCTTCTTTTTCGAAGATTCTGACGGCTGGCTGCAAGTGCTTGAACCGCCACCATCGGTCTTTGGAGTTGGATGTGACTTCAACATCCCCTCAATGACCTGCGGTTCCAACGGGTTCTTCCACCTAATCGCTGGACATGTCTGAAGATCGTTTAGCATCCTCTTTGTCTTGGCTGATAATACAACCTCCTAAGGAGCTTCTTCAATGACGGAGCATGTTGCCCCCGGCGTATTCGTCCTCTTAGAGGTGTGGGGATGCGGGGGATTCACCTTCCATTTGTCCGATAATGCGAACTTTCCCTGTCGGTACTGGTTTTCAATCCAATTCTTGAAAACGTAGCAATCTTCGATCGGATGGCCTAGTACTCGATGATAAGGACAGTAGTT
This sequence comes from Agapanthus africanus, assembly GCA_030015575.1. NCBI lineage: Eukaryota > Viridiplantae > Streptophyta > Magnoliopsida > Asparagales > Amaryllidaceae > Agapanthus > Agapanthus africanus. Next base: position 451,447,306 of record CM057349.1, on the reverse strand, counting down.
GGGCTCATTGACGTCACTTGGTTGCAACGGACGTTTTGGATCCGGCAGATTTATGAGTCTGTTGCGCAACGCCAGCTCGAATAACCTCCTCGTTTTATCGCGGGGAAAGGAATAAGGACGTCCCATCCTATCCTCAAGGGGTACGTACGGGCGCATATTATTTTGACGAGCAACCGGCTTCGAGTCGCTCGGTTGTTGTTGAGTATTAGCGACGACGATCGCTTTTCCCTTCCCTTTGTCATTTCGGGTGTCTGGCCTTGGAAGAGGGGGTTTATGGCCTATTTGATCCATTTGCGCTAGTTTGTCAATCAAGGCCTGGAAGGTAGTCGGCTTGAAAAACATCATAAACTGCGAGATGGTTGCTTGTGGATCGAGGGTTCCCACAAACATACCCACCGCGGGAGCTTCTTCAATGCGCTGCTCACACTTTGACCATAAGTTCCGCCATCGTATAGCGTACTGAACCCACGTCTCGCCTGGTTTTATCCTGGCGTTAATCAGTGCCGTCATCGGGGTACGTTCACTGGCGCTTGCAAAACGCTGGGTAAACAACAGCTCCATCTCCGCGAAGGTTTTAATAGAGTCATTCGGGAGCTCAGAGTACCATTCGAACGCCGTATTTGATAAGCTTCCAACAAACTGGCGAAGCAACAGCTTGTCGTCACCGCCGGTGTTGCCGCAGAGTGCCCTGAACTGGGCAACATGCTGATGAGGATTGCCCGTCCCCTTGTAGACATGGAACTTGGGAATCGTATAACCTGGCGGGTACTTGATTTGATCGTACCAACTCGGATATGGTCTCCCCGTTTTCACGACCTGGCCGGCTATTTCGGTTGCATGATGAACCTGTATTTGCTGGGCGATGTATTCATCCAAATCAGCTTTGGAGATTGTATCCTCTTTAGCTGTGGACAGAACTGGTGGAGGATTCGACGTCTCTCCCCTATCGTCTTCAAGAATGATTGGGGGATCTTCAGCAGGTGGATCTTGTTGAATCATCATACCCACCATATCCTGGAATAGGAGGGCCATTTTCTTTATGTTGGCTGCCTGTTCCGCAGCTTCTTTATCCTTCTTCTCCAGTACGCGACGAAGGAATTCAGCGTCAGTTTCTTGTTCTTGACGCTCGTCCGAGGATGTTTCAGGGGTTTCTTTTGGCCCTGTAAGCGCGGCCATAGCGTTCATCATTTCTTGGAGCTTCTGCTGCTGCTCCTGAGCCTTGGTCACTGACCTCGTGTGCGGTCTGTGATCTGTTGATATGTGACTATCTTCTTTTCCCGATGCCATGTAAACCGTATGAACTGTTATGCCCCCTGACTTGGGGCGTTTAGGTTCACTATTTTTAACTTTTGCCGCTGACGCGAGAGTTTTCTCTGGCCTCCTTCTTTTGTGGGCTGTTGAGGTTGAAGGAACCGTTGAAGGGGGCAGCCTTGCAGCTGCTGTCCCTTGCTGTTTAATAGGGCAGTCCTTGTCTTTTTGCACTTTCGCCTTCTTTTGTCGACGAGAGTGATCTGGGTCGATCACTGAGTCTTGAACCCTTCGCCAAACTTTATAAATTCTTGAGGACAGTCGTTGAAGGGGTTGTTCTTGCTTTGTTTCTGGGACTTTCTCCGCAGGCGGAGGAGATCTTTTCAGTGTAGCGGTTGGAGAATTCTTCCGTACCCTCCTCAGCAGTTCAAAGCTGTTCCCAGTTGGAACAGCAGCATTGACTTCCACCACTGGAGCCGGTGGAGTTAGCCCTGAGGGAGAGTTGCCCCCTGCCTTCCTCACTCGTTGCCAATGGCGACGTCGAGCACGGCGAGCCGTTGAGATTGGCTCAGAGATTGAGATAGTTTCTTTTTGCCCCCTGTCTGAATGAGGCGCCGCCGGTGTTAACCTCTTAAAGACTGAGGTTGTCTTTTGAGGGGTGATATTCAACCTGCAGAAGACGGATCCTTGAGCAGGGGCAGGAGCAAGAATCGTCAGTCTTGAAAAGACTGACTCTTTGACAGGGGAAGCCGCCTTGACGACTTCTGGAGCAACAGTTATTGCCTTCCTCGGGACAGCCAATTTAGAGTTCTGATTTAGCCTGGTGAAAACAGAGGCTGTCGGTCTGGTAGTGGGCGACCCGTTGACAGGGGTTGTCATAACAGTGAGCCGGTCGAAGACCGACTTCTTGTTCACTTCCGGTGCAGGTATTGACACAGAGAAGCTTGTAGGTGGGATCATGATCCCGAAGAACAGACCAGTGGTGGCTTGGGTCACCTGGTCTACCGGCAGAGCGAGGAAGGAAGCTGCTTGGGGCCCATATACTACACCTCCTGGTGAGGTGGAGCGTCCGTTGCAGTGGCACTTCGAGCAGTTGGTGCAATTAGAGGCCATTGAATCTTGAGTTCTGCGCCAGGCAAAAGACCAAATCTTAGTAACTTGAAATCCAAAGGCAACCGTTAACAAACCATGATTGGTTCACGAAGACGACACACGAAGTGTAGAGTGGAAAGAGGAAAAGGTCCCACCGGGCGTGCCAGAATCTGTTCCCCTCCGAATGGCGGCGCACAGGACTGCGATGTCCTGACGCTGAGATTCGGGGCAGATGCTATTTGGTTTTATCCGTCCACCTCTCCGAAGATGCCAAGTTGATTTATGGCACCGTGTATCGGAGGTTTAGATGGATGCGGCCGATGTAGCAGACTTCGTCAGATTCCCCCTCGCTTGAGGGGTTTTTGATTGTGGGGACGCTCTTCCCTGCAGGCGCAAGCCCCTGCAGTTAATTACGCTACCGCATCGCGGTAACAACTTTCTCCATCTCCAGAATTTCACTTCGTGTCGTGGGTGTTTGTTTTGTTTGTGGTTGCCCGTGGATTGTATACGGAGACTGAGTAATGCCGTCGCCCGTAGGACGTGGATTAGTCCAAATCCGTATTTACTTAAATTTGGGTTTGGTGTTTTTAGTTTAAGGATACATTAGTCGCGTTGCGGCTAAGATCAACTTAAACGTTCGTTAAGGATACGTTCGTCCTGTTCGGGACTAAGATCAACTTAACGTGATAATCCATTTAATCTCTGGCTATCGGGACTCGTCACCTCTCTAACGTCGTTGAAGGATTACAACGGCAAATGTCAGAGGAGTTCAGAGATGTACCCTTGAACCAAGGTTGATTTGGAGTTTTATAGTCCGTTTGAATGTTTAAGGATACGTTAGCCGTGTTTGGGGGCTAAGATCAACTTAAACGGGATTGTTTAGATCCGGCAAAAGAGCATTTGGAGGCTCTATTATTCCAGTTTAGGGACGTAGTGGTCCATAGGTAGTTTAGGGACGTTGCGGTCCATGCTCCAGTTTAGGGACGTGGTGGTCCATATTCCAGTTTAGGGACGTGGTTGTCCGACATTAGTTTAAGGACGTTTCGGTCCAACATTAGTTTAAGGACGTTCCGGTCTAACATTAGTTTAAGGACGTTCCGGTCCACGAGTTTAAGGACTCCGCAGTCCGTATTGATGTGTGGTCGTTGGGACCCGTCACCTCTTTGACGTCGTTGAGGAATTACAACGATGGATGTCGAAGGAGTTCGGAGATGTACCCTCGAACCGGATATAAATTGATTTGAGAGAGCATTTGTGCTCAGTTCAATTTAATTTAAGGACTTACGGCCAGAATTGGGCTAAGTCCAGTTGAAAATGTTCAACATTTTATTTATTTTTAGTCCATTAGACCTGTGCTAGGGCTTTGCCCACACTTAAATAATGCATTGCATTACTTCTATTTTTTTTGTTTGGGCTCTGCCCATAAAAGATGCAGAGCATCAATTTATTTTGGGCTCTGCAAGGCATCTGCATAGCATTTTATTATTTTTGTTTGGGCTTTGCCCATTTATAAATGATGCAGAGCATCAATTTAATTAGGCCTGTTTGGTCTTTTAATTGGTCCTGGCCCTGCATTGCATTTGTTAGGCGCTTTGCGCCACTCACTGAGCGCAAGCGCTTGTGGTGAGGACACGTGTCATGCTCTGGTGAGCGCAAGCGCAACAGTGCAGTGCGCTGCGCTGTTACGCTGCTGACACGTGGCGCGCTCTGGTGAGCGCAAGCGCAACAGTGCAGTGCGCTGCGCTAGTGCGCTGCGCTGTTGCGCTGCTGACACGTGGCGCGCTCTGGTGAGTTGCGCCAACTCCAGAGAGCAAAGCTCTTATTTCAAGAGCGCATAGCGCAAGTGGTTTAGATGCTAACACGTGGCGCTCTCCCAAGAGCGCAACAGCGCAGTTTGCAAGTGCAAAGCACTAAGAATCTCTTAGATTCAAGAACAGAAGTGCATAACACTATTTGATTTCTTGATCTAATTTAGATCAAAGAAAAATAAGTTTTTTTTTCTTGTTTTTCTTATCTCAAAGAATCAAAGGTTCATGAAAAGTGCAAAGCACTATTTTATTTTATTTTATTTTTATTAAAGATCATTGATCTTGTTTTTAGATCTATGATCTGTTCATAAGAGAACTTTCTCTTTTTCTAAAGGTTTTTACCTTTTTTATTCTTGAGGAGTTTCTCAGAGTTTTCTCTCTCTTTTTTTAGAAAAATGTTCATCCTTTTTAATTGAGGTCTGGGGTCCTTTTTATATTGCCCATAAATTAGTTAAGTTTGTTAAAGAGATCTTTCTCTGAGTGATTTGGGGAATTTTCCCCACCGTTGGATCTTTGATCTAAGGGCTTCTGCTTTGCAGAAGAAAGTCTTCTTGTTTTAACAAGAACAGAAAAGATTTCTTAAAATTTTAATTCTGTTTGGCGCAGATGCCCCAGCGCGTGACACGTGTCGCGCAGCGCACAGCGCAGCGCAACTGCGCTAGCGCATCTGCGCCGACACGTGTCGCGCAGCGTAACTGCGCCGACACGTGTCGCGCAGCGCAGCGCCTGCGCAACTGAAGCGTTGCTTCTTTTAATAGAGCTTTGCTCTGATTGGGCGCGCCTTCTTGGGCGCTGCGCTGACGTATTAGCGCCTGACATGTGGCACGTTGCGCCCGAGATTTGAAGCGTTACTTCAGAATTTTTGAATTTTGAATTTCAACAGAGCTTTGCTCTGATTGGGCGAAACAACCTGAAAGGGCGCAATCTCGTTGTTAAAAAATGGTACGTCCACAAGCAAAATGGGCACGGATGCAAAACCGAAAGGGCGTCGTGAGTAAAAACAGCAGGGCTACCGACGAGCTTGTGAAAACCCGAAAGGGCACAATCTCGTAAAATTTTCACTTACGAGATTCTCTCGAATCGTAAAGAGAACTCCCTCTATGAGACCCTCATGGGTCATAAGATTCAAAGCCATAAGTTACAGGGACCTGAACCTGTTCTTAAGGCGTCGTATCCCCAAGTTGCCTTACTGGCGGTCCGATATTGGCCATTGTATACAATCCGCGGGCATAAATAAATATTTCCCCCAACAAGCTCCACCTATCACGAGGAATGTCCTCATATGGTGAGCGACACTTGTAAGCCCTATCGACTTACAAGGAGAAAATACTCTTATGAGATCCTTATGACTTATAAGAGAAAATACCACTTGTAAGTCCTCTCGACTTATAAGGAAAAAATACTCTTATGAGATCCTTATAACTTATAAGAGAAAATACCACTTAGAAGTCCTCACGATTTCTAAGGAGAAAATACACCTACGAGATCCTCACGACTCGTAGGGAGAAATACCTTTATGAGACCATTACGGCTCGTGAAGTCAAAAGGCCTTAGTCGAAAGGATCCTAACCCTGTTTGCTAAGCCACCTTTGTTCAAATTGATAAAGGCAAATGATGATTCGCTCCTGAAAATATCCCAGTTGTAGCGATACTGATGCCCAATTCAGTATCAAATTCTAAGTTCTTTCACGGCAAATGATGATTCGCTCCGCGCAATATTCCAGTCGCAGTGATAATGATGCCAAAATTGGTATCAAATCTCAAAGTTCCATACTCGTAACAAAAATCAGCGAGCAAAAATGAATGTATATGAAATAGCCGAAATGATGGGGCAACTCGCAATAAAAATCAACGAGTGAAATATATGCATATAAAAATAGCCGAAATGATTGGGCACCGCGATAAAAAGCCGAAATGATTGGGCAATCGTAACTTTTGCTATATAAAAAGCTGAAATGATAGAGCGTCGCGGAAAGAAATAAAAAAATGGATGAAAATGAAACTTTTGTCCTGCAGATGAGTCTACATCGACCCCTGTATACAATCCATGGGCACAAACGAAAAGGGAACCACATTTTCCCACCAGGCTCCATCAGAAGGAGAGCCAGATATCGACGGCAATATCTACGGCCTAGAGATCAACAACAGCATTTCTTCTCACTCCAACAGGATGCAAACGTGATGTCAACAAAGCGGAGCCATGGCAAAGTCCCTAGTTCCAAATCTCGACGGTTCACAGACAGCCTAAAAGATCAACAACGACGTTTCTTTTCACTACAACAGGATGCAGATGCGACGTCAAGAAAATGGAGCCATGGCAAAGTCGCTAGTTCCAAATCTCGATGGTTCATAGACAACCTAGAGACCACCTCGACAATCATCTCGTTACAGCAGACGGAGTGTCAACAACGGCGTTTCTTCTCACTCCAGCAGGATGCAAACGCGACGTCAACAAACGACCCTAGGGTCAACAAAAACGGAGCCATGGCAAAGTCCCTAGTTCCAAATCTCGATGGCTTACAGACAAACTAGAGACCACCTCGACATTCGTCTTGTTACAGCAGACGCAACGTCAACAAGCGACTCCAGGGTCAACAAAACGGAGCCATGGCAAAGTCCCTAGTTCCAAATCTCGACGGTTCATAGACAACCTAGAGACCACCTTGACATTCGTCTCATTACAGCAGATGTAGTGTCAACAACGGCGTTTCTTCTCACTCCAGCAGGATGCAAACGCGGCGTCTACAAGCGACCCTAGGGTCAACAAAAACAGAGCCATGGCAAAGTCCCTAGTTCCAAGTCTCGACGGTTCACAGACAACCTAGAGACCATCTCGACATTCATCTCGTTACAGCAGATGCAACATCAACAAAGAGGAGCCACGGCAAACTCCTTAGTTCCAAGTCTCGACGGTACACAAACAACCTAGATATCACCCCGACATTCGTCTCATTACAGCAGACGCGGCGTCAACAAAGGAAGCGAAGGCCAAATTCCTAATTTCAGGGTCTTGACGGCAACTCAAATAAAACCTAAAAGACTATCGAAGATCAACCCACACCAGTGCGGAGTGGTTATGACTCATCGGGGCACCCAAACTGAGTCTAACCTCAAGTAAAAAGTATTATGGAAAATTCCTAACGTTTGCTCTTCCTAGGGTAATATGTAACAACTCCATTTTTAATGTACAAAGAATTGATTTAAATTCAATGTATACTTGGAGTATTTATTGCAGCTGATATCTCTTTAAGTATTTATTTCACTCCATAATTACAAGAATGAGCTTGTAGCTCATTGGTAATACCTTGCACTGCTGAACCAAGCCACCGGAGTTCAAATCCCGTGCCCCACATTATTTTTGTATTTATTTTATTTTAATTTCTTTTGGAAGTCAACAGTAAAAAGGCCATAACTCCCAAAATATGTACTGAACAACAAAAAGTAAATATACCACATTATACCCCCGAAGAATCCCTGGCCATTGGACCCGTGACTCGGCCCGACTCGGCGCCGCCGGCCGACGACTCGGCCAACTCGGTCCGGCGCCGCCGGCCGGACTTGGCCGGACGGCCGAGTCACCAACAGAGAAAAGTTGGGTCTTGACCTGGTCCACCCTCCTGCATACTCTAAATACTTGGATCGGTTATCATTTGGCCAATAAATCCCTTTTAATCCTAGGTTTAATGAGTTTTAATGAATTTTTATATATTTTTTATATTTTTTTTAATTAAAACCCTAACCCTAGCCTAACCCTATATAAACCCCCATACCCTCTATCCTCTCACCCTACATTCCTAAGTCCACTCTCTAAAAATTTCAAGAGAACTTGGTACATTAGAAAACGAGCGAAAGGCGAAGCGCTGACGAAATCGACGGCGAAATTCCGATGATCGTGCTAAGACATCTCAACGACGATTCGACGCACCGGCAAACCCTCTACCTCTCTCTTACACTCTAACGTTGTCTAAACCCGTAAGTCCCCCTTTTCTATCATTCTTTTCTTTCATTAAAATACGAATTTATAAATCCGACGGAAATCGGAACAAACCGATTTTCGATTCGGTTTTCTATCAAAACTCACTTATCACTAATTTCATAATGCTTAAACATATTCATGTTGACTACTAATCACTTAAAAATCAATTTGAACAAGTTTTCACACATGAAATGATAGCTTTTGCAATATATCGTATTCTTTTACTTAAATACCACCATATTTGGTTTATCACATTTAACCCTTTAACATTGCTATACCTTAAAGTAGATCACGAGGTAATGACCTACCTCCACACACACTCATATGTAATCATAACACGCTACCTTGAAAATTTAGAATACGACAAAACAAGATTTTTCATTAAAATACCATTTTCTTTATAAACCTCTTTTAAGAGTTCTAAGTTATATACAATTTTAATACAATATCTTTTAATAGGAAATACGACAAGTTATGGACATCGATCGTTTATCTAAACCTGACTTTGTGGTGTCTAGTCAAGTGTGTCTAAGGCGAGTGGTTACTTAATTAGGGCCACTACTTGTAGTGGAGAGCCTCCCACTCACCTGGCACTTACCTGGCCGCAATTGGCGGTGAAGAGGCGATTTGAGGCTTCTAATGACTTATCGTTTAGACCATTTAGAAATAGGCTAGTTGGCTTAGGAAACCCTAGAATCTAAAATACGGAAATTTACACCTTTTACAAATAAATACCTTATCTTTATAAAACCGTTTTCTAAATGATTAGTATTTATTAAATCTTTGCAATGCGCCACTACAACCCACCTTTGGGGAACTCGTTAGGGATAGTACGGTTTATCATGCACCCTCGGGCTTAGTAGTGCAAGATTCAGACCTCCGCAAGGAGCATTCGGTCTCGAAAGATTTAAAATACGACATTTAAGAAAAATGAGATTTTTGGGAAATAAAATATTTATTAAAAATTATTCTTGTATAAACATATGTATATTTATCATTTAAACACCTATTTTATTATAAGATAAAGTTTCCACCTTTTCTAAAAAATTACAAGATTAAGAGTTTCCTTAAAATACTAGAATTTCAAATAAATCAATATTACAAATTAATACCTTTATTTATTTAATTAGGATATTTTCACTAGAAATAAGACAAAATAAAATCACACTCATTATAACCATAAAGACGAATAATAAATACTTGAGGTGTATCTTGAAAACTATACAAAGGTATTTTTACATAAAAACCCCTCGAGTTTTATAAATTACAATAAGGACCCTAACAAATATAGAACTTAGACTTATATTTCTTTTAGTCTGACTCGGGTTTGAGTCTGATTATTTCTGACTTGAATATGATTCAAGTCAATCTATATTCTTTAATATTCCAACTCAATATGAATACATGAGTCCCAGAATCCAGTTAACAAACTATACAACTTGACTGAATCAAATCATGGATATACATCCATTATTCCATTTACATGATTATGCAGTTACAACATGTTTACTGATATCATGGTTTTGGTCGGTCATCCAACTTACACAATACAATACAACAATACTATCAAAACACTACGGGGTTTAAAGGGTACATTGGTACGGAAGGTGTTAAAGGTGGCACGAGGTGGTCAGATTAAGACACTTAACCTATATTCCGTTGCTGTTGTACCGTGGCTTAACGGTTCCTTGTACTTCCATTTGCCCTGGTCTCTAGCATACTGAGACCCCTCTCGTATACACTGGTATCCTTCTGTACCAAGCTACAAACAACAGCGTTAATACAATATTCCATAATATTCTACAACATAATACTTTAGAAAATACTCTTATTCTGTCTTTCTAGTTCTTCCTTTTCTTTGGGATTTACCGAGCGACCTGTTCGCTGACGACATTCTATTTCTTTCTTCTTTGAATGTCGTCAGGTGCTTTGGACCCAGCAAAGATCGAGCCCACCGGTGAAGACTTAGAGCAGTTTCACGAAGACCCTGAGCTCTAGACATTATACCTTGTTCTATTCAGTATTTTCATTTCCTGTTATGCCATTATTTAGGCATCGCTTTTCATTTCAGTTGTATTTACTTTTCATGCATTGTACAAAAGAATGTTATTAATAAAGTTGATGTTATTTTTATATCTTTTGTCTCTTGTGATTTACTTTATATTGCTTAGATACGCTTAGTGTATGTACTTTTAAGTATATACGTAGCGGACCTCGTCGCGTCCTCTTCGCCGTACACTGGGAAGCGGGGCGTGACAGGTTTTGTTGGTGGCCAATGCAGGTCAGAGTTGTATGAATCCCTATCATGCAGTTCTGTTCTGTGTGAACAACCTAAGCAATATAACACAAGAACCAGCAACTAAAACATTCTTTACAATTCATGTTTCTTGAATCTTACAAATTTCTATTCCTTGAATCTTATCAATTCATGTATTTGAATCTATCCTAACCCAAATTTTTCTTCAAGGTTATGAATTCCCCGAACAACACCAGCATCAACGTCAACAACACACCTCCAGCACTACCTTTTACACTAGCTGTTCCTGCACCACCCACCGAGCAAACAGTGCTATCTGAAGCGATCCGCAGCCTTCTCGAGGGACAACAACAAGCGATCCGCAGCCTTCCTGAACCGTCCTGAGATCGACGCACCAGGGGTAAAGCAATTCAGGGCTTTGCACCCCAAGCAGTTCTCTGGTAAAGGAAGCCCTCTTGAAGCTGAAGAATGGGCACAAAGCATCGAAGACGATCTGGCAGCAGCTCAAGTGCCAGACATCGCTTGGGTCCGTGTGGTGTAGCTACAGCTCACGGATAATGCTCGCAACTGGTGGAAGGCGGAAGAAAGCCGTCTGGTACAGCCGATTGAATGGAAGACTTTTCGCGAGAAGTTCGACGCGAAATACTTCCATGTGACTGCCAGGTTTGCAATGGAGCAACAGTTCATTCATCTATAACAGGGTTCAATGTGGGACAAATCAGTAGATGAATACGACGCTGAATTCACCATGTTAAGCCGGTAAGATATGTCACAATAGTTCAATTTTTAAATATCACATACTGCACAGCTAACACAATCTTTAAATAGATTCGCGGCACACTTGATACCGACGGACGATATCAGAGCCCGTCGCTTTCAACAAGGACTGGACACAGAGATTCAGGCCGCTCTAGCCACGGGAAAATTTTTGACTCATGAGGATGCACTGGAAGCTGCCCGCAGTTATGAGGCAGTGATAAAAGCAAGGGGCAGACCTCAGTCTGCAGGAGTCAAGCGCCCTGCCAACCAGATAGCAGGTGGAGCCTCGTCCAGGCCACCCTTCGTGCCAAGGCGACCCGGAGTACCAACCCATCGTCCTAGCCCAGCCTTTTGCACCTACTGCAAGAGAACTGGACATATGATGAAGGACTGCCGTCGAGCCAACCGCCTTTGCTTAGTCTGCGGCTCAGCTACTCACGATATTGGGTCTTGTCCCCAAAGACAGAACCCAGTTACTGCACCCAGGGCAGCAATTACTTATCCGCAGCGACCAGCTCTTCAGCCACCTGCTCCCAGACCTGCACTACCTGCACCATCCAGGGGACCACAAGCTGCACCACCTCCTCGTCAGTTCCATCAAGCTCAAAGGAACGTTCCGAGAAATGCTCCTCAGGCCAGAAGGAATGTACCAAGGCGCCAGGCTTTCACGATGTCCGTGGAAGAAGCTGAGGCCACTGGCCAAGTCATCACTGGTAAACTTTTCTTTTCAAACTTTTCTTTTCTATTCTACTACTTAGTTACATATTTTCTATACCTAAAACAAATTCCACATACCTTAGGTACAATCTTAGTATCCTCAATCCCTGCACTTGCACTGTTTGATACTGGAGCATCACACTGCTTTATGTCGCAACGGTTTGTCCGAACCCATGCGATTCCAGTCTCACCGCTTGTATCCAGCTGGAATGTCAGTTCAAGAAATGGCGTTCTAAAGGCAACTATGGGATACAGCTTGCGTCCAGTCATCGTCTGCAGTCGAGAGTTTTATGTTGACTTTAAACTACTGGACATACCGAACTTCGATGTGGTTCTAGGAATGGATTGGCTTAGAACTTTTTATGCTACCATCGACTGTCGTAAAAGGAGGGTAGTATTCGAGATTCCAGACCATCCAGTCTTCTATTTCAAAAGCGGAGACCGTACATTAGAGCCAAGTACCTACAAAGCGAAGCCAAGAGAAGCAGTAGTTGCAGCAGCTCAACCGGAGGAAGAATCAAAACCAGATGTGGTTCGAGAGTTCGACGATGTATTTCCTGACGATATATCAGGTTTGCCTCCCGATCGAGCTCTTGAATTCAGTATTGATTTAGTACCAGGAGCATAACCGGTGATCAAAGTGTAGGGTTCCTAGGCACACTAATGAGGTCTCACAAGTGATCAAACACGGCCAATTTAAATTTTACAAGTGCCGAGAAACCCTAATGCGGATCGTTAACTAGATTTATAGGTGATGCGAAGCAAGTAATCAACTTTAACTTAAAGGAAAGAAGCTACAACCTTTGTAGATCCGGTCCTCCACCTCCTAGGCTCCGTGATGACGTCCCTCCGCTGTCCAAATCGAATCCAGGACTCTAGCATCGGCTTCATCGGAGAATTGGGCGGGCTAGGTCGTCGACTTCGATGCCGAAGATGATCTACGTCGAGGCATCACAAGATCAAGCTCCCACTTCACCAAAGTCATGAAACTTGTGAAGAAAACACTCTATACTACTTGGCAAGAGGTAGAGGATGAAGAAATAGGAGGTGGGTTCACTTTAGAATTGGATTTCTCACTCTTTTTCTCAAGTTGCCATTGATGGAGGCAAGCTTTCTTCATGTTGAAGAAGGAGAAGAAGAAGAAGATAATATGATAAGTAATTAAACAAAAACCCTAATCATTAACTTAACCATGGTTCAATTCTTTACATAAACCCAAGTGAGCATGTATCATCAAAAATGATACAAACATGTGCACAAAAGTATATCACATATACAACTTGTGTACATAAAGTGAGAAAATCCTTTTAAAGTGAACAAATACTAATTAATGCAAAGTAATATATCAAATATACAATTATGCATTAAATCATTAAATCAATACTTGATTTAACGATCCGGTCATATCGCATATAACCGACTAGTATCCTATGTATCGGCTTATCGAATCAATCCTTGATTCGATAACTAGGTTATATCGCATATAACCAATCGATACATTCATCGCGAGAATGGAATACGATATCACATACACGCATTATTCTCGGTCCCGCACATATCTCATATGTGCTCCTATTTCGTTTTTCTTGAGCCAGGAAACCTCTGTGTAGGACTCTAAAGACTCGTCAATACGCCGGCAGCAGATGATGATCATATCAAGCACCCACAAGCCGCAAGCGGTCTGCTAAACGTAACGGCCACCCGGGTATTGAGCGATCAGAAGATCGACGAGCAAGCCCGCTCACACTCCTGTGAATCCAACTAGTAACACTTACCGTACAGTCCGGTCAGTTCGTCTGATATGTCGCATATCTCGCCTAGGGGTGGTAAACGTCAGACCCCAGTAGCTCGATAAGTCATGCCGACGTGAAGTCCATAACATGTGTGAAAACACCGATAACACTTATCAGTAGATCACTGCAACCCTGGCCAGATATTTCCTGTCATGTCCAGTCGAGCATAGCGCAACATCAACCCCCAATACCGGAAGAGACGAATCCCCTCCTATCGCTCATTATCTCCATGTGAATCGGGACTGTACCCAAAAACCACCTGTTTGCACGACTCAGTAGAGCCGTAGTAGGGTGGAAATCAAAGCACGGTGGGAGACACACAAGACTCTATGACGATCTCGGGTCAACAGACTAAGCTGTACCAGTGTCACCAGAGAACTGCCATCTGACGTGAGGTATAATACCATCTGGGAGTTCTCGACGAGTCCGTTCAGTGTACCCAGTCTCCACTGAGCACCCGTATACCATCTCTGATGTCAAACACCAATGGATATGGGATCATCCATCGCCCATCGCATGGGTCGAGAAGATATACGCTAGTCTTCTCTGGAATATCGATGCCCCGTCTCGATATTCCCTCGACTAGGAACATTGAAGGATGTACTCATTGACTACCCAGGCCCCACTAGTATGATCTGCATCATAGTCCTGGAAGTTGAGTATACATCCTAAGGGCTTTATCAACATGTAATCAGAGAGACAGAAAGTATACATGTTAAGATAAAGAGCAACCAGCTAGCGTACTATCATGTCGAGCAAGAAAGTCCTCCCTATATATGTCCAAGCACCCACTACAATATACATCCTATGTATAGTAATGGCCTCTAGGGCATACATATAACTAACAATCTCCCACTTGCACTAGAGCCATCTGATAGCAGTTGTTGTAGTATCTCATACTCAACCATCCCATAAAAGTCTCTCTCTGGGAAAAGGCCTTTGTGAGTGGATCCGCCGTGTTGTCCTCTGAGTCTACTCTCCTAACCTCGATCACCCTGGAGATCAACCATCTCCATGATCAGGTGATACTGCCTTAGAATATGTCTGGATCACTGATGGGACGGACGTTCCTTGGCATAAACCACAACTCCATTGTCACACAATGGGAGGAACTAAGTTCATCTCATGAACAAATATACATCCAGACTGCCTCTTTGGTAGCATCTTAAGTAGCGATGTATCGAGCCTTTATCGTCTAGTATGCCACGGTATCTAGCTTGGAACTCTTCCAACATACCGTCCCTTTACTGAGCGTAAAGACAATGCCTGACTGACTTTCAGTCGTCCTTATCACCCTGGAACCCTTCCAGTGATTCTCCCCAGGATCGGTTGATACCGTCTCACTACAACTAGTGAGAATCCTAACATCCAGTTAGATCTATCTCATAGATCCAAAACCCAGGATTTAGGAGGTATCACTTTGATCCTGTATGGAGAATCATTTTGATAAGCGGAGATTGACCGAGCGTAGCATAGGAAACTCCTTCCCTATCAAGAGCATGTCATCCACGTACTCTACGAGGATCGTCACTATACTCCCTACTACCTTTTTGTTTATACAAGGTTCATCTACCATTTTGATGATGTCAAACTCTTTGATTAACACATCAAAACAGATGTTCCAACTCCGCGATACCTGCTTTATCCTATAAAGCATCTTGTACACGTTTCCGCTGCTCCCACTGTCTACGAAGCCCTCTGGCTGTGTACTTATAGACGTTCTCTTCTAAAACATCATTTAGAAAAGCAGTCATGACACCCAACCGCCAGATATCGTAGTCATGGTATGTAGCCGTGGCAAGTAGGATCTGGATGGACTTAAGCATAGCCACTTGAAAAGGTTTCATCATCATCCACGCCTGGTCGATGACGAAAAGCTTTAACAAGTCTAGCTTTGAAAGTCTCAACTTTTCCATCCACACCAAGTAATCTTCTCAAGATATACTTGCTCCTGATGGGGATTTAACCCTTCAGATATAGCAACCAAAGTCCATACTTTGTTGGTGTATAAGGATTCCATCTCAGATCGCTAAGAATCCAGCCATTCTTACAGAGTCACACTCCTGATGGCTTGCTCGAAACTAGTTGGGTCATCATCTCATGATGCAATCCTCGCTCCCACTGTCATCGAGAAACCGAAGTATCTCTCAGGCGGGTGAGGAACCTTACTAGATCGGCGGAGAGGCTGAGGTTCGTTGGTAACTATTGAATCCTTTGGTTCTTTCAAATCATCAACTGCAGTTTGTATAGCTGGAACATTTCCAGTTCTACATAACAGATCTTGCCTCGAGCTTGTCCAGATTTTGCTTTTCAGACATAAGCTGGACAACCCCAAATCTTAACTAACTTAAGAGATGGGCTCTTCCCTTATCATATCAAATATGAAGTGGTAGGCAACTGATTTGATTTGAACCCTATTCAATAGATATGCAGCTTCTCAAGTGCATAACTCCCAAAAAGGAAATAGGTAACTCAGTAGTACTCATCATAGAGCACACCATATCAAATAAGGTGTAATTGCTCTGCCCCGATACACCGACGTGCTGTGGTGTATGCGGAGGAATAATGCTGAGAGAGAATCTCATTCTCCTTTAGAATAGTCCAGGAATTCCGTGCTCAAGTATTCTCCTCCTTGATCTCATGAAAGGACATAATACTTATACCCGTATTTTGGTTCTCTACTTCTAAATCATATTCTGTGAATATCTCAAAAGGTTCAGACTTGTGTTTCAACAGGAACATATGTCTGAATCTTGAGAGATTATCAGAGAATGTAACGAAGTACAAAGAACCAGTCCTGGCATATGTAGACAGGGGACCTTACATACATCAACATGTATCATCCCAAGAGTTCACTAACTCTTTCTCTGTTTCCAGTAAACGGAGCTATGGTCATCTTATCTCTGTGACATGACTGGCAAGTTTCACAAGATGTAAATTCAAACTGATTTAAATATGCATCTAAAATGTAACTTCAGCCAGTCGAATCGCATTGATATGACCTAGTCTACAATGCCTCAAGAAGGATTCGTTCATTTCTGAACTCTTCCTCTTGTGTGTGTTCCGTATACTAAAGAACTGTAGTTTGATTTAGAACATCAATGCTTTTAGATAACGTGCCTGAACCGATCAACTTTTGATATAGGAAATGTTCAAAACATTATCCAACTATACAAAATTATATCCTTTCTTTACTTGTAAAGAGACTGATATGATTTTGTATATCAGATTCGGTATCTAATAATATTCATTCAGAATCAATGTACTGGTCATACAGGGTGACAGTGACCAACAGACTTGGCTGCAACACTTGCCCCGTTCTCTGTCTCATGAAACTTATCACCCGTTCTCAGTTTTTCTACCTTTTTGCAGCCCTATGTAACAGATTACATATCTGGGATCCTGATCCGGTATCAAATACCCAGGATGCAGAGGATACTGAGAAACAGTTCTTTGTAATGAACACACCCGAAGGAGATGCATCATATGCACTTTCTTCGTTTGGGCGGCACGGGAATTTTGGTAATCCCCAATTTCCTGCTCTGTCTTATAACAATTATAAGTTGGAGCGGGACCAACGTTCCCCAGCTCAGTATAACAAGCGGGTTCGGTCAATACATCCATATTATTATCTTGATTAAGGCGTGATATGGTCGCTACCTGGAGAGAGAGAGAAGAAAACACTCTGCGTGCGCTCTTGCAAGATTAGATTGGTTATATATTTTATCTAATCAGGATGGCTCCCACTGTTTTTATCAAATCTTCCTTCAAACCTTAAAAGGAAAGACTAGCCGGGATTAATTACACTCTACAAGTTCGCCAATCTTTCAGCCAGGCCAGTGTCGGTACTTTGAGGGAGGTTCCCCGTGCTTTCGCACGGACCTAATTACAGTAAACCTCGTTTTCCCATAGGCGTAACCCCGTTGACACCTTTCTAGACACCTACTTGATCGGCTAATTGTAATGTGTAAAACTCTCCCAGGAGTAACATTTACTCGCAGCGGGTATCGGGATCCAACTATCTCATAGAAGGTATGCAATCTCATTGCAAATTTCAACACTTGAAATTCCCGATAATTTTGCCCCTAGCGTCCTATGATCTTGACGCAGGCCAACAAACCATAGTGCGCTAGTCAAGTTCAACCCGTCATTTCCTGATTGAATTAAACCCACCCGCACGACCCTTGACGCAGGCCAACAAAGTCGCACGACTACACTAATCCAATCTGCATCATATGCATAAATAGATAAATACTAGTTAGCTACCGCACACTACGCCTTGACGCAGGCCAACAAACGTAGCACGAATACTAACTACCACTTATCTGAAATGACGGAGGGCTATGACAGGTTTTTCTGAAAACCTATTGCATAATGAACTTGATATCGTTGTAAAATCAAATGATTTTAAAATGGAGTGTTTTTGAGGCTTTTCTAGTTTTGCTAAAGGAGTCACTCCCGGTGAAGGGATCGTCGGTCCTTTCCTCGTTGAATGAGGTGCGGGATATATCATATATATCACTGTGCAAAGCAGAAACTATAGAAGCAATCAAAAGACAAACCGAGTGTGTAGCATCTGCCAATTATTGCTAAAGGAGTCACTCCCGGTGAAGGGATCTCGGTCCTTTCCTTATCGAATAAGGTGCTGGATATATCACATATACCTCTGTGCAAAGCAAGAACTGTAGCTACCTGTTTTATTTTGAAATTCGATTCCACAACATCTTAGGTTTCTTTTATTTTCATTAATCACATTAATGAAGTCCCATCATTTAAGTACCTAAACATCACAGATAAATACGACGTACACTTATGCCATCCGCATTCGCCTCGATGTCCCCTCGTGCACCGTTAGGTTAGGTAACTAACGGCAGAGCGGGGCATGGCTAGCGCGGGTGTAAAACATAAGTAACGTCTATATAATATATCATATATACTATATACTGTATCTATCACAGAACATCACATGATCACATCACAGATATCGCAGCAGAAGAAACATATGAAATATTGGATATACTAGGACGTCCGTGTTTTCAATACGAGCCAGTATAAAACACGGATTCCACGGTCGCGATGAATAGCCAAACCCACACCCCTAGACCCCTACGAGAGCGGCAAGCAACCCTTCCAATTCTAGAGTTAGGAGACCCGGACTCGACTCCTCGAGTTGGTCTCCCACTGAACCCTAGAACCCAGTTACTTGTGCTCTCCTCCTTGAGTCTATCCTAGTGCGGAAAAGTAAATAATATACAAAAGGTGACATCTTCCGCAACCTGGAAGTGCCCCAATAAAAGAATATTGCATACAAGTTTTTACATGAATGAAAATGAAAAACACTCATCTCACATAAAAAAACCCGGCTATTCAAACACGACGATCCAATATAACATATCCAGCAACACATAACATCACATGTCATCAACGTAAGTAAATATGCGCATCCCAATTGTCGTTGACATATAGCAACGAAACCGGCGATACCACATATTACACTTACGGTCACAGAAAAGAAAGTGTAAAACTACAACAGTTGGAATCCGCAATCTCTTTAGACATCGCATGCCTAATCAAATGAAATACTTAGACATCACATGCCTAACAATTATAAACCCCGCATTTTAGTCTCATTATCGAAAACACTTTTCAATATCAAGTCGGGCAATTCAACAAGATTCCCGACATCCCGATCGAATGCTCGTCGCAAACTTTAGTAGACGGCCGCACCCCCGATACTGTCGACGAAGTGCACCAAGGCGGAACACCGCTACCGGGAGCACCCGAACGGATGCTTTCGGCGACGGGGTTCTCCTACAGTCACTTGGTCGGGGCTATGGGACGAGGCTGTCTATTAAGTTTACCCGGCGAGTATCCGCGTACGCTACGTGATTGCGACGGACTTTTGATCACATCAAAATTCCGTGGCAACCGATCAAGTGAGACTAAAGTGCTATGTTTATAACATTCAAATCAGTTATCTCATAACTGCTTGTGAATTCCAATTATTGTATCACATTCCAGATAAATGGAAAATGTTAAACTTTCCGATCGAACAAACGAACACCCAAGTTTTCCCGATACAGCTCAACACATGAAATAAGTCTAAAAACATTCAGTTCGTGTCTCAGTACCAACGGTCCAGCCGTAGAAGGGTCAAGCCAACGCCTCACATATGGCACGCCGTACTGCCCCAAACCCTAAGGTTCAAAGGGCAGTTGAAGACGGTCACATAATCGAGTTAAGGTTTGTTGTCTTCTAGAGGGACCATCGCGTTACTTGCACTACTTAGAACGTCATTAAACTACGGAAAAATCCAACACTTGGAAATTTCCCGACCGGGGAAAAATTGGGTATTTATATCCGGTCGAACTTTTTAACATATTCTAAACTATCCGGAAAAGCACGCAGACAAAATTAGACAATCCGATCGAAACACCGAGTCCCCAACACAACCCAGAAAACTCAACTCTTGAGTTCAGATTAAAAAATCCCAGAAAACTCAGCACCTCAAGAAACAGATTACTGTGCAAAATTGGAAGGCTGACGTCATCAGATAGCCGCGGAACCACCGCAGAAGCCAGGCTTCTGCCGCGGTTCCGCCGCGCTTTAGAGGTATCTTTTGGTAATTTTTGCACCGTAATTCTTAGAATTTCCTGCTGAATTTTTTAAGAATTTTTAATCTGGAAAAAACCCAGTTTTGTAAAAATGTCCAGAGAGGGTGAAAAATTGGGGTTTCGGGTTCGATCGGGTTTCTAACATCGTCTACGCATCGCCTAAGGCTCTAGTTAGGCTCTGATACCACTGTAGGGTTCCTAGACACACTAATGAGGTCTCACAAGTGATCAAACACGGCCAATTTAAATTTTACAAGTGCCGAGAAACCCTAATGCGGATCGTTAACTAGATTTATAGGTGATGCGAAGCAAGTAATCAACTTTAACTTAAAGGAAAGAAGCTACAACCTTTGTAGATCCGGTCCTCCACCTCCTAGGCTCCGTGATGACGTTCCTCCGCTGTCCAAATCGAATCCAGGACTCTAGCATCGGCTTCATCGGAAAATTGGGCGGGCTAGGTCGTCGACTTCGATGCCGAAGATGATCTACGTCGAGGCATCACAAGATCAAGCTCCCACTTCACCAAGTCATGAAACTTGTGAAGAAAACACCCTATACTACTTGGCAAGAGGTAGAGGATGAAGAAATAGGAGGTGGGTTCACTTTAGAATTGGATTTCTCACTCTTTTTCTCAAGTTGCCATTGATGGAGGCAAGCTTTCTTCATGTTGAAGAAGGAGAAGAAGAAGAAGATAATATGATAAGTAATTAAACAAAAACCCTAATCATTAACTTAACCATGGTTCAATTCTTTACATAAACCCAAGTGAGCATGTATCATCAAACATGATACAAACAAGTGCACAAAAGTATATCACATATACAACTTGTGTACATAAAGTGAGAAAATCCTTTTAAAGTGAACAAATACTAATTAATGCAAAGTAATATATCAAATATACAATTATGCATTAAATCATTAAATCAATACTTGATTTAACGATCCGGTCATATCGCATATAACCGACTAGTATCCTATGTATCGGCTTATCGAATCAATCCTTGATTCGATAACTAGGTTATATCGCATATAACCAATCGATACATTCATCGCGAGAATGGAATACGATATCACATACACGCATTATTCTCGGTCCCGCACATATCTCATATGTGCTCCTATTTCGTTTTGCTTGAGCCAGGAAACCTCTGTGTAGGACTCTAAAGACTCGTCAATACGCCGGCAGCAGATGATGATCATATCAAGCACCCACAAGCCGCAAGCGGTCTGCTAAACGTAACGGCCACCCGGGTATTGAGCGATCAGAAGATCGACGAGCAAGCCCGCTCACACTCCTGTGAATCCAACCAGTAACACTTACCGTACAGTCCGGTCAGTTCGTCTGATATGTCGCATATCTCGCCTAGGGGTGGTAAACGTCAGACCCCAGTAGCTCGATAAGTAATGCCGACGTGAAGTCCATAACATGTGTGAAAACACCGATAACACTTATCAGTAGATCACTGCAACACTGGCCAGGGATTTCCTGTCATGGCCAGTCGAGCATAGCGCAACATCAACCCCCAATACAGGGAGAGGCGAATTCCCTCCTATCGCTCATTGTCTCCATGTGAATCGGGACTGTACCCAAAAACCACCTGTTTGCACGACTCAGTAGAGCCGTGGTAGGGTGGAAATCAAAGCACAGTGGGAGACACACAAGACTCTATGACGATCTCGGGTCAACAGACTAAGCTGTACCAGTGTCACCAGAGAACTGCCATCTGACGTGAGGTATAATACCATCTGGGAGTTCTCGGCGAGTCCGTTCAGTGTACCCAGTCTCCACTGAGCACCCGTATACCATCTCTGATGTCAAACACCAATGGATATGGGATCATCCATCGCCCATCGCATGGGTCGAGAAGATATACGCTAGTCTACTCTGGAATATCGATGCCCCGTCTCGATATTCCCTCGACTAGGAACATTGAAGGATGTACTCATTGACTACCCAGGCCCCACTAGTATGATCTGCATCATAGTCCTGGAAGTCGAGTACACATCCTAAGGGCTTTATCAACATGTAATCAGAGAGACAGAAAGTATACATGTTAAGATAAAGAGCAACCAGATAGCGTACTATCATGTCAAGCAAGAAAGTCCTCCCTATATATGTCCAAGCACCCACTACAATATACATCCTATGTATAGTAATGGCCTCTAGGGCATACATATAACTAACACAAAGCACCCTATCGTTTAAGTCCGGAAGGTTTGAAGGAAGTCCGAACACAGTTGGACGAATTACTGGCGAAAGGATGGATTCGTCCCAGCACTTCAAGTTGGGGATCACCTGTACTACTTGTGAAGAAGAAGGAAGGTTCATACAGAATGTGCATCGATTACAGAGCCTTGAACGAAGTCACTATAAAGAACAAGTATCCACTCCCGCGCATCGATGATTTATTCGATCAGCTAAGTGGATCTTGTGTTTTCTCTAAATTAGATCTTCGTTCAGGTTATCATCAAGTGAAGGTCAAGGAAGCTGATATTCACAAAACAGCTTTCAGAACTCGCTATGGACATTACGAATTTCTAGTGATGCCATTTAGAGTGACCAACGCACCCGCAATATTCATGAACCTTATGAATCAAGTTTTCCGGGAGTACTTAGACAAGTTTGTTGTCATCTTCATCGACGACATCCTGGTGTATTCTAAGAGTCGGAAAGAGCATGCAGAACATCTACGAATTGTCCTAGAAACTCTTCGACAACATCAGCTTTATGCCAAGTACAGCAAGTGCGAATTTTGGCTAAATCAAGTTGGTTTTCTTGGACATATCGTATCAGGAGAAGGAATCTCTGTAGATCCAGCAAAAGTTTTGGCAGTTAGCGAATGGCCTACACCAAAATCAGTGAAGGATATTCGAAGTTCTTAGGTTTAGCTGGATATTACAGAAGGTTTATTGAAGGCTTTTCGAAGATAGCAACGCCCCTGACCAAGCTCACACGTAAAGATGAAGAATTTGTGTGGTCAGAAGCATGCGAACAAGTTTTCGTAGAACTCAAGTCAAGGTTGACATCGGCACCTATTCTCGTCATACCGGATCAAACTGGAGGATTCGAAGTGCATTGCGATGCATCCGGTAAGGGATTAGGATGTGTTCTACATCAGCACGGTAAGGTTGTGGCTTATGCTTCAAGACAGCTGAAAATCCATGAGCACAATTATCCGATGCATGATTTGGAGTTGGCAGCCGTCATCTTTGCTCTCAAGATTTGGAGT
Organism: Agapanthus africanus; assembly: GCA_030015575.1. NCBI lineage: Eukaryota > Viridiplantae > Streptophyta > Magnoliopsida > Asparagales > Amaryllidaceae > Agapanthus > Agapanthus africanus. The sequence goes on along the minus strand of CM057349.1, from coordinate 451,423,812 downwards.
CATTATCTACTTGGTGAACGAGTGAACATCTATACAGATCATAAGAGCCTGAAGTACGTGTTTACTCAGAAGGAGTTGAATATGCGGCAGAGAAGATGGTTAGAACTCATGGCGGATTTTGACATCAACTTGCAATATCACCCAGGGAAGGTGAATGTAGTACCTGATACTCTTAGTCGCCAACCATTAGCAATGAATCTCACCGCTCAGTGGAAGCTTCAACAAGACTTGCATCAGATGGAGATTGAAGTAGTCATGCCAGGTAATGCTTCAAGTTTGATGAATTTACAAGTTCAATCAACCATTGTCAATCAGATCAAATCAGCTCAAGCAAGTGATGCTAAGTTGCAAAATATCAGAGAACAAGTGGAGAATGGACTCAGAACAGACTTCATCATCCATGAAGACGGATCTTTGAGATACGGCAGCAGATTGTGTGTACAAAAAGGTCCTGTTCGGGAAGAGTTAATGAAAGAAGCTCACAGCTCTCCCTATTCAGTACACCCTGGAGGTACCAAAATGTACAAAGATCTACGTCAGAATTATTGGTGGCATGGAATGAAGCGTGAAGTAGCCAGAAGCGTCGCAAAATGCTTGGTGTGTCAGCAAGTAAAGGCTGAACATCACAGGACTGCTGAATTACTTTAACCGTTACCAATCCCAGAATGGAAGTGGCAACACATCACGATGGACTTTGTGACTGCTCTTCCTCGCAGCACAAAGGGTAACGATGCCATATGGGTCATTGTGGATCGACTCACAAAATCGGCTCACTTCATCCCATTTCGAGTTGGCCAATCAACTGAGACACTAGCGAAGAAGTACATGGAGGTAATAATCTAATTTAGATTTAAAACTCTTCATAATGTACTATCTCTGATACCCATGAACTCATACAGGAAATTGTGAGACTCCATGGAGTACCGGTCTGCATTGTCTCCGATCGTGACACCAGGTTCCGATCGCAATTTTGGCAGAGTCTGCAAGCAAGCTTGGGAACAAGTCTGAACTTCAGCACGGCTTATCATCCACAAACAGATGGTCAGTCGGAACGAACAATTCAGATCTTAGAGGATATGCTCAAAGCATGTATGCTAGACTTCAAAGGATCGTGGGAAGATCACCTACATCTCGTGGAGTTTTCGTACAACACTAGCTACCAAGCAAGCATAGGAATAGCACCTTTTGCAGCACCGTATGGAAGGAAGTGTCGATCGCCATTAAGTTAGGACGACATCGGAGATAGGGATCTTCTTGGACCGGAGATGATAATAGAGACTATTAATGTGGTCCGTACTATCAGGGAAAGGATGCGCATAGCCCAAGATCGACAGAAGCACTGGGCTGATACAAAGAGACGACACTTGGAGTTCCAGCCAGGAGATCACGTATTCCTGAAGATATCTCCGAACCGCGGAGTGATCTGATTTGGAAGACGGGGTAAGTTAAGTCCGAGATATATTGGACTGTTCGACATACTCGAACGAGTCGGTGAAGTGGCATACCGCTTGGCGCTTCCACCTTCATTGGAAGGAGTGCATAATATGTTCCATATATCCCAACTTAGAAAGTATGTAAGTGACCCCAGCCATGTTCTCGATCATTCCGAGCTCACTATACAGCCCGACCTGTCTTGTGAGCAACAGCCTGTAGAAATCCTGGACAGGAAAGTGAAGACACTTCGAAACAAGGAAGTAAACTTGGTTCGAGTAATGTGGAGGAAAGATACTCCAGGAGAGTCCACTTGGGAAAGGGAGGATGAAATGCGTACTAGATATCCACACCTCTTTGTAAACTAGTTCTCAAATAAAAGTTGTAAATTTCGAGAACGAAATTTTTAGAAGGAGGGTAGACTGTAACAACTCCATTTTTAATGTACAAAGAATTGATTTAAATTCAATGTATACTTGGAGTATTTATTGCAGCTGATATCTCTTTAAGTATTTATTTCACTCCATAATTACAAGAATGAGCTTGTAGCTCATTGGTAATACCTTGCACTGCTGAACCAAGCCACCGGAGTTCAAATCCCGTGCCCCACATTATTTTTGTATTTATTTTATTTTAATTTCTTTTGGAAGTCAACAGTAAAAAGGCCATAACTCCCAAAATATGTACTGGACAACAAAAAGTAAATATACCACATTGTACCCCCGAAGAATCCCCGGCCATTGGACCCTTGACTCGGCCAGACTCGGCGCCGCCGGCCGGCGACTCGGCCGACTCGGTCCGACGCCGCCGGCCGGACTTGGTCGGACGGTCGAGTCACCAACAGAGAAAAGTTGGGTCTTGACCTGGTCCACCCTCCTGCATATTCTAAATGCTTGGATCGGTTATCATTTGGCCAATAAATCCTTTTTAATCCTAGGTTTAATGAGTTTTAATGAATTTTTATATATTTTTTATATTTTTTTTTTAATTAAAACCCTAAACCTAGCCTAACCCTATATAAACCCCCATACCCTCTACCCTCTCACCCTACATTCCTAAGTCCACTCTCTAAAAATTTCAAGAGAACTTGGTACGTTAGAAAACGAGCGAAAGGCGAAGCGCTGACGAAATCGACGGCGAAATTCCGATGATCGTGCTAGGACCTCTCAACGACGATTCGACACACCGGAAAACCCTCTACCTCTCTCTTACTCTCTAACGTTGTCTAAACCCGTAAGTCCCCCTTTTCTATCCTTCTTTTCTTTCATTAAAATACGAATTTATAAACCCGACGGAAATCGGAACAAACCGATTTTCGATTCGGTTTTCTATCAAAACTCACTTATCACTAATTCCATAATGCTTAAACATATTCATGTTGACTACTAATCACTTAAAAATCAATTTGAATAAGTTTTCACACATGAAATGATAGCTTTTGTAATATATCATATTTTTTCACTTAAATACCACCATGTTTGGTTTATCACATTTAACCCTTTAACATTGCTATACCTTAAAGTAGATCACGAGGTAATGACCTACCTCCACACACACTCATATGTAATCATAACACGCTACCTTGAAAATTTAGAATACGACAAAACAAGATTTTTCATTAAAATACCATTTTCTTTATAAACCTTTTTTAAGAGTTCTAAGTTATATACAATTTTAATACAATATCTTTTAATAGGAAATACGATAAGTTATGGACATCGATCATTTATCTAAACCTGATTTTGTGGTGTCTAGGCAAGTGTGTCTAAGGCGAGTGGTTACTTAATTAGGGCCACTACTTGTAGTGGAGGCTTCCCACTCACCTGGCACTTACCTGGCCGCAATTGGCGGTGAAGAGGCGATTTGAGGCTTCTAATGACTTATCGTTTAGACCATTTATAAATAGGCTAGTTGGCTTAGGAAACCCTAGAATCTAAAATACGGAAATTTACACTTTTTACAAATAAATATCTTATCTTTATAAAACCGTTTTCTAAATGATTAGTATTTATTAAATTTTTGCAAAGCGCCACTACAACCCATCTTTGGGGAACTCGTTAGGGATAGTACGGTTTATCGTGCACCCTCGGGCTTAGTAGTGCGAGATTCAGACCTCCGCAAGGAGCATTCGGTCTCGAAAGGTTTAAAATACGACATTTAAGAAAAATGAGATTTTTGGGAAATAAAATATTTATTAATAATTATTCTTGTATAAACATATGTATATTTATCATTTAAACACCTATTTTATTATAAGATAAAGTTTCCACCTTTTCTAAAAAATTACAAGATTAAAAGTTACATTAAAATACCATGAATTTCAAATAAATCAATATTACAAATTAATACCTTTATTTAATTAGGATATTTTCACTAGAAATAAGACAAAATAAAATCACACTCATTATAACCATAAAGACGAATAATAAATACTTGAGATGTATCTTGAAAACTATGCAAAGGTATTTTTACATAAAAACCCCTCAAGTTTTATAAATTACAATAAGGACCCCAATAATTATAGAACTTAGACTTACATTTCTTTTAGTCTGACTCGGGTTTGAGTCTGATTATTTCTGACTTGAATATGATTCAAGTCAATCTATATTCTTTAATATTCCAACTCAATATGAATACATGAATCCCAGAATCCAGTTAACAAACTATACAACTTGACTGAATCAAACCATGGATATACATCCATTATTCCGTTATTCCATTTACCTGATTATGCAGTTGCAACATATTTACTGATATCATAGTTTTGGTCGGTCATCCAACTTACACAATACAATACAACAATATTATCAAAACACTACGGGGTTTAAGGGGTACATTGGTACGGAAGGTGTTAAAGGTGGCACGAGGTGGTCAGATTAAGACACTTAACCTATATTCCGTTGCTGTTATACCGTGGCTTAACGGTTCCTTGTACTTCCATTTGCCCTGGTCTCTAGCATACTGAGACCCCTCTCGTATACACTGGCATCCTTCTGTACCAAGCTACAAACAACAGCGTTAACACAATATTCCATAATATTCTACAACATAATACTTTAGAAAATACTCTTATTCTGTCTTTCTAGTTCTTCCTTATCTTTGGGACTTACCGAGCGACCTGTTCGCCGACGACATTCTATTTCTTTCTTCTTTGAATGTCGTCAGGTGCTTTGGACCCAGCAGAGATCGAGCCCACCGGTGAAGACTTGGAGCAGTTTCACGAAGACCCTGAGCTCTAGACATTGTATCTTGTTCTATTCAGTATTTTCATTTCCTGTTATGCCATTGTTTAGGCATCGCTTTTCATTTCAGTTGTATTTACTTTTCATGCATTGTACAAAAGAATGTTATTAATAAAGTTGCTGTTATTTTTATATCTCTTATCTCTTGTGATTTACTTTATATTGCTTAGATATGCTTAGCGTATGTACTTCTAAGTATATACGTAGCGGACCTCGTCGCGTCCTCTTCGCCGTACACTGGGCAGCGGGGCGTGACATAATATGACCTAAGGAGATTACTTGAAGATATCTTGTCCAGCCCCCGAAGGGATCAGAGACACAAAAGTTGCGGGGCTACTCGAACAGCAGCGTAAAGTCTGCATATCGGGGAATGCATCAGCCAACATGACGGTATGACGGACAAAAACCCTAGTACCTCAGACCCTAACGGACCTCTGTCGTAAAGAGCAGGGGTTAATTGTGACGTTAGGACATGTTTGCCTATAAGCCCAAAGAAGGTAAACTACAAACTCCGAAATGAGTTCATAAACTAGAGACTCTGGGATGAGTGAATAAACTACAAACTCCGAAATGAGTATATAAACTACTTCACACCAGATCAAGACATCAAAGAAAAGAGAAATGCCAGTATGAAATAAAATATGTCTTTTATTCATGAATTCAAGTGAATACAAGATACATTTCATACAGGAATCAAAATGAATACATGTTATTCATGAATTATAAATTTACAACCAATACAAGAATGGGGGTACAATGACACTTATTAAGGAGGAGACATCTTCAACAAACTGACGAACCGCTCGCGCGCTCCCTTTAATTCCTTCTCGTGTTCAGCTACAGCGGCCAACTCTGCTTCGATTTGAGTCCGTTACTGCAAGCAGGATGAAAGCTTTTCATCGATTTCTTGCTTGGCAGCTTCGCAGTCCTGCGTGACTCGCTCGGTGAAGCCAAGCTTCTGCCTTAGCGTCAACCCATCCAAAATAAATTGTTGGAGGTTGTCGAAAATAGCTTTTAGCTGCACAGCATTCGCTTCAACCTAGGCATGCAATTGGACGGATTCGCCAGAAGCCGCCTCATGTTCCTTTCGTCTCAGGGCCGCCTCTTGTTCAAAATAGCGAATGAAAGGGACACTCTGCTCGACCCACTCAGCTCGCTGAGAGTTCGAGGCCAACACCTCAGGAGCGAGACGCTTAAGCTCAATCTCGTGCAGGCAAGTCTCGATCTTCCTGCAATAATCAACCCAAGAACCGACGAGATCTTCATTATAGAAGTTCACGAGCATCGCCGGCATTGGATTGACTTCATCGGCAATATCCGTAGCAGAAGTGAGGGCCTCGGCATTGAGATCTTCGATAAACCCACTTAATTTTCGCCGGCTATTCGCTGCACCCCTGGAGGATGTACGTTTAGCGAAAGGCCCTGCAGGCATGGGAATGCGAGACTCAAAAGGAGCTGGAGCCAGTGTAATCGCTGCAAAATGAATTAGGGTCAAATTTCAACTCGGAAGACAAGGAAAATACCCGAGGGATGGAATCTATCGTACCGGCTGTTACAAGCGGCAGATCAAGGAGTACCGGAGGCGTGGCTATTCTTTCGCTTCCTCCTCCGACCCGTGATACTGTGGTTAATATAAGGAAGGCTTAGCAATAATAAGTCTACTCAAAAAAAAGGGAGAAACATTAGGTGAAGAATATACTGACCAATACCAGAAGGTGGATCGATTTTCGACTAAAATGAAAAATGCGGGTTTAACACCTCGTACAAATGGTTGAAAAGTACTCCTGCAGAGTCGCGACAATATACAGTCAACATAAGGAAGATTGTATCCACAGTGAAGCAAATAAGTGAGAAAATCATATCTTCCAAGATTTGAGGAGGCGCAGAAGAAAGCAAAGGGACCGCGACCGGTAAAGTGGCGGCCGGCGGCACTTCTTCAGCCGGCACAACTTTAGGATTTACCGTGCCTATACTCAAAACAAACAAAATATCATTAGAAGGGCTTAACAGGATTGACAAACTCAAAAACAAAAAACCAAGGAGTACCTGATAGATCAAAGACCGAAACCGCGCCGGAAGCGTCATCAAGTGTAACGGCTTCCTCACTCTCTCTCGGAGGAATAGATTCTGCACCTATAGCTTCATCCTCTGACTCGACGAGGGCCGTCGTAATGCTTGCAACACCCGTCCATACCAAGAAGCCACAAAGAGAAAGAGCAGCAGTCTGGACAGTCCCAGATTCCTGAGAAAGAGTGGCCACTTCAGGTTCCGTAATCATTGGCGTTTCACTTGCCATACCATCATCAGGACTCGGCCCTGCTTAAAAGAAAATGCGTATGTCAGAATTAGAGGACCAAGTTCTAATAAGGGACTGGGCGTTACGTTACCTTGAAGTAGCTTTTCAGTTTCTTCCCGAGCTGCACGTGCAACCTATCTATGGGCAGTAGACAGGGTAGAAGGAACATCCGCCGAAGGAATGTCAGCAGGTGGAATACTGCTTGAGCCTGCACCCGCAGCCAAAAAAGCATCACGTTCCCTTGCTGCATGCTTCCTGAGCAATGAGAACTGACCTCCTTAAGACTTCCGACAGGAGGACGTCATCATCCGAACCGAGCTCTACCTCCGGAGCCACTATGGCGTCCATCATTGGCTGCTTCAGCAACGCCTCCTTTAGTGACTTTGGGATGGCCGTGTCCATAGTCATTGGCTATGAAATCTTTGCTGCATCGCCGCTTGGGATTGGCACTATACTTGAAACAACCTGAGTTACGGTAGTTCCTGCAATAGGGAGAAGCGAAGGCTCAGATCATGAATTAAAAGAGTAAAGGAGTAATGAAACGAATTATACTAAGGCCCAAAGAAACGCGGAGCCTCTCTTCTTCCTCGAACGTCCTGAGGGAAGCCACGGGAGTCTCTTCGGCACCTGTTGAAGAAGAAAGCGTTAATAAAAGCCTAATCAGGAGAGAAGGGATAGGCGCAAAAGAATGTAACTGAAGTAAACCTGACTCCGCAATAGAGGTCAACGCCGCTTCCTCAAGAGCCAGTCGCTCGGAAGCTGCGAGGGCAGCCTGTAGATCAGTATCGGTCGCAGGCGTGTCAAACAAACCTTCATTGGTGCTGTATTCGCACAAGCCCTCACTGTAGGGAGCATGGGGCTCCTGGCCGAATACGACGTCGGTAGAGAATAGGGACTTCTTCTTTTTCTGCGAACGGACACCAACGACCGACGATAAGAGCTTTCGCTTGACAGGCACCTTCGGGCGGCAGGTCCGGATTTTCGAACCAATGCCAGATTCCGGGGACGCTACGGCTACCGCAGTTGTGGGAACACCCGATTGAAGCTTCTCAGGGAAAGCTCGTGGGACCGCAGCCGTAATATCTTCTCTTAAGTACGGATGAACGACAGTCCATCGCTTTAAAAGGACCAATGGATTACCAGCTGGGAATGCATCCTTGTGATCGAACAACAGCCGCCTTTCTTTCCTGATAATAGCACCCGTTGCATGCTGGTACCACGCCACGTAAGCGTTCGAAGCTTTCGGTACATAGCTCGGCTCGCTAATAAGAAAATGGGACCCCATATTTAATCGCATTAAATAGTGCAGCGCGCTGCGAATACCCTCCTTTGTAGCAGCCGGCTCAACTAAGAATGCCTCGAGAGAAACACCCTGATTATATGCCGACTGTTGAGCGAAGCGGTACGGGTTGTACCTCATAAACAATACCGAGGCGTTCTGCCTAAATACTAAAAAGCCTGGCTTGATAAAATACTGTTGCAAGATTCCCCGAGCCCTTAACGTGGAAGCCCCGTCTTTGAAAGTGTCATGCAACGGTTGCACCACCTTAGTAGATTCCTTGCCGATAGTCAAGACTCTATCGACAAAGGTCATGCTGTCCCCAACCATGCACGGGCGGAGGACCAGTCGTCGAGCCCCTCGCTGGGATGGGTCTGACGCAGAAGCGTTAACCAGATACATGACCCGAGGAAAGTTGTAGCTTTCGTAGAAGCGGGGTCATTTTTGAACACCGAAAGCACATAGCACGTGCATCACGATCCATGACGTGAAGTAGTACAACGGAAGATGTACGGGCTTTACCCCCGGCTGAGTAGTGTCCGCCGCTAAGCTCAGGCCATGATATAGATGAGCCAGCCCTGCGATCCCAATGGCCACACGTGTCCCCGTGATCATGCGGTAGGCCGGATAAAAGACAGTTGTCCTCATATAGCGAGAATGCATCGGAAGAACAAACCAATTCAACCACAGGTCAATGAACCCCAGAAAGAATGTCTCTTCGTCGACGTCTAGAGCAGCAAGCTCTGCAAAAGGGAAGACCAGAATGTCTGGAATGAAGAAATTCTTTAAATTCGCCTCTGCAGTCCGCAAGTTATCCAAACCAAAACCGAACGGGTCGTCAAGTTGGCGAATTTCGCGGCTTGTTTTGACAATACTTCTAGGCGATGAAAGCGGGCGATGAAATCTGCAAAGACGACTCCGTACTTTCCAGACTCTAAGAACAAACTCTCATAAATGTTCAACACGTTGATTAGGCTCGGAAACCGGTGTTGAACAACATTCTTTGGAGCAAGGCCCATCACCACTGATTTGGTGGCAAAGATATACTCATAAGGGGGAAGTATCTCCTCGTAATGCTCCCCTCTGACGGGTAAGCCGAAAATTTCCGCAAACTCCTCTAAGGCAATTGATACCTCCCGGTTCGATAGAATAAATGTGTGGGTTGGGATGTTCCACTATTCCAGAAAAGCCTTGACCCACTATACATGAAGCGTGGGATATTGAAAAAAGGATGCATAGATTGCAGGATACAGCCCAAGCTTCAGCAGCAGCGACTTCTTGGCCGATAGGATATACCGAGCCCACTGCAGGTAGCCAGCTGAATAGCGAGGAGTCAATCCTATCATATAAACTTGCCCCCAAAAGCGCGACTCACCTTGGCATATGCGTCGTCCTAAAATGTCCAAGGCCATCGGTGGCTGCACAGGTATTGATGCCATGGAGGGCTGAAGGCGACCCTCCGAGGTCCAGTTGACCACTTCCATGGCATAAGTCACTTGAGGCGGATCAGCGTAATGAATCGCTGAAATTGGCTCTGAGGGCGCTGCACAAGAAAAACTGGGCCGACCCCGGATAATCTGATTATACCACGACCCCCACAGGTGAAGAGATTTTTGCTCTGGGTCATGGTCTTTAATAAGCGCAAAGACTTCTCGATCCACGGGTGCGTCGGCAAAGGCGCTCTCTGAACGTACGAAAGGGAAGGAAGAGTCGAAAACCATAGCACCTGCACAAAAGGAGAAGGTTCATCTATCGGCGTTATATTCAGAACTTTGACGCTCTTCGATACTTAAAAATTTTGTACTGCGTTGCAGTGCAAAAGAAAGGTACAAGGGGCCCCATAAAATTAAGGTAACGCCCCATCATTGATGGGGCAGTCACCCATTAAGAATAGAATCCTAAAAGAATTCTCATTTAATGAGAAATATCATTGGACTAAGGAGTTAAACTCCTTCGAGAGTTGTGCACTACAAACAGATTTCACATCTGTCAGGAAAATTAAGAGGGGAATAAAATTCCCCAAAATTTCTTAGAGGCATGCTCTGTAAAAAAATGGGGTAATATACCAGAACCCTCAATTGCAAAGCTTTTTAACAGGGTAAAACCCCAAGATCTTTAAGATCTGCAAGAAAAATCCTAAAAACTCTAAGAGTTATTTATGAAAGATAAGCAAACCTCTGATTAACGGGTTAAGAAACCCTAAAATACATTTTTTAGATATACGATCTAAGAAGAGCAAAGCTCTGTTAATGGGTTCGATCATAATCCTTACCAAGTTTTTGGCAAAGTTCTGACTCTAAAAGAGTTTCTTTAGGCAGAGATCTAAGCTCTAGAAAGTGAATTAAATTCTCAGAAAACAGAAGTTTAGGCAAGATGAACATCAATCATCTCAAGGGCCAAAGACCCTACTTATAGGCACATGGAGACGGTTCCATTTCCGAGAAGATCCAACAGTGGAAAAGATGCCACCACTGCACTCACATGTGAGCCACGTGAGTGCAGCGGTGGGAGGCATTTGTTTCCCCACTAAAATAGTAAAGCTCTGTTCAAAACTCAAGAGGCAGGGCCTCACGTGTCTGCTGCTTTCCACGAGGGCGCCAGCGCCAGAGTTAAAAACTCTTATTAGCACCGCACGTACATAGCACGTGAGCGCCGGCGCCTAATAGAATTAAATTCTACTCTCTGTTAAACAGAGCCGTTGGATCAAATATCCAACGGAGATGATAAATCATCAGAATGCAGAATTAAATTCTGTTGAGGAAATATTCCTCAAATCTTTCTAAACAAGAAAGATTGTCCTCTGTAAAACAGAGTATCGTTGGATTAAAAATCCAATGGTGATCAAAGAATCACCAATCTACAGAATAAATTCTGCATAGGAAAATATTTCCCTAATCTCATTAAAAATAAGAATATACTTGGATCAAAAATCCAATGGTGGGTAAAATCCCCAAAATCAATTAGAATCTCTCAATGAGAGATTTTTTCAACTAATCAGCAGACTTGCCTCTACTATATAAAGGACCCAAGACTTCAAGTCTAAGATAGAGGAACCCCCCTCATAAGCTTTGAGAAAAAAAGAACAAAGCAGAAAGCTTTAAAAAGGAAGAAAGAAGAAGATCTCCTTTCTCAGAAAAAAAACTCTAGGTAAATAAAAAGAGAGAGATCAAAGCATCTCGTTTACCTATTGAAGGGTTTAACCCTTTTAAAAAGAACTTAGTTCTTTCTCTGGATCTAAGATCCACAAAAAAAGTCTCCCACAAGTTGAGAATTTAATTCTCATCGGGACGAACTTGTTCTTGGAGATTAAAGATTCAGAAAAGAACAAGGAAATTGAACTCCTCAGAACAAAACATATAACGAATCAGTGCCCAGCGCCTCACGTGCCCCTCACATAGGCGCTACAAAATAAGGAGTACTTAGCACTCAGTAGCTGACGCTCATCGCCCAGCGCCTCACGTGCCCCTCACATGGGCGCTACAAAATATGGAGTGCTTAGCACTCAGTGGCTGGAGCTCGGCGCCTCACGTGGGCGTTACAAAATAAGGAGTGCTTAGCACTTAGTGGTGTGGTGCCTAGCATCCCACGTGATCCTCATGTGGGCGCCACAGAACATAAAAGCGCTTAACACTCATCATTCAGCGTCTACTGCCTACCACCTCACGTGCTTCGCACGTGGGCGCCATAAAGAGTGCTCAGCACTCCATATAGAGACAAAAGAAAAGAGAGAGTAAAGTGTGAGCGTCAAAACTCACATAAGTGCTCAGCACTTTTTGCAAGAAAAGGGGACTGAGCCCAAACCAGTGCTTAGCACTTCTTTCAAATAAAAGAAAACTGAGTGGGTCAAGCCCAAGTTGGCTAGGTCTCTGATTCAGATCAACTGAGCCCATGGGTTCATTGCTACCCAAATATGACTCATGATATCCAAAATGATGTTCATCCTACATTTCCTAAGTTAACCTTAGTCCCCAAAAATGGCTAATGATTTTTAGATGGTGTACCATGATCTCTTCCCTCAGACACGAGAATTGGTTCAAGGGTACATCTCTCCATACCTGTGACGCGTGTCGTTGTAATCTCTCAACGTTTTCAGAGAGGTGGCGGGTCCCGACAACCAACTGCTTTTAGGTTCACTTCCTAAGCTGACGTGCAACCACACCCCAAATGGGTGTATCCCATATCATCGCCATACATCCCATCACGTAACAAATACACGGGCATAAAATGGTAATCTACGGACCGTAACGTCCTTAAACTACTACGGACCAAAACGTCCTTAAACTAAACCCTCACCTCAAAAATGATGATCTACGGACCGAAACGTGCTTAAACTAACAACGGACCGTAACATCCTTAAACTAAAACGATAGATCCCAAATACTCTTTTGTTGGATCTGAATGATCCTAAAACCCTGTTAAGTAGATCTTAGTCGCAAATTGGACTAACGTATCCTTAACAAAAATTTGAGTTGATATTAATCTCAAACATGATTAATGATCCTTAAATCAACCCAAACCCAAACCCAAACCTAAGATATATGGATTTGGACTAATCCACGCCCTATGGGTGACAACATAAATTAGTCTCCGTATACAATCCACGAGCAACCGAAAATAAAACAAATACACACGATGTGAAGTGAACTGCTGGAGCAAGAGAAAGTGGTTATCGCGATGCGATAACATAATTAACTACAAGGGCTTGCGCCTACAGGGAAGAGCGTCCTCACAATCAAAAAACCCTCACAAACGAGAGGGAATTTGACGAAATCTGCTACGACGGCCGCATCCATCCAAACCTCCGATACACGGTGCCATAAATAAACTTGGCATCTTCGGAGAGGTGGACGGATAAAACCAAATAGCATATGCTCCCAAATTCAGGCAAGACGACCTACGCGGTTTCGTCTCTGTTTTCGGCGGTGAACACACACCGCTGCCGCCGACCTCATCTCTGCACAAATACACCCTCGCCGACTTCATGCTCCCCTGCAGCCTCCGTTTCCACCATCGAATTCCTCCAATCGCCACCACTCCACCTCCATCATCATCATCGCCATCGTCCCATCCTCCTTCTCCCTTGCTTCACCGATCCCTCATCCCTTGCACACCAAGCTCCGTCACGCCCCTGACCCGACCACGCCGCCGACCACCACTATAGCCATCGTCTCCGACGACCCACCGAACCCCCCGCTGTCACCTCCTACACCCTCAACCGCCGCCTGAACCTCCTCCGCCGTCGTCTAAGCTTCCATCGCCAGGGCTCCCCTAACTAGCCGAGCCAAACCGAGCTCGCGCTGCTGTCGTGTTGTCGCTACAGCCGTGTTATTTCCGGTGTCGTGCTGGTGCTGCTTCCTTGTTGTTGTTGTCGCCGCTGCCCGTGTGTGCCGTGCTCATGCCATTCGCTGTCGTCGTTGCTGTCTTCGCCAAGCAAGAGAAAACCCATATCTTGCTGCTCATGCTATTATAATATCTAGGTTAAATAATAATGTTAAATTATTATTATATATAAATATATATAGGGGGGTGTATATCGACATGATGTTAGGTTACAATCGAATACTTAGAATTTGAGCCATCATGTTGGTTGTAGTGAATCGAACCCAACTCGATTGGTTAGCCATATTGATGTCATTTAGAATTTATAAGAATTAACTATCGCTTGTTTGGTTAAAGAAATCTTGTGTTTCGACTGATTACTAAACGCTACCCAAGGTGTTTGATGCGAACTATAAACGATAACTAAATCAAATATGATGGAACTCATGATATTTAAACCCTAATACTGTTAACAAACCCTCTGTAGAAATTTGGTGGCAAATCAATATCGTTTTCACGCATAAAGTGACACCCCATTTAGTTTCGTCAAATCTGAAATTCCTTGCACATGTAGCTTATGAAAATCATAGTAAATTAAATACAGACTGGAATGTGATGTTTTATGGCTCATATCGAAGCCAACTCGATAAGATATAACCCTTTATAGTTTACCCTTCAATGCTGATGGGCCACTGTAACAAAAATTGACTGGGAATGCGGCTCTTGACTGCAGTCCGGGGCAGCATTCCACGACGATACTTGAATTTAAGCGCCTGCACATCTCTACATAAAACTGAAAATGTGCGGAGTCCCATATAGTCGCGTAGATAATTTATTTAGCTAACATACGGATCTTTTCTCGTTCAGTTTCACAGTCGTTTGATATTTTGGTTGTATTTTAGAATGTCAATGTGTTCTGCAGTTTCTGCAGTGACATTTCTTTTACCTTCACACTAAATAGGACATATCTTCTAGTACAGAAAGGCTATTATGGATTCTCTTGATATGTTGGAAACCTAACAGATATAACTAGGTTTTATTCATCTGGGGAAACACCTGAATCTAAACACAATCCCTAATAAACTGCGCGCGAAATTAAACTCCCAGTTCTTAAATTGGAATTCCAGCAATTGATCGCTAATTTGAAATGATGATAAATCCTTAACCTGAATTTCTATTGACTTGAAACCAATTTTACCGCTTAGATAATCAAGTATACTTCGTATGCCTTTTATATTGTTTTGGTCAATTCTATACGTGTGATTTATGGTGAATTTTTCAAGTCATATGGCGTTGGCTGTCATAATTTAGTGAATATCTATTCAGTGCATTTCTACCTATTTTTGTGTATGCTTTATACCTTCTGCATAGCAATCGTTTACACTGAGACTTAGCAACTGTTTTGCATTGTCGATATACATAAGTGTTAGTGATTGGGTTGTGGCAAGTACGAAAGTGAACCAGTGATTGAAAGTGAAAGCGATACGTATTTGTTCACAGCCTATTTAATACCTGAATACATACCATAACCTGGGGAATGAGGAAATCAAGGTGGAATTGAACTCGTATTTAGCAAGGTACAGTGATTTAGAGGATGATCATTCGATATTAATGATACACACACACACACACACACACATATACATACATTAGGTCATGGACCTAGCGGTACGGCTGCAGGGTTATGTCCCGGGAAATAGTGAACTGTAGTCTCGAGCATGCACGAGACCCTTGTTAAACACGAGCATCTTTTCCACCAATTGATTTCATTGACTTAGTGACTGATAAGTAGTGACAAACACATTGCCTGGTTTACTGTCATGATACATACATCGTGCCGTGCATATTCAAATTATATTCATTATTTTTCATGTTTTGTATTCTGTCGCACCTTTCATATTTAATAATATTGTACGCACATCATATATTTATTGCTATATGTGTTGCCCTGACGACCTGGGTGTGCATGCTCAGAGGATGAGGTGGATCCAGTCAAGGAGCAGGACATGCCATTCGAGATTGCGGAGGTCTAGACCGCCATATCTGCGCTGCCCTTTTTGCTATAAGCACATTGTATTTTGTTGGTTAGTTCTTCCCTTATGCAAAATAAATGTATCTCGAACTATTTTATTGTAATGTAATAAAATTGTGAGCTGTGGTTTTCTTTACTCTAGTACTATTTACTGACTACGATGTAATGCTAGAAGCCGAAGTGTGACTACGGCGGGATTATTCCCTGACCGTAGGAGTATGGTCGGCTTAGTCACCCCTTGCATTCCATATTTTGGGAAGCGAGGCATGACAAAAATAATAAGAGAGGGAGAAATGGAGAGTATGGAAAAAGTATGGTATAAGATAAAATAATTGGAAAATGGTAGAGGGGGTGTGTTATGGCTAAGACTTGGCCATTTCATTCTTCTCATCTTCATTCTTTCTCCTTTTCTTCTCCTCTTTAACTCTAACACACACACACACACACACACACACACAAAACCAAATCCTAATCAAAACAAAAATCCCTCACACACACACACACACACACACACCCACCAAACCAAATCCTAATCAAAACAAAAATCACACACACCAAACCAAATCCTAATCAAAACAAAAATCCCTCACACACACACACACACACCCACCCCAAACCAAATCCTAATCAAAACACAACTCCCTCACATAAAAACCTACACACCAAACCAAATCCTAATCAAAACACACACACACACACACCCCAAACCAAATCCTAATCAAAACACAAATCCCTCACATAAAAACCTACACACCAAACCAAATCCTAATCAAAACACAAATCCCTCACATAAAAACCTAGCTCCTCTCCAAATACTTCAGGTTAGCAACTCAAATCAAACTACTGGGCTGGAAATCAGTGATAGGTTCAAGTTTCAAAATTTTTTGATGACTTTATATTGATAATTAAGTATTGTTTAAAACTACAAAGTTGTAGATAATTGGCTTATCTTTTAACAGAAAAATTTAGGTTGGATTTTACTGTAAAATGAATTTTATACAAATTTTTAAAGGAAGGGTATCCAAACTGGAAATTTAATTTCCAGTGGCTGTTTTTCACTCAAATTGTAACAATTTTCTTAATTCTTGTACCAATAATTTGGAAAATATGAAAATTATAGGTTGTAGATAATTTTGTGTATATATCTCTAAAATTTTCATTTTCCTTATTCGCTTTACAAAATCTAGAGATATCGGTTTTTTAGTGAGGGTCGTTTTCTGGTTTCTGCATAATATTCAGAAACATGTTTTAAGATTGTGTTTTATTTTATGTCGTATACTATGAACCTGGAAAAGATATTTTGGGATATCAAATTAAACTCATTTATCTATATGTAGAATTTTAGTTTGAGTCCAAATATTGTGTTTACTATTTTTGATGATTTTTCAAAGAGAGCCTAAAAACTGCCAATTTCAGGACTTCCGTTATAAAATTTGCAAGCGTTTAATGTTGAAATTCGACGATGTTTTAAAGTTTTCAAACTTGAAAATAAAATTCTAAGTTCGTGATTCGATGTTTTGTGCTAAGACATCGATAAAGGGGGTAGTTTTGCAAAGGTGACACACGAATCACACACGTAGTCGTAGGTTTTAAACCTAGGAACGTTTAGCTCGCTATATTGATTTCGGTTTCGATCCTTACGCGATATATTATGGTTTCGATTGTAGGTTCAAGTGTGGAGACCCCCAAGACATAGAGTAAGGCAAGACGGCCATAGGATACGACGACTAGATCAACTGTAAATTGTGAGTAGATTATATCTACGAGTGGGGAATCGGGTGGATGGCGTATAGCATCCCCATGAAACATATTACGTTATGTTATTGATATGTTTATTGTCGTGCTACTAGTAGTTAGAATTACCGCTAGTTAGTATAACTAGTTAGTTAGCTTAGTAGGCTTATTATAACCACACTTAATAGAACAATAGTACGAATACTAATGATGGCCACGTTGCACAAGCACGGACTCGCATGCTACACTATACATCATTAGTACTGCCATGCCATGTAGAACTGTTATGTTTACACATTATAATAGTAGGATTGATGTTATAGTAGGATGATATTATAATACGATTTATCTTAGGTGCGCGTATGAGACTTGAAGTCCATACTGATTGGTGAGCGAGTATGAAACTGTAAGTCCATACTAGTCACCGTGCGTGTACATGACACGAGATTTCCGTACCAATCGTTGAGCATGTGCGTGGAAGAGATGTCCGAACCAATGCTATTTTTGTACGTGACTAGATGTTCATACTGTTGATATTACATTGCTATGTGTGTACGTAAACTTGATGTCCTTACTAGTTATGGTATGTTTTTGGGTACGTAGATTAGATATCCGTACCGATCATTATTATGATATGATATAATGGAATATTTGATGATTATCGTACAAGGCGAGATTCCGTTCGAGATGATATAATGATGATAGATGATGATGATTAGCCGGATACGACCCTATTTTAGTTGACTCGCAGAGTCTTACTATTTTACCCGATTGGGAGATTATACTGATATGACGGTATTACCCACTTTCTAAAAACAATGATTCGTTTCATGTTTTAAAAGTGATAATAAAAAGATATGCTACATGGATTTCAAAGGGGTAAATATATATCTATTTTAAAAACATTGTAGCCATCTTATTTTCAAACAACATTTTGTTCTAGTTTAAAATTATATAAATGTGAATATTCGAAGTAATTACCTATTCACTGTTTGTTTACGCTACGCCTACGTTTATGTTATTCGCTCGCGTGTTGTTTATCTTATTAGTTATGCTACGCGTTATATATTGATGATGATATATCTCAGTAGCATGGGACACTGATGTGTGTGTATTAGTGGTATATGACGCTTATATATATATATATATATATATATATATATTACTGGGAATATGATGATATATGATATCAACCCTACCAGATTGAATATATATATATATATATATATATATATATATATATATATATATATTTATAATAGAATATATGAAAGGGAAAGATGATTCGGACACGGTGGATATAGTCGGGGTTCTATGAGATATTTATTGTGATCAATCCATGAGTGATTGAAGCAGGGAGAGAAAAGATATCGCCCAGTGATATATGTGTGATCAATCCATGAGTAATTGCGGGTAGTTGACACATGATGTATTTACGAATATGTGAAGGATCGATATAGATGCCTTGCACAGATATGGATATATTATATTTGTGTGTGTGTGTGTGTGTGTGTGTGAGGGATCAATATAGATGCTATATATGGATATGGATATATATTATATATGTGTGAAGGATCGATATAGATTCTCTGCACTGATAAGATATATTTATACTATATATAGTAGCCGGACAGGACCGGTCCAAGAGATAGTACCTAAATACTATTTTCACATATCGATGTATATTAAAGAGGTTTTCAAAGGAGCTATAATCTCACTATTTTCCATGTGTCTATGATCGACATAAACTTTTACAAAAGAAAACCCCTTTTTAAATAAATCATTTTCAAAAGGTGAGACGTATACTTTAAACAAAATGCATACTTTTCTTCACAAAATAACGTCCGCTATATGTGTCGCGATATATATCATACGGTTATTTTGAAAGGATTTCATATACATACATTTTTTGGCTACATTTATATGATTGAATATGGATGGGTAATATAAATGTATTATAACCTTGATTGTGTTATGTTTGGTCGTGAGCTATAGATATTGCACTATGGCTATGGTGATCGTGATTTGACACCGTTGGATATGTATGCAGTAAGTTATTGACGAATGATGATTGATTATCATTTCATTACGCAGTATTGCATTTGCTTCCGTGACTAACATACCTTCATATGCTTGTGGTTATACTGTGCCCATACCGGGCCAGATATTGATTACTTAATGTTGACATGATAACCATACACCGATTCATATATTCGTATGCTAGGATAGTGATACATGAGTTGTACATGAGAGCTCTTTATCTTTATATTCCATCGCTCGAACTCTAGTTTCGACGCGTGTTTATTTACCTTTCTTGACATACACATCTATAATGTTTTAGTTGTTCCATCGCTTATCCATGCGACTTCTAACTTGTTATGTAATTCTACTCACGGGTTGGCAACTCACCCCCGTTGTGCCGTAGTTCTTTGCAGATTTGATCGCTTGGATCCGTAGCAACTTATTTGGCACGTTTGCTATCTTTTGGGCGTGCTTGCGCATATATTGAGTTGGTGGGTTGGATTTTTATATCAGCATTTACCTTACATTTTATTTGTATATTGAAGTACTCCATCAAAGATCAAGTTTATTATATTGTCGAGACCTTAGAGTTGTATATTTTGTATAGTCGGACTCGTGTGGAGTCGATTTAATGTATATTATGTTATTTACATTCCGCTTGTTAATCCTTCGTCTTTTGGTGTCATATATTACTGCGTAGTTGTGATTCCGCCGTTCGGCCATTGATTTCGCTCCCGTATGTGAGGATGCTTGATATATACTTATCATTGTACCTGTTTTATTCAAAATTCACAAAAGATATGATGTCCGTTTTTCAAACAATCTTATGAACCAGTTTTACTTTTTCATAAAACTTTTCTAAAACTTCACCTCTGTCTATTATTATCTATTTTCTTATATATATGGTTTAGATTCCTAGTTTTGGCTTACTTGAGTTACGGTGGGGTCCACTTGACTTCACGTAATCCTTATGAGCCCTTCTTGGGACGTGACAGAATTTATGTTTCGAATTATAGAACCGTTTTTGTGACTGTGGAAGTGAGACGAGATTGAATCAATTGATATGAATTATTGACTAGGTGCTGATTAAGATTTTATTTTTTTCTAAATTTAAGCTAAGTTTCTTATGCATTAGCTCTTGATTGGTTTTATTTCCCTAATATTTCATTTCTTTTAACTCATTTTTTAATAGTAACTATTTTCAGTAAAAAATTCCTAACTATTGAACCTGGTGGTTTAATTTGTATTACTTTTTTACTTTGCTAATGCAATTGATTATGAGGTCTTCCAAATATTTGAGTATGTAGCAATTACAAATTAGTTTGGTCTGTTTTGAATTCTCTAGCATTAAGTGTCTGATGTTTTAAAAAATTATAGGTGTATTTACGGGATTTGTAGCCAGAAGGTTCACCTATATGAAGTTTGGTCTAATAACATGTGCACATTGTTGCAGGAAATTTTAGGAGAAGGCCGCATTAATTGAGAAGTATTGCGTAATCCAAATCGGAATGTGAGGAGTATTAAAATTCACGCCATTGTTAGAGAAGATGACACAATGCAATGATTTTAAGAGAAGGCTACTATCATGTATGACTTATTTTTTCATGCTACTGAGTTTTATTTTATAAATTTCGTTTGGGAGAAATAGTTATTGAAAGTGTTGCTGAAATGTGTACTTAAAGTACTATAAAATATTCAAAGACTTCTACTATAGACAGGTTTCAATTATAATCTGTAAACAACAAATGAAATATCAATAACCATAATGCATGCAATCATCGTAATAAAGATATATTACATCTGTACCAAAACAAATGCCTCAATTGAATTCCATGCACCCGATTTTTTTAATGCTGCAGGCTTCTCAATTGGATATGGCAGGAGATTGCTATGATCCGTTAACTACCATTAATGATAGCAAATCTAATTGGAAGATTAAAATTAGGTTGATGAGATTGTGGTCTGGCATACAATTTAGTTCCGGTGATTTTAACGGATACAACATGGTATTGGTAGATGATGATGTAAGTTATTATTAATTTACATATACTTCATTTATTTGTTTCATATATATATATATATATATATATATATATATATATATATATATAATGATTATTCTTATTATTTCAGAACAATCATATCCAGGTTTATGCTGCTGCTGACTACTGCGAGAAACTTAAGAATTTTCTTCACGAGGGTCAGATTTATGTCATATCAAATTTCAAGGTAACTTCTGCGAAAGGTGATTTTATAGCTGTGAAATCATGTTATGGTATATTTTTCTACGGCTATATCTCGGTCAAGGAAGTGCCAAGTGATAATATAATGATCCCTAAATATAAATTTGAGTTTGTGGAATAAGTGACTTAAGTTCGAGGATTAAGCAAAAGGATTACATGACAGGTATGTTACTACACAATCTTCATTTCTATCACAAAAAATATTGAATCATATCTAAATATCTTAACAATATAAAATTCTGTGCTGCAGACATAATTGGCACTATGGAAGATGTGCAGAATTTGAAATGGATGAACACAAAAAATGGTTACACTGCAATGATAACCTTTCGCATAAATGATGGCAGTTACATATCAAGTTAACTCATAAGTGTGGGATTGCATTTTCTTTAATTTGATATTTTAAGTATATCTCACTTATATTTCTTTAAAATATTTTATAAAGACAACATTGCGAGCAAGTCACGATTTGGAGTGAATTGGTCAAGGCATTGAACAAAACCTTAGAAGAAAAGCATGAGAAACCGCGCATTATTATTTTAACCGGTACTAAGGTGGAAACTTGGAGAAGTAAATGGTTATAAAATAGCGAATATTAATCTATTATAATCCTTATTAAAATTGTTGGTCTAAATCATTTATATAATGCAGAGAAAATCCAGATTGGTGCATATCCTACTACCAAGTTTTACATTAATCTGGATCATAATGACGTTACAGCAGTAAAAGAGGTAAAGTGATGAATAATATTTAAGTCAACATTTCTGCAATATCAAATATTTTTATAATACAATTATTTAATCGTTTTGCTTTTATTGAATGGTTTGTCGGATTGAACAAGCTAATCCTGATAATTTTGAAGATAGTAATGGTCATGAAATACAAAAGAAGTGTTAATATGGTGATCCAGATCTCCATCTTCTCACTCTAAAAAAATTAAGAAACTCAGGAGTGACAAATGTGTGCAGGTAAATAATTATCATATTTTAGACTATATTTACTCCAATCGCATCCACACTCCTCACATTTATTCACAGAAAAATGAGATGTGTCGTTTTGTAGTTAATCATGTGGAACAAGATGAAAGATGGTGGTACATGGCATGTGTTTCATACAAAAAAGAAATCGAAAAAGTTATTGGAAAATACAAATGTCATGCATGTGA
This sequence comes from Agapanthus africanus, assembly GCA_030015575.1. Lineage (NCBI taxonomy): Eukaryota > Viridiplantae > Streptophyta > Magnoliopsida > Asparagales > Amaryllidaceae > Agapanthus > Agapanthus africanus. Next base: position 451,401,049 of record CM057349.1, on the reverse strand, counting down.
TATCCTGATATTAATTCCTGATAAGAGGTATACACCCTTGACTGCTTAATTCACGGTTTAACTATTTGAATTGTATATAATGTTATATAGTTCAATATATTTTATATTTGTAACTTAACGCATGGATAAATCAGGTATAGAGTTATAATCATTGCTGAGAATTCCATTGATGCTATTAATATTGTTTTAATAGATCATGAGATCAGGAGAATAGTAGAGAAAACTGTAACGCAAATGCTAATTATGTTAAACAATGTTTGTATATTATTTAACTCCATTTCTAAAATATTTGATATATAAAATAATTATTTATAGTGTACGTGTGGTTTATTATATTTGGTTGGTTTTCGTTTCAGAAAAAGACACCCGACTAATGTCTTAGCGATATAAAGGATATTATAGGGAAATAATTTTCAATTACTATCTTTGAATGATGATAACTTTAACGGGAGGCTGCTCTGCCAAAGATACGGTTGAAAATCTTCAGGTGCAACATAGTTTTACTCAAATAAGAATGACTTTTAGCCCACAATAAATTTATAGTTATATTAAGATAGATTACACGTATCCGTTCAGTTATGATTATTTTTCATTATTTTAAGTTTAGAGTTCATGGCCAGAAGACTATGATATACCATTATATGAAAAGTTGAAACGAACGCAAAACACTCTACTCCAAAATATTGACTTACCTTTTGGGAAGCCAGATTTGGTATGTTTTATTTCTAATTAAATAACAAAAAAAATTAGCGTCTTACTTACATATGCATGTCATTTATTTAGTTAATAAAATGGTTTACAAATCATGCTTTGTATATTTTTAAGGAAATTGAGCATGCAAACAAAAAGTGTCAGACTCCTGGCACTGCGAAGTCCACAAACAAGAGAAAGTCGGGGATTTCTAGGAACGTAGATGCCAACGAGAATACACCAGTCTCATTTCTGACCTATGCAAAGATGATCAAGCATGAACGTGTAAGTATAAACATTTTTATTATCATATAGCTATAATAAACTTTATCAAAGTGTTTAACATAAATTCAATTTCTTGATTCAGAATCCTTGAAGTGATATTCCAATGACTGTGGTGAACGTGTATCTTAGCACCTCTACTAGGTTTCTAAATGCATATGCAATTTAAAAAAAATATAGAGGTCTAAGCAGCACTAACCTAGAATCGAACTAGAGAATTAGGGTTTGTAAGCATGTAAACAAACTCTACACTAAGTGAATAGAGAATATAACCTTTGTAGACCAGTCATTCACTTCTAAAGCTCCAAATAGTAGTCCCTTAGCTCCAAATAGTAGTCCCTTAGCTCCAAGTAGTGTTCCCTAGAACTCTTCTTAGGCTCCACTTGATGAAAAGAACGAGCGTGCTTCGTCTTCTGTTAGTTATATGTATGCCCTAGAGGCCATTACTGTACATATGATGTATATAGTAGTGGATGCTTGGACATATATAGGGAGGACTTCCTTGCTCGACATGATAGTATACTATCTGGTTGCACTTTATCTTATCATGTACTCTGATTGTCTCTATGTTACATGTTGATAAAGCCCTTAGGATATGTACTCGACTACTGGGACTATGATGAGATCATACTAGTGGGGCCACGGTAGTCGATGGGTACATCCTATAACAGTTCCTAGTCGAGGGTGTATCAAGACAGGGCATCGATACACCAGAGTAGACTAGCGTATACGCATCTTGACCCATATGATGGGCGATGGATGATCTCATATCCTTTGGTGTTTGACATCAAGGATGGTATACGAGTGCTCAGTGGAGACTGGGTATACTGGACGGACTCGCCGAGAACTCCCAGATGGTATTATACACCACGTCAGATGGCAATTCTCTGGTGATACTGGTACAGGTTAGTCTGTAGACCCGAGATCGTCATAGAGTCTTGTGTGATTCCCACTGTGCTTTGATTTCCATCATACCATGACCAAGAGGGCGTGCAAAAAGGTGGCTTTTGGGTACAGTCCCGAATCACATGGAGGCAATGAGCGATAGGAGGGGTTTTGTCTCTCCCGGTATAGGGAGTTGATGCAGCGCTGTGTTCGATTGGCTATAACTAAAAATCCCTGGCCAGGGTTGCTGAGATTTACTGGTAAGTGTTATCAGTAGTTTCTCGAACTGTTATAGACCTCATATCGACACGACTTATCAAGCTACTGGGGTCTGACGTTTACCACCCCTAGGCGGGATATGCGACATATCAGACGAAGAGACCGGACTGTACGGGAGTGTTACTGATTAGATTCATGGGAGAAAGTACAGGCTTGCTTGTTGATCTTCTGATCGCTCAATACCTGGGTGGCTGTTACGTTTAGCTGACCGCTTGCAGCTTGTGGGTGTTTGATATGATCATCACCTACTGCCGGCGTATTGACGACTCTTTAGAGTCCTACACAGAGGTTTCTTGACTCAGGCAAAACGGAGTAGGAGCACATATATGATATGTGCGGGACCGAGAATAATACGTATATGTGATACCATATTAGATTCTCGCGATATGAGATATCGGGCCGGGTATATGTGATATAGCCGGGTCATCGGATCAAGTGTTGATTCGATGAACTGATACAGATTATATTAGTCGGTTATTTGTGAAATAGCCGGATTATCGGATCAAGTGTTGATTCAATAATTTAATGTATAATTATATATTTTATATATTAAATTACATTAACTAATATAAGCTCACTAAAAGATTCTTTTTCTCACTCGGGTAATACATTGATATATATGCGATATATGTTAATTGTATTATTTTTTATTGTTACAATAAATATTGTATATGTGATATATAATATTGTAACAAGTTAGGGTTATTAATGCAACATGATTAGTGGAGATTAAACATGATTAAGTTTTGATTTGGGTTAATGTTTTCTAGAAGCTTCTAGAAGTTTTTGTTTTATTTTTGCAAAGATATTTTGTAAAGATAGTTTTGTAGATATTTAGTTAACCCAACCCAACCCTTTAATCATGGTTCATTCTCTACATGGGTTAAGTTATCATACTTAACCCATGGTTGCATTTCTAACCTCATATGGATTCATTATTCATCACAAAAGAGAATGGTTCTTCTTCTTCTTCCTTCTTCTTTCATGAAAAAGCTTTCTAGCTTTTTGAGAGGTGATGAAAATGAGTGAGATTGAGAAAATAAATGAGAGTTAAATTCCTACTTCATCATCCTAATCTATCCTAGCCATTTAGATTAGGGTGCTCACTTCATTAGTGAGTGAGAGGTTGTGTTAAAGAAACTTCAAGGTAGATCATCTTTGTTATCGAAGATCGGAAGCAAGCTTGCATCTTTCTCTTCGTGGAGCCTCTCTAGAGTTCGGGTACTCGATGATCACAGCGAAGGGACCTCAACACGAAGCTTTAGAAGTGAAGGACCGGAGTACAAAGGCTGTAATCCTAAACTCTTAGATGTTAAAGTGTTTAACATGCTTTGTTTCACCTAATCTCTAGTTTAAAGATCTTGGTTAGGGTTGTTCGGCACGTCTAATTTTTAAATCGGGCATGGTTGATGCCTTATAGAACCTTGTGAGAGTGCCTAGTAACCCTACATCTTCGAGACCGAAGATAATCCACCTTGAAATTACTCTAACTCAAGCTACCTCTTCACTGATCAAGGAATTAGTTAAGCAAACAACCTAATCTTATGGGCTAGATGAGAGTAGGATGATGACGTAGGAATTTTGCTCACCTTAACAATCACTTTCTCCTTTTCTTTTCTCACCTCATGAAAAGTTAGAGAGCTCTTGGGAGAAGAAGAAAATGAACTAGGGTGAGGAAATATCTCAAGTGATAATGTAGAGAGTTAATCATGGGCTAAAGATAATGGTTGGGTTATAAAATATCTAGAGTAAAACAAAATTAGTGGAATGAGTCATGGCTTCTACATACTTCTACAAGTATCTTAAGCCATGCTCATTTTCAACCAATTTTATGAATTACCCTTAATAAATAATTACCCAATTAATATTTAGTCTTGGTGTGAGTCTCATACACCCATGTCCAATGTATCATCTACCATGACACAATATATAAATACATATATTAATATATATCACATATATATTAAATGTATTTCAAAGAGCAGAAATTCATTAAGTGAGCACAATATTAGTTAATATATATTTAATATATCAAATATAAAAATATATATCAAACTATTAAATCAACATTTGATTCAATAATCCAGTCTTATCACAGGCGCAATTTGAGAGACTTTTTAGGATGTTGGGTATGAAATACCACAACAACTGGTGTTAGTGCAAGTGAGAGATTGTTAGGAATATATATTCCCTATAGGCCATTATTGTATGATATAGTGGATGCTTGGACATATATATAGAGTACTTTCTTGCTCGACATGATAATATACTATCTGATTGCTCTTTATCTTAACATGTACACTGCTATTATTATACTGTCTCTCTGATACATGTTGATAAAGCCCTTAGGATGTTAGCTTGACTACCAGGACTATGATGCAGATCATACTAGTGGGGCTTGTGCAGTCTGTAAGCACATCCTTTAACAGTTCCTAGTCGAGAGAGTATCGAGACAGAGCATCGATATTCCAGAGTAGACTAGTGTGTACGTTTCTTGACCCTGTATGGGGAGATGGTTGATCCCACATCCATTGGTGTTTGACATCAAAGATTGTACATATGTGCTCATTAGAGAATGGGTACACCAAATAGGACTCGCTGAGAACTCCTAATTGGTATTATACCTATCGTCAGATAGCGGTTCTCAGGTGACACTTGTACAGGTTAGTCTGTAGACCCGAGATCGTCATAGAGGCTTGTGTGGTTCCTACTGTGCTTTGATTTCCTCCCTACCACGACTCAAAGGAGTCGTGCAAACAGGTGAATTTTGGGTACAGTCCCGATTCACATGGAGGCAATGAGCGATAGGAGGGGTTTCGTCTCTCCCGGTATTGGGAGTTGATGTTGCGCTGTGCTCAATTAGCTATAACAGCAAGTCCCTGCCCAGGGCTGATGAGATTTACTGGTAAGTGTTATCAGTAGTTTCTCGAACGGTTATAGGCGACACATCGGCATGACATATCATGTTAGCGGGGTCTGAAGTTTCCACCCCTAGACTTGATATGCGACATATCAGATGAAGAGACCGAACTGTACGATAAGTGTTGCTTATAGGCTTTGCGGGAGTTTAGACAAGCTTGCTTGTTGATCTTCTATTCGCTCAATACTTGGGTAGCCGTTATGTTCAGCTAGTACCGCTGATGGCTTATGGGTGACTGATGTGATCATTACCTACTGCTGGCGTATTGACGAGTCTTCAGAGTCCCATACAGAGGTTTCCTAGCTCAAGCGAAACGAAGTAGGGCACATATGGTGATATGTGCGGGAGCTTGATTAAATACGAGTATGTGATACCGTATTCTAATCTTGCGATACGTGATATCGGTTGGGTTATATGTGATATAACCGGATTGTTGAATCAAGTGTTGATTCAATGTTATATGTATATATGTATTTGATACTGGCGAGTTATATGTGATATGACCAGGTTATTGAATCAAGTGTTGATTCGATAATTTGATATACATATAAATGATATTAGTCGGTTATGGGGGAAGGCCTTCGTGAGTGGATCCGCTGTGTTATCCTTTGTGTCAACTCTCCTAACCACGATCTCCCGGCGATCAACTATCTCCCGGATCAGGTGATACCGCCTAAGAATATGTCTGGATCGCTGATGGGACCGGGGTTCCTTGGCCAAAGACACAGCTCCATTGTTATCACAATATAAGGAAATTGGATCCTCAATGGATGGAACCACACCAAGTTCAGCAATGAACTTCTTCATCCATACAGCCTCTTTGGCAGCATCGTTGGCAGCGATGTATTCAGCCTCCATCGTTGAGTCTGCCACGGTATCTTGCTTGGAACTCTTCCAACATACCGCCCCTCCATTGAGGATGAAGACAAAACCCGAGACCGACTTACTGTCGACCTTATCACTCTGGAAGCTCGAATCGGTAAAGGACTCCACGTGGAGTTCTCCATTACCATACACTATGAACATCTTTTTAGTCCTTCTCAAGTACTTAAGAATGTTCTTCACAGCTGTCCAGTGCTTCTCCATGGGATCTAATTGATACATACTTACTACACTAAGTGCGTAAGCTACATCCGGTCTGGTACATAGCATCCCGTACATGATTGACCCAACTGCAGAAGTATATGGTATCCCTTGCATGCGAACCCTCTCCAAATCATTCTTGAGAGACATTTCTTTGGAGAGAGTGATTCCTGAGCAAGCGGATAAATTACCACGCTTAGAATCTTCCATACTAAAGCTCTTTAGTATGGTTTCTATGTATCTGAATTGGGACAATCCCAACATCCGCTTAGATCTATCTCTTTAGATCTTTATCCCCACGATGTAGGAGGCATCACCTAGATCTTTCATGGAGAACTTTTGTGATAAGAAGAGCTTGACCGAGTGTAGCATAGGAACATCATTTTCTATCAAGAGTATATCATCCACGTACAATACGAGGAAGACAACCTTACTCTATATAACCTTCTTGTATATACAAGATTCATCTACGTTTTTGATGAAGTCAAACTCTTTGACTGCCACATCAAAACAGATGTTCCAGCTCCGCGATGCCTGCTTTAATCTATAAATTGATTTAAGCAGCTTGCACACCTTTCCGCTGCTCCTACTGTCTATGAAGCCCTCTGGCTGTGTCATGTACACGCTCTCTTCTAAATCACCATTTAGAAAAGCAGTCTTGACATCCATCTGCCAGATTTCATAGTCATGGTATGCAGCAATGGCAAGTATGATCCTTATGGACTTAAACATAGCCACTGGAGAAAAGGTTTCATCATAGTCGATACCTGATCGTTGACGAAAACATTTTGCTACAAGTCTAGCTTTGAAGATCTCAACCTTTCTATCTACCCCAAGTTTCTTCTTAAAGATCCACTTGCTCCCGATGGGTTTTACACCTTCAGGAGCAACATCCAAAATCCATACTTTGTTGGTGTACATGGATTCCATCTCAGATCGCATTGCACCCAGCCATTTCATAGAGTCTCCACTTATGATGACCTACTCGAAACTAGTTGGGTCATCATCTTCCATGATGCAATCCATACTTCCACCGTCTATGAGAAAATCGTAGTATTTCTCAGGTGGATGAGGAACTCTACTAGATCTACGGAGTGGCTGAGATTCGTCGGAGACTATTGAATCCTCCGGTTCTACCAAACCATCAGTTGTAGTTTGTGTTGCTGGAACTTCTTCCAGTTCTACCTCATTACTACTAATTTCTTTTACAAGAAATTTCTTTTCTAAAAAAGTGGCATGTTGAGAAACAAACACGTTTTGTTCCTCGGTATGGTAAAAGATATATCCATATGAATCCTTTGGATATCCTACAAACTTGCACAAAACAGATCTTGCCTCGAGCTTGTCCGGAATTTGCTTTTTAACATAGTCCGGACAACCCCATATCTTAACTCATTTAAGAGATAGTCTCTTCCCATTCCATATCTCATATGGAATGGTAGGCACAGATTTGATTGGAACCCTATTTAATAGGTATGCAGCTGTCTCAAGTGCATAACCCCAAAAGTAAATAGGTAACTCAGCAATACTCATCATAGAGCGCACCATATCTAATACAGTATGATTCATCCGCTCCGAAACTCCATTGTGCCATGGTGTATACGGAGGAGTAAGCTAGAGAGAATCACATTCTCTTTTAAATAGTCTCATAATTCCGTGCTTAAGTATTCTCCTCCCCGATCAGATCGAAGGACTTTAATACTTTTGCCCGTCTGGTTCTCAACTTCGTACTTATATTCCTTGAATTTCTCAAAAGCTTCAAATTTGTGTTTCAACAAGAACACATGTCTGAATTTTGAGAGATCGTCGGTGACTGTAATAAAGTACGAGGAACCATGCATGGCATGTGTAGACATAGGACCGCATACATCACTATGTATCAGTCCCAAGAGTTCAATAGCTCTTTCTCCGTGGCCAGTAACGGAGTTTTGGTCATATTGCCTTTGAGACATGACTGGCAAGTTTCATAAGATGTGAATTCGAATGAATTCAAATATCCATCTTTGTGAAACTTCGTTAGTCTTATCGCATTGATATGACCAAGTCTACAATGCCACAAGAAGGCTTCGTTCATTTCTAAACTTTTCCTCTTGTGTGTGTTCTGTGTATTTAGAACTGTGGCTTGATTTAGAACGTATATACCGTTATACAACGTACCAAACCCAATCAACACTTGATTTAAGAAAATGTTCATAACGTTTTTCTCTAGTACAAAATTATATCCTTCTTTATCTAATAAAAAAATTGATATTATATTGCACATCATCTTTGGTATGAAATAACAGTCATTCAGAATCAGTGTATTACCATTAGGTAATACAAAGTGATATTCGCCAACTGTTTTGGCTGCAACAATTGCACTATTCCTGTCACGCCCCGCTTCCCAGAGCGCGTTACGATCGGCACGTGACAGAGCCAACCATGCTACCTGTGGCTAGGGAACATC